>OX940792.1:13818171-15118798 GCA_954870985.1 Trifolium fragiferum
ATTTTACTTGTATCACTCTTCTGGTAAAAAAAATTGAACCAAGTTATTATGATTTTCATTTAATAAAATTAGGAGGAAACAAAAAAAAGAAGTTACACGGTTTATATTTTATGATCATAGCGTAGTTTCTTAGCCAAAAAAGAAGTAACTAATAGAAGTAACAACAAACCCTAGCAAAACAAAGATAACAAACTAAAAATAAAACACCTTAAATCATGGTGTATATATATTTTTTTTATTTGTATTGATCAAGAAGATAACACTTATATTAATATTTTTTTTATAATAAAATTATCCAGTATATAAAAACAAACCAAAAACTTGTTCAAAAAAGTAAACATAACAAGCTTAAAACATACTGTAAATCAAAACAGTTGATTTCTACCAATTAAAGTTTTATTCATGATAATGATTAATGATCATTGATATTCGTTATGACATAATTGTTTAAAACTTTTGATACTGAAAATCCTTCACTTGAGATTTTCTTAAGCTATTACTGAAATCGGTATGTTAAACTAGTTAGGGTATTGACAAGTTCATTAAACTACACTCCAAAAATAAATAAATAAACATATATATACACATTCAGAATCTACTTGGTCTTCATAGGATAGTAAATAAAGTATACTTGTATATATCAATGCATGTTATCAAATAAAATATACATATGGTGAAATTTTTCAGAGTAAAGAAGAAAATAATCATGGTCAAATACATAAAAATTAAAAAAACTAATCATGAGTTAAAAAACTTACCAATTGTTCTTCCAAATGTAAAGTACAATACTCTTAGAATTCTTATGTGCTTCTTGAACTGATTATGAATTCATATTTATAGGTTATTTTTCATCTTATCTATTTGTAACAAACTTTTATAGACTATAGTTAAGATTAAAAGATAAACTATAATCTAGACAAAAAAAAGATATGCTATGATCCATTAGTCTTTTTGTTATAAAACAAAATCTGTTAAATATTTTTTTTGGGGTTCGTTTTAAATTATTTTTTTTGGTTGAAAGTGTTTTAAATGGATTTCATTTTATTAAAAGTGTTTCAACCATTAGATATATAAAATGAATGGATAGGATGTATACTTTGTAATGTTAACGGATCGTGATCCATGCCAAAGTTTAATTTAACACAAAATCTTATTCGTTTATTTTATTTTTAATCTAATGGATAATATTTATTTATAAAATATTTTTATTTTTTTATTACAAAAACAAATATTCTAATATCTAAGAAATCACCTCATTTCTTAAAAAAAGAAAAATCAAACCATAAATATAGGATCCGTTTGGATTAGCTTATTTTTGAGTTTAAGCAAACATCTTATGCAATTTTTATGTATTATTATAGGTTTGTCAAGGTAGTTTATGATAAAATAACTTATAAAAATACAATTTTCAATAGTTTGAATTTATTAAATAGCATAAAATTTAATTTATATTGCATAAGTTTGTTTGCATAAACTCAAAAATAAACTAATCCAAACGGACCCATAGTGTCTGTTTAAATTCTTAGAGCTTTTTCGTTTTAAAAACTTTATTTTTATTGGATTTTTTTAATAAAGAGTCGTTGTTTCTCATATTAAAACGAAGAGCTTTTTATTGTCAAAGTTCTATAAATTAAAAAAAATTATCTATCAAATATTTGTAGGAAACAAGAAACTTGTGAGTAGACTATAGAAAAAAAAAATATGGATCTTAAGTGAAATGGTATTCCATATAAACTAATTATATTATTAGTTGTTTGTGGTTTTTTGTACGTGAAATAATAGCTATATAAACTTGTGGTGATGATGCATAATCGTTGATGAGACTTGAATCATTAGATAGTGAATAAACTTGGAGCGGATAAAGAGATGTGTTTCCTTTTTTTAAAGAAGAAGATGATTTTTTAAATATTAGAATATTTATTTTCGTCACAAAAAATAATTTGTTTTATGAATAATTAAATATTAAATAAATATATATTACCCATTAATTAAAATAAAGGGATAAAATTTGATGTCAAATTAAACTTTGACATCTAATGTCAATGAGTCCCGACTATATATATCAAAGAAGAATAAACATAAAAATGGGAAGAAAAAAAATAAAAAATTAAACAAATATTAATTATTTTTTGCTTACAATATAAAACGAAGGGAGTAGATATAGAAGGCAGATGATCTAAAAATAATGAATATGTCAAAAGAGTAAAATTCAGTAAACATGAAGCATGTTAAAACTTTATATACTTGGGTTGAATGAATCAAAAATGCAGAAAAGACAAATATGCAAGTGTGACAGAGTAAAATGGTGAACTTATAATGTAATATTATTTTTGTTCCATTATCTCTTTCTTTTTGTTGCTGATGTTGGTCTCATTATCTTTTTGTACACAAGCATAGCATCACGCGTAGCACGAATATTACTATAATGACAGAGACCCTCTTGTTTTTGCTACTCATCCTCTCACTCTTCATCATAGCTTACATAATAATCTTCTTCACCACCACCACAACCACCGTTCTCCGCCTTCCACCAAGTCCACCATCCATCCCTCTAATAGGCCATCTCCACCTCCTCACTCCATCCCTCTACAAATCCTTCCACTCCATCTCCACCAAATATGGCCCTCTCCTCCACCTCCGTCTCGGCCCTTCTCGCGGCCTCCTCCTCGTCTCCTCTGCCTCGTCCGCCACCTCCATCTTCAAAACAAATGACCTTTCCTTCTCTTCCAGACCGGCATTTGCATTTGCAGACAGGCTTCCTTATGGCAAGTCCGGCTTTGTCACCGCTCCTTATGGCCCTTATTGGCGTTTCATGAAGAAGTTATGCATGACAGAGCTGCTGAGTAGCCGACAATTGGAGCGGTCGACGAGCATAAGAAGAGATGAGATTGAGCGTTTGGTCAAAAGGGTGTTGGAGAATGCCGGTGTTGCTACTGCTGTTGATTTGGGTGCTGAACTTATGAAGTTCACTAACAATGTTACTTGTAGGATGGCCATGAGCACCAGGTACCTGAGTTTATGGGAGCTCATTAACCTCGAATTTATTTTTATTTATTTTTCTTATTTTGAAGTATTTGGGAATTCACACTTGAAATTGGTTCTGATATATTTAGAGGTTCATGATTATAATTGATTTTGAAATTGATGGAATAAAATGATCCCAATGAAACTTGTTTTCAGGTTGATTCAGGATAAGTTACCAACCAAAGTCCATTCAAGGGGGGTGTATTAGAAATAGATCCTAAGAGGGGTGTATATTTTTTATTTTTTTTGAAGTAGAGAGGGGTGCATTTTTCATAATGGAAAGTTGAATATACTATTTCTCTTGCCACTTGTGTCTTGATTTTATTTGATTTATTGTCATTTTGTGGAACAAGGTGTTCAGAGAAATGTGAGGATGCTGAGAAGATAAGGAAGTTAGTGAAGGAGTCCTTTGAGCTAGCTGCCAAATTGTGCTTTGGAGATGTGTTGGGTCCTTTCAAAGAGTTGACTTTTTGGAGAAGGTGCTGAAGGAGCATGAAGACAAAAGATCATCATCATCATCATCACATAGAAATGGTGATGAGAATGAAAGGGATATAATGGATATTCTGTTGGATGTTTATCATGATGCTGATGCTGAGTTTAAGATCACAAGGACTCATATCAAAGCCTTCTTTTTGGTAACTTTCATTTATCATATACTCCTACTTATCTTGATTGTTACATACCCCCTTGTCATTTCCCATTTAGTATTTTATTGGCAAAATGAATCATTTCTCTTTAGACCCAACTCCCAAGTTATAGATAATATCAGAATATGGTTTAATATCCACGCATCAAGCCTAGTAGTGTCGAGTGTGAGAGAGTGCGTTATGAGTCTCACATTTGGATGTGAGATGGTCTGAGTTAGACTAAACTCTCGAGGCATAATGCAAGGATCGTGGTCCTCTATAGTCATCTTTACAGTGTAGCCGACTATAGACCGTTAGATCTAAGAGAGAGAAATCAAGCAAGGATCAAAATCTTGTTTATATTTTGTCTAACTAATATTTGACTCTTGTGACAGGACCTATTCATTGGAGGCACAAACACCTCAGCAGAAGCTATGCAATGGGCAATGGCTGAGCTCCTTAACCATCCTGAAGCATTCCACAAGGTAAGAAATGAGATAGAGTCAATCACACAAAATGTTAGGCTAGTTGAAGAATCAGATATCTCAAACATGCCATATTTACAAGCAGTGGTAAAAGAAACACTGAGACTTTATCCACCAGGACCAGTAACAACAAGAGAATGCAACCAAGACTGCAAAATTAATGGCTTTGATATACCAGCAAAAACAGCAGTAGCAATCAATTTATATGCTATAATGAGGGATCCAGAAATTTGGGAAGATGCAAATGAATTTCATCCTGAAAGGTTCTTGAATGAAAAAGATGATACAAGTAGTGATTATGATTATCAGAATGATGATAAAAGAATGGAGTTCAATTTTGTTCCATTTGGAGCAGGAAGGAGAGGGTGTCCAGGGACAGCACTAGCATATAACTTGATGAACACTGCTGTTGCCGCTATGGTTCAGTGTTTTGATTGGAAAATTGGTGAAGATGGAAAAGAAGAAAAGGTTGATATGCAATCTGGTTCTGGCATGTCTTTAGGAATGGTTCATCCACTTATTTGTATTCCTGTTGTACATTTTAATCCATATGATGAATAATTCAACAGTGCTACTTTTCACTGCAATGTATTAAGAAGTATACTTTCGGATGACATAATTGTTCGAAAGTACACTACTTTCAGACAGTTTCTCCAATAATTCAATAGAATCAAGATCCATCTTTCTCACTATCTTCAACCACCAACTTAGCAGATTATTAGGTAATTTAGTAATAAATCAACATAACTAAAGATTTAAGAAACTGAGTTTGGAATGGATTGAACTTATAGATGAGGTTTCATTCACCACATATAGACTCAATTGAACAACATGAAATACATCGGCAGCACTGTCTTACAATACAGTAGATGTTTCAAATTATGCAGCTACACTGATTATAAACTGCAATAGTATTGCGGCATTTATAATAGCTAACTTCAGTTTGAAATTTTGAATATAATGACATTGAGCTCTGCTCAACTCTTTTTTCACTTACCTTAATATATAGTAACTGCGTCTCAGCCGTCTGATTTAGATAAATGGCCGAGATCGTTTAACTGTATTACAACTGATTTTTAATTTGAACCGTCCAATTTCGCATCAACGGCCGTGATTGAATATAGTATGAAACTGCGTGTATATTTATTACAACAGCAAATTCCGGTCCTAATATAGGCTAGTCTACTTTTTGTGAACTCAAATTGTGCGTACGGTCAATGGTTTTACATGAAATGAAATGCTTCACTGATAATGCATAGTTTTATTTTAGAAAGTTTAAGATAAGCACAAATTAAATGTGCATAATTTTGAAATGTTAAGTAACAAAAATTGAAACCAAAAAGGAAGGAAAGAGATCACATTGGCATATAACCATCTAAACTCACATTTAGGAATATTCAATTCAATCAGCAAACACAAAAGTGCGATTTGTTTTCATCAAGGCGAAAGTGTTAATACATAGGAATGTAAATACCAAGCAGATCACAGTGGTGGTTGCTAACTAAAAGAAAAGTAGCTTGGTTAGCATACATAGAAGGTATTTTATACAAAATTTCACACCTAGGCCCCATCTGCCTCAAGAAAGGGGTTTGCAATCTCATCTGTACCATCAGTTGGGGACACAAGCATCACAGCAGTTCCCCTGCAAACCTGCATTGCGACAAAACAAGTTTAGTTCCAACATTGATAATATGCACAGAAATAATCATTCATATAATTGTTTTGGTGGTGTAAAATGTAAATTGCAAAAAATGCTTTTACAACACATGTCGATAATAAGCATCTGCAAATTCTATGTAAATTTCAAGCTAACTAACTTAATTAGAAAAACAGAACATCTGTGTGACAAATTATGTTTCCATTTCCATATGCTTTGTCAAAAGTACGAAGCATACAATTAATCCAAGACTTCTGGTCTGATCTGTAGTTTTCAGTGGATCCTCAGCATCTGCAGCACAAAAATAAAATACATGAATTTTGGTTATGGATTGAAATAGGAGATATTATAAAAGAATAAGTAAAAATGGTCTTATGTAACCAAGACATTTAACTAAAAAGTTTGCAGAGGGGCATTGTTAATTTCCTTCTCAAGCGCTACTTTGAGGACTTAAGTATGTCTAGGCAAACAAAACATAGTTTCACTCTTAAAATAGACAGCTTTTCAAGGATGACAACTCTGTATTGGATATTTCTATGCTATCAAATAACATCAGAATGAATGAGATTAATACAGTTGATATGAACGGATTAGCATGTATGCTAGCATTAAAAGTTTTTGTTAATTTACAATGGTAATGGGCACTATAGGAAAGATGAACTCATGGGCACTATAGTGACTCAAAATTCATAAATGTCAAAATATATGCGATTGACTAATTTAGTTACTAAAAGTAAAAACAAGGTTGTGGTACTATGTTTGTAGTATTTACCTCTCAGAAACTCAACAGCTTCGTCGAGGACAAGGTTAAGTAACTGATCATATCCTTTCAGAGTACCTGTCACTGCAACTCAAAAAATTGTAATATGTTAGACCCACCATTTCCCAAGTAAACACTATGATGAAAAACATAAGCAAGGACAAAGAAGGGCTGAATGAATAATTGTTATAGTTAATCTGCTACAACATAATGTTTAATTTGCGCCAACAGATTGCTGAAAAGACAAGAACCAAAGTGTGACCACAAAATAAGCCGTAAAATAACGTCAGTTTGGATATACTTCACAACAAGAACTTCAATGAAAAGAAATGTTGAATTGATTGCATTTAACTTCTTAAACAAGTTGAAATTCTCCATAAGCATCCATAAACTAATAATGATGTTTTCCATAAGTTAGGAAACAAGTATTTATCTCAATTGAGAAATTTCATAGAAGGCAATCCAAATAGGGAAATTATTCCACCCTACAGCAAATTTTAACGGGGAAAAATGTCCTTACAAATTTTATGTAGTGCACACTCACCGAGAATACCTCGGAAAATTGTTCAATAGGAAAGAGACACCCTTACAAATTTTCAATGTAAAAATCTCACCCAGTTGTTTCAGAACATAAACTGATAAACTGCATATAATACAGTTAACACGCACCCACACACACACATGCGCGCACAAGGACTACCAACTATTTGCATTTGTATGAATTCTATATTCTAGATTTTCATCCCATTGTCATCATTTTCACGATCAAAGTCAACTAACAGAATTACAAACAAAAACTATGTAATACAGATAGAAACTAAGTTAAGAGTAGAATGAAAAATTAAAGAAGTGAATCCAGAACAAGACCTATCGAACTACAATAAAGAAATAAAAAATGTTAAAAGCAAATCAATACAAGAACCACAGTGCACGAAAATAAACAAACTCAAAATCAGACAATATTTTCTCAAAAAAATCAAATCTTTGAGTACAAAATTGCAATTGAAATTGAAATTGTAATTCGAATTTGTTTATTGAAAAGATGGGTTAATTACCTTGTCTACCACCAGTAAGCTTGACTTGAACACCTTTATCAACAAATTTTGCCAAGTCCAAAACCGTTTCTTTCCTCCCAGACTGGTAATAAAAAAAAACTGAAAAAATTAGGTCTTGTTTTTTATTTTGTGGTGTGTGAAGATTAAAGAAAGAGTGTTAATTGATTGAGAATGAGAATGAATTTGGAAAAGAAACTCACCATGGTCTGACGTCTATGTATGTTTCCCTCACTCGTACTCAGCTGCCGGGCTCTGTTTAGAGAGAGAGAGAGAGAGAGGCGTTTTTAGCTACGCGAGTCGGGAGAGGGTTCAACTTTTAACACACAAAATGTTAATTTTTTTAAGGATCATGCTAACCGGTGTCTCGGGGTACTAGTTAAGAATACAAAAGAAGTAATTTTTATATTTAAAACATCATTTTTAACATTGACTGCACACATTTCAATATATTTTTACTATTTTAAGTATTCTTAACTAGTGCCGCGGGGACATTAGTTAGCATTTTTCTTTTTTAAATGTACTATTAGAGATTAAATTGATATAATTAATAGTAAATAAATAAATTTAAGGACTAAATTGATAGTAAATTGTTCTTAAAAAAATTGATGGTAAAATGTTAATTATAAAGACTTGATTGAAAGTAAGTGGTTAAATATAAGAAACAACTTGACGATTTAAAAGAGTTAGACATATTTTTAAAAATTTATCTATTGAAAAGGATCTTTCAAAGTCAAGTACTAAATTGGTAGTTTATTCGATTATTAAATGAAGGTTAGTCTTTGCCATATAAATTAATTAGAAACTCTCCTATCTATCTTTTTTTTTTTTGGTACATAAAGGGGGAAAAGCTCAAGAGAAAAAGAAAATTAAGAATCTAAACGAACAGTCTGAGGCATGCAAAGACCGAAAATGTTATTAAATAGGAGACTTCTAAGTTCTATAGGAGGAGTCTCTATAACATACAAATCAAAAGAGTATCTCTGTCAAATATTTTTTAGTAGAGGGAGATAATGAGGATCAGGAATGGTGTAGGCGGGCTTAGGGAGGGCTGGTTTGAGGAGAGTGTGACTCGGACGGTGAGGGATGGGACATACATCCTTTTCTGGATTGATCTCTGGCTGGGATTCCGTTGAGCGAGCGGTTTGGTCGGTTGTTTGATTTGGCCGAGACCAAGACGAGCTCGGTGGCTAAGATGTTTTCTTTAGGATGGGAGGCTGGGGGGAGGCATGGCTGTGGAGGAGACAATTATGGGTGTGGGAGGAGAAGATGTTGGGAGAGTGTCAGTCTTTACTTCTTCCCGTGATCTTGCGAGTCCTTTGACAAATGGCGGTGGCGGCAGGACCCCATTTCAGGTTACTCTGTCCGGGACACGTACCAGATGTTGACATCTCAGAAGACAGTTACTTTAGGGCCATCTGCTGATCTTCTCTGGCACAGACGGGTTTCCCTGAAGGTGTCTATATTTGCGTTGCGTCTTCTGCGGGATCGGTTGCATGTTAAGACAAACTTGGTTACTCGTGGCATTCTTTCTTCAGATCTACATTTTTGTGTGACGGACTGCGGCAGCATTGAGATAACTCAACATTTATTTCTATCGTGTGGCACTTTTGGTTCTCTGTGGCCTCTTGGTCTTTGAATGGTTTATCTGCGGTGGATTCTTCTTGCCTCTCGAATCACTTCGTCCAGTTCACGTTTGCAGCCGGTGGTCTCTGTGCCCGTTGGTCCTTTTTGCAGGTTGTTTAACTTGCCTGTGTTTGAGTTATGTGGAATGAGCGCAATTAGCGTGTCTTCAGGAATTCGGCAAGTTCGGTGCTTCAGCTCTTAGACAGAGTCAATATATTCTCCTACTCCTACCGATGGATGCAGTAGTCAGACATTACTTTAGTGACGAACTTTCACTCTTGGTGGTCGAACCCATTGCTTTGTTTGGGCCTTGATTAATTGTATTTTTACTTTTGCTTAGATGAGATTTTCTTGTATACTTTTGTAACTTCTCTTGGCACATTTTGTGCTGAGAGGTCTACTTGATGTTTTAGTTATATATATATATATATATAGGGATAAGAACATAAGGACATATATGTTAAGAAGTCCAATTTTTTAATAATTTTTTTTTAAAAAATTAAAATTTACTTTCTGTAATGCAAAAATTCTGCTTTTAACTTTCTTAACATGTGTGTTCGTTCGGTAAAAATAAAAATAAAAAATCTTAACATGTGTTAAACTGAAGTGACATTTTTTGTAAAAAATATGTTCTTAACTAAAAAAAATTATAATAAAATCTCCAATTACCGTGACTTTAGTAGATTTTTTGTAATGTTTTATGAAATTTCCAATTATAATAAAAAAAAGTTATATTTATTGTGCATTTCAGATTCAGGCCCTGTTTGGATTGACTTATTTTTGAGCTTATGCAAACAACTTATATAATTTTTAGGCATTATTATAAGTTTGTCAAGGTAGTTTATGATAAAATAACATATAAAAGTACAATTTTCACCAATTTGAACTTATAAAATAGCATAAAACCTAATTTATATTGTATAAGCTGTTTGCATAAGCTCAAAAATAAACTAATCCAAACAGGGCCTCAATGACTTTGGTGGCCACCGTGACTTTAGTACATTTTTGATGAGGGAGAGACTTTAGTACATTTAGATTTGATAATTTCATATGTACAATTTCACTTTGTTTTATTTGAATTATTAAATTTTGGCCATAAAATTGTTCTGAAAATACATTAAAAAAGAAAAGAAGAAATAACTACTGATGTTTGTTGTTGTGTAAAATCAAATATCTTCATGTGCAATTGTAAAGACCATTTTCTCGAATCTTGTGGGATTTAATTAATAGATGGTAAAATTTTCATAAAAATTTTAACATTACTGCATGTTAAAAGTTAGAAATCGAACCAAAAATTTTAGCCAAATTATAAGAACTACCAATTATTTGATTTTGCTAAAAAATATAAGATGGACATGTAGTGGCTCAAACCGATTAAACCCATTCAAAATAATCGATAAAACTAGTAAGTCAAAATTTGTAACACCGTGCTCATATTTGGTCGGAAATATTCGCAGTTTAGTTCGGACTATGGATTGACCATTTTATTTTGGACCCGAAACTCCAATTGTCCAACCCTAAATATATACTTCTATAAGAATTTTTGATGACATACTACTACAAAAATTAATTTAGGAAAAAAGAAGAAGAAAGTTACATAATGCCAAAATTCAAATCCAAAGGCCATAAGAAGTGGTATGCACATTAGAGTGTTCATAAATTAGGTGAACTACTCTGCATCATATTCTTCCTTTCTTAATTTCAAGCTAAAGGACTTGGTCTCTTTTTCTTTTATTGTAGTTGAGAAAACTTAGGCCAATTTAACATCTAAATAAACACATAAAAATAAGGGTAAATTGTGAATATGTTGATTCTTTCATTCCTAAAGGGTTACACTTGTCACTATTATCAAGCAAACTTCACTTTGTTCAACATTCTTTTAAGACTTTGTTTGTTGAACCTCCTAATTTCCCTTGCTTATAAACACTCACCACTTTCATGCAATTTATATATAATCTGCAACAAAAAAAAACAAACTAAATTTCTCAAATCACAAACTACAAACTAATAGTATCTCTTATGGCATTGAAGCATTTGTCCCTTATTTTCATGCTCTTCTCATTAGGTAATGATAATTACATATGCATGGTCAGTGTCAAGAGTTTTTACACTTTCGTTCGATTATAATTGTCAGATTAAGTACATTTAACTTTACCTATACTTGATTAAAAAAATCACACGCACGCTTGATTTTGATTGATTGATAGTGTATAACAAGTTTCACATTTACGGTGTATCAAAATTAAACTTTGTATTTTCTTGAACATTTTATGTTTTTCACATTTATTATTAGATAATAATTTTATGACAGTGTAGCTAAGTTGTGATTTTCCTTAATTTTTTAGGAGTGGATGCAACTATTTTCACTCTACAAAATAAATGTAGAAACACAATGTGGCCTGGAATTCTAACAGCAACAGGAAAACCTCAACTAATTGATGGTGGAATTAAGCTAAAACCTGGACAAGCTATTAACATTACTGCACCAAAAGGGTGGTCCGGCCGCTTCTGGGGCCGGCGTGGATGCGCATTTGATGCCTCCGGCAATGGAAAATGCGTCACAGGAGACTGTGGAGGCAAACTTAAATGTGCTGGAGCAGGAGGCGAACCTCCGGCTTCATTGGCAGAGTTTACACTAGACAGTCAAGAGGGAGATTTTTACGACGTTAGTCTTGTTGACGGTTACAACATGCCGGTTTCAATCATTCCCTCCAGAGTATCTGGAATGTGTAAAGAGGTTAAATGTCGTTCGGATTTGAACAAAAACTGTCCGGTGGGATTAGAGGTGAGAAACATTAAAGGCCGCGTCGTTGGTTGTAAGAGTGCTTGTATGGCTTTTAACAAGCCAGAATATTGTTGCACTGGAGATTTTAATAGTCCTAAGATGTGTCAGCCAAGTAGTTATTCAAAGGTGTTTAAGGCTTCTTGTCCTATGGCTTATAGCTATGCCTATGATGATGCAACTAGCACTTTCACTTGCCATGGAGCAGATTACATAATTAGGTTTTGTTAGAGAGTGAATGAGTTGATAGATGTGTGTCTGTTTAGTAAATTGATTAGATCTCTTTCGAGTTTCGGAAATGTCTAGAGTACAATCTTTTATCAATAAAAATTAATCAAACTCGATACTTCAGAGTTCACCACACACCTTGTGCATCAACCACTTGTGTTCCGGTTGGTAATTAATGTGTAAACGTGCCACATAAATGTCATAACAAATATACCACGTCTGTTATGAGAAATATAACGGATAATTTTAAATTCGAATATTCAACAAATGACGATGTTAGTGAAAAATCTAGATATCTAATTTAAGAAAAGTCTTCCATTATGTGGCACGTGGTGAACGTAACACATCTATTTTCCACATTTTCCACCATTATGTGGCACGTGGTGTACGTAACACGTGGTGCAATCTTTTATCAACAAAAATCAAACTCGAAACTTCAGAGTTCACAATACTCACTCACACGCCTTGCGCACCAACCACTTGCGCTAGATTCTGGTGGTAATTAATGTGTAAACTTGCCACAGAAATGTCATAACAAATATACCACGTAAGAGTTTGTTATGAGAAATATAATGGATAATTCTAAATTCGAATATTCAACAAATGACAGTGTTTGTGAAGAATCTAGATATCTATTTTAAGAAAAATCTTCCATTACGTGACACGTAGTGTAACATAACACATCTATTTTCCATTTTCCACCATTTTTTACTAGTTTATCAGATAAAATAAGTCATGACTCATGAATATATCGGGGGAAAATAAATCTATGCGATCCATCAAAATAAAACATATAATTGAATAAGTATCCGATTTCATATCAATGTCAATTAAAATAACATAGTATCTTCAAAGGCAAAAAAGTTATGCCTAATAACTATCCATAAAGTTAAGAAATGCTTCAAAAAATTGAAGGGGGAAAAATATGGCAAGAGTATACTTACCATATACATAATCAATAGAACAAGGAATGATATATATTCTAAGAAACACCGCAACAATTGAATTTTCTTTTGCATTTTTGACATTCGGGTACTTGCGGCGCGACCAATAATTGTGTTCCCGCAAAACCAAGGTTTACTTTCTCCCAATGTGGTCCATGCCCATCTGCAGTTATGTGATTCTTACAGACAGTCATATAAATCTGTGAAAGAAGGCTAAGGAAAGCTGGTTCTACATTGTTCGAGTCAAGCGCGGATGTCTCGAGGAAGAAGAGACCTTTCTCTTTGGCAAACTCTTTCGCTTCCTCGACAGGCACTTCTCGGATCGAACTCAGGTCAGTCTTGTTGCCAACAAGCATAACAACAATGTTTTTGTCTGCATGACGATGTAGTTCGTCCAGCCACTTTTCGATATTGTTAAAGGTATGGCGCCTGGTTATGTCATATGTTAGCAATGCTCCAGTTGCACCTCTGTAATATGCAGCTGTAATTGCTGAGTACCTGTCATGAATTGCAACATTATCAAATGAGAATGCAATTGTTTAGAACCAACACTTCATATTGAGATTGTGTTAGGTGCCGACACGTGTCAACTGTCAATATTCAACACCAACCTACGTGGTTACATTCAATTATTTAATTTTATCAAATTATTACCGGTATTAAAATATTATATCATGCATGGTTTTAAATTGCGGCATGCAGCTGCAATTGTGGCTGCAATATAAAATATTTTGCGAGGTCTCCGCAACGGAATGACAACCACATTGATAGCATTTTCGTGCGTTTTTTCGCAATATAAAGGTTCGCAGTATAACCACAACCACAATTTTAAACCATGGTGTCGTGTTCGTAAAGTTATGCATAATATATTTGAAAGACACTTCGGATTGGGAACCATGATATCATGTTCGATATCCGTGTTTCAAAAAGTTATGCATAATATATTTGAAGGACATATTCTTGGGAACCAAATAAAAAATCTAACTAATAAAACGTAGTATCCGCCAATTGGCAAACTATTAAGTTTATATTCACCGTGCACTCGACATTATGTTGCATCATAAATGAATCCGGACTCTTAAATATTTAACACATTTATGGAGTCAACCGTTAAAAGTTGATTGATCAAGGTCATGTCTCTAGTTTTGAGTTTGATTATTACCAGCATTACAAACAAACTCAAAACCAGAATCATCAGATCTTGATCCAATAGCATAAGCTACTAACTCCGTGAATGCGATGAATCTTTAACAGCTAAGAATACAAATTCAGCACAAAGTAACAACCAAGAAGCTATCAACTTACAAACATTTTCATTATTGAATATTAAAAAACAATGCTAGCTACAAAATCAGATCTTGAGTTCCTAGATCTAAGATATATTCATTATTATTATCCAATGAAAATAATTCACATTTTGAAAAATAAAATAGGGCAGTAGAATTTTTTTGACCTTTCTTGACCAGCAGTATCCCAAATCTGAGCCTTGACTAGTTTGTGATCCATATGAACAGTCTTGGTCAGAAACTCAACACCAATTGTTGCTTTGGAATTCATGTAGAATTCATTTCTAACATACCTATTCAAAAGCTGAGATTTTCCAACACCAGAGTCACCAATCATGACAATTTTGAACATGTAGTCAATACCCTCAAGTTCAAAATCACTTTGCCACTGAGCCATTCTCTTCGCCAAATTTCAGTCTTCGCAAAGCCTAACTCGATTCAGCTAATTTTTCACCCTTGGTTAATTATAAAATATGAATGTAATGGTATTTTATTTTATTTATATAATACATTTCTTTATTCTAAAATATATTTATATTCTCAAATCCTTTTAATACATAGTTAAATATAATATCAGTTTTTGTGCCAAAAAAAAAAATTAATGTCTAAAATAATAATAATGGAAAAATGATATTTTAAAATGATTTTCTATAAATGTTTTTGATAAGTCTTTGACCATGGTTTGGTGAATGATATTATATTATGGATGTACCAAATGTTTTAACTGATCTTGGTATTTGAGTCTCAAGTAAGCCATAAAAGAGTGAATTTGAATCTTTGATAATTTGATATCTCAAGTCACCAAGAATCATGAACTATAAGTGATTTTCCAACATGCTATTAGTTGAAGTTATGAGATCCTCACTTAAGCTAGCCACAATAATATCATCTACATAAACGAGGAGATCATAAGGGATTTACGAGAGCCACAATTTAACTAACAATAACAGAAAAGTTATAGCGATAACTTTAATATCTATCAATCCATTATAAGAAAAAACTTCTATTAGACGACATTTAACATGTCTATTTTCCGGCATTTTTCTGCATATCTGTATAATCTTACACAAAATATTTTACTAGTTTATCAATTAAAAGCAGGTCATGGATAGAGAGAAACATGAGTTTTTGCGAAAAAAATATTTATGAAGAGGGCCATCTTTGTTCGAGTCCCACAAACTCATTTGAAGCTTCATCTCCGACCCCCCCATTTGCATCTGTTTGCTTAAGATAGAAGATTCAGAAACAAAAAATCTGCCATATAAATGTGTCGTTGCAGCCTGTGGCGGCTGGCACAAAACCCACCATGCTATAAATACATGCCGCTATTGCAGCGTGTTGACACTACATTGTATATGGTTAATATAAATGAGTGAATAATGTTCTGATTTAAGTAACATTCATGGCAAAGAAGTCACTTTCCTGATACATTGAGTAAAAACTTATATTCATCATAATCATATCATTCTTGAATTGATAGCTGATTTTATATTAATATCAATCAAAATAACAAAGTAACTTCAAAGGCAAAAAAAAAATGCTTAACATCAATTCTCAAAGTTAAAGACTACATCAAAAAATTGAAGAGGAAAAAAGATGGGAGGTATATTATATACATAATCAATACCTAAAGGTAGCTGTAGGCGAAAATATATTCTAAAAAACACCGCAGCAACTGAACCTCCTTTTAGATTTCTGACATTCTGGTTCTTGCGGCGAGACCAATAACTTTGTTCCCTCGAATTCAAGATGTACTTTATCCCAATTTGGTTCATGTCCATCTGCAGTTATGTGTTTCTTACTAACAGTCATATATATTTGTGAAAGAAGACCAAGGAAAGCTGGTTCTACATTGTGGGAGTCAAGCGCGGATGTCTCCAGGAAGAAGAGACCTTTCTGTTTAGCAAACGCTTCGGCTTCCTCAATAGACACTTCTCGGTTCGAACTCAGGTCTGACTTGTTGCCAACAAGCATGACAACTATGTTATTATCTGCATGATTATGTAGTTCATCCAGCCACTTTTCAATATGGTTGAAGGTATGGCGCTTGGTTATGTCATATGTTAGTAATGCTCCAGTTGCACCTCTGTAATACGCAGTTGTAATTGCTTGGTACCTGTCATGAATGCCAACATTGTCACATTAAAATGCATTGGTCTAGTATCGACACTTCATATTGAATGTGTGTTGTCAAATGTCCAACATGTGTTAGTATGCGACACTAACATAACATATGTGGCTACATTCAATTATTTAAGTGTCGTGCATGGTTTTAAATTACGATCTGCAGTTGCAATTGAGGCTGAAATATAAAATATTTTGAGGTCTCCACAATGGAATCACAACCGCAATTTCAACAACAACTGTATTTTCCCAAATTTTTTCGCAATACAAAGGTTTGCAGTGTAACCACAACCGCGACCACAATTTTAAAACATGGTGTCATGTTCAGTGTCTGTGTTTGTGCCAGTGTTTCATAGAATATGCATAATGTATTTAAAGGACACTTTTGGGAACCAAATCAACAATCTAACTAATAAAACACAGTATCATATCAATTGACAAACTAGTTAAATTTATAATCATCATACATGAATTCGAAATCTTGCAATATGAAACATATCACAGAGTCAGGCATTCAAAGTTTTTGGATCAAGATCAAATGACTCCGTTTTTAAATTTGATATTAGGTTCTTCTAATTTTAAGACTAATAAATCAACCTTACAAGCAAACTCGAAATCGGAGTCTGCAGAATCTTTGACAGCTCCAATCCAAATTCAGCACAATGTAACAATCTATGAAGCACAGACGCAGACACGGACACGACACAATACGTCGACACTGATAATAATTTGAGAAATGACACAATTCAATGTAATTATAAGTATTGGTATCGTATCAGTGTCTGACACCGTAACATGCCTAATCCAAGGACTCGAGTGTCCGTGCTTCATAGCTAACAACCAAGAAGCCTTCAACTTCCAAACATTTTAATTATATTATATTAAAAAATCAATGCAGGTTAATAGATCAGATCTTAGCTATATTGTTTAATAACCATAGAAAAAAAATATATAATTTTTAATTTTAGCTCACACAAAATAAAATAAAATCGAATTAAATAAATAATTGACATTTGTAAAATAAAATTGTGCAGAAGAATTATTTTGACCTTTCTTGACCAGCAGTATCCCAAATCTGAGCCTTAACAAGTTTGTGATCCATAAGAACAGTCTTTGTAAGAAACTCAACACCAATTGTTGCTTTAGATTTCAAGTGAAATTCATTTCTAACAAACCGATTCAAAAGCTGAGATTTTCCAACACCAGAATCACCAATCATAACAATCTTGAACATATAGTCAGTACCCTCATATTGCAAATCATTTTGCCACTGAGCCATTCTCTTTTTTTATGTGATTTTCAACAACCCTTTTGAAAACTGAATGTGATGAAAAAAACCCACCTTGATTTTCAGTGTTTGTTGCATAAAAATTTGGTCTTTTTGTTATGTGAGTTTTTGTGTTTTCACGTTTTTTGTGATATATAGAAGAAGGAGATTTCGTAGGAGAAGAGAAAAGGTACGATTTTGATGTGTAAAATGTAAATGCTTTGCTTTTTTTTTTTGTGCCTTGTGATAGCACATTGCTTGTTGTAAAGTGTTCTTATTAGGAAAGTGAAAAAGAAAAGAAAGAAAGAAACGAAACACAGATAGGAAATAACAGCTTCAGAGACACAAACAAGTAACGTAGGAGGATTAAAGATTTTATTCACTCTTCGGTTGAGGCGTTGAAATTGGTAGGAAGGACCGCAGTTCTATTTTCACAATTGCGATTGGAAGGGCTGTAATCACTTGATGTCAGAATTGACCCTCGAATCCTATTAAACTGGTGCTACAAACAAAAATAAAAATCTTATTGACTCTATTGGACTTTATTTATCCTTTGAAACCGATAAGTGCGTGGAGTTTCGATTCGAATTATGTCTTCTGTGTATATAGTGTGATGTTAGTGACATTGATTCATTGGACTTTATTATAATGAAAAAGGAAAAAGAGATCGTTTGATTTGTAAAAGATAAAGATAAGTATGAGATCAATTGTTAAAATATCGAACAATTTTGGTATTATATAGTATTTGATGGAAAAAAAAATATTATTTTAGTTTTTAAATAACTTTTTTTATGCAAACAAATCATACTTGACACAACAACATGTATTGTGGTTTAACGAGTACATGAATTTTAGATAAAATACAATATAATTAAAATTGTTACGTACTTACGTTCAATTCTTACTTTTTAGTAGATGAAATACACGTATAGTCCAAATTATAAGTCACATTGTCAATTCTATACACAAATTAAGGAAATGTACTTAATTTAATTTTATATGGGAAAAGTATTTATGGGTTGCTTTATAAAACTATTCTTTATTATTTACCAAAAAAATAATTAATTTTTATTAATGGAATTATAATTCTTTATTAACAACATGAAACTGATAAATCAAGGGAATTTTAAGAAGAAAGTGTAATAAACACTAAACTATGATAAAGAAAAACAAGTATTACAAAGTAATTTATGATTTTGGACAATTTTTTGTTCGCAAAATAAATAGATGAAGTATTATTATTAACTATGGCCATCTCTCATGAAAATTGATTATAACTCACTTTAACGCTATTTCACAATGAAACTTACAGAGAGCTATTTCATAGTTTTTTTTGAATGGCAAATAAATAAATATATTACGAATAAAGCAGTCAGAATACAAAATATGAGTACCAGAGAGCTATTTCATAGTGAACCTTGCAACGAAATAGTACTTGGAGAAAATCTCAAATATAAAAAGTTTGAAACGTACACGTAAATAAATAAAAAATAATATTAAATTATGTGACTAATATTGCTTAGTTAGTTGATATTCACTAATATATTTTTTTTTTTTGTAGAAGTTGATATTCACTAATTTATATGTGATGAATGATCCATTTTAAAAAATATGAAATTTATGTGATGACCGTTGCGAATAAGAGTACGAATAGGCTCTGTCGAAATAAGTTTTGTCAAATTTAAGTGTGATCTATTAAAAAATTAAAGAGTAATTAAGCCTAACTTATAGTTTGTTATTGGCTTGTTCAAAAAAACTTATAGTTTGTTATGAGCTTATTTTTTAAGTAAGTTTAACTTGGTTGTAAACCACTCTTTTTTTTTTTTTAATAACAAAGCAATTTTATTGAAGGCCAAAAGCTAAGCACAAGATGTACCCAACTAAGGCAAGGAAAAACGCGGAATACAAGCAAGCCTGGGAAGCTCAAAAAACAAAGAGCCAAACCCCAGTCACCCGCGCCAGCAACAAAGCCAAAAGGAAAAGCAAAACAGTAGCAGGGGACAAACCCCCCACACACCAAAACCACACCAACTAAGTAACACACCTAAAGAGCACCAAAAACCAACAGCAAAACGAAAGCTAATGTCTCAAGAAGCAGTCATCCGGATCCCATCCCCACTCATAAAACATACATGGTGAGATTTTTAGACGATCCACACCCCACTTCCAAGAGAGCACTTTTATCTCCTCAACAATCTCCATCGGCTCCAACCTTTTACCGTTGAAAATACAACTATTCCGGGCTCTCCACAACGACCACACCGCCGTATGCCAAACTAAGCGAAAACCATTTCTCAATCTCTTATTCTTCGCCGCTTCACTCAAACAATCAAAGAGAATCAACATGTTAGGAGGCATTACTATCACCACACCTAACCACTTAAAAATCTCGTACCACACCCAATGAGCCACTTTACAATAGAGAAACAAATGCTTAGCCGATTCCGGATAACAATCACACTAAATACAACCCCCATCCACTCTTTGTTGTAGCACACCTCTAGATAGAAGGTTATCCTTCGTCGGGAGACGATCATGGAAAAGTTGCCAAGAAAACACCACCACCTTAGAAGGAGCCGGGCTCTCCCAAATATTCGAAAAAATCTTCAATTCAAAATCACTAAGGTTAGGAATATCCCTTAACGCCGCAAGCGAGTCATATGCCGATTTCACCGAAAACCCATCGGACGGATTTTGAGCCCACCTCCACTCATCATCACTAAGAGAGAGAATGACATTAGCAAGCAAACTCTCAAGTTGAATCACTCTCTCCTTTTCCCAAATGAAGAGATTTCGTCTCCAAATAAAATTCCACCTCCTCCTCTCCCCATCTACCGCCCTCAATTCGCCGACACTCACTTCCTTTTGCGTAGAAAGTGAGAACAAACGAGGGAAAATAAAACAAAGAGGAGACTCCCCAATCCACACCTCTTTCCAAAACCGAGTAAGCAAACCATTGCCAAGCCTACACACAAAATTAACTCCCACCCAATCGGAGGACTCCACACAATCCTCAAGAGCACAAATATCTTTCCACCAAAACAAGGCAAAATTCGGACAACAATCTATAGACAAATTGACATTATTCACTATATAACTTCCATATTTCGCCACTAGAACCTCCTTCCATAAAGCCAAATCACTACTATTGATCAACCTCCAACACCATTTCATAAGGAGGCAAATGTTGACCAATTTCAAATCCCTTACTCCAAAGTCTCCCCTCTTTTTATCTTTGCACACCACCTTCCACTTCACCCAACTAATATAACTCATTTACTCTCCTACAGTCCTACTCGTCTTTTTCATGTTAGTGTCAATATATCGATTATATTTAAATGCAATTGGAGTCTTCTAAGCAAAATACTTTCATGTCCACTTTCTAAAACTTGTTGATTAACACACAATAATGACAACACAACTGCACTACAATTTATTATTTTTTGACAATCACTACAAATTAAATAGACGTATCTAACAAAATATTATGTAATAGTGTAATAAATACTTTTCAAATTGTTTTTTGCATGTGATTTTCACGAATATTTAGTTATTTTTATTTTCGTGATTTATTATTTTAGTAGAATATTATTTATTTTGATTTCTCGTCTTAATGCAGTGTTTTACTTATTTTCAATTGATGTTCATTTAATTTAAATTAAAAGATTAGTTTTTATTCGGTGCTGATCAAATCAATAACAAAAGTTAAGAATAATGATTCCAATTAACTATAACTTCTCTCTAACAACATAGACGGAGACTCGCCTAACTGCTTACAATTTTCTTGCTGACAGTAATAACTTCAAGCAACCTAATTAACCGTAGATTACTATACAGTAACTTGCCGCAAAAGCAACCACAAGTAACCCTCTTCAACATTATACTTCTACTAATCATAGAGCAAAATGTTATGTTTCATTCAAATGAATATATAGTTTTTGGCAATTCGGAAATCCACCCTTCTTCATCAATATAAGAGATATTTAAGAATTTATCAAGTTTAGGTCTACTCAAGTGCTTCATCCATTTCACACGTTTTGATTTGTCTGCTCCAGGTCCTCTATTTCCCTCCTCCACAAAAGTAAGGTTTGCTCTGCAATTAAATTTATTTAACACATTGTTAGTGTAAGATAATTTTAATTGGTCGCTCGTAAGTAACTTATATGTATGTACTAAAAAATAAATATAAATTTTTTTGTAAAATCACACAAATTATTAAAATTTTAAAATAGTTCGGTGAAATAAAAAATATATGATTACATTAGTCCTTTTGAATCAGGAAATTTAGTTCATAAAATTGTGTTGATTTATATATTTAATTATCGAATCTTATAATTTAAAAGACTAAATTAACGACACTCATTAAATTAAAACATGTAATATAATCTTACTCATGGCCAACAAAATCTCTAGGACTCCAACCCTCAGGTCTAATCACATCAGATAGGTATGAATCAGATATGATAACTCTTGCATAATCACCCATTGCCCTCCCAAGTAGAGCCTTTCCTCCTTTCCCACTTATGTGACAATTTTTAAACACAAACCCACTTGTATCATTTAGTGAATCCCTTTCATGTGCTGTAATAACTCCATTCTTTTTTGGACCATATCTCCCCATTGAAAAAAATATTGTAGTTGCCTGCATATTTATAAACCAAATTAGATTCTACTCTATCTGGCATTAAATATAAGCAAAAATAATAAATTAGTTAAATATAATTAATTTGCTTAATCTCATTTTAAAATTGAATGCATATATATATTTTCAAAACTATTCTTTATGATGCTACTTATAATAGATGATTAATTTATTCACAATATAAATATATCAGTGGATTGTATTCTTGTGGTTTGGTGGATTCTTACGGAGTGTACTTCTTGTACCTCCTATTTTATAAATCTCTCTTGTAATTGTTTCGCTTTTATAATTATATATAATATATTTGTCATTCAAAAAAAAAAATGAATCTTCATTCTTTATTTTACCTCAAAGATAGATTGACCTTTTCCATATATGAAATCGATTCCACCTTGAATGTAACAATTATTGTAGTAATGTCGACCATAATCATCTTTTAGGGTATCTTGCACCCCAAGAAAAGCACAATTAAAGAAAACACATTTATCTGCATGGATCCAAGCAGCTTTGGCTTGTGTGATGTTATCCACCTCCAACATTACTGGACTGTTCAATGTATTCTATGAACATATAGAGTACAAAAAATGAATTAAATATTTAATGTTAAAATAATAATTATGCTACAAATAAAAAAAAATACTACAATTGTTTTGACACACTACAACATTTTATGTCTTTGGCAACACTTTTTTATGCAACATGTGTAAATTGTTGCCTAAAAATGAATCAGGCGACGTTTTATAATTGTTGCTAAAAAGGTACTTGCAACGCCAAACAAATGTCCCCTAAAATACTTTTGGGGACGATTTTCAAGCGGCTGTAGTATATATCTTTGGCAAAAATTGACAATGGTCCCCTTAAAGACTTATGGGGACATTCTACACTGTTGCATTATTTCTAACAAAAGGCACGCTTTTTAAATGTTGTGCAAAAATTTGAACACATCAAAAAATTAGGCGGCAATATTCCCTCCAAACAATAAAAGTTTTTTATTTTGATTTTGATTTTTTTTAAAATAAAACATCATATTCTAAAAATGAAACAAAAAGAAAACACAAAACAAGAAAGAACAACTCAGAGAAAGAACACGAGCAAACACTTGTCTGAAACCCTTCCTTCTCCAAATCGTTACCGTCTGCAAATCGATGTCTTCTCCAAATCCCTTTCATCTTCAAACCCTCGTGAGATCTCTCCAGTTAAATTTCTCGCCGTGACCGAGTTCGAGACCGCCGTGACCGAGTTCGAGACCGCTGTGACAGAGTTCGATTTCTACGCGTAGTTGCATCTGATCTATTCGATTTCACATTTAATCTCTTCGATTTCGCATCTCAATCCTCCAATCCCTTCGATTGCCCTAATCAAACTGTAAGTACAAACTAAGTTTTTTTTTTTTTTTAAGTAATTGAGAATTCCGATGTCAAAGAAGGTAATGAAAGATAAAGAATGTAATGATTTATTTAGACTGTGTGGTTTATATAACACCTAATCACATTTGACGTATTTGAGTAGTCTTCTGCTTTCATATTGCGAGCTGTTATGTCATATACACGAGACTGAGTTTATTTATCATATTACTGCTCTGAGAATAATATGAATTTGTACTGAGCATCTGCAATAAGCATAGCGTGTTAAATGTAGAACTTGTTGCTGCGTGTGTGTCTTTATAAGGTACTGAGCATCTGCAATGCAATAAGCATAGAGTTTATTTTTCTATGTTTATGTGTGTGTTTATAAGGTAATGACATTTTATACATTGTTTCTTATGTATGTTTATGGTCTATATATTTGCTTGTACCGATAACAATGCTACTGATTAATTGGCATCTTTGGGCTTAGGGTGAATATCTGTCAAGTACCAATTCTTCCCAAAAATTGAAGCTGTTAGGATTAGGTCAGGCTGATGAGTGATTTTAATGATATCTTTAGTATAGCTTCTCATTTGAAGTCCCCGAGTTTAAAATGTGGAGACAGCACAGTCCCATAATCACCAAATATTAAATTGAGAGTGAGGGTGGCAAGAATTGTGATTTTAGTTAAAAGAGACACTGACACCAATACCATGTCACAAATCTCAGTCATCTTAATGTTAAGCTGTTAGGAGGAGGCCAAATAATGCTTTACCAAAATCTTAAACAGTTTCATGGATTCGAATTTTTGTATTTTGAACTGCCCTTTTCATTTATTTCATATACTTGCGATTTTGATAAGGAACCATGTGTATTTTCAGTCATTCACTCATTTTGGACATGTGAGTTAAAGGTATTGGAATCATCTTTTCTGACTTCCAGTTAACTTATGATAATAAGCAGATAGTTGCTCGTTTCAGTCCGCACTTTTTTAGTGGCAGTGAGGAGGAACCGGTGAAGTTACTCAAGGATAATAATAATAATGATATTATCAGAGGGCATTTAGAATGTTTTAGCAAAGGCTGGTGGTACTATTCAAGAACAACTAGCAGTTACATGAAGGTGCCACTGTCAAACTTATTAACTCTCTTAATTTCATCACTTTTTATAATATTCTTATTATTTTCTTTTTTCTTGTAGTTCTGTAGACCTTATGTTAGAAAGACTGTGTTTAGAAGGCAGTCGGAGACAGGCAAAGTATGTTGTGCATGCTCTAGCTGCAATAACAAAGGATGACGGCCTCAAGTCTCTCTCTGTTCTATACAAGGTTTCATATGATTTATTACATGGATAGTTTCAAAACTCACACCTACCCCTCTTGCTTTGTTATCGTTAAGGGGACTTAACATGTGGTTTGTACGTATAAGTAGAGGAGGTAGATGTAATTTCTTAAAAGAAATAAGGGTATCAAAGTGTAATTTTTCAAACAAGAAATAAGGGTAACATGTGGATTGTCTATGTAGTCTATACTGTTTGCACCATTTTTTGTTTTCATTTATAGTTGTTTACATATGGATTTTTCTCTGTTTTGCATCTTTGTTGGGTGGGTTTCACTCCATTTTAGGCTAGATTTCTAGTATGCAGGTACTGTGACTTATCCTCCGTTTTCCCATAAGTCTAGCAAATTTGGTACTCCCTCTCATTTCATCCATAAACAAAAATTGGTTCAATTTTTTATATAAACATTAAGGTACATGTATTTGGTTCAAATTTGTGAAAATACTTTTTGATTACACAAGTGTTTGTTTTCACTTTGCATAGGCACTATTAGCATTGAATTGATTTTTTTGTTCTATTACATGTTTCTTTTATACCTGCTAGTGCAGGGTTGTAATCTTTTTTGCGGATCCGGGAATGTCTTGTGACCGGTTTCAGGCTTTAATAAATTTAAGTTGTTAAGGTAGCAGCTAATGTTTGTACTAATTGTTTTGACTTCTATTTAATGATCTTTTAATTGTATTGTTTTATTTTCTTATATATGCAGCAAGGCCAATAAAGATGATGAAGAGGATGGCGGCGTAAGTGATGACTCTCATGAGGATTACGACATAAGTGATGAATTTCAAGAGGACGACGATATAGGTGACGAAGAGGATGATGAAGATGATGATGAGTTAGACAAACTTCAATGAGTTGGATCATGTTGTTTTTGGCTTGCACTAAGCATTAAATTTGAACATACTATGTATTTTATCATTTTGCTAGACTTATACTTCTAAGTATTAAACTAAACTTGTTGTGGTATTAAGTAATGTTAGACTTTTTGTGTCTACTATGTGTATTTCAGTTAATGTGTGAAAATTTTATTGACACTTTTGTAGTACAATTTGGGTTTGATGCAATTCATGTTTGGTGCAATTCTTGTTTGGAGCATAATTTATAGCAAAAATTGTTAGCCTATAACTTATAGATACACTAGGTACCAAGTGTACGTACTATTTCATTTTAGGGAACACTTTGTAATTGTTGCCAGGTTTGACAACATTTAGAAATCGTTGCCTAAGAGTGTTATCATTGTACTAGGTTTCGGGAACGTTTTGTAAACGTTGCAAGCTATGACAACGTGTGAAAAACGACCCCAAAGATACCAAGGAAAAACGTCCCCTTTTCATGTAGTTTAGGGGACGCTTTAAAAAAGTGTGCCCAGAAAGTGACAAAAAGCATCCCCTCAGACTATAGGCAACGCTCGCAAACAAGACACTTGAAAAACGTCCCCTATTCTTTTAGGCAACGTTTTTCACAGTTATGGCAACAATTTTCAAATGTTGTTAGAGACTATAAATGTTGTAGTGACATAAATAATGTACCATGAAAGTAATGCCCTTTGCAGCTGTGTTATTTGCTTTTGAACATATAGAGTACAAAAAATGAATTAAATATTTAATGATAAAGTAATAATTAGCTACAAAAAAAAAAACTACAATTGTTTTGGCATAAATAATGTACCATGAAAGTAATGCCCTTTGCAGCTGTGTTATTTGCTTTTGATACGAATGTAGCATTCACATGTGTACTCCATTCAATACTTGTTGAATTTTTACCAGCTCCTTCAAGATATATGCATGGTTTGTTTATGGGAATGAAGACTTGCTCTCTGGATATTGCACAAAGAAGAAGTTATGAAGAAAAGAAGTACAATATATTAGAACTACTATTGAAACAATTTTATTCATATTTATTGGAGTGTAAATATTTTTCACATTGACAATAAAAATGTTTTGCTTTAATTTAAATTACTTTAAAGACCCGCAAGCGATACTTTAGTGAGTCATATTGGTGGTGGTGAAAATAAAAAAAAACACTTTAGTATATGTGAGCCGAATAATAATGATTGATTGTGATTTGTTCAGAATATGTAAAACCTCTATGCAAATATATATTATATCAAAATTTAACTCTTTTTTAATGAAACTAATCTCTAATAAAAAATTATCATCACTATTATTTTATGAAAAATTTAATGATCGTTTCATGTTGTTTGAGTGTTAATCCTCTAGTTTTACATAGAAAAATCGTTTTAATAAATCTGGAGTTTTGTTCAAAAAATAAAAAAATCTGGAGTTGGACTAATATTAAAGGTAAATAAAGTTTGACTTGATTTTTAAAAATAAATCAATGCATGATAATAAAAAAATGTTACATATAGATATATTTATAGTTGAAATGGAGAAATATATACCTATAAACACCAGGGGAAATTTGGATGTGAATCCATTGAGAGTTTTCTGTAGGAATAGAGTCTATGGCACTTTGAATTGTTTTAAAATTTGATGAGTTTGATTGACTAACAACGATGGTCTTGAAAGGATTGCTACAATCTTTTGATTGACAAATATCAAAAGCAAGAACTAAAAATATTAAAAATAAAGCAAGGGATTTTAGGGACTTCATTTTTTGTTCTATACAAAAGTGTAATGTACTCCAATACTTTTAGAGTGTAATGTTAATCTTGTGCAGACTTAAACATAATCATAAGACTTCATATAAGTAAAAAAAAATAAAATTGTTGACCATCATAATACATGTCTAAGGATGATCGACTAATTTTAGTAGATCTCCCTCCTAATTATATCATATATTTTGTTTATAGAAATAAATTACTGTTTCTTGTTTTTGGAAGAATTCCCTTTTGTTTTAAGTTTGACTAGGGTAAATTGTTACTAAAATTATTTTATTTGTAAATTGTTTTTCATTTTAGCTTAAATTAGAAAATTTTATTAAAATTGATGGGATTTTATTTCTTATTATATTTAGTTAATACAAAATTGGGTGACTTTTTTTAGTGAAACATTAGGTGATTTGTTATATATTTATATATAATTTTAACAATTATGTAACTAATAATGATAATAATACATCTCAAGGGAGAGTTTTCTACGTATAAAATATATATCTCGTATAGCTTCCGCGATACAAACACAAAAAAACTCCACATATAAATTTAACCTGATTTAGAATCTTATAAAATTTAAAATGATTTCTATTTTAAAAAAATTGTAAACAAAATTAAAAAAAAAATTGACAGAATATTTGAAAAGTTTAAAATATATTAATTTTCAAATAAAAAAATTTGATTTCAACTTACAAACATTTTCATTATTGAATATTAGTGGGAAGAATGGATTGAACATTTACTTAAACCCCGGGGTACATATTCAATTTTCACGAACGATAAAAACTCGAGGAGAGTATAGAAAATTGTGGGGTATAGTGTCGGGCTGCCTACTATACAAGAGAATGGGCTCATGCTGTTACAAATAGGTTGAAAATAGATTAGGTCGAGTTAGATTTTATCAAATCTATGTTTGGTCTGTTACAAAATTGAAAAGTAAGTCTAACATGTATATCTTGTTATATATATGAGCTTATTCTCTAGGTGAGAGCATAACCTTTTGAAAGTTTGATATTATTTTTTATCCTATTTAAACGTCTATATATTTGTAAGAATATATTGAAATAAGTAGTTATATTTATGCTTAAATAGACAAATAACATTTATAGAGTAATGAAATTAAACTACATTTTGATATTTAATATGACATTTTAGAGAATTGGACTAACAAAAGCAACCGCAAGTAAATCTCTTCAGCATTATACTTATGGATTCAAATATGTACTAGTTCTTTCTTATTTATATATATATTTATATATTTGCCATTAAAAAAAAAAAAAAACTTATAGATTCAAATGAATATATTTGTTGGCAATTCAGAAATCCACCCTTCTTCATCAATATAAGAGATATTCAAGAATTTATCAAGTTCAGATCCACTCAAGTGCTTCATCCATTTCACACGTTTTGATGTGTCTGCTCCAGGTCCTCTATTTCCCTCCTCCACAAAAGTAATGTTTGCTCTGTAAAAATAATTATTTAACATATTGTTAGCGTAAGATAGTTTTAATTGATCGTTTGTAAGTAACATACATATATGTACTAAAAATCAAATATCAAAAATTGTAAAAATAAGACAAAATAATAAATTTTTAAAATAGTTCAGTGAAATAAAAAATTCATGATTACATGATTTCTTTTGAATCAGAAAATTTAGTTCATAAAAATGTGCGGAAGAGAATACAACAAAGTTTGCATTTTTTTTTAATAAAAAAATAGCATATGAGAATCTCATATCTCACACATAATCAATGTAAGACACAATGAATTTTAGAAGATAATATGTAAGTGCAGTCACTAAACTATTTGAAAAATGCCATTAAAATAAATACAATTTGAAATGAAAAGAATAAGAATGAATCACAATTTTTAGTCTCTAAAGATTTAGAAATAAAATAAAAATTAAAATAATTCATGAAATAGTAAATCAATCACATTGACCGTGTCAATGAGACTATCGTAATATCAGAGTTTTCAGTTTTAAAAAATGGGGGTGTTATATCAAGTGAATAATTTCTTCACGAAGTTTCACGACACCTGTATACAAGGCAATGAAAAAATAATTCTGTTAACAAATAAATTTCAGATTTGACGGAATACAAGTGGGTGTGGGGGTTATGTAGTTATATTACACTATCGTGACGTTGTCGTGAAAAATTCCTTCGCTATATGTATCATTTTCCTTTTAATAAACTATTTTTATAATTTTGGTAATTTCATAGATTTAATTGTCTAAACTTATAATTTAAAAGATTAAATTGATAATTCACTCATTAAATTAAAATGTGTAATATAATCTTACTCATGGCCAACCAAATTTCTAGGACTCCAACCCTCAGGTCTAACCACATCAGAAAGGTATGAATCAGCTATGATGACTCTTGCATAAGCATTCATTGCCCTCCCAAGTTCAGCCTTTCCTCCTGTCCCACTTATGTTACAATTTTTAAACACAAACCCACTTGGATCATTTGGTAATTTCCTTTCATGTGCTGTAATAACCCCATCTATTTTTGGACCATTTTGTCCCATTGAAAAAAATATTGTACTTTCCTGCACGTTTACAACGAAATTAGATTCTACTTTGTCTGATATTAAATATAAGCAAAAATAACTAATTAATTTCGCATTTATTAAAAAAAATTAGTTAAATATAATTAATCTTCAATTAATGTCATAGAAATTGAATTTATATTTTCCCAAAATTACCCTTTGATGATATTTATATTGCTGACAGATTAATATTTATATTATGTCCTTCTTCAAAAAAAAAAATATTTATATCATGTCAAAAAAATAAAAAAGAAAAGGAATATGAATTTTATTTTTTTTAGGTCATGTAGCCTAGTGGCTAGAAGTTCCATCCATAAGGTGGATAAGTGTGGAATGATCAGAGTTTGAACCCCGACTCCCTACATTTATAATGCATTTGTCCTACCAATTGAGTTAAGCTCACGGGACGAATATGAATTTTATTTTATTTTACCTCAAAAATAGATTGACCATCCCCATATATGAAATCGATTCCACCTTGAATGTAACAATTCTTGTAGTAATGTCTACCATAATCAGCATTTAGGGTATCTTGCACCCCAAGAAAAGCACAATCAGAGAAAACACATTTATCTGCATAGATCCAAGCTGCTCTGGCTTGTGTGATGCTATTCACCTCCGCTGGCGTGTTCATTGTATTCTATGAAAATATAGAGTACAAAAAATTAATTAAATATTTAATGTTAAAATAATAATTATGCTACAAAAAAAAATATAGTACTACAATTATTTTGACATAAATAATGTACCACGAAAGTAATGCCCTTTGCAACTGTGTTATTTCCTTTTGATACGAATGTAGCATTCACATGTGTACTCCATTCAATACTTGTTGAATTTCTACCAGCTCCTTCAAGATAAATGCATGGTTTGCTATGGGGAATGAAGATTCGTTCTCTGGATATTGCACAAAGAAAAAATTATGAAGAAATGAAGTAGAATATTAAAAGTAGAACTTTTTATTGAAATAATTTAATTTATATATATTTCAGTGTAAATATTTTTCACATTGACGATGAATTAATTATAATCATCATATCAATAAAAATGTTTTGCGTTAATTTAAATTACGTCTAAAATTATATATATGGTTGATTTATATTTGTTCACAATTACGTACTATATACTGGTACAATATCAAAATTTAACTCTTTTTTAATTAAACAAATCTCTTAATAAAAAAAAACTATCATCACTATTATTTTATGAAAAATGTAATGATCGTCTTATAATGTTTGAGTGTTAATCCTCTGGTTTTACCGTTTTACGTAGAAAATTGGTTTTAATAAATCTGAAGTTAGACTAAAAGGTAAATAAAGGTTGATTTGATTTTTAAAAAATAAATCATTGTATGATAAAAAAATGTCACTTATAATTATAGTTGAAAAGGAGAAATATACCTATAAACACCAGCGGAAATTTGGATGTGAATCCATTGAGAGTTTCCTGTAGGAATAGAGTCTATGGCACTTTGAATTGATGTGAAATTTGATGAGTTTGATTGACTAACAACAATGGTCTTGAAGGGATTGCTACAATCTTTTGATTCACAAATATCAAAAGCAAGAACTAAAAATATTAAAAATAAAGCAAGGGATTTTAGGGACTTCATTTTTTGTTCTATACAGATTATAATGTACTCCAATACTTTTGGAGTGTAATGTTAATCTTGTCCAAACTAAACATAAAGACTTTATAGAAGTAAAAAAAAAATTGTTACCATCTTAATAGTGTGAAGTATTCTATCCATTTATTATTAATAATTAATAATACATCTCCCTCCTAATATCATATATTTTATTTATAGAAATAAATTACTGTTCTGTCAAAATAAATAAATTATTTGGTTGTATATATAGCACAATATCATAGCTAGTTTCTTGTTTTTGGAAGAATTCCCTTTTATTTTAAGTTTTACTTGGGTAATATATTTTTTTGGAACTGTATAAAAATAAAATTATTTGATTTGTAAATTGTTTTTTATTTTAACTTAAATTAGAAAATTTTATTAAATTTGATGGGATTATATTTCTTATTATATTTAGTAAATATAAAATTGGGTGATATTTTTACTGAAACATTTGGTAATTTCTTAAATATATTATTATTTTCACCATTTTATAATAATGATAATAATAATAGTATATCTCAAGGGAGATTTTTCTACATATAAAAAATATATTTCGTATAGCTTCCGCGATACAAACACAAAAAAACTCCATCACATATAAACTTAATCTGATCTAGAATCTTTTTTTTAAAAAAAAAAATTAAAAATTGTAAACAAAATTATAGAAATAATATTTTTGACAGCATATTTGTTAAATTTAAAATATATTAACTTTCAAATAAAAAATATATATTTTGATAAATTTCATTAAATTGGATAAAAAAAATTTCTTTCATAGATGGAAAATTATTTTCTAACGACCATCTAAGAATATTACACTTGAGTATGAATGACAATTAGACTGATAAACAATAGATACCCGTAAAACATACCTATAATAAGTAGGATAAAAACATGCAATATAAATATGAGTATGAACACAGATAATTACCCGTAAAATTAGACGGGTATAGGTGCAGGCACATATACTCTAGTAGCCACCATGCCCCACACCCACATATTATAATATTTATTTATTTATGCGTATATATTAATTAATTATAAATAAGTTTTTAAATATTAATTAAGCTAACTTTATTTTTAATAGATTAATTTATGCATATGGTCAAATAATAAAATTGAACATCATCTAATATTATTTGTGCCTATTAGGGGTGGGAATAAGTCAGGCCAACCTACAGGGGCCTATGACCTAGCCTACATAGACTCAGGTCAGACCAGTCTATTTCTTTATATAGAATATACCAAGACTTTTTTATAAGTCTATTTAACTAAAAAGGCTAGGCTCAGGCCATTCAAATAGCCTTTTAGGCCTATTAGGCCGGCCTATTTAAGTAAACATATTATTATATATTAAAATTTGTACTTTGATTAAATTATAAATCTATTAACTTTTTTAGTAGTTTAAATTTATTAATCTACATTAATTTTTCACATATATAAATATATTATTATAAACTAAAATTGAAATATAATGTCATATATAGTCAAATTCTCTAAAATATCATGTTAAATATCAAAAGTAAGTTTAATCTTATTGGTTTACTAGGTCATTAGTATATTTAAAAATAAATATAATTATTTATTTAAATGTGTTCACGTGAAATATAAGCCCCTTTTCAATTCTCTAGACACATTTATTATTACTTTTCCAAACATAACCCCATTTTGCATTGAAATACATAAAGTCAACTACAAATACATCTTTTCACAAAGGACAATTTAGTAATTGTAATACCCAAAAAATATACATTAATTACACTATCAACTTTTTTTAATAAGCGTAAAATTTCTTTTGGGGAGCTTATATATAAGGACGGAGGGAGTAGTTATTAGTGCACGTGAATTAACAAATATATTTTCAACAATAGTCAATATATACAAAAAGCAAGCTGGCTAAAAAGAAACTAACCATAGACTAAAAATAAATTGATTTAAGTGATAAATTTTTTAACTATTTAAATAATTAGATTAGATGTTCAATTTCTAGTTGGGTTAGGAAGAAAGCACTCATTTAACAATAAAAACTTCACGCCTATAATCAGTGACGGAGTCAGGATTTTTCAATAGTGGAGGCACTAAATATATAAATGTATAACATGTATGATCTAAATTTTTTTTCTTTTACAGGTAGATTCAATTTTATACTTTTACATTCATCGCGTCCTTAAGAATTTGAAGTTGATGAGTGTTTTGGATTAGACTTTTTTTTATACAAAAAATTCCATTGTTTGTTGTTAGATTTTTTTTTCCAATATAGATACATGAAAATGTAATAGAATGAAATTAAAGTGTTTGGTAAATTTTATTGTTGTAAGTATAAAATGACATAAAATACGTGATTATTTTATGTAAATGGATAGTTACATTCTTTTATTTAAAAATAAAAATAAAGAAATAATAATTAAAATAATAAGGTTTATATTGAAATAAAAAACAAAATATTATAAGTTCAAATGCTATTTAAAATAACATCGAAGAAAAATTTATAAGTCCAAAAGAATTTTTTTTACAACCATTTTTTATTTTATTAAACAAGCTTGTGAGCTAATCTAATAAGCTATAAGCTAATTTATTTGTGCTACCAAACATTCACTACTTATCTTTTATATGTGACTTGTGTTTTATGTGTGATGAATGAAATTGAGCTTGATTACTTTAAATTGATGATGGTTGAATGTGAAGATTAGTTAAAATATCCAACCCTCAATATATACTACTCAAAATTATACATTTGGTCCTTTATCTTATTTTTTTGTAACATTTTAATCCTTTATATTTTATTTGTAACACTTTGGTCCTTTATCTTATATATTTATAACACTTTGGTCCTTTATCTTTTATTTGTAACACTTTAGTCATTTATCTTTTATAACATTCACATATAAATTTTTTTTCTCATTTTTTTTTTATTCAGAAAATGTTGAATTTTATTTGTTAAAATACATTTTTATTAAAATTAAATAAAACTCATAATTTTGGTGAAAATGTTCATCATCTTCATCAATTCTTTCATATTTTCATGTTCTTTAAAGGATCAAAGTGTTGCAAATAAAAGATAAAGGATCAGAGTGTTACAAAAAGATAAGATAAAGGACCAAAATGTTACAACTGAAAGATAAAGGACCAAAATATCACAAAAAAATAAGATAAAAGACCAAATATGTAATTTTACCTATATACTACTACTAATACATAAAAAAAATTTCAAAAAAAATAATTCACGTGACATGATACACTATTTTTTTTTTAAGCAGGATAGACTATCACTTATTTATAATCACTTTGCCTCTTCAATATTTACAAACCTCTCAGATGTGGGAAATAAAATAATTATCTATTAACTTCTGAAATCCTAAAATGTTTGGTTACTATTTGCTCATAAGCTCAAAAATTACTTTGTATGTTAAATGAAACTGACTATCATTTGCTATAGTTGGATTGTGTATATTTGCATGTATTTTAACCGCAACAAGTTCTCAATTGTAAAATTTTCTAGCTTATAATGTTTTAAAATTTTGTTTTTAGTGAAATTTCAAGATACCATTTTTGGGAACCAAATACATGCTTTATTAAACTAAGTCATTGAGCTTAAGTGATTAATAAACTTCATCAATGGATAGATTTTAGGAGAATTCACGTTCGATTTCTGGATGGAATAATTTTTTGATCAAACTTTACTTATCTCGCGGCCGGACTTTAGAAGACTAAAGTTCCCTTCCTCTAAGAACCAGAAAATTAAAAGCCAAAACAAGATATAGACCTTAATGCGTGTTTTGGCCTCACCGATATAAATTTTTGTGTACTTTTATTTCTGTTTTATCTCTTATTTTTCGATACAAGTTAATTTTATTTATTTTCAACATCTTTATTTCTTATTTTATTCAAGTACTTTGTAATCAAATATTACATTTTTAAATGCTCATTGATTTTTTAAATACACAATTTACTCCCTTGCGCAAATTACTGCAATTGATCCTTCAATAAGAATAGAGCAAAATGTTTTGTTCATTCAAAGTATCAACTATCAAGCATTCAACCAAATATGGTTTTTGGTAATTTTGCAATCCACCCATCTTCATCAATAAAAGAGATTTTCTTGAATTTATCAAGTTCAGTTTCAGTCAAATGTTTCATCCATTTCACACGTTTTGATTTGTTTGCTCCAGGTCCTCTATTTCCCTCCTCCACAAAAGTAAGATTTGCTCTGCAAAATTAAGTTTATTTCACACATAATCAATGTAAGCTATAGTGTTAAGTGGTCTATTGTAACACATAGTATGTATATCTATTTAATTAATAATAAAGAACATGAATATAGAGTATTCAATTTCAAAAAAAAAAAAAAAAAAAAAAAAATATATATATATATATATATATATATATATATATATATATATATATATATATATAATTTTGTTTATTGCATATATTTAATTGTCGAATCATATAATTTAATTAATGACGAAATTAATAATTCACCCATTAAAAAAAATTAAAACATAAAATAATATCTTACTCGTGTCCTACATAGATATTAACATTCCAACCCTCAGGTCTAACCACATCTGATAGGACCCATTGCCCTCCCAAGTATAGCCTTTCCTCCTTTCCCACTTATGTTACAATTTTTAAACACAAATCCACTTGTATCATTTGGTGACTTTCTTTTCTGTGCTGTAATAACCCCATCTATTTTTGGACCATATTTTCCCATTGAAAAAAATATTGTACTTGCCTGCATATTTACAACTAAATCAGATACTATTTTTCACGATTTTAAATAAATATAAACAAAATTAACTAACTTGATATTTATTAAAAAAATTAGTTCTTTTGAAGCAAACACAGTCAACTCATTTCATTAATAACAAAAGGTTCAATACAAAGATAGACATGATCAAAGAACTTACGACTATACCAAAAAATAACCATTTTATATATGAGCCGTCATGTTCGCGCGCCCACACACACATATAGGGAATATAAAATAGTATATAATTTTGTAAAAAAAAAATATAAAATGAATTCTATATTTATTTTACCTCAAAGAGTGATTGACCACTCCCATATATGAAATCAATTCCACCTTGGATGTAACAATTATGGTAGTAATGGCGTCCATAATCATCATATAGGGTATCTTGCACCCCAAGAAAAGCACAGTTAAAGAAAGCACATTGATCTGCATGTATTCTAGCAGCTTGGGCTTGTGTGATTTGTGTGACCTTGGATGTAACAATTACCGGGCTGTTCAATGTATTCTATAAACATGTTGGGTACAAATAAAAATTCATTAAAGTTTTAATATAGAAAAGTAATTATGCCATAATTTTTTTTGACATAAACTAGCGATAGACCCGTGCTGTCGCACGGGTCGTAACGTTACGCGTTTTTTTGTAGTTGTTACCATTTTTTGTAGTAACAACTTAATAGCAAAATTGTCAAATGTACTTCAATTGATTAATGTCAGAAGAAAAGTATTATCTCCATAGTTTAATATGAGAAATTCATTTAACCTGAATTCATTACATGAAAAAAAAAAACAAAATAAACTTTCCACATATGAAGGAAAGCTGTATAACATTCATAGGATTAGAGATTTTCTAGAGAATATTACAAAGAGCAAATTATCCATGGTTTTATAAATTGATATTACATATGCTTGACAATAATGACATTATATTCCAAAGTTTCGTCCAAGTTGAATGTCAAACGGTTTCCTGGTTGAATATTGTTAAGTTCACAAAAAGTTATCCAACCTTCTGCAAGCTTAAAATCAATGCCAATTTGTAGTTTGCAATTCACAAAGTGTCCTAATGGTCCACAAACTTTAAAGGTAGATTTCTTAGTTGCAGCTAGAAAATGTCCAAATGGTCGAGATAGAACCTGATTAAGTAACCAAGTAGAAACAATTAAATCAATATGATGAAGAAGATATACGTTATGTATTTGTTAAACATGAAATAAAAAACAATGACAAACCAATTCAGAAGAGTTATTGTTGTTTTCTCCAATGAAAACTAAAAAGGTATGATCATGGCAAAGTTGAGTGCTCATTGAATGGAAAGATGGAAAATCAGTTGTGTCGATTTTGCTTTCTGATTTAAGCATGAGAAAAGTATTATCTCCATAGTAGAAAAAGGATAGAAGTTGAAATTGATTCCAGTGATAAAAGTTTCCCAATTCATTCCAACCATTAGTAATACATGGTTTGGTTGTACAACCATTGAAGTTAACATGGTGATCTACTCCTTCGGAATCAATTAAGCGCCATTTGCTTCCAAGTTCTTCAAAGAAATTAATTACAAAATATGGATCTACTTCACCTACAGTCTATAATAATGTTCGATCAGTTAGAGATAATATATTTAATTAGTTAAGATTCAAAATAAAAAGTATGTATCACCTGAGTTGGAATGTAAACAGTAGTAAAAAAAGTTTTTGGAGTTCCCTGCAATATTGAATGAGATCTTGTTGCCATGATATACTTATTTTGATAAGAAGATGGTGTTTGCTGACTTATTTATATATTGCAATAATAGAAAAGTTACTGATGAAGAGATATTGTTACATAAAAAGTTAGTTCGATTGAATTAAATTTGTAGATGAAATCTTTAATGAATGACAGACTTTGGTAATGTACAGTGATGAAACATAAATTTTCATTGAAGAACCAAGTTGGATTGAAAAGTTAAATGAGTAGTCAAAAGGAAGTAGGTGTTTTCAATTAAGGCTAATGAATTTTACGGTTGGTTTTTGTTTCACAATTGAAGATATACAAAGATATTATTTGAAAGGTGTGATTGTTGTCACACAATTATAAAGACAAACTGACAAATGAATTTGAAAATGAGCTATGTTAAAAATATGAAGTGAAACTCTTTTAAAGGATTTGTGACATTAAATTTGATAAGTAACAATGAAATTTAACATTATAGGAAATGAAGAATAAAACAAAGACGATTAAATAAGCAAAATGTAATTCATTACAATTGATATCATTAACGTCTGTCTGAAACAAAATAATATTCAAGAACTGAAGTACAAACCGAAATATAAGGTAATGCATCTGATACACATAAAATGTCATTCTTCAAGTACTATATATTATAATAACATCATAAGTTGAAAACTAATATGGATTGTTAAGTTTTTAGGTTATAAGACACTTCAAACAATAGGGTTACCGGTTTCTTGGTTTCGTGCTCCTCCGCGAACAATATCAATGACCAAAACCTCAGGAGGATCCGAGAGTTGACATTTTAAGAGGTCACCAAATTTGAGATCATTAGCTTTCTGGAATTCATACCAACCATGTGTTATTCTCATCTCCTCTCTGATCTTTCCTCCCACCTTTCTTTTATATATCTTGATGGTGCACTTAATGTGGTCCATGTTGTGCAATGTCCTAATGAAAATCGACTTCTTTCCTCTCAAAACATTTTCAGCACATTTTGCAGGAATATGCTAAAATCAGAAACGAAATTAAAATTAATAAAAATATATTTGCATAGAAAAATGAATGTGAATTACAAAATTGAACCTACCAAAACTTGTTCGTTATTTGCAGATGAATAAGCCTCAGTAATAGGTATTTCCCAACCAAAAACTCTATCATTGCTATGTTCCCACAAATTGTAGTCATCAGTATCAGAGATATATATTGTTTCAGCATCATCATCACTTGAAACATCAACAACATCATCATTCTTTATGAATGATAAAGTGAAATTATTTTCTTCAACTTGATAATGAAAATTGACTTCAGTAGGATTCCTAATTCCATATAACAATGCAGCACTTTTACCATTTGTAAAATGGCTGTTATCATTTTGTAAGCTTAATTCTAGCATTGCTTTTTTACCATTTGGATGACATAAGATGCCCCAAGGATGTTCATACAATTCATTAAGCCAAGCAGATTTGAAAGTAAGAGGAATGTCAATCTGATCCTAAAATATTATATATCATACAGTCAGCATCAGTATGATTATGAAGATTATACAAACAATATAAAGAGTATAGAAGCTAAACACTTCCATGATTAAAGGCATTTAAAAGACAGATACTAAAAATTTGATTTTTAAATGAGTTTTATCACCTGATTTGGATCAATTATAGTTGAAAAGCTTTTGTTCCTATTAATCAGGGATTGCATCCTTGTCCTTCTGTACGAAATTGGTAGCCACAGAATTGCAGTTAAGGAAATTTTTGAAAGAATATTATAAAAATGAAATAAGTTATGAATCAGTTTGACCTACACATGAAAATCTGGGCATAAAAACAAAAGATCCCAAAAATTTGAAGATGGCCACACGCCAAATACTATGCCATATCATAATAGTTTAAAGGAACGAAACACAAAGTGTCTGAAGATAGGAATTTGATGTGTCATACTAACCCTAACTTCAACATTGATACATTATGATATAAATGTAGATTTTACTTACAAACTGAATTTCAAATGAACCAAAGTATGTTTTAATTGATATTGAAAATTGAATGTTTAAACATGTAAATAAGTGAAAGAGAAGAGTAACTAACCTTGACGAAGAAGATGAAGTCATCTCAGTTTTTCACTTTGATTAGGAAATGGTATTGGGAATTTAGGTTTTGAGTAGCACCGACACAATATGAGGGAAAAAAGACAGTGATGTGTAAAAATTTGGTGATATGCTGTAGGTACTTGTTGCAATACTGTTTGCACGTGTGGGAAGAGAAAATAAGTTAAAATTATTGTAGTATTACTCATTCAATTACTGCATCCACACTTTATGTCATAATATAAAGTAGGTAAACTAAAATTAAAATTTTATTGTGTCATAAAAATTGAGCAATATTAAAAATTCTTTTGTAATAATTTATGGAGTAGTGAAATTATGTCCTATTTTTATATAGCATTAGGTAAATATAAAAAAAACATATTGTTTTTGTAAAATCTAAAACTTTGTAATTTATTTCATTGGGTAATTTGATCACAATAATTATGGTTCATGTGGCCCAGTGAATTTATATAAACACTTTGTATTAAATATAGTTTGTTGATAAAACATACATTATAGTTTTGTATATAGTTGATAGTTTGTCTTAGTCTGATTTAATTATTAAATAGTTATTGAAGGACAACTATTATTGTCTAAAATAATTTCAAACTTCAATGAAAATTTATTTTAAATAATAACATTTAGAAATATTTTATTTCAATGAAAGTTTATTTTAAATAAATAGATTTATTGTTTATTTAACTTACAACTTTTATCGAAGAGATTAAATATGTTGGATATATTGTCAAATTTAGTTATGACCATGTGTCATTTTGTATTTGTAAGTTTAATGCAATACTTGATTAAAATATTCAATTATTTGTATTCATTGTTATGTGCTTTCATTATATAGATCTGTGTTGTAATTTGAGTATATGGTTTTATTGGTCAAAACAAATATTGTTATGTTGAAGAGATGAGGAGATCTTATGCAAACTTTTCCTGAATTCTTGTTATAAATCAGGTAAAAATTAATGTTTGTAGTGTTGTTTTCAACATATGTATTTGAATAACAAATTGCTCATTTATTTTGATCAGGTTGAACTGAATTATATTGAATTGAATTAATAATGAAAAGGTTGTTAACTTTTCATTTGAAAGATGAAGTTATCAGTTAAATTGAGAACTGATATAGCTGAAGTTGGAGAAGGGATTGTCTGCAGAAGATGATGGTAATGGAGAAATATGGTGATAGTTAATATGTTTGGTTCAAATTGATTGGTAAGTCTACAGATTTAATTTTGCTAAAGTTTATGATACACATCCAATTTGGTCGAAGTGAATTTATGATTCAGTTGCAAACAACTCTTGTTCCAACCCAGAAGTGTTAACATGATATGGCTTCAGCATCCTCAATTTATGGATGCAGATCTAATTGGCTTCAACTTTGTTCAATATATCAGGTTTGTGATCTGCAACACATATTTTTCTGAACATCATTTGTTCACTTTCAGATTTCACAAAATAGATTGATAGTATATGAAGCAGATCTAATAAACTTATTAAGATAATAGGATCATTTAGATTTTAGATATGTATTGAATACGAAAATATGGTTGCTGAACACATTTTAAAGCATGTTATTTTACAGTTATATAAGTTTTTCATTTTGAAGGTAATTGAAGTTTGATATGAACCTTATGATAGTTGAAGTTGTTCATAAATAAATTAGGAAGAAGTAAAAGATGATAGAATACTGATAACATTATAACACAATACTGCAAACAGAAGTACATAACTTATATTAAAGACACAAAGTTCAAACGACATTGTTACAAATTGATAGTAGATCAACACAGATTAGGATTGGAAATTGACATTAAACAAAGCATACATAGTGAAACTAAAACTTAGTACTACCACAGCAGGAAATAGGGAGACATATACACCAAACTGAAACTGAGTTAAACTAAAAACAGATGTCATTATGCAGATCAACATAGATTTCTTCCATTGTTAAGTTCCATATTCCAACAGCTGTTCAGGTTAGAGTGTTTTGAATGACAACCCTCATGATATTGTTTGTGTCCTTGTCCAGAAACTTGAAGTTGAGCTTCTCACCATTGATAAAGTCATTGCTTTGCACAAACTTCTTCCATCCTTTACCTATTTTGATTGTTCTTTTTCTGCGCAGTATTGAGCAGGAAAATTCATCTCCACTTGGCCCAATCAGCACTAAGTCTTCATAGGGACAATTGTTAATGTAGGCTGCAAAGTCTTTTGTCAATATATCATCAACATACAAACATACCAGAATCATATTGCCTTCTGAAGTGTGCTGAACATAAACACCATACTCCAACTCACATTTCTGAAACCCTTGCTTCTTGAAAAATGAATCAATCTTCATATTCCAGGCTCTGGGCGCTTGTTTCAATCCATAGAGGGCTTTATGCAATCTATACACCATCCCTTCCTGATTCTTTTTCTCAAAACCAGGAGGTTGTGACACATATACCTCTTCTTGTAATGGACCGTTCAGAAATGCAGATTTCACATCTAAATGCATCAGAGGCCAATTCCTGTTAGCAGCTATTGCAATTACCAGTCTAATTGTTTCGTGTCTTGCTACAGGTGCAAACACTTCAGAATAATCTAGTCCAGGTTTCTGCAGAAATCCTCTTGCTACTAACCTCGCTTTGTGTTTGCCAATTGATCCATCTGGCTTTAGTTTCTGCTTGAAAACCCATCTGACGCTGATGGCTTTCTTGCCTTTTGGAAGTTCTGAAAGCTTCCAAGTCTTGTTCCTCTTTATAGCATCAAGTTCTTCTTTCATGGCCTGCAACCAGACTTGTTGCTTAAGAGCATCTTCTGTGCTCACAGGTTCAGAATCTACTAACATTGCACACTGAATAATTTCTCCCTCAGAGTCTACTTCAGTGTCTTGCAACATTTCAAATCCTGCAAATCTTCTTGGGATGTTTCTGATTCTCTGTAGCCTCTGAACTTGTTCAGAAGCATCTTCAGAAGTTTTTGACTCAGAGGCTTCACCTTCAGAAATTCTTTCTTCAGAGGCTTCACCTTCAGAAATTCTTTCCAAGTATCATCCTTTCCAAGTACAATAGTTTTCTTTCTTCAGAGGCTTCACCTTCAGAAATTCTTTCTTCAGAATTTTGACCTTCAGAATTGGCTTCAGAATTCTGACCTTCAGAATTGGCTTCAGAATTCTGACCTTCAGAATTGGCTTCAGAATTCTGACCTTCAGAATTGGCTTCAGAATTCTGACCTTCAGAATTGGCTTCAGAATTCTGACCTTCAGAATTGCCTTCAGAGTCAGAGTCAGATTCAGAATCACCATCAGACTCAGAATCACCATCAGAGTCATCTCCATCTTCTGAATCATCTTCAGAGCCTTCAGATTCTGACTCACCTTCAGAGCCATCCTCTGAGATTCTCACATCAGAATTTGATTGAGACTTGTTAGATTAATTTGTGAAATGTGAATAAAAAAGGTAAAACTACAATGATATATTTAAATTTAGGTGCATGTAGTTGTAAATTTTGGGTCGAACTTGGCTTTTAGGCAAATATGTTTTTATCTTGGGCTAATGTATTAATGTAAACAAAACTAAATGTGTGTTTTACTATTGTAACATATCAATTAGCTAACAGAAGTGCATTAACATAGAAAAATATCCAGTGAAAAAAACATTAAAATTAAACAAAAAATTACAATCAATTATATTAAGAATCAATAGTATCAAAATGGTGATTATCTTCACATTGCTATTGATATCAAAAAAGTGATGTACAACACATTCATACATTGTTGAATACTTCCTTGTACACCACGTTAGTTGTTGTTGATTTAGACAATTTATTTTCATCGTGAACCAAAATTTTAATTCCTTTTTTGCTCTTTACTCTTGAGATAGCAACATATATTTGACCATGGCTAAAAACAGATCTTGGCAAGTAGATGCCAACATAATCCAAAGATTGACCTTGTGACTTGTTAATAGTCATTGCATAGGAGACAATAATTGGAAATTGTCTTCTACTTAATTTGAAAGGCCATGGAGATTGGGATGGACTCATATCAAATCTTGGAATGTACATAACATTCCCATGATGCTTACCTCCAATAACCTTAGCTTCAATCACATGTTCAGCCAATTTGGTCACAATTAACCTTGTACCATTACACAAACCTTCATTCTGATCTATGTTCCTCATTAACATTATTGGTGTACCAACTTTCAATTTGATACAGTGATTAGGAAGTCCAGATGTACGAAGTGAAGCTAAGAATTCTGGGGTAAATAGCTGCACAACATCTTCATCATGAATCTCTGATTTATCAATAACATTGCAACTTAAGTACTCATGTTCTTCACCTATCAGTTGAAAAAAAAAACATGGCTGTGTCACAATTGTCCATATAGAAATTTCATGAAGGCATAATATAACATTTTAAATAAATTGAGGTAGAATTGAATATAATGTTTTCATGTACCTGGCATTAAATTTAGGACATAATCGTTAATTGAATCAACAACTTCAATTGTGGAAGCTAAAATGGCTCTACTCAACAAATATTCATAATTTGTGAAATTATCCAAAAAATCAGGATAAGTACTATCTACAATTCCTTGAATAGCATCATCATAGTTTGAAATCAATAGTTCTGGTGGAATATCAATTTCTGCAGTGCCATCATTTGGTTCTGAAATTCTCCCTTCACCAACTTTTAGAAGCCAGTTTGAAAATGCTTCAATTTCTTCATTGTTTTGGTCACCTGAACCTTGCCTTAGTCTCATATTTTTGGTTAATGTTAGCACCTCACAATGATCCCATATGTGAGATGCATTGATTGAGGCATGAACAACATCTGAGCGACTACCTCTTGGAATAACGGGAAGAATTTGCCTGAAATCACCTCCAAATACCACAAACTTTCCACCAAAGATTTTGTCACTGTTTCCTGTTTCACTCATCAGATCCTTGAGACATCTATCCAAAGCTTCAAAACAATACCTGTGTGCCATTGGTGCTTCATCCCAAATAATCAGTTTGGTTTGTCTTAGCACCTCTGCAAGGTCATCTTCATAATCAATTTTACAACTGGAGTTATCTAAAGTTGGAATAGGTAGTTTGAATTTGGAATGAGCAGTTCTTCCACCAGGTAGGAGCAAGGCAGCAATTCCACTTGTTGCAACTGTAATAACAATATGTTGTTTTGATCTCAACGCACTTGCAAGTGTTCTCCATATGTAGGTTTTTCCTGTCCCACCATAACCATGCAAAAAGAAAACTCCTCCATCTTGTTTATCAACAGCAGTCATGATTTTGGAATAATGTCCTCTTTGTTCATCTAAACAATATCATTTTAAAACATAATTGAATGTATAGGATAATGTAGAACGTATATAATTTTAGAATTGATAAGTGGTTTTTGAGAAGTGAACCTGTTAATGAAGCAAACAGTTGTGCATGTTCTTGTTTTAGGCTTTCAACATCATAATTTCTTTCATCATAAATGAGCCTATTGCCTAATTGTTCAAGTACATATCCTTTTGGATAAGGAATGGAATTAAATTGCTTTAAAGTTCTTCTATGATCTTGAAGATATTGTTCTATCTCTAATAAAGTTAAATTTTCCACTTCTTCATCAGTTAATTCCAACTCTGAAAAACAACTTGTTATATATCTGAATAGCAAGCACAATGTAGTGTAGCATATTAAACATATAATGTCAATAGGTCAGTGGTGAATATGGTAATGGTATTATTCTCCGTCACAACAAAAGTTTGAAACATAATGCCTAACCAAGTAATGTTGATTACAAATTGTTTATCAACAGGTTAATTATAATTGAAGTTAATCAATGACATAATGTACACAACTATAAAATTTGTATAAATGAATACAGTTTAAATAATAAATCAGGAAAATACCTTTGTTATTTGCCAAAATGCGTTGATGATATAGAATACCATCTGATAGCCATTGTATTGTTTTTCTGAAAACATAGTAAGGTCTATTCATGGAACCCATAAGAAGCAAATGAACAAACATTTTCCTGACATAATATCCTGGACCCCAACCATGTGATTCTCTAATTGCACCTATGTACTCTTTATCATCCCCCAAAAAACCACTGGCGAAGCAAGCATCTCTAAATGTAAAATGTTGTGTGCCTTTGACTTTGCGAATTGCTTCATATGATGTTGGACCTTTAACAACAGTTAACATCATTCGCAAATAAAATAGTTCTCCAGTGGTAGGAGGAACCCAAATTAACCGACCAATTTTGAAACCTCTTTTTCTAGGTGTCCAGCATTTTTTTTTTTTACTGTATGTAAATTTAGTCACAAACTGACCATAAGTTAGCTTTCTTGCACTTGGATATTTCTCATTTGCTTCTAACCATGATGTGAACATTGATTCTGTGACACTTGGTTTTTCAAGAATGTTTTCCATACGATCATGATCTGTAAAGTAAATGGCATTCTCTCCTACCAAGTGAAAAAACATTCTTTCTACAGCTGGCTTTCTTCCATGAATTTTGTATGAATAAATTCTCCAACATGCTTCACTTGGTGAGACATATCTGCAATCAATATATTGTTGAATTTCATCAACCACAACAGGTTCATTTTCATTTTGGTTTCTTGATTTCACAACTGAAGCTGTAATTCTATCATAACCTTTATGAATGTATTTGAACAAATATTTGATTGATGAACTTTGGTTGCACCATTCCATATTGATATGAGCTTGATATTTTAGTAACAACCTTGGATTATATGGTACAACATCTCTATTGTCCATAGTAATCCCATTTTTTATCACTGTATGAGTATTTGAACTTCTTCTATACACTGGATAACCATCTTTATCCACTATTGTTTCTTCTATGAATTTTTTGGGATAGAACTTTGAACATCTATTATTTTTTATACATGGTGATGATATTCTACCATTGCCACATGGTCCATGTATCATATGTTTTTTAACCAAACTGTAAAGCTCCTGTTGAGTTTGTGGATTAGGGATTTCTGCAGAAATGATTTTGTCAATATCAGGAGGATCAGGATACTTACTTGAAGGATGTAAAAATATCAAAATATGAGCATGTGGTAGTCCTCTTTTTTGAAACTCAATGGTATACATATCTGTAAATCAAAGATGAAATTTCATTATTGAGTACACACAATGTCATTGAACGAGTGAGATAAATTTATTAGATAATGAATTACTTACAGGCCAAGACTTTGCCCAATATATGTTTTCTGGTTAAATCTTTCATGAGTTCATCAAACTTAATCTTGAAAACCTTTGTTACAATATCTGGCCGATCTTGAGGTTTGAGATTTTTCTTAGACAACTCTCTTGTGATTTCTGGCCATGTAGAATTACATGTGAAAGTAATAAACACATCAGGAAATCCAACTGCAGATGAAATGGCCATTCCATCAAAATACAGTTGATCCATGTATCTTTTACTTCCTACAAAAGTTGAAGGCAATACAACTCTTGTTCCAAACTTCTGTGGTCCTGTGCTTTGATTGGTTTGTGTTGGGTCATTTAATTTTCTATACTTCCCAACTCTGAGCTTAGATTGATTTTTCCTTAACCAATTAAGTCTTTCTGTTTCCATCATTGTATAACCATCAACCAAAAATTGCTGAAATAGTCTTCTTGAGCAGATTAAAGTTTGAGCTTCATTTTTTCGTGTTTGAATTCTAAATGAAAGCCAATCTTTAATAGTTAGTCTATTCCTCTTTGTGACCTGAGTTTCATGGCTATATCTATGTTGAATTCCATGCCTGAAACCATCTTCACCATATGGAAAAATCAGGGGATATTGATAAGCAAGATAGCTTGGGTGAAATTCATTAATCCTTTGTAACCTTCCACTTGTTTTGTGCATGATAATGTCTCTATAAGAAGCAGAATCAATATCTCCTACTATCAATGCAGCAACTTCGGATACAGTAGGTTGATTATAAATTCTTCCATCTGAAGTTCTGTTTGAAATTAATTTCAGCTTTAAATCTTGAACCTCATTATTTTTCAATGTGTCTCTAGCAATCCTAAAAGACTTAGCATGAACATTGTATTCATCTAACATAGACTTTAATTTGATGACAATGTTTGCATCAAGATCTTTGTTATTCCTAATAGAATGAATAATGAATTTAACAATCAAAATTTAGGAATATACAGAAACATGTGATTGGGGTAGAATTTAGGAATAGAGAGAAGCATGTAATTACTTAGTTCAAAAAAGTACTAAAGTGACATACCTGAAATGGTGCATTCTGTTTTGAACTTCATTTTCAGTATCATAAATATATAGCTGGGCAAATTTTGGTGTTTCCCCAGGTTCAGGTAACATGCTTCCAATTCTGTGACAGACTTGTCCTTGAATTCTTATTGTTGGTGGTCCTCTACCACGATTCCTTTCTTCATCAATACTCATTCCAGGTGAAGTGAATGCAAACATAGCATTGTAGATTCTTGTGTGTGCTTGATAATTTTTGCTATGTGAACTGTCATTGTTAAATAGTAAGTGGTGAAGGACTTCAGGTGGTTTTTTAAGTAGTGGCAATTGAGCTTTACCGCTGTGACAACATTGTTGGAATTCTGGTGACACCGAATTTTTTCTTTTATTTTTCCTTTCATGGTACCACATGTATGCTCCACATTTTCCACATTCCCATACAGGATCACCTATATCAAAATAACCTACATGATAAATAAAAACTTATGTTATAAATGTTGTCAAAATTGTAAGAGCATATTGATGAAAAATGCATATTTATCACAAATAACCTTGTTCATCTTCGTCTAATTCTTCATCATCATCAGATTCAGTTTGTGAATCTTCTGAGTCTGCTGCATTTGAATCAGAGTCATCTGATTCTGTCTCAGAATCAATTACATGATTTTCAAAAATGTGTGAGTACTGAGATGTAGTTTTTTTCCTAACTTGGGGATTAGATGTTGAAGCATCAGTTGGTTGAAGTGTTCCAGTAAACTTGTTGTATAAGTTAACTCCTCGGGTTTGATAATGAGTTTGTCTAATAGGTTGTTGACTGAGATAGTCAACATCTGATGATTGAGTAGGATGAGAAGACTGTGATTTATCAGAATTCGTGTTTTGTGCATTAAGATGTGGTCTAAGTACATTGCTGCAATTCAAAATGGGTGTGGTTTTAATACTGTGAGACAAATTATGAGAAATGGATGCATTATTAGGCTGATGTGTGGAATGAGTAGAATCTTTACAATTTAAAGCAGAATTAGAAATTGGGTGAAGATGATTTGAACCAAAGTTAGGATTGGAAGAAGTGGTATTTACAGGAGATGTAAATTTGTTAGGAATTGTAGTAGTGGTATTTACAGGAGTAACTGGAGATGAAAACTTGTTCAAAAGATTCACTCCACAGGTCTGGTTTAAAATTGATTTATGAGGTGGTTGAAATTGTTTGTGCCTCTCTGATGGTTGTGAAGCAATTGTAGAGGTAGGATTTGTATTTATAAGTTGAGAAACAGGAGAAGAAAACTGGTATTGAGATGTTATTGATGATGTTGATGCAGTTCCAGCTGCATTGATAAACTTTTTAGATGGTTTTTGATTTGATATTGATAATTTCCTTTTATCTCTTGCTGCAGAAGCAAGTTTTTTGGAACTGTTATTGGAATTATCCATGGCAAGAGGTTGTGCAACAATGGTGAGTGACTTGCAATGTTTGGTTAGTGTTTTAAAATTGAGTAAAGTTTGTTATGGTGTTTGTGTTGAAACATAGAGTTAATGTTATGTTTTTAAGTAATTAACATTTCCTTTCAAAATTTCGTAATTTGTAACACATAATTTCAAAGTTTGAAATTTTTCAGATTATGAATTTTTTGAATTTGGCACTTTAGTTCACGAAATTTGAAAATTTGAAGAAGTTTTGATTTTGGTGTGAGAAATTTTGGTGTGAACTTTTGAAATTCGAAATTTTGCCCTTGGTAAAATGTATTGACAGATGATATTGTTGTAGGTGAGGAAGCATTAAATGTAAAGGAAAAGGTGGAAGAGGAGATGTCTTGCTTGTGGAATGGAGTATACATGTCAGCTGCATTTAATGAGCTGAAAACTTACTATATTGAAGTATTAGTACAAAAGTAAGTCTATGTCTATCTAATAGCTAATATATTTGACAGCTTGGGTTCTGTTTTAGTGAAATGGTGCAGGAAAGGGTACGTCCTTTGGTTTATAGCCATTGGGTAACTATGGTCCTAGCAAAAATGTCACATCTTTCATTATAATATAATAAACATAGATTAAGCAAAAAAAAAATATCAAGATAATGAGGAAGTAGTACTTCAGTACTCATGATAATTAACAATACAAAGTATTACAAACAAAACTGAAATATGATTCCAAACATTGTAGCTAATATAATTTACATCTAATTTTCAACTTTATCAACATCAACTCTATTACTTTTCTCGAAATCAAAGAACTTAAATTTGATTACATCTCCATCAATGAAACCATTTTCATTACATAATTTATGCCATCCCATGATTTCAGGTTTACCTTCGTAAATTTCGATTGGACAATACATTGGTTCTGTTACTGGTCCTTCAAGCCATAGATAATCATATTTCTGCATAATTTTTTTAGCCAAAAACTTGTTCAATATCTGCAAAGAATAGTGGAGTGGTCAATATTCATGTGGTTAACTTGAAATGATATAATGCAAATTTAAATAATTTATAGGTTACTAAATTTGTAGATGAAGAACTCAACTAATTCTCTTCTTTCTTCACCAGGAGAGCCTAAAACAATTTCAAATGTAAATGGATCAGGAGGTTTGGTAGATAGTGTGTGAAAAGAAGGGAATTCATGTGTTTCAAGTGGTTTTGTTAAACATGGAATAAGATGAAACATGCTATCACCATAGTAGACAAATGCAATCTGATGATATTGAAATTGAAATTCAAAGTGATCACGCATTTCAGTCCATCCAGATGTTATTCTAGGTTGTTCAACATATCGATTCCACCTGAGCAAGTGTAAGTATTTGCAACAATAAACCTTCCAATGATCATCTAACTCATCAGAATACTTATGGGCAAACATTGGATCAATTTCCCCATAAGGCTGAAAAAGTCAATATTAAAGTTAATTAACCTGTATAGTTAAGATATTAAGACAGAAAAAAAAATGTTAAACAGAAATAAGAGCTTACAACATCTTTGATATGGACAGTAAACATAATGCATTTTTCCCTCCTTGAACCAAGACTCGTATTGATATCTTCGTCTATGGGAATAGGCTTGTTCATGTTGATGCAATATGGTTAGTTTGTAAGTTGTTTCATGAGTGTGAGGTTATTTTTATAGGATACAAAGTTATGTTAAAGTTGTCATAAATGTGTAGCAGAAGTTTGGTTTGATAATAAATAAAAGGAGTTGGGCAATTGAATTGTGTATACGAAATTGTATACAGTTAAGGACACATCAGTTTGTTGTGTTACCAATAAATGAAATATTGAGAGAGAATAAATATGATAAATGTAAAGAAAAATTAAGTAACCATAATGAGACATTCAGAGATAAACGTGAAAATGTAAATATTAGATGAAATAAGCATGTCTTAAAGTAGCATACAAACATAGGTTATCTTCAAAAGATTTTAAGTACATATGATAACAAAATAGGGATTTGTTGAATACTATTTGTGATATAATAATCCCATATCAAAAACATATGTTAAAAGAACTACTGCTACTCCTTCTTGGGTATTTTCAGTTCCTTCTTTGAAGCTAACTTGGCAATTTTCATTATTTTGGTTGAAGATAACTTGGCACCAATCAAATCATCATTATCAGTTTTGATGTCAGTCTTTGCAATTTCTTTTCCTGGGCGCTTCTGTGGATTAATGACTTTGGTGGAAGATAACTTTGAACCAATCAATTCAAGCGCATCAGATTTGAGGTTAGTTTTTTCAATCTCTTTGGTTGGGCTCTTCTTTGGTGTTTCAAATTCAACATTATCAGGGTCAATCTCATCAGTTGCAGATAAATCAACCTAAAAACAAAACAGAATTTAGTATAGCGCAATCCATTTTTTGTTTAAATTGAAAACAACTCAAAATGTGATAAGTTAAAACTATATACCGTTGGAATGACAATGTTGTCATCAGATTCAACAGCCTGAATGGCTAATTCCTACAATTTAGAGTATAAAATCCATGAATGTATGTATATCAAAAGAAGATGGACACATTAATGTAACGTAAACTATTTAATATCAAGCGGTAACTAAAATTGGAAGTTAGCAAAAAACTAAGAAGACCTGTTCATTGGGGAATTGAGATAGAACTTGGTTGATAAAATCAGTATTTTGACTAATAGCCATTACTGAGCCAGATTTCCAATTAGGCTGCCACTTAACCTTAACTGCCAAAGTTTTTCCACCAATGTCATCAATGACTTGTGGATAATCCAAAGGATCATTGATGCCAGCCTAAAATATTTGTGAGAATTTTTAAGATTAGTGATTAAATATAATAAAGAAAGTTGTTTGGGTTGATGTAAACCTTAATCATCTCATCATGAAGAACTTCTGCAGATTTATTAAGTAGCTGTGCACATTCTCTATCCCAGAAAACAAAAGACGCTTTATGTTGACCATTTCCCACTTCAACATCCAACTTGTATCTAAAAATTATAACACAAATAAGTATATCTCTAAAATGCAAGAAAGATAAAAAAAAATAGGGGTAAACCTGTATAATTCAATTTCTGTTGAATGGTCATCAGCACACTTATATGGTGGAGCAATCCCAAAAGTTTGTTTGGGACAGCTGAAGCAACTTAAATAAAACCAGCCAATTTTGTTAGATTTAACCTTAATTGTGTTGACGACAGTGACACATTTTGTCTCCTGAAAATCAGTGAAATGAAATTGGTGATTTGCATATTAACCAATATTATAACTTGTTGAGGTATAATAACAGTACCTGTCTAAGCTGCAACATTTCACTAAAAGGCAGAACTTCAGCATTGTGATAGAACTTCTGTTCAGGTGTCAATTGAGATCCTGAGCTATACTGTGAACCTCCTGGAGATCTGTACTGTGAACCTCCATAAGACAGTGTCAATCTTTGTGAAGTTGTTTCAGAGGCAGGTGAAATAAGCCCATTCTTAATTGCAGCAATATAGCTGCAAAAAAGCAAACAAAAGAAAAGAATCAGAAAACCAAATGGACATGCAAAAATAACAGAACAATTTAAGTTAATAATATGGTAAACCTTTGTTTGAAAGCATGAATCTCTGGTAGCCCATCATCAATGAAAAGTTTAGTGGTACTCCATGTATTTGAAACAGTAAGTGGATATTTGCCTACAACAAATGAATTAAACGGTGTTATAAAATAATGTATAATCTACGAACATAAAAATAACTTGTGCATTAATGCAATTATTGACTAAAAATATATGACCTTCTTTCTTAACTTTTGCATATTTGATGCAAACAACTGTTGGTCCAGCATCAGTCTTGTTGTTGACATAGTTGAGAAAGTTGGTTGCATAATTTTCCCAAAAAGTGCATTGAATGACGTTGTCACTACAAATAAGAATTTAGGATTATCAGTTAAGAAGTAAGTTTCAGTTAGATTGATTTAGAAAGAGATTTGCATACCTAAGGTCTTTAATCTTAAGATTAACTTGAATTTTCTTACTCCCTGAATGAGGTTGAGTATAACCTATCTCATCGACAGCTCCAATGATATCTGGGAAGGTTCACAAAAATAAAAAGTTAATCATTATATAAGACGGTAATATTTGAAAAACATACTGAAGAACCTAAAAAAGACGTAAATTCCTACCATATAAGAAATCTTCACGAAAATCCTCTGCTATGATGTCCTTAAAATCTTTGAACTTAAGTATATCAGGAATATCATGTTTATTAACATCAAAAACACGTGTTCCACCATTGAACGTTAACATGAATTCATGATGAGATGATTTGAATTTTTGCTGATTTCTTGTGACTTGAAAATTTTGCATGCTGTAAGTGTTTTTCTCAACAATAGCATTTTCCTTTTCGTATTTGTTTTTGAACTCATTTGGAACTATTATAAAAATATCATCTCCCTGAAAATATAGCAGTGTTTCAGCAATCATATTTTGATTCATAATTTGTGATATGTGAATTTCAAATAGATTTTCATGTTTTTGAAATAGTAAAAGCTGAAATCTTGTAAATACTTACTGTAACTTATTTTTAAGCTGTAACAGCTTCTTTTAAGCTGTAACAGCTTTTGCCATTTGTATCAATAGTATTTCCTTCTCAATACCAACAATACTATTTCCTTCTCATATAAACCCAAAATTGATACTTACTCTTTAAACAAACTTAACTTCAGCAAAAACATAATAATCTATCAACAACAACCATTACAAAATACTCATATAAACCCAAAAACAACAATAGTTTGAACACGGTGAAAGAAAAGAACTTACTTTGGAGTCCACAACAACCATTTCAAAATACTCTTTTCCATCTTTGGACGCAGACCATTTATCTTTGACCTTCACAGCTATTTTCCATAGATCCTTTCGATCTGTTATGTCTTTGATAAACTCGAATTTTCTTGCCATTTTTCTTCCTGAAAAAATCAAAAATTATTGTGTTTAAACGCGTTTGAATAAAGAATAAAAAGAACATAGAACACAGCAGAAGAAGAAGAGGATGACACGCGTATCTTACCAAGGAAGAAGAAGAAGATGGTGATTGTAGTGGTTGTTTGTTCTTGTTGTGCAGAGGAGAGAAATTTTGTATATTCTTTTGCAGAGGAGAGAGTATTTGGTTTGAAGTGTGCAGAGGAGACAGTATTTTACTGTTGTCTTGAGTTTGGGGACAAAAAGTGACATGACTTTTTAAAATCTTTGACTTCTCCAACCAAACCTAACTAATTTCCAAATGGCTGACTTGTATCCAAACCGTGGCTCATGAAAAAGTATCATTTTGTTCACAAAATATGTTAAATGGCTTAGTTACTTAGAAATATGGCTCGGTTAACAACCATCTTAGTTCAGTTAGTAAATTTTTAGACACAAAATACCCTCACATATGCCAAGTGTCAAGATTTGAAGCAAGGTTATTTTTATTATTTCCAGGTACAATAGTTTTCTTATATTGTATTTGATAATACACCATGAAAGTAATGCCCTTTGCAAATGTATTTTGTGCATTTGATCTGAAAGTAGCATTCCCATGTGCATTCCACTCAATCCTTGTTGAATCTCTACCAGCTCCTTCAAGATAAATGCATGGTTTGTTTATGGGAATTAAGACTTGTTCTCTAAATATTGCAAAAAGAATATAATGTATCCATCAATTGTTCCAAACAGAAGAATATAAAAAATTTCAAATAATTATTTTTTATATTGACAATCAATCATATTCATCGTGATATCATAAAAAGTGTTTGATTTTAATTCTAACATGTTTTAAACTCACATTGTCATTTGTTGACAGTGTAAAACTTTATACGTAGATAATTTATACCAAAATTAATTTTTCTTAATTAAAATAATCTTTATTAATTTTTTAAAATTTTCATCACTAAATTTATGAAGAAAAAAAAAATGATTGTCTTCTTTTTATTAGAGTTAATCTCTAATTTCATGTCCTAATACTACTCAAAGGTAAATAAAGTTTTGCTTGATTTTTACAAATAAATCAATGTATAATAAAATGCTACATTTTGTCCAAAAAAAAAATGCTACATAAGTTTTATAATTGAAAAGGAGAAATATACCTGTAAACACCAGGGGAAATTCTAATGTGAATCCATTGAGAGTTTCCTGCAGGGACAGTGTTAATGGCACTTTGAATTGTTTTAAAATTTGCTACCCTTGATTGACTAACAGTAATGGTCTTGAAGGGTTTTCTACAATTTTGTGATTTACAAACATCAAAAGAATAGACTACAAATATTAAAAAGAAAGCAAGGGATTTTACGGATTTCATTTTTTGGCTCTATTCAAGTGTAATGTACTTCAAAAGAATTTGAGAGTGTACTTCAAAAAACTCAACACAATCATAAGACTTTATAGAAGTAAAAAAATTAAATGTTAACCATTTTAACAGTGTGAAGTATTCAATCTATCTTTAGTGGGTCTCCTCCTACTCTCATATTTTTGGTTTTTAGAAATAAAATCACTATTTGGTCAAAAAAGAAATAAAATACTATTGCTTTGTATATATTGAAAAAATATCCTAGTTTCTTCTTTTTTAAATTTTATTTGACGAGAATTCCCTATTCGATTGGGAAATTTATATTATTGGGATAGTTACAAAAATAAAATTAATTTGTTTTTAAATTATTTCTATTTTAGCTTAAATTAAAAAAAATATTATTGAATGTATTTCATTCCTTATTAAATTTAGTAAATATAACATTTGGTGATTATATTAAAAAAAATGGTGATTTATTAAATATATTTATTATTTTAATAATTTTATAATGATACTACTACTACTACTAATAGTAGTAGTAGTAATAATAATAATAATAATAATAATAATAATAATAATAATAATAATAATAATAATAATAATAATAATAAAAATATCACAACTAGAATTGGGGAGGTGAGCGATTTGTTTTTCTTTAAATCGGGTATCCTTGTTGGATTCAAATAGGTGGCAAAATCTCCTTAAGAATCTTAACGTTTGCTGCATCCCAAACCAAAGATCGAACCTAAAATCTTGATTAAGGTAAAAGAGAATCGCGTCATCTCATCTAAGCTACAACCAGTGGCGGAACCAGGGGGTGGCTGGTGATGGCCACGGCCACCCCCGAAAAATTAGAAATTACTAGGATATCCTTGGTATTTTATAAAATTACAAATACATGTTTTATATATATATATATATATATATATATATATATATATATTTGTTTGTGAGTATTAAGATAAAAAACGAAGTCCAGCCCAGTGGTTAAGGATGCGTACCCTTGCACTTAGAGGAATTGAGTTCAATACTTGCTGGGTGTGTTTTCTCATTTTTTTTAAGTCATTTAAAGGATATTTTTCTTAAAAATCTAATTTTCATATGTATTTAATTCCCAAAAAATGCACAATTTCTATATGCAATTTCTATTTCTTTTAGTCATTTAAACAATATTTTCCTTAAAAAACTAATTTTCATATGTATTTATCAATACAAAAAATGCACAATTCTATTTTCTTTTTTTTAAACAACACAACTCTTTAAAAAAAAAAACAACACAACTATTTTCTAATAATCAAATTTTAAGGGAGTATTTATTCAAAGTCAATTATTGATTATTTGAAGTCAATTAGCATGAATGAAGTGTTATTTTAAAGTATGTAATTTGTTTTATTAATGATTAAATTTTTATAGACAATATAATTTTTTTATTTAATTTATATACTACAACTGTTTTAGCGGTCCCCTCGGAAAAAAAATCCTGGTTCCGCCACTGGCTACAACATTATGGTTTCAAATTCAAAAGTAAAATTAATTAAAAAGAAATTAATATTCATATTTGACAATGATGTTGGAATATGGCTCATTCAAGTATTCATCTAGTATTTGTGAATGGTGTGCGTTGTCATGTCATATGTGAGCAGAACTAAACCTTTGTTTGGTGTTTGTCAAGGCGAGAATATGAAATGGCAATTAAGGTGTTCCAATGTCTAAGTTTCCAATAATTCATTTAACTTCAAGTAAAACTTGTTTTGTATTCCACTTTTTTGTCTGAATACTTATGTCTAAATTATGAACAAGCAGCACAATTAAATTATGAACTTCATCTCCACTCAATCCAACAACCAACCATATTTGCACCCTTCTTAGCCAAGTTATCTGCCAACATGTTTGCTTCCCTATGAACATGAACAAACGACACCTTTTTCAACGAGAGGAGAATATTATGCAATTTGTTATTGGCAAAACGTAAGCTCCACGGACTTTCGGTATTCTTATTAACCCAAGCCAAAGCATTTTTTGAATTTGATTCAATAATAATATGCTCCTTAGACAAGCAGTCCTTATCTAACGACTGCTCAAGCGTAAAAACAATAGCTAAAAATTCCGCTTCATTAGAGTCTCTAACACCAATTGAAGCTGCAAACTTAGCAACTATATCACCGCGATCATTCCTTAAAACACCTCCTATACCAGCAGCTCCTGGTTTTCCTTTTGATGACCCATCAACATTCCATTTCCACTCATTTTGAGCTGGTCTCTGCCACTCCAAACTTCTATTCATAGTATGCTTCTTACCCCATTTACAAACTTCTCCTAAATTTCTAGACAGATCTAAGGGAGAGTAAGGGCACTTCGGACACCAACCCTTCAACCAAAAGCCAACTCTCAACTTGATCAGATAGCTAATTTCTATCCAATCCATCACCTTATTCTCAAAAACAACCTTATTGCGATGATCCCAAATTGACCAAAAAACCACAAAACAAGTTGATAGCCACAACTTTCTTTGAAAACCACTCAAAAATACTTCCAACCAACCAGTATACCAAACTACCGGATTCGCCGCCATAGGCATTTGAATTCCCCACCAATTAAGGACATCCATCCATATTCTCCAACTATAGTCACAGAGTAAAAAGAGATGAGCAATTGTCTCTTCCTCCGACTTACAAAAAGGACAGAGACCATCCTCCCCTTCTAAATTCAAAATTTGCAATCTCTTCAATCTACTCCTCGTGTTTAACCGCCCTTTTAAAATGAACCACAACAACAGCTCAGCCCTTGGGGTAGCCACTCCTTTCCACACCGACGGAAGCACTTGATCATTTGTCAACACTAAATTTTGTTTAAAGCATTCCATCGAGAAAGATTTCACCGTAAACTCACCATGGTTATCAAAACTCCACCATATAACTTATCATTATTATCACTTGACAACATGACAGCTTCAAGCAATTTTAACAAATCCTCCACTTGATCACATTCCCATTGCAACAACTGCCTTCGCCATATGAGGTTCCAATGCCAACTATTATCCTCAAGAAAGCCCATAGCACTAATCACCTCCTCTTTTTGTGCTGATACCATAAAAAGTCTTGGATAAATATCTTTAAGAGCCTCATCAAGCAACCAATTATCGAACCAGAACCTGATTTTACTACCATCACCAAGTCTAAACTTCCAGCCCTTTTGAATGACTTTGTCTACTATCTCATCCCATTTATTAACCTTAGCAATAGAATACCACAGACCACCTATACCTCTTGCGCAAGATTGTTGATGCGCAGGAATGTTCGGATCTAGATTATGAATAGAACAAATAGTTTTCTTCCAATAGCAATCTCCTTCTTGTGAAAATCTCCACCGCCATTTGAATAGAAGACCAGCATTTTTCATTACCAAGTCACCAATTCCCAAGCCTCCCATGTTCTTTGGTCTTTGCAGCACCTCCCATTTAAACAAAGGTAATACAGGACCTGAACCATTGCTTCCCCAAAAAAACTTCTTTTGCATCTTAATAATGCGTTGAATAACTCCTTTTGGCACCCGAAACAAGCTCATGAAATAAAGCGGCAGATTATTTAACACAGATTTAATTAGCACAAGTCTCCCTGCTCTTGATAGAACTTTAGCTTTCCAGATCGCCAACCTGCTCTGAATCTTGTTCAACACCAGTTGCCAAGTACTAATTCTATTCGGATTAGCGCCAAGAGGAATACCAAGGTACGTTACCGGGAGAGAAACCAAGTTACACCCCAACGTTTTCGCCACAGAGGTACCCCATTCCTTACTCTTACAAAGTACAATTAATGCTGATTTTGAGAAGTTAATCTCAAGACCTGAAAGTAAATAAAAGCACTCCAAGATCCGCTTTAGATTCAACAACCAGTTCTTTTTTGCAGGACAAAACATCAATGTATCATCCGCGAATTGAAGGTGTGAGATCATGACTTTATGGCTACCAACCTCAATCCCTTTAAAAATATTTACATCCACTGCCCTTCTCATCAGAAAATTCAAAGCCTCCACTGCAAACACGAACAAGAACGGGGATAGAGGATCCCCTTGTCTAAGACCCCTTTCCATTTTAATCGGGACAGTTGGGGATCCATTAACTAACACTGAAACAGATGCCGATGTTAAACAACTATTAATCCAACCTCTCCATCTTTGCCCAAAGCCCATATTTTCTAGCATATGATCAATAAAACTCCAACTAATGGTGTCATATGCTTTTCGAAAATCTAATTTAAGAAGGGCAACCTTCTCCTTTCTTTTCTTAGCCCAATGAACAACTTCATTCGCAATGAGTGCTCCATCAAGAATCTGCCTCCCTGCCACAAAAGCAGTTTGAGTCTCTCCGATCAAAAGCGGCATAACAGACTTCAGCCGAGCAGCAAGAATTTTTGAAATAACCTTATACAGACACCCAACCATACTAATGGGTCTATAGTCTTTCAACTCTGACGCACCATCATGTTTTGGGATTAAAGCAATCCAAGTAGTGTTAATAGATTTGGGCATCACACCATTATTAAAGAAATCCAGTACTAGATGATTGAAGTCATCTCCAATAGTATCCCACATTCTTTTAATAAATTCAAAATTAAATCCATCATAACCGGGAGACTTACCAGAGTCACAAGCCCAAACTGCGCATTTAATTTCTTCAACCGATGGCAACCTTTCCAAATTTGAGACATCACTAGATGAAAGTTTAGGGAACCCATCATTTAGAATCTTATGACAGACATCATCATTTCTAGAATAAAGGTTTTTAAAGAACCTCATAATCTCTTTTTTAACACGTTTTGGACCAGTAAAAGACTTTCCTTCATTTTTAATCTCCTTTATACACTTCTTGCTTCTCCTGAAGGTCGCAGTAAGGTGGAAAAATTTAGTATTCTTGTCCTTCAACGATAAAGCCTTCACTCGTGATAGTTGATACCAATAAGCTTCTTTCCTTTTGAGCCATAAGCATAATTGAGCTACTAAGGCCTTCTTTCTAGCCAAATCAACTTCATTCAAATCTCGGACATCACAATCAAGATCCAATTTTTGCAATTCTACCTCAATCTGATTTATCTTACTATCAATAACACCAAATTTCTCCTTATTCCAGATCTTCAAAGGGCCTTTTAACTTCTTCAGTTTATCTTGCACAGGGATATTTCCAAAAGCTTTCCATTCATTCTCAACCAATTTCTTAAAGCTAGGATTAGAGAACCACACATCTAGTGATCTAAACGGTTTCGAACCCCAATTCACATCGTCACTAACAACATGTAACGGACAATGGTCAGAGAAAGATCTCTCCAAACCCCAAAGCTTAAGATTACAGAACAAATCCAGCCAACCCACATCAATAAAGGCCCTATCAATTCTACTGGCCAAATTATTACGATACCAGGTGTATTTTCTCCCCAAAAGAGGCAATTCTACTATTTCCATCTCATTCTGCCACGCTTGAAACTCTTCCATACCCGACTGAAACCTATGATCTCCTTTTCGCTCTTCCGGTTTCAAAACTTCATTGAAGTCCACCATGATCATCATGGGAGAAGAAGAACGTTGCTTAAGACAAATAAGTTGATTCCAAAGTACTCTTCTTTCATTCAGGTGGTTAGGACCATACACCAATGTGATCGAAATAGAAGGCTCTATACCACTCAGTTTACCTTGAATCCAAATCCATCTATCACCAACCTCACTCATCTCTTTTTTAAAATAAGATGAGTCCCAAACCATAACCAGACCGCCACTGCCATTCACAACTAGAACATCCACCCATTCAACCTCATCATTGTTCCACCACTGTCTAATTCTGCTATAATCAATTTTCGAATGTTTAGTCTCCACAAGTCCCATGAAGATAGGCTTCTTCTTACAGACTAGCTTATGAATACCTGAGGATTTACCCACTCCCCCAATTCCTCTGACGTTCCAAACTAGAATATTCATGATAACAACAACAGAACACACCATAAGTAAGGATGAGAACTATAACTTGAATCCAGCACCATCCCCTTTCTTCTTCTTCCTCTGGCTTCTGCGCAACCCAACAATACCTTGAATCGCTCTTTCATCTGATTGAGTTGTTAGTTGTAACATTTTTCCAATTTCCCACGACTTCGACGCTTCCCGCACATCCTCCTCAAGCGCATCTTTTGCATCTTTACAATTCTAACTTGACTCACCAAAATGTCTAGGCTTAGTTTGGGCATTTGTTTCTCCTGCGTGCTTCAGTTTTGAACAGTGTGTAACTGGGGAGCTTTGATCCATAGAGTTGTCCTCACACTTAGGGAACAAGAGGCAATGGGCCTATTTGTAAACTCAGCTACCAACCCATTTGAGAGCTCCATCTCATCCAATTTGGGAATATTTTTTTTCCTACCCCTACATTTATCTTTTTACCACTACAAATTATTCAGTATTCCTATTTTAGCCCTTGTATCATTTAACTTTAGCTCACAAAACTATTCCGGTACATAGAAAAAATTATCCAATGTTCCAGTATGTGTAACTTCGGTTTGTTCTGGTATGTACCAAAACAATTTAAAACGACTTCCAGTTCTAGATTAGAGTCTTCATCTTCAACCACAAAATATTTTTCCAATTCAAGATCATCTCTGTAAAAAGTAAACCATTCTTTTCATATCATCTTGTAAATCCAAATCAATCCATCTTCTCCAATATGATTAAAAGCATAATCCAAGTAAAGTCCAAATAAATTCATTCATCTTCTCTGGTAAAGAATTGAGATCAATAAACGACGTCGTCGAGGGAGTAGGTTCGATAGAAATCAATTGGCTTATTTCACGGAGAAGAGATGTTGAAAGATGTTTTTGCGGCCAGCTTCGACATCGATGCTTTTATCACGACAGTGCTTGAAGGGTGGTGGTGGAGTGGTGGGAGAAGGTTGTTGTTGTTTTGAGTGAGGGGTTGAGGTGGATTAGATTGGGGAGGAGATAATAAGTTGTGAGATGTTGTGGGAGAGGTGAAAATTTAAACAATTGTTGTGAAATGAAGCTGTTGTTGAAGAAACAACAAATCGGAACCAAAATTTTAAGTTGTCCGGTAAATATGAAGAAACCGGCATACTTACAAGAAAGTTTGCCGGTATGAATAACCAAACTTTACCGGTAATCACCACAAACCGACACACTTTAGAAAACTATTCCAGTATATAATTCGACACTTACTCTCTCTTTTTCTCTTACTCACACCGGCACAGTTTTTGTGAAGAGTGTAGAATATATATTTTTTTTTACAATTTTAGCTTATATATTGGGACATATTCGTCCATTCAATTTTAATTGCTGGGGTAAAGTGACAAATGTTGGGGTAGAATAAATCTTTTTCCCAATTTGGATATAGGAGCTGAATTGGGCCCTAAGTGACAAAAGCCAGGTGGCCCATAATCAATATTTTTATATTGCTTAAGGAGTTCCACTTCTTGGCCCAAGCTATAACTAATTGAAGCCACTTGGGTACTTACTTGTGATTCTTCTGCTTCCACTAACCCACGTGTCCAATCTCTATCCTCCATATCTTCCAAAGACTTCTCACCTTCCCTAGATGGCAAATGGTTAGCATCATCAAAGCTATTGCACTGCTCAAGACACATAGCCGTTTTTCTACCACCAACATCATTACACGCATGCACTACATTTAATTCTCTACTTGCCCCAGGCTCCACGTCATCATCTTCAACCTCTGAAGGCTTATTCCCCATTGTTACAATTTCTACAGTCAAATTTTGGTTTTCTCTAATGAAAGAAGCATGTGATACATCACCTTGCTCTACGCAAAAAAGAGATTAGTTTGCAAATAAACTTTCGCCGACTCCATCGAAATCCCCCTCTCTACCTCTAGCTCAATCCATAACATCTTACCAATGCTCTCGGTAACTTTTCCATATTTTTTCTACTCCATCCAATAGGTGGCATGCCAACGATTTCAACCCACACACACCTATTTTCAAGCTTCTCCTTATTACTCCAGTTTCTACACGACCCACAACGACTTTTAAGGCTCTTTTTTATTACATCCAGAGCTTGCTCCTTTGCATATACATCATCAAACATGATAATAAATTTGAATTTCCCAACACTCGTGATATCTTTAATGCCTAACTTCCATTTATCTGTTGGAACAAAATTATGATTTTGTATCTCCTTAATTGATTTTGATGATAACAATGTATTTAAGGTTAAATTGGAGTACTAATAATTTAATTCAGTGTGCAGGATTAAAAGTTAAAATTTGCGTACTAAAGAACCCTAGAATTTCTGAAGGAATTACTTCTGAGCTCACCAGATCTGAAGCAAGTAATTCTGAGCCTATGAAACTCTGAAGTTATTATCTGAACCTTAGAATTTCTGAAGGAATTACTTCTGAGCTCACCAGATCTGAAGCAAGTAATTCTGAGCCTATGAAACTCTGAAGTTATTATCTGAACCTTAGAATTTCTGAAGGAATTACTTCTGAGCTCACCAGATCTGAAGCAAGTAATTCTGAGCCTGTGAAACTCTGAAGTTATTATCTGAACCTTAGAATTTCTGAAGGAATTACTTCTGAGCTCACCAGATCTGAAACAAGTAATTCTGAGCCTATCAAAATCTGAAGAACATCTGAGCTCACCAGATCTGAAACAAGTAATTATGAGCCTATCAAAATCTGAAGAACATCTGAGCTCACCAGATCTGAAACAAGTAATTCTGAGCTTATCAAAATCTGAAGGCTCGTCAGATATAAGTGTTAAGCTACATTTGAGAGTACAATTTTATTGAAGACTGTGCCTGACTAAGTCCAAACGCAGAAACCAAGAATGAAAAGGTTTGACCATGGAAAGGTCCTTTTCAAGTCAGGCTTCAGAAACGATTATTTCCTTATTTGGCTTTCACCAAGGTTCAAATATCAAAAGCCAAAAGGAATCTCTCATTTTGTAGTAAACGTTAAGCTCCTAAGCTACTGCAAATCAGAACAGCTAATAAGCTCACTGATCTATACAAAGGAGCGTCTCAATTCTTCAAACGGCTATAATCTTCAACGTTCATTTTATCATCTATAAAAGGAAGAAGATTTGTGAAGAAATGTAATCAAGACTTAAGCTTCTGAACGTGCTGAAACTCTGTCAAATTCTGAAGCTATCAAACACTTAGAAACTTTGTGATAATTTTCTAAGTTAGTCTTGTAACTGAGTTGTATTTTGTAAACACCTCTGATTGTATATCAAGTGTTAATCTCTTATCTTTATTAACATTAAAACCAGTTAGAAGTCTCTTGCTTTGTGCTTGAGCATTGGAAGTCTCTTGCTTTGTGCTTGAGCATTGGAAGTCTCTTGCTTTGTGCTTGAGCATTGGAAGTCTCTTGCTTTGTGCTTGAGCATTGGAAGTCTCTTGCTTTGTGCTTGAGCATTGGAAGTCTCTTGCTTTGTGCTTGAGCATTGGAAGTCTCTTGCTTTGTGCTTGAGCATTGGAAGTCTCTTGCTTTGTGCTTGAGCAGTTAGAAGTCTCTTGCTTTGTGCTTGAGCAGTTTGAAGTCTCTTGCTTAGTGCTTGAGCATTTGTAATCTGAGTGATTATAGTGAAATCTCTTGTGAAGGACAAGAGGACTGGACTACTCCTGTTAGTGGGAGGAACCAGTATAAAAATTCTGAGCATCTCTCTCTAACCCTATCCTCATATATTGTGTGTGTTATACCTTATCCGCTGCAATTTGTTTTAACTTAGAAAAAGTCTCACACAATTCAACCCCCCCCTTCTTGTGTGTTTTTCAACCTTCAATTGGTATCAGAGCCTGGTTTGTTGCTCTTCACTTAACAGTGAAACAGTAAAAGATCTAGGGGTACTTAGTTGAAAAACATGTCTGGTGTTACCTCTCCTTCTGCTTCCTCTGGACCTGATCACTCTACTGTTCCACCTCCTCACAACTATGATAGGGAAAGGAACAGTGATAATCACAGAGACAAACCACCTTACTTCAACAGTGATCCTACTACTTTTCCTTTCTGGAAAACCAAGATGTATAGTTACATCATTGGGACCGATGATGAGTTATGGGATATCATTGAAGATGGTATACATTTTGAACACATGGATGATGAAGGTGTTGTAAGAAATACCTACAGAAAGTTCTTTGATGCTGAAAAGAAGAAACAGTATAAGAAGCATCATACTGTTAAGAATATGCTTATTGGTGCAATATCTCATGCTGAGTATTTAAAAATATCCAACAAGTCATGTGCCAAAACTATCTGGGACTCTCTATGTTCCACCTATGAAGGAAATAAGCAAGTCAAAGAAGCTAAGGCAAACTTATTAGTTCATCAATATGAGCTGTTCAGAATGAAGGAAGATGAAGATATTGAAACCATGTATTCAAGGTTTCAAACCCTTGTCTCTGGTCTTCAAGTTCTGAAGAAAAGCTACACTGCATCTGATCACGTGAAGAAAATTCTGAGGAGCTTACCTTCCAAATGGAGACCAAAAGTTACAGCTTTTCAGGAATCCAAGGATTTGGACAATGTGACTCTTGAAGATTTAATAAGCTCACTCAGAAGTCATGAGCTAGAACTTATGTCAGATGAACCTGTCAAGAAGATGAAGTCCTTGGCTCTAAGCTCTGTTCAGACTTCCTCAAAAGCTGCAAAGATCAAAGTGTCTGAACAAGAGGAAGAAACTTCTGATGATATGATGGATGAAAATTCTGAGAATGAAGAAATGGCACTAATGGTTAGAAGGTTTCAGAATTGGAACAAGAAATACAAAAGGTTTCCAAACAAAGGAAACAACTCAAGAAGTTCCTTTTCAAAGGACAAAAAGGAAGAACTGAACAACTGCTATAACTGCAAGAAATCTGGACACTTCATTGCGGACTGTCCAGAAATGTCATCCAAGGACAAAGGAAAGAATAAGAGCTTTGGGAAACAAAAGTACAAAGAAAAGGTAAGGAAGAGTTTGTTAGCCACTTGGGAGACCATTGAGAATGACTCTGAAGGAGAAGATGATGAAGAAGGCAATCTGGCCTTAATGGCAAGAACTTCTGAAGGTAACAACTCTGATAGAGATTCTGAAGATGACTCAGATGATGAAAATGAGGTATACTCTAACATGACTAAATCTGAATTAATTGATTCTCTTAAGATTGCCGTGAAACATTACTCTCGTATAGTAAGTCAACACAAAATTCTGAAGAATGTTCATGAATCATTGAAAAAGGATGCCAAGATTCTTTATGATGAAAATGAATCGTTAAACATTCGTATTTGTCATGTTGAATCTAACTATGTCTTGGCAGACAAGCTCAATGATGATCATGAAGATGCTCTTCACGAATTTATTCGTTGTACCTTCAATAGGAGTAAAATGGCTTCCATGATTTATCATATGACTCGTAACTATGGTGAAGGCATTGGTTATTCTCGATTTAAGAACTGGGATAAACCTCTGAAATCATATAGTGAGGATGATACTCCACCTGAATTATTCTCTACCTTTGTTAAAAGTGGTACACTTGATCTGAAGGCATCCAACTCTGAAGGAGGTTCTGAACCTGAACCCAAAGACTCAGAAGTTCCAAGTTCTTCTGAACCTAAAATTTCTGAGTCCAAAAGTTCTCAAGTTAAGGCTCAGAAGTCATCTGAACCTCTGAGAAATCAAGGTAAAGTTACTTCAGATCCTTGCTTGACCTTTGGAACTGTGGTATACTCCAGATCAAAATCCAAGAATCAAATTAAGCCTAAACATTCTTGTCAAAGCTTAATTAATTCTAGATCTTGTGTTGATCATAGAAAACAAAGAAGGAATACTATTCAGAAGACTAACTCTAAAGGACCCATCAGAATATGGGTACCAAAATCTGAAATAATGTTTGCTTCAGATGCTCATGCAAGGAAAGGTAAAACAGCAGCCCTGGTACCTGGACAGTGGTTGCTCACGACATATGACGGGAGAAAAGCATATGTTCCAAACCCTAACTCTGAAAGAGGGAGGCTCTGTGGGATTTGGAGGAAAACAAAAAGGGAAGATCATTGGTACAGGTACAGTTGGTAATTCTTCTCTTTCCATTAAAGATGTTTGGTTAGTTGATGGACTTAAACACAATCTATTGAGCATTAGTCAATTTTGTGACAATGGGTGTGTTGTTACATTTAATAAGGAATCATGTACTGTATCAAAAGACTCTGACAAATCTGTAGTATTCAAGGGAATGAGAGTTGGCAATGTTTATAAAGTAAACTTTTCTGATTTGGTTGACCAAAAGATTATATGTCTTTTGTCTCTGAGTGATGAGAAATGGCTATGGCACAAGCGTCTTGGTCATGCTAACTGGAGGTTGATCTCTAAGCTTAGCAAACAAAAGCTTGTTAGTGGTTTGCCTGACATTGATTATCACTCAGATGCACTTTGTGGCTCATGTCAAAAAGGAAAATTTGCTAAGACTTCATTCAAGTCTAAAAACATTGTCTCTACTTCCAGACCCTTAGAATTGCTTCACATTGATCTGTTTGGTCCTGTTTCGACAGCCTCTATCAATGGTAAAAAATATGGATTGGTCATGGTTGATGATTTCAGTAGATGGACTTGGGTGAAATTCCTACGTTCTAAGAGTGAAGCACTTGTGGTGTTCAGTGACTTCTGCACACAAATACAAAGTGAAAAGGATCTTCGGATTCTGAAGGTTAGAAGCGACCATGGGGGAGAGTTCGAAAATGACTCTTTCGAATCTTTCTGCTCAGAGCATGGAGTAATCCATGAATTCTCTTCTCCTAGAACACCACAGCAGAATGGTGTTGTAGAAAGAAAGAATAGATCTTTGCAAGAAATGGCTCGTACCATGATGCTTGAGTCTAACCTAGCTAAGTTCTTGTGGGCAGAAGCCGTGAGTACTGCTTGCTATGTTCAGAATAGAATCTACATCAGACCTATTCTGAACAAAACTGCTTATGAACTGTTCAAAGGAAGAAAACCAAATATTTCTTATTTTCATCAGTTTGGATGTACTTGTTATATTCTAGACAACAAGGTCTATCGAAAGAAATTTGATGCTAGAGCTTATAAGGGTATCTTTATAGGCTACTCTGAACGCTCAAAAGCATACAGATTGTATAATTCTGAAACTCACACAGTTGAAGAATCTATACATGTTAGATTTGATGATAAAGAGCCTGACGATAAAATGTCAGAGCAAGCTGAGACTTTTGCAGAATTTCAAGTTTCCTCAAATTCTGAGTGTGAAGATCTCTCCATTGCTGTATATCCATCTGAGACTCAAAATGAAGATATCTCTGAAGGCCTTGAAACTGAAGACCCTTCAGAAACTGAACCCTCTCAGACACCTGCTCCACCTAAGAGTAAATTCAAGTATAGATCATCTCATCCTGAAGAGCTAATTGTTGGTAACAAGGATAGCCCAAGAAAGACCAGATCTGCTTTCAAAGAGGATGAATCCCTAGTTGGGTTAATTTCATTAATTGAACCCACAAACATAGAAGAAGCACTCTCAGATGATGGGTGGATTGTTGCAATGCAAGAAGAACTCAATCAATTTGAAAGAAATGATGTTTGGGATCTGGTACCAAAACCCAAACACAAGAACATTATTGGAACAAAATGGGTATTCAGAAACAAGTCAAATGAAAAGGGAGAAGTTGTCAGAAATAAAGCTAGACTGGTTGCACAAGGTTATAGTCAGCAAGAAGGCATAGATTTCACTGAAACCTTTGCACCAGTAGCAAGACTTGAGGCAATTAGACTTCTCTTGTCCTATGCAGTTAATCATGACATCACTCTATTTCAAATGGATGTTAAGAGTGCATTTCTGAATGGAGTAATTTATGAAGAAGTCTATGTTAAACAACCTCCTGGCTTTGAAGATATAAAGTGTCCTGATCATGTTTACAAATTGAAGAAATCTCTGTATGGTTTGAAACAAGCTCCAAGAGCTTGGTATGAAAGGTTAAGTATATTTCTTCTAGAAAATGGTTTTGAAAAAGGACATGTTGATAACACTCTCTTTAGAAAAACCTTAAAAACTGATATTTTGATTGTTCAGATTTATGTTGATGATATTATCTTTGGTTCAACTAATGCTTCTCTTTGCAAGAATTTCTCTAAGCTTATGCAGGATGAATTTGAAATGAGTATGATGGGAGAACTAACATTCTTCTTGGGAATTCAAATCAATCAAAGAAAAGAAGGAGTATATGTGCATCAAACCAAATACACAAAGGATTTACTGAAGAAATTTGGTCTTGAAGATTGCAAACCAATGTCAACTCCTATGCATCCCTCTAGCAGTCTTCTGAAGGAAGAATCTGAAGGCAAAGTAGATCAGAAATTATACAGAGGTATGATTGGTTCCCTCCTTTATCTCACTGCATCTAGACCAGATATCTTGTTCAGTGTATGCTTGTGTGCTAGATTTCAATCAGATCCTAGAGAGTCTCATCTAACTGCTGTTAAGAGAATCTTTAGATATCTGAAAGGAACCACTAATCTTGGATTACTTTATAAGAAATCCTTAGATTATCAGCTTATTGGATTCTGTGATGCTGACTATGCTGGTGATAAAATTGAAAGGAAGTCCACTAGTGGAAACTGTCAATTTCTAGGTGAAAACCTTATATCATGGGCTAGTAAGAGACAAGCAACTATTGCTCTATCTACAGCAGAAGCAGAGTACATCTCAGCTGCTAAGTGTTGCACGCAATTGCTCTGGATGAAACATCAGTTGGAGGACTATCAGATAAGGATAAGTAGTATACCACTTCTCTGTGATAATACTGCTGCTATCTGTTTGTCTAAGAATCCTATTTTGCATTCAAGAGCTAAACACATTGAGATCAAACATCACTTCATTAGAGACTATGTTCAGAAGGGAGTAATTAAGATTCAATTCATTGATACTGAGCATCAATGGGCTGATATCTTTACCAAACCTCTTGCTATTGATCGTTTCGATTTTATCAAGAAAAATCTGAACATGGTTTTTATTTCTGAATGATATCTCTGAATGCTGTTAACTCTGAATGAATAAACTGGTTCTGAAGGGCCTCAGAAGTTTGGACGGCTCAGAAACTATTATATAGGTTCTGAAGCACTCTCTCATCTGAAGCAATCAGAATTATTTATTATTAAATATGATTTCTTGTGACTCAGATACCTACTCTAAGTGTTAGTTGACCACTCAGTTTCTCTAACTGACAGCTGGCTTCTGAAAACACTACTTATCTGTGTAACTTCCCATCATGTCTAGTAAACGCTGGGTAATGAAGGAGAGCTAATGATGATTTTATTAAAAGTAACTGCCAAGCCCCCATTACGTCACTATCTTGTTTCCCCAATATTTTGAAACTTCCACTATAACCATTTCTGACACTCCTAAATCCCCTCAGAAATCTCCTATTAAAGATTCTGAGTCTACCCCAATAGCAATGGACGTAGACCAATCTGAACCCTCAAATGTTCAAAATTTTGAAGTCCCTGCTGAATCCCAAACTGAACCCCTTCAGACTTCATCTCCTAAGCCAACCACTTCTGAACCAAACCCCTCATCCATTCAAACCACTCCACCTTTTCCTGGAACTGATTCAGATCTTGAAGAAACTCGTCTTCATTCTGAAACAATTCCCTGTTTCACCATGGTACTTAACAATTCCCTGTTTTACCGTTGAATGCATTTACTGCTGGTGGTTGTTTGCTGTGTGCATTTACTACCCTGTAACTTGTGCTTTGACTGACCCGTTTTTGATAATGACAAAGGGGGAGAAAATATTATTTCATTTTCTATGGCAGTGAAATTATTTCTGAAGCTCTAAAGATCACATTTTCTGAACTCTACTCTTGTTAAGTTATATTAAAGTCTTTTAAACTTTTAATGAGGGGGAGTAATAAATTTTGTCCAACATAAATTCATATAATATAAGATACGCTTGCAAACCATATCTTATATTTGTCAATCTGAAGAAATAGAGCTTGCAAACCTCTAATTCTGAAGGTAGAATATATGAAATTATATTTGACATTAAATATTACTCTTAGACTGTTTTATATTTATCATTGATAAACTTTTGAAGCTTATCAGACTCAGGGGGAGCTTGCAAACCTCAGAACCTGAAGTCAAGATGTTAAATAAAAACAACAACAATTGATTTTAAATACATATAGTTGTCATCATCAAAAAGGGGGAGATTGTTGGAACAAAATTATGATTTTGTATCTCCTTAATTGATTTTGATGATAACAATGTATTTAAGGTTAAATTGGAGTACTAATAATTTAATTCAGTGTGCAGGATTAAAAGTTAAAATTTGCGTACTAAAGAACCCTAGAATTTCTGAAGGAATTACTTCTGAGCTCACCAGATCTGAAGCAAGTAATTCTGAGCCTATGAAACTCTGAAGTTATTATCTGAACCTTAGAATTTCTGAAGGAATTACTTCTGAGCTCACCAGATCTGAAGCAAGTAATTCTGAGCCTATGAAACTCTGAAGTTATTATCTGAACCTTAGAATTTCTGAAGGAATTACTTCTGAGCTCACCAGATCTGAAGCAAGTAATTCTGAGCCTGTGAAACTCTGAAGTTATTATCTGAACCTTAGAATTTCTGAAGGAATTACTTCTGAGCTCACCAGATCTGAAACAAGTAATTCTGAGCCTATCAAAATCTGAAGAACATCTGAGCTCACCAGATCTGAAACAAGTAATTATGAGCCTATCAAAATCTGAAGAACATCTGAGCTCACCAGATCTGAAACAAGTAATTCTGAGCTTATCAAAATCTGAAGGCTCGTCAGATATAAGTGTTAAGCTACATTTGAGAGTACAATTTTATTGAAGACTGTGCCTGACTAAGTCCAAACGCAGAAACCAAGAATGAAAAGGTTTGACCATGGAAAGGTCCTTTTCAAGTCAGGCTTCAGAAACGATTATTTCCTTATTTGGCTTTCACCAAGGTTCAAATATCAAAAGCCAAAAGGAATCTCTCATTTTGTAGTAAACGTTAAGCTCCTAAGCTACTGCAAATCAGAACAGCTAATAAGCTCACTGATCTATACAAAGGAGCGTCTCAATTCTTCAAACGGCTATAATCTTCAACGTTCATTTTATCATCTATAAAAGGAAGAAGATTTGTGAAGAAATGTAATCAAGACTTAAGCTTCTGAACGTGCTGAAACTCTGTCAAATTCTGAAGCTATCAAACACTTAGAAACTTTGTGATAATTTTCTAAGTTAGTCTTGTAACTGAGTTGTATTTTGTAAACACCTCTGATTGTATATCAAGTGTTAATCTCTTATCTTTATTAACATTAAAACCAGTTAGAAGTCTCTTGCTTTGTGCTTGAGCATTGGAAGTCTCTTGCTTTGTGCTTGAGCATTGGAAGTCTCTTGCTTTGTGCTTGAGCATTGGAAGTCTCTTGCTTTGTGCTTGAGCATTGGAAGTCTCTTGCTTTGTGCTTGAGCATTGGAAGTCTCTTGCTTTGTGCTTGAGCATTGGAAGTCTCTTGCTTTGTGCTTGAGCATTGGAAGTCTCTTGCTTTGTGCTTGAGCAGTTAGAAGTCTCTTGCTTTGTGCTTGAGCAGTTTGAAGTCTCTTGCTTAGTGCTTGAGCATTTGTAATCTGAGTGATTATAGTGAAATCTCTTGTGAAGGACAAGAGGACTGGACTACTCCTGTTAGTGGGAGGAACCAGTATAAAAATTCTGAGCATCTCTCTCTAACCCTATCCTCATATATTGTGTGTGTTATACCTTATCCGCTGCAATTTGTTTTAACTTAGAAAAAGTCTCACACAATTCAACCCCCCCCTTCTTGTGTGTTTTTCAACCTTCAATATCTACCATATGGGATATATCTTCCTTCTCTAAAGGGCATCTAGTTTCCAAGACAAGACTCTTTTGCCGCCACCTCGACCTCTGCTCACATGTTGTTCCTTTAACCACCCTACATTCTTGTGCCACAGGGACTTCTCTTGAACAACTACATGTCTCAAAAAATGAGGCTCTACCTTCCCCTTCTCTATGTTGACCTCCATCTCCACCTTCCTTCTGATTATTGCCATTTATCTTATACTTCTTTAGACCTGCATCATTATTCTTCTTTTGTACCAACACTTCCTTAAATGATCTCTTGTCTCTGAATCTATTCACCCACTGTCTTGTCACCCCCTTCTTATCCACTTCCTTAGCTTTGGCCTGGATTTCCTGCTTTTTCTCAAATTGCGCCCATTTAACAATCTACTTCTCTCCTTCGACTACCTTCCCATGCATATTTCTAATAGCTTCAGAGGCTAAGGCCTGACGGATGAAGCCAAATCTCATCTTCGTATGTGCTCTACTCTTCCTTGAGATGAATGTGTCTTCCACTTTTCCTATCTTTTGGAAATAAGCTCTGAGATCATTATTAACCATTTTAGGGTTAATGTTATCCACAAACAGTGTGTACACTATTCTGCCATGTCTAAGACCTCCACCATGAGTATTAGGATGCTTAACTCCTTTTTTTGATTTGATTATTGCTCCAGTGAAGAATTCTATCATGCTTCCATTGCTCCTACTTCCTCTCGTGTTGTCTCTGCCGCTTCATTGCTCCTTGTTCTTGGTTGCAGTGTCTTAACGCGTAGTTTATACACACATGAAGTAGTTTATACACATTTTAGAATTTAATTGTGCTGCTTGTTGTTGGTTTGTGTCTCGTGTGATGGCTGGTGTCTTGGTTGGGGTACTATTATGAGGGTGTTGTGTTGTTTTATTTTGTTTTAGATACTGCTAAGGCTTTCTAGTGTTGCAGGAAGGGACCTATGTCTAGAACTTTTGTCTTTTAGTGTGTTGTTGTTTTGGCTAGAGTTTTTTGGTGTATTGTATTAGTAGTGTCTCTGCTGTGTTTAGGTGTGTTGATGGTGTTTTGTTTGGGTCCCTTCCTTGTTTCATTTTGGTGTTGTACTTTTTTGTCCGACTTCTAAGCATATGATTGTGTGAAGCCTTTGCAACCCTTCATAGAAGGTGGGTAGAGTGTTTTCACTATGATGCTGAGTCTGGATCTCTTTTATTTGAATAAAAATTTACTTATCGAAAAAAAAAAAAACTTATGTCTAAATTATTAAGAGTAATGTCTCTATCCTTTACTTAATCATATTAGTTCTTAATTTGCAATCACTAAACGATGTCTCAATTTAATAAACTTATATTTAATCCTAAGATTGGTTAGACCTTAAATCGAACATTCACTAAAAAAAACATCACAAACATTCACATTAAAAAAAAAATATATACTAGATTATCATTGAATTTCACATAGTTTTAGCTCATTGTGAGCAAAGATGAACATAAAAGCAAGAAGCTTAGATAAATATATGTTCACGTATTTAAACATAAGATACAAAGGATGCACTATTCTATGAACAACACAAGAGAAACTTCAAGAATACTTTAAATAGGTTGATGTAAATACATTATTTGCCCTAAAATGGATCTCCTTTTTTCCCTCCTAAACGCTACTTTTATAATCTATCATTTCTTGATTTAATATATGGATCTTTTCCGAGATTTGAATGTTCAAGCCCAATAAGTTATAACTCTGATATTCATATTATTCATCCATACATATATATAACATGTGGAGTTGAATTAAGTTGAGGTTTAAATGACTTGTATATTTGAACTAAGAGTGAAACCCAACATGAGACCTAAAGAATCACACAGAGCTTGTCGTGATGAAGATTGGACTCAACATAACTTGGATGGTCAAACTCAGCTAGGCATGTTAAAAGTAGAGCTCCCCCACCTCATTAGTGTTTTTAACGACCTAAGTTGTTGAGTTAATAATTGATCCATATTGATATGAACTTTCATTAATTAAAATGAGTTTTTATGGGAGTGCAAGAAACTTGGGGTGGGGGAGGGGAGGAATTCTCAAATAATAAAGGCTTGATTATAATTTTAGGTTACAATGTCGAGCCTATAAAAAAGAGCTAGAAAAAGTGTCATTCCACATTTTTATTCTAGTCATTCGTATATATTAAAATCGCATCACCTTTTTTATTATAATATTTCTTAAAGTATACATAGAAAGATGATGGAAAAAATTTATACTCATAAATAAATAATTTATCATGTTTAGGCATTAATTATATTCCTCATTTTTTTATAAGGTATATTTTATTTTCTCCACTCCTGCTCAGCACAACCCCTAGGCACCCACCATTAGAAATATGTATCATAGATTCTAAGAACACATCAAAGATTATTTAATGTTGTAAAGCTATCACAAACCTCTTACGAGTACAATGAATATTTACTAATTATTTTGCTAAACTTGGTACTTGGTAGTACAATATACGACCCGTAAATGAAGCCACAAAAAGAAATGAAAAAAAAAAAAATCGAGAGAAAATGAAACAAAACTGAAATAATATTTACCCTTATCTAAATTCATACAAACTAGGCAAATATTAACTCTATTTTATACAATCACACTGGCCATTATTTTGGCAAACTAAAACTAAAATTGAATACAAATCCCTCCTTCCTTTTGTTATCTACAAGGATAAAAACTAAGCAGTAAGCACAAGGCCTAATTAGTATCCCTTCTAATTACTTGTACATGTGCACTTTGCCTTAGTGTCTTTTAGTATCTGCAAGATGGAAGAAAAAAAAAATACTTGATTAGACAATATATAGTTTAGTGGGGTAATGTATCTCTTTTTCCATGATTAATTTATAGGAAGATTTAATTAGGCCTTTTTTCTTTATAGAAAAATTTTAGTGGTTAGTTTGTTAAGGGAGAAAATATTTGTTTTTATTTTGATTTGGAAAATATAAATACTTTTTTTTTAATATTTTGTGTTAATTATGATTTTAACTTGTTTTTTCTTTTTTGAAGATTTGTATTAAATATGGTGAAAAGTACTAAAATGTTGTTTTAATCAAAAGGCCCTTATATTTGAAAATAAATTGATATTTTTGCAATTATTAAAAAAAACCTTAAAAGTGTTATGTATTTAGTATTTTGTAGTACCTTAAGTTGTTTCCTCAGATCTTTAATGTACTGAACTGCTTCATCCAACATATCAGCTGTGCTAGTTTGCTGCCAAGATTAAATAAACATCAATTAAGTCATCAAATTGCATATAAACTTCACTCAACAATATAATGTGCTTGTGAGATAGTAGTTATATGTGTCGACAGAATCACAATGTGCCACCGTAGTTTTACCAAAAATTATACAGTTGAGCTTCAACAAAATAGTACAATATGCATATTATTGGGATTTCGTCAAATTCACTATCAATTTAAACATACACGTGTATTACCTTATCAGAATTAGGGAAAAGGTCTTGCAATTTTTTTATTCTTGCACTAATTCTTATTCTTCTTTCCTGCATTGTACAAATAAAGATAATAAATTAAGAGCTAATTAAAATGCATCAAATGTATCCATATGATATTGTGATTAATAGTAAGATTTGAATATAGAAATAAGAAATTTTATATACCCTCTCTGCAATGCTTCTTGGATGAGTAGCAAAGCCTCTTTTGGCACGAATTTTACATGGAACAGATCCTTGAAGGTGTAAATACTTCTCCATAGGAGTCATCTTAGTAGAAGAGCTAGGAAGACTCAAATGGTGGCTCAAACCATGTTTTTGGTATCTAAAGTCTACATCCTGGTAACATAAATTTTCAAATATCAATGATGATAAAATTAAATACGACTAAATAAATTTTTGGTCTCTATTTTACTCGTTCATAATTTTGGTCCTCTTATATTTGTATAATTCACAATTTTGATCTTTCAGTTTTTAGAATGTCTGACATTTTTTTCATCTGTGTATTTTGATGCTAAATTTTAATACTCTGACGAGTAAGATACATATGTGTCAATTCAGTTGATGATATAACACTGTCTAGAAGGATTATCACTTAACAACAAATTTTCATTTTATCAAAATATTCATTAATTCATATCACAAAATCGATCAAATCTAATGCAAACAATGTTTAGGAAGATTGCCTTAAAAAAATATTTAGGTAGATTTTCACTTAGTAACTCATTTTCATGTCATAAACTCAGTTGCAACATAAGTATTTAATTTTTCACATAATAAAATGCATAAGTGAAGAAAATGTCAAACATTATGAAAATAAGAGACTAAAATTGTGAATTTTAAAATAGAAGGACCAAAATCGTAAGCAAACAAAATAGATGATCTAAACTTGCAATTAAGCCAAAAAAAAAAAATTTAATTGGTTAAAATGAAAACTCACACAATTCACTTATGTACCTGAGTTTCCAAAGCATTTGAAGTGGAAAACATGAATTCACCATTTTTTGGAGCACTAAATGTAGAACTATCCCAATAGTCATTGGTGAAGCTAGGCATGTAACATTTATTGATACCATTATCATTTCCCATGTTTCTACTTTTAATAACATTTGCTTGAAGAGTTTCATGTTCATTTTCAACAATTAGTGGCATCTTGATAGAACTAGAGGATGATCTTGATGAGAAATTCAAAGTACCATGCAATCCACTAGTTGATGTAATAGCTTGTCCATTAACACTTCCTGCAATTAGTACAAGATATTTTTTAAACTCTAAATAAGGAAGAAAAAAAAATTATCGGCAGAATAGGAGACTAACATTTTTTTTAAATTGACTAATTTCAACTTATCTAATGACATGAACCACTTATGAAAGCTTATGGAAATGGCTGACGACATATATATGCATAAGTTATTTCCAGCTTATTTCTATAAACTCTCCCTAATAATTTGAAAATAGTTTAAAATTTTTAATTTTTTGTTTGTCAAACATAATAAATTGTCTCTAATTTAGAAATTAGAAGATAAATAATACAGTAAATAAAAGTCAACTCTCTAAGCAAGAAAATATTCGGCAAACAGATCTTATATTCCATTCAAGTCACTCTCCCAATTGCCTTAAATATATTATCAATAATACTGCACGAAAAATGGATCTGACTTGACTTGACTTGAACCTAAGTAACAACTGCTCCCTCCGTCCCATTTTATTTGAGCCATTTTGACTGTAGATATTATTCATATATCTCGTTTTGACTCTATTTTTCTATTCATAAATAAAAATAAATATTAGCATATAAGATCTTATTGGATTCGTCTCGATTTATATTTTCAAAATATCAAATTTTTATAATTTTTACTATTATACAATTAAAAATATTAATCGTTAAAGTTTTACATTGGCAAACGTGAGGCAGTCAACTGGCCAAATAAAATGGGACGGAGGGAGTAATTAACAAGCATGCTTTGGCCAAATTTTATCATATATTTTAAACTCCATATAAAAATAAGAACATGCAAAACCATTTATTTGACTAAACTACTTTTTTAGAAAGAAAAAAAAATTCCCACTTGAGTTGTTAGTTAAGTGGTAAATATTTAACATTGCAGTCTCAAAATAATGAGTTTAAATTTTTTCAAGGACGGTTGAAAAATGATAAATATTGTTATTTTGATTAATAAAAAAAATCAAAGCTTAAAAAAACCAAAAAAAAAAATTAAAAAAGAAAAGATAAATCACTAAAAATTACACAAAAGAACATTTCATGATAGATTGAAAAACATACCATTATTAATTGAATAATTGGAGAAAAAATTTGCAGGGGAACTCTTTTGCCTAATGAGATTGGAGCAATTATTTGAAGAATCCAAGGAACTCATTGCACTAAATGAACCATCAAAACCATTTGCCAATCCATGATTTTGTGAAGCATAAGAATAATCATTGTATTGTAATCCATTTGAAAAAGGGTCATTTTCTTCTTCTTTCATTGGTTTATTATCTCCAAATTCATACAAAGATTCAGAATTTGTCAACATGGTTTCCATTTCTGAACTTGTAGATGAAGAATAATGTTGATTCTGATGATGATCTTTATTTCTGAAACTTTCATCATTGAAAAAATTACCAATGCTTGTGTCCACAAGACTTGTAAGCAATGAGCTTGGAGCCGAATTGTACCGCGATAAGCCGGAATTGTTTTGGTCACAGTGTTGTTGTGTTTGTGAGTAACCAAATTTTGAATCCATTTCTGAATTCCTACTTGAAACACTGTCAGAGTAATCAAGAGCTTGAGTATACACAATACTCATCTTATCTACACAGAAAAAATTCATATGAAAAAAGTTATGTTAATGTCTTATCTTAATGACAATAAAAACTTCAAATAAATTGTCCAAATATTCTTATTTTTCATAATCTTTCTTGAATTAAGTTCCTTCCGTGACTAAATTGGTTTACGAGTCAATTTTACACAGACAAAACGAATTTAAAACATTTTTTTTTTCATAAACTTTCTTGAATTATATTTCTGATATAACTAGATTTATTTACGAGTCAATTTTACATAGACAAAATGAACTTATATAAATTTTTTATTTTTTTAGAAGAAGAGTAAAAGAATATTGAAGCTAGAAAATTTAAAGGAAACAAAGTGACATACATGTAACTCAAAGATTTGCAAATTCAAGTCCAAGAAGGGTCTTGTTGAATGCTTGAAAATCTTGAGAAAAGAAAAAATTGTGAGGAAGAAATTAAGTTGAGATTTTTTGTCTTGCTATTGGGATATATTTATGTAGTATGTTGTTGAATAATTACCCTTATGTTTTAGTATTATTAACGATAATGCCTTGAAGACTTAAGTATGGTCCTTGAAAAACTTTTTTTTGTCTTTATTTTGGTTCTCTTTCATTATTCAACTGTGGAAAATACGTGTGTTGGATATAACCGCGTGCACGTGCAAGAGACCAATTTTTGTAACAATGGATCTAAATTGACGGCAAAGTACTCACTAATTAAGAATTTAACTTAGTTATTGAAGATAACTAGATAAAACTTTGAAGATTTTCTTGTTGGATTAACCAAAGAGTTTAATTGTTGTGGTAAAGTGTGACTGAGTAAGTCCCACATTGCTTAGAATTGTGGAAGTTGAACACTTTATAAGTGAGAAGATTCATAAACCTAACACCTTAAGGTTTTCGGTTAGAGTGTGGTGTCCAACTCACTTATGAAGGTGTTCTTAGACCCAATATGAAGGATCCCTCTAACTGCCCTCTCTTGATGATCTAACATTAATTGGTGTGCAGTATTACTGTAATGCTATTTTATTTATAGGTACAGTCAATAATGGATTGCTATATTATGTCTTTTAAAACATATTATTTGAGATGTCTATATATTATTATAATATATGTATAAATAAATTTATATTAACGATGTATATAAATTAAATTTAAATAATAAGTGTAAATTTGTTTGTACATCTAATTATATCTTATAGTTATGTTTTTTTTTTTGCTGTTGATATTAATATGTGTTTGATCTTTATAAAATTATAAAATTTTGTTTTTATCCTTATAAAAAATTGTCATATTTTATCCCCTAAAACTTTGTATGCCTATAGTTTTAGTACCTATTATTTTCTTGAAAAAAAATACTATCCTTAAACTTTTACATTTTTGAATTTTTTTAGACATGTTTTTTTAGGTCAAACTTAGATGAGTTATTCACCACACTCGGCTCTAGAACCAGACCTCCAGGATTAGCCAGTACCACGAGAAGGTGCAAGAACCGACACACAGACCTTCACGCACCGACCAAGTCTTTATTTATAAAACTTTAGAATTTTTTAAAATGAGATTAATTTTGAATTTTTTAAATTTCAAAAGATAAATGTAACAAAATCTTAACTTAGAGAACAAATTTTGAATTTCTTTTATCGAAAAACTTTTTATAATTTCTTATTATATTTGCAAACTAATCATTTAAAAATACAAATTGAGTTAAACAGTAGGAACTAGAAGAACTACATATAATAATTTTATAATGATCAAAACACACCATTTTATAACAATCAAAATTAGATAAAATTTTGCGGATACTAATAACCTATTCAACCTTAAATAAAGTGTAAAGTTTTTATTTGAACTATTTTAATTATAATTTTAACTTTTTCATAGCATTATTTAAATATTTAATTTTAAAAATTAGCTAAATCTCATAGTATAATAGAACAATCTGGCACTACATTGGAACAATAATAAACACTTGGATCATTTAGCAAAATTATTTGATTGTCACAAAATTACAACCAAACACAATAATATATATATACAATTAAATGCAACAGAATTTCAATTATATATTTTTTTTTTTATATTTTCGTTAGTTTAGATTACTGAATTAGCAGCTAATACAATTTCATTTATATGTATTTTATATAAAAAGTCATTTCATATATTCATAACAATAAATAATAATAAAAAATTAAACACGGTGATAAAAAAAAATATTCACCAAAAAAAAAGGTGTGACCAAACCAAAGTACAATGTACCCAAAATAGAAGGAAACAAATCTGAGGTGGCTACTGATTTTATCCAAGTAATATGTCAATTTCTATACTTTGAAATTAGACTGAGTGACTATTCAACTTTGCACAAATGTGAACAGAGAAAACAAGACCTGTTCATTTCATCTTAGCACACAGAAAAGAAAGTATAATAATATGTTTAAGTCTTGTGAATGTACTTCAATAGAAGCCTTCTATTTCTTTTTATAGTAAAATATTTGTTTTCACACTGTATTACATAATATGGACATTACCAAAATCAAAATAAATTAAGTCTATGTTGTCTGCGAAGCTTCAAATTCAGTTAGACATCAGGTTGAAACATTGGTTGAGAAAACAAATAAATAACCAAATCATGGTCAAGGAGTCTTGAGACCAATTGTTTTATTAATTTTACTAAAATTTTTGTTATCTTCTTAAGAGGGTCTCAATTTTAGTCTGTTTTTGGCCGCAAAATACGTCGGGTCGGCTTTGTCTAAAAATATTTTCAATGGTGATACCACTTTAAACTTCATACATATATATATATATATATATATATATATATATATATATATATATATATATATATTAAATTGATGATACGATATCTTAAATAATATACTTAATTATTTTTTAAATATATACTCTGTCACGTCATGGTTGCTCCATAAGACAAATCTATAGTTTATAAAACTTTCTTAAATATCTTCATTGAATCATTGGAGATGCTCTAATGAAGTAAAAATTATAAAAGTGAGATGTTTAAATGAATTCACTAAGCCTTCAAGCTTAACGAAGAAATCCATACATTGATTTTCACCACCAGTTAAATCTGGTTCGGAGGTCACTTCTGGCATCAAGTGGTTCCAGCCTCCTCCCGATCGTAGTTGCGGTGGATCGAACCGTGGTCCTCCTTACAAAGTTCAATGTCAATCACCACTAAACTAACTAACGATTGGTTATGTATTGGGTCATTTAAATTGCCTTGAGTTCTTATTTTCCTATTAAATGTTCATATAAAATCGAAATAAGGATAAAAAGTGAATACTTTTTTTTAAAGGACTAAACTTGAAAGCTTGTTATTTTATAAGGACTATAAAAAAAATTCTAAGGTACAAATGATTAGCCTATAAAACTCAAATAAGTTTAGGTTGTTCGATTTAGTCCTTACAAATTTCAAAAATGTAGTTTTAGTATTATTGGACCACCTTGCATTATTATAATATTGAGTCATGTAAGCTTATAGGAACTAAAAATAATATTTTTTGAATTTACATGGACCGAACTCGAACAAAAAAATTTATAGGAATAAAAGTAAAAACATTAATTATAATTGTTATGAATAAAATAATCAGTGTCGGCCGAAACTATTTGCAGGCTCCATTTGAATATTTAAATGCCTCTGATGAAAAATACAAAAAAATTTATAAAAACTATCATTTTTTATTCAAATTGTAAATAACAAGTAAAAAAACATATAAAAAAGAGACATCATAATAAAAGATTAAATTTGATGCAAAGATAAAATTGGTTTAGTGGTTGAATTTGTGAATGAGTTCTTTATGTAATGGTTTCAATTTGTAGGCTTTTTTAATATAAAAATAATAATATGAGTAACTGTCAAAATAAAATTATCAATTTTAATTTAAATTAGAATAACTAAAAACTAAAATTATACGGAAAAAATGGTGGCACAATAGGGATTTTAATCAAAATCCTTACAAAAAAATATTATAGATTATCATAATTAATCTATCAGTATATATATTATGTCATGAACATCGCAATATATTAATATTATTATAGAGTCTTAAAATTTTGAGATCTGATGGTGTCATACACCCGACACATGGGTGGAGGTCGGACCTTAAAAGTATATTTAAACTAAATAAAAATATGCAAAAATTAGAATTCAAATTTCATCACTTATTTATTTTCAGGACCGTCTTCGACTTTATAAAACAGACCCTAATAATAAAAAAAATACAAAAAAAAATAAAATCAAAAGAATTATCATTCATTTAAATTGTAAATAACATCAATAACACTAATAAATAATCATTTAATCTCATATATTTGAATTTTACAATCCCTCATTTATCAACTCACAATCCTTCATTTTATACCCTTCATTTATAATTACTAATACTCTAATTTTTTTTAAGACCCCCATTTTATGAGGTTCTATATTATAACCCTAACACATGCATAAAAGATACCTCTATTTGTTTTAATGGATCAATTTTTTACTACTAGACTACTTAAAAAACAAATTTTGTACTATGCTAATAAATAATATACCTCATTCAATATAGTCAGTAGAGTAAATATATTGTAATCTTAATTTTAAGACTTTCCTTCCCAAAGGAAAAGTCAAATAGTTCTGTAGCATCCAACTGCATGATCCACGTACTTTTATCCTCTGAAAAGCCTTCAATTCAACAGCCACGACCACAAACAATAATGATTAGTTAATTAGTTAAGAGGAAATACTACTATTAATTTACTCTTTTTATTTCAAAATAAATTATCTAATTTTAATTTATTGTACTAGTTATATGATTTATTTTGACCATATTTTTCAACTAATACATATATGCATGCAAATATTAGCATATGAGATGTTTGTTTAATTTGTTTCGATGAATTTTTTTAAAATATACAATTTTTATAATTTTTAATAATAGATAACTAAAAATATCAATAGATAACTAAAAATGTTGTTTTATTCCATCTCTATTTACACTTGGCCTATTTCTCTCTCGAAAGAATTGGAAAGATGGATAAAGAATTTTATTTGGTCTGGTGATATCTCAGAGGAAATTAGTAACTGTTGCTTGGAAGAAAGTTTGCAGGCCTTATGATCAAGGTGGGTTAGGGATCAGATCTCTGTTAGTCTTAAATGATTCAACAAATCTCAAGCTATGTTGGGATATGTTTACCTCTAATGAACATTGGACTGGGCTGTTGAGAAGTAGGGCTCTTAGAGGGACTAGATGCATCACTCATCATATTCACTCATCCTTATGGAGTAGTATCAAAGCAGAGGTTCAAAACATTAGAGAAAATTCTGGTTATATTATTGGGGATGGTTCTAAGATCAACTTCTGGACAGATATTTGGTGTGGTAAACACTCCATTGCCCAATGTCTGAATATTCCAAATAGCATTGCTTCTAACTTGAAGGCTAAGGTTTGTGACTTCATTGTGCAGAATGATTGGCACATCCCTGCTGACTTACATTTTTCTTTTCCAAATCTGCTTTCTTTGATTAGACAAGTATATATTCCTTTTAATCCTGGTGAAGATTGTTTGGCTTGGCTAGGTTCAGATTCTGTAGATCTTTCTCATAAAGAAGTTTTTAAGTTTAAATCTCATATTTATCCACAGTTACATTGGACTAAGGTTGTTTGGAGTTTAGATATCCCCCCATCTTACTCTTTAGTTGCTTGGAGGCTCATGTTAAGGAAACTTCCCACTGATGAGAACCTCATGTTGAGAGGTTGCGCTTTGCCATCTGTTTGTAATCTTTGCTCCAGTCAGTCTGAATCATCCTTTCATATTTTCTTTGAGTGTCCTTATGCAGTTAGCATTTGGTCTTGGTTTGCTGAGACAATTAACCTGAATCTGCATTTTAATTCTTTGGAAGATGTTTGGAGGATCTGTGACAGGAACTGGAAGCCACAGTGCAAGGTGGTTATCCAGGCTGCTTTGGTCAATATTATTAGCATCATTTGGTTTGTTAGGAATCAATCTCGATTCAAAAACAAACATATTCATTGGAAAAATGCAATTTCCCTTATCTGCTCCAATGTATGTTTGTTTGGCAACAAGACAAAACAGGTTTTAAGGAATTCAATGTTAGATTTCACTATTCTAAAGAAATTCAATGTTTCCATCCATCCTCCCAAGGCTCCTTCCATTGTGGAAGTCATTTGGTGTCCTCCTTGCTTGAATTGGTTAAAGTGCAATACGGATGGAGCAGCTAATGGAGTTGCATCTGCTTGTGGTGGTGTGTTTAGGGATCATAATGCAAACTTCATAGTTGGCTTCTCAGAATTCTTAGGTAACACTTCCTCTTTAATTGCTGAAATTTCTGGGGTATTGAGAGCTATTGAATTGGCCAAAGAAAACAATTGCCAAAACTTATGGATTGAAACAGACTCCTCCTTAGTAGTATTGGCTTTCAAGAATTCTTCTCTTATTCCTTGACCTATCAGAAACAGATGGTTCAATTGCAAGAAAATAGCTTCTAGTATGAATATCATAGTGACTCATGTTTACAGGGAAGGCAATGACATTGCTGACATTTTGGCTAATATAGGTCTTAATATTACTAACCTGATGTTTATAATTGATCCTCCTGCTTGTATTTTAGGTAGCCTTGCACATAACAAGCTTGGCTTACCAAGCTTTAGGTTTGTGGATTAGCTTTGAGGGTTTTGGTTTGGTCCCCCCTCTTTGATCTTGTATACTTTTTGAAATTGAATGATAAAAAAAGAGTTACATTGACAAACAAAATCATTTATTTTTCAACAGATGGATGATGTTATTGCTGACAGGACATTAAGAACATAAAAGAGAAAATAAATAAATAAATAAATAAATAAAAATTATGTAAAAATATTTTTTTAAGCCTTTAAAACGCACAATTTTTTTATAAAAAAAAAAAATTCTTATTTATTTAACTAGTATTTTGAACATCAGTTAATATTATTCCTGTAATTAAAGGTACTACCGTACTAGGTTGGCTGACCAAATATTTGTTTTTTTTTTTTGAAATGCAACTGACCAAAATTAGTTTATCTTAATTAATTAGATTACATGCTTTCCTCGTGTAGCATGGTACTGTCAAACATTTGATATTTTGGGTAATTAAATGTCAACCCCTTGGAAGATATAATAAGACAAATAACTTGGTTGAATTAGTAAGGCAAGGCATAGCATAGCCATGCTTGCTTTCCTAGTAATTAACTAGGTTGAAAGTCAAAGAAATTCATAACAAGCAATGCATTGCAATGGGATACATACAACAGAGTGAAGAAGTAGTATATATTCAAAAGGAGGCGTGTACAAAAAAAATGGAATATTGGACCTTATAGTACTAGATTCAATATTTTAATATAATTTTGGAATTCAATTAATTGAATAGAAAGTATGTACACTTTGTCCCGTGAATTTTGCTCGGTTGATATGACTACTTGACAAAAATAAAAAGTGTGTATACTTAGATCTTGTTTTTATTTTTTTTATTTTAAATTGAGGATTAAGGAATAAATTATTATTAATAAGTGTGATAATATTACTGACAATTTTACAATTGTAATTTGAATGTCATTTTTTACGAAGTCAAGTTATTTTTAAATCTCAAAATTTCTTTGACTTTTTTTAATCTTATTATTTGAGAGTAGAAAGTGACAATTCTAATTACGATGTCTACGAGTTTTGTAGAATTGGGGTTATCTGTCAATAAAAATGTCTATTGTAACTAGGAGAAATGAAACTCTTTTCTCATTATTTGACACATTCATGTATTTAATGTATTTGTTACTATTGTTGAATTGAGATCAAATGAACCAAATTTCAATGTAATTTTTATTCTCTAAAATAAAAAACCGCCAAAGTTGAATATAAACCAACTGTTCATCAGATCATGATCCAATGACCACAAACGTGTCGATTTTATGAATACGTTACATTTTTTACCGTAGGCAAACCTACTCCTAGGTGGGGTTGGTATAAACGGACATTGTGTCTTCATCTGATTCAATGAATTCATATATACTATATAAGATGGATTTACAAAAAAAATAAATCACAGTACTTGCTTATTATTTCTTGAATGTATCATTTCCAAAACACTTTGTTATTATTAAATTTTCCTATTCCTATTACTCTTCTTTTTTTACAGTCTATTCCTAGTACTCTTCAAAAGCAAAGTGACAAGAGATTGACACACACAAAAAAAATCACACACACACCCTAAAAAAATATATAAGAGATTGACTAAAATGTAAAGGTTTGATTTGAATATGGATCGAGTGCAATCAAAAGCTATGACTGCAGCAGTCAGTGAGATTTGGACCGTCTGATCTCACTGACCGTCTGATTGAGATCAGACGGTTAAGATTTTAAAGTAATCATTTTTACTATTTTAAAAAATAAAACTGCATAAAGATTTGAATCATCCAAATTTGATCAGACGACTACTGGTTGCTGACTGCAGCTTGATTGCACAGTCAATAACTGCATTGAATCCAATTCCGTTTGATTTTCGTAGGAAAACTTTTGCAGATAATTGGAACCTATCACAATTAGCTTGAGTGGTGTTATTTGTACACCCAAAAAGTTGTTCTTTTTGGGACAGCTTTCATTTTCTTTGGTACCAAAAATAATAAAATGAGAGGAGCAGAGAGAGTTAGAATATAATGAGAATATGAAAGAAAATTGTTAAAAGGTGTCAATTTTTTAATTGTACAAATATCATTTATCCTTTCTCTCTGTCTTTTACTCACAACCCATAACATAGAATAAAATATAGGCAAATGCTAAACAGGGACACTGTTTAAGGAGTAATAAAGTTAATGGGTCCCATCTGATTTTGCTTTGATTTAAGAGATATCAATTTATTAATTCAAATTAAATTTTTTTAAAAAGTGGTCGTCTCTATCCATTCCTTTAGCCTTCCATTCCTTTTACTTGTTTGCTACTATTTCTCATAGCACCAAAGATGAAGTATTCTAATGTCAAAAAAAAAAAAAAAAGATGAAGTATTCTGTTCCTTTTCCAGCAACTCATTTATTTTTTCCTTTTTACGGTCACTACTCTCCGGCGCGGCGGCCGATCCCTTTACCGGCGATTGATTTGTTCTTTTTGCAGATAATCACCGACCCATCATGATGGATCTCATGGATACACTGTCTGTAGAGTCTCCGGCGACAACATCGTCGGCCGGAATATTCGCTTGCTCGCCGGTGAAGCTGCATAATTCCCCTTTTCAATTTCATTCTTCTCTGACCAGTGCTCCGACCCAGTACTCCTTTTAGCCGGCGTCTTCTCCGACCATCTCGTCGGAGATTTCTTCACCTTCCAATCTCTTTTGTCATCGGAAAAAGAAAGATTTTTGTGCAAAGGTTAACAGATATGAGAGATCGTGTCTACTGTTCACAAAAGGAAACTCTGCTAAGATATTTTTTTTATTTAATTCGTAGTCTATCAAGGTAAAAAAAGTGGGGTCCATTAAAATTATTATTCCTTAAACAATATTCCTGAGGCACTATTTAGCAGCACCCATATATTATTTTATGAAATTAAATAGTTGCATCGTGCAAATATTCTATCTTACGAGACCAAACATTATTAAATAAAATGAACTAATATATAAAATTTATTTATTATATAGTGTGCTTTAGCTCATTAGTTTAATTATCAGCATAACCATATCCCTCCACTTCTTTTGTTTCCCATAATTAATTTTATGTTATCCTTAACAAGAAACATGCCTAATGGCTAAATCTGTTAAGATTTCATACTTTTTATTTGGCTTATGCGCATGACATGATCGTGTCCTTCTTTTTGTAAAAAGAATACTTAAAAGAAAAAAGTTGAATGTTGGGTTGCAAGTATGCAAATACTAACTCAACTTAACAAATGGAGTATAAATGTATAATGCGTATCAACCTAAAAATAAATAAATGGAGTAAAATGGTGGGTGCTTTAATTTGTACTGAATCTCTGATTTCTTTGAGAATGTCTTGAACCTTCCTTGCTTGAATGGAACAAAACCGCTTGAATAAACAATTTATTTTGTAGGCTATAGTATATATATATATATATATATGTTAAGCATTTACATATAAGTTATTTCTAAAATAAAAGATAAAAAATAACAAACTTTTTTGTACAAGTTATAAATTGTTTTCGTAAGTTTGTTAATCAGTCTCAAGTATTCATATCAATAGATTATCCTGAATAAATCAATTCAAACAAACTCTAATAGTATGGTTTACAATCATGTACTAGCAGGTGGATAATGCAAAACTATTTTTTTTTATTATGATATTGGTAGGAAGTTTCTGTTGGGGATAAATTTTTACAAAAACTATGAAACAAAGAATATGAAAATATGATGAATATTGAAGATCAAGTGAGAAGAAAAGATTAGGGAAAAGGAGTAATTTTATTAATCACATAAAAGCACCTTTTATAGGTGAATGATACAACAGTAAGAGTAGGGCTGGCAATGACCCGAGCCAACTCATGAATAGTTCGAAGCTCAATTCGATAATTGACTCGTGAATTTGGTTCATGACCCAAATGAGTTGAACTTGAGTTAAAAATTAAGTTCGTTAAATAAATGAGTTGAACATAAACTATATATAATTCGACTCGTTTGGCTCACGAGCTAACTAGATTATATATATATATATATATATATATATATATACACACACACACTATAAACACTTAGGCTAAAAAAAAACTTTCAAATCCTTTTAGCTGACGTGAATCAACTTTTCAGTTTCCTCCTTTCAAAAAAAGAAAACTTTTCAGTTTCCTATAATCAGTTAATAGGACATTAGTTACTCTCCATTTTCAAAATGATCAAAGATTAATTCATGGCCTGGACAAAGATTAATTCATGAGCTGTATTGGACTCCAATGTGAGAAAGTATATTGGAATCAAAGATTAATTCATGGCCTGTATTGGAATCCAGTGCGAGAATAGTTTTTGAATTTTGTTAGTTTTTACTTTGTAACATTGCTACTTATATATCAGTTTTTATTTTATATATTTTTGTATGTCAATTAAAATTTTGTAATTGTTTATTCATTATACATTTGAGTTTTTGCTTTTATTTTAATTTAATATTTACTTTTTCTTTAAAAAAAATAGTTTAAAATGTTAAAGATCAAATTTTGAATTTTTAACAAAAAAAATTGACTTTAAAATCATGGGATTTTACTAAACTCGATACTTAACGAGCTGAACCGAATAGTTCGTGAACTTAAAACGAGCCGAGTTTGAGCTAAAAAAATAGTTCGTAATAAACTCGAGCCGAGTTTTGAACTGAACCAATATTTAACGAGTCAAGTCGAGCTGATAAGAGTTTGACTCAACTCGACTCATTTCCAGCCCTAACTAAGAGTGTTAACTTGACTTACAAGTTAAGTAACCGATCCTTATCCTTTCTAACCAACTAACAACACAAACGGCTAAGCAAAACTAACTCCCTAACTGTCAGAGCTAAGCACACTAACTGCCTAACTGTCACAAGCTAACTAACCATTTGGATCCTTTGATCCTCGCCCGATCAGGAAATCCTCGCTAGCGAGAAGTACCATAGTTTGAATTACACAATTCAATAGTTTCCACCACTGTTAATGATGACTAATTAATTTCCGTCGAGGAATATGTGGTGCATACAAAATGGGTTATTTCTTCCCAACAGAATTTTCTCCATACGCATAAGTTATGAATCGAATTTCTGACCACATACTTAAGAAAATCAAGATCCTTACCACCAAAATTATTTCTTTTTATAAATATTTATGTTAGAAATGAAGATGTTACTGGATGTATACTGATTTTAGAGGCGGCTGGACATATTGAAGGGAACATCTAATATAAACCTCAAGAAAATATTTAAAGATTGATTTTATCATTTTAGTAAATTATAATATTATATTTTTTTACCAACAATAAATTAGTTCAAATAGTAAGAATCTTAATCTTTTTTAAACATATTATCAGAAGTTCGATTCCTGATGACTCAACTATATAGAAAAAATTTGGTTGATAGGGAAAAACCACCTTATGTGTCTATCATGCATCGTACCCAAAAAAAATACTATATTTTTTAACTTTTTATTATTGTAAAAGAAAAATATTTTACTAAAATTCTTAAGGGCCTGTTTGTATAACTTTTTAATATTTTAAGTATATCATATATTATAATTATAGTGCTAGTTAGTGGGTTAATAGCAAAGCTCACTCAATATCAACCTATGCATTGATCCCTAATCGGTGTATAACTGTCTCCCAGTAGTGAAAGTGAAAGTATTAAAACTTTTGAAATATCTTTATCTCATGACCTCTCATAAGTGGTCATTTTAGTTACTTACAAAATTTTTGTTCCTTTTATATGTGAATGTGATTGATAAAACTATTTGCATCGTCTGGGAGTGCAAAAATGCATGCTTTTTGAGAAATTAATCAAAATTATCCCTAAAATTTGGTACTTTTGGTAATCTAGTCCCTTGCTTTTTGGACATACAATAATTATAAATAGGTAGTTGCATAACTTTTTTAAGCTTTGTTTGATAAATGTGAAATGAAAATTGCTGTTACAATGATAATGCATAAAAGTATCTTTTGTAGACATATGTCGCGGTGAAGTAGAGAATAGACTCCAGCAAATGATGTTTTTAGTAGTTATAAATTGAAGGGTATTGCTAACGATTGTTCCGGGGACACTCTTTAAACATTGTATTTAAAGAAATTTTTTATGCAAACAATTACACATTATAATTTTCAATGCGTTGACTTTACACATTTGCCTAAATTGAATTATATTATATGTATCGGACAAAAGCTGTTTTTAAGCTAAAAACATTTTTAGCAAAGATAAATTAGCTAACATGTCTGATGACTCTGATGAACTTAAAAGAGTGAAAGAAGTTCTTAAGAAATTGTTTGTCTTCCCACCCTCCCTAGCTTTTTTCCCTTCGATTTTTCAATTTTGTCCTTGATTCAAAAGTTCGGAATGCGTTTCCGAAGTTTTTCAAGTGTAAATTTAGTAAAAATTTCAGAAAACACATTCTGAATTTCATTTTCAAAGCAAAAAAAAGTTCGGAAAACACGTTCCGAACTTTTTTACCAAGGGAAAAATCGAAATATTGAGGGGGAGGTGGGGGGGTGAAAAAGAGGTGTGGAGTGGGAAGAGAATCTTTCGTCTTTTTGACCCCGATTTAATGTCAAGCCATGCGTTTAGAACAAGCAAATCAAAATGATTTTTATCTTTATTTTCTGTTATATGTTGATCAACACAATTTTTTTCTGGCCAAAATTTCTCCTTCTTCAACAATACGGTTGTGGTTTTATATATAAAAAATTATTTATAGTTTTTTTTGGAGATTCTAATAGCTTCAATCAAAAACAAATGCTAGACTTCAAATCATTAGTGTCCCTACATTGTGTATAACTAAAATCCCTACTATTCAGATACGTTATATAGTCTGAAGAACTAACTTTATGGAGACAATGAATCCGATGAACCAAGTTTAATAACAATTTCTAAAAAATAAAAAAGAAAAAAAAAACTGAGTTGCTCTCCACAACTCGTACGAATAAGACCTTCAAACCCAACTGACCAACTCTATTTCCTTTCTTGAAGGATTCATTTGTGTTCAAACGCTCTCATTCCTTCGGTGATGGCCTCTAGAAAGGCTTTGAAAGCAAGTCAAGCATTCCGATCCCAACGGATTAATCAATAGCAGTAGAGTCATAAATAAGAACCGCAATGCGCGTAAGCTTCATAAAGAGTTAGTCGACTCTTACTAGAAGATTTACCTAATCACATATCATCCACATTATTTGGTGCCATATAGTTCTTCACATTATCTAGAAATATTTGATCAAGGGTTCTTAGCATTCTACGAGTTTTTTCATGAAACTCCTTGTTTCTCCACATCATAAAGCATGGCACACATATGCCAAATAAGTCATTATCCTATTGCAAGAGGTGACATGAATGATATGGATATTTTTAAAATAAATTAACATTAACTATGTTTAATGTATGCTTTTACATAACATGTGTATCTTTGCTTTTACATCTCCTATGAAAATGACAGGATGGAATGATAGGAATAGTTGGAAATTTACTATTTTTCAGGCTAATTTCTTAGTTTTCTGTCTCAGAATCATGATCAATACGGATTCATAAAAATAACATTTTAAAAAAATTTATTCTCAAGCAAGCAGTTGTGATGCATCCCTCAAAAGAAAATAACTATTGCTATGCATAATTGAGAAATAAATTTTATATTCTACAATGAGAAAATAACATTTCTTGAAAATATTTACTTAAAATAACAAAATTATAATTTTGCTCCACTATTTAAACAACAGTTCTCTTAATTTTATCAAAATAATCAGAAAAAGTTGAACTGCAATAATATATTCTCATTCTGAAATATACATCAATCTTTTAAAGTCAGCTCAATCAAGAACATCAAAACATAAATTCCATAGGGGTGAAATTAAAAACCTTTCATGAACTATATATATATAATGAAAATAACAATAATAACACAATCCAAAAGTTCAAACGGTACAAATATTATTCTTTGTGAGCTAAACATGTGACGATAGTAATAAAGAACACATCTCTCACAAAAAGGCAAAAGAAAATCTGATGTTCCAAAAAAGCCATAAAGCACAAATGTTGACAGAAACCAGCAACCACTGCACAAGTTCATCTAACATCTACAAGGGATAACTTTCCCCACAATAAACTTGACATAAGATTTCCTGTGATGTTCGTTCAGTAATAAGCCTTGCGAGGATTGTTCTGTAAAAAGCAAACACGGCGACAACATGAAAACAGGTTACATAGTCACTCCAGACATGTCACGGTGAAACAACATAATAAAAAGGGAAACTTACCAGAGGATTGGGTCTGTGACGGTAACCAAGCATCATTCGCTTTTTGTATTGCTCATAGATGTCGTCCTCAGGAGTCACCTCCCCAGGTTGGACAGCACCTACCCCCAAGTTATCTTTCTTAATATTGCCGGCCATGATGGGATCTGCAATACCCTTCCTAGAGCCACCAAGACCCTCACCTGGAAATAAGATTATCATTGATTGTCAGCACAAGGAAGAAATTACCATTATTCAGCAAGAGTTTTTAATATATATAAAAGAAAAAATTATTGTAATCAGGCAAGAATAAAACTTGAGTGCAGTTCTCATCGCCATGCAACAGTTAGAGCATGATGTGGATTCTCTTAAACAAGTTAACATAAAATGTATTCATCAACTTGAAAAGTTAAAAGACTTCAAGAAGTAATAAGCACCTTCTTTCCAACCCATTTTTGATAAAAGCCTGTGACCCACATTATCAGCCTGAATTTTGGCCTTCTCCGCAGCCTCCTTTGCAGCTTTCATTGCTGCTGCATCGTTACAGCTAGCCAAAAACTTTTCAAGTTCTTCCTGAGGAATATAATCACCCATGTGATGGCCTTTTTTCCCTGAAGCTGATGCTGTGTTCAAGATCAAGTGATCAACAGATTATTATTTTTCCATAAAAGTTTGCAACTCAAACTATTTGACTAAAATGAATGCAAGTCCAATAAAAACCAACAATCACCATCAATAGTTGAACCTTGTTGAAGAGAAGGAGGAGGGGGCATCTCGTCTTTTGAATACTTCGGTTGTTTAAACTTTTCTTCCTGTGCAGCTTTCTTCATGTAAAACTCCATTAGTGCTAAAGAACTAGCATTTGATGATCCACCATGCTCATCTGAACAGATATACAAAATGCATGCATCAGTAAAATGTTGCATACAAATACATGAGGTTTTTGACAACTGAGAGAGTCCCACATATTCAGATCTTTTCTTTTGACATATGCATAATGACAGCTAAATAACGATCAAACAGACATAATCGAAAGACAAATACAGAACCAAAACTACCATGCTGTACTAGTACCCCTTACCCGAGCTTCCAAGTGAAAATGCTTGAACTGAAGATCCAGAAGCCCTTGATACTTCACTATCATATAAAGCAGAAGCAGGGATTTGGTAAGTTGAATGCTGCTGGGATGATCTTGGAGGACCATTTGTTGGTCTGGAAGATGAAATGCTTGTCCCAACTGAGGAAATTGTTCAACATTACAAGTCAAAATAGATTATAACCATGTGAAGTAGAAAGAGAAGGCATATCACAGACAAATTGATAGTGGACATTTTTTAAAATTTTATGCACTTGTGTATGTGCAATGCAGGCAGGTCGAGATGAGATTGTCATGTCTGCCCAAGAAAACAAATAATAAATTCATAATAAACACTAACCAGTATGATTTGCTTGTGGTTCTTTGTACTGTGAAAGGGCCTTCTCCTCTTGAGCAAGCCGATGTTCATAATATTTATAATCAGAACATTTAACATCAAATAAAAACCTGCATGCTCAAACAAACCCCACATTCAGTTAGAAATTACAAATCATAAGCACAAGACAGATGAAATATGGTTGAGTTAAACACCAAACTTACTTGAAAGGTGTATCCCCAGGGTTTTTTTGCCGTGTAACATCTTCAAATGGTCTTCCATTTTTAGCCACAAAACTTGCGAGTTTGTCAGCAACTTTCTTCACTGTAGGATCACTTGGGGGAGGAGGTGCTGCATATCACTTATAAAACTGATTAATACCAAGTGCATGAACAAGGGAATGGAAATTACTCTTGTAGCAGGCGTGCCAATACACCATTCTTGATAGGTACTTGAGGAATAAGCTGCATTCATGACACAAGATATTCAAAGACGTTTTCTCCTCTTTGCCGAATCTCATTTCAGTTAGCAAAGAAGGAATATGCGGAGAATACCTCTTCAATAATGAAACTGAGCATAACGTAGAGGAGGACTATTTTTAACAAGAAGAAAAAGGCTACAAAAAATAGTGTGAATGTAACTGTATGCCGCTGACTGAGGTAACACACTTTGATCTTCCATCGAATAAACTTCTCAAGGAGTAGTTCAGAAGATGCTTCACAAGGGGATACTCTTTTTACACCTCTCTACTTCCTTTTTATGATCCAACGGACAAATGTGACAAATAAATTTCTATTTGAAATCCATACATATGTTCTTCCATCCTCGTGTTAAATATGTAGTGATGAAGGAATAAAATTTATGAATGAGGAGATCAGCATTCAAGAGGAAAAAAGAGAGTTTTCCAAGATGAAAAGAGAACAAGAAATGCACTTCCATTCAAGGAAAAGACAAATATAGGTTAGAAAAACTGGGATGGAAAGGAAATCGGTAGAGACAACAAGGAAACAAAAACAGAAAGAAAATAGCATCTAAGACATTGAATAGACAAAAAGCTGAAGAGATCTGTAAGTTAGAAAGACAGTGTATGTAGGCATGCACTAACAAAAAAACAAAATTATCACTAAATCGTTGGTATTTTGAATGAATAAATAGCTAGACAAGGATGGACATGTCATAGCCAACCATAATCAGAATATAGAATCATTATGTGATAATTTTACTGGACAATTCCTACCAAAATCCTAAACTTTATTGAAATAAAATACAAACTATTTGCATATAATTTGAGTGAGAAGTAATTACCAACATCAAGTTGTCTTGATGATTGCTCAATGCCATCATCCTGACCCAATTTTTGTCGTTTTAATGGTGCATCATTTGAAACATACCCAGCATCTATTTCATCTTCATCGTCATCAGCCAACTTAACAGGGGGCGGCACTAGCTTTGACTTTTGTTTCAAACTGAAAGCAAGTTTGCCGCTGGAACCACCCTGGGAAGATTTCTTTGCATCATTAGCCTTACTATTGGAGGGTTTAGGAGTCAGAGGTCCTGGAACAACTTTAATTGGTTTAGAGTCCTCTGGTTTGGCAGTTTTCCCTCTTTCCTGCTCTTGTTGGAGCTGCCTGAACCTCTCCATAAATGAACCATCATTAGCGAAGAGGGTAGGAGGTGGTCCCTTGTCCATTAGCTAACGGCCAAAAGGAATAATGTGGCTTTCAGCAATTCACTGTTTGACAAGAAAGCTGCAACGCTTTTTAGATTATGCAGTTAAATTTAAGTCATGGTTTCTTTCTATCAAATACATGGTGTCATTTAAAACTTCAAAGAAATAAAAGTGTGATATGTTTATGTACTAATGAATAAAATAGGTCACAGGAACAATAAACATGAATACTGGGCCAGACATACTCAACAACACAAAAAAACCTCGTCACGAATCATTCATAAATGATGAAACATAGACTATGAGATAAAGGCCGTTGAATTATGTAATCCATAACGATATGTAAATATTAACTAAGGAAAATTGACACCATCGATTGAAATCACCATACTAATTATTCCATGATTTTCATCAAACTGACAGATTCTAAAAAAGAAAAAAGGAACCACCTTCAAATTCAAAAACCATAATGACAAAAGGCAAGAATTCACAGAAAAACAAATATAGGAAACAATAATTAAAAATTTCCCTTTGTTCAAAAGATTACAGATTTTCATTTGTTTATTGATCTCAATTTCCATGAAAGACATTCTGTGTTTCTGCCAGTCACTATGTGAGCACGAAGCATCCAAAATGGAGGCAAAGTATGAGCTGAGACACAAAATAAGATTTTGAAAAAATAATGTCGTATAAGTATAGTCTAAGAACATCCCCTTCCTAATGCCCTCCCAACATTTGAAGTTTCATACCTGCCAAATTAAAAAGAAATTCCTGCTTAGAATCCAAGTTCATAAGCAAAACTGTAAAATGTTAATGCTCCAAAGTTCTAGTTTATCTTAAAACAGTTCATTTAATTAACCCAATATTGATAATGAAACAAAAACAATATACCCCCGCTGGAATATGCACAGTTGTCACAACAATTAAACCTACTCAACTATATTCTTGCTACTTCATAATAAAAAAATAAATCAACGCCTTCATGCTTTGCCTTTGGAATCACTTTGGACATCGTAATATTTGCTGCTTCTTGTCATTAAAATATTGAGTTTGAGTGTTTGACTTGTAGTTTGTCAGGGTGTGAGCAAAATTGGAGTGCTTTTGAACATGTATGTCAGTCATTGATACTAGATATTAAATTCTTTAAATTTAGAGCTTCATAGTGTAGATTTATACTATCATTAAAATTATAATATAGATTCATTCCAAGAAGAAAAAAAATAGGCTAGAACATCAGATGTTGCAAGACTTTGTTTTCATTAAATATACCCAAACTTTGAAAAAACTCTATGAGAGGAATGATGTGATCGATCCCGTGATCATGGATGATATTGATACTAGTAAAGGAATGGTAAATGGGAGATGAGGGTAGTGAAAGTCAAGCTCAACATGATTTGGTTTTTGATGACGACGATATTTTCTTGGTTAGATGTTGACATTGCAATTGGTGCTGCTGAGCCTATAATCAACACTAGGAGCCAGGCAGCATGACAAAAACATAATCGTTTGGTAACAATTTTTTCTCGCGAGCTTATAGTTTATTTTTACTATATTATAGCTCATCATCCTTCTCTCAATTTTACCCCTGTTAGTCATCTTACTTGAAAAAAGTTAATATTAAGTAAACATATTTTTTTATGTCATGTTGTACTTACAAGTTTGTTCCACTGCATATTTTACCAAACACAACAAATTCATTCTCTATAAGCTAGTTTATCAGCTAGCTAACTACTATTTTTTTGTCATGTGCATGTGTTTATTAGCATTAATCATATAACAATTCCTAAATATATCAATTAGAACCCACTCATTAAATATTTATAAGCTTGTTCAACCGCTAATTTTACTAAACGCAACAAATTCAATCAGCTAACTTATCTGCAATAAGCTATACACTATAAGTTTATCCACTATAAGCTCGTTTATCATCTATCTGTATCCGCTAATTTTTGTGAAGTCTATGTGTTTTTTAGTTTAATCATATGATAAGCTCCATTTTATGGGGTTGGCCATTCCGCTATACGGGATTGAGAACTACGATATGCTAACAACGAATCATCTAAGTAACCCAAAAGGCTTTTTATTGGATAAAAATAAAACCTTTAACGTGATTCCAATAATACAGTAACCTATTATTATAATTATTAAGTATAGTGCATGTCAATTTGTACAAAACCATAACACAAATCAAACCCAGATCTTGCACACCTACAAATTTAGTCATTAAAGTGTCACAAAAACATTCATTCAATCAAATCCCTAATCTAATCCAACAAATCCTCAATTAATCGAACAATATGATCCCAAAATACAAACCCTAATAGGATCCAATTAACACCCTTAAATAGAATTAACAATAAACGGAAGAACAAAAAAGCTAAAACAAACCTAATGATGTTTGTGTGCGGAATTGGATGCAATCGGTGATGAATTGAATGATGGCGAAGCAAAGAGGGGTAATCGTTGAATCGAAATCGCCGTTTCGCGGAACGAGGAGAATAAGGATGATGAAGCCACAAAACCATAATACGATTGTAAATTGGGGTAAATGTTATTTATATGTCTTTTTCTTGTTTCAATTTATATATTTTCTCAATAATTTAAAATACTTTTAGTAATTAAAATTGCTTTTTTATATATAAATTTTTTTATTATACAAATATTTGGTCTGTAATTAAAATTGCTATATACTCCCTTCAGTCTCATATATAAACAAATTTACAAAAAATTTCACACTTTAAGAAAATGTTGAAATTCATTTAAGTCATATACTCTTTCTAATTTTACCTCTACTTTTTGTTTTGGAAATCGTTAAAAACATAAGAATGTGAAGAAAAAAAATAGGGGTATATTTGGAATAATGACATTGAAGGTAATGATTATAGAGGACTTTTACTTATATTTGAGACTTTTAATTTTTTTATTTTGTTGCTTATATATGAGATCAGAGGAGTAAGAAGGAAAGAATAAATTTTTATTCAAATTTAAGTAAAAAAATATATGCAGGGATGAGGAGGAAATATACTTGGGGGATCGATTTTAAAAGTGGAATTTAATAAAGAAAAAACAAAATTTTGAAAGCATAATATAAGCAAGAAAGTATAAGATAAATTCAAAGTTGATATTGTAATTTTATATGCCACTTTTTTTAGGCCGGACTTTTTGGGCTTCTTAATTTTATATTTATTTAATGTAATTTTGGTCTCAACTCATATGTTTTTCATAAAAATTGCAATTTTTTGAGTAAAAAAAAAGTTAATTTTAGTTTCAAAAAAATTATTTTGTCAATAAATTCAACATTAGATCGACATGTTACATTTTTGAGTAAATGACACTCTTCTCCATTAAAAGATGCTTAAAATATACACTATCCTCCCGTCTTGTTTTAAAAGGTAGTCACATCACGTGGACTTCATTATTTGAGCTTTTCCACAAAGTTTGGTGTGCTATTTTGAATTAGCTGACATAGAATTAATGTCATACTGAGAAATAAATCATGTTTTAACTTAAGTGAAATAAATTAAATCGACTTAAATATAAGAATAATTTATCTGCCATTTCATATTTCTACGTTGTTGACAAACAACACAAGGTTTAATTTTGCTCACGCGTTAACTAGTCACATACATTAATTAGGTTGTAATTGAATGTACCATTATTAAAACACGCTTCCAACTTTGATATTAAAACATTTTCAAATAATTTTCCATTAACTTTTAAAACCCTAAAATGTTAGGTAGTTACCTTCTTGCTCACAAGCTGAAAAACTATTTTTTTTATTGAATGAAATAAGTTTCCTAAAACAATCCTCGTAAGTACGATCTCTTATTTTCTCCATACTCAAAATAATGGAGAAAATAATATAGGAGAAGTTGTCGCTTTGATGAAATTGGTGCCAAAGATTTACTTATTTTCAACATGAGATAACGTGGGCAGAATCTGTAAAGACATGCAATTAATCTTTAGTTGCGCCATTGAAGAGAGCGCAAACAGTTTGGCATTAAACATCGCAGCTATGAAGATTAAATCTACTGGAAAGACAGCCCCCACGACGCAATCTCCAACAAAAATGTATTAATTTTGGAAAAAGCCGTATATCCCATATTTTACGCCATTCATCAATCACACAAAGGGAACTATTATGGAACACAATATTTAAATAGAGATAGTAAGTAATTTTGATAGGATAATTATTGTTTAGAGAGGTCGTTCAAATGATTGAATCTTGCATAGCTATAGTATGTGATAGGGAATTTTGCAAATATCCGCAACATCTTGCATGGTGAAATATGTGTTGAGCAAAACACAATTCTAAGTATTAAGTACAGAGTTAAAGAGATAAGAAATACGCAAATCAGAATAGTTCACACAAAGAACAATCCTCATATTCCAATTTTCTTCCTGAATTTACGTTGATGGGGTGACATTATCTATTAACATGACACCCAATTCTCTCATAGCCCATATAATTTTTCTTTAAAGAGAAGTGCTAGGAACACTCTCTTTACAACAGTCTCTCTAATACTCACTCAAGAAAAGTGAGGAAATATAATCGTACAATCAAAATATTTCATAGCCAAAAATATAAACTAGTACAAATAAGTCTACTGCGAAATTTAGTCAGCAACCTTTAATAGAATATACTCTCACATTATTTTATTTTCATAGATAAGACTTCAATCCAAATTCTTGTTTAAGAGATCACAAGTGTGATTTTATACAAGATAACATAGTGTTAATATCATAAGCATCATTTGCTTATGGGTAAAAAAATGAATAAGTTTAGTAAATTGCTTTACCTTTTTCCCCTAGCAATTCTTATTCTAATGATTCTCGCAAATCTTGCAAATATTGTATCCATCATTGTTTGGGTAGGGTGATTATGAAATTGTTTTCCCTTGATTATGAGCCATGAAGACTTCATACGATATATCATGTAGTAATAAGTCTATTCTAGGAAAAATGTCATTTAATCATAAAATCTTGGACATCAAATGTTACCAATCATTGAGATGCAAAATTCAACAAACAAATCATTCCTTGTCCACTTTTTTTAAAATTCAGTGCGCATTACAATACTCCAAAAACGGTGAATTCACAGATATAATAGTAGTTTTGGAAGATACTAATATTTAGATTGAGGCAAGACATAATACAAATGGTCCAACTATTAATGATCTAATTTAATATGCCGTCATTTCTCACAAGGATTCATTTATGCAGATATATCATACTCTCATTATAGTAAATTTGTATCTTCAACATTACAATATCGTTAGATTAGTCTCAACGGCTTTCTGTATTCCTCGTTAGAGGACATCACAGAAACAATTATAATTATCTTGTCTATTTAAACATAAATATAATTCGCGACAAAATATAATTCAATCACATTTTACTTTCTCATCATATTAATCTCATATTGACTAACTTAATTGTTGGAATAAACTAATTATGTCTCATTCAAAACAACTAACATATGCCTTAACATTCAAAGAGTACTTAGTGTCAAACTTGAGCCCATACTTTTATAAACTAATTGCTGCTAAGTTGAAGCAAACAATTGCCACTTAACAACTTTTTTTTAGACAATAAAAATGTCAATTGTTTTCAAATTTTTCAGAAATGTATCCAACTTGACTGACATTTCATGCATCTAATAATTTATTGTAAGAATCTCACCTTTTTTTTATCTTAGCTGAAATGACAAAATTCACACCCACAATTGTGAATTTCATTTTTTTTTTTTTAGCTTTTAAAGGTGAATAAGTGATTATACCAAAATTGACTCAAAGTTATTGGTTAAAGCTATCCATTTGAGAAGATGAGGTAATGTAGAGTTTAGTTAAATTGTCAACGATATTATTCTTCTCATGTCATCTTCTTATGTAAACTTTGAGATTAAAGTTGTTAAGAGATAATAAAATTTAATTCATACTTTTACTGGAACGACCAATATTTAGGCTAATTTTCATAGATTTGAGATATTTAATTTCCTTATCTATTGAACACTTACTAGTTAATGATATGTACATCTTTTATTAACAAAATAAAATTAATATACATCTTTACCAAATTAAAATTAATACATGCCTTTAAAAAAATAGCAAGTAAGCGAGTCACTGAGTGATAAGAATTGATTGAATTTATATGAGATTAGATAGTGGTGTTCGAATTTGGCGTTGTTGGAGTCTGGTTTGGGTGATAATTGTTGGTGTTGTGGTGAGAGGATGGTGGTGGTGGTTGGAGGTGATGAGGTTGTAGTTGATGCCATGTGATTGGTTTTCTCTGATGCTGGATTCTCTGACCGCTTTTTAAAGTTGTTGATATTTGCAGGACTCTTTTTGAGTCGCTGAAGGTTCTCAAATATGTTGATATTTGCAGGTCTCTATGTATTTTGGTTGACCTCTTTCGCGTCGGCGTCGACTGTTTTATCCTCGTGGAGTGTTTGTTTCTTTGGTGTTTATTTCGCCAGTACATGTCTCATGGTGGTGTCTCTGTCTTTGCCGAGACTTGTCTATCTGGGTTCTCGTTCTACCTTTGTCTCATCAGCGGATCGTCTGATTGAGCTGATCTTGGATTCTGATGGATCGAGCGCTTTTTATTCGAATTCGGGAGTTAGCGTCTAGTAGTGACATCTTTTTAGGTTGGGTTGGTGATTGTTCTGATAGTCTGAATTCTGATTGATGCCTTTCTAATTTGGGACTAGGAAGTGGATCTTTATTATATGGTGTTTATTTATGGGTTTTTATTCTTTGGGTGTTCCGCATTTGCACCTTCAAAATGAAAATTTTAAATGAAATAGTTTTATTTTTACGATTTAGATTTTCACATGAGAATTTTTTTTTTATATAAGGACACATGAGAATATCTCATCATAGAGAATCTACATCCAATTTATTTATTTTGGCACCATATTGAGAGGTGATTTATTGATAGTTTATTTATTTATTTTTAAAACTTCAAAAGTATTACAACTATTCTACCAAAAAAAGATATTACAACTACTACTACATTTCATTCATTCACCGATACGATAAAATAAAATCTATATAAATGGCACATGCAAACTCATCCTCCATCCATTGTAACACAGACCAGTAGTAACTAACAACAAACACATCACACATGGCTTCCTCACTTTCCTTACTAACCCTTCTTCTCTTCACCGTCATCTCTTCCGTTAAATCCTGCCCACCGTCAGACCGGGCAGCACTCTTAGCTTTCAAAGCTGCCCTTACAGAACCCAACTTAGGCCTCTTCAACTCCTGGTCAGGCTTCGACTGTTGCCGTAACTGGCACGGCGTCAGTTGCAACCCCACCACCTGGCGTGTTACTGATATCAACCTCCGTGGTGACTCCGAAGACCCAATCTTCCAAAACAAATCCGGTTACATGACCGGAAATATCTCGCCGGAGATTTGTAAACTTGATGAACTCACCACCCTTGTTATTGCTGATTGGAAATCAATCTCCGGTGAAATTCCTTCCTGCATTACCTCTCTTTCTTCGCTCCGAATTCTTGACCTCACCGGAAATAAAATATCCGGCGACATTCCGGGAAACATCGGTAAGCTTCAACGTCTCACTGTTTTGAATCTCGCCGATAATGAAATCTCCGGTGAGATTCCGATGTCGATCGTTAGAATCTCCGGTTTAATGCACCTTGACCTGAGTAACAACCAAATTATCGGCGAGTTGCCTTCCGATTTAGGTAAACTGTGGAAATTGAGCCGCGCGTTACTGAGTCGGAACCAACTCGTCGGTTCAATTCCCGATTCGGTTTTGAAAATGAACCGGCTTGCGGATTTGGATTTGTCGATGAACCGGATAACTGGTTCGATTCCGGTTCGACTTGGAAAAATGCGGGTTTTATCTACTTTGAAACTTGATGGTAATTCTATGACGGGTCAAATTCCTTCGACTTTGTTAAGTAATACAGGTATGGGTATTTTGAATTTGAGTAGAAACGGGTTTGAAGGAACCATACCCGATGTATTCGGGTCGAAATCTTACTTCATGGTACTTGATTTATCGTTTAATAAGTTAACGGGTCGGGTACCCGATTCGTTATCAAAAGCAAAGTTTATGGGTCATTTGGATATAAGTAATAACCATCTTTGTGGAACTATCCCAATTGGATCTCCATTTGATCATCTCGATGCGGCGTCGTTTAGTAACAATGATTGTTTATGTGGAAATCCATTGAAGACTTGTTAATGTGAATTATTGGGATGTATTATTATTTAATTATTGTTTATCATTATTACAGTGAAGTGAAGCTTAATTAAGTGTGACTTTGAATTTGATGTAATATGCTTTTGTCATGTAATAATAATGTAATATTATAGTGGACAAAAAATATGGGAGCAGATGATTGTCACATGCTATGCTTATTCTTATGCTTGCATGTGATTTAAGAAGACATAGGTCAAGCAAAGTTGGAATATATTGTTGTAATTGCATGTGAGTTTGCTTGATATAACGTGAATGATTTGGATTATGATCCCTTTGGTCGGTTTAGCTTTTTATCATACAACATAAATTCATTATATTTCAAGAAACTTTATAATTAGATAGCCATATAATTGATGTGTATGTTTGGAAATCCAGATTTATAATGTGTAGGTGCTACGTTAATGGTAGGCCATAATATGTAAGTGGTAAAAGACACTTTGTGCCTTTCGGTGATTTTTTTGGGTTAATTGTCTTCTTTTTGGTGATTAATCCCAGTAATAATAGTATGATAAATAATATGCAATAGTATGTGTAATAATATGTCAATGTTTATATATTGATTTAGTAACAACCCAATCTTTAATTTATTATGTCTATAAGTCCTAGCTCAATTGATAAATACTGAAATTGTTAGATCGGACAACGTGATCCGGTTCAAATTCGGGACTTCACAGTTGTGTGTGAGTTTAATTTTAGTGGATTACCACTTTATTTGAAACAAAAAAATGTTCCGTAAGTTTAACTCAATTGGTAAGATATTGCATTATATATACGAGAGATCGAATTTCGATTTTTAGCCGCTAGACTAAAAAAAAAACTTTAAATGGCCGTTATGAGAGTTTTAGTTATTAATGGATCTCAAGTTTAATAATCATTGGGCGGTAATAATCTTTAACTTTTAATGGTAAAACCAAACTTATAAATAGTTTATGATTTTAAAGCTTATTCTCATTCTACTATTTAAAAAATATATAACATCTATCTATACTATCTAGTAAAGGTAAAAATTTGATTCTCTTCACATTGTAAAGAGGGAATAGATAAATTGGCCCACAAAATTGTAATCATTGATTAAAATAGTTCTTGAACATTGGGACTTAATTTGCAATATATCTAAGATTATAATGTGAATCAATGACCTTAGGCCTTCCCTCCATTAAACTCTGGTGTTTGTGTTATTATTTTTCAATATAGTTAATTAAAGAGGTATTTTGACTATATATTTGCAATTTTAATATGTTTATGAAGAAAAATGATATTGTCACGACAAAATGGATCACAAAGATATCAAGAAAAAAGTAAAAATAAATGTCTTGCAATCGATCTCGGCTAAAAAAAAGCTCGGCAACCATTGCATGCATTCACATTTTCACCCACATCTATAAATATAATGACAAGATATATTTGATGCCCAACCACAGTTGCAACATGTGGTTTTGAAGTTGGAAAATCGATGATTCGAAGGTGTTTCTTGGTGGCCAATCCAGTGGTATAACTTGAGTAACGACGGAATGGTGGTGACTCTAATACAATGGTGATGTTCGACTTTGAGATTACTTCAATTGATGCTTCCAATTCAAGTTTGAGATTTTGCATGATTAAATTTTATCACACAAATTTTGTGCTTGATTAGGAAAAAGTATCCTTCAATTTATTGATTATTCAAATTTACTATGTAGATATTATTCTAACCACTCAATTGTGTCGTTATGTTGTTTATGATGAATATGTTTTGACGAAGCAAACGTTCCTGTGGAATATCTGTTGACAAAGCATGATATTTGCTAATATTCTAAGAATGCTATGAGAACAAAATAGAATCTCAAAACACCAATGAACAAAAAGAGTATTTATTACTTGAAACATTGAAAGTTAAGATGAAAAACATAGTGCGAGAGTATGTGACACTGAGCTTGGTTAATGCTACGAAAGAGAAGACAAAATGAAATAATGTTAAATATAGAGGCGATACAACATTTTTATTACGCTCATGTTTTCCGGTTAAGAATGAATCTTATTGGTTAAATACTAATTCGTGAACTATTCGTGAATATAACACTAGCCATAAATAACTTTAGTTATATATGAATTAGTATAATAACAACGCATCACACATTTAGGCTCACTCATTTTACGGAGAAACTTTCTTCACCCCATCATTGATATCAACAATAATCATATAGAAAAAAAACATATTTTATGTCATCCAAAATACATTTCTATAACTTTATAGAAATGTGGAGGTGAAAAAAGTTTTTACTCTCTTGTAAATATGTGAGCAAGGTCCACCACAGCACTAACATCCACATTTTTATGTGGCCATCTCTATCCGACCAAAACAAAAGCACCCATTTTTGCATGTGAATTATCACATGGATTTCACTCACTAATCTCATTTTATTTTGCCCTTTTCTCTTTTTGCATCCCCACACCACAGCCGCCAGCAGCTTTTAATTTCCTTTTATACTTTAAATTAAGCTTTTCTTTAATGTTTACATTGCATTTTTGTCTTTTGTTAGTATGTTTTAAATCCTATCAATAATGTTACTCATTCCATGCTATAAATGAGGAACACTTGCTTGGGCACAAACATTTGAACACAAAATTTGGGCACACACACACAAATCAAAAAAATTAAAAGCAAAATAAAATTGTCACATCAAGTCATATCATTTTAACCATTTTTTCTTTATTTATTTTAGTTTCTTGTGAGTGTGCCTAACAAATAATATTTAGACTTGTGCCTCTATATAAGTATTTCTCGCTATAAATATGTGAAGGAAGGAGGAAGAGGAAATAATTAGCAATGCTTTTCTAACAGTAAGTTTTTTTCATATCTAGTTCAGAATGATTTCCAGCAGCTAAAAATATTAAAGTTTCATTACTATCTAATATCTATCGTATCATTTGTTGGCCCCATACTCAAACTTCAAGAGCCAACCTCTACGAGGACAAGTAACACCTATTTTTTATTTATTTTTAATAAACTAAAGCTACCCATATTTTTTCTATACCTTCTATATAGCAATAACATATCTTGTATGTCCCATGTAATTAATTCATCCATAACCTGTCGTTTGAATTTCATAAATAAAAGAAACCTAGTTCAATGTACTGGAGGTTTATTATTTCTTGTTTTATGTAAGCCTACAATGTCAAATCAGACATCTTAGTTGTTAGTTCCTTATCAATTATCATATGCTCCACACAATCTCAAATATTAAAAACAAAATCTATATATATTTAAAATAATATATAGATTTTGTTGTTTATTTGAGATCGTGTGGAGTAGATCCTATAAACTCTTACCGATATAAAAATCAAAACAGCAACAAAAGTCAATGGATTGGAAAATGTTAAACAGTATTTCCGGGGCACTAGTTAAGCTTACTAATAAGAATTTTTTTTTATAATCGTGCATTCAATACCTTGAAATCGTAGAAAGTCAACTTTTAAACATTAACTTTCACTTTATTTTTCTTTTTGGATATGCTTAACAAGTACCCTGGGAAACCGTTTAACATGACACATTTTCGATCTTCTACATTACATTTCTCCTAGTTGCAGCAGCTAATCATACAAGACTTTGAAACTCAATCATTTTAGCCTCACCTCAATCCATTCTTTGAAAGTTTTGAATGTTATAGGAGAAGACCTAACAAAAATGCAAAGCATTTCAAAAGCTTCTAAGTTCCAAGAGACAATGGATGTTTTTTGTGCCTTCAATTAAAACCAAATTTTGAATGAGGACAACACTCATGCAAATATTTAACAGTACACACTCGCCCACCCCTAACATCCTTTTTTAAGGTTTCAAATAAATTTATTATAGGGGTGTTCAGTAGCTAAACTGATTTGAGTTAAAAGGTTAACACCAAAGTTCAAACTCTAACCAAGGAGAAAAATACTAACATGTTAATTAATTACTAACATTAGCGGTTAAAAAAAATGACTTCATTATTTGAGCTTTGCATAACGGCTATTGCAAACACATTTTGAGCTCCTCATTCTCTTTTTCTTTTTTGACAAAAGTTCCTCATTCTCTTAAACATCTATAATTTTTTTTTTTGGATGTATAAACATTTATAATTTATCTTCCAATCATTTCACCCTTATGGTTTTCAAATAGGCAAACTTTAAATTCTTTTATGTTGCCTTCATTCTTCATCAATGCAATGTGTCCTCGAGGACATGCATACTAACTTTTGGTTTGACATCCAGTAATCAATCGTCATACAAACATGAATGCAAGATTATAAACCACTTTTTAAGCTTTGTCACCTATAAATCATGGTAATGATCTCTCGTCACTTGCGACTATTACCCTAGACAAGATCAAATCTGGTTTCGAATTGATTTATCATTTTGTGAAAACCACATACTGGCGTGTCATCACATATAACAATTTCAACCAAAGATGTTGAGAAAACTGCAGTTTATTTGTGAATTTACATTACTTGCCTTTGACAGTTTAAACCGCCAGACGATTAAGGCATGCCATCGCGTTTAAGGAAACAGTATAAAAAGACCAAGAAGATGAATAAATAATAAATGAAAATTGTTCAAAACAGATAATTTTTTATTTTTATAATAAATGGGGGAATAATTTGCTTTTGCTGGTAAGCGTGAAGTGTTCACCATTATTAGTATACGTATGACTACATAACAGGTTTAGTATGCGTACAAGTGATAGCAAGGAAATATCTTGTGTCTTCACATTATGACATGATCCAGATATCAGTCAATAACGGGACAGCTCGTGATGTTCATATCGATCTATTATGCATCTAAGGATTTCAATAACTCCGTTTTCGATTTACCGTTAAACTCAAAGCTGCAAAAGTTAATTAAATATTGAATCCAAGTATAGATTAAAGAACAGTAAACTCATCAGGCTGAAATGTATCCTTATAATTCAGATTCAAATCCAATATTCCAAAATCCTTCGGGAGTCATAGGAGGAACATACCTATAACGATGCCTAGAAACACCATCATGATGCTCACAACGAATATTCTGCTTACCATCAGGGTCCTTACCATCAGCATTAGGAAGAACAGCTTCATAGAACTTCCGGCATTGTTTGCAGTCAACTCCTTTTAAATTTTCACGCTCAGCCTTCTTTCTCACTGGCTCAATGTACTTGAAACTCCTTTTATTGGCTACTGTAATAGAAGACTGCTTCTTCTGGGGACTGCTTTTGGCATTCAAATCCTGTGTTTCGTCATCTGAGCTTTCCATGCTAATATCTTTCTGAATTGCTTGTGGCCGTTGTGGGAGATCTTCCTTATTCAAATCCTTATTTAAATTATCTCTAATATTTTCAAGAGGGGTATCAAGAAAGTCATCGTGAAGGTCGTGGCCTACTCGACTTTGATGAGAGCGGGTTTGTCTCCAGGAAGGTGCAGGCCGCTTTGTACCAGACACAGACGCTAATTTTGTACTGGGTGGACATTTTTGGACACCGTGGAAAATTGAAGAACGAGGAGGGCACAAATTGGCCCCTTTTTCACCCTCCAATGCTTTCTCCTTCACTTCATTTGTGTCACACACGGGAACAAAAACTTCAGGAGTTCTGTTCTCAAGGCCTGAAAACATAGTAAGTAGATGACGAGTATGCAATTAACCTAAGCTGTACACTTCTCTATTTCAACATAGCATTTGGCCAACAAAATCTATGCATGTTAATGCGACTTAATGCAGATGGATCAAAATAAAGGCCACTTCAAAATCATTCTTAGAAGGATGAAATGAAGTAAAGTGGCATGTCTTGAGTAACAGTAATAATAGGTTCTATTGTTTCCATTATCTAAAAGGATTCAAAGGATATTTATGTGTTTGGTTTAAAATAGAGGAGGGGAGGGAAGGGGTATCGACTACAAATATGTTTGGTTCAGAGGGGGAGGGAAAGTATTCTAAAATTAATTTACTTTTTTATCCTTATAATCTTCTAATTGTCAAAAAAAAAAGTAGAAAAGTTGGGAGGAAGCAAAAATTGGGTTTTGGAGGGATTTTGCTCCCCTCCCCTCCTAAAAATTGAACCAAACACAATTAATTAAAAATATTCCCTCCCCTCCATCTACTTTGAACCAAACAGACCCTAACATACAATTAAAATCCACTATTTTGCTACATCACCCAACTTTTGTGAAGGTATTTTGAAATTTATAACATGACATGGAAAAATGGTGGTCTCTCATTGGATGTCAGTGTAAAACTGTTTTGGACCCACAGTGTATGCCCATTAAACTCTATTTAAAATAGAGATATACAGTGATACCAAAGGAAGATGGACTATTGTGGTGGAAGCCAAGAGACCGCAATATAAACATCACGTTGCAGCCTATGATTGCTACCAGAGAATCTGCCATGCGAAAGTGTCATAGCACCGCAATGGCGGCATTTTAACAACACTAGAGAAGAATGAAGTATACTGATGCCTGCATTGGGTCCAAGGAAGCCCAACGAAGTAAACCACAACTCAAACACACAAAGACACACCATGAATGACAGATTTGAATTGATTCCATTTTACCCACATTTCTTGTAATGCCCTAAAGATTCCCTACAGTCTGTTAGAAACTTCCAATATTGCTAGACCCTTTCCCTTAGACTGTGTTTGGTTTAATAGAAATAAGGAAGAGAGAATAAGGGAAGAGAGAAAGAAAGAAGAGAGTGTCACTTTCTCTCGTTTGGTGCATCAAAGAAATAGAAAAGAGAGACTGAAATATGGTGGGCCCCACCACTTTTGCAAGTCTTCGCTGATCTGCGAAGAAAGGAGGAGGAAAGACCAAATTTTGCTGTTATTCCACTAATGCCCTTATTCTTCCTACTCACAATTCAGAGCGATAACACTTCCCTCATTTCATGATTTGTACATCTCAAATCAATCATCCATTCCTTTGCTGGCTTATAACTACACAAAAATCCAACTTCACAAAATCTAATCAAACTATTTAATAAACTGAAGCCATTTTGTTTACTTGTGAACAAACACAATTTTGAAAGTGACAACTTACAGTCGTATATTTTTTATTGCTGATGTCGAAGAACATGAATAAATTGAGAAATTTTGTTTTAATTGCATTAATGCCAATTCAGTACTCAAAACAACATTGCAAACAAGTGGAAAATTAGTTACCCAAATTTAATTTTCCAACGCTGCAAAACAACATTATAAACCATGGATGGAGGATAATTGGAGATGTATACAAGTACAGGAGATAAAGATTGATATTTAAACATAATCATATTTATAATTATGCAAAATTAATGTAATTAAAGTAATTTTATTACTTTAAGTCGTTAAATTTAATTAATTATATACTAAATTTTTTTACTGGGTTCTATTTTATATACTGATTTAAATTAATGCTTCAAAAAAATATTGATTTAAATTAATCTAATTGTTTGAATTAAATTAAAATAATTTAAAAAAAATGTGTTAAGCAAGCAAATAGCTTAATTGAATATTAACTTTTTAGCAAAGGGTATTTATGTCATTTCAAAAAGCAAAGACATTTCTCTCTCTTCTATTTCTCTTCTCCTTCTCTTCTACTAAACAATACATCAAATCTACTCTATTTCTCACATCTTTCTCTCTTCTCATACTCTCTCTTACCTATTTCTCTCTTCACAACTTCTCTTCCAAACCAAACACACCATTACTGTTAATTTGTTGTAATATCCTCTGCAAACCTATATATTTGAGTACTGGTAAATGAATGAAGTAGAGAAGAATTTCAGTAATTTTCTTTATCCTTTTATCCCTCTCCTCTTTTGGAGTCCATTCCCTACTCTAAAGTGTTCACAGTAAGGTTACTACCCTATCATAAACCTGACCCAATGTAATCCATTCCATTCAATTCTCTCTCTTTTTCAATCCCTCTAACTTGAAGTGCAAGATAGAACCATTTTTTTCCATCACATCATTAAATTATCCAAACAACAAAATAACTAGCTTAATTCTATTCCATTTCATTCCAACTATTGTTACATATCCAAACACAATCTAAAACCATGTACATAATATAGCAATATGGACTATGAAAATGATTTAATTTACCTTCAAAATCTTCATATGCGATTTCACACTTGACTTTAGTATTTACACAATCATCCATAGCGATATCACGGTCTTCAATTGCCACACCTACAATAATAAGAACAGTTTCATAAGACACAATGAACCCAATAAACGCGATAAACCTTTGATCTATACAATTACAACAGAAATTCGTTTTATACCTTGTTCTACAATTGGACTTTGATGCTTAGCCAAATCACTCTCACTCTCAAATTTATTTTCACTCCTCATATTTTCCTCATTAAGACCAACCTTTCGACGAAGATAAACATGTTGAGATTTAAGTCTCTTATAAGCTTCATTCAAACGATTCCTCTTCAATTTCTCATCCTTAACCTCACACGTCAACAATTCAACTTGTTCAACCAATTTCTTACACAAACCCTCATTTTCAACATTCTTCAATTCTAATACCTCAACATCTTTAATTTTCAACCCTAATTTCTCCTCCAAATCAACAATTTTCCCTAACAACTTCACGTTTTCGCACTCACAACTCTCCAATTTCACGATCGCTGATTTTCGCTTCTCTTCGCACGCTTTGAGTAACGCTTCTTTGGAACGAATTAGGTCTAGGAGATTGTTCTGAAGCTTCATACCTTCATCGAGTTCTTGTTCGAGTTCAACGATACGGCGTCGTTTTGCGTCGGATTTTTTTGACGTTGATTGAAAATGCGGGTAGAGTTGAGTGCAGAAAACGTACTCGATTTGAGAGATTTTGTCTTTGGCTTCTTGAATTGAAGCGACGAGGATTGTGCTGAGACCGGAGACGAGTTTTTCGTCGTCGGTGACGGAGGGAAGAGAGGGTGGTGATGATTTCGGAGAGCGCGTGTGGGAAACTCTCTCTGTTATCGCGTGTTTTTCGTCCATCGGTGTTGTTGTTGATTGAGTTGTGAAGGTTTGGGGTTAGGGGTTTAATGGGTGAAACTCTCGCGCGATATTTTCAAAACAGGGGAAGTGACTCAACAAATCCTCACCACTTTAACAGATAAATTCGGAATTAATCAGGTTTGGGTTCGAGTTTGAATTTTTTACGATTTTAAATAGAGAGAGGTGGAATGAATAAGAATGATATTGTTAAATTTTTTTTTTTTGGTATCGGATATTGTTAAATTTTAACCATTCGTTAATCATTTTAGTATCTTTAACCCTTGGTTAAATTTTTAAAATTGTTTAATTATTTTTAAATTGTTGAATAATTTTTTTTAAGATATGCTTAAGAAGATTATAAGTGTTCGTTTGATGCGCAGGATATGATAGGAGTAAGATAGGATAAAAAGCTGGATAATGATAGGATATAATAGTAATAGTATAAACACATATCATGTCATGTGTTTGGTGCATATATGATAAGACACATTATCACATTAATTTATCATGAAGAAATAAATGCATTTTATATTGACATGATAATAAGACACATGTTATATTTAAATACAAAAATTATTCTTGTAAAATAAATGCATTTTTTTATAATATAAATAGTTATAATTTTTTTAGTTAGCATTAAATAAAATATGTAATGAAAGTATTAGAAAATTTCCAACAAAAGTCAAACTAGAAAAAAGAGTGTAAAATAACATACAGAAAGGTTGAAGTTCGAAAAAAACAAAATATCAACAAAATAAATTACAGGAATAACTTACAGGAAATAGTGTAAAATAACTTACAGTGGTAATGTGTATAGTATAAAAGGTTTTAAAATGAGTGTAAAATAACTTACAGAAATATTTAAAAAAAAGTTTTTAAAAGTTACGAAAATAATGTGTATAGCATAAAAGACAAATTCCACATATAAATGTATAAAAGTTGCTAGCAACGGGAATCGAATAAGGTGTCTCACTATCCTGTTGCTAACCCACAAAAAATTAAGGATTAAAATAACAAAGGAGCAATAAGAAGGATAGGAGTAGGTTTAATTTATCATTTCCTATTAGTGCACCAAACAATGGATTGAAGTATGATAGGATAATTTTATCCTATTCTGTCTCATTATCCTGCGCATCAAACGGGCCCTAAAAGTTTTCTTCACCAAATTTTAGAATTTTTCAATGAGAAGAATTAATTACAAATTTTTAAATTTCAAAAGATAAAGATAAAAGTAATAATTTTTTTATGAAAAATATGACATAATATTAATTTTTCTCCAAAATAGCAGTAGGCAACAAAATATTAAGTACAAGAATATTCACTTTATATAATATAAAAATTTTACACGACATTAAACTTTCTTGCATGTATTAATAAATGCATGATAATTACACATGAATCAAAAAGCAAATCAACTATACATGAATAAAAGACAAATTAAAAGTAAGTTGTGCAACTAATCTTTTTCAATGGTAAAATAATTTCTCTTAAAAGTAATATTCACAGCCATAAGGGAAACAATTTTATTTTTACTTCAACTCTTCAAGTCCTACGGGAAACGAGACACGACATTTAGCAAAAGAATCACAACCTTTAATATGTTGGTGTACAAGGTGATGAATCAATGAAACAGTACAAAGACAGCAGCCACAAAATATTGAAAAGAAGAATTAATTGCATTGATAAAAGAGTAGCTATTTATACAAAGAGTAAAGTTTGCCACATAGGCCTTAAAAATGAAAAGACTTAACATAGTAAATACTAAAATACCCTTAAATATAAACTACTTCTAACACCATCCCTTAATTTATATTTAGACAAAACTGACAACACCAATTCCATCCCTCAAACGAAGAAATTGATCAGTTTTGATAGCCTTTGTCAACACATCTGCCAGCTGCTTCTGAGTGCTACAGTGCACAACTTCAAGCACTCCATTATGAACCTGATTCCTCAGAAAGTGATACTTGGTCTCAATATGCTTGCTTCTTCCATGCAGCACTGGATTCTTGGCAAGATTGATTGCAGACTTGTTATCAATCATTAGCTTCAGAGGCTTGTTTACCTTGATCTTCAGATCCTGCAGTAAGTTCAGAAGCCACACAGCTTGGCATGCAGTCACAGCGCCTGCAATATATTCAGCTTCACAGGTTGATAGAGCAACAACAGGTTGCTTCTTGGAACACCACGAAATAGGACCTCCCAGAAATTTAAATAAATATCCAGAAGTGCTTCTTCTATCAACTCTGTCTCCACACCAATCCGAATCTGAATAACTCAGAAGTTCTGATTCAGTCCTTCCTTCAGAGGGAAATAGCACTCCATGCTTCAGAGTCCCCTTGATATACCTCAGAATCCTGACAGCAGCTTGGTAATGGGACCATTTTGGTTTACTCATAAATCTGCTAACCATTCCAACTGCAAAACAAATATCAGGTCTGGTATTACACAAATACCTCAGAGAACCAACCAACTGTTTGAAGGTTGTAGCATCCACATCCTCTCCATCAGAATCGGAATCCAACTTTTGATTCGTATCAGAGGGTGTGATAGCAACTTTGCAATTTTCCAGCTTAAATCTCTTCAGAAGCTCAAGTTCATACTTCAACTGATGCAAAATGATTCCTTTCTCAGAATATAGAAATTACATCCCTAGAAAGTAACTCATTTTTCCAAGGTCTGTCATCTCAAACTCATTCATCAGAACCTTCTTGAACTTAGCTATCTCTTGTTCAGAACTTCCTGTCAGCAATATATCATCAACATACAAACATACCAGAATCATATTGCCTTCTGAAGTGTGCTGAACATAAACACCATACTCCAACTCACATTTCTGAAACCCTTGCTTCTTGAAAAATGAATCAATCTTCATATTCCAGGCTCTGGGCGCTTGTTTCAATCCATAGAGGGCTTTATGCAATCTATACACCATCCCTTCCTGATTCTTTTTCTCAAAACCAGGAGGTTGTGACACATATACCTCTTCTTGTAATGGACCGTTCAGAAATGCAGATTTCACATCTAAATGCATCAGAGGCCAATTCCTGTTAGCAGCTATTGCAATTACCAGTCTAATTGTTTCGTGTCTTGCTACAGGTGCAAACACTTCAGAATAATCTAGTCCAGGTTTCTGCAGAAAACCTCTTGCTACTAACCTCGCTTTGTGTTTGCCAATTGATCCATCTGGCTTTAGTTTCTGCTTGAAAACCCATCTGACGCTGATGGCTTTCTTGCCTTTTGGAAGTTCTGAAAGCTTCCAAGTCTTGTTCCTCTTTATAGCATCAAGTTCTTCTTTCATGGCCTGCAACCAGACTTGTTGCTTAAGAGCATCTTCTGTGCTCACAGGTTCAGAATCTACTAACATTGCACACTGAATAATTTCTCCCTCAGAGTCTACTTCAGTGTCTTGCAACATTTCAAATCCTGCAAATCTTCTTGGGATGCTTCTGATTCTCTGTAGCCTCTGAACACCTTCAGAAATTCTTTCTTCAGAATTTTGACCTTCAGAAATGGCTTCAGAATTCTGACCTTCAGAGTTGGCTTCAGAATTCTGACCTTCAGAATTGGCTTCAGAATTCTGACCTTCAGAATTGGCTTCAGAATTCTGACCTTCAGAATTGGCTTCAGAATTCTGACCTTCAGAATTGGCTTCAGAATTCTGACCTTCAGAGTTGGCTTCAGAATTCTGAGCTTCAGAGTTGGCTTCAGAATTCTGAGCTTCAGAGTTGGCTTCAGAATTCTGAGCTTCAGAGTTGGCTTCAGAATTCTGAGCTTCAGAGTTGGCTTCAATAGTAACTGAAAAACCTTTCTCAATCAATTGACCCACACTCATCAGATTGCTTTTCATGCCTGGTACATACCACACGTTCTGAATCAATGCTGCTTTCCCATTGTTCAAAATGACTTTGACATTTCCCATACCTTCAGCGTTGAGGTATTTATCATCAGCACATCTGATCTTTGTACTCTTTCTAGAGTCAAAATCAACCAACCACTTCTTGTTTCCAGTAAGATGGTTTGAACACCCTGTATCCATATACCACCACTCTGAATTCGCATCCTCAGATTCAGAAGCCATTAGTAAAACAAATTCACTATCAGAGTCATCAGAACGTCTGGCTATATTTGCTTCTTCTGACTTTCTTTCTTTGTTTGACTTGCACTCAGATGCAAAATGGCCAAACTTCTGACAAGAGTAACACCGTACTTTTGTCTTGTCTTTTCCCTTCTGAGCATACTTCTGCTTTCCAGAAGTTGAGGTTTTTGGCTTCTGAGCTCCTTCAGATCTATTCTTGGCTTCTGACCAAGGCTTCTTCTGAATCTTCTTCTCAGAGGCTGCTTTCAGAGCCTGCTGCTCTACTTCTCTTTCAGAGTTTCTCTCAGTTAGACGCAACTCTTGTGCTTCTAGACTGCTCTGTAACTCTTCTATTCTCATGGTTTCCAAATCTTTGGAATGTTCAATAGATACAACAATGTAATCAAACTGAGGGGTAAGAGATCTCAATACCTTCTCAATGATTACTTGTTCTGAAAGAGTTTCTCCACAAGCTTTCATCTCATTAGTAATCAGAATGAGTCTGGAGATGTACTCACAAACCTTCTCATTGTTCTTCATGTTGAGATTCTCATACTGTTTTCTGAGGGTTTGAAGCTTTACCTTCTTTACTGACGCATCACCACCGTAACACCTTGTCAGAAGATCCCAAGCCTCCTTCGCCGTCACTGAATCAGCAATCTTCTCAAACACACTCTCATTCACACACTGATGAATGTAGAACAACGCCTTCTGATCCTTCTTTCTTGTAGCTTTCTGCGCCTCTTTCTGCTCCTCTGTTGCATCTGCTGCAACAGGAACGTATCCTTCAGTGACAAGCTCAAGCACACCTTGAGCACCGAACAATACAAGCATTTGTTTCATCCAACGATTCCAGTTTTTGCCATCAAACACTGGAAGCTTGGTACTCATGCCACCGTTTCCGTTCATCTTAAACCTTGTACAGTACACTCAAATCTCACTAACACTCGTGTTTCCCAATCCCACAAAATCAGAAAAAGTGATTCTGTTCAGATTTTTGTTCAAGATTCAACACAAATCAAGAACCAAAAATCAAACACACACAACTCACGTTTCACTCGTGTTTCCCGTGGATTCTAACCGGAGCTCTAGATACCAATTTGTTGGTGTACAAGGTGATGAATCAATGAAACAGTACAAAGACAGCAGCCACAAAATATTGAAAAGAAGAATTAATTGCATTGATAAAAGAGTAGCTATTTATACAAAGAGTAAAGTTTGCCACATAGGCCCTAAAAATGAAAAGACTTAACATAGTAAATACTAAAATACCCTTAAATATAAATTACTTCTAACATAATATTAGGAAACTAAAAATATCAAATACAAATTAGTAGACCTAAGAGGTTTTAGTGTTATATTAGATAAACGGGATCATGAGCCAAGATATTTGACTTAGATTTATTTTGCTAAACTTTCATAAATAGAGGAATTCATTTGGTTACGGACTGGACTAAAGCTCAAAGAGGTTGAAAGCCTATTAGTATTAGGCAATGAGGCATATAGCTCTAACTCTAATGCATGCTACCAAGCAAGCACAAGATTGTTCTCCAAAGGGCTAAGGACACACACGTCTTATATGGCATATAGCCCCCAACAAATAGAAACCTTGCATAGTATAAAAGCAATACTATTCTTGGCTCCACTAAAGGAGTGAAATTGCCACGCTCCAAGCATATACTCGTGCAACATTTGACCTGTAAATACACATACCCACTAACTAAACATTCAAGGTATGCAATATTCACCAAACTCCTAGCATTTTTCTCATTCAAATATTGATTTGAGAGTTTGAGTGCTAACATTTTGCAAGTATTTTTTCCCGTTGTGCTTGAAACTCCAAAAGCTGCCACATTCAGCCTTATCACATAACTTTGGAGTGGGCCCTTTATGCCAATCAGAACAATACCGTCGTCTGTTGACTTATAAATTTTTGTAAGTCTTGCTTTCCTTCAAGTAACCATTCCAATTGACGGGCACTAAAAGCGAACAAAACCACAAACACCTCTCAAATAGAACAACTTCAAAACAATGCCAACCCTATTTTAACTTAATAGGTGAGTGAATCCTCAGCCCAAGACGCTGTCAAGGAAAAAAAATTATTTCTACGAAACAACATAGAGATACAACATTGTTATACATAATATTTTTAAAAAAATAATATTCATGGCCCTGAGACAACATAAATACACAATATTATTATACATAACTTTACTCCCTCAGATCTTTATTAAAAAAAAATTATTTTTTAGATTCATAAAATGTTTAATGTATCTAGTTTATAATATGAATTAAATACATTAAACATTCTATAAACATAAAAAATAAATTTTTTTTTATAATAAAGACCGGAGAAAAAAAAAAACCTCATGATAAAAAAATCACAACCTTTGATGCTAAGAACCTTTGATACTAACATATTTTTCACATATTTAACCACTTTATATTTAAAAGCAAACTTTAAGAACTCTATTTAAGAAGTGTGTAAACTTTAATCCCACAAATAGCGAAACAATGGAAAGTCCACACATTAATGCTTTGTTTGGATAGTGAAAGGAAAGAATGTGAAAGGAAAGAAAGTTGAAGGAATGAAAGTAAGTAGAAAGTGAATGGAATGTGAGATGATTTTTTGAGTGTTTGGTAGGAGTGAAAGTGAAAAGAAAGTGAAAGGAAAGAAATATATATTTTTACTCAATGACATAATTACCCTTATGTATATAAATGTTTTTATTTAAATAAATATTTTTTATAGAAGAATAAAAATTTTCTTATATATAAAAATTTGTACTTATACATATTTATTTTAGAAACCTGAACAAAATACTGTAATTATTTATTTGCATTTGTGAAATTATATAATTATTTAGCAACATAAAAAATTTCAAAAAGAAAAATAATTCAAGTAATAATGTTATATGCAACACTCAATGGGCAAAAAGGTAAATAGACAAAAAATGGACACATGAGCAAGCTTTCTCTCCATTAGTGGGCGGAAAGTTTTTTTGTGGGCCCTATGCCTAAATCAATCTTTCCTTCCAACTTTCCATTGCATCCAAACGGAGGAAAAAACATTGGAATTTGTGCTTTCCTTCCATCTAGTTTCTTTCCTCCTACTTTCCCTTAAAACAAACAATGTGTAAATTTTATCTTTAAATTTTGTCTCTAGAATAATAAGTAAACTCAAAGAACACGAGTGTTCACCATAAAAGGCCAAAATTCCATAGCAAGCTGTGTCATTACAGCTGTCACAATCCAACTGGCTCTCAAGACACCAAAAAAGTTAAAATCGCACAATCACGAGATTAAATATTTAAAAACACGCAAACTCAATATCTCGCGACCATATCGCATCTCAAAATAATCGTCACATGTCCAATCAAGTTGGTTCAGCCAACTTTTCCACATTATTCACAACACTTCTCGAAAACCCCAAAGCACAATGCAAATTTCCAATAATACCCTCACAACCCAATCGTATTTACTTTCCACACCCCTCAATCCTCCTCATCGCATCACCATTTCCGGTAAGAAAGAATCACAATAACAAAAAAAAAAAAAAAAGTCATTCGCAATTTCACGTAATCAATACTATAATTTATAAATTTCCAAACCAAACTAAATAAAATTACAAGAAAAATAATTAGAAATTATTAAAAAAAAATTAAGGCTCCATCGAACACAAAGCTGAAGTCGTTGTTGATTGTTTCTACACGCATCTGCGAGAATCAAATCGTGATCGGAATCAGAACAATATTGATCGGAGCAATGTTTTGGTGTTTTTTCGATCCAGATTCAGAGCTTAACAATTTTAGCCGCTCTAACAACAGGATTTTCTCTAGCAATAGTTTCTCTGCCAGCAGCTTTATAATCATAAGAACAATCATGACGATCGGAGTAACGATGATCGGAGCAAAACAGATCACCGCATCGGCAACGGAACCCGGTAAGACCGACTCTCTTTCGACAACCGGAGCAACGATTAACGGCACGTTTAGCTTCAGACGACGTCGTTTGTGGTTGAATTTGTGTTTCTTCGTTGCTAGGATGAGATCTCTTCGGAGAACGTGATGAGGTGGCGGATCTGGCTGGTTTGTTGATGTTTTCTTCAAAAAATCTAGATGATTCTGTTGTTATTGAAGGATTGTTGGTGTTGTTGTTGATGCATGGTGTGATTGTTGTTTCAGGTACTTCAAATTCTGTTTCTTCTTTTTTGGTGGTTAATTTGTGAGCCATGATTATAATTTGTTTTTAATTTGTGATGGAGCTAAGAATTTAGAGATAATAGAAAGAGATGAAGTTATGTTGTTGGTGGTGGTGGTTGAAAGAAGAAGGATTGTTGTTGTTGTATAAAGGGATGGTATTGAGATTGAGATTGGTAAATTGGCAAATTGACAAAGCAATTGGGAAATGCAAATTGAATATTATGGACATTATGGAGACGCGTATCATAATGCCTTTTTCTGACCCACTATATAAATTTACTACTTTGTCCATTCTTTTTTTATTGTCCCACACCGCCACACCACTTTCTTTTGACGTGGTCTACTTCAATTATGTGTTTTTTTAGAGTTAAATTAGGCATTTTAAATATGTCAAAAAAAATTGTTAGAAAAAAAATAAGCACATTTTGATATACTATTGATCCGATGTTAGCCATTTTCTTTCCACGGCTTCACTCGCTTATTAGTATCGTTGAGCGTCTTAGTTCAGCCTATAAATAGTTCTTTAATGGCTCAATTTTTTTTTATTGATTTTCATAATTACTTTTTTTAAACCAAACAAAATTTAATTGAAAGCATTAATTGTTAGAATTTCAGTATATGAGGCGGATTCAATCCAAAAAATTAGTTTAATAGCCTCGTAATTTAAATATTACATTGAACATTTTGATATACTCGATGTGCAGGAGATTGGAATTCGAACACCGATCATTTCACTTATCCACCTTAATGATCAAATTTTTAGCCGCTAAATTATTTGAAAAAAAATAATAAAAATCATTATTTTATCGGTCTCAAAATAAGCAATATAATTGACAATTTTACACAAACTATTAATACTTTTAGATATTTATTACTAATAAAAATGATTAAAAAATTGATCAAAATTAACTGTGTGAATTAGCATTTAAATGCAACAAAAAAAAATTGCACAGTTAAATTATGTCACTTATTTTTAAAACAAAGTTAGTATAATTTAATTCATAAGGAACAACCCCCAACTTATTTTTTGGTACACTTATTTTTTTGGTACGAGGAAGAATATTTTTTAAAAGGCCAAATTAGATTAAAATTTTAAAAAAAAAGGAACAAGGAGTGCCTATAGATCAATAGTTATCATCATTAAAAAAATAAATAAGGAACAACCCCCAACACTGAAAAACAAAAACCAAATATCAACATAATATAGATTAATTTTGATTTCTTTAAGTATGTGGTTAAAAGTTCGATTTACAACTTATGTGAATAAAAAAATTGGTCAGAAAGGAAGAATCATTTTATGTGCCCACAAATTTTCTGATGGAGATTAATCATCGCTAATGAGGATAAAAACTTTGTATCGAATAAAAATAATAATAATATATATATAGGGGGTTGCTAACACACTCTCACTTAAAATCATGTGGGAGTATGTTAGCAAGCCAACTCCCACTATATATTTACCAAACATCCAACTCTATTTATATAAATCAATTAGAATAAAAGGATAAATTTGTAAATTGCATTTTATTTTATTTTTAAAATAAAATATTAAAAACATGTTTCCTTAATTTTAGTAAATACTTCATAGCACATGCTAGCGTTAATTTTTAATTAATTCTAGTATAATTATTTACAAAAACAACCCATCCCAATTCAAATGTGCAAAGACAACCCAAATACCACCTGTAAACCTCCCAATAATAATCTCTATGATCACTCAAACAAATTGCCAACTAAAAAAGTTTACGTAAATTTAATAGTTAATGAAAAATAATTTCATGCGGATTTTTAAAAATAAAATTTGCAAGAAAATATATACATATTGAAATTACTTTCATTGAGCACATATTGAAATAAATTTATTTCATTTTACAAAAATTATTATTTTTAATTATCAATCTTTTTGTTGCAATAGTTTTTTATTCATTGCAGTAGTTTTAATGTATTGAATGCACGAATTTCAAAACATAATTTTCTTATTTATGTGTTTAACTAGTGCATCAGGTGCACTATTTAGCATTTTCTTATTTTTATAAATGCAACCAAACAAATCACTTGATTTTGTCATTATTTTATTTGTTTTAAAAATATTATTTTACAAATATTATTTGGCATAATTTAATTAACTGACGTTATGTAAAATATTTTATATTTATCAAATAACCGATTATCCCAAATAAAATCATATTCTTCTGGTTTTTATTGTTTACTTAATAAATCATTTGAATTTTTTTTCTTAAGAATCCATATATTCATTAATCAAATTGAGACATAAATCAAATAGGGAGAAAAAAAAGAGAGGTATTGAATCTATTATAGAACATTAAAATATATAGTCTGGCATTGCTTGAAAAGTTTGAGATTATTAGATATAATTTACATACAATATTAGATATAGTTAACTCACATTTGTGTAGAGTGTAGTGTGTAACTAACTCTCAAGTTAGTTAGAACCTTAGTTAAGAGAAAGTTGTTAGGGATTAGTTAGTTACTTGTATCTTAAGCTATGTATATAAATACTTGAGATTGTGACTAATATTGTAACTCATTCATTCTAAGTGCTCAATAAACTTTCTCTTCTCTCTCATCTCTCATTTTTCATTCTTCTATAGTGTGTGTGTGTGTGATTTCTTGTGATTCAAGTTACTGCAGAGTGTGCAGTAATTCAGGCACCTAGCCTGCGCGCGCGTCTTGCCCAGTATCGGGCCTAGTTCTGGACGCGTTCTTGGTGAATCCTGAGCCTAGTGCCAAGCCTGCTGCGCCAACATTTGGCATCAAGAGCCTGGTTCTTGAATCCGTTCTTGAACCTTGAAGAGTACAACAATGGCAACCTTTGGTAACGGTCAATTCCCAGCCAACCTTCCAATCTTGGATAGCAAAAACTATGAAAGATGGAGCAAGCAAATGAAGGTGGTGTTTGGCTATCAAGATGTGTGGGAAATGGTGAGTAATGGTGTGACACCATTAACAACAAATGCAACAGAGGAGGAGAAGGTAGTGTATAGAGAATTGAAGAAGAGAGATTACAAAGCATTATTTATCATCCACCAAAGTGTCAGTGTTGACATATTTGAGAAGGTTAGTGAATGTGAATCTTCAAAGCAAGCCTGGGACACACTTGCTTCTGCTTATGGTGGAGGAGAAAAGGTGAAGAAAGTGAGGCTACAAACACTAAGAAGGCAATATGAATTGCTTCAAATGGAGGATAAAGAAACTGTAAGTGATTACTTTACTAGAGTTTCCAAATTGGTTAATTCTATGAAAGGCTGTGGTGAAACAATCTCAAGTCAGAGTAGGATTGAAAAGATCTTGAGATCTTTATCTCCAAGATTTGATAACATAGTTGTAGCCATTGAAGAATCTAAAGATACTTCAGAGATGACAGTTGATGAGCTGCAAGGATCTTTAGAGGCTCATGAACAAAGAATGAATGAAAGGAATTCTGACAAAAACAAAGAAGTAGCCCTGAATGCTGTTCAACATCAAAAGGATAAGAAAGGAAAGGGAAAGTGGAACAAGGGAAAGGGCAATAATCAGAATTCAAGTGATAAAGACAATCAAGATTCCAACTCTAATGGAGGTAGAGGTGGAAGAAGTGGTAGAGGAGCAAGAGGTGGAAGAAGTGGTAGAGGTGGCAGAGGTGGAGGTGGAAGAGGTAATTATAAGTTTGATAAGAAAAACATCCAATGCTATAATTGCCAGAAATATGGTCACTTTGCAGATGAGTGTAATTCAAATGAAGGGTCAAATGAAACTGAAGCAAAACTGGCCAGAAACAATGATGATGAAGGGTCAGTTATGCTAATGGTGACAACTAAAGAAGAAGCTGAGGGTAGTGAACAATGGTATCTTGATACTGGGTGTTCAACACACATGTCAGGAAGAAAAGATTGGTTCATAAGTTTAAAGAGTACTCAGAACAATCAAGTGAAATTTGCTGATGATAGCACAATGACAGTGAAAGGAATTGGAAATGTGTCTATAAGAAGAAGAGATGGTAAACATGTGGTGATATCTGGTGTATTGTATATACCTGGATTGAAGTGTAATTTGTTGAGTATGGGACAACTGCTAGAAAGGAATTACAAGATTGTAATGGAGGATAAGTTACTGAATGTGTTTGACACAAGAGGTAACTTATTGCTCAAGGTACCAATGACAAAGAATAGAACATTCAAAGTGAAATTGAATGTCCTGAATCACAAGTGTTTGATGACTGCAGCTAGCAGAGAAGAGTGGCTATGGCATTATAGGACGGGGCACTTGAATTTCAAGGATCTCACTACAATGCAAAAGAAAGGCATAGTCACAGGTTTACCAAATCTACAAGTGCCAGATGAGATTTGTGAAGAGTGTGTGCAGTCAAAACAACATAGGCACAGTTTCAGCAAAGATGTAATTAGCAAGTCAAAGTGTGTACTAGAAGTGGTCTACTCTGATGTGTGTGGTCCAATGCAGGTTGATTCCATTGGAGGTAACAAGTACTTTGTCAGTTTCATTGGTGATTTTAGTAGGAAAATGTGGACTTATCTGATTAGTAAGAAGAGTGAAGTACTTGAAGTGTTTAAGAAGTTCAAAGTGACTGTAGAGAGGCAAAGTGGATGCAAACTCAAAACCTTGAGAACTGATGGTGGTGGAGAGTATGTATCTACTGCATTTGCTGAGTTTTGTGATAATGAAGGGATTGTGCATGATGTGATTCCACCTTACACTCCTCAACAAAATGGGAGTGCAGAGAGAAGGAACAGGACTATTATGAATATGGTAAGGTGTATGTTGAAGGGAAAACATCTACCAAAAGAGCTGTGGGGTGAAGCAGTGTCAACTGCTACTTATGTGTTGAATATGTGTCCTACTAAGAGACTAAATGGAATTACACCTGAGGAATGCTGGTCAGGAAACAAGCCTAGTGCAAAGCATCTATGAGTATTTGGTTCTATAGCCTACAGACATGTGCCAGATCAGCTAAGGAGAAAGCTTGATGATAAAGCAACTGTGATGATTCTAGTTGGTTACCACTCAACTGGAGGATACAAACTCTATGACCCTGTCAACAAAGCTGTAGTGGTCAGTAGAGATGTAGTAATTGATGAGTTAAAGGAATGGGACTGGCACAGTCAAGAGAAGAGAAGTTCAACAAGTGTAATGCTTGAAGAATTTGAAGAAATTCAACAAGCTCCAAACCCTGTAGTAGCTGAAGCAGTTGAGCCTAGAAGATCAACAAGAGCAACACAGTTACCTCCAAGACTTCAAAATCATGAATTGATTAGTGACAATCAAGTCAATGATGATGGTGAGTTGGTTCATTTAGCTTTTCTAGCTGAATCTGAACCAATTGATGTTGATAGTGCACTCAGGGATGAGAAATGGATAGGTGCCATGAAGGAGGAATTGAAGTCAATAGAGAGTAATAACACTTGGGAGCTGGTTGATCTTCCACAAAAGAAGAAATCAATAGATGTGAAGTGGGTTTATAAGGTGAAATTAAATTCAAAAGGCGAAGTAACCAGGTACAAGGCTAGACTTGTAGCAAAGGGATTTCTTCAAAGAGAAGGCATTGACTTTGGTGAAGTCTTTGCACCAGTCACTAGAATGGAAACAATCAGGCTTGTAACTGCTATTGCCAATCAAAACAATTGGCAAATGTACCAAATGGATGTAAAGTCAGCATTTCTCAATGGGCCAATAGAGGAAGAAGTGTATGTATCTCAGCCACCTGGATTCATAGTGAAGAATCAGGAATCAAAAGTATACAAACTCAACAAAGCTCTTTATGGATTGAAACAAGCCCCTAGAGCTTGGAACAAGAGAATAGACAAGTTTTTGCTGGAGATTGAATTTGTGAAATGTGTCACAGAACATGGTGTATATGTGAAGAAAGATAGTGTCAAAGGGATTATAGTGTTGTGTCTATATGTTGATGACTTGTTGATAACAGGGAGCAATGAAGCCTACATCAATGAGTTCAAAATTCAACTCAGTAAGGAGTTTGAAATGACAGACCTAGGCAAATTGTCTTATTTTCTTGGTATTGAGTTTGTAAGAGGTAAGCATGGAATATTAATGCACCAGTCAAGGTATGCAGGTGAGATTCTGAAGAAATTTGATATGGACAAGTGTAATAGTGCCTCTACACCTGCAGAACCAAGACTGCAGCTTACTAATGGTGATGAAGAAAAGAATGTTGACCCTACATTCTATAGGAAAATCATTGGTTCACTGAGGTACCTATGTAATACTAGGCCAGATCCTGCTTATAGTGTTGGTGTTGCAAGCAGATTTATGGAAAGGCCTAAAGTATCACATATGAATGCAGTGAAGAGAATATTGAGGTATATTAGAGGCACTAAGGAGCTAGGTATTCTATTCCCTGCTATGGATAGAAATGCTGAGTGCAATTTGGTTGGATACACAGACTCAAATTGGTGTGGTGATTTGGTAGATAGAAAATCTACAGCAGGATACATGTTCTTTTATGGTGGAGCACCTGTGTCATGGAGTTCTAAGAAGGAGCCTGTGGTTGTACTCTCTTCTTGTGAAGCTGAGTATATAGCAGCCTCTCTGAGTTCATGTCAAGCCACTTGGTTGAAGAGCTTACTTGAAGAAATAAGTCAAGAGAAGTGTGAAAATGTGACCTTGAAAATTGACAATGTGTCAGCTATCAACCTAGCTAAAAATCCAGTTGCTCATGGAAGGAGCAAACACATAGAAATGAGGTTCCATTATCTCAGAGAACAAGTTAATAAAGGGAACCTCTCATTGGAGCATTGCAGAAGTGAAGAGCAAGTAGCAGACTTGCTTACCAAGGCTGTGACTGTGCAAGTTTTTGAAAAACTCAGAGATCAAATGGGGATGGAATCAGTGACAAACATGAGTTAAGGTGGAGTATTAGATATAGTTAACTCACATTTGTGTAGAGTGTAGTGTGTAACTAACTCTCAAGTTAGTTAGAACCTTAGTTAAGAGAAAGTGGTTAGGGATTAGTTAGTTACTTGTATCTTAAGCTATGTATATAAATACTTGAGATTGTGACTAATATTGTAACTCATTCATTCTAAGTGCTCAATAAACTTTCTCTTCTCTCTCATCTCTCATTTTTCATTCTTCTATAGTGTGTGTGTGTGTGATTTCTTGTGATTCAAGTTACTGCAGAGTGTGCAGTAATTCAGGCACCTAGCCTGCGCGCGCGTCTTGCCCAGTATCGGGCCTAGTTCTGGACGTGTTCTTGGTGAATCCTGAGCCTAGTGCCAAGCCTGCTGCGCCAACATACAACACTTGCACTTCTCGACCCATTAATATGTACGTGTCATTTTGCAAAAAATAAAATCGTGAGAACTTGCACAAAGTTTAAAGTGGACATGAAAATGCATTGTTGTGGTACTGAGTCTTAAAATAAAAAATAGATCTAAGGTTGGAAACATTCATTAGGGCAAGAAAGACGGGAGTAAACTACTAGCAATTTAGTCCCTTAACCTCAACTAGGGGTTAATGTTCCGGACTTTCGGTACACCGAAATAGTCTATATACAACACACATTCCTCAATCTAACAAGACACATTTCACAAATGATAAAATTGTAAGGGATCACACAATGTTCAAAATAGACAATATCTCAAAAATATTGTGTCATGCATTTGATCTTTAACATTAAAATTCAAGTTTGATGGTGGTTCAAAGCAAGAAAAAAAAATTGTTTTAATATAAACCTCATATGCCAAACCTAAAAGATTGTATGAGATTTGACATGGAGTGATGTTTACTTTATTGTGTTATTTTTTTGTATGAACTCTTATTTTAAGATAGACCTTATGCTTAATATATTTTAGTATATTTCTTTGTATCTAGTTATACTCTTATATATACTTACATTACTTACATTACTTACATTCATTATTTATTAGTTGTGTTGCTTGATTGAACACAGCGCGATTTTCTTTATTTGGCTATAGTAGCTGCATATGCCATGCAAGTAGGTTAATAATTTATGTTTTTGGTTAATTAGTTGTTGTCTCGAAAAGGAAAAAGGGTAAAATGGGAAAGAAAATGTAAAAATATGGTGTGTCACTAGTGACAACAAGGGAGGAGGGGTCGGCCGCCCAATCTGACCCGACCTCACCATATTGATACCTTCTTTCTCAATTTCTCATAGGTCCTTTTCAAGTTTCAATTTCAACCTTTTGGTGACTCACACGCTTATTACCCCGTCACTACTTGTTCATTCTTTTGTGTCCTTATTCTATTGGGTATTGGGAGGGTGGCAACAGGAAGGGCCAGGGAGGATCAAATTCAAGTGTTGGTTTGGTGACGACCCTAAAACACTGCAAAAATGCGTATATTATGTGGTCACTATTGGAGTTAAAAGAAAATCATTTTTGTTATACCAGTAATTAGTTTAAGAATTTAATTTGTATGCACCGACGGTGTAAAATAATTTTATACTGTCAATCAATGATAATCATGTATTTCGTCACGTCACTCCATTTTATCCCACTTTCTTCATATGACATGAAAAATTGATGGTTACTTATTAGATGGCCGTATAAAATTATTTTACACTGTCAGTGCATATCAATTAAACTCTTAGTTTGATAAACTAATAATATTAAACAACCAATTGTTAGTTGGCTCAATGATAATTGTCGTTGAACTTGGTATGAAGGACCACGATTCAATCTCGCAACTGCGATAGAGAGAGTTGAAGTCATTTAATGTTAGAACTGACTCTCAAACCAAATTAAACTGATGGTGAAAGCAAAAATAAATAAATAATATTAGACATGATAAATAGTATTTTTATTGAAAAGAAATTATAATATATATATATATATATATATATATATATATATATATATATATATATAATAAAAAAAATGTTAACGAGTGTTTTAAATACATAAGTCAAAGAAAATCAATATGCATAAAAATGTTATTCATATTTTTTAAAATTTAAAAAGTTTTTTTCAATAAACTTTTTTACTTTTAATGTACTTAATTAGTGCCCTATGACATGACCCATAAATAAAAGTAAATTAACTTTTGTTAGCAATTGACACATATCCACAGTTGGGGCGGTCATGGTGAACTGAATTCTATATATCCGTGAGATATATTTGAAAAAATAGTAGAGCTATCGAATAACAAATTATTTTTATTGTAAACATTCCAATAAACACTAAAATCATCGCGAACTTTGAATATATAAAAAATAAATTATCAAAATAAAAATTTAAACTTGAGTCGGATTTAGACATATACTCTTAGAATGATTGATAGACATATGTTGTTTCGAATTAGGCCTAAACTTGACTTACCTTATACACAGGGGCGGTGCCATGTATTGCCCTGGGGGTTCAACTGCACCCCCTCACCTTTCCAAACCTATACCAATTTTTTATGTTTTTAATTTTGAACCCCCTCAAATATAAACATTGCACCAATGCACTCTACTCCAATATGTTAAAGCAAGTAACCAACACACCCATGAAAATTGCTATATATGCCCCCCAACTATATTAATAGCCCCCCCCAACTGACTAAAATGTCTTTGATAATGAAATTTGTTGTGTAGAAAATGAAGGAAAACACATTCGTTCCTTACGCGACGAAACAATGTGTAAACATTGACTGGTTCGAACTGTCTGATTCTTTCTCATATCACTGCATTTCATTTCGCAGTCAACAAAAACCAGCGCGTTCATCGCGTAATTATCGAAATGATGTGTTTCGTTTCACAGTTCACGAAGAAATCATTTTCGTTGCGCAGTCAACGAAATATTGGTTATTTTTGGAAAATGTGGAGTTTTGTCATCTACATACCGAACATTTTTTTATTTCGGTATGTAGAAGACAAATTTTTGTCCACTACACCAGGGGATATTTTAGGCTTTTTGGGGGGACTGAGAGCATATGTGTTGTTTGGGGGGGGGGGGGGGGCTAGATAGCAATTTTCCACACAGAATGTTACTTCAAGCGCGTGGTCCAACTATAAAGCCCGGCTAAAATTACATGTTTTTATGGGTCTGTTTGGCAAGACAAATAAGCTAGCTTATAGCTTATGCGTCCGTTTGGCCTAACTTATTTTTCAGCTTATGTAAACAGCTTATGCAATATAAATTAGGTTTTATGTTATTTTATAAGTTCAAACTAGTAAAAATTGAATTTTTATAAGCTATTTTATCATAAACTACCTTAAAAAACTTATAATTATGCATAAAAATTGCAAAAGCTATTTGCATAAGCTCAAAAATAAACTAGGCTAAACGGGCCCTATGTCTTATAGTTTATAAGCTAAAAGATCTGTTTGGTAACATTCATATTACCATGAGCTTATAGCTCAATTTACCAACTTATAGCTTATTTTTCATAAGCTAATTCAAGTAGCTTATGAACTTATACCTTATCATATTTTCTTCCAATTTTACCCTTATATACTTTTATGTTAAATTCATTTTTATCATTAAAAATATATTATTACAATTTAAAATAAAATGGGTAAATTTTGTACATTTTTTTACGCTAGCCTATCCATTGTTATTTTTACTATATTGTATTTACTTATTTTGCTGTTGTTATATCTCCTTTTAAAATGTTGTTATACATAAATATAAAAAAGTTGTTTTCCGTAACAAAATTTTATGAGGCGTTGTGCATAATTATATATTATCATTCACCCCTTCATTTTAGTACTTTTGGTTTATTTTTCATGTATTTTTTTTGTTGTAAAGATTTTTCATGTATTTATTACTATAAAAGATACATGTATCTAAATTGTCACAGTTTTTTTTAGTACATTTGATTTATCTTTTATGTATTTGTTATAAAAACCTAAAATATGTAATGTTTAATCTTTTATATGAAGTATAACTGAAATGAAAATAAATTTAAATAAAATTTCAAAGAATAAAATTTAATTCGATATAAAAAAACTAATAATATATAAAAGATATATTAAGTTAATAAATTTGAATAATTAAATTTGAAGTGTCTTAAATATTAATTAGATATAAATTTAATAATGATTTTTCATAAGAGATTTTATATACCCTTTTTTGTCATTTTACATTTACAAGTCAGTTGAACCGCTAATTTTACCAAACACTTCAATCAGCTTATCAGCCATCGGCTATAAGCTATAAACTATCAGCCATAAGCTAGCTTATCATCCATCCACTATTTTTTCCAAATAGAACCTATATGTATTATTGGCTTTGGAAGATCTATGATATATAATAGGTCTGCGTAAAAAAAAATATATAATAGGTCCTTGAAGTAAAAAATAAGTTCTTTCAATTTTAAGTTTGTTATAAATTGATCTTTTAAATTTTACATTTATAATAGATAGGTTCTTAAAAAATAAGATCTACATGTTACAAATTACAAACTTAAAAGACCTATTTGTTAGGAATTAAAAACTTAAATGGTCTATCTGTTACATAAAAACTTAAAGGATCAATTTGTAACTTAAAAACTTAAGGGATCTATCTAACAAATAATTTATGGTTAAATAAATTTTTCGTCTCTAAAAATATATCGAATTTTTATTTTATACCTTAAAAATAAATACAACTTGTTTTCGTCCTCACAAAATTTTTTGCATTGTTTTTTTTCTTTTTCATATTGATCAACCATATATGTGGAATTCTAATTTACCCTTTCATTTATGACTCTTTTATGTTCATTAATTATATCAAACCTATGTATTTTCATATTATGTTAAAAATATAAACTGCATGTTAAATTTATGTTCATTAGGGACAAAAGCGAAAACATTTTTAAAATGACGAAAACATTCCGTTTTTATTTTTGGACACAAATTTTTTTAACCCCTAACCTGGATTCCTGGCACTGCTTATACAGACCAAGTCACTCGGGGGCTGATCTATGTGTGTTGCAATGGGGGCTCAAGCCCCCACAATGAAACAAAAATTTTCTATAATTATACTACTATACATTTTCTATAGTAATAAAATATTAGTATAATTTTTTAAAGCCAGCCTAAAATTGATTAGACCATTAACTTACACTTATATATTGAGTACAAATTCATATTTTCACTTTTCAATTTTTTATCTCAATTTCTACTTTTTAATTTATTTTCTGTTAGACCTCCAACTCTCCAATCAAATCTTTCACACAATGTATCTTTTAATTTTACTCTTCTTAATTCTTTTGTAGTCTCTCATAATAAGAGCAAGCAACACAAACATTTCATATTTTCTCTTCTTTTTGTTATTACTTCATTTTCAATATTTAAAATTTAGATTTTTTACTTCAATATGAACTAATTTTTATCACTCAACCAATATTTAAAGGTAAAATTTTTATTTTAGCCAATTGTATTTTTATCTTTTATTTCTCTTCAACCGTTGCAAATTTGTAGAAAGAATTTTATTCTATTTATTTGTGATTTATAAAAAAAAGTATTATATACTGTATTCATTTAATTTTGTTAACAAAATAAATCAAGCATCATTTACCCACAATGAATTGGTACAAGTGGTAAGAGATTTTGGTCTTTTAAGCAAGGTTTAGGGTTCAATTTCTAACTCTTGTCAATGAAAAAAAATTGGATGGAAGAGGAAAAATTACCTAGTGTACCAAACAAATTCTCCGACGATGATTAATCATTGTTAACTGACAGTGAAAATTTGTATCAATAACATGGTAAATTGGTAATAGAAAGGAAAAAAATAATCAAACTTCATCTAAAAAAATATTTCATTAGTTATACGATAATATTTTCTAGTCCCCACCAACGAAAACTTCTGAATCCGCCACTGAAGTCACTTCAAGTCATTAGCTACTAAATATGCTATCACATGGACACATCCTAAATGTGCACTACTAAAGTATGACCGAAGATCCACTTAGGACAAGAGGATTCTATTTGAAATCCAAGTCTTTTTTATAGATTAACAAATTTAACACTTACTTCAGACTAATCGACCTATCTACCCAACTCTAATAACTCATCCTATACTATTAATTAATTGAAATTAACTCATTAAGTTTAAATGATGCATGCATGCAGATATAGAAGTATAATCACGTGTCTAAAGTGCATGTACAAATACACTCACTCAAATTTGAATTTTAACACTTCAAATGTTGAATTTTAGACTTTCCCTACATAGATACATCTCAATTTTTCCTTAACAATTTGTCCATCTCTCTCAATTGTTAGACCCTTAACCCCACTAACTTGTTATCCATTGTCAAATATTTTCGTACAGAGAAAATGCTTTGTACCATTCTTGATCAAGTTTTTAAAGTGTATAAAATTTTCCCCACCTATGAGTCTACAACTATTATTTAATTGTTATGATAGTAAAACAATAAATTATGATGTAGCGATTGAGTACTTACTTAAAAATTAAGTTGACATAATAAATATAAGTTTTTTTAAACCAATATATCTTCCGCACGCAATTATAAAAATTAAACACTGAACCAAATAGTTAAGAGATCTAATCTATTATTAGTTGTGCCACATATTGGTTGCTAACTTGCTATAAAAATAAGTTGATCGAAGACCAATAATGTAAAGATTGTCTTACATCAAATTCATTGTTAAGGGAATAATTAAATATTTCACTTAAACGATACCATCGTCACATAATAATCTTAGTTGCCACATAAACATCTCACTTAAACATTTTCTGAATTTTTTAACAAGGATAAAATCGAAATATTGGAGGGGTGAAAAAGTTGTGGGGAAAGCTTCTAATAATAAATGTAACATTGTTGGAAGTCCCATAAGCCCAAATAAAAGTAGCACAAATCCCGATGACCCCCCAAATAAAAGTAACACAAATCCCACTGTTTTACTCAGAGAAGGGATTGAATTTGTACCATCTTGCGAATAATTTTTGCGCAATTCATAGGCCTGAAACCAACAATGAGTCTAGTACCCCCTATTGGTGTCAGTGGAAGCACTAGTGACATGAAAAACAATGAGGCTCAGTCTGGTACCCCTACTTCTAATCCCACTGGTGTCAGTGGAAGCACTGTATCAGGCCCAAGCTTGAAAATTGAAGCCTCGGGAACCAGCAATGCAACTGGCTTAGGTTACAATGAGTCTCAGTTTGGTACCTCTACTCCTAATCCCATTGGCTGTGGCTTAGGTCACTTTGTCAAAGATGTTGCTAAAGACTTTTTCAAAGATCTTGCTAAAGACTGCGTGGAAGCAACTTTTCAGTAGTTCCAAGCTGCAGTGGAAGAAGTGAAATTAAAGTACTTTGTACTTGTTAGATTTTGAGTGAGTTAACTGTTTACTTTTTAAACATTGACTGTTTACTTTGCTATTTGTTGTTTGAATGGGTTTTTACTTTTTAATTTCACAATTGTACTTTGACATGACAGTTGTTATTTGAATTGAATTGGGTGAAATTAATGCCTTTAATTTGTACTCTGCTTTCTTCATTATTAACATGATCATCATAAGGTGAACTCTTTAGGCTTAACTCCAAAGGTTTTGACACATAATGCATTGCATGGAATAAGACAGGAAAGATTGTTGTGGCTTGATGAGAGAGAGTTAGCCCCAACTCCATGAATAAAGCAAAGGTCAAAAATAATTACTAGTGTAGGTTAAAGCAAATGTAATACCATTGATAAGAAACTAACCAGTGTAAGATGTGTGTGGTGGTTGCCGAATAGTGAAGGTAAAAAGACCCATAAATAGAATAATTGCACAAAGATAGGTTAGTCCATAGAAATAAGGGTGGTCTTTGATGAGTGATTTTATTTGAACCACAAATGTGGCTCCAACAACAACTAGCATTTACTGAATAACAGTGCCCAAAGTCTTGAGTCTTTCTCTCTCACTCACAAATGGGTGTTCGGATTTCGCCGTCTTTTTTTCGTCGGAAGGGATCGAAGGAAGAGCCGTGCTGCAAGATGAGAAAATGATTAGTGAGGGAGAGAGTGAAAGAGAAATAACCCTAAAACAGAACAAGAACAAAAAAAACAATATATTAAACAGAGCAAAAGTAGCGTTAATTAACATTCCAAGACAATTAAATAATCATAACAAACACATCAAAACCGTTAATTCCTAATAAAGAAATAATTCTAAAAGTTGGAACGTTACGATTACCACTAAGTTTACTAATTTACTGATATAAATTTTAATAATATTTCAAAATTTGTATCATTCATTGTAATATTTCAAAACATAAGGGGAAGGGAAAATATGATAAGAATTTTTTACCTACATTGCTCTTGATGTTATAACATGACCCTAAACTTACCCACTCCTTTTATCTTGATTGTTCTCTGGAAGTGATGTTTAAATTCCTAGCTCGTCTCTTACTCTCCTCTCTAAGTTGTTTCCCTTCTTGTTAAGGTTTATGAATTTTGCTTGCTCTCCTTCTCTCGAGCCTTTCACCCCCCTTTATTCAGACCAATCGAGCTATCCACCAAACTCTAATAACTCATCCTATACTATTACTTAATTGAAATTAACACATTAAGTTCAGATGATGCATGCAAATATATAGAAGTATAATCACGTGTCTAAAGTTCATGTACAAATACACTCACTCAAATTTAAATTTTACCAATTCAAATGTTGAATTTTAAACTTTCCCTACATGGTTACATCCCAATTTTTCCTTAACAATTTGTCCATCTCCCTCTCTCAATTGTTAAACCCTTAACCCCACTAACTTGTTATGCATTGTCAAATATTTCGTGCAGAAAAACAGGCTTTGTGCCATTCTTGCCATAAAAAAAGTTATATAATTATGTTTAGTCCTCTCATTTTTAAATCCACAAGTTTGATCTTCAAGTTTATAAAATTTTCCCCACCTACGAGTCTACAACTATTGTTTAATTATGATTGTAAAACAATAAATTATGATGTAGCAATTGAGTACTTACTTAAAAATTAAGTTGACATAATAAAAATAAGTTTTTTTAAACCAATATAACTTCCGCACACAATTATAAAAATTAAACACTAAACCAAATAGTTAAGAGATCTAATCTAATATTACTTGTGCCTAGAGCTGTAAAAATGAGTCGGACTATTAGGCTGACCCATTTGCCCTTTATTTTTATACAAGTCGGACTTTTAAAAAAATTTATCGGGCCTTTTTGGACTGACCCCTTAAAGAGTTAAAAAAAATTTTAAAAAAAATTCAAAAAATAGTTTTAGCTAAAACTAAGGAATTTTAGTTACCATAAAATATTAGGATAAACAAGTAACAAAAGATGAGATTTGTTAGTTAAGAGATAGTTCTTAAACTAAATTTGTTATGATTATCTTTATTTGAAAAAAACTAATAACAACTTATTCAATCATTATAAATAGAAAAATATAAGAAAAAATTAATCAAATTATAATTGGTCACTAAATGAAAGAAAAGAAACATAATATAACAATCTTCGAGCACTAGAGGTAATGTATTAATACTTTGTGGTTTGATTTATTCATATAGGTATAATAAAATTTATTTTTTTAAAAACATTTGTAAAAAAAAAAAATGAAAGTTTGTTGGGCCGGCCCATCGGACCATGTAACCCTTTGTTTACCGGGGCGGACTTGGCGGACTGGGCCATGAGACTTAACGAGCCGGTCCACTTAAGCCCCTTCATATGTTATGGCCCCCCCGGACCGACCCCTTTGACAGCTCTACTTATGCAACATATTGCTTGCTAACTTACTATAAAAATAAGTTGTTCAAAGACCAGTAATGTAAATATTGTCTTATATCAAATTCGTTGTTGAGGGAAAAATTAAAGATTTCACTTAAACGATACCATTGTCACATAATAATTTTAGTTGCCACATAAACATCTCACTTACTTCAAAATCTTGATAGAGCTCGACTTATCAATATTTAAAGTGTCAAAATGGCATATTTTCTTCGAATCGGAAAACATGTCATTTTCTATCATTCCTGTATGAAGTTTCATATGGTCAATAATTATTTTTTTGGCTTAATTGCAGTTTTGGTCACCCTATTTTCACTACTACATCCGTCCCTAATTATAATATCCTTTTAAGAAAAATAATTAAAGTTTTATGTTAATTTATAAATTTTTATTGACAAAAATTATATTTGTATAAATTATATTTTCATATACTAATTTGAAAAACTTATAATAATACATAAAAGCTTATTTATTTGTATAAGTTATTTCATAAACTCAAAAATAAATCTATCCATTTATACAACTTTTCAAAGAATAAATAAATTGCAGCAGTAACATCAGAAATATTCTCAGAAATTGATTAGCAGAAAGAAATAGCATGGGATTGGATTTTGGAAACATACATTAAATGACCGAATGATAAAAAGCAGAGGTTCAAAAGGAGTTAGTATACATATTCACAATAGTATACAAACATTAATGCATTATACTTGCATTAAACATTATTTTTATAGGGTGTCGTCCCGAATGTTCCTTCATTGCTAGATAATATTAAGGCTCATTTTTGGAATTGGTTTAGTGGCCGCTCAAGTCGCCAATCCCTTTTGTCTTTTTTTGATTGGTGTGAACATCCTGTCTTTTGTTTTCAAAGTATACTATAATTTACTTTCTGTTGTAAGGGATTGAGTACCCCTTATACTCCCTTATAATATATATTTTGCATATAAAAAAAAATGCATTATACTTGCAATAAAGTAATATCCATTACAAAACGATAGGCCGTTAAAAAAAATATTTACACAACGACAGTAAGGTGTATATTAGCAATAGATATGCATACAGGACAACCACATAGTTGCAGATACCAATGAATGAAGCCTATCAACAATATGCATTAGAGAGCTCTACATTAGCTAGATTAATGAGCTAGAAATGATGAAAATATGCAACATAAATACGACTTCACAAATTGAATTGAAGCATTTTAACTCATAAAATCATTCATTTCAATCAGTTATAAGGCTAAGAGCAAGGTAAAACAACAAAGTTTGAAATATAGGCATCTAATTTAGTGATGTACAACGATCCGGAGAAAAATCTAACGCATTGAGATCTGTAGTTCTCAATAGATCTAAAATATAAGAGAATCAAAGACAACAGGAACCTAACACAACAAACACAAGAAAGAAGACGTATGAGCCTAGATCGAGGGATGAGTTCAACACGTTAGTCACCCACCAAATCCTTTCGGGTTATAAGAACAAACAGACCCTTTCAAATCCACGAAATCAACCACAGTGAAACAGATCTAAAATCGCCCCAATTGCAGAACAAAAAAAAACACAAAAAATAAAATAAAATAACAAAAGCCGGACACTAACAAAACGAACAACAATCATAAATAACAATTGGTGAACAAATGAACAGATCCGCGACAAGGCTATCAACAGACGAACAAACAAAGAAACTTCGGCGAGAACAAAATTTAAAATTACAAAATACATGACCCACAACTAGTTTTTATTAATGTTTAACTATTTTTTGATTTATTTCTATAATAAAAAAATAAAAATTCTTACTATAAATTTGATTGTGTAATATTCTTTTATTATAGATTTATATATAATTTTAAAATATATATTTAATTAAAACCAATCCAACCTGATCAAACTTAGTCTAACCAATTGAACTTTAAACCAATAAATATAGTTTAATGACCGATCAAATTCTAATTACCTTGATGCTCATACTTCTTTCGTTTCAAATATTTTGTACTTTTTAATTTTGTTCTTATAAAAATCAAAATACTGTTAATAATATTTACAATTTATTTTTCCTATTACAAAAACTAAAACATTCGTTAAATAATTTTTTTTAATAAAATAAAAATAAAAATGATTTAATTTATCAATTAAAAAACCAAAATTTTGGGACAGAGAGTAAATAAGAAACGAAGCGTATATTAGACTCTCGATTCTGCAATATACTCTTGTTCTTCATCACTTCCCTCCGCTCTCTCCGAAGTTTTGATTTTTCATTCTCACCCTTATTTTCCATTACTTTCCCGCCAAATTTCCATTCACAATCGTTCTCTGTTGCATTCTCATTCACACTCTATTTCGTTTACGGTTCAAAAAACCATCGCGGTTTTGGATTTAGGGTTTGGGATTGGATATGGAAAGCATTGATGATTCCGATGACTGGAAGTTCAAGGTCAATTTCACCGATGAGGGAGTAAAGATGTTGAAGGAAAAATTGAATGAGAAACTGAAGGAATTAATGGGGAATTACACTGATGAAATTCTTGTGGTATGAATTCATTGACACTATCTGTGTTTAGATTGTTGATTAGTTCATATGTGTTGTTACAATGTTGATTAATTTTGATACATTGTTAAGTGCTACTAGTATAATTTTTACACTATTAACAAGTCACAACAACATTGAATTTAAAAGTTGTTGAGATTAAAATCAAACATTTTTAATCATCCTATGATTATGATTGACTGACGCGATAGTGAATATGAATTACTTGTGTAAAAGAGATACTCCATTCGTCACTATTTTAAGTAAAAATTTAATTTTTAAGTTTATTGAATAACCGATGTATTTGGGCTATTTATTCAATGAACCAAAAAAGTGATTTTTTGCATATAATAGTGGTCAGATGGAGTATATATGGATCATGAATTTCACTACCTGTTGTAATAGTTTTCTTTCCCTATATATTATTTTGTGAGAATGAACAAGGTGATGATATCACTATAACCATGCTTTGGTATGATTTATAAATAAGTAAGCAAGTTGCTGGAGAAGGGTGTCTGTTTAGTTTATAATTTGATCCTCTATTTTGCTTGTTTTAACCTTTAATTACGAAAATGTCATATTTTTTTTTTATTCTGTTTCTTGTTATAAAAGATTTATAGAGAAAAAACATTAAAATATAGAAGTTATAAATATTTTTTTTTTAATTGGTTTCTATAAAACTTTAGAGATACAAATAATGAAATAAGGGAGGCATTTTCTTGACCCTTAAGGTAAGCATTTTCATCAACCCTTTTTTATTAGCTTAGAAGTGAATCAGGGAAGTATTTTCTCTTGAGTAGCATGGTTCACATCTTCTTTTAATCCTTAAGGGTCACTTTTTCATCAACAGCCACTTATTTAAAGTTTTGTTAAACAAAATTATATATTTTTTTCTTCTAGCATTAAAACTTACAAGTTTAGGCTATCGTTTGTAATGCATCTGAGAATCTTTTACAGAATGTAAGCTAACCACTTTTGAGATGTGCTAAAATATTTTCATCTGCATGCCTCTGTTGATGTTTTAATATTAGACGGAATCTTGATGAGGAAATATTTTGATTACTTCCTCACAAGACATGTGTTCATGACTTCATGTATATATCGAGCTTCATGAAATCGCGGTCTAAAATGTGTAGCACAAAAATGAAAATACCATGAACGATTAACCTGTTTTGAGAATATGTATGTAACTTTAGGGTGAAGTATATTTGTTTCAGTTAGATTGATTTTGACACTTGAAAATAGAGATTGATGATTATATAATCTATATTAACAGGAACAGAATGATCTGTGCATAAACAAAGACTGGTTTTGGGAAAATTTGCTAACAATATTACAAGACACAATTGAAAGCACTAGTTGGTTGTGCTTCCAGAAGATATTGAAATCCTTTACATAATATGATTAAATGAGAAGCTTTGAGTTTTATGGGTCGTTGTGCTAGCTAGTAGCTACTACCCTCTCTGCTTGATTTTGAAGAAAATAGCTGTGAAATTTAGAGCAATTAGTGTCATACTCAATGAAGTTGATTCAACTTGGTTATGGATGATGGTTTGGGTTATACTCGGTACCATTTTGGTATTGCTGTATCTTTTGGGGTTGAGTGGTTGTCTGAATTACATAAAAATATGGTTATAGCTCATGGGTTGTTCTTTTATTGGTACAATTGTTGAAATTTCATGTAAATCTGAGTTAAGTACTCAGTTATAATGTGCTTTTATAGTTGAAGGTTTTACTCCGTATTTTGAATTACCACAATCATCATAATATAATTACCCTGCTTGAGGAAGTTTATGCCTCCCTACCCTTGATTGGTACTTTTGAAATGTACCACTATGGTGCAGTTAGTTTCTTGGATTTTATTTCAAGGATAAATTTTGTAAGCCTTGTTCTTCTATAAATATAATCACGATTCATGAAGAAGAAGAATACACAAATAATTACAAACTCTTGTGGAACACATCATGTCATATAGAGAATCGCCACCCTTGTAACAGTGAGAGTGTGGCGCCCTAGTTGTGTATCAAATTTTTGTTATGCGGGTAAATAAGTGTGTGCGTTTTTTAGTTAATGTTCTTTATTCTTTTTATTTAATTTTTTGTGCATGTTAGACTTAGTTGAATGAGTAAGAGTAAGGCATTTCTCCATTTTGTTTAATTTTTAATATTATATGTGGTATATTTGTTGGTTGGGTAAAGCTAATTAACTGTGGGGTTTTACAATTTTCATATGATGGATTTGACTTTATTGATGTAAAGTATTTGTTATTACAAATGAGAATTGACGTTCACCTAATGCACCGGCAGGATTATGTTATTGTGTTACTGAGGAATGGTAGGGGCAAAGATCACGCGAAGAATAAGTTGAATGTTTTTTTGGGGGATAACAGTGATTCTTTTGTATCCTGGTAAGTGGTAACTTATGTTTATCCCCTTTTTGATGGATACCAGTAAATTTGATGTAAGTGAAAGCAATGTAGTACTTACAGTTACATTTACAACCATGATTCTTTGTTTGTGCTAATTTGTAGGCGTATCTTGTTAACAGGCTTTGGGATCATTTGGCTTTGAATATAGATTTATATGTACAATCTAAGGGATTACAGGATGAATCTCCCAAAAGCAAGCTTCCATCAAAGGTCCAAGCTGATGATGATGGTTTTCAGAATTTGACTTCAAAGTCAGAAAGAGTAAGGTCTAGAAGTCGCCGTAACAAAGATTGGAAAGGGTTAGTAGGCAAAGACACCGAAGCACCACCCCCGCTGAGCATTGTGGTTGACAGCTTGCATTTGGACGAAAAATCTCAATCTAAAGTCAAGCATGGTCCTATTGTAAGAAATAAAAAAGTCAAGCGTGGTCCAAGGCCACCACCTCCTGCACCACCTGTTCAGAGGAAAAGGGGTTATGCTGTTGTTGAGCAACAAAAGACTAAGGTCTGAACCATTAATGATATCATTCTTAGACATTTTTATTTTCTAGTTCTCCTAGTAAATTTTCAACACTAATAATGGGTTTATCATGTATGGTAAAAGTGTCATGTTTACACACCACGTGTGGAACTATAGTTGCTTTAGTGATTTTATTTTCACTTGTATTGAATAAATAAATTAGACCACGTCACTTATTATTTATCAGTACTTGTTTTCTTTTAGATCCAATAAAGTGTAAACAAATTATGTCCTATTTGAATAGAATTTTAACTCTGCTATTTTCCTTGCCCATTTTTATTTTTGTATAAGTGAGTGAGTAAATGCATCTTTGATTTTATCCTTTCAAGCATCTAGCTTACCAAATAACTTTGGCAGAGGGGTTCAGTTTCTCAAGTAACTATTGGTGCTCCTCGACGTCTGCTTCAGTGTGCAGTCCGCGATGCAGTGGCTACTTCCAGGCCATCTAGTTTGGGCACACCAGTGGAGCCCTCTTTAAAGCGTCCCCGTTCTGCAGTTTCTTCATCCTATGTTGAGTCATCGATGGTTGAACATCCTCATAGGATGCAGACCATTTCCAGGGTGGCAAATCCCATGTCTACAGTGTTTAAGGCAGTGGAAGAAGCTGACGAAGACGTGGTAAAGTTAAAATCCTCAGGAAGTGCATTTGATTGGATTGGTAATGATATGTATCCATCATATGGTAACATGCTACTTGAAGATAACCAATATCAAGAGCAAAGCCCATTTTTGTACCATAGGAAAAAGTACTATGGTGATCCTTATGCTGCAAATATGACAATGTTGGATCATGAAACTGGTTCTCCTTCTGATTCAAAGGTGGAAAATCCCATGTCTACAGTGTTTAAGGCGGTGGAAGAAGCTGCCGAAGACGTGGTAAAGTTAAAATCCTCAGGAAGTGCATTTGATTGGATTGGTAATGATATGTATCCATCATATGGTAACATGCAACTTGAAGATAACCAATATCAAGAGCAAAGCCCATTTTTGTATCATAGGAAAAAGTACTATGGTGATCCGTATGCTGCAAATATGACAATGTTGGATCATGAAACTGGTTCTCCTTCTGATTCTTCTTCAGACAATGAAGGGTATGATGATGTTAATTTCATGGGAAATAGTGTGGGTAGAGTTTCCCAGTTAAGTTCTTCTGGTGGAAAGAGGGGGGATGATTCACTGATGGTGCACTATAATGTAGCCAAAAATGATGATGATAGTATGCTTCTAAAAAAGAATAAAAACCAGGAGCAATCTGCTGCTGCACCTAACAGTTCCAAGATTGTGAATATTTCTGTTAATGTAAATGCTTGGAATCCATCAGTCCTAGAACAATACCTGAAACCAAGACAGGTTGTAGAATTATCTGGTCATAAAACTATAAACAGTGGAACTGGAGCTCTAAGATCTGGCCTGAGTATGGTGAATGAGAATGCCAAAACGGTGAAAATTAACAATGGAAAAGTGAGTTGTTTTGACTTGCATTCAGTCTACTAATGATACTTGTAGTTTCTGTTAGCTCATTTTCATTAATGTTGTTGGCTTATGGCGTTAACAGGTGAAACCTACTTTGGATTTGCTGAAAGAGACTCAGAAGGCACAAGCACAACCACCAACTCCTGGTACCGGTAAGTTCTATTTTATTTATTTATTTATTTATTTACTTTTTGCGTCAAAGGTCCCTGCTTTCAGTTGGCCTGTGAAAACTATATTTTTGGTGTAGGGCATAAATATTTGTAACTTTTCTGTTATTTTATCACTACATAGTAGACTTTTCATTTCTAATTTATTTATCTGAAGTTGTACTATTGATTTGAGCTTTAATGTTCTCAGGTTCAAGTGCCCCTAGTTGTCCCTTAGACGATGCTGATTCTCGAACCATATTTGCTAGCAATGTAATAACTCTTGCTCCTTTGTTATGGGTTGGGTAGACCATTTGTGGATTGGTATGAATAAGATTTGTTCACTTTCTAAAGTTTCATATTGATCTTCTCAGGTTCATTTTGCTGCTACCAAAGATGCCATTTCTCGGCATTTTAATAAATTTGGGGAAGTGCTAGAAGCTGTTATAGTTACTGGTTCGATAACAGGACAACCAAAAGGGTAAGGAGTTTCAGATGTTCATGAACATTATATGTTTATGACTATGTTCAATATTTTTGTATATCTCTCTATAAACCACTTTTTCCGAGCAGGGCAGCTTATGTGGAGTTCATGCATAAAGAAGCAGCAGATAATGCATTATCACTGGATGGAACTTCCTTCATGTCGCGTATTCTTAAGGTAATGATGTCTGCATAGTACTTCAGTTATCTGGAGGCTCTCATCATAGTTATTATTCATGTTCGGTTTTCCTCCACAAATTGTATCTCTTTTAATTGATTAGATAGTTGATATGCGATAAGCTTTTCATTGCGTCATTAACGTATGATGATCACGTTGAACTTCCTGTTGACCGCTATACTCTTGCATTGGAATGCACCCCTCTATGTTTCAAAGATTGGGAAAAGGGTGTTTAGATATATTGGTCCATGAGTGTATTTTACAATTTGTGTCATTCTAACAGGAAGCCCCCCGCCCTCTGCAATAAGAAACCAGAAGTTTTTTATGATTTTCATGGACTCATTGTTCACAGTCTCCCCTTTCCAGTAAAACATGTTTGAAATGTTGGTGGAGCCTTTGGTAGGTCAATAAAGTTCAAAATATCTGCTTGAAATGCCGATGGAGCATCAGTAAGGCCAAATGGCATTATTAAATACTCTTGGTGATCATCAATTGTTCAAAATCAGTGCATGGGATTCATGGAGCCAACAAGCCAGAATCGGAAATTGAACTTGTATTGTTACCGTATTAAGGGCTTTAAAATCCACACACCGATAGAACCCGTAAAAGCTCAATGAAACTACATATTATTGAATAGTAAAGATAAGCTCAAGCTCTACAATGGTGGAAAAATAGAAAATGTAAGGATAAACCAGAGCACAATGCTCCTAACCAGAGAGATATCTCTCCTAAATAATTGTCCAACAATCTTTCTGAATGGGTTTCCTCTTATAACCGATTTATTACCATGAAGTCGGGAGAATATGCAACTAACAATTGTTCCCTCCCTTTCTAATTACTTCTAGAAGATGATGTCATGTGAGTGTGTGTAGTCATAGGACCCTAGTGTTCTATCACACACATATATACGCCAACTAAAATCCTTCTATAATAGTAGGAAGGAACTGTAATTGGTACTGCTACTGTTCCTAGTAATTCAATTCTGCAATAGCTACCTGGACAAATGTCTACGGGTAAAAGCTAACTGGAACTTGCCCTGGTAGAAAATTAATAGCATGATCAAAACTCCTTGGGAGGTAATCACTTAGATTTCCGAAACACTTTAGAAAATTGGCTCAAAATAGATCGCAACTATTAAACCTGAGCCTTTAATAGTTTTTCCTGCCACTTCCTCCCCTTTATTTTGAAACCTCATTTAACTAGCTGATTTTCTTGGGGAGGAAAGGGTTGGACAGGACTCCTAATGTGTGCAGAATATAGTTTCACTTATATTTCATGTTCATAATGCAATTTTAAAATTCTATTCACCAGCCACGCGTGTTTTGTTTAATGAATGGTTTGTTTGGATAGTAAATGGACTTATCCCAGTAACAAAAAACAATAGTGACTGAATTGTTTTGCTATTATTCTTCTTACAGGTTGTGAGGAAAAGTGCCGCACAACATCAAGACTGTGCTCCAGCTGTGCCATGGCCACGTGGAGTTAAGGGATCTCCTTATCATTCTGCAAGGTTTCTCAGAGCTCCCATTCCATCAGGTATTTCTGGGGAATTTACACCTAGGCCCCCGGTTAAATTTGGTGCTAGGAGCTTGCAATGGAAGCGGGATGCGCAAGGTACTTCATTTGACAATGGTGCAACTTTAAAAAGCAGCAGTATATCTGCACCTGTTTCTCGAGGTCTCACCTATGTGAGAGCAGAATCTATGCTAGATGGCAGCTCGAGTACCAGGTAGTTTGGTTTAATTCTTCAAAAAATGGCTGCAGACTAAGGTTTTTGCATCAGATTAGCAAAATGTCCGATGGAACAAAAAACTAAAGAAAACAAACTTACAAATATCAGGAGACAATCCGTGGCATAATTTTTGAAATTTCATTCTCTGTACATGTTCACATTTTAGTATCTAGATATTCAAGCTAGTAAGTGAAGTTTAATAATGTCTAGTTTTCCCACTGGAAAGTATTCTAATCCCAATTTCTTTTACCAACAATTTTTAATATATATATATATATATATATACTTATTTGAATGATTGAGATTAAAAGTTGATTGTATTACTTCTTAGTCAAGTTACTTTATTACCCATGCCTATGTAAGCTTTCCCATAGGTAATTTATATTATTTTTTTTAATGAACCAAACATATCTTCTGGTAGTGTAAAAAAATTAAAATAAAATTGGGTACATTCATGACTCAAAGAAACCCCTAACATTTCATCCAAATATACTTAAGTAGCCAAAAGACACAAGACACACACAATTGTACAAAATAAAAGTATATTTATAATAAAATTGTGTACATTCATGACTACTTTGTGTGTACCACATGTCCACACACCCACCTTGCAAAGGTTGAAACATGGCAGGCGGTCAAGCAACATTGTCAGATTCCTAAATTTGTAAAACACTATCCTCCTTTGCATTCCTATTTCTCCCTAGTTAGATATCCATTTGTTTCATATGTGTACTATTATTATATGTGTCTTTTATATCTCAAATTTTATTTTTATCTCTAAATTAATTATTTTGTCTATTATGCTCTCTAAATGATTTTTTTTTGTACTACTACTAATCAAATGGATACTAATGACTATTTTACAACTATTTTCAAGGGGTTTCCATCTCAGCACCTTAATAAAATGATTTTATTTTATTTGTAAACTCTGTACTCATTACAACAAAAAATTTAAAGTACTGCATAAATATACAAAATAGTTTTCAATACGAGATGAATCAATACGAATTAATAAGTCTTTATCAAGAAAATATGAATTAATAAGTCTAGTAATTGTACCTACCAATTACAAACGAGGGAATGAGTGTTCATGGTACGATTTAATTTGGTTCGATTGACTTTTCTAATTAGAAATATATGAACCAACCCGAACTGAATCAATACGGTTTGAATTGGTTTGATTTTTTACAAATTGGAAAATATAATTTAATCTAAAGTTAAATTAATTAGTTTAACTCTACAGAGCCAAATAAAAAAAAATAATGTGATCACTATTTTATTTACATATGAATTACCAAACTTAAAAAATGCAGTAAAATTAAAGTAAATACTTCATGTGACCAAATATATTTGTTGATTGAAAAAGTGATTAAACACGTCCAAATCAAAATGATTTATTACCGTAATCAGTTTGGGTTTAATTAGTTTGGTTTTGAACACTTCTAAACTTGAAAAAACTATTCCATCTCTTGAAAAAACTATTGTTAAGGGCTTATTATGAGTACAAACAAATAAATAAACATGAGCATATTATAGTACCGATAGTGTAGTGGAGATGCAAAAACTATAGCAGCAGTAGTGGAGTGGAGATGCAAATAGTATAAGTAGTGGTGGAGATGCAATTGTACAAACAAATGAAGAGAGAACGACGTAATTTTTATCCTAAGAGGAGGTTCGAGTATATATAAGGTAGAGAAGAGGTGAAGAATCAACCCTAACAGTAGTGTGAGAGAGACCAGTAAATATATTCTTTTTCTTCTTCTTTTCTTCTTAGTGTGATATTGTTGATAAAAAAAAATTCATGTATATTTAGGATTCGTCCTCTCCACTGCACCCACAACACAACATGTTTTGATCAAATAATTTGCACTAACAAAATTAATGCTTCTTTAGTCTTCGCTTAATACAAACAATGAGTTCATACTCAACGATACTCTTCTGTTTAATATATTGTTTTTCTGTTTAATACTCTTCTGTTTAATTTGCTCTGTTTAATATATTGTTTCTATGTTCTTGCTTTATTTTTGCGTTATTTGCTCTAAAATACATAGTGTTGCTGTTGCCTTGTTTTTATGTTTGTTATTCTAAAATATATTACGATTGTTACTAAAATATATTGTATTGTTTTTATATATTGTTACTCTAAAATATATTGTTGCTCTGTTTTTATATATTATGATTGTTACTCTAAAATATATTATGAATCTATGATTGTTTTTACTGTTATATATGCTTTTTTTGTTATTATGGTAATAGTTGATTTTAAGCTCTTTCTCTTTCACTCTCTCCCTCAACATGTCAAAGACTAATCGTTTTTCTCAACTTGTAGCACCGAAAAAAAAATGCCTTTTCCTTTCACCGGTATTACGACTCCTATTGACAACGACAAGACGGGGAGTTCAGAACATCCATGGGTGAGTGACAGTAAAAGAATCAAGGTTTTGTCCACCGTCATTCAGCAAATGTTGGTGGTTCTTGGAGCAACGTTTGTTGTTCAGACCAAGTCACTGATGGATCTACATCTTTATTTGCACGGTGCAACTTACCTCTATGTTATTCTTCTATATTTGTGTTTATTTGCCATTACCATTCGCCAGACATCGTATAATAAAAGTTTGTTTGACTGTGTGTGTTTTATGGTGATTACCGGGACAATTTTTATTCTTTAAAAAAATATATTAAATTAATGATGAATAACATAGTAATAGTAGGGAATCAAATTATTTCCTCTCTTCAAATTATTGCAGTGTTCCTATTAAAATAGAAGTTTTGATTTTTCAATTTTCTCTCTCAATTGTTCCAAGTTTGGTTTTCAACATTTCATATTGAAATAAAATTAAAATTAGGGTTGTTTATTGAAGTTAAAATAGTAAATGTTTAGAACGAATAAAATGAGTACATTTTTTTTTGCAAGGTAAAAATGAGTAAACAATGAATTACCAAACTAAGAAAATGTAGTAAACATTTTTTTTGGCAAGGTAAAAATGAGTACATTTTATTCACATATGAATTACCAAACTAAGAAAATGTAGTAAAATTAAAGTAAATACTTCATGTGACTAAACAATGAACCACACTTTAATTGAACAACTAAGCAATTTGTATTGAGAAACTCTAATTGAATGCCAACTAAGCAATTTTTATTGAGAATCGACGAGAGAACTATATGGGAATATCGTTATGCATAATGAGCCTTAACTCTTCACTTGTCTTATCTGGTGTTGTACTATTGCACAACAAAATTATAGTACCTGTGGTGGAATTAGTGGATTTGCACAACAACAAAACTTCTGATTTTGTATTGGTTGAAACATTATAGTACAAGTAGTGGAGATGCAAAACAACAAAAATTATATGGAGAAGCAACAAGTAGTATATATAAGAGATATAAGAGGTGAAGAAAAAGAGCACTCTACTCTTCACTAAGTAGAGTGAGAGAGACAAACCAGTAAGTATTCTTCTTCTTTTTCTTCGCTAAGAGTAATCTATTCTATTCTTCTTCTTCTTATTCACATAATAAATATTAATATTCTTCTTTTCTCTTCTTGTTCTTCAACAGGTATAAGAGAGTGAACCAACATTACTCTTCAGTGACAAAGTAGAGTGAGAGAGACACCAGTAAGTATTCTTCTTCTTGCATTCTACTCTACTCTTCTTGTTCTTCTTTTACCTGATACTATCTTTTGGTTTAGCCTGGACCATTTATTTGACCTGATACTGTTGGTTTGCACAGGTTTTTATTATTTTTTAAACAATATTAAATTAGAGATGAATAACATAGTAATAGTAGGGAATCAAATTATTTCCTCTCTTCAAATTATCGTGGTGTTCCTATTAAAATAGAAGTTTTGATGTTTCAATTTTCTCTCTCAGTTGTTCCAATTTGGATTTTTAACATTTCATATTGAAATAAAATTAAAATTAGAGAGGAAAATTTCAAACCTCTTCCATTTTCTTCACATAATAAATATTCTTCTTTTCTCTTCTTCAACAGGTTTAAGAGAGTGAACCAATGAAGAAGAAAAAGAGCACTACTCTTCACTACGTAGAGAGATACCATTAAGTATTCTTCTTCTTCTTCACTAAGAGCATTTTACTCTACTCTTCTTCTTATTCACATATATCTATGTTTTTGCTCTAAAATATATTGTGTTGTTTTTCTCTGTTTTTATGATTGTTACTCTAAAAAATGTCGTGCTGTTGTTATATATTGTTGTTCACACCACTTATTAATAAAATAATTTAAGTATTAAGTTAGATATAGAATTTATCTTTATTGATAGTTGAACTTTTGTTTAAAATGTTAGGTTTCTTAGACTTTGGGCCTTTTATGCCTTTTTATATTATTATCAATTTAGTAGTTTTATAAATAATGTTTTTGCGACAGATTGTAGGTAACCAAAATCAAATGAAATGTTTATTTTCTTTATTTTAATATTTTCTTTATTGCTTTCATTTATCTTTCTTGCAATTAGCATTGTATCAAATATTGTCTAATTCTTTTTGATTTTTCCAGTAGTGTAAATTCTAAGTGGAATTGATTTTACATTTTTTTTAATATTTTGTAATTGTACGATGAAAGTGTGTAATTCTTTATAGGCATGTTTAAAACATCATATAAGATTTATTTACTAAAATCAGATTTTTTTTAACATGATATGAATTAAATATGTATTTTTTAAATGAAAAAATTTCAAGATAAAAGTAACCAAAATCGTGACCTATATAAATCAAATTTAGAGCTCGTTTTTATTCGGAGGAACTTTTTAAGATATGTTCTAAACATACTTGCGAAAAAAACCATTCAAAAATACACATTAATTTAACAAACGAGGTCATCATTTTGTAGGGACCAAAAACATATTTAAACCTATTTTTTATTTATTAAAGTTATTGTCCCGTGTATGATTTTTGTAAAAAATAAAATTATTAACAATAAATATTTATTCAATTCATTTTATTTATGATAAATATTTTGTCCTATTTTTTTTCTTATAATAATAAATACACGTTGATTTAACAAACGAGCTCAATCTTTTGTTGTTTTAAAAAAAAACTATTTGTGAAAGTTCACGTCCTTTGATTTTTTAATGATATTTGAAATTGATATTATACTAACGTATACAATTTATTTAGAATTAAGTAATTAGAAATATGTTATCAAATGTTTTAAAAAGATAAATTGTGCAGTTTAATGTAAATTTATTAAATGAAGATATTTATTTTAGTAAAATTATTTTCCAGTGTATATTTTAATAATAAAATTATACTCCATTATCAGTGAGAAATATTTATCTAGTTTTTTTATGTATGAGTGAAATATATTTTCCTTTTTTTTTTTTTTTATATATTCATCAATTAGAACTAATTGTCTCGTTTTTTTTTTTAAAAAAAAACTATTTGTTAATTTTTATATATTAGTGATCAACACTTGTCCCATGACATTTTAAGTATAAATGACAAATATTTATTTCGTAATTGTTTTAATATACATTTATCAATACACTTCTCCTATATTTTTGATATAAGAGCAGAAAAAAATAGGATAGAAAATTTGGAATATTCTTAAAACTGATAAAGGACAAATTAACAAACTTGGTAGTAATAAATTTTTGGCTTAATAGATCTTTCGGTCCTTGTATGTTCACGAATTTTTGGTTTTAGTCCCTGTGTCTTATTTTGTGGCAAATAAGTCCCTGAATCTATATTTTTTTTTTTGTTTTAGTCCCTAAAGTCAAAATCCGCAGGAAAATCTACAGTTTTCGTGAAAATTTTCCTTCGGATTTTCCTGCAGATTTTGACTTTAGGGGCTAAAAAAAAAAATACATTCAGGGACTTATTTGCAACAAAACAAGACACAGAGACTAAAACCAAAAATTCACGAACATACAGGGACCAAAAGATCTATTAAACCTAAATTTTTTATTGATTAACCTAAATAAATAAACTTTTTATAATCCTTTATTGTTTCTGGTTTTTGCTCTAATTTTTTTTAAACTTAATTTTCTATAATCTTTTTATAGTTTTTCTTTTATGGGTCTTGCTAACTAGTGCATCCGGTGCACAAATTAATATATTCAAAAGTAGTAAATTTTACATTGAAAAAAACATAACTTACATTTTGAAAAAATTGGCTACACAAGTTCAAAAACAATTTATTCACCTTTGGTTCCTTAACTAATGCAACGGGTGCAATGTTTCTTTTATTCCTATTTTTATCCATAGATTCATATTTTTATTTTATTTTTATAATCTTTTAATACAAAATACATCCCTTCTTGAATTCTTAAGTGATGCTTTAATCAAGTAGGAAATCTTAGTATTTCCTTCTGTTCTGTCCACTCGTTAACCTTGTAAAGCAGAACGGTTTTAAGCACCAACCGGACCGAATATAGGCCCAATTCCCAGTTTGACCGGTTTGATCGGCCGGTCCGATCCGATCCGATTTTGACAATCTTAGTTTGAACATATATTATTCCAATTTACGCTAGAACCTTTCATGCATGTCACTAAAGTTGATTACAGTAATTGCTAGATCTAACATAACTTGCATTTTCTTTCTCTTGCACTCGTTCATGTTTTAGAGTTTTCAAAATCATTCATCAAATATTGAATTACTGCAAGGGAATGTTCAAAGGCCATCTCTAACAGATTATAGTTAATTAAATTACTAATTTATAAAATGACATTCTTTCGAAGATAAGGTTCATTCCCATGAAATTTTGTTATTAGTTAAAGTTACACTAATTACCATTTTATAACTATCCAAAAATGGTTTCCAAAAAAAGTGAATGGAGTGAGGATGAGTTTTTTTAGGTATGATATAATTTTGGATTCTTATTTGGTCCTCATTTGAGTTTGGAAAAGTTCTTATATTATATTTGCAATAGTTGACTTATTCAAATTGACTTGAGATTTCAAATTTGATTTTATGACTCGAGTGAAGTTCAACATCTATTTAGAAAATTCAGTATTGGTGTGCGATTATGTGGAAGCCAGGTTTGAAGAATTGCAAATTTATAAAAGTTATAAAAGAACATTCTCTTAAAGGTAAAACTCTATCTGGATTGACTTATTTAATGTTATTTACTAGTATAAATTTTGTAACATTGTTTCAAAAAAATTATGAAAATAACTTATACTTTCTTTAACTTATTTGTAACTTATAGCACAAATATTTTTTATGAATTGCACTTACATATAAGACACTCTTCGGATTACACTACATTATGTCATTTTTTTTAAAATTATTATCAGTGTCGACGTGTCCGTACTGTGGATAAACAATTCAAGGCAGCCTATCACAATCTTAGATAAGCAAACTAACTTCAAATGAGCAAAAGCAAATGAGCAAAAGCATAAAAAGCACCCTGCCAAATTCCATAATTGATCACCCAGCTTAGCTGTAACAATCCGGACAAGGCCTTTATGAGGTACAACCAAACGCACCAATAGAAGTAAGACACTGCTCTTGGACAAACAATAAGAGCGAGGCACACCCTGTTACTTCTTTGACAGAACGCATCAACTTGATTTCACAATAAAAAAGATAAGATGATAAATGCTTGTCAGCCTTGCTGCTAAAGATCGCAGACACCATCCTACACAGCACCTGTCATAACACTGACCTGAAGCGAGTCACAACTGTCAGCTCGCGACCATGACCGATCTGGACAGCCTAAACACACTCTAGGATTCAGACACCAATGAGCCACATTATACTCTAAGTTACAAGCTTTAAACTTTAGCCAATTCCAGGATAAAATCTTAACAGCCTCCAGTACAAAGCTTCATTTAAAGCATGTCATTGTTTAGGTGGATTGTAAAGGGATTGTAGACAAGTTTCCTAATTCTTTATTTGATGTTTTGAAACGACTAATTTTTTTATTTTTATTTTTTGAAATCCAAACCTGCTTATTTTAAAAGAAAATAACAGCAGAGAACAGGGACCAGACCTGAAGATTTGGGACATTCCCCACCTAGGTACGGGAGCCAACAATTTTAGCTACTTGAGCAAGCTCATGAGCAGCCTCATTACAACTACGGTTAATTAAACTAATTGTAACATCAACCAAACTAACAAGCAAATCCTTACAATCTAAGATAAATGGATCAATACTAGCAAGTGCCAAGTCTCCTTTGTTACAATCAACCAACCGTGATGCATCTAGCTCCACCAAAACATGGCTCAAATTCATATTCATAATAGTTTAAAGACCCCATCTCAGTCCTAAAGTTTCAGCAGCCACAGGAAGTGCCACCAAATCTGTCTTTTTGCAATCTGCTAAAATCACTTCACCACTATGGTTTCGGATGACTAGACCCCAACTTACTAAACCATCCAAATCACACCCAGCATCAATATTCATTTTGTAAAAACCAGATGGTGGAGGTACCCATTTTGGCTTCGGAATGCGTCGGTTCTGAACCTCCGGCCTTGGATTAACAGAATTAAACTCCCCCACAAACTCTTGAGCAGCAAGAGCCACACTCATTAGATCAAAAACAACATTTTTAAAGCTTAATTGATTTCTTAAAAACCAATTTTTCAACATAGTTGCACAAAACAGTTGGGAAACAAACGGTTCTTTGCATTCTAGCCAATTCAGCAACCAGAGATTCAGATCAGAAAGGGGAGGTGGTTGAACACCCGAAAAAGAGACAAACCATACCTGAAGCACAAGGGGACATGCCATGAAGAAGAGATGCTCAGTTTTTTCTTCAGCTTGATAACAGAGAGGACACACAGGATCAAGGGAAACTCCTCTTTTTTTAAGATTGCCACGAGTTGGTAAGATATTTCGGGCCAACCTCCACATGAAATTTCTAATTTTATTAGGCAAAGGAACAACTCAAATAAATTTCCAAATGTTACCAAGACGGGATGAGGAGGCTTCTGGAATGAAAGAGGACTTTTCATTACCAAGAAAGTGATAAGCCGATCAAACCGAGTAAATACCATTTCTCTTGCTAGGCCAAATCAAGACGTCATCAGGTAACCTGAAGGACAACGGAATGCTAGAGATGATTTGAGCCTCAAAAGGATTGAAAATTTGGTTGATGAGGTTCTTATCCCACTTCCTAAGGTCCCAATCAATAAGGATACTAACAGTAGCCTCTTCCTCCAACAAAGAGACAGCACTACAAACTTTAAAGCTGGAGAGGGTTGGTAACCAATTATCTTTCCAAATCCTGGTTTTTCTACCATTCCCAATTGACCATCGAGACCCCTTTTGAATTAAATCTCTAACTGACATTATGCTCCTCCGAGCATGACTAGGTTGGTAACCGATCACATCATCTAGAAAATTAGCTCTCAGAAACAGTGGATTTCCGGTTTGGCTTACTGTAAATGTGACAAAGCTGGTGTGTTTTTAGGAGCACATATGATGACTATCCCTATGTGTATGGATGCTATGGAAGGTGAGGCTCTAGTACAAAGCTTCATTTAGAGCATGTCATTGTTTAGGTGGATTGTAGACAAGTTTCCTAATTCTTTATTTGATGCTTTGAAACGACTAATGTTAGGAATTAGTATTGTTAGACTTGCTGAAGATGGATATCAAACCCGTGACCCCCTTATCTCATCCATTCCGTAACTCATCTACCACAATCACCAAACCATCCTTATATCTCCCATGTATCCTAATTATTTATTTGATGTTTTCGATCTTAAGTCCATCCTCCAAATGTTGTATTTTGATGGACTCTTATCTGAACTAAAGTCAAGTTTGTTAAATCAAGTTAATATTACAACTCATAAGCTACCAAGAGCATGATACATTTGAAATAACATAAGCATGTTTCCTTATAATAAAAGCTTATTCAGCAAAGCAGATTAAAATTTCCCCTTGACATAGACACTGAGCAGAGCACAACACAAACACTAATACGTCGAGACCAATAGCATAATCCAATATAATCATGTGTCAGTGTTGAACACCGACGCGTGTTCGACACCAGGGCACGTTTAAGAGTGTATGTGCTTCATAGTTTTTCCGTGTTTTAACATCATCACAATAAGTAATAACTGAATTCAAACAGCATTGTAAAAGCAAGACATTCTAGCTTTTCAAGTCTAATACAGCAACTATATTAGGATTTAAATTGAAAATGAAAACCTTCTAACTATCCTCAAATTGATCAGGAAAACAAAAACCAATTCATCTAGAAAACACAGCAAAAACCAATCCAGCAGACAAACCAAGAATACAAAGAAAAGAAACTCCTTTAACCCTAACAAACAAAACATTCATCTGTTTAGCAACTTGAAGTGTAAGTGTCAGAATCTGCAACCTACCTTGTTCTTCCATCTTCTTAAAGAAATGCATTGGCTTCAAACTTTGCCGCAACATAAACGCCAATGAAAAAGGAAAAGCAAAAGCCAAAAAGCTTTGAACAGAAACCTCAGTAATTGGTGAAGATTTAGTTATGTATGTGATCCAACCTCCAACACCAAGCTGAACAAGACCCATCAAAGCAACAACTCTGCTTAATCCATAAATGTTCTTCATCATTCCTTCAAGAACATTTCTTGTCTCATTAGCAAGTGGTGATAAATCTCTTTCAACTGTTGGTCCTTCAATCTCTTGGTGTTTGAAATTTGGATTTTCACTTGGGTATGGGCTTGAACCTTTATCAGAATCTTCTGATGGTGAATCTTTGGTTGATAAAAACTTGGGTTTTGCAAAATGAAGAAAAGGGTTGTTAAAAATTGGAACTTTATGGGATGAAAAGGGATGAAGATTGAAATTGGAAGTGGGGTTTGAAGGGGTTGTTGATTGAGAGAAAGAGTGTGGAAAGGAAGAAGAAGATGGGTTGTGAGTTATGGATTGAAAGATTGGAAATTGAGAGGGTTTTAGGATTGAAGAAGTTAACCTTAATCTTCGTGAAATGATGGCGGCCATTGGAGTGGGTACGATGATGATCTGAGAGACAGACAGAGAAAGTGGAAAATTTGTGAAGTGTTTATTTTCAATGCACAAGAGAAGGTAGATTGAGTTTTTGTTTCTAAAAATTCTCATTTCACCCCCACAATTCTTTTTCCCCCCGGACTTCCAATTTTATCCTTGATTCAAAAGTTCGGAACGTATTTTTTGAGATTTTTTTAGTGTAAATTCAGCAAAAATTTCGAAAAAGCACATTCCAAAATTCATTTTCAAGTAGGAATGACAATGGAAAAGGTACTATAATCCCCATCCCCATACCTGCAGTTTGAAAAAATACCCGTACCCATCTACATATCTGCGTGGGTGACAATCTTTGTCCCCGTACCCATGCTCTATGGGTACTTAAGTATCCATACCCGTACCCGTTACCCGCATTTTTACTAAAAATAAATTGATCAATTATAAAATATCATATAATTTTAATAGAATTTAAAAAAATTCAAAGATTTAATGTTGATTCATGAAAATTATAAATGAAATTATTAGTAAAATCATTGGGTATGAATAAATTGCCATCCCTATTTTCAAGGCAAAAAAAATTCGGAAAATGTTTTCCGAACTTTTTTAACAAGGACAAAATCGAAATATTGAGGGTGAAAAAAGGTTGTAGGAAGTGGGATGAGAAATTTTCTTTTGTTTCCAATGTGAGGAGGGTAGTTTAGCAAAAAGGCCCAAGCCCACTAGAAAACCAATTAATTTCCTTATAAATTTATTTGGCTTGAGACTTCTTTTCGCGTCTTTAAAATTACCAAAATAACCTCTGATGTCCTTTTCTTGCATTGCCCCTCTATAGATAAGTATAGATTTATATCATAAACCTTATATATTGGATTATTCTTACATGATAAAAATTTAAGTCCTCCTTACAAAATATGAATCAACTTTCTATCAATTGAACCAACATCAATTGACTATATTGCATTTTTTGGTACTCAAAACCTTATATTGGATTTAAATAAACAGTAACGAGGCTAGACAATATCTTTAAGAAAACAATGAATTATTTATCTACTTATTTTTAAAAATGAATAGTTTTTATTTTTATTTTTAATCATCAATATTATATAGTTTGGATGAATAATAAAGTCCGTACAAATATATGAATTCCTATCCATTTTGGTTATGGAGAGCCCATCAAAGAAGTGATGAAGAAATTGCTCTTCCATGTGTATATCTTCGATAAAAATTCCAACTAGATTGCATTAAACGACCAAAAGCTTTATTCATCCACCAATAATTAATTATTAAAACGAATTGGTTTAGGACCTCAATCGAGAGAATTGTACTTTAATATTATCGGACAATGATTTGAAATGTGTCTGTCAAGGGTCCAAAGGTTAATGTCGCTTCACTCCATAATCCACTTTTGACTCTTTGAGAGACGTAACATAAGTCTATCCAACCGACTAATACTAGTTTAATAATGGTTTTGATTGCTCTGTTTTTTTATATATTAGATTTTTCCCTCTAAAATTGAGAGCAATGAGATCAGCGATTTTACACTTACAAAAAATCATTAAATCATTTGCTTAGAATGAGTGAGATGGCACTTTGATGTGTCTTGTACCTTTGATAAGATTCAAATTTTCTTCATGAATAATCTTAGAAATGCTTCTGCCCAAGACATCTTCTGCTATACAAAAAAGAAGTGAAGATAGAGGATCCCCTTGTCTCACCCCTTTAAAATAAGTAAAAAAGCCTTCAGCCTTGCCATGTAAGACCAAATTGAATTTGATCATGTGTTCCTGCTAATAAATAGAACAACAAGATCAATAAACCAAATGCGGAAAATAGAAGTCAAGAATTTACCTCCAGCCATTGTTACAATGTTATGAATCACCACTCTTTGAGTCTTCTAAGCTCTTACTCTCAACAATATAGATGGTGTATATCTTTTCTGAATAATGAAGTGAGAGCAAGCTTAGGGACCAAAGGTTACTTATAGGCTTAATTCTACCATCAAGAATTCATAAGCCATTACCACCCAATATAATTATCATTAATCTTGTGACTCTTGACAACCAAAACCTCCATAACCTATGGACCATTAAAATTGAGGTTTTATTAACAATAATTTACAATATAAAACCATCAAATTATTACATTCTCCCACTTGGTCCATAGGTTTTAATTATTGGCTTAAATGAGTCAACAAATACCTTCCTTAAGAAACAAACATGTGAATCATAGCGATAGTTCCTCTAAACGCGAGTATTATCATCTATGTATTACAACATATTTTGTTACTCAAGTATTTACTTAATGTGGTAACAATAAAACTTAATGAATAAACCATATGTTTATTCTTGGTCCAAAATGAAATGTATTTTCTCAAAAACTGAAGTGCGCATGAATATGAGAAAATACCATAATATATAAGAGTTTTATTAATAAACTGAATGTATACAATCATAAAGAGGAACCAAGTCCCATATTTTCTGCATGATCCTTGAATTTTAGTGGTGGCATGCCCTTAGTCAAAGGATCAACGATAATTAATTCAGTGCTAATGTGCTTAATGACCACTCCTTTTCCTCTAATGGCTAAGTACTTAATGTCGATGTGCTTACTTCGACTTCCACTTAGCCATAACAGCAACTGAATTATCGCAGAAAATTTTCATAGGCCTAAAGATAGAATCCATGATTCTAAGCCCATAAATAAAACTCTTAAGCCATACACCATGAGTAGTTGTCTCAAAACAGGAGACAAACTCGGCTTCCATAGTAGAAATAGCAACCAAAGTTTGTTTAGTGCTTCTCCATGAAATAGTGGTCCATACTTGGATTATCTGATATCTTCATCTGGTGAACAGTCTTTCATCTGAAATCTCTCTAAAACTTTATTGATACAGGTTTTTTTGAGATAGACCCAAAAAATCCTTCATATCAAAAATTTTAGAGAGAGATTGTTTCACCTAATGTAAAAACTTTATCATTGGTAGCAAGTAAAATATCATCCACATATAAAATAAGAAAACAAATTTTACTCCCATTAACCTTCTGGTATATGCATTGATCCATGGGATTTTCAACAAACCCAAATGAAGAAATTACCCCATGAAATTTGAGATACCATTGACGGGATGCTTGTTTTAAACCATATATGGATTTCTTAAGCTTGCAAACCAAATGCTCACCATTATTAGAGGAGAAACCTTCAGGTTGTTTCATATAAACCTCATCCTCTAAATCACCATTAAGAAAGGCTGTTTTCACATCCATTTGGCGCAACTCAAGGTCAAAATGTGCAACAAATGCCAAAATGACACGAAGAGAATCCTTCTTTGATACAGGAGAAAAGGTCTCCGTGTAATCAATTCCCTCCTTCTGAGTGAATCCCTTAGCAACGAGTCTAGCCTTGTATCTCTCAATGTTACCTAATGAATCTCTTTTGGTTTTAAATACCCATTTACAACCAATGGCCTTCAACCCATTAGGTAACTCTACAAGATCCCAAACATCGTTGTTCTTCATGGAATTCATCTCATCAATCATGGCATCGTACCACAAATTTGACTCTTTGCAACTCATGGCTTGTGCAAAGTTTTCTGGATCATTCTCAATTCCAATGTTATAGTCAGATTCTTGTAGATACACAATGTAATCATTAGGAATAGCTGGTTTTCTTGTCTTAGTAGACCTTCTTAATGTTGGATCAACATTCTCTTGTGGATCATGTTGTTCAACTAATTGTTCATCATTTTCAGGAATTTGATGATCAATTTGATCTACCGGAATATCAGCATTTTGTGGAATCTCAATGATTGGTGGTTGATCAACATCCATTTCAACTTGAGGGGTATTGTGAACAACAACCAATCTATCACTTGAAACAGAAGGTTGGGACTCTGTAGGATCATGTACAGAAACTATCACTCCCACTAATCAAGTAATCTTCAAGAAACTTTGCATTTCTTGACTCCACAATCCTAATTGTGTGAGATGGACAATAAAATCTATAACCTTTAGACCTTTCGGCATATCCAATGAAATACCCACTAATGGTCCTCAGGTCTAGTTTCTTCTCTTGTGGATTATAAATCCTCACCTCAGACGGACATCCCCAAACGCGCATATGTCTCAAACTCGGTTTACAACCCTTAAATAACTCAAATGGTGTCTTTGGGACAGCCTTGGATGGAACCCGGTTGAGGATATACACAGCCGTCTTTAGTGCTTCATTCCACAAGGATTTAGGAAGATTGGAGTTGCTAAGCATACTCTGCACCATGTCCAATAAAGTTCGGTTTCTTCTTTCTGCAACACCATTTTGGCTCGGAGAACCGGGCATGATATATTGGGCAACAATCCCATGTTCTTGAAGAAACTTAGCAAATGGACCAGGTGCTTGTCCATTTTCAGTGTATCTACCATAGTATTCACCACCCCGATCAGATCTCACAATTTTTATTTGCTTTCCACATTGGTTCTCAGCTTCATCCTTAAAGGCTTTGAATGCATCCAATGATTCATTCTTGTTATGAAGCAAATAAATATTCATATATCTTGAGTAATCATCTATGAAGGTGATAAAATATTTCTAACCATGTGCATCCATATCTGGACAACATATATCTGTATGAATTATTTCTAATATGCTTGAACTTCTATTGGCACCCTTCTTAGAAATGTTGGTCTGCTTTCCCTTAATGCAGTCAACACAAGTTTCAAAGTCAGCAAAATCTAGAGTATTAAGTACCCCATCTTTTACTAACCTTTTAATTCTCTCAATGGAGATATGTCCTAATCTCCGATGCCAGAATTCTCGTTAATATTACACCGCTTAATGCCAGTTTGAACATACATTGAACTATAAATGGATTCGTTTTGTAAATTAATACGATAAAGACCATCAGACAAAATACCATTCCCAACACATTCTGAATTATAAAATAATTCAAATGACGTGTCTTTAAAATGAAAGGAATATCCAAATGGTACAAGTCTAGAAACTGAAATCAAGTTTCGTGAGAAACTTGGTACATAAAAGGTCCTTTCTAATTTCAAAACAAAACCATTGTTCAAAGTTAAAATGCAAGTTCCAATAGCCTCCACATGTGAGCCCATCCTGCTTCCTGATAGGACAGTATACTCACTTCCTACTGGCTTTCTTAAGTCTTGCATACCATGCAAGGAGTTTGCTATATGGATTGTTGATCTAGAATCAATCCACCAGGTGTTTATATTAACATCAGCCATATTAGATTCATAACTAACAAAGGAGAATGAATTACCTTCGAGCTTAGGAACATCATGTTTGATATCAGAATAAATAACAGATTGAGAAGCTGAAAAATTCCAAAGGCTCATGTCAAAATCTTGAGGCATATATATTGTCTATAATGTATGTATTACCAATGTAAACATACCCCAAAATAAATCTTATAACATAAAATTACCTGCGGGCTAAATTTTAATGTAATAAGACTTATTTCAATTTTACAAAAATCAAATTATACACAAATTTCACTTTATATGTGTAAAATAATTTGATTTTCCATCCAAAATTTATACTTTATGATAAAACTATCAAGTTATATACCAATTCATAATCCCTGTGGGCAAATTATGAAATAATTTGACATTTTATCCTAATTAACCATACAAATATAATGAAAATTCTTGCGGGATAAAATCCACTATACCACATATGATTAATCACAATATTATGTCTAATTCCTTATGTGACCTTAAAACTTTAGAAATAATTTTAATTAATTAAGGGTGCTGCGGCTAATCCAAAACTAATTAAAATTATAAAGGTCACTAGACATAACAACTCAATTATATGAGAGAATAAGTTACACAAATCAAAATGAGATAGAATGATAAAATTCTCATATATAATGTAATAAAATTCTCATATACAATTGCATGACTAAAATATAAAAATTTTCATATGCAATTGTATAACCAAAACATAATATTATGTATCTGATTTAATTTATGCATAAACTTATTCCAAATAGTAAAGCATAATTACTCAATTAATCAGAAAACATAATATTCAAAATATAAATCTTCAATAAGACAAAATTATAACAGCATTGTTATCTGTCTCAGTGGTCAAGAAGTTGACCCTTTTACAGAAAAGACATGGGTTCGAATCCCTGAATCTAATTTTTCTGTATATTTTTCTTCAAAATTGTAATGCAGTATATATATAATATATGTATATATATTATTAAAGCGCAGTAATATACAGAAAACAACACATAGCCAAACGGTAACAACATTGAAAGCAAACGTAGGGAACGCCGGTTCGAGTCCCTACTACAACTGTTCTATATTTTTGTTTTAATCAAATCTGTTCAGAAAAAATAACGGAATTAAACAAAATGGGACAAACAGGAATCGAACCGACAATCTCGCAGTGATTGGCAATCGCATAAACCGTTGCGCCGCTTAACTTATTAAGGTATTACTTGCATTACTTAATATTTAGAACAACAGTAATGATTAAAATAAACTTCATCATCTTCAACCTCCAGACGGATCAAAACGACCCGGTTGAAAACCCACGCGAATCCGAATTGAAACCCGACGGTTTCAGCTCAATTAAAACATGAAAATTGTCAATTATAAACCCAGAATAACCATACAAAATATTTCCAATACAATTCAGATTTTAATCTTGATGAAAAGGGTCTAAAACAAATTACCCAAACTAAAAATTTCAAAACTTGAAAACGGTTCTTGACATTCTGGGCACTATTTTGATTAACAAAAATAACTGAAAGCTTAGAAACTCAATAAAATGAAGATTTCTTATACTGTTTTGCAATAATAATGCTTTAAACTGAATCAAAATAAAATCTTCAAAATTACCAAAATGGAAAAACGAAGAACAAACAAGGCAGAGGCAGCAAGGCTCTGATACCAAATGTAAGACCAAATTGAATTTGATCATGTGTTCCTGCTAATAAATAGAACAACAAGATCAATAAACCAAATGCGGAAAATAGAAGTCAAGAATTTACCTCCAGCCATTGTTACAATGTTATGAATCACCACTCTTTGAGTTTTCTAAGCTCTTACTCTCAACAATATAGATGGTGTATATCTTTTCTGAATAATGAAGTGAGAGCAAGCTTAGGGACCAAAGGTTACTTATAGGCTTAATTCTATCATCAAGAATTCATAAGCCATTACCACCCAATATAATTATCATTAATCTTGTGACTCTTGACAACCAAAACCTCCATAACATACGGACCATTAAAATTGAGGTTTTATTAACAATAATTTACAATATAAAACCATCAAATTATTACATGCCATTGATAAAAATAGATTAAAAAACTGACTTGAGGATTACAAGTATCCAATTACAAAATATTTCATTAAAATCAAAGCATCTAAGAATCTTAAAATTAATTTTTTTTGACACAAGAACCTTAAAATTAGAGAGAGTAAAATAAAGAAAAACCAAATTAAATTTTAAATAAGAGAGGGCTCATTTATAAAATTTTAATTTTTAGTTGTTATTCAGCCACTCTACGACTATGTGCAAACATTTTAATAATCCAATAAAACTGGTTACTAAGTGTATACTATGAATCAATAAGTCAATCAATTGGTTCTTGTTGATCAGAATGAATTTTGGTTTAGACATCACAATAATTTGTTATATATACATTTAAAAGTCTGAATTCAACTGTGAGATAAATAAAATAAATAAAATATGTGGTTATAAATTGTTCTTACTATATATTGAAGTCAAATTTTTCAAAATAATTTATTAAAAAAGAAATTTATTAACCATTTTAGTCAAATCTCCATTGGTGAAAATCACTTTATGTATTTTTTTTTTGTTTCTTTATTTCTCATTCAATTCAACCATAATTAAATTGGACATATACGATCTTACTTTAAGAGGATTTGTTCTATAGGATTATATTACCGTGTCTTTGATTTCTAAGGAGACAGGAACATACGTCCGGAGGATGAACCATGACTGTGTGATTAGAGTGTGATTAATGACAAGGATGACTCTCACGTTTGAGATTTCATCCTCCGTAGAGCACCGTTCTCAGCCGGTTTCACTTGGTCGGGGTGGTCACACGCTGTTTTGCCAAACTCAACAATTGTTATAAATCTTGACAAAAAAAAAAAAAATTGGACATAAATTTAATACCGTAACATTCTGCTGTAACAAATCTACACTGTCCGATCTTAAATCAACCGTTTAAATTATTTTGATGTATAAAATTGTGTATAAAATCCAGACCGTCTGATCATAAACAAAGACCCAAATTTATTATAGTGGGAAACTGTGCTAAAATATTAACGTAGGGAAACTTGGTCCAATTAAATCAATTGAAGAAGATTTCTCTTACAACCCCCCACATTTTTTTATACCCCCTAACTGATGTTTTTGCCCGTGCAAAAAATTTCGATTTTTACGAAACGAAGTTTAGAGGATGACTAAGTTCACATACCAAGGTTTCAATTATTTTGGTTTGTAAAAACCGAAATTTTTTGTTCATATGGCAAAATGAAATTTATAAGGGATATAAAAGAAATGTGGTTAGCTGAAAGAGAAATCTTCTTAATTGAACGAGTTGAATCACGCAGGTCTAGGTTATTTGATCTCAAGGATCTGAGTTTGGAAAAAATAAATTTTTTAGATGAAAATTAAAAAAATTAACAACAAATATAATATCCATACCACATACAACCTGTTATTGCTAAAATTAATTAGAATTGAACAATAATATATATATATATATATATATATATATATATATATTATCTAAAATAAAATTAAACAAAAAATAAATAATTGAACAATATAACTACTTCCTTATTCAATATTCTGTAAGAAAAAGAAAAAAAAAAAAAAAAAAACTACTGCTTGATCTCTTCCCAAACACAAACACCAACACCCATGTGTGTGTTATTTATGCATGGAAGTTTAAGTAATAGGCAACAAAGGACATGAGAGAGAAACCAATGAATGAACCAAGTGAAGCAGCATCACTATGGCTTGGTGATGGAGCTGGGGCATAGTTTTCATGGCTTGGTGCTGGAGCTGGGGCATGGTGGTGGTGATGGTGGTGACCATGTCCCATAATGGTGTTTATCATGGCAGCTAAGAGGACAATAGCAAAAACAATATTCTTCATCTCCATTGTGATAGATGGTTATTACACAAAAGAATATGAAATGAGTTGGGATTATTGGAAGATTAATTTATAGTGGGAGGAGAGGGCATGGGGTGGTTATTGTGATTTTTTATTTTTGGTAATTAAAGATTTTATTTGTAATTTGTAATTAAAGAATATGAAAAAGATTGTTTCAAAAAAATAAAATATGAAAAAGTACTTTTTTTGTTGACCAATATGAAAAACGTTACTTTTATTTTTTTCTGATTTGTTTCAAGATTTTATTCAAAATATCATTATACCAAATTTATTTATTTTTGGTAAGATCATTATACCAAATTAATACTGAAGATTTTTACGTTTTTTAATAAGAAAAGAGTTAATATTGAAGATTTGTTTCCGTTAAGAGAAAAGCATAAGATCTCACACAATCGATGTTGTAAAAAAGAAAAAAAGTAAGAGGAAAATCTGACAATTGATATATCAATTATATTCTTTTTTAATTTGAATAGGATATCAGTAATTCAGGACAATAAATAATTGAACAATATATCGTAATATTCAATTGATAGCCGTCGTGATGTTAGTTTGAATACGTAAGGGACTTAAGTTTGAATTTGAAATTTTATATTTCTCCATAGGATAGAGTGTTGGGCGGGCTTGCTCACTCGAAAAAAATCGACTGGGAAAAACTTTAGTCCATCTCTGACCATTTTATATTTTAGGTTTGTCGGATGTCAGTTTATATGGGCCACGGGTTGATCAGTGTGTGTTATTCAGATTCGCACATCAATAAAACAAAGACACAAAGCCTGATTTGGTCTTAGTAAGAAGTTTGGGTAGTATGCTAGAAGTTATAAGATTCGATCCTTAGCTCCGTTATGAACCCCCAAAAAAAAAAAAAAAGACAAAAATAGACACGTTTATGTGTGTGTGTGTTTGTGTGTGTCTTTTTCTTTATTTTTATTAAAAGAAACGATGTTTCAATACGCGATATAAGACAAATGACTTTTTTTTTTTTTTTTTGATATATATAAGACAAATGACTTATGATCTTACAACCTTGGTCAGGTTTAATTAACACATGTTAAAATTTGTAAAATCGAACCGAACCATATTTATCTGTTCTTACCCCATCATTTGTCACAAGTAAACTCAACAATCCGTATAAATTAAACCTGTCCGATACACCATGCTTAAGCTAGGTTAGTATGAGTTAGTCAGTTCAAATATTTTTGCAAACCCCTATGCAATATTAATGTTTCCAGCAAAGAAAGTGAGATTTATCATTTGTCGGGAGGCCTTAGTGCTTCAATTCTTTCACATAAGTTGGGAGGGACAAGTTGATTAAACACTTACTTACCAATTCAAATTCATTAATCCATCGGTCTTTTAAAAAATATATCCAATAAAAATTATATTTTTCAATAATGCTAACGTCACATTTTTTATTTTCGTATTTGGTGGAAATCATGAGATAGGTGTGTAATACCTTCGTATCTTTTGTTAATTGACTAGCTTTTAATTTTTATTATTTTTCTATTAATATATACTCAATTCATTCCAAAATATAAAGAAAATTGAGTCAAAGAAACTTAATGTATGTGGTTCAACATTTAGTCCAAATACATTCATTTTTATTGATCAAATTTTACTTATATTTTAAGACGGAAGAAGTATATAATATCCTTAAACTTCAATTTTGACCATTGACCAATAAACCAAAACGGCAACTTTAGAGAATAGACGACGCATAAACCACACCTTTTAGCTTTTAATCACACTTTTTAAACGGTTGTCTAAAGTTAAAAATATTGTAATGTGATCTCATAAAAAACAATACATGAGTGTGTTTTAGCTCTTGTTGCAATTCAAATTCAACGACATCTAATATGGGCTTGATATAAAAATGGACCTAACAAATTTAGTAAATTTATTATACCAATTCTTCAATTTTTATTATTTTAAATTTTTTCTTGAAATTAAAAATGATAAGGATGTGTATCCTACAACAAAACCCTAGATTTAAAACATTCACAGCACATACATGTATGAATTTCTAGAATGAAGTTGAATTAGGATTTAAAACATTCACAACCCTAGATTTTAGAAGGAACTAAAATCATAATAAAAAATCAAAATAGTACACAATATATTGAAGTTGATCAGTACTACATCATAAAGTATAAACAAGAAACACAACAAAAAGATCAACAAACAAAGAAACTCATTTATATATATACAACATAATTACTACATATACTATATAGCACTAACACATCAGATTGTGTTCGGTGTCTAACATGTGTCAGTGTCTAACATCGACACATATGATTACATTCAATTATTTTATTTTCTCAAATTATTGGCACGGTGTCTGTATCCATACTTCATAGAATTCATCACATTGAACTTCCACCATCATGTTCAATTTCAGAACCAGCTTCATCTTCTTCTTGCAAGCAATCAATACCAAAAGCACCATGACCATAACCAAAGGCTTTAATATGATCTTTAAGAGACCTTTTATGTTTAAAATCTGAACCACATAAACAATACCATATTTTGCCACAATTTTTCTCATGTGTTCTCCAATCACCTTTAACTGCAAATGATTTGCCACATTTTCTACACAAATAAGGTTTAATACCATGCTTTCTCTTATAATGTGTTTGAAGAGTTCTAAAATCTTTAAGAGGCTTTGCTCTAGGATGATCAATGTTGTGCTTGCAACCTGGTGCACAACAAAAACATGGAAGCCTTAACATTGCTGTTGGTTGTGTTCCTTTTAGAGAATCTGGTCCTTTTCTGTATTGAGATCCATGTCCCCACATATGCATCTGAAAATATCCATATAAATTTTTTTATTTTTTTTAAAAAAAAACCCTTTCTATTAACTACTAAAAAAGTAAAATTCATGGAAAAAAAATTAGTGATGGAAAAATAAAACTAGGTTTAATTAATTTTCTCGTCGCAAAATTAAACCATAAAATTAGTGATGAACTGTAATTTTTTTGTCCCTTATGTGACCAATTTTATTATTTCTAGTTGTGATTGAACCAAAATTGTATTTTAAAAAAACAAATTATTATCATGTAAAGTAACATTAATAATACATATTTGGAAATTATGCAAAAACAAAGGTTTTGCACAAAGGGAAATTAAGATTAGTGTATATTTGAGTTTTATTGAACATATACATAAAATTGTGCTTTTAAAATTGTATAGAAATGGAAATCCAACATTCCCTTGTAAAACAAAGAAACACAAAACAAAAAGCACAACAAAAACAAAAAAAATTTAACGTGGTTAATTTTCTTATTACTCATACTCTCTAACGCATTCACTCTAACCACCAAATCATCCTTATATTTCTATCAAAGTAACTATTATAGAATCTATATTCGTAATGATTAACATAAAATTGAAGACATTTACAAAAGCAAACCAATTATTAATTTTTGGCTTATCCTTCATATTCATGTACCAATTTGGAAAGCTTAATTAATGTGAAAATTAAAATTATATAGGTTACCCCAAACAAAAGGGTTCATTTGTTCAACTATAAAACAAATTTTGCCGATGTTGAAAATGAAACCTCTAATTTTGTTATTACTCAACTCTCTAACGCATCCATTCTAACCACCAAATCATCCTTATATCTCATGACAGAGTAACTATTAAAGAAACTCTATCCGAAATGATTAACATAAAATTGAAGATATAGTTACAAAAGCAAACCAAGTCTTAATTTTTGGCTTCTTCATATTCATGTACTAATTTGGAAAGCTTAATTAGTGTGAAAATTAAAAATAGGTTACCACAAACAAAAGGGTTCATTTGTTCAACTATGAAACAATTTTTTTTAACTATACTTCAATTATTTCCAACTATGATTTTATCACACACATAACTATCACTAATACCTTGTAAAAAAAAAAAAACTATTAGTAATATGTTTTGTTTTCTACTAACAATATAGTATAAATCTTTTTGCAGTTAAGAAAAAAGTAATATGTTTTGTAGTACTATATAGGAAGTGCTTTGGAAAAGTCTTTCTGATGAGAAACATCTGAATTCTGAAAGAAACATTGTTAGTAATAGTATTAATAAATTTGTTATCATTTATTTTGAAGTACAGTACTGGTGCAGCACAGTGTTCTAGGTGACATAAAAGCAGAATAGGCTTGTTTGAAAGAATAGTTTCAAGTACACTGCTGAGTCTGAGATCAAATAGTACTCAGATGTATGAAATTAAGAAGAAAAAAATAAATAAATCAAAAAATACCATGCAGAAGGGATATAGACAGAAAAACCATAATGATTATGTTACTCTCATAAACATAAATAAGGAGAAAGTAAACTTCACAATACAAATTTATTAATGTAGTAAAATAAGCTGAAATTTAGTGGAAAACAATTATAAAAGAACAAGATAAAATAGAAGCAAAGAAAAAAAATATATTAAAAGCTTAGTTTTTTTCATGATCTAAGTGCATGTTTGGATTTGCGATAAATTAGGTGGAATCACGGTTACGAATCTTTGCAATTTTGACAAAGACTACGGTGCTACACTTTAGACTTTTAAGAAAATTATGATGGAACTGTGATTTTATCTAACTGGCCGACAATTCATACGATAAATCTATCTTTGTTTTGACGGTAGAACTTCTTTCAAATCATGTGCCTAGCTAGGAGCAACTATTCGTAGATTTGTACTTTTCACTGTGAAATTGCTTTAGAGACAGTAATTCGACGCAAAATCAAACATACACTAAATATGGTAGAAATAGTACCTGAAGATTGTTGTATCTATTGAAAGTTTTAGAGCACACAGGACATGAGAATTGTGTAGGACCAATGAGAATTTGAGAAGGTGTTGGAATCCAATACTGACCCTTGTTCAATTTATCCAAAGGGTTTTCAGAAATCATATTAGTTTCTTCTTTTTCAACCAATTCTATACAATTTGAGACCATCCTTGATCCAAGATCAGAAGAAGAATTACTACTCATTCTAGGAAGCCCTATTTGTAGTGAAACAGTAACACTTTCATCACCATCATCAACATGCCTTTCCATTAATCTTTTGTATTCTTCATGTTCTATTGTGGTGTTTGAGGGTTCATTTTGTTGTTCTTGTTGTTGATTATTTATGAGACTTAATTTGTTAATTAGAGGAAGAGCTTCTCTAAGAGGAGGAGAAGAAGGAGGATTTATGGTTGATGAAGATGATGAGGGTTGATTATTATGATGAGGGTGGAGGAGCATGAAGTTGAACCATTCATCAAAAAAGTTAGATTGAGGATCTGTCATAGTGATCAATGTTTGATGTTGTAAAGGCTATTTGGTTATGATTTATATATAAGTTTCTTTTTTAAATATATAATAATAAAATATAAATATTTATAGGTCATGCTAAATAGTATCCCTAGAGCACTTGTTAAGCATGTTAAAAAAGAAATTAAAAAAAAAATTATAAAATATTTTTACACTTTTAAGGCATCAACTACACGTATTTTAAAATAAAATTTTCATATTAATATACTTAACTAGTATCCCAAAACACTATTTAGCATTTTCCATATTTATATCATAGAGTGTCTGCATGTTGATGTGTGAGTGTGTGAGTGAGAGAGAGATGGGGGATATAATTATGTGGGAGAATGGAGAGCCATAAATTGTTTTAAGTAAGTTTGAAGGTAAAAAGAATAAAGGAAAAATAAAGTCAAGAAATTACCCTCTGCAAGGCAATAAGAGAGAAAGTGAAAGGGAAATGTATAGTCAGAGATTAGACTTGCAGGTAGGTTTGTCTACCATGACAGGTAACATACTTGCTAAGAAAATGGGTTTAACGGGTTACCCCGTTAACGTAATAACGCACTTTGCAACCGTTTGATTAGAAGTTAATGGTTGAGATTAAAAAATTAAAAAATATTAAATAAATTAAATTAATTAAGATCGTACAATTATGTTTTAATGCTCGAGATTGTTAACTACTCCCTCCGGCCTTTTTTATAAGCAAAAGTTGCTTTTTAGGTTCATTGAAGAAGTAATGTATTTAGTCTTCCTCCGGCCTTTTTTATAAGCAAAAGTTGTTTTTTAGGTTCATTGAAGAAGTAATGTATTTAGTCTATATTTAAGACTAAATACATTATTTTTTCAATGAACCTAAAAAGCAACTTTTGCTTATAAAAAAGGCCGGAGGGAGTACGTGAAAGCAAAACATTAGAATCAATCTCTGTCTAAAGTTTGGATACTCTAAAATTAAGGACATATTTTTATCTGATGTCAATATTTTGCGGATATTTGTGGATACGTATAAAAGTATTGAAATTATTTATGTTACAATTTTAAAAATATTTATTAGATACTATAAGATATTTTATGGATACTTGTGAGTTAAAATATAAAGAGTATAAATATAAAAATTGTTAGGTTGAATGTTATAAACTATGATTGAAGTTTGAATTTTTACTCATATACTTGTGTTGTATGTGTGAGTTTATATTGATTTTGTCATTTCATCTATTAAAATAAATAAATAGGAAGGGTATACAAAAAAATGAGATAAAGTTGTGAGAAATTTATACTATTATTATTTACCTTACTCAAAGTAAATAGTACACTTGTCATTCTCACGTTCATTCTCAAGGAAAAAATTTATATGTGGCATTATTTTATTGATGTGGCGCCTATATGTCTTTTCTTTATGACCTAAAGGGACACGGTTCAATTCCCACTAACAACAAAACAATAATTTTATGACTTTTTTTTCCTTTTTTTTGCCTTGCTTTTTATTTTTTTATCGATTATTGAATCTATTGTGAAACAAAAAAATAATATAGATATTAAGATTGAGATGAATTATATAGAATAAGTACAAAAAAGAATCTATTCTCAAACAAAATAATAAAATTGCCTTGGTTTGTTTTTTTTTTCTTACCAATTATTCAATGTATTGCCCAAAAAAATAATAACAAACCTTACAAAATAAAAAACAAACAAAAATTAATTAAAAGATAATATATATTATAGTAAATTACATTACCCTCTTTTGAGAGGTGCTTAAATTACATTACTCTCCCCTTTTATGTTAAAATATATACTTTCCTCATCTCTTATACAAAATATATTAGAGAAAATTACTCTCTTCTCCCTCGAAAGAAATTTGAATTTCATCCCTCTTTCCCCTAATATTAAAACATACATTTTCATCTTTTAATCAACTTCATTTAAATTTTTACACGAGTTTTATTAATTCTTTACGCAATTAGAAATAAATCACTTCCGTTAGTTCATATATCTTTGAATATTTTAATGGAATATTTTATAAAAATAATTAAGATGTGAGACCTAAAGTTATGTTCATGTTGTTTTGATATTACACGAGTTTGATTTAATTATTCATACTATAAGAGGCGAGACATAAGATTATAGTCTCAATTGTCTTTACTTTTTACATACGTTTGATTTAATTATTCACACCGTAATAGATTACTCTTTTCTGTTAGATTAAATTCTTTTTGATATTTTAATTGAAAATTTTGTAAAAAAAATTAAGATGTAAGGCCTTAATAAAAATAATTTACAAAAATAATTAAAATGTGAGACATATAGTTATGGTCTCAATTGTTTTACTTTTTACACATGTTTGATTTAGTTCTTCATAATTTAAGAGATTATCATCTTTCGTTAGAATAAATTTCTCTAGATATTTTAATTGAAGTTTTTACAAAAATAATTAATAATTGAGACCTTATGATATCAATTGCTTTATTTTTTCTCGGGCTTCATTTAGTTTTTCAAGTCGTAAGAGCGATTACCCTCTTCCATTGGATCATATATCTTTAAATAATTTACTTGAACATTTTATATAAATAAATAAGTTAGGAGGCCTAAGGTTATGGTCCAGTTGTTTTACTTATTACACGAGATTGATTAGTTCTTCACACCATAATAAAATACTCTTTTCTGTTAGAGCAAATCTCTCTTCTTTTTTTTTTAAGCAAAAGGAGAGTCGAGGAAACCCTCAACCCTTTCCGAAATATATTAAACATAAAATAAAAGAGAGTACAAACTGGGGGGACATCAACCTGACCCAGTTAACCGTTTTGCTGCAATAAAGATAAAACAAATAAAATCAGCTACAAAGTGGTTATAGATCCAACCCTAACAGGTGAAAACCAAAACATACACTAACACATCGGGCACTATTCAGCGAACCCGCGCGCGGGCTCGAAACCAAATAGCAAAAAAAGGACGTGTCAATATTTGTAAAGGTATAAAACGGCGAATGAACTGACCGCCAACACGGACAAATTCACGTACCAAACCCCCTCTGAAAAAACAAAGTAGGTATCAAGACCCCTTTCGGGCCAATCAAACTCAAGCCCCTGCATACTGTTAGATCCAAGGAACCAAAACAGATGCAAGCACAAAAGTGAAGAACAGCAACCTCAGTATCAACAACTCAAACGACCACCGGTGACGGAGGGGAGTCCGATAACCAGATCTGAACCAAGAAAAGCCTCACGAACAGATCTGGGTTGCACAGAAACGGTCACCGTTGTAACAGAACCGCAACAAAGAAACGGCGACGAAACCACGAAACCAAAGCACTGTAGCGGCGGGAAGGAGCGATGACGGTTGAAGAAAACCACCCAACACCGACGGCGTGGGTTAAGAGCAAACTCCGGGAAGAAACGAGTCCACCGGAGTTTAGTGGTGATGACTCCATCACTACAAGAATAACTCAGAGCAAATCTCTCTTGAAATTTACAAGTATTATAAAAAAGCGAGACCTATTATTATAGTGTAAATTGATTTACTTCTTACATGAGCTTGAATAAATTTTTTACACCTGTAAGAGATTATCCTCTTATGTTATACGAAATTCATTTTGATATCTTAATCAAAAAAATTACAAAAATAATTAAAATATGAGACCTAGGGTTATGGTCTCAATTGTTTTACTTTTTACACATGTTTGATTTAGTTCTTCACAATATAAGAGATTATCATCTTCCGTTAGAACAAATTTCTCTACATATTTTAATTGAATTTTTTACAAAAATAATTAATAATTGAGACCTTAGGTTATGATATCAATTGCTTTACTTTACTCAGACTTCATTTAGTTCTTCAAGTCGTGGAGCGATTACCCTCTTCCATTGGATCATATCTCTTTGAATAATTTACTTGAATATTTTATATAAATAAGTTATGAGACCTGAGGTTATGGTCCAGTTGTTTTACTTATTACACGAGATTGATTAGTTCTTCACACCGTAATAAATTACTTTTTTCTGTTAGAGGAAATCTCTCTTGAAATTTTAATTGAACTTTTTACAAGTATTATAAAAAAAAGTGAGACCTTATATTATAGTGTCAATTAATTTACTTTTTACACGAGTTTAAATAAGTTCTTCACACCTGTAAGAGATTATTCTGTTATGTTATATGAAATTCATTTTGATATCTTAATAAAAATAATTTACAAAAATAATTAAAATGTGAGACTTAGGGTTATGGTCTCAATTGTTTTACTTTTTACACATGTTTGATTTAGTTCTTCTCACCGTAAAAAATTAGTCCCTTCTATTACATCAAACCCCTCTTGAAATTTCACCTGAACTTTTAAAAAAGAAAAATTTAAGACGCAAGACATAAGAATACAATCTCAATTACTTTACTTTTTACACGATCTTTATTTATTTCTTCACACCTTAAGAGATTACAATTTTCTGTTAGAATACATTTTTCTTGATATTTTAATTAAAGTTTTTAAAAAATAATTAAGATGCGGGTCTTAAGGTTATTATCTCAATTACTTTACTTTTTACACGGATATTATTTAGTTTTTCACGCGGTAAGAGATTACACTCTTCCGTTAGTTCAGATCTCTCTTGAAAATTTAATTTAACATTTTACAAGAATAACTGAGATGTAAAGGATTACAAGCTTTACTTTTTGCAGAGGCTTAATTTAGTTCTTCACACTGTAAGAAATTATTTTCTTCTGTTAGATAGATGTAATCCCTCTTAAATTTTTAATTGAACTCTTTACAAAAACAATTTAGAAGACCTAAGATTATTATCTCAATTGCTTTATTTTTATACCGGGCCTGATTTTATTTCTTTCTACCGTAAGAGATTAACCCTCATTAATTTGTTATATCAAACTCCTTTTAATATTTTAATTTAAAATTTTATAAAAATAACTAAGATTCGAGGTCTAAGGATATCGTCTCAATTTCTTAATTTTTTACGTGAGTTTAATTTAGCTCTTCACACTTTAAGAGATTACGCCTCTTCCGTTTGACCGGATATCTCTTTGAATATTTTAATTGAACTTTTTTACAAAAAATAATAAAGATGTGAGGTTTAAGATTTTGGTTTTAATTATGTTTAAATTTTACACCGGCTTGATATAGTTCTTTCCGTTAGATCAAATACATTTTGATATTTAATAGAAATTTTTTACCTAATAGTCAAGATACAATGCTTAAGGTTAGATGTTCTTGAATGAGTTCTTCATCCCATAAAAGAGTATCCTCTTCCATTAGAACAAAATCCTTTTGATAGATTAATTGAATTTTCTACCAAAACAAGAATAAAAGAAATATATGTGCACATTAAAGTCAAAATCGTTAATTCTAACAAAAAAAATAAAAAATCAATATATTTTTATAAATGAAAGCTAACTTATATATAATGGGACAATTTTTCACTTCTAAAATATTAATTAATTTCAAAATAGAAATATATATATATATATATAACAAGCATTTTTAAAATTTATAAAAAAAATGAATTTTTAGCCCGTGCTTGGCACGGGTGTCCATACTAGTTGAAGCAAATGTACATGGTCGATATGATGGTAATAAAAGAAAAATGTTATGGTGCTTTGAAGGACCAAGATATTTAATTTATGATAGTGAAAGACATTTTTTAATGATAAAAAAGTGAAAAATTAATACAATTCAAGTTGGTTTGTAGCCATTAGTCAAAAAAACCATCGGTAAAGACCGAGGAATTTTGCCAGAGTTTGTTAAAAATCAAGTTTTTTCCTTCAACAAATTTGGCCACGTTAATGTGAGAAGCAAGAATTTTGTTATCAAAAATTTGCCACGGCCGATGTTTATCTGGCCACGGTAATAAATCACGGCCGATGTTGATCTGGCCATAGTAATAAATGACCCCTCAAAGAGGAATGACTGTTTTTTGACATTTCATTTCAATTTTAAATATCCATTATATGTAATAAAACTCCACTAAACATTTAAATGGTTGAAATTCAGCAACTTTACGCTATAAAAAAACTTTAATTCTCATGTAATTCAAGAAGCTCCACTCTTGTAAATATTTTTCAAGTTTCAATTAAAGCTTCTTTATTTTATTTTTTTGTTCATATAGTTTATAGTTTATTATTTTTAGTAGTTTTTGTTGATACTCGCCATGGCTAGAAATGTAATTCCTTCGAGTTGCAGGGAGTCTTTTGGTATAGAGGTTATATAATTCCTTTTCTCGTAGTCTATGTTACATATAACATCATGTATTGATCTTATATATGTTCTTGGTTTGTAAGTATTTTGATCACATGTTTGCATGTTTTACAAGGAAATCCAAGGTTGGGTTTGAGCACATTTATGCGAACGATTCTGTTTATTATTTCGAGAAAATGTAAGTAATATTAGTATCTCATCTTCAATCAAACTTGATCGCTCTAGGTTGAGGAGAGGAATACTTTATTTAGTACTACAATGTGTTTTTCTTTCTACTTAATTTTGTTAAATTCAGATATTGTATTGGCAACACATCGTATATTTAGAGATTAAAATGACTAATTTTATAAATTTCCTATCCTTTAATCTCATAAGTGTAGCTTAATGTTGGTAGCTGCTGTCGGTGATATATTATTGTAGGATTCGATGTTTGAATTCTTTATAACTTCTAAAAATATTTTAATTTTTTAGTACTATACAAATAATAATAATAATAATTAAAATAGATGTCCTCATGAGTCTAGTTCAATTGGTAAAGAACATTGCATATTTGGGATCGGAGTTCGAACTCAGTATGTCCACTTATTCACACTACTAGAAAAAGTTAAAATACCGACGAAATTTAGAGACATAATATATTTCATCTCTAATAGAGATGGAATTAGAGACAGAAAAAACAGTTAGAGACAGATATTTATATATTAGAGACAGAGATTTTCATTTTAGAGATAGATTTTGTCCATCTCTAATAGTTTAGAGACGAGGAAATTACCGACGGGATCAAATCCGTCTCTAGCCTGCTTAGTGACGGAATATTTGCATTTTAGAGGAAAAATTTGTCCGTCGGCATTTTAGATTTTTCTAATAGTGTCACCTTTAAGTGGTGAATTTTTAACCGCTAGACTACCTGACCAAAAAGAGATACACTATTAAAAAATTGTATTTCTCCCCAGGGAGATAGTTATGTTGCACTACTAGTCTATGTTCGACACTTTTATATGACACTATATGAGAAAGAAGCATAGCTATATAGACATAGAAAGATAGTAAAAAAGTCACGGTTCGATCACCACAATGCGATTGGGAAATAATTGTAATTACTTGATATCAAAATTGACCCTCGAATCAGATTAAACCGGTGGTAAAAAAAAATAGTAAAAAAGATAAAGTGATAAAAATGAAAAATAAAAATTATTAGAACTATTTTTTTGAGGGGATCCTTTGTAAGATTAAATAAACATGATTATACTCCACATGTCTCATTTACAAACATATTTGACAATTATTATATTATTTTAAAACTAAGTAGCATTTCCTATACTTTGTTTGAGGCATTTCTTTACATTTTTTTTTCTAAGCAAACTAAATATATTAAATAAAAAAGAAAATACAAACAGGGGGCAAAAACCTGACCCAACAACCACACAACAGTGTACTCATCAACCCTAAAAGGGTAATACAACATTTAAATAAAGGGTATGCTAAACAGTGCACCCGGTGCACTAGTTAAGCATACCCAAAAAGGAAATAAAAGAGACAAAATTAATGTTAGAGAAATAACTTTTTGCATCTTTAACACATTAAATGCACAAGTTTCAAAAAAAATTTCTATATTAATATGCTTTACCAATGCTTAAATAAATTACACAAAGTGGTATACAAGACACAACTAGACCTAAATCCAGTGATAAAACAAAATGTGAAGCAGCTGAATACACACAAAACACAATCCAGCAAGCCCAACAAGGGACCCGAAACTATATAGCAAAAAAAAAAAGAGATGGTAAAAACTGCAACCATTGTAAAGAAGCTAGAGACAAAGCAATCTCTTAAGGAACGACATCGGAATCTGACCGCCAACACGGAAGCAGAGACGCCAACCAACGACTCGCCGTAACAATAAGTAAGACGCCATTTCTAGCCTTATATGCGACGGATAAAGGGAAGAGCAACAAATGACAACAGAACAAGACAACCACCGCCATAGAATGCTCAACACCAGCCAGCAAATCGAAGGGACCAAACCCAGAAAACTCGTCACTAACCCACGACGGAGAACACAACCACCACCGCAAGCAGAACAAGTAAAGTCAAACCTGAGCAAACAGGCCTTGAAAGCCAACCAAACGATGAAAAACTACCGCCGTAAAACCTGGAGTAAAACCGTCCCGACTTACATGTCATTTTGCTGATTATATGTGAATGGAAGTTGTAATCTAGCCGATCCCGACTATTTAAAGAGACAAACCTAAATGTTAAAAATAGATTTCTTGATGAAAAGAATAATATTCATTTTAATTGTAAATAACATCAATATCATATATTTTTTTATTCACTTTATCCATTTTTCCCGATATTTGTGTGTATGTGCACGCGGACATGCATGTATATGAATGTCTGTGTATTAAAATAAATGAATAAATTATACAATTAAAATTTTCGCTTGAAGAAAATTTTATTTATTATTGCTATTACTGTCATCATGCTTAGCATGGGATGTTTGATCTGCATTGATCAAACGATGCTGTTATGATGATTGTTAATCCAAATTCATGGATATATCCTTATAAATTATTTTTGAGTCCCAAAAAATGAGCCCCAGCTCTATAGGTCACCTTGCTTGTGAAACTTATTTTTAAGTGTCTAATATTCTCTAAGTGATTAAGGAATTGTCTAATATTCTCTTCTTATATATAAGTGTCACTTTTTGACTATGTATTATTTACTTAATTTACTTTGACAAAATTTTATTTATCAATATATAAAAATAAATTTTAGTTTATAATATGTTTTTTAATTTGTCTCGATTCAAAATATAAACATTTTATAACATTCTACAATTAATGATAGGGTTAAATATGTTTTTGACCTTTATAAAATGTGAAATTTTCAAATTTTGGCCCCTTTTATTATATATTTAGTCTCTATAAATTTAGACCTTACTAAATTTAAAGACTAAAAATATATTTAATTTTTAATAATATTAGCGATCAAAATTGTATATTGACATGTATGAATGGTGTACAATGACATTTAAAAAGAAACCGAAGGAGTATACATTTTATAATTACTTTTATTGTGAATATTTTTATTTAACTTTAGGGTTAGGTACTCCTATACTCATTATCTATGTATAATTTGATTTGATTTTGATGTTAAAAGAGGAATCAAATGCTGTCTAAGAAATAGATCCCGGAAGTCACTTCCACTATACAAGTAAATGTTAAATTGATCAAACAAATATATTCTTAATCATATACTCAATAATATTTGATGAAAAAGAAATGTAGTACGCTATAGAAAATGACATGCACATATTGTCGTGCATTAGTAGGAGAGCCCTTCCCCTGCTTTGAAGAAGTTTCTTGTAATATAATTAATTGATATGATTTCAACACGTGGAGCATTTTCAAACACACGATTTTGATAGTGATAGTCGGCAAGGGATCTATTCTCAGGCGTGTAGAGGACAAAACATTGAGATTGAAATTATAGAAAGCCAAAGTTTGATTTTTGAATTGATAATGTGAAGCACCCATCATAAACTAGACAAATTTTGGAGCATCAACATATACCGAATATCAAATACAATATTGACAAGTATATAAGGATATCAATAATAATTTACAAAAACAAAAAAAAATTAAATATAATTATAGATAATTGTGTCATACAAAAAAGATCAATATGTGTGTGTGCGCGCCCCCTCTATCAACTAGTAATAAAAACAAGATTTTGACATTTTTATTATTTTAAAAAATGCATATATAATAATTGACTTCAAAAGTCTAATATTTTCTTATTAATAAATAAATTTAACACATTTTAGAAAACGAAAATAAAAAATATTTTTACAAAATAGGCAAACCTTAAATGTTTGATCTTTTTATGTATGTAGTAAGCAGTGGCGGAGCCAGGATCCTGGCTCAGAGGGTGCATCGCTAAGTCAAAAAAGAAGGTCGTGAATAATTCACATAAGATTTAGAGCAACCATACAAGTGAGTTATAAACTACATCTTAACATAAAACTTTAAGGTATTAAGTTAATAGTTTTGCTCACTTATAAAAATTTATAACCATCATATTTGAACACATTATTTTATCTCTTTTTATCTCAAGATGTACACAGCATATGAGTATACACCAATCATTTGTAATTTTTTCATACAATAAAATATGTTGGTTTAGTTTGATTCGACCGGGTTGAAATTTGTCAAAGAAAAATCGAGTATTTATAAAATTTTAAAGCAAACTAACATGTAAATTATACAATTTGTAACTAAAGCTATGTATATATTTGCAATAGATTTTTCATAGTAAACATCAATGATTTGTTATCTTAATGAATTAATTACTTTTAAGGAAAATACTAAATAGTGTACCTGGTGCACTAGTTAAGCACATATATGAGGAAATTATGTTTTGAAATTCGTGCATTCAATGCATTAAAGTGTAAAATGTTGTCTTTATCAACATTAACTTTATGCTTTATTTCTATTTTTGGTATGCTTAAATAGTGCACCTGATGCACCGTTTAGCATAACACTACTTTTAATTAGCAATTTTCAAGACTTAGGATGAATTATTTTGAATTAAAATATTTATTTTAATTGTATAATCACCACTATATTATTAATGATTATAAATATTATGATAGCACAAAACAATAATAGTCATACCATTGCAGGTTTGTCAAAACGCAACCCTAAGTCTTAATATTTTACACTAATAATACTAATTTTACAGATATTGAAATCCAAACTATGGTATATATGTATCAAATATTGTTTGATATTTTGTGAGAACCAAACTTTTTGAGCTGAATTTTTTTTTCTTAACAGGATTTCACAAAATAATTTTCTTTTTTTCTTAAAAGGAATTTCACAAAATATCGTTTATGCAAAGGTAATGAATGAAAGGGATGCATTTGGATCCTCTCCTTCCACATTCCTCTCCATCTTTCTCCTAGCTCTCTATCTCTCTCTTAATTCTATTCTCTCTTCTTAATAAAAAATAATTTTATAATGAGGAGAGAGAATGAAATTAAGAGAGAGATAGAGAACTAGGAGAGAGATGGAGAAGAATGTGGAGGGAGAGGATCCAAACCCGAAAGGGATGCCTCAACCGAGAGTGCACACTCATGTCAGTTAACTAGGGGTATCCTAGCCCAATACAAAAAACGCAAGAAAAATGAGACATAAAAATTCTAAACGAGAGCACACACAATATCGATAATTCTACTTTTTTTTCGTAATCAGTTACTAATATTGTACGTAAAGTTCATTTGATTGATTGTGTTTTTTTTGTCTTAACCATTTAATTCCAAGAAAATGAGCATTGTTTTAAAATTCGGTATAATAAGCCCATAAATTACACATAAATGAAATATTAACATTTAACTATGCTACAAGGAACATTTAACTGTTCCGTGAGCCTATCTCAGTTGGTAGGACATTTGCACGTAAAGTGCAGGAACTAGAGTTCTATTTTTTCTGAAGCATTAATTATCATTAAATAAACAAAAATATTGAATTCAAGTGATTGATAAGTTTCCTCTAAAAAAAATCATTTAATTAGAAGATATTTTTTTTGGATATTTATTTAATTCCCGATGAAAAATAATTTTTAACCAAATTTTATTTATTTCGCGGTCGAAATCCGAACTCTCATCCTCCTTTCTATAGGAACTAGAATGTTAATATAAAAACATTAGCATCAAATCAGTAAATAACCATATAGAGGCGGATCCAAGGCCCAGCTAGCCTTGGGCACTTGCTCAGGCTCGACTGAAAATTTTCGATATTTTAGGGGTTAATTTTGAAAAAAATTAAAATTTTTAGGGATTCATTTAGGGTAAAACTTAATTATTTTATTCAAAACTTAAATTTTTCAGTACAAAACGGAAATTGGCTGAAAACTTTTGGTATTTTAGAGGTTAGTTTAAGAAAAAATGAAAATTCTTAGGAATAAATTTAGGGCAAAACTGAAATATTTTATTCAAAACTTAAGTTTTTCACTATAAAACTAAAATTTTTGTTTAAAACTAAAATTTTGACCAAATTTTAAAACTATTTCTGGCTCCGCCACTGACCATATATGCTAGCTATGCATTAGAAAAATATCAAAATTAGAAAAATGTCATACACACTATAATGTGTAAAATAATTGTAGTCATTTAATTGGAGTAAGGCCGTGTTTTCAGGTTAGCTGTAGAAAACACATGGGTGTCCAAGTCAAATTCCATATATAGTTGATTATTGGGGGTGAAATGTTGATGCTTTGTGCAATTTTTTATTATTTTATATATATTTACATGTTACATATTAATGTTTGATATACTCTCTTTTTTTTACAAAATGTTGATATAATCTTATCCATCTTCTTTCACATGAGTTTTTTAATTTTCACAGCAGAAGATGTTTCAAAATATAGATATATGGCTGCATGTAATAAATGTCCAAGTGTCTTGTTCAACATGTTACTTTATGAAGCACCATATATATAAAGCTGCACTTATGGTACGATTCTATATAAATTAATGAAGTACAATTCATAGAATAATGTCGAACTTGATTAAAAAAATCAGATAAAGATCTAACCAAACCTAAAAAAAAAAAAAAAAATTCTTGTACTATCTCTTTACTTTTATATATAATATATTTGCCATTAAAAAAAAAATCTAAAAATTGGATTTCATGTAGTAATTGCTACTATTCTCAACTATTTAGTCTAAATTGACGGTTGAGATTTTTAAATAGTGTTGAAAATTGATATATAATTTGGATTGTCTAATCACAAATTAACAACAGTGATTAATTATTATGTAATTTTTAACTGTAACAGATTTAGATTCTCACATCTATCAGTACGCTAATAGTGTGGAATGATTCATTTTGTGTTGTATTTTTCTAACTTTGAGTTTGAGCACAAGTTGAAAGCTGTTTTATAACGCTTGATAATTTGAAGTTTCAACACAAGGTAAAAAAACAAAACTTAAGAGAAGAAACTAATAGAATTAGCGTTTGTAGTTTGTACTAGTATACTTTTTTAAAGGAAAAAAAAAAAAAACCAAAATGTCATTCATCACACTTCACCAACAAAATTTGTAAATTAGGAAAAGAATAATACAAAATTTAGCACCTGATTAGGGCCACATTCACAAACAACCCTACTCCCCGACACTACCACATAGCGTCGTCGTTGAAAAGAATATGGAATTTTGAAAGTAAAATAGTTTAAGTAGATGAAAACACGTAAGTTTAAGCAATTTTACCTATTTTATAAATAACATTATTTGACATAAAAAAATAAAAATTAAAAAAAATAAAATAAAAAAAAAGGTAGAAACACTTAGCCATTTCATAATCTCTAACCACGCTTCATGGCTCACAAATCACAACCACACCGACAAACAAGCAAACATATTGAGATAAAATTCTTCAATGCGAGCTAATTTTAATACTCTATTTGAAAAGAAATTATCATGCAAATAAAGACATCTTCAAAAATACCTCTTTCTTCCTGACTAAATATTTTGGGTGACTAACCAAAACTCATCACCTAAAATATTTCACAAAGAATATAATATGGGTCTCACTAGCCTCAAGTAGCACCGCTAGCTAGCATCTTAGTGAACCCACAAGATTGATTGATGATATAGCATTATTTAACATAGTGGAAACATTTAGTGTATCTTTGGTTTCACTTTAGACAGAATTGATTTTGATAGAATTGATTTTGGTAGAATTGATTTTAACAGAATTGATTTTAGCATAATTGATTTATGTTTGGATACTTTCATATAAAAGTGAGTTGAACAAAATATTTAAGTGTAAATGTGTAAGAATCAATTCTAGAAACCAGAAGCTACTATTTCTAGCTTCAAGTAGAATCAATTCTGAAGGCAGAATCAATTATACTTTTGAGAAACCAAACAAGTCAGAATCAATTCTACACCTCTAGAATCAATTCTAGCTTTTCTAGAATTGAAACCAAACACTCTGAGCCGTTTCATAATCTATAACCACGCTTCATAACTTACAAAACCACAATCAATGACAAAGGCAAATATCCCAAGATAAAATTTTCAACACAAAAATTATCTTTAACCGATATGCAGTTAAAAATAAATAATCACGTAGATAAAAATATCTTTAAAAATATCACTTTATTTATGATTAATTAGGCGGTCAACCCATGACCGACCGTCTAAAATATTTTATGAAGAATATAATATTACATGTCCCACTAGCCTCCATATAGCACTGCCAGCATCTTAGTGAAATACATAAACCATGAACCGTGTAGTATAGTACAGTACCATTCTACTTTTAACCAAAAGAAAATTGTCTCTATTCTCTACCTTACTTGCACTGTCCTTCATATTAAGAATGAAAGTGATAGGTCATTGAAAGGTGCTGCAAAAACTACAAGAAAACTCCATGTATGATAAAATAGGAAGTATGTGAGATATTATTACACAATTTACACTCATTACTCATACTTTTAGGGGTGGACAGTGGGCGGGTTTGGGCGGTTTCGGGTCCAAAGTTGTCATCTAAGTCAAACCGCAGAGTCATCAAATAAGGCCCAATCCGCCTAGATAATAGAGATCGGTTTTCACGGGTTCGGGTTGCGGTTTAATCGGGTTATTGGGCGGTTTAATTCGGTTCGATCGGTTAGAAATATAATAAATAAATAATAAAATCAATAATAAACTCAATCTTTACAATTTAAATTCTAAGAATATGCAACAAGAAATTTGAAAATCAAAAAACAAATACGAAATAAAAGTGTTACAAATCCTAAATAAACATAAAAAGTAAGAAAAAACTAAAATCTCAAATAAAATTAAAAATATAACATTTGATTTCAGCGAAGTTAAATAAAAAAGATGAAGAAAGATAAGTTTTATGTTTCAAAATGTTCCATGATTGTTTCAGGCTCTATGGATTTGAGGTAAAATGAGAAAGTGTAAAAAAGAAACGAAAAAAGAGGTTAGAATGTGTATATCGTAAAAGAAAAGTGTTAAACGCAAAATTTTAATTTACTAATGCGGGCGGGTTTCGGGTCCCATCGGTCCGATTCTCTTCACCCGGACCCGCCCATGTCAACTCTATTCAAACCGAATTTTCAAAACCGCTAACCCGTAGCCCGATCCAAACCGCCCATATTCCTTATTATTTTTTCTGTTTCATCGGATTGAGTCGGGTTGCGGTTTTTTGTCCACCCCTACATACTTTGATTATAAAGTGAGGTTGACAGAAGAAGAGCCATGCATGGTGATACAAACAGATCATGATTGGAACTCACTGTTTCCATACATATATAACGTCATATATATAATTTTTAATATATTAATCAATTGCTTCAATTATAGTACTGCTCTTTATTTTCTTTTGAGTACTTATTGAGGAGACACAATGATCGATTTCAGCGGGTTTCACTCTTTTCTTTAGGATAATAAAGAGGGGGAATGAACTCACCAAATGTGTGATAAAACAAGGAAGCTTAAATCCATCCATTAAACCAATTCTTAGTTGGTTCAGTGGTAATTGATGCTGAACTTGGTAGGGAGGATCAAGGTTCAATTCCTCGCAACTACGATCAGAAGGGGGTTGGAACCATTTGATTGCAGAACTGACCCTCGAACCAGATTAAACTGGTGGTAAAAGAAGAAAAAAAAAATTCATCCATTAATGTGTAATAATTATTATAAATCAAATGTAACAAGGTAGAGGTAAATGTATGCCTCAAGATATAATATAATTAGTTGGATTTTTTGTAAATTTAATATGACTTCTATCATTTCCATTTCTCTCAATCTCATGATATATAGTTACAAAAGTGAATTGCTCAATAAGAATGATATCTCTAATTTCTCTTATTTTCTCCTATCTTAAGTCATCAATTAATGATATTCACTATATATGATCGAGAAAAGCTCGAATCCTTCCCAATGATTCCTAACTACTCAATGTTTGGAGTACTTCTCAACCCTAAATCCTGATTAAAATGCTCTCCAGACAAAAGGTCTAATCCTCGGCCTTCGCATGAACCTTCAAACTATGCTACTCTCGATTCAAATCAACTTAGGCGAAAAGTGTCTCGCACCAGTTTTGTATTATCATGATTTGGATCATCACCTTTAAAAATGATAAAAGGGATTCAATTGGAATTAAAATTTAATAAATAGATTAAATTTTAAGTCAGAAAGTACATAGAATTTATTATAATAATTGAGCTTTTATTTTAGTTAATCTTTAGTTAGACTTCTTTTAACCCTTAGGCCCATTTAATATATTATCATTATAATTTTTTTAATGGCAAATATATTATATATAAATATAAAAGTGAAAAAAGTATAAGAGAAAGATTCGTAAATCAAGAAGTACACTCCGCCAAAACTAAACAAACTCTAAGGTAAGGCAAGAAAATAAAATAAACCACAAGGATTGCGAAACACACCACCAATAAACTAGAACCCCTCGTAGGCATCACCACAAGAAGAAGAATACTCGATAGGAAGAGAGAGGCAGAGATCAATCAGAGGTAGGACAAAACTACTAGAGAGCCTCCAATCTTCCTGGTCTATTGAGACCCAACAGGACGTCCAAACAAACTCTAGCGGTTCTAACATAAAATAGGGTGAATACCCCACTCGTAAAAGGAATATGGTGAACCATAATTTTTACCTAGAATCACTTCCAAATAAAAGTTTCACCCTATCAACCAAACACTCGACAGAAAATGTCCTTTCGAAAAAGAAAACATCATTTCGAGATTTCCAAATAGTCCACACAATAATTTACCAAATTAACAACCACCTCATTTTATCTTTTCTATTCATGCCCATGTCCATAAAAGCCTAAAAAAATCTTAAAACACCACAAAATTATCATCAGTATGTATTACTTTATATATAATGTCTTTGAGACACTATAAAAATCCATTGAAATTAATTTTAATAAAAATATTATAATTTCTTTAACTTAATGTCTTTTCTTTATATTTTCCTTTATATTTCCAACAAAATAGTTGTAGTTCTCTAATATAGATTTAATGGCGTTCTAAGGTATATGTAGGGGTGGACAGACAACCCGCGGCCCGACATAATCCAAAAAAACCGATAAAATAAATCGAAAAATGAGTGGTTTGGATTGGGTCATGGGTTTGCGGATTTGGAAATTCGGTTTGAGCAGAGTTGACGTGGGCGGGTCCGGGTGGAGAGACCTGGACCGACGGGACCCGAACCCGTCCGCATAATGAAAAAAAATAAAAATTAATCTACTACACTAGTAATGTCGAGGTTAGTGAAATGCATATATGTCATTTTTTTTCTTTCAAAAAATGCACAAATATTTAGAAATTATACTAGTATTATTCTTTTTCAAATGGAAGTAATTAATGCATTTCAATTTACAATACAACTTTTTACTATCACAATAAAATAGTACATCTGCATATTCTAGAAACACAAACTCTCTCCTTTCTTGAGAATCAAAAATTGATTGCTTTTAATCTTTGCATTTCATCTAGTTTTTTTTTTTTTTTTGGAATGGCAAATATAATTATATATAAAAGAGAAAAAATGATACACCAAATAGAGTTCAAAAAGGGAGTACCAGAAGTACTAAGTCCCCAAAGAAAATAAAAATACAATAAAATCAAAAGTGAAGAAAACTCCTACTAGACTACGGATAGTCTCAAATCACCATACCAGAAGTACGAAGTCCCCAAAGAAAATAAAAATACAATAAAATCAAAAGTGAAGAAAACTCCTACTAGACTACGGATAGTCTCAAATCACCATAAGAGCAAAAAGGAGAGAATGATAAGAAATCACGAAAAGAATGCAAAAAACAAGTCCATAGTCCACCAAGACCACCAGTCCCCAAAAAGACCACCTCACACGACTCTAACGGTTCCAGCACAAAATAGGTTGCACCTCCCACTCATAAAGAGAGCAGGGGTTAGCAGGGTTTTTGACCAGATATCACTTCCATGAAAAAAAATTCATCTTATCCACTAGGTATTCAACCGATGAAGATCCTCCAGAAAAGATTAAGTCGTTCCGGAAATTCCAGATCGACCAAATAACAGCATGCCAGATTAACAACCACCTTAGGTGAGCTCTCCTACCAATACCCATCCCTAACAGAAACTCGAACAAGCCTATAACCCCCTAGGCAAAACACATTGGATCCCTAACCAACTAAAAATAGAGTACCATAATGTAGAGGACACCTCGCAAGTTAAGAAAAGATGATCCACTGACTCGATTGAGTTTCCACATAACACACATAAGGTACTGTTAATATCTGTAATCACCCTTCGCCGAAAGAGGTTTTGACGAGATGGAATCCTATTCTGAAGAAGTTGCCACGAGAAGACAATCACTTTGGATGGTGCCCAAGACTTCCACACTTTAGCCAAGATAAGTCCGGACACCTCTGGTGGACTAGCATCAACCCTAGAGGCTAGCTCAACAACTGAGTAAGCTGACTTGACAGAGAAAATCCTAGTAGCATCATGCTTTCAGAACCAAATATCTTGAGCCTTTGTGATTTGAATGGAATTCAGAGCCCCCATGAGGTCATCCAGTAGATCTGCCTCCCAAACAAACAAATCTCTCCTCCATTTTAGGTCCCACACCCACTCCCCATCTACCCAAGTGCCCATCTCTCCCACCTTACTATTACTTTGCTCCGAGACTTGGAAAAGTCTCCGATACTGCACCCTAAGGGGAGTGTCCTCAACCCACGTTTCAAACCAAAAAGAAGTCATAAGGCCATCACCTGCTTTCTTTCCAATTCCCTCAGAAAACCAATCTGAGGTAGAATCCATAGAGCTGCCAAGAAGGGAGACATCTCTCCACCAAACAGAAGTTCCCCTAAAGCCTACAGGTCAACCTGCAAGATGAGGTGAAGGATACAACGACCCGTATCTGGCTAGAAGGATGTCTCTCCAAATACCTTGACCCTCAGACAGAATCCTCCATCTCCATTTACCTAGGAGGGCAAGATTCACCGCTTTAAGGTCCCTAATCCCCAACCCTCCGTCAGCTTTGGATTTGCACACATTTGTCCAACTAACCCAGGGAATCTTCCTCTCCTTATTTATACCTCCCCATAAGAATTGCCTTTGCAATTTGATAATTTGCTTCCAAATATTTACCGACATCTTCATGAAAGAGAGGTAAAAGATGGGTATGGAGTTCAACACGGAGTTTAGAAGGATGGCCCTACCTCCCAAACTTACATACCTAAACTGCCAATTGCCCAGTCTTTTGGCAAGAGAATCTAAAAGAGGCTTCCATGTTCTTTCCTTCCTTGGATTAGCTCCCACAGGTAATCCAAGATACATGAAAGGTAATGAGCCGACTCGGCAATGGAGGAAACGCTCAGCCACACCTAGGAAATCACTACTGACATTAACGCCCATCACACTACTTTTAGCAAAATTAACCTTAAGACCTGATGCAAGCTCAAGGCTTCGGAGAATTGCTTTAAGCGTCCAAAGATTAGCCACAGTGGCTTCACCAAGGAAAAGAGTATCATCGGCATACTGGAGATGAGAGACAGATAAACCTGCATATCCCACCCTAAAACCGGTAAACAAATTTCGCTCCTCAGCGCTCCTAATAGCCCCATTCAACTCCTCAACTACAAGAAGGAAAATAAAGGGGGCTAGCGGATCTCGTTGCTTCAGACCTCTTTGGATATTGATTTCTTCGGTTGGACTCCCATTTCCCAGAACAGAAAGATTCCCACTAAACACACAAGCCCGAATCCAACTTCGCCACTTCACACCAAAACCAAATCTCACCAACATATAGTCAAGATAACTCCAACTAACCGAATCATATGCCTTTTCAAAGTCTACCTTAAAAATTAAGCAACTCCTTTTTCATTTCCTAGCAAAATCTATAATTTCATTAACTGCCACCACCCCATCTACAAGCTGTCTCCCTTTGATAAAAGCAGACTGGTTAGGAGATATCAACTTCTCCATCACCGTCGACAATCTTTCAGCAATAACTTTGGCCACTAACTTATACAAAGAACCCACTAAGGAAATAGGGCGAAAATCACCAATGCCAAGGGGAACATCAACCTTGGGAATAAGGGTGATAAAGTAAGAGGAGAAGCTCCGCGGAAGGGTTGAGGTTTCAAAGAATTGGTTAAACATGATCATCAGTTCACCCTTAATTAGATCCCAGAACTTCTTATAGAAAGAGAAATCGAAACCGTCCGGTCCCGGGCTTTTATTGCCATCCGAAGTAGCCACAACATCATGAATCTCCTCAAGGCGGAAAGGTTGGGTCAATGCCGATACCTCATCTAGAGACTATTCCAAAAACTCAATACCATCCAACGTTGGACGATGGAGTGAACATTCAGAGAACTGCACCTTAAAGTAATCAACTACTGCCGTGCGAACCTCCGCCACACTTTCCACCCATCTGTCACCCACACGAAGAGCCAATATAGAATTATGTCTACCCCGTCTCTTGATACTAGCGTGAAAGAAACCGGTATTTGCATCTCCCTCCTTTAACCAACGAGATCTGGATCTTTGAAAAATTTATGAGTCTCTACACTTCAATAACCCCCACAATTCAGTAAACTCTTTATTGCGAGCATCAAACTCCACTTGCGTTAAGAGACCTCTTTCTGCCTTCAAATCCAAATCCTTAATCGGCTCAATCACTAGCTCAATTTTATGGTCCAAATTCCCAAACACCTGATGATTCCAAATTTTAAGATCCCCTTTAAGAAGTTTGAGTTTCTCTTTGAGCCTATAAGCCATCCAATTATGGGGACATGTCTTACTCTAACTCTGCACAACCACATCCTTAAAATCACGATGATCTATCCAAAAATTATTAAATCTAAACGGTTTCGGACCCCACAGTTGAGAAGTGTATCTCAAAATAATGGGACAGTGATCTAAAACATCTCGAGCCAAGGACCACTGAGACGGCTCCCCCCACACATCCCACCAACCATCCGAAATCAAAAAGCGGTCTAGTCTACTCATCGCACGACCATTTGGCTGAGACCAGCTAAAGCGTCTTCCCAATAACGGAAGATCTAAGAGTCCCATCTCCCCAACAAAATCATTAAACTCACGAATTTCATTGTTTGGACCCCTCAAAGATTCCCGAGATATACCTCTCCTTGCTGATGTGGAAAGAACTGAGTTGAAATCTCCAACAACACACCAGTTATCTCCGCCAAGAATCCCCTTTAGGTGGATTAGCCTCCCGCACAAAGCTCTCTTATCTGCTATAGAACACCCAGAGTAAATATTAACTATAAAACTTTGCATTTCATCTAATATTGTAATGTAACAACCAAGCAACGAAAGTTATGAAACTGGTTAAGTGGATGAATTACTTCTTTCTCCCCCGCTTTTCTCTTCTTCGTCATTATAGTATTTTTTGTCTTTGAAAATAAAAAAAAATTCTTCGTGTTTTGTTATTCTTTATTTTATGTTTTGTTTTTTTTTGTTGGTTTTGTGATACATATCAGGTATGCAAATGATGATATTGATATTTTAATTTTTGTGTTATGAATCTAAGTTTTTTTTTTATCTTGCTCTATTTATTTATAATTTTTTATTGAAACCGAAATAATCCGCCCGCAAACCCGCAAACCGTACAACCCTAACCCATCCAAATCGAATGACGAAAATGAACAAAGACGGGTCTGTATATATCAACCGCGGTTTGGAATAGATGAACTTTTTGAGTCCGAACCCGTCCATACCCGCCCGATGTCCACCCCTAGGTATATGCATGTATATATGTGGGGTGATTGACTTGTTAATTAACGGTGGCCGGGTTGGATCTTTAAATTTGTCTACTACATTATTTGAAGGTTACTTAATTTGATCTCTTATAAGGTCGGTGAGTAATAGAAGAATGCATGCAGGTTTTGTGCAAAGGAATACTCTCTAAGATGGTCCCAAAAGACAAATACAGCAGACCAAGATCGGTATCCCCTCATATATAGACAAACTAGCCATCACAATTCACATATAATAATATAACTACCCAAATAACTTTGATCAACCCCACATCTATTATGTTGATTATGAACTTTCTACCGAACCGTCAAATCATACGCATCTTTCTACTAAGATTTTGGGAAATAGCTTTCGTTCTTTGTACTTATGTATCATTTTTTTTTTCTTCTGGTATTAAGGAAAGGGATTTCAATAATTTAAAAATATATAAAATTTGATTAAAATTTGTTTTATAGTAAATTTGGGTTCTTTCAAATTATCATTAAGGTGTTTGATTTGTTAAAAAATAAGTAACTGAATATGACAACTTTAGTTGTATACTGTGTTTGATTTTAAAACTGGTTCTGCAACTGGACAAACCGGGGACTAAGAGACTAGACAATAATTCAAATTTTTGTTTCTCATTGAATCATTGTCTAATTTTTTTTTTTCATCTGCACAAGTTTTCTAAAATACTAAAATAACTTTTTGTCCGTCAAACATCATACAAAGACAAAATTTATTCAACACTTTAAACTGTTATATGTTGTTCTGTCTTGTATTGTTCTGTCCGGTACGTATATTTACGGATCAAACGGACCCTAAAAGATTCATTAATCGCTTGAATTTAATGTATTGAATTACTTATTTATATATATTATGAGTCCACATTCATGCCTACAATAAGCTCAATCATGACCATCATTTTTCTAAACAAATTTAGTCCATATACAATTGGCGAAATTAATTCCTCGATATATCATTATGTAGAAATATGGAATATTGTTAAGCCAAACAAAAATTAATTTATAAGTGTAATATGGGTACCCAAAAAAGTGTTGTAATATATAGTGTGACTGTAGTAAGGTAAAATTATTTTTTGATGTAGGGGCACCCTTAGCATGCATAAGAATAGTATTAGTGTTGCAAAAGATGGACCCCGATGTTCATAAAAAATAAAAATAAAAAATGGACTCCGATTGGATTGCAGAGATGACAGGTACATATCCATCATTTATGCTATTAAAGATCAATTGAATTTGATGACTTTGTTATCAAGGTGTGGAGCCACCAAAGAAATGTGAAGAGTAGAAGTTATTATAGACCAAGGCTTGCAAATAATTTAGATTTAGGTGTACACGGAAATGATAAAAACTAAAGAAAAAATAACATAGAAAATAGACTTAAGTACAAACTCTTTTTAGATTAGACATGTCTCAATGTAGAATACGCATCAATGTCGCACATTAACACGATACTGATATTTATAATTATATTGAACTATGACATTTCTCAAGTTATTATCAGTATATGATAGATTAATATGGGTGTCATGTTCGATGTCCGTGTTCATAGATTGTGACTATTCAAGTTTTGTTGTTCGATATTAACACATAAAATTATGTATACAAAGCATGCACATAAAAAATGTGGGTTGAGTTTTGAAAATAATAACCCATGACATTTCTATTCTTGAAAATTATATTCGAGAGAGTCTGATAAATACTATACTGCCTGTATGATATATAAACTTATACATTCTTCCTATAGTAAATCATCCACTTTATTATCAAGGCCTTAGTCTAACAAAAAAAGATGAATAAAAGTTTAAATTTCAACCGAAAGATGTGCCAATATTATAGAAAGTTTGGTCTTTCCCTCGTTGATTCTCTTTTTCCCTGAATTTTCATTTTTATCATTGATTAAAATTTTGGAATACGATTTTCAAATATTTTTTGTTTTGAATAAAAACTTTGAAATGTGTTTTCCAATTTTTTTCAAATTTGAACTAGAAAAATTTAGAAAACGCGTTTCGAAGTTTTTATTCAAAGTCAAAAATGGAATTTTGGGAGGTAAAAAATAGTCATGGGAGGGGAAGAGAAAAAATCCATTAAATATTTTTTAAAATATAGGGATCATTCTTGCCTATTTTGCAAAATGTAGCGATTAAAATTAAAATGGTCATGCTAAACAGTGCACCTGGTGCACTAGTTAAGTATACCCAAAAAGGAAAGAAAGAGATAAAATTAATATTAAACAGATAATTTTTTGCATCTTTAACACATTAAATGCACAAGTTCCAAGAAATTTTTTTTACATTAATATGTTTAACCAATGCATCAGGTGCATTGTTTAGCATTTTTCAAATTAAAATAGTAGGTCCACTAATAATCATTTTGTTAGTTGACCTAAAAAAATTAGACGAAATGGATCTTTCTTGATAAGGGAAAAACTTATGGGATTTTTTTACCTTTTTTTTAAAATATAAGGATCTTTCTTGTTAAAAAAAATATATTTAACCCAAAAAATAATGAGGTCATTTATTACATTATTAACAAGGTAATTATAAAACCAGTTTAATAACCATATTACGTCAGTATAAAATATTTTGACACAAATGCCTATTAAAAATAAATTATTCATATATATTATTAAACTGAGGTGTACGTAGTGGAATGTTTGACGAAATACATAACTAATATTAATCGACTGGAAAATTCACCTAACTTTTATCATAAAATAAATAAAAATAAAAATTCAAGACATTATCTACTTAGAATACTTCATTTTAGTGTGATTAATGTAATGAGATATTCTAAGTGTTATTGACTTTTCTGTCAAAAAAAGTGTCGTTAATTACTTGAGTTTTAGTGATTCATTAACTAATTTAAGGAGTTAAAGATTATTTACATTCAGTGTAAAAAAAAATTACATTGATATTTAATGAAAACTATCTATACTTTGTGGTGTTTTTATAAATAATTTTCTACTATTTTATAGTAATTTACTGGTATTTATTTATTTTTTATAATTTATAGTATATTTTATTTATGTTATAATATACTTTTTTAAAATAGGGAGTTAAAATCCAAATTCAGTCAAAATAAATGGGTTAAAATTCAAAATCAGTCAAAATAGGAGGCTAAAATTCAAGATTTTAAAAAGGGAGGTTAAAATTTAAGTTCAGTCAAAATAATATTAAAAATCTATATAAGCAAAAAATGCCACTAGTGTATGGAAATTAATCGAAAATTGTTTCCACAAAGAATTGAATTCAGATTCTCTGAAATAATTCGTCATATGAAGAGTTTTTAGGGTCATATTCACCACTAATATTCGGTCCACTTGACCGTTTAATCTGGTTCTGAAGAACAGTTTGACATCAAGTTATTTCAGTCATCTTTTGATCGCAGTTGTAAGATGGAACCGTGATCCTATCTACTAAGTGCAGTGTCAATCACCATTGGACCAACTACAATTGATACTCAAAATTTATATTTATCCAAACTTAAGTATCTCCCATAATCATAACATTAACTCCCTTTAGCATTAATATTTTTTCTATTATTTGTATTCTAAATTATAAGAGAAAGATAACTAAGTGTCAAAAAAAAAGATAACTAAGAAATTGGACTTAAGTGATTAATACGCTATATATATATATATATAACGTATTAAATAAGTATAGTCTTTTAATTACCTCACAATCGTACTTTTAATTATCGGGCCCTCTTCTCCTAGAAATCGATGGGTTAATAAAACAAATTATAAGAGAAAGATAATGTAGTCCATTAATCATTTATTTCTTTACTTTAGCATAAAGAGATAGAAATAACAAGCATGAATATATTCCTATCAAAACCTTGAGAATAAATTGATGAAAAATGTCAAGGCATTGGATCACAAACTTCCACAAGTAGCATAAAGTAGTAAGTTATAACTCAATACCTCTTCTTCCCTTAAATTAAAGATAAATGGCATATCCCGGAAATCAAGTGAAAAATTGACCTCTTTTTTTCTTTATGAGATATTAACTTATAAATGTACCAAAAAATGTGAAGAATATGTTAACTCATAAATGTGAAGAAAAAGCCCCCTAGTTAATGGGCCATACATTCCCTCTATTTGATACCATTGGTTGGGATTTGGGAACCTTATCCTTTGATTTATATGATGGCAGAAAATTATCCTTTATGTTATTTCAACTTGACCAATTCTTGTTCACAACTTGAAATATCATTATCATTGTGTATATATTGACATGATTTCATATTTGATACAACTAACTTGACAAAATTCCAAAATTCATTGAATTGTATATTGTTTTGAGTCCAATTTAATTAAGGTGGTTATAAGTCTTATTAAACAGGGAAAGTACATCTATATTGTGTAGGGATCATAATACTGTGCTAGCATTCCTTCCCTTACAAGTTACATCTGATTTTGTTACAAAAATGGTTTACCGTAGTTTTTTTTTTTTTGGAAATAAAAAGGGGCTAATGCCCAAGGAAAAAGAAATTACATAGCGACTAAACGGGAAAAGGAAACCCCCCTAAAATCATCAAACAATGCTTCTCGCACCTCCATGGGAGGATCACTATAAAGGATCATATCAACCTCTCCTTTACATCCCATATTAGCAAGGATATCCGCACATCGATTCGCCTCTCTGTAGATGTGATTAAGGCGCACTCTCAATCAAGCTTCAAAAGACTATGAATCTTTTTCATGATATTCCAACACATATAATTTCCTGGTCTACTACCTGCTGCTGCCTTGAAAAGTGCCTCAGAATCCACCTGAATTTCCAATCTTGTAATCCCCATGTTTCTAGCTAAGGCTAAGCCTTCATACAACCCCTAAGTCTCTGCCATATACGCTGTTGTGTTGCCTAGAAATTTGGAGAAACCTGCCATCCAAACTCCATTAAGCGTTCCTGAGAATCCCACCACACCCTGCTGCACTTCCATTCTCCTTTGCCGCACCATCAATGTTCAAACAAACCCACCCCGTCGTCGGGTATTTCCATTGAATTCCTCGAATATCTTTTTTGCCAATTTGATTATAAGCTCTCAAATCCTTCGTGTTGTTATACTCAAGCACTGAATCGAGAATAAAACACCAAGGTTTCCAACGACTTACATAGTTTGGATCATGTGTCCTTTGATTCCTCCATTTCCAAAGCCAATAACATGTATTTGCCCACACTGCACTCCATTTCAAGTCTGAACAATTTCCCATGTCTACTGCTAAATTTGCATCAACCCATTGATTTAATTGACCAATAAAAAAACCCCCTCTATGATCATCATTAAGAAGGTGTTGCCAAACCTCAATAGCTAGCGGGCAATCTCTTAACACATGCAAAATATCTTCATCCATATGTTCACAGTATGAACAAAAAGGCTCTTTCAAATTCCATTTAGCCATATTCCAATTTGTCTGCAATCTGTCATGCAGTACCTGCCACATGAAAACTCTCACTCTTTCCGTCGTGTCTAGTTTCCAAATTTGCTGCCATTTACGTACTTGAACCTGCAAGTGCATCCCAGCCAAGTGGTGATAAGCCGTAGAAACAGAAAAATCACCCAGTTGTTGGCCCGGCCACAAGGCGATATATGATCCGTCCTCAAGATTAGGGGGCATCCTTGCTATTATTTGCTGAAATATTGTATCCGGAACAACCTGATTTAGAAGCTCATAATTCCACTTGCCGTTTGCCGCTTTGACGTCAGCAAGTTTCCAATTCTTTTTATCTTCCGGTACTGTTTCAACCAAGTTATTGATGCTGTAATTTTTATCTAACCATTTGTCATTCCAGAAGCTTGTAGTATTACCATCACCAATCCCCCAACATTGAATCTCTCTCATTGAAGGCCATAATTTTCCGATTGCTTTCCATAGCGCCGAGTCAGTAGCGTTTATAATAACATCTCCATGATTGATGGTATCTCTACCATATTTACCACGCAAAACTTGAGCCCATAAGCTTTGTTCTCCCTTCATGAGAGACAAACCAAACTTCATGAGACACGCATTATTCATGTGATTGAGTCTTCTAAGGCCTAATCCTCCTGCGCTCTTGGGAAGAGTAATTGTATTCCAACCTATCATATGAGCTTTTTTTCCATTTTCATTATCTCCCCAAATGAAGGAGCGTTGGATTTTCTCTATTTCATCAAGGCAACTTTTTGGCATCGGCGTTGACATCATGGGATAAACTGGAATGGCTTGGATCACTGATTTGGACAAGGTGATTCTGCCGGCTAATGATAATTGTTTTGCCTTCCACCCCGATAACCGATTTTTAATTTTTTCAATGAGATATTCAAAATCTCCTTTTTTAGGCGCTCTCCCTAAAGCTGGGACTCCGAGGTATTTCCCTAAGTTATTTGTTTCAGCAAAACCAGACATTTCATTCAAAGCATGAGTTATAGTAGAAGAAACGTTCCTAGGCACTAAACCGTAGTTTTTACTATAACTAATTACTACTAAAGGTAAAATACTTCCTTGGGCTTGAAGTTTCCCATTCTACTAAAGGTATCTCTTTGTGCCAGAGAAAATATTGCCTGGATTTGTTAAATGACACTGGCTTTTTAGGCACTAAACCGGTTTCTACCCCATCTGACCCCTCTATCAAGTTACATAATGATTCCAGTGCTCCTTTTGAATATATCCCTGCTTATATAAGACTTATTGGCCGTCTCTTATACCTTAACAATACACGACCTACCATTACTCATGTCACTCAGCAACTTAGCCAATTCCTTTCTAAACCCACTATCACACACCATAATGCTGCTCTACTTGTGTTAAGATATCTCAAAACCAACCCAGGTCGTGGTTTGTTCTTTCCCAGAGATTCTTCCATTACCATCTTAGGGTTTTCTGATGCTGATTGGGCTGGTTGCATTGATACCAGGCGTTCTACATCTAGACAATGTTTCTTCCTTGGCAAATCCCTCATTTCTTGGCGTACTAAGAAATAATTAACTGTATCTCGTTCCTCCTCTGAAGCTGAGTAATATCGTGCCCTTGCAGCTGCTACTTGTGAATTGCAATGGCTCTCTTTTCTACTCAGAGATATGCAGATTACTTGCCACAAGGTTCCAGTCATTTATTGCGATAACCAAAGTGCATTACATATCGCAGCCAATCCCGTGTTTCATGAACGCACCAAGCATTTGGAAATCGACTGCCACATTGTTCATGAAAAGCTTCAAGCATAGTTAATGAAACTTCTTCCCATCACTTCTCAAAACCAAAATTGTTGATTTCTTCACAAAATCTCTTTTGCCCTTGCCCTTTTATACTCTCATGTCCAAGCTGAATCTGTTAGACATCTACCAGTCTTCATCTTGTGGGGGGATATTACACTCAAGTGAGAAAAGATAACATGCATACACATTGCTTGGAGAATAAGTCACCAACCAAGCTCATGCACACGTTAGTATAACAAATCCAGTTAGAGTTAGTTCAGGTGTTAATATTCAGCTGAATGCTAGCTCACATTAGTTAGTTTACTCCATATATGTTCTATAAATAGATGTTGATTGTAACTGTTTTCAATAACCATAATGAGAATATCATTTCATTTTCTCTCTTCATAATAGAAGTAAAATTAAATTAGCACTAATAATGAGTTTCTATACTAGAAAATGCACCTAGCATAGTGGCTTCAGAAGAGTTTTGAATAATTATGGCAATTCAAGGGGAAATGCACCTAAATGTCATATCCTAATATGAGAGCTTTGAGCAACCAACCTTACTACCAAATTCATGAAATCTTCATCTGTGAAGGAATATTGGGTTGTAGCAATCAACTTTAGCTTCCAAACATTAGGGTTGTAGCATAGTCACGCTTTCGTGTTGCTTTGAATATGGATCATTGAATTTTGATTGGACGATTCAAATTTTAAACGTGTTTTGGAGTTATTTGGCCAAGTTAATAAATTACGAGTCATCCCATTAAGATCAGCCAACTAAAATTCCATCACTACCACAAATGCAAAATAATCCCGACTATAGAAAATTCAAGTGCAATTTGCTCATTGTTTTAAAAAATGGTCTATATCAAAGTTTTTGGTGTCTCTACGACTACCACATACTACATAGCAACTGCAATTACATCTAAATCATTACCTAATTTAAATATGATTATGTTAGTATTAGTTGGTCGATTAGGAAATAGTTACGAGTTACTTCCTCGATTAGTTATTGTAATTGGATTCTGTAAATTAAATAAGATTGAGTTTAAAGAATATGCTTTGTCAAAGTAAATTAATTTTACACTGATCCAATAAGAATCCTCTATTTCTTTATGACATACCATTAAAGTAGATGTAGTGAAATGGTTTAGTAAAATACACAGTTATTATTGAATTATATAAAATAATTTTACAATGTCAGTGTATATTTTATTTTCTCATCTAGTATCCCAAATGGTTGTATTAATCATACCTCCATTGAGTGGTGCATTTGTTTAGTGCTCCTTCAACATGTTGAGTGGCATGAATGAATATGACCTTACATATTTCTGGTTTTGAATGTAACTTATAAATGTAATTGTAATAATTGTAATTTGTAATTGCTGGTACTAACGGTACACCTTATAACAAACTCAATTAATTCAACATAAAAGTTTCCCTTTAAATAAGCTTCCATGTTCCCCACTAATAGATTATGACAGTAAAGTAAAAAGTGGGGTTCCAAAAAATGACTCAAAATAATTTTGGAAAAATGTCTCCATTAAAATGTAGTGCAGATATATTAGCATATGTTCCATGATATATTAATCAACACAGAAGTGCTGCAGCTGCTATTGTTCATAGGTTCTGTCCTTATATGTTTATGTGCAAGGTACTCTCTATGCATTCATTCAATTAGAAATAAAATTCAAACTCATATAACAATATCCTTAAACTACACAAAACCAAAACAGCTATATGGCAAAAAAGGACACATGTCAAACCCACATTAACCTAGAGCAAAATCCTAGGTGGACAAAGAGACAAATTATTTACTTCAATTGGGAAATGTTTTCAAACTTCTTTCCCTCCCTCCAATCTGATGAAGCTTTGGGCCTAATTCCTAAACAAACACAATCCGGCCCAATATGAAATTTTGGAAACGGAGGAAATGAAACAAAAACCGTTGCAGAAAAAAGTGGTGACAGTGGTTTGTCACTTTCATTTTCTTCTTTTAGCAAACTGATTCAATTCAACACAGCTCAAATTACAATACATCACAAATTTGTGAAACATCCTTCTCATCTTCTCTCTATCACAATTCAAATTCAAAATTCAATTTCACACATTCAATGTCTCACTCTCTCTTTTTCACCTTCTCTTCATCAAAATTTTAGTCATTATCTTCTCTTCATCTCCTCTCTCTCTAAACACCAAAGCCACAAACTTCTTCACTTGATGAGCTTCATTTTCCTTCAAAAAAAGAAACCCATGGATATTGAAAACTGAGCTCCTCACCTCCCTCTAGGTATGTTCATTTACTTCATCGTTTTTCTTCAATCTAATTTATAATCCCTATTTTTCTAATCCTCTTTTTATTTTGTTTTTCTCATTCTTTTATCAGGAGGTAAACTTTTCATTCCTGAAACCCAAATCGTGTTCTCCCATAGGTGTAGGTATCACTCTTTATTTTTTGGATCTCTTTTCTTTCGTTTTCTTTTTGTATTTAAACGATTCATGGGCTGTTTGTAGGTGATATATTTAAGCTTGAGTTGTTGTCTAGAATTTGACGGTACTTTCTCTACTGTGTCTCCTATTTCATATTCTGATTTGTTTTTTCCCAGTTCTATGTGTTTCATATTTTAATTTTTTTTTTTGTTTGGAATGTTAGTGTTTGTTCAGGTTCACAAACTATGGCCTGATTGGCTATGTTTTCTGAACTTTAATCTATTGTATTTGAGTAATGTATGGGATTTGAGTAGTTATATTACTCAATATAGGTAAGTTTGGATTGGTAGAAAAATCTGAGTTCCTAATATTTCTCAAGTTTTCCTAATATGTGATAGATATTTATGTTTGATTTGGTAGATAAGTTTGGGTTGTTTGAAAATCCGAGTTCCTAATATTTCTCAAGTTATCCATATTGATTAACAACCTTTTTTTAATTTGATTTCAAATTAGCAACTAATATCAAATATAATATAAATTTGTTGTTACCTATCAAATATAATATTTCACTTTTTGTCATGAACCAAATATACACAATATTCAAGAGCATGAAACATCTTTTTACATTGATTTCTATAATTGTTCGTTTGTATTTTATTTTGGTAGAAGATACAAACATGTTCACTTTGAATCTAGAATTTAAAATCTTTGACAGTAACAGACAACATTTTTACTTTATTTTGGTTGGAGTTAATAAGAAGTGGTTTATTAGATTGAACACTAAGTGGTTTATTACATTTACATTCATGCTTTCGTAGCCTTTTTGTATAATTCTTTAAAAAAATTCTAATATCAGAGTGATATAAACAAATATGTTAGTTTTGCATCACTACACCAAACAACTTTTTTTGCACTTCCAAAACATGCCTTATTAGTGCAAATATATGACAAATTTTATTTTATGTGTATTTAGTGGTGTAGTTATTAAGTGATTTTCAGTTATTTGAATAATAACCATTAGTTCTCTTCTCTTCTTAGGGGGCAATGCCACAATATCCTGTTTTTTAGCTTGATAGTATGAAGTGTTTGATTGTTTATTGATTAAAGTGGTTTTTGTACCATTACCAACATGACATGTTTGGTCACTCATTATAAAGGTTTATTGACCCCTTTAATCTTTTTCTGAGGCATTAATCAATTTAATCTTATAACTTACAAATGAATTTATCTCTTGAAGTATTCATGTTGAGTTTATCATGGAATTTTAGTCACAACTTTTTTTACAAGCACTGTAATAAGTATCATGAGAACAAAATAGTGTCATGGACCATGGTATGTCATGGTTTTCTATTGTACTTTGAAGTTAAGTTTGCAGTACATGTCTTTGAAACATTAGTTTGAAGTTAAGTTTATCTGAAGATTGATTTCAATTACTTTTTACACACACTCTTAACAATATATGTCTTTGAAACATTAGTTTTGAAACAAATTGTAAAGTGCACTTATTTTTCTTCAAACCATCAAGTATTTGATAGTCCAATATAATTGTAACTTTTAAATGGATCTGCTATTAATATACATATGCCACATCAATTATGTTTTGACTGAAAAATCCATTTTTCTGTGATGTTTACTTGAAATATAAAAATATAAAGATAGATTTAATTTTTAGTCATTCTTTGAATCCCTTAGTTTAGTGACAGTCGGTGAGATACATAGCTTGATTGTATTTGAAAAGAGGCATAAAAATCCCTACTTTTTAGGAGTTGTTTTTGTTAAATTTCAGAATTTTTTTGTTTTTAGATTTGTATCAATTTTAATTTGTTTTATTTGTTATTTGTGAACTTTAATTGAGGAGAAAATCAAACTGATATACCATTAGTTTTAATAAGATTTTTTTTCAAAATTTTAATTTCATATTCAATCTATAAACTTTTTCAATGGATTTGGAGGGATATGTTCTCTCTCATTCTTTGTTATATTTTAAATTCATTTGATTGAATATAGTTATAGTTATTTGTAGTGTACTACATGCTTCAAGGTAGGATTGATAACGTGTGTCAATTTGATGATTCAAATTCCAATGGTACAAGCTTCAATAGTTTTAGTTAGATTTTACACTTTCTCTCTCTCATTCACGTGCATTGACCAACATGGTCATCATATTATAGGCTGAAGAACTTGATTTATTGCTTATAAATTTATGAAAGAAATTGAAATGTGTGTCAATTTGATGATTTAATGTGATTTGGAAATATACTAATTACTTTGATGATTTAAAAGCATGACAGTCTAATTAACACATCATAGCTGTGAGTGTCCCTATTCAACCCTTACCTAATCCATTTTATTTAGAATGATAGCTATTATAATGCTATGAATATTGAATATGGTTTAAATTCTGAATTATGCTTCAGATTTCTATTGATTTTAAAGACAAATTATGTTGCTATAATAGGTTTTCAGCAGCACCATGTTTGGACGACGTCAAAAATATTGTGTGTGGCTTGGAATTGCTAGAGTAATTTTCTAGCATGTGCATCTCCCATTGTTGCGGAAAAGGTAAAAACAAATCCTCCCCAGCACAAGAAATAATAAATTAAAAGAGGCAAATTTTATATATATATATATATATATATATATATATATATATATATATGCCCACCACACATCACAAGAAGTACTCTGTGAGGTTAAAATGATTCACAACAACAAATAGCCCAAAGCAGAGGAAAAGCAAAACAGCTTCTGCTAGAAACAAGGATAACAGTATTATGCCTCTTTTAATTTATGATTTCTTTTGGTTTTCTAAAATAAAACTAAGTCAATTTTGATAAACTTCCAATCTACTACTTTTTAAAGAAGAAATATTACAAGAGTCTATGCTTAAGTAATAGCCTATTATATGAGGTTTGTTTAGGTGATGCCTTTGTTTTTTAGAACTTCTATTATTTAACTTTTCCATAAAAATCTTAGAAGGGCTCTTTTTTATTGTCAAGCATGATAATTATCACGTCTTTGAGAAGCTTCCATAGGTTAGAATTTAATCCAAATTTACTTCACCGTTCACCGTATTCAAAGTTTTGATTTTTATTTTCAATACACAATGTGCAAGCAAAAAGATTTGTAATCCTCTAAATTTCCAGGTCTTTTGGGATTAATAACTTCTCATGATCTTGGCTATCTAAACTTGGCAACTTGGGAAAACTAGAATAACTGTAAGTACTTCTTCGATCTTAATTTCCATATATTTACAATTTGTTAGATTAGTCTTTTTCAATAGCAACAGTTTATTTAGATTAGTCTTTTTGTTCAGCATTAGTATTTTATCTCTTTTGCAAATGATTGTTTTTTGGTTTTGTGTGTTATTGACTCTTATGAAAATTGGAGAAAATATTGAATTATAGGATATTTTGCAATTAAAGTTATTCACTTAGTTTTCTAATGAAATATTGATGGACTGTGGCGGAGCCACATTAGGCTCAGGGTATGCAACTGACCACCCTGACATTTTAAAATTTACACTAATAATATCATGCTTTCTCTATGTTGCAGTCCCTCAAATTAAAGTCTTACACCAACTCTTTCTTTCTATCTAAGTCAAAACAATGAAACAAGCACTAGCAGACATTAGGCACTACGATAATAGTAATATAATACTTAACACATGTAAGTTTTATGGTTTTAAGGTGTATATATAATATAAGAAATACTTTATATAGTCTTAATTTCAAACTAAAAATTATTCGGGCATACACTTATAAAATATACACCATTTAATTATTAACTCAAAAAAATTATTCATTTCAAAAACATCTACTCTCTCCGTGACACTATATAAACAAAAATTACCTTTCTAGATTCATTGTTTTATTAAAATACATTAATAAAGCAATGAATCTAAAACTATATTTGTTTTGCTTATATAGTATCATGGAGGGAGTATTATTTAATTATTTATTTTCCTCTTTCATGATTTTACAATTTATTTGTGTACGCCAAAATTATTTATACTATCAATTTTTTAAGAGTTTAATGACATGCTACAACAGCATAAAATATTTTCACACAAACGTTCAATAAAAATCAGTTATTTCTTCACATCATATCATTAAAGTGAAGCGCTATAATTTGGTGGAATATATAATTGGTATTGGATGGTAGTATAAAATTATTTTATAATGTTGCATGTTCTATTTTCATTTTTAATTTTTTTTTTAGTACGTCACTTTTATAGACATAATTATAATTTATATTTTGCACCCCCTGAGCCAGGGTCCTGTTTCCGCCACTGTTGATGGACATTGTTGGACAAGCTAAAAGGGAAAAGATGTGTGAAAGGATAAAAACTCTTCAGAATTTAGTTCCTGATTGCAAGTTGCAACAAGGAATGGTTAACTTGGTGCCAATTTGAATTTTTCTATGCTCTCACCGGTCTTCAAAGAAATAAGCATATAAAAGAGAAAATTGTGATATACATTTTTTATGTTTTGAACTTGAATATATTGATTGATTATTCATTCATATATATTGGTTGTTCTACTTCTAACATTAGTTATGTCTTTTAACCACTAATTTCATAACGTAGTGGTTTTATGATTGCAGATGTGAGAACATGCCGTGAGCATGCTCTGAACAAGCTCCAATAGTGGTTTAAATAAGAGGACAATTGTAATTTTTTTTTTCAAGTAGCTTAGTAGTTAGAAATTCACTTTTTAAAGTTAAAAAGTGGGAGTATCAGAGTTCAAATCCCGACCTCTACATATTTCATGCAATATCACTTCCAATTGAGCTATGCTCACGGGGACAAACGGCAATTGTAGTTTATCCAAGCTTTTATATATTTTGAAATATTTTTTGTTACTATAAATAACGACGTGGAGAACTGTCTTGGTAATTTTAACATATAACATAATACATTTATATATTTTAATATTGCTTAGATGAGTTAAAATCTTAATTGGAAATCGTTTCACATGACAGCATCTCCCGATCAGAATTGCTAGGCTTTTGCAAGGTCAACAAAACATAAAGAATAGGTTGTTTTAGATAACTTGGGTATTTCCGTCAACTGCAACATTATCACATCTACCAAATATAGCAATGAGAAATACATATGTGTAGATTGGTTTGCGTTTGTTAATAACGCTAACTTACAAGCTGGCTCCAGACTTAGGTTCACTTTTGCCGATCCACCTGAAGTGTTGAATGTTGTTGTCATCAATTCTTATGTATAAGTTGAAGCTTTGTAGCTCTATTTGAACATCCCTTTAATGTTTTATGCGTTGTTATCGTCTAATGTTGTTTTTTAAATTTAGCGTTGTGTCTTTAAAATTCCTCCTGACAATTTATCTACTAAATATTAGTTTCGATATGCTTATATAACTGCATCATTACATCATATAATTGAATTTAAATGAATTCTTCATGTGGTGCCCCGTGCGATGCACGGGTATGAATACTAGTATCTAACAATTAAGGATGACAAAGCGGGCCAACCTATTCTATTTAAGTCTGACTCGCTTTTAACTCGTTGAAAACGAGGCGGATTGACTAAACCAGAAAGTCATTCTTCCCCGCCACTTGGCGAACTGACGAGTTGGGTTTAGCCCTTCGTGTTTAGGTACCTTCCCTGTTTAGGTGCTTTCTCTTTGCATTCAACACAAATACCGTACCAAGACGGAAATCAAAACAAATAACTTTGTATTAGGACAAAAACAACACCGAACAAAGAAATAAAAATTAGGGTTCAAGAATGAGGTTGCGCAAGCAATAAAATTGACCATTATAATTGTTTTTTTTGTTATTACCAATAAAACTCTAATAATATAATTAAGTGCAGCTTACTAACAATTTTTGTTGTATTCATATAATTTGTTAGTGAAAATATATAAATAAATGACAAAAACAATCTAAATTGCAGGTTGACCAACTCCATTTTTTAAGCGAGTTAAAAAGAACAAACAAAACAATTTAAGAAGACCAATTCATACATAACTTCAACCCAACCTATTTAAGGTTTCACAATTTTATTTGTGACTGCACATAACTACCATCATGTTTCCTCATTAAAAGCTTTCTTTGACTATTTATCTGTTTTTTCAATAGCCGATCCCTGTGCAACTTATGCTCTATGTATCTGCTTGAAAATTATAAGCTTAAATAAGTAATTCACACCCATTAAAAAAATAGGTAATCAACTTATATAATTTTGTTTTAATCAATTAATATAATTTTGTTTTTGTGTTATGCAAAAGAACTATTATACCACGTTGAGTTATGCTCAAATAAAATATCATATTTTGAGTTATATTTGTTCAAATAAGATGTTCTTTATACCATTTACTCCCTCTGTAACACTTTATAAGCAAAATTGACTTTTTAGATTCATTGTAAATTTAATGTATTTGGTGACCAAATACATTAAATTTATAATGAATCTAAAAAGTCAATTTTGTTTATAAAGTGTTACGGAGGGAGTATAAGATAATAAAAATATGGGTTATGCTAAACAGTTCACCCGATGCACTAGTTAAACCTATTCAAAAAGAAAATAAAAAGGTAAAATTAATGTTAGAATGATAATTTTTTACATCTTTAATATACTACACAATTTTTAAGAAAAAAAATTCTATATTAATATGAGAAATCTTCTTTTTTTTAAAAAAATTGATCATTGGACCTAGTGTAAATTATACGGATTTTAGTTAAATTTTTTATCGATTGATTTAAAGGAACTCAAAACTGATCTTTTGGTGTTTCTTTTTTAAAAAATAAATAAATTTGGTCATGTAATTCAAACTATTGAGCTAAATCGAGTTTGAGCTTTCCATTTAAAGCAGATTGTTTGTGAACTTAAATCAAATTTTGTGATGATTCAATTCTTATCGAGTTGAGCTGAATTGAACCAAGTTTATGGCAAATCAAAAGTCAATTTTTTTTCTTTCAAAAGAAGGTCAAAATGTGGGCCAAATGTCCGTGTGCCCAATTGGTATAGTCCAATGGATCCCAATTGGCAAGTATAGTCCAATTAATCGTTGAAGTTGAACATATGACAAGTTGTGAAGGGGGGATTATGGAAAACCAATGAGCATGGGAGGGGTCTATAGAGTAATTTTTTAGCCGTCAATCACATTAGTTCAATAAGTTTTGGCCTAGCCCACATCTTAAGAGGTCTAAAAAACATCAAGGCTAATTATAGAATTTGAGAAATGTTTTATGACATAAATTTTTATTTTTATTTTGTCAACTAGTCTAGTGATTAAAAATTTCACCCTTAAGGTGGATAAGTGCGATGACCGAAGTTAGAACTTCAATTCCTTACATATATAATGCATTATCCTATCAACTGAGATAAACTCATGGGACTTTTCGACACAAATTCTTACGTATACTTATTAAGTTTTCAAGTTTTATACCCTATTTAATCATTTTTTAGAGGTAGATTATCTTTTTAAATTCATAAAATAATTAATGTTATCATATCAATATTTAAACTTGATGCATTAATTTTTTAATGAATTTAAAAAGATGATTGTCTTTTATAAAAAGGATTAGAAGGATTTTTTTTTCTTACTTGTTGATTACATAAGGTTTATAAATTTAGGCATAACCCACATCTTTAGAAATCTAAAAAACATCAAGGCTATAGATTTTGAGAAATATTTTTATACAAAAAATCTAACACATACTTGCTAAGTTTTCAAATTTTATACTTCTTTTAGTCATTAGTCATATGTCAAAAGAACGGAGATATTATTTTTTTTTTCTCTCTTGTCCTTGTTCTCTTACAGATGTTCGAATGTTTGATATCCATATACTCAATAGTATCCAAATATCAAAACTTGATTTTGCTAGGCTTTTTTATGGGCCTGTTTTATGCGCAAAATAAGAGATATGATATAATAAATGTATCATATTTTGTCTCAAATTAATATTTGAATTAAATTAAAAATAAAATAATTAAATTTTAAATATATACATATTTTTTTACAAGCGTAATTTTGTAATTTAGATAATCTAAAAAAAAAAATTCTACTAAAAATAGAATATTTAAAAGTAAAATAATTATTAAAAATTACAAAATAAGGATATTAATTTAAATTTTATAAAAAATTCAATATAATTTTCTTGCAATGATAGTTTTATTATTTACATATAAGATATATCATATATCTATTTAGTTTATCTAACATATATAATTGAGTTATTTATTTGATCATGTTTCTTACAAAAAAAAAAAAAAAACTTGTTTATTTGCCCATGATTTTTATTTAAAATTATAGAAAATTATTTGATTACTTATTTAAATTTTTATTTATAAAATTTAAAATATTACAAAGTAATTTAGAAAAAATTGTTTTATAAGGATAGCTGTATTATAGAAATGTATCAAAAATATGATAATTTTTTCATTTTTGTTATTTTATATGGACCAAACACATGATATGATATTATTATCATGCTTATATGTTATCATATCCATTTCTTATTTAATATCTTACTGTGTCACTATTACATCATGTGCATCAAACGAACCGTATTTATTAGTGTTTGAGACTCAAGATTCTTTTTTTTTTCATTGCATTGACGCATTTGTCCTCTCATCTTAAATTTTCTTTAAAAAAAATAGAGCAAAAATATAATTTGATCATTTATAATTCTTTCACGACCTAATTTAATTTTTGACAAAAATAAAAATCATATTAGAACCTATTTGAATTGGCTGATTTTTGAGTTTAGGAAAAATAGCTTATGTAAATAAATAATTTTTGTTTATTATTATAAAATTTGTCAAGGTAGTTTATGAAAAATCAGTTTATGAAAATACAATTTTCATTATTTAAAACTTATAAATGACCATAAAAACTTATTTAATTATTTGCATAAACTATTTTTTATATGCTTAAAAAAAAAGACAAATCTTTGTCAAAAAAAAAAAAAGACAAATCTAAACGGACTCTTAATCTCTAACATATTTATACAAAGGACAAATTAGCCACCGACTCATTATAACAGATGAACAAATTTATCCGATTTATAAAAATGTAAAAAACAACTTTATATTATTTTTGTAGAGGACTAAATCGGGCCAAAAAAATCATCAAGAACCAAAAAAAGTTGCTCTTTAGCCCCCCCCCCCCCCCCCCCCCCCCCTTGCTCCCAGGACTCCAAAAATATCCCCACTTGTGGAATCATGATAGTTTGGTTCCTATGATACGAAATTAACATTTTTTCATATCCTAGGATACGAAATTGTGATTTATGGCTATAAACACAGAGGAAATTATTTTTAGTGCCTGATTTAACCATTAAAACACTATTTCGTTTTCTAGGATATGAATATCTTGACTTCGTGTTTTAGGATATGAAAACGCTTAAATTTGTTTTCTATGATACGAAAACGCTTAAATTCGTTTTCTAGGATATGAAAATCTTGACTTCGTTTTCTAGGATACGAAAACGATTAAATTCGTTTTCTAGGATATGAAATACTTTTTTCTTCGATCGGAATCATTATCAGATTTTCCAATCACAATAGTAAATTCGGCTTTTGCGGCCTCACGTTTACATCAATCGATCAAGACATTTCGAACCTTATACTTTTTGACTTAAAAAAACTATATTTGGCGGTGTTAACAGAATCAATAGGTTTATCAATACCAGGTTCTACAACATTAGGTTGAGCAATTATGAGTGCAGAAACAATAGCTTGAGTAATGTCTTGTGCAACAACCACATCTTTAGCAATGTCGGCTTCATCAATTTTTTTATTTCAATTCAACCGGAGGTTCGACCATCTAAACACCTTCATATATCAAATAATACAATCAAAATCATCACAAACACAATACATAAACAAATGCATAATGCGAATACAAGAAAAAATGAACAAAATAAACATATAGCAGTAAGTGACCATTTTGTATTCTAGGATACGAAATACTCTAAAACCTAAGATTTCATATAATAGGATACGAAATTAAGCGTTTTCGTATTCTAAGATACGTAAATGAAACGTTTTCAAAAAAAATGTGTATTTCGTATTCTACTGGCTGAAACCTTGAAGAAAAAAATCAAAAAATGCCTATTTCGTATCATAGGATACGAAATTGTGTTTTTTTACGTGCAGACGTCTCCAACAAGACATGCTTACCAGACATTGAAGTTTTAATGTTATTTCGTATCTCAGGATACACTCTTGGGTTATTTCGTATCCTATCCTACAAAACTCTCCGTAAGGATATTTTAGTCACGATGAGGGTCTGAGAGTAATGTAGGGTAGGGGTGATCGTATTCGAACCAATCCAAAAATAAAACCACAAACCGAACCAATCCAATCCGAAAACCGTAAAAACCCGCATTTAGTTAAAACCACACGAATCATTTTTCTTCTAAACCGCACGGTTTGGTTTGATTAGTTCTTATGTGTATGTAATTTATGTATATGCATATTATATCATGTAAACAATCAAATAAATTAAAATTTTCGATGTTTATTTTGCAACATGTTAGTAATATTGTCATATTTTTTATATCGTGATAAAAGCGGTGACCGATCTAATCCTAACCGCATTAAGGCCTCGTTTGGCCCGGCTTATTTTCTCCTTTTTTTCGTCTCCTTAAAAATAGTAAAGAAAAAAAAATTGTGTTTGACTTCACTTTTATTTATTTTTTACTTCTTTACTTTATTTCTTTGATACTTTTAAGGAGAAATATTGTCAAATATAATTTTATACTTCTCTATTTCATTTAAGCTAAATAGAAAAGTAAAAAATAAGCCGGGCCAAACGGAGCCTAATTTGGTTTAGATGACTTTTTAAAAACCAAACGAACCGCATGCAATTTTATCCCACGGTTAAAATGCTTTTTATGCTTAAAATCGAACCAAACCGCATTGCGAATACCGTTAATATAGAGTACTAACCAAATTGGTCCAATTTTTACATGAAAAAAAGCCTTTTTACTATTCTACCCACGTGTCAGTCTATGATTAGTGAAAGTAACCACTAACCCAATGGGTTAGTTTTTAGTGGGTTAATTTGATTCACAATTTTCACATATAAAACGTGAGCCTTTGAAACCCCAAAGCACTTGACTTGGCTCTGCGGTGAGTGAGAGGAGGCACCATTTCATTCTCCAACAATTTCGCGCAGCCACCAACACTCTTTATTAACAAAACCTATTAGGTTTCTCATTTTCATTCTCTTCTCTTTGTTATTCTTTCTCTTTTGTTTACTCATCAGGTTTTTTTTTTTTTTTTTTTTCATTTTTTAGTGTTTAATTTTCATACTGTTTGATTGAATTCGATTGATCTGTAAGCTTAATCTCATACTCTTCATTTTTTATCAATTGGGTTTTATAAAGTTCGTTTCTTTTTCACTCTTTCATTGATCTTACAAAAATTCAATAACTTGGTTTTTTTTATTTGAAAAACAATGCTGATTCATTAGTAGATTGGATCATTGATGCATCGTTCTATTTTGTTTGGATTTTGTTTTGTGAGATCAGATCAGAGTCTGCTAATAATCATGTTTTTTTTTTAAAATAAAAAATCATTTTTCATTACTCTGTTTTGTTTGAAGTTCTGTTTGATTTTGAAATTGTGTTGGTGGTAGTAGATTCAAGTTAATTTGTGATTTGCTGATTGATGTGTAGAATAATGAATGGCATTTTCGGATTTCATCACAGATCAATTGTGATAGTGTCTTGATCTGTCTATGTTTTCATGAATAATTTTCAAATTTGAATTCTGAGTGAATATGTAATATCTATGTATGTGAAAATTGAAATTGAAGTTTTTTATGTATAGATGTTTTGATTTTAATTTTCTTGAATCATATGATATGTTTTATTTTATTTGATCTTGAAAACAATGAAATTTGTTATTACAATTCACTCCTTTGGAGTTAGAACTTGTCAATGAGTATATGATTTTAGTGTAATTGTTTTTCAACATATGAAGCATGACACATAGACACCGATAGTCATTTTTGAAAATGAATTAATTGAATGTAATCACGATTGTTGGTGTCATGTCGGTGTCAGACATTGATATATGTTGGACACCGGACACGCCTTCGATCAGAGGTGTTGGTGCTATAACTTATATATGTTTTTTGTTTTGCTAAGCAATAGACATGCCTCTAAACTTGTTATGTTTTTCGTTATTTTTTATGAACTAAATAATTGCATACATCCATTACATTGCTTAGCCATGTTTTTCTGTCTGTTGTTGTTCAGGAAAGTCACCATGGTTGATCAAGTTCAGCGCCCTAGACTCATTGAGAATGTTGCACGCCAGACTGGTCTTTCTATGTACCAAAGCAGGTCATTTGGGAATTATTCCAACCCTGCATTTCAGTATCCAATGATGCCGGCATGTAGATCAGCAGCGACCGACTTTTCTACTATTGCAACAACAGCTTCCCCTGTCTTTGTTGCAGCTCCTGCTGAGAAAGGAAACTTTCTTGTCGACTTTCTCATGGGAGGAGTTTCTGCTGCTGTGTCTAAAACCGCTGCTGCTCCTATTGAACGAATTAAGCTATTGATCCAGAACCAAGATGAGATGATTAAAGCTGGTAGACTTTCTGAGCCCTATAAGGGAATTGGTGACTGTTTTAAGCGAACAATGGCTGATGAAGGTGTTATTTCCCTGTGGAGAGGAAACACTGCAAATGTCATCCGTTATTTCCCCACTCAGGTTGGTTCTATTGTTTCTTCCTTTTGAGTATTTTAATGTTGTCAAATAGCACAGTATGAAGTATTGTAACATAGTAGAATTTGAATAAACTGCTATTATCTGCAATCTGCAATTGACAACACTAGCTTTTTATCATGTCCCTCTATAAATCTTTTGGTTTGTTGTATGCGATACTAACTTTGTAATTCATGTTCTACTAGGCTTTGAACTTTGCATTCAAGGACTACTTCAAGAGGCTTTTCAACTTCAAGAAGGACAAGGATGGTTACTGGAAATGGTTTGCTGGTAACTTGGCCTCAGGAGGTGCTGCTGGTGCTTCTTCCCTTTTCTTTGTCTACTCCCTCGACTATGCTCGTACCCGTCTGGCAAATGATGCAAAGGCTGCAAAGAAGGGTGGAGGCGGAAGACAATTCAACGGTCTTGTTGATGTCTACAAGAAGACATTGGCAACTGATGGTATTGCTGGACTTTACCGTGGTTTCAACATTTCATGTGTTGGAATCATTGTGTATCGTGGTCTCTACTTCGGAATGTATGATTCCTTGAAGCCAGTCCTCCTAACTGGATCTTTGCAGGTTAACATTGCTTATCTCCCGTGTCATTATTTTACCAAATTATTTAAGTTTGACTAACTTAAGTGTGTTTATATGTATTATCATTCACATTAATATTGTTGTTACGCATGGCTTGTCTAAAATGACTTATTTGAGCTTATGTATTGGCATGTGCATTTGTGAGACTATTTGGGAGAGCTTGTGAAAACAACTTATGACATCTCTATAAACTGTTTTCAACTTATTTCCATAAGCTCTCCATGATAACTTATGAAAATAACTTGTAGTTTATTTATATGAAAACAGATTAATTTTATTTTATCTCTTGTTATAGAAATAGCTTATTCATATGTACTTATATGATGTGTTTCTGCTTATAATCACTTACGCTGTTTGGATAACATGGCCTTAAACTAAAATAAAGCAAGAAAAGTTGCATCTGATTTTTCTTTTGAGGCTTTGAGTTGAATCATTTACTGATAGCTATTTCTATATTGCCTTGTCTCTTGAACATTGCAGGATAGTTTCTTCGCTAGTTTTGGACTTGGATGGCTCATCACCAATGGTGCAGGTCTTGCATCTTACCCAATTGACACTGTCAGAAGAAGAATGATGATGACATCTGGTGAAGCAGTCAAGTACAAGAGCTCCTTGGATGCATTCAACCAAATCCTCAAGAATGAGGGTGCCAAGTCATTGTTTAAGGGAGCTGGTGCTAACATTCTCCGTGCTGTCGCTGGTGCTGGTGTGCTCGCTGGTTATGACAAGTTACAGGTCATAATGCTCGGCAAGAAGTACGGATCTGGTGGTGCTTAAATTTTTGTTTCGGATATTGATGAAAATAATTTAGTTTTGAGAATTGACCATAAGTATCGCGGAAAATTTTATTCAAATAAGTGTACTCAATGATCCCATACCCTTTTCTTTGGATCAGAAGTTTATTTTTAGGCAGATTTATATGAATGGCAGGCAAAGTATCTGTCATATTGAATTTCATTTTTGTTTGATTTGAATTTTGGTGAAATATTCTATTTGTTATTCTATCTATTTATTGTCCCATGAGTTACATTTTAGTATTTTACTCTTGATTAGAATGCATATGCACATTTTGATTACCATGTGGTGGAATAAATTTCTTGCTACCTAATTGATCACTATTCTTTAAGTAAATTGTTTTTGCTAAATACCATTCTTAATGTAAGAGAATTTAGGCATGGCAAAAGGGAGTGTGGGTGTTCGGTTGTTCAGGAAGAGTCTCATTGACTTGGATCAAGTATCAACACATCAGACTAAGAGCACTCACAGTTTTGACATTGCACTTTAACCTAAAAGCTTAAGGCATTAAGTTTAAGTTTATGTGCCCTCTCATTTACATGTTTAACTTCAATTTTTCCAACCAATATGAGACTTACTGTGCACTTAAGTAAAAGGGGAGTGTGTGCATTAAGTTTAAGAGAAGACAGGGGTTCGGCCCAATAAGAAAGGGTACCAAAACAAAGGAATTGTTTAAATTATATATAAAATAAATAAAGATTTGAAGCAAAATTACAATCAATTTTATCTATAAAAAACTAGAAATTTGTCGGATCTTAGATCAATTAGTAAAAATGTTGAAATTGTTAGGTTATATGTTATGACTAAGATCCGAACTTTAACTTTTTCACTTGTGTACGTGAGTTTTCAATAACTATTGTCATTTTGTCTATTTATAAAAATAAAAACGCTAAAGATCTAAAAAAATTGACTTTTAAATTATGCAATTTGAGCTAAGGTGAATCGAGTTATTCTTGAACTTAATTCGAGTCGATTTCAAACTAAAAAAATAACATGTTGAATTTTAAGTTGAGCCAATTTTTATTTGAAGCACAATAGAGGAAGACGTCACATATTTTTATATATTTTTTTAAAATAATATCTATTGTGATGTCATTTTTCTATTGCATTTGACAAGAATTCAACATTATCATCATTCTTTTCATTACTCCCTCAAGAGAACTTTTGTCACTGCTCCTTTCCCTTCCCATTTCTGATATCATCATCTAAAGTAAAACAAAAAGGAGAATTGAATGGTTTTTGCAGTTAGTTTCTCTCAAAACCTTATTTTCTTCAACTCATATCGATCAAATGTTCATGGCACAACTTTAGAGGTCAAGTGTTGCTCACAGTCCCAAAGCAAAGCAACTAATAAGTCTAATATTGAAACAAAGAAACAGTGTTTGAGATGCAACACCCTTTATTCAGATCAACATAATTCTCCAGTTTCTTGCTCTTTCCATGGTCATACAAATGGTATGCTTATGTATTCGTATTCCCTTTATCTATAGCCACACACTATATAATATAATAGTATGTATAGGATAAGAATTTATAATATATGTACTCTAATATATTTTTTATCATGCTATAACATCATAAAATATTTATACAATTATTTTCATAGTCTAATATGATTAAATATTTGTGTAAAAAATTTATATGAAGAGTGAGAGTTAATAGTAATTAAATTCAAAGGATTATAACATATACCACAAAAAAGTTGTCTTTATATAGTGTAATATTGACCAATTTAGAGATTAAAAATTTCTCAAATTTGAAGCGACCGATTTAGAGACTAAATCATTTGACAATCGATTTGAATAAAATTGTCTCGCTAACAATAGAGACCAAAGAATCAGTCGCTAAAATTACCGACTAGTGGTTTGTAGACTTTTTAGTTTTTACAACTTGCTCCTTAAATGATTTATGATCGATTTAGACGCTGATTTAGTGACCAATTGTCCAAATAGGTTGCTAAAGTTATCATTATAGAGTGAAAAACTGAAAATTATCATCACTAAATAGTGAATTTAATCATTAAGGATTAGCTAATTGCTCTTTTGATTTTTATGATGGCCATATAATTTGATCATTTGTTAAAAGCAAAATGTTGTGCAAAGCAATTGAAGAAATTGTATTAATGTTGTAGGAGATAGAGGATTATTTTCATTTTGTCGACCTCACCAAGGAATTGATGGAGAATGGAGTGATAAATCAGGAGTAACTGTATACAAATGGAATGAGAAGAATAATAGGCCAAATACTGGGCGTGCAAATTGGAGAAAAAGATGGAGTTGTTGTGCTGAGTATGATGAGAATGCTCCTCCTTGTAGAAGGGGTTGCCATGTTTCTTATGATGATGGTTTCACTATGTATTAATTAACTTAGTTTCTTTACTTTCATTTTACTCTTTTGTGTCTATGTTTTGTTTAGAGATATGGTCAATCAATAAAGATGTGCAATTGTCTATGAGTTCAATAGTGTTTGACTTAGAAATTTACATTTGTATGAAAATTCTTATTTGATTTAGGGACCGTTAGGATTCGACTTATTTTTGAATTTATGAAAATGACTTATGCAAATAAATAAAGTTTTATTTTGACTCATAAGTTTTTATTGACTAAAATTGTATTTTTATAAGTTGTTTTTATCATAAACTATCTCAAAAAAATTATAATAATACATAAAAATTAATTTATTTACATAAGTCATTTCGTATAAATTAAAAAGTAAATCAATCCAAACAGACTTGATATTAACTACTAGCGAATAAAAGTTCAAGTTTGAACATGATTAGCAAATTTGCTGAGCAAAACTAAGGTGCTAATTAAGCAAATTTCTTTTAAGAGACACTCATGTCACAATTTGTGGTCCACAAGTTCCTAATGTTCAACATGGCAATTGGTGGTTGGGTGTCGACATGTGAAAGAGAGGATCTAATTAGATATTATTTTATATCATTTTATATTTTTAAAGTAGTTTAATTTTTAACTTTCTTAAATAGTATAAATTTAATCAATTAATTTATCTGTAATATTTTGTCAAACACTTAGTAATATAAATTAATGATCAAAACATTATTTTTGTCTTTAGAATTGTTTCTCATTATCATATTTAATTTTTGAAAATATAACTCACAATTATATTTATCCTTAGATTAGATATGTCAAAATTGTAGAGATCAGAACCAAAAAAATTGTAGAGACATCTACAATTCTCTATTTTGTTATTCTCTTTGTTTCTCGAAAATATTTTCAAGTAATTGTGTTTTTTTATTTAAAAGTAGTTTAGTCGTTAGAAATTTCACTTTAAAAGTAAATAAATAGAGTGTCCGAAATTTAAATTTTGTGCGAGATTCCTACTAACCTAAACTAAATTTACATAAACAATTGTATTTGTTATCGATCGAATTAGTCCATAAAATTAACAACAAACTATAAATACTAAAAGTAAAAATATTTATTTAGGGTCCGTTTTTGAATTAGCTTATTTTTCAATTTATGCAATATAAATTAGGTTTTATGCTATTTTATAAGTTCAAACTAATGAAAATTGTATTTTTATAAGCTATTTTATCATAAATTACCTTGACAAACTTATAATAATACATAAAAATTGTATGAGCTAATTACATAAACTCAAAAATAAGATAATTCAAACGGCCTTTATATTCCAAAGTCATTATTTGTGTTTGTTAAAGGTTCAAATATGTTTTCAAGTAATTAATTGTAGGAAGATCTTTAAAAAAACCTTGATCAATGAAGATCTTTACTTGTCTTTCAAGGTAAAGATATTTTTGCAATTTCTAATGACATATTGTATCATATTATCATCTATAAAAAAAATACAATAAATAGTTGTTTCTTCATTTTTTTGTGTGGATAAATATAAATTTATGTATTCCTTCCTTCTTTGAGTTTCTAGAACTTGCTACTATTATATAGGTGTCTTTCTCTCTCAACAGCCAGGCCATCTGTATTGCCATCTCTATTATTTGTGTTTTCTGCCCTTTATATATATATAACACAAAATCCTTCTCTCTCTTTCTTCAAATTTCTAGTCTTTTTTCATCTCATTGACTCTTCTCTCACATCCACAAAGTTGATCCAAAACCCAAATCCAAACACCCTCTTATCATAAAGAATTCAATTTATGATAAAGATTTGAAATTTATCATAAAAAATGTTACAATTGTTCTTCACAGTGGCTTTTTCTGTTGTTCCTTTAACACTTTATATTCCACCAATCAGAAGCTTGAATCTCTTTGTAGAAACCATGGAATCTGTTATGAGAGAATCAACAACATATAGCAACAGAATTTATCCTCGTTTAAGGATAGCTTGGTCTAGGATGTTGAATTGTTTGTTATGCAACAACACAAGGTAGATTTCTAATTTTTAATATTAATTAACTTTGATGAACCACATCTTAATGTAAATTAAATACTTTTTTTTTTATTATAATTTTATTTATGTTATTTTTGCTGTCCTTTTTTTTTCAAACTTTGGTTTAGTTATAATTTGTCCAATTCATCATGTATGATGTTGATGATGAGGTTGTTTTGTTGCGGATTATTGAGTCTAGTTGTTGTAATGTAATTTTCTGAAATTGTTTTGATCTTTTGAAATGATTTAATTAAGTTATTTATCTTCAATAGTCCTATATATGTAACTTTGAATATAACAATAAATTTTATGTGGTTCAGCAGATTTTTTTTGTTTCGTTCTTATCCATTTGATCTCTAGTTAAGTTGACAAATCATGTGATTAATGAGTTCTTCTATATATAGACAAAAAATATTAATCAGATGTATTTATCTTTTCACGAACTTAGGATTTTCAAGCATTTGCTAGTATGACAAAAAACTAAATAGAGATGGTCTTGTTACACATCACATGTCGGTTCTCTTACAAGTTGCAATTTTGTTTTTAAAAAAACTAAAATATTGGTGTCCGTGTGAGCTTAGTTTACTTAGTAATTAGTAAGGACATTGTATTTATTTTAAATACAGAGTTAGTGTAAGCCAAGGTTTTAAATTGCGGTCCATATATGCAATTGTGGATCTTGGCTTGGCTTTGGATCTGGTTATCTCTACTTTGAACGAGAGCAGATCATTTCCCGTGTGACTCTCACTGGAGCGAGTAAATTTTGTATCCTGACCGTTGATTCATTTTTTTATTAAATGTTTATCTTGCTACAGTAAAAAACATGTGGTTCAGATTAAATTGGAGGGACTTTACACGGGAGAGGATCTGTTCTCACTTTGAACATAATATATAGATTGATTGATATACGTGTGTTTGATTGGCTTTGGATCTTGGCTTCAGTGTTGTCATGTTGTCAAGATAAATAAATAAATTTAGAAAACAGTATTCTCGAGTATTAGTTAAATATATTAATATGAAAATTTTTATTTTAAAATTTGTATATTTAATATTTTAAAAATGTAAATGTAAAAAGTTAGTTTTCAATATTAATATTTTACATGATTTTTTTTTTAGTATATTCAACAAGTGTTTTGAAATATTGTTTAGCATAATCTATACATTTAATAAAAAATTAAAGAAAAAAATTATTTCAGACTCACTTTATAAATAAAGGGTTAAATATGTTATTTGTCTCTAAAAATAAGTGAATTTTAATTTTCATCTTTATAAAAAAATCACGTGTTTTCATCTAAAAATAATTGTGTTGCTTTTAGACTGTAATGACCAATTTTTTTTATATATAAGCAAAATATTAATTATAATACTCACCCTTATAATTTATGGGGAGCATGGAAAGTTGCTTTTTTTTTTTTTTTTTAAAGTTGCTTTGAATACAAACAAGTAGATCATTACACCAATCGAGAAAAGTAAAAAAATATTGATTTCTAATACGATCAATAAACTAAAGTCAAAAAATAAATTTAATTTGATTCATTATGTCTGAAATTTCAATAGCCTCTTCTCTAAAAATGATATTATTTCTTGAACACCAAATATTCCAAATAGTTGCAAGTCAACTTAAATGTCTTGCTTTGCAAAAAAAAAAAAATTCTTCACCAAAGCTGCTCCGAAAGATAAGAAATGATTGCAAATTGTTGCAATGGAAATAAAATCTACACTCAACTATTTAAAAATATTTTTTCAAACCTGAGTTGCAATTTAACAATTGAAAAATAAGTGATCAATTTCTTCATTTGAATGTCAATGTTATAATAATTTAATGTTCAAAATGTGTCTATATTTTACCTATATATTATTTTAAACCAACAAAAATTCATATTATATTTTAAAAATATCAAAATTTTGTCCATTTGAAAGTTAAAACAAATCTGAAAATTATTTTGGGATAAAAACATGTGATTTTTTATAGGAACAAAAATAAAAAATCTCTAATTTTATATGGACGTAAAACATACTTAATCCAAAAATAAAAATAAACAAATGAAAGTAACATAAGAGTTTGTTGGAGGATTTCAATCAGGGGAGGAGTGTCCTCATTTTCCGTCCTGCACCCAATTTTTTTAAATCGGAGAAAATTTAAAATCAAACAAAAACTATCGAACTTTGGTTCTCTTTTCTCCGTCAAATTTAGGGTTGATTTAGGCAGACACCCAAAACTACAAATTTTATTGCCATGTCTATCCACCACTATTTAGAGACGAAACAATTATAACAATATAACTAAGACGAAGTGAGGGACACTATTATTTTAGTTGGTTTAGGACTCAAAATTGAATATTTCTCTTTCAGCTCCCCACGTTTCTTTTATACCCCCCATAAATTTTATTTTGCTCTCGAAAACAGTGTAAAAAATGAACAAAAAAATTTGGTTTTACTAACCAAAATAATTAAAACCTCGATATGTAAACTTTAGCCATCCTCTAAACTTTATTTCATAAAAACCGAAATTTTTTACAAAGACAAAAACGCCAGTTAGGGGGTATAAAAGAAACGAGAAATTCTTGCATAGTCTCCCCCTTAACACTTAATCCTTAGGCTCAACCAACCAAAATTTGACACATCATTTAATTAGAAATACATGGAATTTATATGAATATATAAAAGGAAGGATTTCATTCGAATTAAATGTGATTGATATCCATAAATGCAAATCATTGACTTCTTTTTTTTAGAAAATCATTGACATTTATTAGCACCTAATATACTCATATAATATTCCCTCTTTTTGTTGCCAATCGAATGAGTATTTCATGTTCATGTTATTTCTTTTAATACAATTACTTTTTTAAATTTATTTTCATATTTCTTATAATATTTTATTATATTGGTAATTTATATATGTAAATTATTTAAAGTTGATCAATTTTTTTCTTTTGAAAAAAGTTTTGCACGAAAATATTATATTAATTTTAATTTTAAAATTAATTCAATATAAAACAATAATAGTAATTTAAATTCGAAAATAATTATTTATTTGAATTAATTGAATTTAAAATAATAATAGTAATTTAATTTGAATATGAAAATTTGAAGTTTTGTGGTGAGAAACATTTGTACATGATTTTATAAATAAAAAAATACATGTGTACATGCACATTAATTTAAACCTATAAAATAAGGCTGCATTTATGGATATCAATCACATTTAATTCGAATGAAATCCTTCATTTTATATATTCATATAAATTCCATGTATTTCTAATTAAATGATATGTCAAATTTTGGTTGGTTGAGCCTAAGGGGTTGAGTTATTATGCATAAGGAATATCCTTATGTATGGTGCATAAATAAATCTCCATCATGCATATTTTAGTGCATTTGATTGATTAAAAAATCCAATTAATCAAAAAAGCATTGGATGGTGAAGATTTATTTATGCACCATGCATAAGGATATTTCTTATGCATAATAACTCTTACCGAGCCTAAGGATTAAGTGTTAAGGGAGAGACTATGCAAGTATTTCTCAAAAGAAACGTGGGATACCGGAAGAGAAATCTTGACCAAAATTTTGTTGGCCCTAGAAGCTAGAGATACATTAGTCATCTCTCATATATTTCCTAAAATAAACCATAAACAAGTCATTTATCTCATGCATAGTCATGAATGTGACACTAATCATCACTCCCACTTAAATCTAAAGGATAATATTTCCTAAAATATACACACAAATTAATTAATCCCTTTGTGCCTAAATGAATTGAATTTACATCTGTGACGATATAGGAATGATCCCAAATTAAATTCAATAGTACTATTTTTGTTTCATGTCTTGTTCTTCTTCCACTACTACAGAATCAAGATTTCTTCTAGTGAGGTGTTGTCATATCTTTGGAAGATAGTAGATACAAGTATTTTCTTTGGAGCTAGTGAAATTGCGGCTTTAGGACACAGTTTTTTATTTTACAAACGACAAATTCACCCACAGATTAACCCTCACACGATTCTATATAGACATCATCAACACCAAGTTACTTTTGTTCTAAAAAAAAAACACCAAGTTAGTTTTGATATTTATTTGAAAAATGCTGACAAGCGCTCTTAAAGGCATTATTAAGGAATAAAAACATAGTAACATAGTCAATTTTTTAAAAGTCTAAAAAATTTATTCTTGCAGTTCTTTTACAAGTATTTTTAAGACACTTGTTAGCATAATTTTATTTTATTTTTATATTCCAAATGCCGCATTTAAGTACCTAGTAGCATATCGCAATTAAGACAAATTTCAACATGCCCCCCCTAGGTCGCTGGGCATAAAACATGAACGTTACAGGAAACACAACAAATCTAAGATAGACCTTGGTAAGATCTATCTTAACTCTACAAAATCAGTTTGTAAAGTGTTGATCGTAAAAATTTTATAAGCACTACTTAAAACATATATATACTAATCTAGGCAATGCAGTACATCCTTACACTCAACATAATGAAGGTGCTAGATGCTGCCTACAATGAAGGGATGATTGCTTTTCCCACCCCCCGTGTATCTTTTTCACACCCATGAAGGCAAAAAAAAAATGGGTAAACATGTACCGATTTTTTTTTTTAGTGCAAATTTGAATAAAATTTACACTAAAAAAAAATTCGATATACGTCTACCAAACTTTTCATGGTGAAAGAGTTTTTGGAAGGTGGGATGAGTTCTCATCCAATGAAGGCAACCCAAATGGCCCTGAAGTGTGACCGATGCATGAAGCCCAAAAACAAATTTCCTATAGACTCTAACACTAACTTAAAATTTAAAGGGTCATGCTAAACAGCGGGTGCACTAGTTAAGCATACTTAAAAAGGAAATAAAAATATAAGCATAACTAAACACTACAGAACGACTTATAAATAAGGAATCTCCAAACACTCAAATCATATGGGACTATATCCACCCCCTCACATCATGCTTAAGTTAGACTCTAGATATCATAGGACAATTTATAACAGACACTCAAATCAACCATCTTCCATACATATTTGATTTTTAAATTCATGCTCATAAGATTTTTCATTGTCAAATGTCAACATCATATCTATCTTCTTTGTAAACCAAAGGGAGTAGAGACACAAAACTAAGAATATCACACATTAACCACTGTTAGGTTGTTAACTTGTTTCTATCAGACAAAACATGTATCATGTGAGAAGTTCCACAGTTTTTCATACTACACCTACCTACGTGTAAGAAATTAAAACTGAGAGAGAGAGAGAGAGAGAGAGAGAGAGAGAGAGAGAGAGAGAGATGGACAGTGAGCAAAAATTAAAAGAGCAAGGGAGCTCCTTTTCGTCATGCCGATGCTACTGCATAGATTCCTCGCCGAAAACCTCAGTGTTGCAAACAGGACATTTCTGAAATAAAAAAAAAAATTAGGTAAATGCGATGACGAAGAGGGGACTGAGAAGGTGCAAATTGTATAGAAACATGATTCAATGTTGATTTTGGAAATAACGCGTTCAATTACCTTGTTAATGCTAAGCCATTTGGTAATGCATTCACCATGATACACATGACTGCATGGCAACTTCATTTGCTGGTCGCCTCTTCTATAAGTCATCTGGCAAATTACACACCTGTTTTCAATGCAATTTGATTATCAGTCAAATGACACATTCACTACGAGTCTTTCATCTCTTTGTTATTCAAAATGAACAAAAAATTTAAAAAAATGAACACCGAAAATGTTTTTAGAAGGTAAAAAGGTCATATTTATTATCCACATCATAATCTATTCGAGAAAAAGGTAGAGAACCAGGATATTACTTTTTCCCAGAATTTTTTCTTTTGAATAAGCTGCCAAACTTGTACTTCGAGGTTGGAAGTGTATCAATAAGTTCTTGAGGAAGACCTCGGCTTTGAGTTCCAACTGCTTCCCCGAGGTCGAGTAGTTCCTGTCACGTATAAGACATATCAGTGAGTATTCATCTTTTGATTTCTTATTTTACTTCTAATTTTATCATATGAAGGGTTAAAAATATCACAACACAAATCAGCACAAAGTTCAAAAGTATTTAACTTTAATAATAAGTTAGCATCCTATGTAGCACCAACATCATAGGATGGCCCGGTCTCCGGCACCGACACATGTGGTTGTATACAATTATTTCATTTCTAAAAGTATTTTCAGTGTCTTGTTCCTCTGTCAGTGCTTCACAGTAAGCAACTTACTCAAAGACGTACTTCATTGTAAAGCAAACCTTCCAAATCTCGAAGGTAATGCCGGTTTTTTGCTTAATAACTATTAAAAATCCAAAATGATGTCAAAACACACAATCTCCATACAAAAAAATTGAATCTGGCAACATGTTAACTTGCCTACTTACCATCTTAATAGTTAGTGTACTAAATTACTAAATCTTACATGCTTTAGGCATCTATGAAGCACAAACATAGACACGGGGCCGACTCTAACAGGTAAACACACTTGTTGGAGACCGGACATGCCTTAAATCTAAAGTGTCGGTATTACATAACTCAGCATGAATTTTAGCATCTGATGTTAAGTAAATCATAACTAATAAACAAGTTTTAAATTAAAATTACGCATGCATATTACACTTTAACATACCTCATAAGTCATATTATCAGGATCAATGTTGTCCTGCCATATCACCTGCAGCAACGTAACACACAGATTAGAAAATTCAGAGGATATAATGCTTCTGATCACCAAGTTACAAATTGAAAACAGCATATAGGATATTGTGATTTTTTCTCTTCCTTATGGTTTCTCTGTATTCCGAGATTAGTAAAATTCACAATGCTCAATTTATTCATAAAATAAACATGTACAAGGGGACAGCTCAGCAAAAAACTTTAAGGATGGTTTAAGTGAAACACGGTAAAGAAACTGTTGATTCTATTATGAAAAAACTGTTTTATAAATAAAAGTTAGTCTAAAATCCTGCAAATGTAAACAACTTTGTAAGAAAAACACATAAGACGTACAATATGTTTTCCAAAACTACAAGTACTATTTGATGCTTACTGCTTAGTGTCATCTATTAATAGATATAGTTCCCATGCGATTAATTCCCAAAATTAAAATCACGGGCCGTTTGCCAAAAATTGAAATCATAAGCAGTGTCTGTTTGCTGAATCAATAACTACAAACTACAGAAGTTATTTGTCACATTGAAACAACAAACAAGTTAATTTCCAAAATTGAAACTAAGGGTACTATTTACCAAGTACTGCTCAACTATACATTTTAATTAACATTTACACGTAAGTGCATTGTATCCAAAAAAAAGTGTAGAGTGACTAGATTAGCATTTCTAATGAAAGTATGTCATTTTCAGCAAACTATCTTTGAAATAATGTCCCCTCAATTTCAAGCATAGGAGACCCGGTGTTCCTACCACGAACAAATTATTGACTATTAATCCAAAAATGATTTAGTTACGGTGTAAAGTTTAAGCCCTGTTAATAACAATGCTTCGTACCTGGCTACTACTGGACTCTTGATGATTGGGACTACCTGCAGTAGACATTGAAAAGAATTATTATACTATATTTTGATTCTCATAGTTACGTTACATGATTAAAATCTCAAACAGTAGCTTTCAATTCAAGGGAAGAAAAACATAAAAAAGCATGATTTGGACTGTCTTCAAAAGAAACCTAAAAGATAAAGATGCTAATCATAACATTTTCCTGTTTTCTCGAATAGTTGCAGTTTAAAAAGCAATAACAGCAACAGCGAAAACAATGATAAAAATCATAAAGAACTTTGTCGTTGTTGAACTAGACAAGATCCACCCCATGTCCACGGACAGTAATTTGCTACCAGCATCCCTATTTGGATATACAGCTTAATTGAGCGCTTATCATATAAGTGCTTATGTGTAAGCTATTTGAAATGCAAAAGTTAAAATAAACTGACACTGTTTCATATTAAGGAAATAAGTTGAAAATGAAAACAACTTATAGTCATGTCATAATTTGTTTCCATAAGCTCTCTCAAATAACCACACAAGTGTTTATGTGACTATCGAAACAGGTTGTGAAGTGACTAATAATGCTATTAAGATGCAAAACTAAGCCATAAGAACTAATGATGTGATCATAGACTTATGCTTACAATAAAACAAATTTTCTACTAACATTCTTCAGGGATAGTCTGCATGCTAACTCCATCCCTTCTAGATGGAGAATCTGTTGAAGCCGGTTCCTCAGAGATCACTTCAGAAGGGTATTCCCACTCGGTCCTGTTGTTCTCCATTCTTGGCAAGTGATCGTTAACCTCATAAGAACTGTAATAAGATGTGCTTCCAGGTCCATACATTCCAAACTTATAGGGACTCATGTTCATCGACCAGTAGGCACTATCCTGGACATAACATATGATTGCATAGTCATTATCATGTTTGATTATAGAACAACATCAGATTATACAAACCATATAGCAAATAGAAAATTAATGTTAAATAAAACAAACATAGGAGAAAACTATAGTTGATTTTGGCAAGAAATTACCCATCCACTGTTGCAATTCAACTCAACTCAAAGTAATTGTCTATTAATCATTGTCACATTATTTTTGTACTTGATTTTCCTATTCAGATTAAAAACTTTTGAACAGAATTATAGGACCTTACAAGCTCTAGCTCCCCTCGTCAAACACGAGTTCTTTTCGGGATGAAACCTAGTTCAACTCCCACCAAAGACAATTTTGTTTGAGTAGTTGATGGGCACAAAAAATCGATGCCTCCCAACAGAGATTTAAACCGTGGTTCAACATGTTGTGAGGTACTAGCCCATTCCGCTAAACCCAACCACCATTACTAGTAACACCCTAGTTCTATGAAGCATTGATACAGATAAAACACTAACACGTCAACACTAGCAATAATTTGAGATAATAGAATTATTGAATGTCAGACACGTCTTTATTATGAAATGTGGGTGCTACATAGATAATATGGTTGCAAATTTGTGCTTTTATTCCTATATTTTGTGACATTATTCAAATTTTAAGATAAAAACTTGACAAATTACTGTAGCAATCTATGAAGCACGGACACTCCTCAGATTAGGCATGTCCCAGACTCAGTGTCAGGCACATGTCGGCGTCCTACACTGACATGATACCGACACATATGATTACATTATGTCATTTTCTCAAATTATTACATGTCAGTGTTAACAACACACATTTCTAGATTCAAATTCATATATTTAATTCTTGTAGCCAAAACTAAACACATAATATATAAAAAAAAAAAATAATTACAAGAAGAAAGTAAAACCTGATCAGGCATTGAGCCAGGAAAGGCATAATTCACAGGAACATGATTGATGCCTTGAAAGAAATCCACAAAATTTTCATTAACAGCATAAGGAAAACCACCACCATCCATATAATGCACCCCCATTTGTCTTCCATCATTCATCTTTGCAATTTCTCAAATAAAAATCACAACCCTTAAAAAATAATAATAAAATCTGCACAAAAAATTATAAAAAAATAAAAATAAAATAAAAAACCACATAACACATAATCAAACAAAACATACCCAAATTCACAGTAAAATAGGAATAAAACAAAACAAAGAACACAGAAAAGAAACAATGTAAGACCTAACAAATGTTTTGCTGGAAAATATAAACGGTTAGTAGTTGTGAAAAAAAAAAATGTTAAATTTGAAAAAAGCTTTGATATTGAAGAGAAAGTAAGGAGAATGGGTAAAATGTGATTTTCTCGGGAAACAGAGAGAAAATAAAAGAAAACCTTGGTGTATCTAGCTCTGTAGAAGTACTTAGGGCTTTTGATTTGAATATATCATTATCTTTGCGTTTCCAAAAAAATAAAAATGAAACCTTGTTGTTGTTGAGAAATGGTTGGAGTAGCAGAAACAAACCACACCACAGATTTGGTCTCTTTTACTTTTTCTTTGCACTGTGCTCAACAAAACACTTTAAAGTTTCTTCACATTTATTACTATTCCTTTTTTTTTTTGTTTATTTAATATTATCTTCATTTTATTTATTTATTTTTAATAAAAGTTGGTGCATATAAGTATGGGAAATGGATTAAATGTAGTTGGTTTTATGTGCACTCTTGCATTCCGTATATTTGTGTCCGTCTGATTAAGATCAGACGCGTGAAAATTGCAGTTTGATAGAATTTATTTTTCAAAATTGATTTTGGTAATTTGAAGTCAAAGTGATTTATGTTTGGATATGTTTATGTAAAAGTGAGTGTAAAAATTAATTCTACTCCCTTCGTCAGAATTTATTTGAGCCAGTTAACTTTAGTACGTATATCAATGCACAACTTTGACGATTAATATATTTAATTGTATAATGGTAAAAATTATAAAAATTTAATATTTTGAAAATACTCATCGAGATGAATCCAATGACATCTTATATGCTAATATTTATTTTTATTTATTGAGAGAAAAATTTGGTCAAAACAAAATACATGAATAATACAAACATTCTAAATGGCTCAAATAAATTGGGACGGAGGGAGTATAATAAGAAACTACGATTTCCAACTTCAAGTATACAAATTATGGAGACAGAATCAATTATACTTTCAAGAAACCAAACAAATCAGAATCAATTCTACGCGTTTAAAATCAATTATGTGTGCTCCAGAATTAAAATCAAAGATACACTAATACTTTATTGATAATGTTGATATTTTAGAATAGTTGTTCTTATCGAAGTCCAAATTTATATTGTATGTGCGTTTGAGTTTCGGTAATATTAACTCTTTTGTCACTAAATATAAAAAAAAATTAAAGAAATTTAATCCCAATAAATTTCCTTAATTACCCTTAACAATGCTAACTTTAGGGGAGAAGATTCAACGCATGTTAAATTCATTTTGGTGGGGGTTCAAATAGAAAAATGGAAAAGGCTAAATTGGTTGAGTTGGGACAGACTAACAATGAGAAAGGAATATGAAGGCATGGTTTCCGACATCTATATGGGTTTAATTTGGCAATGCTAGGGAAGCAAGGTTGAAATTTGGCAACCAACTGTGATAATATAGTGGCAAGAGTTTTCAAAGTTAGATACTATCCAAGAGGGAATTTTTTGGAGGCCAATTTGGGTCATAATTCAAGCTTTATATGGCGTAGTATCCACACTTCACATGTAATTATCAAGGGAGGCTTAAGATGACGGTTGGGAGATGGAAATAATATCAATGTATGGAGCGATGCTTTGTTAAAGGATAATAATAACTATTATGATACAGTAACGTTGATATTCGGAAGGGAGAACATGATCTCATAGAGAAAGGTGGTAGAGAATGGAGGAGGAGCGCAATTTTTTGAGTACTCTAATGAAAGGGATGCTCAAAATATTTTGAACATTCTTTTATCTGATAATATAAAAGAAGACACATCTAGCTGAAAATTCTCAAGAAGCGGTGAATATAGTGTAAAATCCACTTATTTTTATACGATGGAAAATTTGGTTGATAACAAAGAGTTAAGAGTGGAAGGGAATTGACGAATAATTTGGGAATTGAAAATTCTGCAAATAAAATGAAAGTGTTCATATGGAGAGTAGCAAAGGGTTGTCTACTAGCAAGAGAAAGACTTCAACAAAAAAGTGTGAATTGTACAAATAATTGCGAACATTGTCGTCGACATGATTTTGAGATCGATTGACACCTTTTCTTTGGCTGTGTAAATGCACACAAAATTTGGGAGATAGTTGAAGGAATGTTTGAATTGGCGAACAAATTTATTTCTTTTTCCTTTTATTAGAGCTGTTGTCACAAAAGGAAACTATATTGTTTGTAGCTCGCCGTTTGAGGTATATGAAAGAGACGAAATCAAAAAATATGGGAAATTTTCATATAAATATTGTTTGTTGCCCACTTTATGTATCCTGGAAGTTCGCAAACGAAAATTAATCATCGTTATTGACACTAAAATTTACTTCCCTCAGTCTCTCCTTAACAAATAAATGCATTAAAATTATAAAGAAAATTAAAAGCATAGTACACTGTAAACTAGAAAGAACAAATATACCAGATAACAGTGGTAGTAATAAATAGTGTACAAATGAATTGAATGGATATGTGGAAGACGCATTTATGACAATAAGTTCGGATAATGGCCTGTGTCTATATCTATGGTTTTCTAGCTTGTGCTATGAGTCTGTGATTCCGTCTCATGCTTTCATATGTACTAGTACAGTATTTATTTATATTTTTTGAGGCAAGTAAGCAAGTTCATGGGTTTTATACTAAAATTTAAAGAAAAAATGGTAACCAATGTATCTAAGATAGTAATAATTAAGGAAATAAAATGTAATAAGAATCTTTTGGAACATATGTAATTAATATTTTTAAAATATAAAAAGCTATACTTTTAATATAAGAATTACTTTTTAATTAGCTTGATCATATTTTTTTGTTACAAAATATAAGTAAAGGTTGGTCAACAAAAATATATATATTTAATTTAAATTTTTAATTAAATACATTAAGTTTTTTGACTCATTTTTATTTATATTTTGTAACAGAAGGAGTATTAATGATAAAATTATCTGGATCAACCCAATGTATGTTGAGGCCTAAAGTGAAAAATTAAATGAGACCTTTTAAAAATATAGCAAAAATTTAAAAGTATTATAGACCTTTTATAAAATGATAAAAAGGGGTTTCTTTTCTTTGTATTCTTGGTTTGTCTGCTGGATTGATTTTTGCTGTGTTTTCTAGATGAGCTTGTTTTTGTTTTTTCTGATCAATTTGAGCATATAAGGTTTTTATTTTCAATTTTCATTCTAGTGTAGTAGCCATATTTTACTTTTCTTTTTTAGCAAAGCCATATTTTACTTGAAAATGCTTAAATGTTATTGGTATAATTGGATTGAATTTCCAACATATCACTATACTGAATTATGTTATCAGTCAATGTTCATATCGTGTTTGGTGTAATGTTCGTATCATATTTGGTGTCTGTGTGCATGGCAAAAGAAATAATTTGCTTTGCCGAATAAATTTTTATTCTAAGGTAACATTTTTTTTTTTAAATGGCTAAATTTTATTAATGAACAATTCCTAAACAAGAAGTATAAGGAATTGTTGAAAACATACAACGAAAGGTAAAGTGATGAAACACTTTTACCAAACAACAGTACACCAAAGCAGCACCCCAATCAACCCCTAAACTTACACCAATTGATATTCACTAAGCCCACCAGAGAAGATACCAACCCAACCCAAAGAGACGCCACTAGACACTAACTTCCGAACTCGAATCAAAATTACTCGGCCCATCAGAATCTAGAAAGTAGCACCTTAAGTCGAAAGTTGTGGGACACCGGTAGAAAGAGAATCGATAGTCAACATCGATGCAGTAGAATTCGACCAGATACAAGAAACCTGCAAACCTCAACAGATTTGGACACCCCTCAGCGACTCAAAGAGTCCTGCAAATCTCAACAGATTTGAAAATGGTCAGAGACTCTAGTATCGTAGAGAAACCACTCACACACGGCATTAACCATCCAAAACCTCACCCGAACACCAACCACTACCCCAAGTCACCACCTCTGTCAAACACCACCATCCCTTCTCAACACCAATAACAGTACCTCCTAACCCTCCCACACCAGAACGTCCTAAAGGTACGATATAACAACAACTTCCGTCAACACGGAGTGTCTACGCACCTCGCCCTTTTGAGCACATCAGGACAAAAACCCCAAAGCCAAACAAACCCAACAGCTTCACCTAGCGACAACACCTCCGTCCACCCCACCATTCCACATCACCTCCGGTCACACCACCATTACACGAGACCCCACCAAAAAACACACCAATTCAGCAGCAGCACCTCACCTCCTCCACCGTGACCACGCTTCACCGAACCACATTGACTGCTTCGCTACCGCCTCCACCAAAAACCACAACAACAACCCCTGAACCGGATCCGGGACAGATCCGACCCAATCTGAGCACCAAAACGGCCAACAACCCGAAACAACCCACCGACGGAGGCACAAAACAAACACTCCGGCGATGATCTAAAGCAAACCGCGCAGAGGCAACAGGACGCAGAAAACAGGTGGAAGGGAGGCAGGTAACACAACGGAGGAAGAAAAATGGAGTCGTAACCTTGACAATAGAGCCGTCACCAATCAATACAAACTGATGCATAGGCCATCATCATCGCACCACCATAGCAGGAACACAGCTAGAATCACAGCAGCTGAGCCGCCACCGTCTTCTCCCCCGCCACCAACACACAGAGAAGAAAAAACGAACCGAAGGTAAAATGGTGATACGGAGTGCCCGACGAAAACGAGACCTGGTGATACGGAGCCAAGCAAGCTCGTCGCACCAACGATACTGATGGCTACATCTCGCCATCGAGTTTGGATTTGGGGATTAGGGCACGGCGGCGGCGGATCTAGGGTTGCCGCTTAGAGAGAAGGTAGAGAGAAAGTTTGGATGAGAGAGAAAGCTTTTTTTGTAGCACCAGTATCTATTAGGTACGATGTTTAATTATGTCATTTGATTGAAAATATTGAAGTAATTCAAAAGGGTATTTCAAATGTATCATGCTCTAGCTACCTTATGAGTTGTAATATTAACTTGTGGAAGATGGACCAAAGATCAAAAACATCAAATATATAACTAATTTGTGTATAACTATCCTCATTTATATTGAAGGTGAACACTCTAGTATTATGAAATTTGGTTGGATAGTGACAAATTTTTTGTCCTTTTTAGAAGAAGGAGATTGGTTTTGTAGTATGAAAAAGAAAGAAAAAAATAGTATAAAATTGAGAGAAATAAAACATTATTATTTTCTTCTCTTAATAATTATAGAGTAATAATAGAAATAAAATGTATATTATTAATAAATTTAATGCAATTTTTTTTTAATTCTCATGTTTTTGTGAATGAGGTCTTATGTATTCAGAATAAGGGAGTAAGAATTAATGGCTATTCTATCAGAATTGGGTGTTGATGGTTTGACTATTTTACACCCGTATCCGCCCACATGTATTCAAATTCGGATCCTCGAGACTGTATTTTGTTTCATGTGTTGTCTCCTGTTCTTATCTATGTCGTTAGATGGATTTGGATCCTCTCTAATTTTCTCTCCAATGTAATCTTAATCATTCATTTGCTTATTTTCTCTTTCTTCTTAAGTATTATTTTATTCTTTATAATTTAACAATCATTGGATTAAGAAAATGAGAGAAATCATTGAAGAGAAAATTGAAGATGATCCAATCCGTCGTTAGATTAATCCATTGGCTTATAAACAAAAAAGTAAAAACTAATTCCTTTGTTTCTAAAGCACGTTTAGAAAAGAAAAAATTGTCCCAAAATATAAGCGCTTTTCAAGTTTCAAGACACTTTTTTTTTTTTCTTCAAACATAACCCTAATCATTACTACCACTTTATATTGGAATATAAAAAGTCAATTAAACTACACATTTTCACCAAAGACAATTTAGCAATTGTAACACACAAAAAATATACAATAATTAAACTATCAACTTTTTTTTTTGTCAAGTAGCCTATTGACTAGAAATTTCACCCTTAAGATGGATAAATGACATGATCGGTGTTCGAACCACATTCCCCTGCATATATAATGTATTGTCCTACCAATTGAGCTAACTCACAAAACGACTATCAACTTTTCTTAATATGCGTAAAAAATGACAATGGATATAAAAAGGGACATATAGAGTAATGAATAATACAAAACCGATCTTACCTCAATCAGAGTCGACCTTATCTGATATTCTTCGGTGGTGCTCATTTCCATTCCGATGAATAGGAAGGGAGTTTTATTCAAAACACTAATCCTTATCCTTATTGTTACTAATACTAGAATCCTAACCCTTACCAGAGATAAGATCAAAATGTTATTTTTGTAATTTCAACGGACCCATGTTATGTTTCTACTTAAATTAACATTACTATATTAGAACAATCTATTTGAAAGTTTCTCTTCCAATTATATGTAGGGATGAAAGAAACAAAAATTACCCGCGGATATCCGCGGACAAAATTTGCAATAGGTACAAAGTGGATAATTTAATGGATATCCACGGATAAAATAAATGGATATTTCAATTATCGTATTTAATTTTAATGAATATAGATACGAGTTTAATACTATCTGCACCCACGAATATCCATACCCGCTAAATAATTAGTAAAATTACTTAAATATGTCTATTTAAATATAAATTCTAATTTTTTTCTTGTATAGTATTTTTATATTTTATGTTTTTTTTTATATAGAGAAAACTTTTCATATTCTTTTTTTATTTTTGAGGGAAAACTTTTCAGCTGTTTAATAAAATCTTCTTTTGCAGTTTAAAAGAAAAATAGAGCAAAATGTATGAATACTATGTATTACTCCTTTTGTTTCTTTTTAACCGTCTGTTTTGAATAGTAACACCAAATTATGAAAGTGTATTTTTGCACTTAATCCATCAATAAATTCTTGTTTTTTTGCACACAGTTTATCTTTCAAATAAATTTAATATATTATGTAAAAAAAATAGTATTTAATAGTATGTTATGTACCAAAAAAAAAAATTAACAAAAAAAACTTTAGTTTTCCAAATATATAGTATTAATTTGTTTTATTGAAAAAAATAAGAGTAATTGACAAATCATACTCTTAAAACACTAAATGAAAAGTTAATTAGGAACATTAAATCAGACGTTTTTGGACAGTTAAAAAGGAACATATGGAGTGATATTTTGTCTTAAAAAAAAAACTAACTTTGTTTCTTCAATAATTAGTTTTTTTTAAATAAATAATGTATCCTTGGATGTCTGTTAATATTCGCGGATACCTTAATATCTATGGATTATCTGCTTAGAGGATATCCGCACAAATATGAAGCAGATACGAATATCATATTTGTCTAATGAGCAGACACAAATAGAATATTTTTTATAAAAAGGACGTGCGAGAAACCATAACGAATGCAAAAAAAATACTCATGTAACTTTTACCTAACCTGGTAAAAAAAATAAAAATCAAGCCCTTGATGGTTGGTTCCTAATTTGTTGTAAATTATTTTCTTATCTCAATTTATCTATTTTTGTTACTTATTATGAGATCAATTATTTCTCAATTCTTTTTTTTTTTTTTTGACAAAATTATTTCTCAATTCTTATTATCAATAAACATCCTTTTCAGTTTTTAGGAGAAAAACTCGGTATAATAATTGAATAATAATTCATTGATATTTCCATATAGATATGATCGGCACATAACATAGATGTTGAATTTGTCAAAAAAAAAAAACATAGATGTTGAATTAAAATTTCGACATGACCATAATAATTTGTTATATTAACTCATGGAAGAGGCCTAGTAGGATTTGGTGAATCTTAGAAAAAAATATCATTTAATGAATATTTTGTGCTGTATTCTCAACAATTTCGTATTCTAGGTGACAAAATTTCAAAAATTGGGTGTTTCGGTAAATACGAAACGAAATTGCGTGGTTTGTGCCCAGATGTGTGCGACAAGGCGGGCTTACTATGTTTTAACACAATTTCGTATTCTAGGTGACAAAATTTTAAAAAATTGGCATTTAGGTAACTACGAGACGAAATTGTGTGGTTTGTACCCAGATGTGTACGACAAGACACACGTACTATGTTTTAACATAATTTCATATCCTAGATGACGAAATTTATTTCCTTCGATTTCTAAGATACAAATGTATTATTAAGAGCATTTTGATCAAGATGGAAAGCCTGAAAGTAATATAGGAAGACCTAGATAGCAATTTTCATATTTTCGTTTAGAATGCTCCACCTTCACGCACCAAATAATGCCAATAATTGTCTTACATTATTAGATTATCTCTAATGGTGCCCATTATCTAATAGAATTGTATATGCTCTGAGCAGTCCCAAATTAATTTTCTCAAAAAATAAAAGTTGATTTTATTTTTTCACCGACCAAATTAAATCTCACAAATTTTCTTATAAATTAAAATTATTTTTTTAATCCATAGATAAAATGAGAAACACGATATAAAATTCATACACACAACAATGAAGCTTTAATCTTCCAAATTCAAACTAAATTTTTTTATACACAAAAATCTAAACTAAATAAATACATTTAATCTAACAATATCGACATTATTGGTTAAAATAAATATTATGTACAATTTAAATGTGTTATTGCTCTCTATAAACATGCTTGTCGGCTCATACATATAGTGTTGAGACTAGATTAATTGCTGCCTTTGAAACAATTTTTTCATGTCACTCTTGATTTTAGAGGTGTTTCTTTCAACCTTAGACCTAGGCAGATTTGGATAATTTTGAGAAAATGGTTGAGAAGGGGCCGAAATTATATTTAAGCCAATTATTTAATATCAAAATCACAATATTTTAATTCATAACAAACGAACTCTAATTAGAAAATTTTAAGGTGAATAACTAAAATGCAATAACCAAATTTGATTTGTCATGTAATAGAATGGTTGATTTGTCATGTGAATAACTAAAATGCAATAACCAAATTTTTTATAGACCGAATCATCTGGTTCGACCTGATTTAATACCTATATAATTTTGTTATACAGACTGACTTATTCAACTAAGTCATCCTATTTTTTCTGGTTTAGTCATACATTTCGACTAGTGACCTATCAAATGAATCAGTGGTCCAATATCCTCATTGGTTAGAATGTTCGGTTTTTTTTAAAACACAGAATCTTTTATCCACTTAATTTTTTCTATCATTCATATTGTTAATATTGTTCAAATCTCTTATCTTAACTCTTTTTTCCGTGTAATTTTTTCTTCTTAAAAATTGGAGTATTTTCAAATCAATATCTCAAAATATATACATACATTAAAATAATGAGTTCCAATAATGATGCATTTAAAAGAACCTATATTCCTTTCTAACTAAAATTTGAATCAAGAAAGTCTTTTTTTTAATATTCTTAAAAACTAGAGGGTTATTATATTAAAAAATAGAGGGCTATGACAAAAAATATATACCTATTAGCACTTAATATTAAAAAAACAAAATAAGAAGAAAATGAATTAATTATTAAGTATAAAAAGCTTAAGCCAAGTGTGTACAAGATATAAAGGGCTACGTTTAATATACTTTTTATTTTCTTAAGCCAAAGTGTATTTCATTGAAAAAAAAGAAGAAGAAAGCTTACGCAAGTGTTTTTTTTTTTTGACAAAGCCAAGTGTATATATTATTATTCAGCACATTACTACAAATGTCAGCACAAAAAAAGAGCCACATTACTAACATTGGTTTTGTGCCCTTGTTTTTGGCCGCGTGTACCAATTTAGGCATTTTTTTTCTTTTTTGTTTGTTGTTGAATGGAATGTGGGCCTGAAACCGAAATATTGAGGTCCTGTAAAATAGAGGCCCTGATCTGTAGAGTGGGGTGCACTGGGCCTATGAAACAGATATATTGAGGAAGGTTTCTCTTCCCACCCCCTGTCATTCTTTTTCACCCCCCAGAAATCCAACTTTACCCTTGATTTTACCCTCGAAAAGTTCGGTACACGCGTACTGAAGTTTGTCGATATTGAAAAATAGGCGTTAAAAAGTTCGGTACGCGTGTACTGAAGTTTTTTTCAAGGGTTAAAAACGGAAACCCAGGGGGTGAAAAAGAAAGCTGGGGGGTGGGAAAAGAAATCTTCTATATTGAGGTCCTTGTAAAATAGAGGCCTTGCTCTGTAGAGTGGGGGTAGACTGGGCTTGGGCTGATCGGTGGAAATATGTTAGATTATTACTTTTGCACTTTATGACTTACTCGCGCGCCCTACGAAATGATCAAAATATCATTCCGTGGCTTAAGTCATGGATGTAGGAAAAACGAGTAATTTTGAAAAATAATTTTTTTTCTACATCCGTGACTTAAGACACGAATGTTATAATTGTAGGGTATTTTGAGGAATATCCGTAGCACAAGTCACGGACATGAACATTTTGATCATTTCGTAGAGCGCACCCTAGAAATCATAGGCTGACAAAAGTAATAATCATATGTTATGCCGAGTTAGACTTTGTCAATGCTAAGTAAGATCTTTCAAAAAATTAAAAGGTTGCGTTTGACTTTTTGAAAGTCTGATATGATTTATTAGTATGTTAAAAAATATACTTCATAAGAACATATTAATTAAATAAGTAATTATATTTATTTAAGTAATATTATACCGCTTTATAACGTTTTAACGAATACAAATTTTATAAAATTCACCGTTGTATGACATTATTTAAAATATAGGCCAAATGCATCTTACAATCTTTAAACTATAACAATCCTTTAAGTATTTTTGTAACAAAATTGTCCTTTAAATCATAAAATATTTGTATCTTGCCTTTTTAATCCAACTATGTTAAAAGGTGTTTATCAGGCATTTTAATGCTAAAGTACTCGGTTCAAATTCATCGCTCTAAAAATATATAGATTCACCTTATGAATCATCCCACTTATTTACTTTATGGGTGGAATTCCTAGCCACTAGGTTACCTGATAAATATATATATATATATATAGATTCATATATGTGTATTATTCAATCTTGGTTTGAAATAAAATCAATCAATTACTTGATTTACAATGTTGTTGATGATATTTTTATTTGTCAAATCAGGTTTAAATTATGAAAGTAATTAAATCTGGTGTCATAAACACTTTTTTGAAGCTTCTATCTCAATATTATAAGATCATATAAATTCTTTAAAATGGAATTGAAATAAAAAAAAGATAATGTTGAATTCGTTAATTACTTAAAGGACCAATTGTTATCAATAAATAAAAAAACAAACTTAAAGCACCACTTTGAAATGCAAAAAATAAAAGACTAATGTGTTATAAACGTTTAAATTTTTTATCGTGGGATGAATTTGGCCTAAAATTAAAGAGAAATGTTATACATACAAACTTTTTTTTACAAATATACCTTACAGCTTGGACAATTTTGTCATTTCAATTTTAAAAGTGGGGGCTTTTTGGTAAAAACAACATCTTCTTCAAAGTTTTTCTCTTTTTTGGTTTCTTTGTTTCCTGCAAAAGTAGAGGTAAGGTTGGCCAGTTTTCTCTCTACCCACTGTCCACACCACCACCACCGTTCACACCACCACCCTCATCATGACTGACTGTAGTTTTCAAAATCCAATTTTGATCCCAAAATAACAGCAACAGTACTGGCTTCAAGGTCTGGTTTTGATTTTATTTTTGTCCTCCTTGCTAACATTCACGCCATCACAGCCGTCTTCTCCGGCTCGTCCATCGCTTACCACCACCGAATCGCCACCATCTCCGACGACGACGAGGCGTGAGATGGATGATACGCAAACGCCGGTGGGGCGTCGGTGACGACGATGTGTGGAGGACGGGGTCAGAGACTCAGATCTATACCAATCGGTTATATGTGGTGGTGGCCGGTGATGGAGACGACGGCTGCCGGCCGGAGTGAAAATAGGGGCATTTGAAAAAAGTATAGGGTAATAGTATTAATAAATGAGAGGTATAAAATTACGGATTGCAGACTTCTAAATGAGAAATTGTGGAGTTCAAAAACTTAAATTCTCTTTATTCTAAAATGAGAAATTTATTAGTTACAAAATGTCCTAAAAGAGATTTTCTATTGTGAATTTTTTTTTAGGCGCTTTATAAGTTATAACTAATTGTTATATTATAGTTTAATTAAATAGAGAGACGCGTAATAGAGAATGTCTTGTTTATCAAACTTTTTTGTAATGTTATTTGTAATTCAAATTGATGAAAAAAAAAATATTTATATTGTTTCTTTTATTAGAGCCTATTTTTAATAATCCAACAGGATCTTCAAAAGTCAGAGACACCCCTGCAAAAATGAATTTCTCAATTGTGTTTTCATTGAAACATTGAACATTTTAAAATGATAAGAAATGAAAACAAGTTTTGGAGAATAAATATATGATTAATGTGGCGAGCATGCATGAATAGAAAGAACACTTGAGTAAGTGAGAGATGAATTAGATTATTTTGATATGCTTGATAAGTGGGAGTTTTAATTTTAAATTAACTCCTTTATAATATTGAAATTATTTTAATCAACTATAAATATTATAGCTCAGTGTTATTTGGATCACTATGTCAGTTGCCAACACTATTTTGGCCCTGAGACATTATATAAATTATAATTCAGTATTATCGAAATCACTTAACCGATGATCAACACTATTTTTGGAGTTAAGACATTATCATTATGTTATGTGTAAGCATTATGTGTAGGCATTATATAAATATATTATATCTCAATGTTATTGAAATCACTTAGCCGGTGGTCAATATTTTTTACACAAAAATTCACACTAAATAAATATGTTTGATCTAACAATATCAACATTATCATCGATTAAAGTAAGCATTTCATACAACTTAAATGAGTCTTTACTCTCTATAAACATGCTTGCCGGCTCATACATATAGTTTTGATTGTGTGTGTGAGATCATTATATTCTTTTCCAATCACACAAAGATCGAGAGCTTATACTAAATTAAATTTGCGTGCCCTATTTCAAGCAACATAAAGTAATATAAATATTGTTTGTTTTAACTTGCTTAGAAGTTTCTATTATGTTGCTATCAAGTGTTTACGGAACTGAGGGAGGTACTTTCTCTTTGTCACGTTCTTCCTTCTATCAACCTACCTTTCAACGTTTCTCCATATTATTTGATGCTATTTTCCCATAATTTGTGTACTTTTATTCCTTAATAAGGAAGGTTATAACTATAACCAAAGACAAATTTAATGCTACTCGTATCTCTAGATTTTAGAACGCATATCATAGTATTCCTTATAAGCAAAGTAAAGTATTCATGAAAAAAAAAGATAAAAGTTAAAATATTTTAAAGATTAAATTCATATGCACTTATTTTTGTAAAAAGTAAAAATTGAAAAAAAATTCAAGTTCCACGTAAAAATGATAAATAAAGTTCGATAAGAGTTTATAAAGAGGAGCTCACCTTAAAAATAAATTTTGTAATAATGAATTATGCTCCATATAGAAACCTAGCTAATATAATAAATAAATTCACATGTACCGATTATCTATATTTTTTATTTTTTAGAAAAATATTTACGTATTGTTCCTTACGAACTATTTGTGATGTTTTACACTGATGCATAAAAAACTTGCTCAAAATAGTGTCAGCAAAATAGATCTCAAATGCCAACGAATATTATAAAAATAACGTAACCTATTGAACAATGCTTAAAGTACGGTAGAAGGAGCACCAATTAAGAAAACTAAAATAAACTACACACATTTTTCAAATATTTTATTATATTTGATTCTTTTTGTAGTTTTTTTATCACAATTACCGAAACTAGTTTATTCAAAGATTTGAAGTAAATTTAAGGATTGTCTATTTTATATAATGAATTTCTATATACATTTACCAAAATCAAATTTGATGACATTAAAAAAAATAAAAAAAATCATTTGCTCAAAACAAATAAATAATCATGACCACATATATTTAAAATGCTTTAATTCTTTATCACCTAGACACACCGATTATTATTATTATTATTTTGGTAGATCCTAGACACACCAATTTGCTTGTTTGTAAGTTAGTTTAATTTTTATAAGTGTATAACTTAGTATGTTGGTTAAATAAAGTTGAACTTATGAGTAACGACCACGGTTTGACGTATGTAGAGCATGTAAGTAACACATTCTTAAAACGAATTTTGGTACCTATGTATATTTCATTAACTAATATAAGGGAAATTATTTAATTAAACTATGAGTACCTATGTTCTTAAATATAATCTCCTTTCAATTTACGCTTTTATTATTTGGAAGTATTTATTATTTAACTAATGAGAACAAACCACATAAATAGATTCTTATATGGTTCCCACAACTAACTTGTAATAAATTTGTGGGAACCACATACAAATCTATTTATGTGACTTGTTTTCATTGGTTGAAAGAATAAATAATCCCAAATTAAAAAAAGGGTAAATTAAAAAAAAAAAACAGGATTTACATATACAAAGTAGTAACAAGTGTCTCAAATGATTGAAAGTCGAAATTAAACATATACATATACAAAATGGTATTCTATGAATATTTGTATAAAAAATAGGATTTCATCGTACAACATTGTTTTGTTAGTTGCTACGGTGTTACGTTGTTCGATTTTTCCATCTTGTTACAGTCATAATTATTTTGGTTCAGATAGACGAATCAACTTTGGTCGATTATAAATTCAATTAATAACTTGAACGTCAACATATTAGATATTCCAACGAATATTATCGATTACTTTTATAGGTATTTTATCATTTGATGCCATTAACATGATTATTATGAATTTGTTAGCAGATTCATATCATTGTCAATTTTAGCTATTTAAGTTATTTTTGATATATTCTACTAATTTAACGAATGAATTTTTTTAATAAATAAAATTGAAAAAGGGGCTTATTGAAAGTGTGTTATATATATGTATTTATAAAAGAATTTATTCCTTTTGTACCAACTAAAAAGAAGAAGAATTTTTTCCATTTAGCAAAAAAAATAATTTTGGCTGTTCGATATTTGCAATGATCCCTATAAATAGATTACTTGGCGTGTGACCTTTCATCACCAAAACATAACACATTAGGAATGCCTTTCTTAACAATTTGCTATCTTTAATTTTGATTTCAAATCAAAACTGACCAAATAATCACACTTGACATATTTGTTGATCAGGATTAGCCTTAATATATTCCCTTCTTAATTATTATTCTCTCTAGTCTCTACATTTGATTGTATAAACTCTTAATTAAGAAGTACTTTCCTTTGTGGATTTACTTTAGGAGGCATCAAGTACAATGAATGAGAATGAGAATGGCAATGCTAATGAACTCAACAAAAAGTGGAAATTTCCTTTCTTAGTTTTCTTCAGTGATGCAAGGTATTAGATCTTAGATACATAAAGTATTTTTAGCCTTTATTATTAATTGTTGTAGGAGAAGCATATTAATATTAATTAACTGTATATGTTGAGTAGACTAACATGATATCACAAAAATCTCTCTTATTGGAAAGGTTTAATTCCTTTGGTACATTATTATATTTTACATGTAGCTCCTAAATGAAGTGAAACCATGTTATAAAAAAAACATTAATTAGAGAGCCAAAACTTGAAATCTTTCTCTAATTTTGTCACTAAAATTTTGTGATGAAAAAATCAGAGAAATTTATAAATCGTTAATTGGTTCAGTACTGATTGACATTGAAGATGATAAGGAGGACCATGTTTCGATTCCCCCGCAACTGTGATCGGGATGAGACTGAAATCACTTGATGTTAGAACTGACTCCCAAATCAGATTAGGCGGTCTAATGGATGTGGACCGGATACTGGTGGTAAAAAAAAATTAGAGAGATTTTATATTTTTCGCCACTAATTTTTGTAGTTAATTTTTTTTCTTAGTAATATGTTTATGAGCTACTATTTTTTTGTATGACAACTATTAATACTTATATATTGTGATCAAATGTAGACATATTTTCAAGTTGGATGCACTTTCAAAAGAGATATTAGGGATTGCATTACCCTCTGCATTGGCTGTTGCTGCTGATCCTATTGCTTCTCTCATTGACACAGCATTCATAGGCCATTTGGGTATATTTCTTTTCTTTCTCAATTACATTAATTTCATAGCTTAATTGATGGAATCTCATATATGAATATGATGTCAATGACTTTTGTTAAATGTAAAGTGAGGTCTTCATTTTGATTTTGAGAATCAAAGTATGTCAATTTGTAAAAGTTTAGATTTAATTATGAAATACTCATTTCTTCACACATAAAGTACGTTAGTGTATATAACCACTACCACTAGTGACTAAACTATTTAACTAAATAAAAACAAAAACTGTGATTAGAAATAATAAAACTATAACCTAAATTTATGCAACAATTTTTCAAGTACATTACGTTGTTGCAATTTGCAATAGGATACAAATTTTATTAATATGCACGCAATTTAAAAAGTGTCTTCTAAAATGTGAGAATAGATATATATCACGTTTTGCTTGTTCTATTTTCACAAGAGTATCACCACAAAGTACCATATGGCACCACAAACATGATTGCGTGTCGCCTAAAATAGAGAAAACAATATTCTAATTTAACAATTTAATTTTTTATTTAAAAAAAAAATAGAGAAAACAACTTACTTAAGACTCATATTAAAATAAATAATAAATAGATGAATGTAAGTTAAGAGTTTTTTTAAAGGTTTTTAAGTTAAGAGATGTAAAAATATAATTTTGATACAAATAAAGGTGGGGTTAATGGTGTCCTCATTATCCGCTTTGTCCCGTCTGTTGAAACTGGTGCAAAACTAACTTTAAATCCAAATCCAATCAATTTGAATTTCTCCTGTCAAAATCGTGATGAATATCTACGTGTGCGAATATTGTTGTTATGCCTACCATGAACTCCATTTGTTATATACTAGCATATGTTATGACAAATGAGGAATACATATGATTAATGTAATCTGCCTATTTTAAAAGTGGGATCTAAGATCAAACTTGTGAGACCTTCTAATTTAGGTCATGATCAATCGATTGAACCACAATTGAATTGAATAATAATAAATATTTTTTTTTTTTCAAAATACAAGCCGTTTGAACCAAGTATGATTAAACATAGTTTGATCCGATTCTAAAAGACTTAAATTAAATTATATTTGAATCACCTAGGAGACTGGTCGCTTCTAGTTCAACCGCTTAGATCAGGGACCACCCAAGACAAATGAAGTCTAAAACCTTTGTTTGAGTTAACCTTACCTTTGAACGGGCTGTTGCTTAAATCGATAGGTCCAGTTTTGAAAACACTGTTTGCAATAGCCACAACTTATGAAGTACAGACTCTGACACGGACACTTCGACACCGATAATGTAAAAAAAAATTATTATTAAAATTTTATTATTAAAAAAAATATATATGATAAAATTTTATTTTAACTATCGATTTATTATTAAAAAAAATTTAAAATATTCTAATTAAAATTAGGAAAATGCTAAATAGTGCCCCCAGGGCACTAGTTAAGGTTACTAAAAGTAGTATAATAATCTTGGAATATGTGCAGTCAAAGTGTTTAAAGTATGAACATTGTTGTTTTCAATGTAAATTTTACCTTTTTTAGTTCCTTAACTAGTGCCTCGGGAGCACTAGTTAGCATGAACCTTAAAATTAATATCTTTAATTCTTCATTGATAACATTGCCAATACATGTTTAACTTTTTTAGAGTGTCAAAGCAAAGAAGAAAAAAAATATTGGTGAAACTTGTTTGACTATTTCGACAGGTGTCGTACGAGGGTCATACAAGTATCGGACACCGCGACACACTACCTCCTAAACGTGTCCGTGCTTCATAGGCACAACCGGTTTTATGCTTCTACTTTACAATTTCTCCTTTAGAATACAATAGCTTTTGGAGCTAACTTTGTTATGTTAATTTGTTTAGGAGCCGTGGAACTTGCTGCTGCAGGAGTTTCCATTGCTTTGTTCAACCAAGCTTCAAAGATTACCATATTTCCTCTTGTTAGTATTACAACATCATTTGTAGCTGAGGAAGATACTATCAAAAGAATGAATGAAGCTGAAAATAATAAGACTAAGTTAAGAGAATTAACACCTAAGGATGATGTGCTTCAAGACATAGAGAAAGGTACATCCAAAGAGAATATTAAGGCTCCAAATGGATCTATGGTAGAACACAATGAAACAGTGGCTAGAAGCTGTGGACATGAAGATGATAAAAAACATGTTGATAAGATCAATGGAGTTGGTATATATTTTCTCTCTAAACCCTTTTTCTCAGTTCTTGCATTAAGGGGTTCAAAATATCTTCAAAGTTAAAAAAACCCTTTTACATTCGCCCAATTTATCTTTTTTTATGAATTTTTATTGAAATTTTTCAAAAATATATATATTTTTTTAGAAAAATTTCAAATAAGAGTTTTTGTTTAAAAAATAATATAATTTTTGAGAAAAATATTTTTTCAAAAAGTTTTTTCTTTTTTAATTGGCTTGACTGGGCTCCTTATTAGATTTTGCAAACTTGGCCCCCGTAAGGAGACTAAATTTGATGATTGCTCTATTATCGGTCTTTTTAAAATGTGACATTTTATAAAAAACACATTTCCGTTAAAAGTATTTTATTTGGACATTCATTATCAAAAGTGTGCTTTCAATAGTGTTTCTTGACATAACTAAGCATGTAGGACACGAATCGAGCAATAAAATTAGGTTTTTATATCGTCCAATATTCAATGACAAGTGACTTTTTTTCTTTCTTTAACATGATAATGAGAACAAAATGCTAATAACACTCTCTTTTGAATTGAAAGACTCTCTAATTACATTGAATTTTCAGATACTAATACAAATCTATGCAAGTCACACTCAATTCCAAAGAGCAATAAAAAGCGACACATTGCTTCAGCATCAACAGCACTAATTTTTGGCTTAATTCTTGGCCTCCTTCAAGCTTCAGTCCTTATATTTGGAGCCAGATTTCTATTAGGTGTGATGGGTGTGAGACATGTAAGTATATTCATCTTATTTTTTCTATTATATATATAATAATTACCTGAACAAAAAGTAGACGAATTAAAAGATGCGCCACTAAACTTTTTTATATAGCTAAATCTTATATAGTATTATCAAAAAGTAAATTAAATTATACATATAAGGCTTATATAAGTTTCTATGAGTGCTTTAATTAATTTTAGTGGTTCTTTCTATACTTTATATATTTATAGGGTTCTCCAATGCTAAAACCAGCAATGAAGTATTTAATATATAGATCATTTGGTGCTCCTGCTGTTCTTCTCTCATTGGCAATGCAAGGAATATTTCGAGGATTTAAGGACACAACAACTCCTTTATATGTTATTGGTATGATAACATCCTTTATTTAATTTCATGAATAGTATCTTCCTTATTTTTTGCTAAAAAAAATCTTCGATATTTTTTAAAAAATAGAGTGAAGATTTATTTTAGTCATTGAAAAAAAATTTGGAACCGATTTAATCCCTGAGAAAAAAATAAAAGCACATTTTTTGTCCATGAAAAATAAATCGGAGCAATGTTGTTTTTATCTCATTTAAAAAAAGTTTTGTCGCAAGATCTAATATTGTTTCTTTTTAATTATTGTTAGTCGATATAATTATTTTTATAAAATTATTGTTATGTATGATCTAATTTTTTTATTTTTTATTTAATTTGGTTTTATATAGTTGCGGGGTATTCGGTGAATGTGTTATTGGAGCCATTACTTATTTTTAAATTGAAAATGGGCATAAAAGGAGCTGCCATTGCACATGTTCTTTCCCAGTAAGTCTTAATTTAGTTCTACATTTCATAATAAGAACGATTAACCATGTTTTATGTTGGTAATTTGGGGTTAACTCTATCGTGCAAAAATGAGATAAATTGATCAACAAAATTTCATTATTAAATCAAATGAGACGTGACATATTAATTTAGTGGTGAAACATATTACTCCACTAATAAAAATAAATTTATGAATGATGAAAAATTTATCTCACTTGCACATATTAGACAAATCCGTTAATTTGGTATATACAAGTGCATGTATCTTACAAATAATTGTGATCCTTATAGGTACATGATGGCATTCACCCTCTTCTTCATATTAATGAAAAAGGTCTATCTTATGCCTCCAAGAATAAAGGATCTACAAATTTTCAGGTTTCTTAGAAATGGTAAGATGCTTGCTTTAATTTAAATAAAATAAAATGTATAGGCTGAAAATTCACTATTTGAAATTTAAAAGAAAAAATGGAAGAGGCCAGCTACCTTAAACTAGTCACAAGTCAGCATACGATGATTGTTCTGAGTGATAAGAGATTCGAATATCTAAAATTAGTGGTTAAAGTTTCTCTTGTATAAGATATGAAAAATGAGTTTACAAGTGAAGACAATAATTATTTTACGAATCGATTTTGTAAAGGTTGAGTTTAAGTCTAACCAAAATATTCTAAAATAATACTGTATAAGAAGCGTATCCAATATCTATTGGACTACGTACTATCATCTCACCACTAAATAGTGACATTACTTTATAAATTGATTTTGTAAGAGTTAAGGTAAATTCAATTCAAATCATAAAATGGTATCAAAGTATTTAAGGTATCTAACACGTTATGTTGATAGTGTCACCGTAAGGATGAAATTAGAAATTTTGACTTCATCGAGGCCAAAATTTAAAAATGTGATTTGGAAAGAAGAAATAAAAATTTCACAAATTTATATATCATATAAATTGAAAATTCCATTTGAAATTTTGAATGAATTTATGTTGGTACAGGAGGTTTGTTGATGACAAAGGTAATAGCAGTGACATTCTGTGTGACTTTAGCAGCATCATTGGCTGCAAGGTTAGGTCCAATTCATATGGCTGCCTTTCAACCTTGCCTACAAATTTGGTTGGCAGCTTCCCTTTTTGCAGATGGTTTGGCTATAGCTGTGCAGGTACACATATTTTTTTTAACTTTTGTTAATAAATTTAACATAGAATTTTAGGATTTGTTTGTTTTTTTTCAAACGTGTACTTCAGTGGTATATGTGAGACGCGTTAAGAGTGATTCATTTTTATTTTTTTTTAATCTGGTAGTCTAGTGGCTATAAATTCCACTTTTAGTATAATTGGGGATTTCTGGGGTTCGAACTCCAGACTCTGCATATAAAATGCGATGTATCTACCAACTGAGTTAACCTCACGAGGATGCTATAAGAGTGATTCTACCTCGTATGTTAACAAATTCCTCTGACCATAATGAATTAGTCCATCTGATTCAAAATAAAAGTCGTTTAAAGTTTTTACGCACATGTTAAAAAATGCAATAAATAGAAGAATCAAGAATGTATTATTCTATATGATAGTTTTGAGTTTCTATACTTCACAGGCAATCCTTGCTGGTTCCTTTGCTGAGAAAGACTATAAAAGAACAACAGCAGCTGCAACAAGGACTCTACAATTTGGTTTCATTTTAGGGTTGGGACTCTCTCTTATTGTTGGAGTTGGATTATACTTTGGAGCTGGAATCTTTTCCAAAAATGATCAAGTTATACACTTTATCCAAGTAGCCGTCCCGGTACGTTTTAGGAATTGAAGTATCCCTTGTACTCATTTATTTGTACATATATAATTTGTTTTGTCATTAAAAAAAAGGGTAACCTTCATGTCTCGCTATCTCTGCAACAATAACACTTCTTATCGAAGTTGTAGTCGGTGTTTGACATGCATCAATGTCTAATACCAATGCATGTAATTGTTAAGTTCAATTATATCATATTTTAAAATTATTATCAATATAAATGTGTCGGTATTTCTGTCATGTCTGATATCGGTATTTCATATGTATCTAATTTAATCAAAATTACTCACCAGCTTGTAGCTGCTACACAACCAATCAATACATTAGCCTTTGTCTTTGATGGTGTGAACTACGGAGCTTCTGATTTTGCTTATGCTTCATATTCCTTGGTAATTAAGTTTACATGTATATATTTTGCTTTATAAGTGTCATATATAATTAATCAGATTAATGTATATATTTTGTAAAATTTTGTGTGCTATACCTTTATTCAGGTTATGGTGTCAATTGTAAGTGTTGGTGTAGAATTTCTTCTCTACAGGAGCAATCATTATGTTGGGATATGGATTGCATTATCCATCTATATGACTCTTCGTATGTTGGCTGGTGTATGGAGGTATATAAAATTCTTCTTCTCATAAGCACTTAATTTATCAAATGTTCAATTTGAAAATTACTTATGTAGAGGAAATGCATATGAGTCCGTCTTTCGGCTATTTTATACTTATTCCGAGGACTTTTATTAAGAAAAAAAATATTTTATAAATATATTGAATAATTGATGTATTTGATTTAATTTTTTTTTTCTATTGTTACAATTTGTTTTTAAAATTTTAAATTATTTTAATATATGAGTAATTGAAGCATTTTTTATTTTTATACCAAAAAATATAAAAGGCTTCATTATTATATTCACTTTAGTCCTCACATTATGTGAGACTAATACTTACCAAAGAACTTTGGTACACTGCTATAAGTTTAATTATTTATTTCCTTTCAAGAGCCTAATTTTTAGTATTTTAATAAATAACCAATTCAAGTATAATTAATGCTTCTTATTTTCAATGTTTTATTTTATACTAATTTATATATTTTATAGTGTGTAATAATTGTATACATTGTAAATGCACATGCAGGATGGGAACAGGAACAGGACCATGGAGCTATCTCAGAGGCCAATAATTTTACTGTTTTAGAACAGTAAATAACTAAATAATCCTACCTTAATTATGAAAACACCACATATATATGTAGGCCTAATATGTATTCTAGTTATATTTATGTGATAATCTTACCAGCTCATTCCATTGCTTTGCACTATCTATATGTGTCTTTTTTTAGTTGACCAGCTGTTTGTACCTTGGAAAGTAGATTTGTGGGTGTTTGTGTTATTATCCTAATGTAATGTAATGTAATTGGATCAGTGTATCTCTTCTACTCTTTTTTTATATATTCTGATTTTTCTCTATATAAGTTGGTTTTATAGATTAAGTTAAATATAACTAAAAATTCTAGATTCATCCTCTAATCAATGTTGATTTATTTTGTCCATTCTTTTACTAGTGTTTCTTTCATATGTCGACTAACCATTGAACTTTTATTTTACTATTTTTTTGTAAAATTTCTTAAACTATAGTATAACGATAGTATAAAGTCAATTTACACTGTCACTGATATGTCTGAAAATATGATTTTAATTAGTTGACAACTGAGATTTTCAATATTCTAATTTAACTATTACCATTAATGATATGTAAATGTAATAAACTATTTTTACTTATATATAATTGTGTATGGAGAAAATACTTCTTTTTCAAGACAAAACTAATACCAACCCAACATAGCTCTTTTTGCCTAACAAATTTGGTTTCACATTCTACCAGCACTAAACTAAGAAGGTTTCTCTCCCCACCCTCCGTCTTTCTTTTTCACCCCTTGAATTTTCATTTTTAACCTTGAAAAAAAACTTCGGTACACGCATACCGAACTTTTTAACGATGTAAAACACTTATTTTTCAATATCGATAAACTTCGGTATGCGTGTACTGAAGTTTTCGGGACTAAAATCAAAGGTAAAGTTGAATTTCTGGGGGGTGAAAAAGAACGACGGGGGGTGGGAAGAGAAACCTTCCTAAACTAATGCTTACATTGGTGGAGTTGCCACATGATTGCTTAACCTTTGGTATGTAAGTAGTAGCTTTTAGGAGTGATCATCCTTGTCACCTTTCACAATGACATTTGTGAGTGGGTGAGAGAGTGCTCGCATGTTTTTATCATCCAACAAATTTGATAACATAAAGAATTGATAAGGTTTTCTGTCAAAGATTGAAAGTCATTTTAGAAATTATTTCATGTAAAACTTACTTTTTCTTTTTTGTTACTTTTTTGGATTACTCTTGCTCCACAATAAAATAATCAATCCAAATTCTAGTAGTTACAAGAAAGAAAAAAAAATATAGAAAATAAAGCACATAACACTTTAATTCTAAAATGAAATTATGATAGGGTACAATCCAAATCAATACACCAAATGAACATAAAGAACATCACTGTTTCACAATGATCTGCAGTAAATATTCAGTGCAGATTACCTGCAATTATTCCTTCAGAAAGATAAATTCAATTCAATATTTCAAATATGCAGGCACTAACAACTTGAGTAAAAAAACAAAAACTTGAAATCAATCAAAGATTCATATTTGTATTGTTGCTTTGTAAACAAACTAGCTTTGTAAACAAACTAGCTTTGTTCAAAGGGAATGGTAGTAAAATGTAAAAAGGAAGAAGAATCCTGAAAATGAGGTGTTTTCGATGAAAAATACACCCTCCAAAGGATTTTCTCTCCCTTTTGAATATCAGCCCAAAGATAATTAAGCTCTCTAACAAAATATTGAATGATAGAATATTATTCTTTTTTTGAAAAAAATAGAATTTATGCTTCTACAACTTTGTAGTCAACCTTCGTTTCGTTGCTTTATTACTTCTCTTCCTTGTTGTCTTCTGCCGAAAAAATTTCACCAAAAGAATATGTACCTGAAGAATTTAAATACCTATCTCAATAAGATGTGAAGTGTCAATTTAACTTAACCTATGTTTGAAATCACCATAAAACACCCTATCAATGCATGGTTATTGTGAAGCTTGATTTATAGCTTCACAAAAGTCACGTTTAAAACCGCTTAGACAGCAAGTTGATCCAGTTTCAATTGCTCCATCCAAGCTCCTAAAACAGAAGGATCAATAGATTCAATTTGTGAATTGGAATTCAATCCATCAGCAGATGCAATAGGGCCAGAAGATGCAAATTTCTCCTTAACCATCTCAGGTGAAGAATCCTTCACTAGGGATTGGACCCATGATACATCAGGCTCTTCCCCATTGATTTTATGTTCAAATGAGGAAGTGCAGCGCATTTGTTGACTTAGTTCATCTAAATTTACTGACCAATCAACCATCCCATTAGGAGATCCCCAATTAGACCGTGGGTTTGTAGGGGATCCAACAACTGAGGCAGGGATGTTGGAACCAAGGTCCCTTGAACTAATACTCCGCAGGTGTTGCTGCTGTTTCTCACGCTGAGCAAATGGAGACATTTGAGGGCTCATTGGGGAGATTGGTTCAATACTTCTAGGTGACATCCTACCCGAAGAAGGGACGCCAAATGAAGCCTGTAACAGAGGATGCTCAACATGTTTTGGAGACAACATATTAGTATTTATAGGCAATAACATGTTTTGAACCTGGTTAAAATGATTCATAGCAGCTGATTTGCGTGAAGGTGAAAAAACAGAAGCCATTGATTGGTCAGAATACCGTGGAGATGACAAAATTTCAGCAGAAAAGAGCTCTTCAAGATTTGATGGAGTTGGTGCCTTAGACCGATAAGAACCAGGACGGGGCTGTGAGAAACAACTCAAATCATTCAAAAGGTGCTGCTGGCAATCAAAATCGCTCAGTACATTGAAGTCTTCAGGTGGAATGTCACGAGCACTAAGAGAAGATCTCAATCGACTAGATTGAAAATTAGTTCCCGGTAAATGAAGAGTTGGAACATTTTGCTGTGCCCAGGAAGCACTTGAGAATGACATGCCATTTCCAGAAGGGGACATTGGCTGGACAAAATGAGATGGAGACATAGAAGAGATTGATGAGGGTGAACCAGGTAAAAGATTCATTGCAGAAGCTATGTCCACCACATTAAGAGCAGATCCGGATGAACGTGGTGAAGAAACCGCAGATCCAGTTGACGGATGCAATGGCCTCAATTCCTCTGCAGAATGAGCAAAAAAACATACCCTTCGATTACAACTAGGGCCATCTTTACAGTGGCGTGTTCGATACAGAGCAGGGTGTAGCCAGCTTTCAAATACTCCATGAGCATATTCACACATATCTCCACGCTTGCAGTCCCCTTTCCTAAATTCAGGGCAAGGCACACAGCTGTAATGGAACTTCTTAGGGTCTCTCCTCCGAGCATTCTCTCCAGGATGAACAAATGGACACTCAGTCCAATCATGAGAGTATGCACGGGAACAAGGACGGACCTTGAAAGAAAACATTCGAAACTCATCACTTGCATATATGCTGTTTTTTATATCAGGAAGTGATGGATCAACTGGATATTCCTTCTTCTCCGTAAATTTCAAATCCACTACAGGAGATGGTGGCGACACTGAGGGAGAGTATGGCAAAGTCATCCCATTTTCAAGCAAACCAGAACTAGAAGAATTAACAGACACCGAAACAGAGAAGTCACCAATAGAGCCATTATCAGAGGCATTATCCAAAAGAAGTTCCTCAAGAACTGCTTTCATGCTTTGCAGCATGGGAGGAACAACAATGACATCGACAGGCCGATTTCCATTGGCGTCGGCACAATTAACATCAGCACCAGCCAATATAAGAAGTCTCACAGCATCAACACCATTAACAGACCCACCAGAAGCAGCACAGTGAAGGGCAGTCATTTTACTCACCCCACAGGCAAAATTCACATCGGCTTCCGGATACAAAAGTATAAGCTTCATAACATCAAGACTACCATAAGTAGCAGCGACCATCAAAGATGTTTTATAGTCAAGAACAATCTGCTTAGACCCGTATTGCCGACCGTACCAAATCTCCACCTTGTTAATTGAAGAAGCTCCTTCTTTATCTAAAAGCAACTTAAAACCTTCAATGTCATTGTTAGAAGCAAACTCCAATAAACTGGAAAAAGAATCTCCAGTATTAACTGCGAGTGTTTTCATATCCTCTTTGTTAGTTGAAAGTTGAAACTTCTACAGCTGACAAAACACGAAATTGAAGAACTTGATTTTAATTTCTCCGGACCACCACACGTGCCTCAGTTAACTAAACACGAACAATCAGAAAAAAATTAGGAACCTTTACATCTTAGCCAAAAAAAAAGATTTTACAAACAAAAACCGACTTTTTATTAAGCTTTTTTAGAAGTTATCACTTTTAGCTTATAATAATTAATAACAAAATTTATTTTGGCCAATTCATCCAAAAATTACATGATTTTTATACTTTTTTTTTAAGACCGAGTATCCGTCCAAAAGACCGACTAATCCAAAGGATACCAATCTCATTGTCCACTAGCGGAGGGCCTGTTTTAAAGCCAGAATTTTTGCTCTGTATGGACTGAGCCACAACACAGGAAGTGGCACCCAGATGATTAAAACCCGAGACCTTAAGACGAACACACTCCAAGGTTCCAAGGGTTGATTTTTATACACTTTTTAATCACGTTTTTGAATCTCTAAACAAGAAATGCAAGAAAAAATTAACCCTTTCACAAAGATAAATTAGAATTCCCTAAAAAAAATTACATTACCTTACAGTATTTCCCCATCCAAACACACTAAAAAAACTCTGAATTTCCAAAATCAAATTAAAATATCATTCTAGACCAAAAACATTGAAAAATAAAAATAAATCACATGATAGCAAAACACAACACATAGCAAAGTACTATCAAATTAAACAAACAAATTATTAAAGCTTAAGCTTAAGTTAGTAAGTAAAAAACACAATCACAAAACATAATAAATTAAAATTACACAATTAAAATAAACAATATTGATTCCGATCAAAATAAAAAATAGAAACATCAAGAATCATGATCATAACGATGAAAGTAAGAGAGATTGTGACTTACCGATTAGCGATGTCGATGATCTTGATGAAAGAATGAGATCTGGAAGAATCGAAGAGTGATTCTTTGGTTTCAATCTAAACCTATAAAAAGCGTTGAAATTGAAAGAATGAGAAATTGGAATTGGAATGAAGAAAATTTCGGGCGAATTTATTTGAGAAGAAATCGGAGTGAAATGAAGTCAAAATGAAGTCATTGGAGTGGAGCGGAGTGGGTAATTGGGAACCGGGTGGATCGGTTGGAGAGAGGGTGGGTTGGGGAAGGTTTGGGCACGAGGGTGGATGGGTTGAACCGGTTAACCTGTGGTTTTGGAGTTGGACTTGTGAATAGATTGAAGTGGAATGAAATAATGGTTTGGAATCCGCCAATTAAGTAACTACTTGTGTGCCAATGATGAGAGAGACAGAGAGTAAGAACATTGGTCAATTTTTGAGTCAAATTGAAGCTGTGGGTTTTAGAATTAGAAGTTGACTTTAGTAAATTAGTCCGATAAATTGAAGATTGTTTCTATTTATAAATTAATGTAAAGATTATTTCGAATTCGATATGAGATTTTTTAAAGCATTCTTTCATGCTCATTATTAGTAGGCTTAATGAATGGATGAATATAAATGGTCGGTGATAAAATGATTTTATTTTTTAGAGTGAATGATCGGAATATCGGATGATTATTGAAGAGACTTTAATATATTATTTTAGGAGTGGGAGTTTGACGGACAGACACAAGAGATAAAGCTACTAAACCTCTCGCGAGCTTCAGGCCTCTAAAAATAATTATTGCATAAAAAGACCCTATGTACTTACAAAAAAAGTCTCGTATACATGCATAAAAAAATCTCATACAACAAATTGGCCTCGCTTAATTTTGAAGATTTTATTAGGCCGACATGAGAGTTTGGTGTAACTCAAACCTACAAAAATAATATAAGAATTGTCTTTATTTATAAAGACATGTTCATGTTTTCTCACATCTGATGCGAGACTTTTAAACAAAGACAAAGTAGTATAATTTAATTTTGATCCTTCATGTTATTTATCAATAATTGCAATTACATCCACAAACGTCTAATTTATTAGTCATTATAGTACTCAAATTTATATTTTTGATAGTCAGAGTCCGTTTGATACATATTAAAAAAATAAGTGATTTTGATCTTAAATAATTTAGAGATTTTACAAAAAATCAAAACCTATTTTGTGTTTGTTTACCTTGATAAAAATTACTTTTATAAGGATATTTTTAGAATATTAAAATTTATGTAAATATATTTTTGGATAAAAAATATCTCTATCTTTTGACCGTTGTTTTCTTTTTCCTCTAAAAAAATCTATTTTTTAATAAACTACTATTTTTAGCTTCTTATTTTTAGCAGGTTTTAGATTATTTTTAGATTCTGATTATTTTTAAAAGCTATAACAAATAGACATAATATTCTTAAAAGTGATTTTTTTTCAAATAAGTGTTTTTTATTTTTAAAAAAAAACTATAATAAATGGGCTCTCAATTTGGTCTTCAAATATGTTTTTTGTTGATTTAGTTAGTTCATAAAAGTACTTATAAAAAAGGCACTAAGGGCTCGTTTGGCCTAGCTTATTTTTGAGCTTATGCGATTTTTATGTATTGTTATAAGTTTTTCAAGGTAATTTATGATAAAATAGCTTCTAAAAATTCAATTTTCACTAGTTTAAATTTATAAAATAACATAAAATCTAATTTATATTACATAAGCCGTTTGCATAAGCTCTAAAATAAGTCAGGTTAAACGAGCCCTAAAAAGATTTTTAATTTTTAACATTAAATGTTTGTTTGGTAAAATTAAGCATAAGTTGACCGATAGCTTAAAGTTAGCTTATAATATTCATATAGATTAATATGCGTATCTAATTTTTTTATAATTTCGATTGGAATCTATATATATTAGAGATTAAAAACATCAATTATTTCTTGACAAAAAAATCAATTATTTAATAAAACTAAAATGTAACATCAACAACAATTATAATAATAATAATATAAAATTAGAAAGTGGGACGCAACAAATGAAAATGGCATCATTAGGGGGAGCTAATTTAAAATTTGAAACATTCCAAAATAAGAAACATCGTTTACCATTAACATTAAATACAAGAATCTTTCACTTTCATGAGGAAACAAAGATAGAGACCTGATTAGGTTAGGTGTTATCTTTGTATTAAGCATTAACCTAACCAAACTAAACAAATATACGGCACCAGTTTGCTACCATCATAATCATTCATCGAAGGTTTGTTTAGGTGGGGAACCTCTTTACCTTTTTCTTTATGCCTAATTCCTAACACCAACTATGATATTTTATTTTCTTTTTGGCTTCTTGTGATTATTATGGGTACAAATCCAAGCCATCACATCTTTTCATTCAGGTACTATCTATTTCAACAGAGTTGTGCATGCATGATTATCTAATGTCACTCATGTTGTATTAACAGTTCTTTTTCTCTTCTTCGCATCTTCCAAGTCGGGTCTCGAATCGAGTTCCTTAAAGTTGAAGAACAAATCATCAATCAAGTAAAGTGACTTCTCGAGAGACAAATAAAAAATTTATAAGGAGTAACTCTTATTTTAATTATAAATATAAATATAGAAAAAACATAAAAAATACCCATCTTTTTATAATTAACGTACAAAATATCCTCATTCTTGCCTACAATTTTTTTTTAATAATAACTACAAAATACCTTCTAACTACTTAAAAAACTTCATTCTAACGGTTTTTGAAGCAAAATTGTCAATCGAATCCTTATATTATATATTTTTCAAATGAATTGATGATCATTGTCAATTATTATCAATACTAAATAATTAACTTTTTTTTATAACATAATAGAGCATAAATAACATACTAGAAATTTGGTTATACCAATCGTTGGTTGGTTCAACGCTGATTGGCACTAAACTTGATATGAAGGATCACGGTTCGATTTTCCGCAACTGCGATCGGGAGAGGGCTGGAACCACTTGATGTCAGAACTGACCTCTGAACCAGATTAAACTGGTGGTGAAAGTAAAAAATAAATAAATTGGTTATTTCCTGCATAAAAAATTCGGTGGTATTTCCAAAGATTTACCTGCGGATTTGGTCACTAGGAAGAATTGCCTGTGGATTTGGAATTTTCAAAAAAATCTGCAGGTATTCCTAAGATCACTCACGAACAAATCCCTAAAATCACTCACGAACAAATCATGCCATGGCCGAGATTTTGAGATTCTTCTGTCGTGGTTCCTTCCATTCGATTCTAAGCTACCTTACGTCGAGATTCTGAGCTTCCTTGTAAAATTGTGTGCATTTTGAGTTCATTTGTTATTCTGATTCATTCTTCTTCTTCTTTTTTGTATTGTATTTGATTGAACTTGTTAGACCCGAAAAAGTATGAAATAGATCCTAATTATATTTGATTAAGGCTGAGAAATTAGGTCTAAGCATGAAAAATCATTTTTGACAAAGGGATATGCATGAAATAGATCCTAATTCTGTGCATTTTTTATTCTTACAGTGTTTTCTTATAAGTTGTTAAGTTGTTTTCATAAGCTATTTCATATAAATTGTTAAGTTGTTTTCAGAAAATGTAGCTTTATGGCTTGAAATTAACATGTTGAGATCAATGGTATGTTACAAATTTATCAATTGGAATGGTGATTGTTACTTGAGAAAACCATGTTGTTGAGTTAACATGTCGTTTGAAATTAGTCTGTAGATTAACTTATGCCTATAAATATGTAAAGTGACTCTAACTATAAATTAACTCATGTTGAGTTAACGTGCCATTTTGAATTAACACAATCTTTATTGTGCTATCAAAAGCTGATTTTGCTAATCTTAAAGTTTCATATGTAGCCTTTAAATATATTGATTTTGTGTATAAGTGATTAATGATAAGCTTTAGTTGGTATAACCAGATATGTCTAGATTGATTTATTACCAAAATGAACATATAGTTATACTTTGAACCTTCAGTAATCAAAATGAGCTTGATATGTTAGTGGGAATTGTTGAAATGTTGTGTTTCATGAGGTGACCAAATGAAAGGTCAGAAGCCAATAAACGCTAAATGGAATGTGATGGCGACCTAATGTGATAAGTGCATTTTAATGCACATTCTTCTATTATTGTTCTTATTATGTATTCCTATAGTTTATTTTATTATTTTCACTATTTTAGTGTGTTTTTATATTGAAGTTTATTTCTAGCTTTATTCTATTTTCGTTACTTATTTAATGAATAAACAATAATTTGACCTTTTCCCTTCCGCATATCATAACTTGAGCTACGAATGTTGGATTGAGGCGCGGGAGGATGCGTTGGAAAGTTAAGAGGAAATTCTACAACTTTCGTGTTGAGGTCTGAAGCCAATTCGGAGCGCAAAGGAGTCAAATAAATACATTTATGTTCCAGGCTTTATTTAAATAATTATTTTCGACCCAAACTTATGTTTTCGGCCCATAACTTTTGGAGCCCGTATTTTCCTTGTTATATAATAACAGAAATACAACCTAGGGTTTCTCATTCAGTATTCACGAAATAAAAATACCTACTGCAGCTGCTGTGATCATGAAGAACTAAAACCTCTAGGGTTGATTCATTGGAGTAAGGAACTCATTCACGATTTCTTGATGTTCGAATTTAATAGCAATTTCGTTATTCTATTTATGCCTTGTCGCATCAATTTCGTTTCTATATATTCTGTATAAACTCCGATTCAATGATGCTTAATTTTTCTATATCTCGATTTATATAGTTGAGTTTTATTCGTACTAATTCATCGCTTGTTTAAATTAATCCGAGTAGAAACTGATAGGAACTCTTGCGCTTAGCAATAGGGCTGATTAAATTTGTCATGATATTAATCGTGTGTTTTATGTGTCGCTTGTTCACCGTCCTTGGTTAATTGAACACATGAGATGATTAATCGAATGAATTCATATAAAACCGATTGTCACTTGTATAATTAGTTACATTATCAACTTTTTTTTTACTAGTTATGATATTTATATTGATTGCCAAAAAATAATATTTATTCTTCCCTAAACACCGATAGTTGCATTTTTATGTAAAGAGGTTCGATATTTCTGCTCCAACTCTCCAATGGCGCAACTCTATATTCGCCGTAGCAACAACTCTAACAATAATCTTTTCTCTTCGTCTCTGTCGTGGCGGTTTCAGCTCAAAGTATGCATCCAATACATTCAAATCAAAGCAATTCAAACAAGTAAATGGTTGTAGTGGATGCATCCACTTTGAGCTGAAACCGCCATGACAACGACGAAGAGAAAATATTCTTGTCAGAGTTGTTGCTACGACGAATATAAAGTTGCGCCATTGGAGAATTGGAGCAGAGATATTGAGCCTCTTTACTTAAAAATGCAACTATCGATGTTTAGCGAAATATAAATATCATTTTTTGGCAATAAATATCATTACCAGGAGAAAAAAACAGTCTTTACTTTTTTGTTTACTTGATAATGTAATATATATATATATATATATATATATATAGGGGATGTATCTAGTGAGAAAAAAGATTTTATATGAGAGTGAGAGGAGCTAATATTAGCCATAGCCACTAGATTACAATTTACGGACAAGATTAAAAGGTAACATAAGTGATTTGTGTGTTCCTTGCCTCACTATGTTATTCTCGTTTTTTCACGCGGCTTTTCTGTTCCTCCGCTTTCTTCAACAAAATCAATCACCATGCTTTCCCACCCCCTTGTCACCACAAAGTACCTAAACTAAAAATTGGAGAAACGAAAAAGCAGTATATAAAATTTATTATCCATCGTTATTTATGGTTTCTTCACAATTAAGTTTGTGATTGATGACCAACTATTTTTCCTTTTGTTATGCTTTGAAAATTTGTGAAGAAACGATCAAACCATCTTCCAATTTTTCACTTCAATTCTTCGGTATAAGAGGAGTTTGGAAAATTGGGAATGTAATTTGTATGGCTGTGGTTGATTTTGGATTTGAGTTTTGCTGTTTTTGAATACTTTAATATTAATCTTGAAATTTGAGTTTTGTTGTTTTTCCATGATAACTCTTGTGAGTAAATTTGATTTGAGTTTTGTTGTTTTTCCATGATAACTCTGGTGAATAAATTTGAGTACTCTGGTGAATAAGTAATGGTAGAGGGAAAACAATCTAGTTTAAGTGACCAAGTTAAGGATTTTAATATGAACCATTGAGGCTAATAAAAGATTCTCCCACTCTCATATAAAAATAAAAATAGACTTTCTCACTGGATATGCTCCCTATATATATATATATATTCTTATGATAATATAGTCTTTATTTCAGTCAAAAAAAGAAAATATAGCATTTATTCTTGTCAAAACAAATATGTAGATGTTCCTACAAGGATTTGAGGGGGTATGCAGAGTGTATAAAATAATATAGGTTTTTCTCTATGTTTTGGGAAGAATGGAACGTCCCCTTCATAATGCTTGTGATGCCTCATATATAGAAGTGTCATAGGAAATAATGGAGGGAGTAGTTGAGAGATTGTATATGGAGTAGTGGGGGTGATGGTGGAGTCAACATGAGAGTAGTGGGCTACTTCTATGACCTAATCTTTTTTGAGCTCTTCTTGCTTGGGAGTTTGGCCCAATTAAGCGTGTTGGGCTTAGGTGAATGGTACCCCAATATTTTGTCTGGTACAGTCTTGCTTTAGATATTTAGATTAATTAGAATAGCACATAGTATAGAATACCTCACACACAGAATTTTGTGGTAATGAAATAAAACTTCATATCTAGAATAGCATAAAATTTTTGGAGATGGAAGTTCTTGCGCGTCGAAGATGGATGTATAATAGGCTTCACCTTGGCCGAAGAGGACACACAACTGAGTTTTTAAAAGGTGTCCATACAAGTTGTGCAAAAATGAGAACCACCTCACCCGAGATTTAGCAAACACTCACATTCACCAACATGAGTTTACACCCATATAGTGGAATTGGACATGCCATGGAGAGACGATATTTGATATCAATGATGGCGGCGATGATGATATAGATATGGCTGTGCGTAGTATAGTAGTCAACAATAGAATTATCAACATCTTGATAGATACCAAGGCATGGTATTTGAAGCTGCTGGTTATCGTGAGCAGCAAAATAAAAAGGAACCTCCAAACATGGAAGTTGCAAAATTTTATGACATGTTGAATTCAGCTCAACAACCATTATGGCCAGTAAGTAAAAACACCTAGACATATCTGATTATGCCAACTAAAGCTTATCATTAATCACTTATACACAAAATCAAAATATTTAAAACATATGTAACTTCAAGACTGGAAAAGTCAGCTTTTGATAACACATAAAAAACTGTGTTAATTCCAAATGGCGTGTTAACTCAACATGAGTTAATCTATAGTTAGAGTCGCTTTATAGACTTATAGGCATAAGTTAATCTACAAACTATAGTGTTAATTTCAAATGGCATGTTAACTCAACAACATGGTTTTCCCAAGTAACAACCACCAGGCCAATTGATAAATCTATAACATACTGTTAATCTAAACATGTTAATTTTAAGTCATTAAGCTACATCTTCTGAAAACAACTTATATGAAATATCTTATGAAAACAACTTAACTGCTTATATGAAAACATCGTAAGAATCAGAAATGCACAGAATTATGATCTATTTCATACTTAGACCTAATTTCTCAACCTTAATGAAACACAATTAGGATCTAATTCATATTTTACCAGGTCTAACAAGTTCGATCAAGTACAATACAAAGAAAATAAGAATGAATCATAATAACAAATGAACTCAAAATGCACACAATCTTACAAGGAAGCTCAGAATCTCGACGGAAGGAAGCTCAGAATCGAACGAAAGGAAGCTCGACGAAAGGAAGCTCAGAACCGAAGAATCCCGACGTACAAATCGCAGAAGAGAGGAGAGCTCAGAATCTCAATGGAAGGAAGCTCAAAATCGAACAGAAGAATCGACGTGACTTGTTCGTGAGTGATTTTAGGGATTTGTTCGACGGAAGAATCTCAAAATCTCGGCCACGGTGTGATTTGTTCGTGAGTGATTTTATTTTTTGCAAGTGTTGGAGTGACTTTTTTTAAGTGATCTTTAGCTTTTTTATATATTTATTACATTTTTAGATATTAGAATTTTAAATTTTAATTAAAAAAAATGCAAGAAATTCTTCAGATAAACTTGCGGATTTTCCTTAAAACTTCAGATCTACAGGAAATTCTTCTTAGTGACAAAAACTGCAGGAAAATTGTTAGAAATACCTGCGGATTTTTCTGAAAACTCCAAATCCACATGTTATTTTTCCTAATGACCAAATCCGCATGTAAATTATTGAAAATACTTGCGGGTTTTTTTTTCTACAGGAAATAACCAAATTTCTTTCCTTTTTTTTTTGACAAGGAAATAACCAAATTTCTAATAGTGATTGGATGGAGAAAAAGTTATTTTGATATTTAACCAAATTGTGCATAGGACAAATGTAGTTTAATGTGAGAGACAAAAACTCGAGTTTTTGTCTAATTCATTAATTGACCCCAACTATTTATTAGCTTCGGAAATAATTTTTTAAAAAAAAAAACAATATAGCTGAAATTATTATGTGTACATTGTGTAGTCTCTTATTTTATAATAGATCAAAAACTGTTTTAAAATTGATTTTTCATAGCAAAATAAAATATTGGAATTGGAAATATATCTTCATGATGAAATCTATAATTTTAGGATGTTTTCTTTTATCAAATCTTTTCTATAAAATATAACCAAATCAAATCCCCTCAAAATCTCTATCTATTATTTCTAGCTAAGCATCACATTTTAAAAAATAAAATATTATATACCTTGAGCCCGTTTGATGGTCAGGATAGGGCAAGATATGATAATTATATCATATTATGTTTTAATTTTTTGTTTGATGCACCAATGAGATATGATAAATTATTCCCTTTTTTAATTATATCCTATCACTCATTTGTAATTTATATCATAAATTTTTGTTGGGTTAGAATTATTCTTTCAGCAGAAGGATAAGTGACTCCTTATCTCTCTCTCTCTCTCTCTCTCTCTCTCTCTCTCTCTCTCTCTCTCTCTCTCTCTCTCTCTCTCTCTCTCTCTCTCTCTCTCTCTCTCTCTCTCTCTCTCTCTCTCTCTCTCTCTCTCTCTCTCTCTCTCTCTCTCTCTCTCTCTCTCTCTCTCTCTCTCTCTCTCTCTCTCTCTCTCTCTCTCTCTCTCTCTCTCTCTCTCTCTCTCTCTCTCTCTCTCTCTCTCTCTCTCTCTCTAAAGTATGCACCAAATACATGATAGGATAAGTGTCTATCCTGTTACTATCCTATCATGTTCTTATCCAACTCCTTATCCTATCATATTTATATCATATCCTGACCATCAAACGGACCCTATATGTTCTCAAGTCCTCATAGAATCAATTATTTTAATTACAGCGATGAAATTTTGTACGTGCGGTCTATCAGTGTGACTCTACTCTTGAGTTATAGATTAATTTGTTACACACTAGACCATCTTAAGTATATAATATAGCTTGGGTGCAATTAGATGGAAGTAAAACTTGAACCATCGTAAATTATTAGTTCCATAAAACATAGGTTCAATAAGGTAGAGAATCATAACACGTTTATGAACGTAGTGAAAATCACAAGAAAAAGGTATTTGAATTGTGTCGTAGTATTTTTATTAGGCAAAACACAATAGCTTATGAAATCAAGAATAAGGACATCTTTCCATCAGAACATACACAAACAGGATCAGGATAATGCAAAGAGTTAAATGCATGACACTTCACTTCCATAGCACCTGCGCACGTAGATATCTCATTTGGACAATCAGAAACTTGAGTACACGTAATAAACGCTGCAATGAAAATGAGAATAAAAAGATATTATTAAAATGGGCGAAAATATTTTGTAAGATTTAACTACGAAAATTTGAATATGATAAAAATAGCACACCGTTAACGTTCATTGCAATAAAAAATAGAGAAAGAAAAATAATCATAATATAAACAATCTTAATAGCTTCAGCCATATATTCTCCCCTTTGCGTGTTAGTAATAGAATATTAGTTTTTTTCACTTAATAATTTATGAAGTTCTTCTTCTCAATATATAGTATTTAGCAAGGTTTTCAGAACCGGACCGGTCATCGAACCGGCGAGCTTACCGGTTCAAGGTTCAACCGGTCGGATCGAGGTCGGACCGGTCAAACCATTTTTAATTAAATATATATATATATATATATATTTTAATTAATATATAAATAAAAATAAATAAATAATGACTTAATATTTCTTATTTTTACACATGAAAAAATGAAATGTTATAAAGTTAATATAAAATTAAAACTTTAGTATATTAGACATAAATTTTTTAATACAAACTAAATTAAAAATTACATAATAACTAAGTCCAATAACACAAAATAGTACCACAACATCATTTGTAACTTATTTATTTTTTTAATCTTTCTTTTACAAATAAAATCAAATAACATCGGTTGTTTTTTTAAATATATATATATATATATATAATGAAACAACATTGTTTTAACCTCCTTTTTTTAAAATAAAATGGAACCATTGAACCGCCTGGACCGGCCGGTTCACCGGTTTTTTCCGGTTCGACCGGTTTTTTACCGATTCGTCTGCAGGCCGGTTTTCAGACCTAACCGGACCGGATACATTACCGGTTCACGGTCTGACCGGTCCAACTGGCCGGTTCGATCCGGTTTTGACAACCTTGGTATTTAGCACTCAAGTATATACGTGTTATTTACCGCTTTAGCGCACTTAGTAAAGATGTCACATAAAAACTTAAAAAATTACAAAAGATGAGTAATCTTGATGGATATCTGAAGCAATGAATTACTTGTCTCTTAAGTACATCAAAGTGTTTTTTTTTTTTTTTTTTTTGACAAAGTACATCAAAGTGTTGTTTACTATTATAAAATTAACTAGTAAGAGACCCGTGCGGAAATTAACTAGTAAGAGACCCGTGCATCCGCACGGGTCGTAACGTAATGGGACGCGAAGTTAATATTTGTTTTCAATTTATGATAAATTTGGTTTATATAAAAAGAAAATAAAAAATACAAAGAAATAGGCAAAATATATGGATAATAATAATGAATAAAAAATAAATAAATAAACAGATCAAAATAGAAGGTTATAGAGATACATACTAATAACATTATTAAAAGAAGTTGTTAAATTTAGTAATGAAATACTAATTTATTTTAAAAAGATGACATCTATTAAAAGTACCAAATTTGAAACGTACAGTATCCCCGGAATGAAAATCATTATTGTTACAAACACAATTCCACTGAAATCCAATTTTGGTCTTAATTTTTGTAGAATTTTTCAAGAGAATCCAAAATTTATTTGGTCTTCCATCATTTGTACATACTTTGAGCTCATCAAAAGAATAAAATCTGATAAAATCACCGAAAGGTTGTGGTAAAACCTGTTAAAAAAATGAAGAGAAGGGAAAAATGGATTAGAAAAAGAGATAAAATCTAAAATGTTCTTATATATATAGAAATATTGAATTAATTGTTTTGTAAAAATATTAAAGCAGAAGACTGTACTAATGTTGTTTTGTTGATTGAATTTTCTGTCAAAGTAATCACTACAAGAAATATTATTTTTAGCAACAACTTTTTTTTGTTAAAAGTTGTTACAAGTCGCTGGCAAAACAACCAAAGGTAATTTTGCCAGCGACTTGTAACAAAAAAAGCCGTTGCGAAAAATCATATTTCTTGTAGTGAATGTCGAAGTAAGTTGTTGCAGAAGCCACAGTACTTCGGCTATGGAAAGGTGAAATGTTTTAAATCGCAATAATTTGTTTGAAAGGGATCATAGAGAAACATCTATCACCATAGTAACCATGAGTTACTTCAACATTATCAGGAAAACAATAAAAGTGTTGAAGTTGATTCTAGTTGTTATCAGTGGGTGATCAAAGAGACCTATGTTAACAATTATTGAATTAAGTATTAGGATTTAACACTATGTTAAGTACGATTGGAAATGGGAATGTAATTACCATTGGAATAACTAATTCTTCCAATTGTTGAGTAGATTGAGCAGAGTTCTGATCCTAAAAAAATTGTAAAATACTCATAAGTGTGTTCCAAATGAAATATAAATGTAAATATAAATGTAATAGTAATTCAAGCTACCTCAACTACATTAGGTAGAGGTAGAACAACAGATTTGGAATCCTAAAAAAAAGTATATAATTAACACTCCAAAATATAGGAAAGATAATGGATAGTTTAACTTGTGATTCAAATAAGTAAAAACCTCAGAAGATGGGAATTGAGCTTTGACATAAGCAATGCAGCTTTGATTTTCATTCAGTTGGTTAACAGATGCATTTCCCCAAAAGGGCTGCCATTTAACTCTTGTCGCCATAATTCTACCCTCAATGGATTCGATGGTGAGTGGATAATCACAACGATCAGTTATGCCCTTCTGTTTTAGTATGGATGAATAAGGTGTCATTTATGCAATGAAAATAAATACGAATTGCAGTTAAAAGCACAAATAAATGACATTAATGATAACCTTAATCATTTGATCGCGGAGATCAGCAGCACTAACTCCCAACATTTATGCACATTCACTGTCCCAGAATGTGAATTTTGTTTCAGTATTGTTATATTCAACATCTACTTCAAGTCTGTACTTCCAGATTTGAACTTCAGTTGAATGATTGGATTCACACTTATAGGGTGGCTGATCACCAGAAGCAGTTTTTGGGCACTTATAGCAAGCTTGATAATACCATCCATTTTTGCTTGATCTGACTGCAATTGTCTTCACTATAGTTACACATTGTGTTTTCTGTATTATAAAATTAATTAGTTTAATAATGTCTATATAGAGCATAATACGGATATAGAGCATAGTGTAAATAAAATTGTACCACTTGAAGTTGCATCATTTTGGACAATGGTAGTATCTCTCTCTCTCGTGACAGAATTTTTGCTCGGGAGTGTATTGCGAGCCTCCAGAAGATTGACTCATCATTTGTGATGGAGTATCAGGAATGGCAGAAATGGTTCCATTAGAAATACCATCTTCTAATCTGTAACACAGTAAAATGTAACAAATTAATAATAACACAGATGAAAAAGAAATATATGATAAATAATCAATCGTAACCTTTTTTTAAAGTCAACAATATCTGGGATGTTTTGATTGATATAAAGCTTTGAGGTAGCCCATGTGTTTGACACAGTTAAAGAGTACTTTCCTACAACCATATAATATTGGGTAAATAAGTCTATACCCACCTGCAATATAGACGACATTTGCAATACCCCCCTGTAAAAAAAAAAATTGGGATTCCCACCTTGCAAATTTTTTTTATTTGCCTTACCCCCCTTGCCCAACACATGGCATCCTAGTTGGCTGGAATCTCCACGTGGCACCACCAGATGATGCCACGTGGGAATTAATAAAATAAAAAATATTTAATTCCACATCATTTTTTATTTTTTTAAATCAGAATGGCGGAGCCACCGCGCCGGAGACCCAAAAGACCCCAAAATGTAAACTTTTTTAAACAGAAAACCTTTTTAAACCTTCCTAAACCCGATTGTAAGTCCTAAAACCTCCAAAACCTTAAGAAATCAACGGATCGGAAGTGGAAAACGGTCGGATGATTTTTTGTTTCTTTCTTTCTTTTTCTGTTCGATCGGTTCTTCTTCTTCTTCTTGTTTCTGTTTTACTTTTTTTTTTTTTGCTTTTGGTTGCTGTTTATTTTTGTTCTTGGGTTGTTTGTGTTGTGTGTTGTGTTGGATTTTTTCTGTGAGTTTGTGTGGGTTTGTCGATTCTGCGTTTGGTCGTGTGTGTGTGTTGAATGAGTTCTGTTGATTTTGAGTTTGTGTGGGTTGATTTTGTGTGTGTGATGTTGATTTTGTGTGGGTTGATTTTGTGTGTGTGATGTTGATTTTGTGTGTGTGATGTTGAGTTTGAGACTTGTTGTATTTTTGCTTGATGACAGCTAATTGCAATTCAAATTATTTGTCCTTTGTGATTTGACGTTTTCTTTGATTGTGTGAGATTTTGAAGATCTTCCTCCAAAACATTCTGGTTGCAAGTGCATCAAGAGCATTTTAGATGAGATTTTGCTTTGAAAGGCAAATGAATAGTTGAGATGCATTTAATTTTAAGGAAAAACATAACTTCTTTCTTTGTTTGACAGATTTCCCACAATTAAAATTCCTTAAAATGTTGTAATTTTTAAATTTTATTTTTTTTAAAATTTAATCCAATACACAAAATAATTAAATTTATCTCAGATTTTTAAAAATCAATTTTTTTTGTTTTTAAATTTTTTTTATTTAATAAAGTTAAAATATAAATCTGATTTTTTTAAAAAGAAAAAATTATGTGGCATTATCTTATGTGGATTTTTTATTTTTTTTATTAAGCTAATTTCCACGTGGCACAATCTGGTGGCGCCACGTGGAGATTCCGTCCACGTCAGGTGCCATCTGTTGGGTAAGGGGGGTAACACAAATAAAAAAAAATTTGCAAGGTGGGAATCCCAATTTATTTTTTTTTTACAGGGGGTATTGCAAATGTCGCCTATATTGCAGGAGAGTATAGATCTATTTACCCTATAATATTTGATAAGAGTAAATAGGTATTTCATTAAAATATAAAGCTAATATAATTGAATTGTAGCAAACAAAGAAGTTGGTTTAAGGTAAAAAATTGAACCTCCTGGCTTGATTTTGCTATATTTAATACATATTATAGTTGGTCCACCATCAGAATTTGCAGATAAGTACTTGAATAATTGCATTGCATATTCTTCCCAGAGAGTGCAGTGTATTTTGTTGTCACTATGAAAAAGAAGAAACCATAATGTTATATAGACATAAAGTACAAACATGATTGAAATGTCTTTATATGTGAGTTAAGTAGAGAAAGTTACTCAAGGTCTCTCAGCTGAAAAATTGGCTTGAACTTTCTTACCACCTGGAGTTTGTTGGGTATATCCAATATTATTCAAAACTCCAATAACATCTGAATAGGTTAAACAAAGTTATGTAATGTCAAATGAGTATGTAACAAAATAAAATACATATATATTCAATATGTTAGATGTTCTTACCATATAGAAGGTCTTCACGCCATTTTCCAGTTGCTATCTCAACAAAATCTTTGAACTTAGGAATAGGGTTAGGAATCTTATGAACATTAACATCATAAACCCTAGTTGCTCCATTGAACATGATCTTGTATTTTGCATCAGAAAGTTTATATTGTTCATCATTTTTTAGAACTCGAAAGTTCTGAATGCAATAAGTGTTATACTGAATAAAATTTTTGTCAAAGGTAGCATTCAAATCAGGTGGAACAATGACAAAGATATCATCTCCCTGCAGTATTGAATATGACTTGATCATAGTAATAAATATTTTGCAACCCATTTTAATGTATTGTTCATCCAGCTAATAATAATGTATTGTTCATACAGCTAATAATAATAATAATGTATTTTAGGTTATTTTGCAACCCATTTTATTGTAACAACACAAAAGGAAAAACAACACAACAAAGATCTTAACATAAAACTGTGTATAATCGGAAAACTAAGTAGCAAACTGACCTTACAGTCGATAACAACCATTTGAAAGCTCTTTTTGCCGTCTTTAACATTATTCCACCTGTCTTTCACGATGACAGTGATTTTCCATAGTTCTTTCCGATCATGAAGATCCTTAATGAGCTGCAATGGTCTTTCCATTGTTGGAACACTTGGTTGAAAAAATCAGAAATTTGTCAGCATGTATAAAATAACGAACAACAGTTTTAAAAATAAAAGCACAAAAAAAATGAGATTCACAACTCAGTATTTAGTTGCACGGCGTGAGTGTTTTGCACGGCGTGAATGTTTTGCTGTGGCGTGAGTGTTTTGCACGGTGTGAATGTTTTGCACGGCGTGAAGATGAGATGTACAGCAATACACAAATATGAAAGACGAAGAAGAAGAAGAAGAGGAGAAGAGAAGAAGAGCTACCTTGTTTGCTGAGAAAGTTTTCAACAAAGAAAGAATAGGATGTGATAGAGATGTGTACTTTTTTCAATGAGTTTAACTTGGGAAAAGTAAAAAATTGTGGATGTGATGGGTCATTTGTAAACTAAAACATATTTAAAGAAATGTACTTTTCGGTTTGTATGAAACCATGGCTTGCAAATCAGTTTGGTTTTATCTCACAAATCTGAATGTTGGCTTAGTTGGCTCATGAAAATGGCTCAGTTAGATGTAATTTAGTTCAGTTATGAAATTTTTAGACTCAAAATACCCTTGTTTTGGACAGCTGACAGATTTTTAAGTAAGGGCAAATTTGAATTTACCAATGCAATCAACTTTCTTATATTAGTATAGATATGAAATTTTTAGACTCAAAATACCCTTGTTTTGGACAGCTGACAGATTTTTAAGTAAGGGCAAATTTGAATTTACCAATGCAATCAACTTTCTTATATTAGTATAGATTTTATAAAAAAAATTATCTACTACTACTACTTTTATTGTTACTGCTATGACTCCTAGTGTTACTACTACTGCTACTAGATAATTTTGTTCATGGGTTTTACAATTCTTCTAGAGAATCAAGAATACATCTTTTACACATCAAAAGGTTGAGCACTTAAAATTAACATTAATATATTCATTTTAATTAGGGGTGGCAAAGCGAGTAAACTCATTCTGTTTAGGCTCGGTCCGTTTAAGCTCGTTTCATTTAGGCTCGGTTCGCTTAAGTCCGCCTAAAAACGGAACGAGACAAGTCAATTTAGATGATCGAGTTTAAAATCACAGTTCCGCCCCGTTTATTGACGGACAAGCAAGTTGACAGGCCGGCCCGTCAAATAAAAAATTTATTTTTTTATTTTATTTTGACACTATTAGAAAAAAATGCTAATATTATTTATAAAAAATACAAATAAATTTGTGAAAAAAAAACTAATTTATGAGACAAATCAAACACGAGTGCAACATCAAATCAAGACATCTAATAACATAATTAACGAATTCAACATAATTATAAATCCAAAAACAAATCTCAAAATAAATCCAACATTACAGATCCAAAAATTTCAAAATAAATTCAATATTACACATCTCAAAGGAAAATCAAATTCACCAATATAAAATAACAAATTTTATATTTTTATATAACTCGTGGACCAGCCCACACCGCTTTTTAAGCTAGTTCGACGGAACGGGCAACTAAAGCCTAAAGGTGTCGAGCTCAAAATTTAGGCTCACCCTACCAAAAATAGCGAGATAAACGAACTGGCCCGACGAGTTGAACCCGTTTCGCCACCCCTAATTTCAATACATTTAATGGAACATTCTAATTTATCATTTCATAATTTGAGAGCATTTATCTTTCAATCAATGAGAACAAGTCATTTGTATGTGGTCTCCATAAATTTATTATAATTAGTTGTAAGGACCACATACAAATCTACTTATTTGACTTATTCTTATTGGTTGAAGGGTAAATCCTTTTAAATTATAAAACGACAGAGAAATAATCACCCTTTAATATTTATCAAGTACTTTTAAATTTTAATTGCGGCAGATGGAGTGCACTTCTTAAAGTAAGAAGTAATAGATTATTATGTGATATTGGTGGGATTTCATGCCAACGGAAAATGTTTTACTATATAATTCCCTACCAATTAAAATGATTTCCATTTTTATCCTTACTTCCACTTCAAAGAGTATTCTTTCTTTCCTCTATTATCATCACGAATCCCCACAATTTTCACGAGAATCCATCAATATTAAAAAGATTTATCAAATTTTTATTATTTTCAATTGAAATAATAAATATCACACAAAAATAAATTTATGTATACTAAAAATACAAATTAATATACACATATAAATATTATTAATGAAATGTTGGGAAGAAAATCTCATCCTCATTCCCAAAATTTGGGGAACTTTTTCCTATTTCCCGGTCTTCACAGAAAAATTCGAGTTTCAAAGAAGGCAATCTTCACAAAATTATACATTTATCAATCAAATTGACATTCCTACATGAAAATAGGAGATAAAGTTGAATTAGGACAAACCCACACAGAATGTTCCGCTAATTGACTCGATAGAATACGTAGTACATGTCTTTAAACATATTTGATGTTTTTAGAGTAAAAAGAGGATAACATAACTAAAATCAATATGACAAATTACGATTATAAGGAAATGGCCTTCTCTATATCTTGTTTAAAAAAATGTAACTCTCATAAAACACATGAAAGGAGAAGAAAGAACATTAAAATGCCGTGCATACTTGTAATTAAGTAATAGTAGTTATGACATTTTGTTAATTCAAAAACTAAATAAAATGTAAACCGTATCTCAAAAAGCACCTTCACTAGAGTAACACTATACAAATTATAATGGTCATACACATACTCATAAGTCATAAATTCGTGACTCTTATTTCTTATCATTATGTCTTCTTGATTTGATCACACATTGCTTCACAAGTTGTTTCAATCCCTTTTTTGGCTTCTTAATCATTTTCTTCTCCTCTTCTTTCTTCCTCTCTGCTATCCAATCTTCCTCTAGCTACAAAACCAAGTTTTCAAACAATATATGAGATCCTATCACATTATCATGCATACACCACAGTGCAATATCTAACGGTTAATAATAACACACGTGGACAAACCTTAAGCATCCGATCCTCAACTTGATTGAGCCTTTCAATCAATGTTCCTTTGACTTCGGTTTCCATTATGACGGTCTCGATCGGACGGCAGTGCTTCTCCAAACTCTTTGGGGAGAAATCAACGGATGAAACACGTCCATCACTTCCACTTGTTGGAGTGGATGCACATGAGCTCTTTGGAGATCGGTCGTGCCCTCTAATTTTCTCTAATTGCCTCAACTATATCATAAAAAAGTTTAAAATTAATGAGAAAATCATTTTAGTGACCCAAAATGATTAAGAAATCTAATAATTCAAAATTCGACCTCAATATAAATAAGTGTAACTAAGAATTATTCAATTTTTAGTTGCTTTAAGTGTACATATTAGTAAGACCCTAGAATTAAAATTTTGATACATGACTATAAATTGCATCTAACACCTTAAAAACCAAAATTACCATTTTCTTTAGTAGGGTTCAAATATTTATGACATGAACATGTAGTGAACAAATTAATGTAATATTATATCCGTCTTCCCCGATTCAAAAAGAGTGAGAGACACAACTTGTTATCTGATTGTCTTTTATTCATATATAATTATCTTATATTTATTAATGAATAGAGATATATGGAGATAAAAGATCACTACTAGAAAAAGTTAAAATACTGACGGAAGTTAGAGATGGAATTAGAGACAGAAAAAACAGTTAGAGACATATATTTTTATTTTAGAGACAGATATTTTCATTTTAGAGATAGATTTTGTCCGTCTCTAATAGTTTAGAGACGAGGAAATTACCGACGGGATCAAATCCGTCTCTAACCTAGAGAGTGACGGAATATTTGCATTTTAGAGACAGATTTTGTCCGTCGGCATTTAAGATTTTTCTAGTAGTGGATAAATAAATAAGGTCTATTGAAAAAGTTCCTTAAGTCTCATGTTAGGATTTCTTGTTTGTATGTATACGTACTAAGATGTCTGAAGTGGCCATTGACAACATCAAACTATACTCTATATAAACTTATGATCATAATTAAAAATGTTAGGGTGTGTTTGATAGGATGTGTTAGGTACTTAAATGACAATTTCAACAATATTATATTTTATTTTGTATTGTTCTGTCATATATTGTTTTGTCTAGTATTTAGATTTTCTGGATATAAGGACCTTTACTTAATTAACATATGCAAATAAATCTTACTAGTAAACTATGAAAATAAATCTTAATTGCTAAAGAAAAATATAAAGTGGATAATTATAGTGCATTAAGATGGGAGACTTACCATGTTATCCAAACGATCAATCCTAGAGAGAATTGGTACCTCAGTAGTGACCATTTTTCCTATCACTTTCCCTGGAAAAAATACTTCTTGTTCTTTCCTTTTTGTGAATACTATGTTTTGGTCTTGTATTTGAAGCTATATGGTTTTAGATTGGACTTTGATTTTAGCTAAGTTTTATAAATAAACGATAAATAAAGAAAGATAATATAAATAAATTTGAGGTGACACGTGTCAAAATATTACTGTGGAATGGTAGTACCATGTTCTGGCACGTGTAGTGATGAGGTGTGAAATGCTGAGATGGTAAGGGTGAGTTAACTCATTGATTTTGTTTCGTGGACACGTGGCGAATATCATGCACGAAATTAATGGAGTCCACGTGTTATTCACTTAACGTGAGTCTGTCAACATGTTTCTGGAGAATTGAAGAAGATAGTTTGGGATTTTATCTAACATGTATGGGTCATTTTGTTTCATAACTTTACAATAATAGGAAAAATGCTATTTAGGCCCCATATTTGCTACTTAAGTCCCTTATGTTGACGAAATTACTTTGAAGATAGATTTTGGAATTTAAACTTTAAAACTAATTAGTTTTGAAACTTATATTCCAAAATATACTAATATGTATTATTTTCAATCAATGGTTATACAAATTGATTTTTTTTTGTTTTGAAGTGTTGAAATCAACGTTTATTCATTCATAGAGGGTTCCTACACTTATTGGTGTCATCCAACATGTAATGTATGCTTTAATCGATTTATCTTTGAGTTTTCAAGTGTTATCTGTAAACGTAAATTTTGCATTCCAAAATTATTTTGGAAGATAAAATCAAAACTTAGCAGAATTTTAGTTTTTCAACTTTGTAAAGCACGTTTTTGATATGTAGTTATTGTATTGGTTTATATAGGTTTGTGTTAGGATGGTGGAACCTCCGATTGAATTGAAACCAAACATTGATGAATTCAGCTTTCCTCAGATAACGGTTCTGGCCGAAGGAAAAAATATTTCGTATTGGTTATGAGTAAGTTCCGAAGCGTAAAAAAATTTCAAAAATACAATTCAGTTTGTAATTCCAAATTCAACTTATATAGCTATTTTGATCGAAAATAATACATATAAGTGTATTTTGGAATATATGTTCCAAAATTAATTAATTTTAAAATTTAAATTCTAAAACTTATCTTCTGAATATTTTCGTCAAAACAGGGCCTAAAAAACATTTTTCCAATAATAGAGACATTCTATTAGCGTGAGTGATTTATTATTATGATGCACGGGTTTTAATTTGGTGTAGCGGTTAAAAATCATTTGGGTCATGTTAACCGATGTTTCCGGGGCACTAGTTAAGAAAACTAAAAAAAGAAATTTTTAACTTGAAAATTACAATTTTTATATTTTCGAGACGTTGATTGCACAAATTTTAATGACATATTACTATATTTGTCTTCTTAACCAATTTCCTGGGAGCACTGTTTCGCATTTTTCAAGTCATTTTATATAAGCTTTAGGAGTTTGGGTTCAACACGTAGCTTATCCATTTTGGCATTTATGTGAAAATTAAAGCTAGGAAAGGCACAAGTCAGCAAAAGCTAGGAGTAACAACTAACAACACATTAAAAGCAAGCAAAAGTCAAAAGAAAGTTGTACTTCCAATGAATGAGTGCAATATAGGGTGTAAAACTCAGTTGAGGAGGTTCAAGATAGGATACATAAGATAATGTGTGTAAAGGGTTCAAGATAGGAAATACATAACATCATGTGTGTAAATCAAAAAGTTGAGAGGATTCGACTGCACTCAAAAAGAATCAACCATTAGAAATAAAGTTTGTTTAATTAATATTTGAAAATTCATTTATAATTAAAAATACACACATAAATAAATACTCCTATATTTATAATATGCAGATATGAATCAGGCATTAGAGTATCAGTACTTGCAGCACTCATACCGGCATAATTTTGCTATTGATTCCCTGTATCCATGCACAAACACATACATGTAATGCGTTTACCGATCTTTTTTTAATGCAAATTTAAGTAAAATTTACGCACACAAAAGTTCGGGTCGCGTTTACCGAACATTTTTACAATAATCTTAAGGGTAAAATCAGATTTCAAGGGGGTTAAGAAGAAGTGCAGGGGGTGGGAAAAGAATTCTTCCATGTAGTACGGATTTTACTCCACCCACTATGGATATTTTTTGCAGATACTCACTGAACATGGGTCCAATCGTCATCCCCGGCCAATACATTCATTGTTCCCAAGTTAAACGGGCCCTTAGAACTAATGCAACAACACTAATTTTACTTCTAAATTTAGTTCCCATGTATCTATCTATTAAAGTATAAAAGTGCACATAGTTTAAAGATACATAGCCAAATATAAGAGCTACAGCTGAAATAATTACAAATCAAAATACCATAGCCTTATATTTTTTATTTCAGTTCTCATGTATGTATTTACTAAAGTATATAAACTGCAATAATTTACATAGCCAAATATAAAAGCTACAACTAAAATAATTACAATCCAAAATGCCATAGCTTTATATTCTAAATTTTGGTTTAGCAGTTAATTCCACACACCTCAGCTTTAGGACCAGTGACTCTTGTGGTAAACGGATCAACTCGAACCCATAATAGAGAAAAGATCGACGCAAGAAGAATCGACCAGACCACAACAATGGTTGGTGTTCGATTCTGGCGTCCCATGAGACCTTTAAGGAAAGGGTAAAGATGAACGATAACCCAAAATGCAAAGAAAAGCTTACCAAAGAGAGGACCCCACGATTGGTAACCGCTGTTAATAGCATAGGAAATACCAGCAACAACTCCTACCAAGTTTATTATGAGTAGTGTTGTCGGTGGAATGAGAAGAGTTGTCCATTTGAACATGTAGAGTTCTGCGGAATCTCCGTCTTCATCCGAGGCTTTTGAGGTGACGGTGAAGTTTGTGTCTATTCCAGCGAGCACTTTTAGTAGACCTTGGAACACAGCAAAAAGATGAGCTGATACGCCACCGATAACCCAAAATTGTTCGTTTCTCCACCACTCGTCGATTCCAACACCACTCCATCTCATCTCGAGGATTCCAGTTGCGAAGATTGAAAGAAAGAGGGAGATAAACCATATACTTGCTAGGTTACTAATCTGCACACAAAATAACATGAAATTAGATTGTTAAGTTGCATATTACATAAGATAAGAAGACGGATTTCGATTCTTGAGTCACGCATTCATATTAATCATATTTCGATATAAATAACAAACCTGTGGAATGATGAACTTGTTAGTAAGAAGACAGACAGATGGCAAGGTACAATACATGAGAAGGGGAATGGCAGTGACTGGATAGATTGTGGTGTTTATATATGCGAACCTCTCGAGCCACTTTAACCTTCCACCATAACCATACCAGATAGGACAATGCCGGCTAAAAAGAATCTCAACAGAACCTAAAGCCCATCGAAGCACTTGGTTTAGACGATCCGAAAGATTGATAGGAGCTGAACCTTTAAATGCTGGCCGCTTAGGCATGCAGTATATAGACCGCCAACCACGAGCGTGCATCTTAAATCCAGTAAGAATATCTTCCGTGACAGAACCATAAATCCATCCAATCTGTGGAACAGAAAACAAATAATGATTTGCCTTTTGAAATAATTACATAATCACAAGTGACTGAAATTAGCGTTATAACCTACTCATCATTTATAGTTTAATTTGTTGGCAATAACCTACTCAGTTAACAGATTATAATGTGACTGAGTACAAAAGCAAAAATCATCTATGAAACACTGACACGTCACTGCATTGTGTCAGTGACATGTAGACACCGATAATAATTCAAGAAATTTAAAGTGATTGAATGAAAACCACTTGTGGTGGTGTCAGACACACACCTTCGATCTAAAATGTCGGTTCTACATAGAATATTATTCAACATATGATAACAACGCACCTCAGTTCCCCATTCTGATTTATCCTCGTAACCACAGCTGATAACATGAATAGCCTCTTTCAGAAGAGTTTCCGGAGTCGCAGACTGAGGAACACCACCATTCTCCATCTCCGTTGAAACAACAAAAACAATTGACTGACCGAATCTATTCTGAAGCATCTCAAGGCTCTTTTGTGGCGTAAGCAGTGTTTTCTCATCATCAAATCCACTACCTGAAAAACCAGTCCCTGAAAATCCAGTACCTGAAAAAATATCCATAAGAGAAAGAAAGTCTTAGAAGCAAGAAAGCAATATTTATCTTCAGCAATTGAAAATGAAAACATTAAATGCGGCAAAAATAGTTTGAATGATGGTACTATCAATGCAACGAACGCAGACCTACCTGATAAACCTTCCATATCCCCCAGACTGTAGATGGGCACAGTTGAGTCAGAATGCCGGCTAGACATTTTCTTGTCTAATCCTTTCTTACCAAATTTTGAAAACTTCTTTTTATGCTTCGGTTTTAGTGGAGGTTCATTACCATATAAAGCCGTTCTATTGAAGACACATCCAGTACCAACATAAACAGGACCTTGAATACCATCCAAACCTCTCAAGTTTATCTGTTCAAAAAGTGTTAAGTTTGGAGAAAATAAGTTATCAGAAAGGTGTGGCTTCTAGGGTGGGAAAGTCTCTTATGGCCTACAGTGGGTAAACGCTTAAAGGTAGCGACGTCGGTCATTGTCGAAGTTTTGAACAATTTTCAGACATCGGCCACGTAGACCACTTCTAACACTTTCCCACCCTAACATGTGCTTATCAAATAATTTAAATCACATATAGGGCACAAGAATAAAAAATCAATAACAAAAATCAGATAACATCAACAAAATCGTACAACGTGGTTAAGATGCTTACATCGAAGAAAACAGTATTACGATTGGCATATCGATCGTTCCTATCAATACCATCAAACCTCTGCGGAAACTGGACATAGCAAACATGTTTACCAAGATTAGGATCCATCATAAAGCACATAGCTTCCCTTATTGCCTTGCTGTTGTTTATGTAGTGATCACAATCAAGATTCAATATGAAAGGTCCATTGGTAAGGACGCCAGATACTCGAACCTGCAAGAGTTAGATTAGCGACAACCAGTGAGATTACTATGTCCAAGTATATTGTGGGGATAAGTAACTTCCACGTTGTCTAATGAAAATGACACTCACAAGTGCATTCATGGCACCGGCTTTCTTGTGATGTTGGAAACCTGGACGCTTTTCACGAGAAACATAGACTAAACGTGGAAGTTCATTGCCGTCAGCGTCAAGTCCTCCACTTTGGCCTAAGAAAACCTGCAGAAGATATTGAACGCAACCTTAGTAAATGACATGTTTGCGTTTTGGTACAGATTACAAATTTACACAATTAGAGTCCAAAAGGTTAATATGTAGAAACAATTCACTACACTGTGTTTCCATCACTCTAACAGTGTGACATATACTCTATCTACGAAGGCAAAAGCATTGATATGTGACTTAAAGATGACGAATGATCGACAGATTGTATGATTCCCATCTTCATCACAAGAACTCAACCAACCTGAATCATTCCCGGATGATCTCTGACGTTATTTCCTGGCCATGGCGTACCATCTTGCATTACCCACCCTTCTTCGGGAACTTTCGTTGCCTTAGCAACAAGTCTATTAATACGAATTTTAAATTCTTCGTATTCTCTCTGCAAAAGGTAAAAGGGAAGCAAAATTAAAATACACACTTGTAAAATTTAATACTAATGCATGTAGAATAAATGCATGATGTCCACTTCTTACCTTCATTGCTCTACGATCCTTGACAAATGACGTTTCAACCTTATCTTTCAAGTAGTCAATCTTCTGCGCAAAATACCACTCAGGTGCACGGGGTTCAATATTGTACTTCTTGGTAAAAGGAACCCATTTTCTCGCGAACTCTGATGTCTCCGCAAGAGCTTCAAATGTCAACATAGCAGCACCATCATCAGAGACATAGCAGGAGACTTTATCCACAGGATAGTCAACTGCAAGAATAGATAGCACAGTATTTGCAGTCACAAGTGGAGGCTCCTTTAACGGGTCGACAGTACTGACAAAAATGTCAACAGCCGCTAGCTGAGATGGTTCTCCTTCCCGGTCATATCTACAACACATCGATTTTGCATCAAAAGAATATCTGATTGAAAAAGAAAAAGATACAAGTCACGAAGAACAATGAAGTTTAAAAAGCCATACCTCAGTGCAAGTCTGTCGAGATACGTTTCACGGTTGACAGGAAGCCACTTAGGAAATTGATCCAATATCCAGGATATGGCAAACCAAATTTCACATATAACTGATACCAACCACAACGCATGTGCATTGCGCACTGGATTTGTTATTCGATAATGCAAGAAAATGCAAAGGATAACCAGTCGCAGAACAATGACCATGCGATATGGATTTATCCTAGATGACGGAATAGAAACCTTCCTGGAAAGAGGTTGCCGAGCTTCATCATTCCTGCATAGCATAGAAAACTGAGCTCTAGCACAAATTTTTTATTGAAAATCAATAATGGTACTAAGTGTCTTGGAATATGAGAGGTCATAGTTGCAAAAGGGGCATATAATAAACGAAAGAGGTAGTAAAGGAAATACTCACAACAAGGACTCATCAATAAGCACATCAGATCTGGCATCCATATCTCCAGTCCCTCTATCGGAAGCAGCTTGGCCTGTGCTCATTGTTGGAGCAACACTCTTTTCTGACTTCATCTTCCAGCCGTCAACTCTTTCTTTCCACGCTACATTGCCCAATCCTGCGTCCACACCTCTCATATTTTCTGCACGGGAATATAACCAAGCATCACAGATCATAATCAGACAGCTGAAGAAAGAAAAATAGCTATCATAAGAAATAAAAATGAGCATAGTAAGATGGGGAAGAAAGATACGAAATTGATTAACATCGGATGAATATGGAAGATTGTGGATGCGCTTCCCCCCACCACCTACAGGATATAACATTGAGAGCCTCTCAGGTGAAGCTGCAGAAAACTCTCCAGACAACTGAAATTGAAAACATGGCATATTTCATTCAGAAGTAAGAAATTGGCTGAGAAAGACCATCATTAAGGAAGCTAACTGAATAACCTCTTGTCCACTAGACAGCTGTGGAATATGGTTGCGCGAAACTTCCTTTTCATAATTTGGATCGCTAAGCTCTCCTGATCGCCCGAGTGTCAATTGCCACCCCAACATGCGGTCTGAAATCTTCTGCTTTTGGTTTGGGTTTTCCAAATCATAATTGATGTCACTAGCACCATCATCTTCTTCATTATCGCCAATAATTGCAGGACTTCCTGAAATCAATTAAATAAGTAGTTTGATTACCAACGGAAATATCACAAGTATAAATAACATCTAACCATCTATCCATTTATAAAAAATTAGCTTCAGGAAAAATGGAAGAAAAATAAAAACCATATGCTAGTCATTAGTAACAACTGCACAATGTGATCTTCACCTAACCAATAACATTCTCTCGCTTGTTCCTTCCTAGAGTGAATTAAGGTTTGCATGCTATGTCTTTGTCTAGTCTCTAGAGCTGGTCAATAAAGATAGAATTTCCTATTCAGTAATATGCAGCCCTGACCCTTCATATTAAAGGTGTGCTGAGGGACACTAACACTGACACTGACACATGTATTTGTTTGTGCTTCATAGATACAGTGGTTCATTGAAAATGGGAAATTAGCTTCCGAGCAAAGTTTATATTTTCAAGCATATATTACAACGTTCTGTTGTTTAATGTTTGAGTTTAATCATAACTACTTCTAAAGTCACACATATGATTAGCTACGATTTGTTGACAGCATAAACTTTTTACACTATGAATCAAAGTTAAACTCATACATTTTTTAGGTTCCATTTACCTTTATGCCTCTTGTACCGAGTTTTACACTGAGGACAAGACTGATCCCCCTCCTTCCTTTCATACTCATAGCACAGCCTACAAACAGGAAAAGCACAAACATGGCATGCAATGAATGGTTCACCATCATAAGTCTTGCCGACATTTTCAGCACATATCTTGCATTCTTGAGTACTCAATGCTATCATTGGTTTTCCCTGAGTAATTACAAATGACATTAAAATAAAATGCCACTTAAGCACCAATAGTATATGAATATCAACATTACACATTTGAAGAAACCAAAATCACCAAATCAAATAAATATAATATTCTTGTTTTACTCACCTCAGCATCCCTTTCTGACTCCATAGTGATGAATTCTTCAGAAACAGCTCTTTTTTCTATCGGTATAATTTGAAGCTAAGATTAGTCCAAGTTAACTGAGGATAAGGCTATGAATCAAATATTTCTTTCTAGTTTCTATCAAGCATTATTTATATGCTTCAGAGCCTGTTTGGATTGTGACTTATTTAAGCTTATCTTCTGGCATTAGTTTTGTGAGCCTATTTGAGAGAACTTATGAAAACAGCTTATAGCAAATTTCATATGTTTTTTTAGCTTACTTTCATAAATTCTTCAATATAACTTACGAAAATATAACCATATATAAAAACAATTTAATTTTATTTTTATCTTTTGCTATAAAAATAGCTTAACGCTTATCATGAAAAGTGTTTGTGTCATAAGCTGTTTATCCAAACAGACCCTGACTTAATAAAGCATTTTCATCATCAAAGACTAAAAAAATTAAAATTATTGATACTATTACATGATAATCTAATCTAATTTATTTAGAAACAATAATAAATTCTCAATTTTTTTCCCAGGAACAAAACAAAAATTGCACGTGCATACGAAACTTTACCTCAAAAAAGAAACAGTCATAAAAACAAACCGATCACTAAGAATCTGAAGAAACCCAGATGGGTTTTTGAGTAATGAAGAGAAATTAACAGAAAAAATTGTAACTTGATATGTCCCAAATGGAGATAGATAAAGAAAGTGACAAAAACAGAGTGAGCCAAGTTGAAAGTAGAACTGAGATCAAGAGTGTGATGAATAATGAGAGAGAAAAAGAAGAAGTTTTGTGAAGACGAAAGGGACAAATGTCAGTAATCGGGAGTAGTTCACAGCTGACAGGTTTCAGGTGTACACAGAAAGACACTTTTGTTTGTGATATGAAATCAAATGGTTTTGTTGTGAGAGAGAGAGTGTGTAACGCACATCACACACACACATAAAATGATAAAATAAAACATTTATCCACCAACATTTGTCCTCCAAAATCTTACATTCATTTTTTCATATATTATTAAATTATTAATAATTATTTAATCATTTTTTGTAAAAAAGAATTTATTTATTTGTTTTTTATAAGAAATTTTGACTTTTTCAAATTTATTATATAAATCTTGCATAAGTTATTATTTATTATGAAGAGAATATTAAAATTCAGAAAAATTGGTAGAATTAGAATTTAGAAGTAATAAATATAAGGGTATTTTTGTTAATAATTTTTTATTTGATAAATGTTGATATTGATATATTTAGAATTTTCGCTTTCTAACCCAAAATTTTATATGTGTGAACTTTAACAATTATCGCATAGTTAAAAGGAATATATATAGGATTATACGTAAAATAAATTTTATAGATCTATTAAGAAAAAAATTGGTATATTCGTTTAAGATGATTATTTTAACAGTTTTGGTTAATATGTAATTTGGTAAAAAGAAAGTTTTTGATTAATAGATAAATATAATTTAACTATGTATTTATTTTGCATTATCTTATTATACTCTTTGTTTTTCTTTAAAATAAGGGTTAACAAGTTTTTACCCTCACAAAGTAGACGAGTTTTGCGTTACTCCTATAATATTTTTTTTGCTTTTACCTCGCAATGTGTTTTTATTTTTTTCGCAGTTCATTTTATCCTCTAGAGGTAAAACAAAACAATATTACAGAGATGCAATGAACTGCAAAAAAAATAAAAACACATTCAAAGGGTAAAAGCAAAAAAAAAAAAAGGCTAAATTAGATATTTGGTCCCTTGACTTATTTATTGGTTTTATTTTGGTCCCTTAACTATTTGTTGTTTCATTTTAATCTCTTAATTATATTTCTGTTAGTCAAATAAATCCTTTTTGTTAACTTTTGAGAAAATCAGTTAACATTCAACATATTCATCTTAAATTCCAGAAAAATTGATGAATATTCATCCCTTCAACCTAAAAACTCATCAAATCCAAAAAAGAAAAAAAAAAACACAACTTTATCAACTTAAAAAAACCATGAATATTCATCCCTTCAATCTAAAAACCCATAAACAAAATTTCTAAAAAAAAAAACAAACATAAATCATCTCCAACCTAAAATCCATAATCAACAACTAACAATTTAACTAAGAAAACATACTTTACAAAAAAAAACTTAAAAGACAAGTTTTCTCTCCGTCGCTCGTACACTACTCACCCTCCAATGAAGCACCCATGAACCCCAATCTCAATCCCTCACTACTCATGTATGTGAAACAATGAAGAAAATTTACTTGTCTTTCCAACTTTATGGTAGAGAGAAAGTTTTGTTGAAAAGAAATACATCTAAAGGAAGATTGAGTTTGGGATTTTTTGTGGGTAATTTTTGTTTTTGCAGAAGAAGATGCATTTTTTTAGGAGTAAGAGCTGAGTTTGAAGGTTGATATTTGGGTTGTGGTGTTGACAGAGATAGATGGAGTTAGAGGTTGAAGAATTTTTTCTAGATCTGAAATTTTTAGAGCAATAGAAGTTTGATTTGAGTTTAATGTTTGAGTTTAAATTAGGGAAAATGTTTCCATTCGGACATGGGAAAATTTCAAAGTTTGTGTGATTTGCCATAAATATCTTCATGTTAATTTTCTGGGTTTGATGAAGGTGGTGATGAATTTTGTTGGGGTTTATTGATGAATGTGATGAAGAAAAGATGAATGTTAACAGATTTTTTTAAAATTTAACGGGGAGGATCTATTTGGTTAACAGAAGTATAGTTAAGGGACCAAAATGAAACAACAATTAGTTAAAGGATCAAAATGAAACCAATAAATAAGTTAAGGGAGCAAATATCTAATTTAGCCAAAAAAAAATTATAAGAGATAACGCAAAATTTGCCTACTTTACAGGGCAAAAGTCTATTAACCCTTAAAATAACAACAACAACAACAAAAAAATGTTAAAATGATTTGATTTTTGAGTGTTAAATATTATCTCAATGTGTGCACATTGAACTTTGAAAAGATTTTGTACTACCAGTAGTACATGACTAAGACCACGTAGAACATACACAAGCGTTAAACGTATAATTTATAAGTAGTAAATAATATTATAATGAAACAACAATTAGTTAAAGGAACAAAATGAAACCAATAAATAAGTTAAGGGAGCAAATATCTAATTTAGCCAAAAAAAAAATTATAGGAGGTAACGCAAAATTTGCCTACTTTACAGGGCAAAAGTCTATTAACCCTTAAAATAACAACAACAACAAAAAATGTTAAAATGATTTGATTTTTGAGTGTTAAATATTATCTCAATGTGTGCACATTGAACTTTGAAAAGGTTTTGTACTACCGGTAGTACATGACTAAGACCACGTAGAACATACACAAGCGTTAAACGTATAATTTATAAGTAGTAAATAATACTATAATAAATATAAAATTTATTTTTTTATGAAAATTTTTATAAAATTTATTGTTGGATTGAAAATTTACATTACATTATATAAATTATTTATAATTTTTTAAAAAATTAAAAAATTATTTAATATATTACGGTCTAATAAAATGAAACTGTTGAAAAAAATTTTAAAAAAAAAACAACAACTAAAGGGTATTTTCGTTAATTCCCGGGAAAACAGCAAAAACGAACGAATAAAGAATTGGAGCAGAAGAGAGAATCGAGAAAAACTGGAATGAAAAATGAACACCATTTAAGCGTTCTTCGCTTCCCCAATCATAAACCCTACTTCTGAAATCTCGTCGTAGTTCATTCTTCTTGCTGGTGGTGGTAAAACCATGACATCATTCGGATCTCTGAAATCAGAGATATTCGACCGAGAAGAGAGAAAACAGTGCGTTTTATTTCCTGTAACTTAATTAATTAATTTTTTGATAAACCCTAATTTGTTTCTGATTATAATTGCAGGCAATATCAGGCGCATATTCGTGGCCTCAATGCATACGATCGCCACAAAAAATTCATTAACGATTACGGTATATATAGCTCTAAATTCAGTTCTTGTTAGTTCAGATGTAATATAGTGATGTAGTGCTTTGCTTTAAAAAAAATTGTGAGCTTGTTACAAGGATTTCATGATTAAGCGCGTATAACAAATGATAAATAAAATCAAACTAAGGGATATGAGGATTGTTTGGTGGCTGAGCTGGGAGAGTTAAGAGTAGACTGAGTGATATCGAGATTAAGGGTTCGATATCTACTCACAGCATAAAAAACTAACAATGCTAACATTTGTTGTTTCATAAATAAAATAAAATAATCAAATTGTTTACGTAAAGCTGTAAACTATTTTCATAAGCTGTCCTGGAGAGTTTATGGAAATAAGTTGAAAACTGTGTATGAACATGTTATAAGCTTTTTATACTTGCAAATAAGCTTTAAATAAGTTAATCCAACAGGCCCTTGTTATTCACTACCATTTTCTTCTGAAGACTTTCATGTTTCAAATGATGTGATTCTTACTGTTTTTTTGGATGTCATATATTTTTTTTCTGTTTGGGAATGGACAATAAGGAATTAATCAAATTTTGAGCTATTGATTTGGTTGGTCTTAATGTCCTAGAGTAAATGGATGATGAACAGTCTTCTCCATTAAGGAAAAGGAAGGAGGCTACAGTCGTCCAGAAATTCAAACAACCCCTTACTAGTAGTTGTGCATGTGATTTTTGTTTCTTCGCTAGTTCCACCAATTCAAGAACAAAAAGATTGTGTAGTAATAGAGACAATTTATTAATGGGTTTGTGACTGAGATGCTTAAATTGGTCTCTTTTAGTATTTCATTTTTGGTGATCCGTCAGAAGTTTGATGGAGAGCTATAATATAACGAGATTTTGATTCAAATGGCCTTGAAATTGTGGTTGTCCACATTCAAAATGATTTTTCTTCTTCTTGCTTTGGCCATACTGTACCTGTCTTGTTGTGCTTTGGTCGTTCCTGTCTTGTTTTGACAGAAATTTTATGGTATTGTAGTTAATTGCAATCCTGCTCAGTTTCAAATGCTTCAAGTTCCTTTTACCATCTTGGTACTGCCAGAGAATATCTCAGATTTCCATGAAATTTCAGCTCACTGTGCATTTTGTTTAACTGTACTATTCTATTCAACCCATAAATTCTAAAATGAATTTTTTGTGCCTGCAGTTAGTTTCTATGGGAAAGAAGAAAAACCTTCAACCTTAAAGTTGCCTATTAAAACAGACCAAGACACGCTAAGAGAGGGATACAGGTAAAGCTTGTTATCTTGGCTTATGTAAGATAAGGCTGGTGGAAATTTAATTCACTATATTCCTCAATATTGTCATAACTCTTAATTTTGTTTTGCTTTTATAATTATCATCCTTACTTCCCATTTTCGTGTTTAATACCAGTAGCCATCTCTTGTAGCTTGTTGGGGTTTTCTTTTGGTATCATAGAACAATTTCATACATTCTACAACACTTGCATGAGTCATTTGACCTTGCTATAAGAAGAAAAAAAATCAGGACCTTTGGAGCATTTTATTTGGCACTCTTATGAATTGATTCTTTACCTACAAATATCAAAATATGCTTCTATGCATCTTAATTGAAATTGTGAATGAGTAAATATATCAAAATGGGCTTCTATGCATCACACTTTATTATTAGAAAAATACTTTGTCTCTCAACTTGTCTGTTTCTGTGTCAGAATTTAATGTTGTTCATCAAAATGTGTTGCAAGATTTATACGGTCAGAGGAAGATGATTTGGATCCATCATGGGAGCAAAGGCTGGTTAAGCGTTATTATGCTAAGCTTTTTAAGGAGTATCCTTTGCACAGTTAATTTTTTACTAAAAATATTGATATTGAGGAGCAATGATTTATTTTATTCATTTGTTAGGGGATAAGTATATATTTGGTTCCTAGAAATCGGGGAAATGTCAATTTTGGTCCTTATAAAAAATTTATTCATTTTTAGTCCATGCATTTAGCAAAAATTGTGTATAGGACTTAAAACAATTTTTGTATTTTTTGGGGACTGAAGAGTGAAGACACACTATTTTGTTAAATGCACGAACTCAAAATTTATCAAATTTTATATAAACATCAGAATCAGCATTTGCCCAATTTTGCTTATTGGGACCAAAAATATCACCCTGTGTTGTACTTATGTGATATTGGCATTGGGTTTTGATTATGAACTTGGTAGAATTGGTTAGAGGTATCCATATGTAAGAGCTAAGGCAATGTAACACAAATTTAGAGGGCTCTGTTTGCTAGATTTCACTTCCCATTTACTGAATTTGGTCCCTCGTTCATAATTTTTTTTTTTTTCTAAAATAGCTTATGTAAAAGGTCAGAAAGGATATAGAAAGCTGTTATTGAAATTGCATGATCCACACTAATATATGGATGCATTCTGTTATACTCTATCAAGATTTAGTTTTAGTACTACTTATTGGCTTGTTGCCTTAAATCCTTTTAAGATACTGTCTTGCTGACATGTCACAGTACAAGAGTGGTAAGGTAATCACTCATTGCATTTAGAATAATATTTTTGGTATTTTGCTAAATATTGCACCCTTTAGTAATTTTGAACCTTATGATTTGTCAATTTTCTCATCAATTTTGAACTTAAGCTCCTTTTGTGTGCTGAATTGTTAAACTGTTCTTGATTTGTAAATTTGTCCATCAATGTTAGAAATACGATGCTATGTTTGTGTAGTCTGGTCTGTTCTGTTTTGATTTGTGAAGTTGCGATTGAGGTATTCTGGTTTTGATTTGGTTAAAAATTTATCTAGGTTTTTAACCAAATTAAAACCAGACTACCTGATGCGCAATTTCACAAATCACATCAGAACAGACCAGACCAAAATACACAAACATAACATCATATTTCTAAAATTGATGGACAAATTTACAAATCATAGAATAGTTTAACAATATTGCACCCTTCAGTAATTTTGAACCTTATGATTTGTCAATTTTCTCATCAATTTTTTTTTTTTTGATAATTTTCTCATCAATTTTGAACTTAAGCTCCTTTTATATGCTGAATTGTTAAACTATTCTATGATTTGTAAATTTGTTCATCAATTTTATAAATATGATGCTATGTTTGTGTATTCTGTGCTGGTGTGATTTGTGAAGTTGTGATTCTGGTCTTGATTTGGTTAAAAAAATTATCTAGGTTTTCTTTATTACCAAGTTAGATTGTAATCTTTTTTTGACATCTCTAATTTGTATTATTTTACTTCATCTCATTTTTGTCAGATGTTGGTTTAGAGGATTTTTTTGTAGCCTGAGATCTCATTTTATGCAGAGTATATCTATAAAAGTTTTATGCTGATAGATTGCATATTTTTGTAGATTGGTCTTAGATGGAGAACAGAGAAGGAAGTCATGTCTGGCAAGGGTATTGGTTATTCTTTCATCAACTAGTTTTGCTTAGTTACGATTCGCTTGCATCCATCTCATGTTTAACTAGAACCATTTCAGAAATCAGATTTTTTTAGTTTGTGTATTCTCTATAGTCTACATTCAGTTGTCAAAGAAACCCATCCATTAAAATTATAATTAGTGTCTGTTTTATTAAAGTTTAGTTGAGCTATTTTTCACATGCAATAGAATTTTAATCAGCTGATCTTTTGAGTTTCATCTACTACTCTAACTGATTCTTTCAAACCCTTTCAGAAAACAATATTAAAATGTGAAGTAGGATTTGTTGCTATGAATGAATGCTCCATTAATAACATAACTTTATTTTCTTGTTGACTTGTTTGCATTGTCTCCACATTTTTTTTCCTTCTCTTTTTTATGAGAAGAAAAACTTCATTAAAAAGGTACAACTTGGAGAAGATACATGGTTTTAGATGCCAAATTTCCAAGTCCCAAACCCATATCGTTCTTAGGTCTACAATTGACCTCTTAATTCCTAGCTAATAAATTAGTCACTCTTAGAGTTTCACCACATCCAAATATAGAGATATATGTGAATTCTTTGTGTCTATACTAAGATCACACTAGTTGTATTTATACTGATATGATAGAACAAATACATTGAATAGTAATAAATAAGCACTACCTAGGAAGTTGTATAATACTAGGAAGTCTAACAAATAATCTAGGAACTCTACATATTCTCTTAATTCTAACATGACCAAAGAGAATCCCTCCATTTTCATGGGATTAAAAAGACAGTAGATGGAAACATTAGGCTAGTAAGTTTCGATTAAGGCAAATTCTGAGAAGTTTCAGGATTAACTCCTGAGTAGATGCTATTTCAGAATCTAACAGCTATCAACGATTGCATAGGCAGAAAGAAACTGATTCTCTCCACATTCAAACCAGCCAATCTATTCTTAGCTAAGTTAACCTCCAAACCAGAGATAGCCTCAAAGAGGTTTAATATTGAAAGAACCTTATAAAAGGCATCATATGCTCCTTTTTTTTCTTCTTTTCTGAATGGCTCATCATATGGTCCTCTAGTAAGAAAAATGTATCATCAGCAATAGTTGCACCCTTATTACATGCTGAACACACCTGAAGCGATACTATCATCTTTTTCACAATAGTTGCACCCTAACTTTCTCTCTAATCGCTTCATTTCGAATTATATCTTTTCTTATGTGTCCGCTCATATGTTGTAAGTTGTAAGGTTCTTATTTTTTGCAACATTAAGCTAAATTTCTTGTTGGTTCTTTGATGCCCAGCTTGAAGTTCAAAACAACATTGCAAGCCGAATGTCAACACCGTAAAAATACTCCACATGTTTGGGTTATGCTAACAACACAATCTTCTATTAGTTGAAATTTACGAGTCCTACCAAATTTATCATCCAACCGCATGAATCCCATGGTTTACATCTTCTATTTCCTTTTCATTTTTTATGGTCATTGTAGATACTTAAAACTGTGGGACTTGTATAAATTATTTCAATTCCAATTTTTGAACTTCTTCATAAACATTGTGTACAGACATTTTAAGACTTTATGATGGCATGACATATAGACTTTATGATGCATAAGTAAGTAGCTGTCTTTACTTTGTTATATTATTTAGAATCCTATTCAATTTTGAAATCTGTGTTACATATTGTTACAGGCCAGTTTATATGTGGCAACAAGCATTGTGACGAGAAAGATGGATTAGCAAGCTATGAGGTAAGATATTCTTCTCATTACAATTAATCAATCTATTTGACTAATCTGCTATAGAGGGAGGCATATTGAAGATAACCCAATCAAAAGGGAAGGTGAAGACTAGGAAAAACATTAGGAAAAACCACTATGAAGGACCTTATTCTAATTACTGAAGATCTGGCTCCAGATATAGTGTAGTTGCATTGGTTGATCCATCATCCATGTATCTGTCCCTATTTAGTGGCCAAGGGAAACACCCCTGTTTATTAGGATATTTATGTCTATAGTTTCAGTGTTTCATTTAAATATGATAATTAGAAAAAAAAATTATCTGTGACGATAGTCATCAATTGAGTTTGTGGTATAGTTGACGCACACGGTTTTCAGCATTTGATTCTCTTTTCTTTCTCTCTCAAACTATTCTTGATTCTTCATTTTATGAGTAGCTTAAGCTCTGCTTGAGGGCTGCAGAGTCATAATTTGTGTATATCTCGTTACATGTTTCCACTCCTTTGATCTACTTGCTTCATATTACAGGTGAACTTTTGTTACTTTGAAGCTGGAGAGAACAAACAAGCTCTAGTTAAATTGGTAGCATGTGAGAGGTGAGTTAGTACTTAGTATGAGATAATGTTGGTTTTGTTACTTATACCATTGTTTTCTTCCGAATCCATCTCTTGTAAAGCGAGTAATATCAACCATTTTATGAAGAAATTAATGGTTGATATTACATGTATATGTATAACAAGTCCCATGTTAACAAAAGAAAAGTATGACAAATCATGTATACTGTAGCTTTTATGTTGGCATTCTACAAATCTAATTATGTGTATTGCTTCCGCATCATATTTGTTAAGTGCTTGGCTCTTTATGAAGTTTGATTGAACACATTTAAATTTAAGGGGTTGCTTTGCAATGGCCATGCAAAAACTTTGTTAATTCCATGGGATGTCGATTACATCACTTGGGGAATATCAGCATATAATGGCCTTGAGAAGTGACTTACTGTTAAAACATTTCTGCTGTAAGATTCTATTAGAGGTTTTCTTAATCTCTCCGTGGCTTCTTAAATTACCTTCAACCAACATTGAGAATATGATAATGCTACTCCAGGGCATCTGATCCAGAATCAGTCTAAGATTTCCTGTATTAATGAAGTTGGTTTTGAAACCGACAGATGTAGTTACCTCAAGAATATTATTTTGCTATAGTATCATTATTATTGAAAAGCGATCCATTTCCATGTACTATTTTTGTAATTTGACACCATTAATTTGTTACTGTAACAATACCTGAAAAAAAAAGTAATTTCGCTCGGGAAGTTGGCTATAACACTTCCAAACTTAAGACTGATTCGTTTGAAAACGATTCTTGTGATAGTAGTTGTCTTCGATTTGAATTTTGCAATAAGTTGGCTATAACACTCAGGTTCAGGATGTAAATTTGTAAATTGCCTGCTATTATTTAAAGCTTATTTCGGAGAGTCCATTTTAGAAATTGAGGTTATTCATCTGTTCTCCTTTTAAGTCATTATTATTAAGGAATTATATTTTTTCCAATAGATGTGCATGGAAACTTAACTACAAAAGGCAGAAAGAGAAGGAGCAATTAGAAAAACGACAACAAAAGCAGGATAGAAGAAAGAGGTGAGAAGTTACATCATTGCTGCCCCCTACCAGTTCTTATTTTTCACCAATTGACTGAAATATGGAGATTGAATTCTTTCAATTGTAGGACTCGTTCAAAGAGTGATGATGATGATCTAGATGAGGTCCAAGAAAGCGAAGAGCGAAGGCAGAAAGGTTTGAAGTTGCCATATTTTTACACGTGGCTGGCTATTTTATTTACATCGAGACATGAAAGTCCTGTATTTTTGGGTTCACCATTTGTTTATGTTGCAGGAATAATAAAGCATCAATTTAACCTTTTTCATGAAAATATAAAATACAAAGCATTAATAATAAATCATCAATTTGTGTGCTTGATGTCATTTCTTTAGAATTAGGAAAGGAATGCATGGGGGTTTAGAATGATCAGTGCTAATTTTCTTAAATAGTGAAATTACTTGTAGTTGACTCTAGTATATGAGATTGTTGTCAAATATACTTTTAGACAATTATTAGGTTTATCTTTTGTTCTGTTTGCGTCTTTTGTAATGGTTACCAACTTGCTTAGGCCAATTCTGTTAAAATTATTGTCTAATGGGCAGCGGGTTGGTTAGAAAATAAAAAACCTTACCTACAATGATGTGAAACCTTGTTTACCAATACTGTGAAGTGTTTTAAGCAAACCTATTTTAACTATTTCTAATTTGAATGGTGAAGCTGGTGAAATTATGGGTTCAGCTTTTAAGCATGGTGATGGAAACACATTTTACCTGCTTGACTTACTTCTTAATAGTCAATCTTAAATGTTTACAAACCCTCTTTCTACTCTAAATTCTTTGTCCTAACATTTTCTGCCATGAGCTTAAACTTTATTTAACATGTATTTTCAGGAAAGAGGGCTTTGATTTCTTCCGGTGATAATAAAATTGATGATAATGATGCTGATGACGATAACTTAGATGAGTTTCTTGAGGGCATGTTTCCCTGATATTTAATCGATTCATTGCTATACATGAAAAGTATATCTTGAGACTAAAGCTGGGCAAGATGGAAAAAGGTAGGCAGTGCCGGGAGCAAGCGGGTAATACAGGTAGATACCTAAGATAAAGGAATATGATGAGACCATAAATGCTTGAGACGAAGTTTTGTTTACCCAGTCGAGCCCGTCGTACTTGTGGACACTATAATTGCTTCATATGCTAGGCAGAAAGATGCTTAGGAGCTTGTATTATATACAGTTTGTATAAAATGGCCTCTGAATGGCAGTTATTATGAAAATTGCACAGTATAAAAGGGTCTGCATGGTGTTCTGGACAATGTTTCTTTCTTCCTTCCTATTTACCTCTGAAAATAGTATTCATATCCTACAATGTTTCTTTCTCATCAAATTATAACGTCCAAAATACTCATTTTAATAGCTACTGTCATAGGACAATAAAAATGTATCATATTGCTATTTTGTGCCAAACTTATGAATCATGGCTGCTGCCATGTAAAAAAATGTTTTGGTTTGGGTGCCAATTTATCATGATTCAAAGCCATATTCTGGGTGCCAATTTGCTTGTTGTAATGTTATTATGGTTTGTCTTATATACCAAAAACAATGTTAAACCATATTTTGGGTTCCAATATAGATTAGACAGAGATTAATAAAATGAACAGGAAAACAATGTTTTTTCCATTAAACAGATTTAGTTTCTTATGTAAATCAACTTTTTTTTTAGTTATCTAAATCAACTTTGAATATTAAAAAAATGGTTGAATGAAATAAGCAAATATTAATTAATAATAATGTCGTAAAACTTACTCTGTCAAAAAAAAAGAAGGTAAAACTTACATTAGATTCCAAATTGAAAATCAAACATCGATTATAAAATATTACTAATAATTGATTCTTATCCATGTGATGCATTCATCATTCCATAGTACTAGTACATTATATGTTGTACTAGGTAACACAAGGATAAGGTCTTAAACAATGTTTCTGTTGATGTCATTTTCTAAATTAAAGTAAAGTAAAGAAATTGAGAAAGGAGGGACCATTTTTTGTCAACACGTCATTGTTCTTACATCACACTCAATTAAATTTCGTAATTAAGGTTACATTTTTTATTTTTGTTTTTCTTCCAAAGGAGAGACATCAGACAAGGATAAAGACCTTTGCGTGAAGTAGAAATTAATAAAATATATTTCTTGTATTTTCCTTTTCCAAAAACAAAACAAAAAGTAAAACAACCAACTGAGATTTATACAAATGAAACATATAATATAAGAAACCAATAAAGTACATAATTTTTATTACAAATTTTCATGATGATGTTGTATGACTTTTATATATAATTTTTTTTAAAATATAAATTTGTCTATGAAAAATTGGTTGTGAAAAGCCTTGTAATTTGTAATTTTAGTTGGCAATGATTGAATTTTATATTGAAGAATTATAAAATGAAAATGGATTTAGGGCAGTCAGTTTGGATGCATTTAGCTGCTTTGAACCGTTTGATCAAAATCAAACGATTTAATCTTAATGCAGATTTTATTTTTGAAAATATAAATTTTTTAACTTTAAAATTTGAACCATCCAAGTTTAATCGAATGGATGTAATGTTTATAAGTGCATGCGGTTAGAATCATTGAACACACTCAATCCAAATCTATTTTGTATTGGAATTAGAAATATCATCGCTATTTAACGTTAATTATTTCAATAGTTTATAGATTAAGCTATTTCTTTTTCTTTTTACAAGAAAGTTAATTGTGACTTGTAGATAGTGTTAGTATCATTTTAATTAATTAATAATTTTGTTCTTTTCTCTAATTAGTAAAAAATAATTGAAAGGAAAAAAAAAAACTTATTTTATTTCTGTTATTCTTATATTCTCACCAATTCAAATTCAATATATCATAGAAAGAGAGAGAAAGGGTCTCAGTCTCACCTCAATGCAATTCAGCTTCTAAAAGCCAAACTTCCCAACAGTAAGTTCTTCAAAAGTTTATAACTTTATGCTTTTAAATCACCAAATTTATAGTTTTGAATCAAATTTGACCACAATTTTGTAAAGGGTATGTCTCTGTTTGCTTGTTTTCGTTTTCCTTAATGAGAATTGAGAAATGGAGATTTTCTTTTTCAGTATGTTTATTTGGTTGGTATGAAAAGTAGGAGAAAAAATAAAATTTGATTTGAGTTTTTAGTCACTTTGTTTCTAGTATTTGATCTTAATTTCAGGTAACGATTGAGTCCTTCTTTTTTTTACGCCATTTTTGTCCTTTTGGGTCATTCATGCATGTTTGTATATGATTTTTCAAGCATCAAATCTATGATTTTCTTTTAAGGCATAAGATATTTTTATGATTGAAAGCGAACAAAGAAAGAAAACTATAAATTTGAAGCTTAAAATTCATATCCATATATAAAAAAGGACTAAAATGTTATTAAAAAAATATAAAGGACTAAAGTGTTAACTGAAATTAAGTTAAGGGACTAAAGATGTAATTTTGCCTAAATACTACTACTATGATGTTAGCCTCTGCAAATATAACATTTTCTGGTTTTAGTTCATGTAAATTTTTTTGTTTGGGTTTAGTCCTTGCAAATTCAGAAACAATTGTTTAGTCCTTAACACCACCTTATTGGCTCACGTATGATGTCAGAGACTAAAACCAACAATTTTTGAATTTGCAGGGACTGAAATCCAAACAAAAATGCTTTTAGGGACTAAAACAAAAACACTATATTTGCAAGGACTAATATCATATTTTATAACCGGAATTTTTTTATGTTTTTGTGTATTTGTGATTTGGAACTTGTTGTATCTTTGTTTGGTTCCAAGGAAGAACTTGTGAAAGGATGCCGGGGAAACCTGAAACCAATGATTTGGGAGTAAAGCATAGTGAGTTGCCATCATCTATTTACTCTGATCAGCCTTGGTGGCTTTTATATGCCTCCAAATCATCCTCAGCTGATCAGTTAAATGGTATAAGTCAGGTGTCTGTATTTTGATACTTCTTTAAACTTTTGCTTGTTTCTAATGTATTTTTGTTACTTACTTCCTCTTTTTGAATAAATTCTAAATATTTTAATTAACCAGCTTGATTGTGTTAGTTGTATTAATTTATCTGTTTTGATAGATTGAGTTGAAATAATTTCAGGCAATTTCAGGCCATTTGCATATAGAATTAAGCATTTAATGCCCTTATCTACTATGATTGTTCATAATTAAGCTTTTAAATCCAACTATTTTATCATGTATATTAGAATTGTATATGCATTTGTTTTCACGAAAAAATTGTCTTATTGGTCTCAGGTGGGGACATTGCCAACGAGCACCGTAACATTCTACACGCCCTATCGTCAACTCCATTTACCATGGACAAACACCTTGATGGTCATTCAATTGTAAGACCTCCTTTATCACATTGCATTTTTTCTAAGCTATGTAGACAGTAGACCGACATGACAAACTTTTGTCTTAAACCGCACTTTGCGCTATATATCTTTTGGTATAAAAACAAAGGTTGTAAGCTTCCTGAGTATGTTTTGAATGCAGGGTTTAACATCTCCTCATTCAAATGCAGAGTTTGGTCAAATCTTGTCTCCTTATGGACAGCAAGCTATGGTATGCTTTCAGCATATTGCGATGACAATTTGAAAATCAATGAAGTACATATACTTAAATTATTTTTAGAAGTACTTTCGTTGATAGTTCATGGAGACATTTTCGGCACTTCTTACCAACTAAAGAAACAGTTGTCATCTCGATATGATTTACTGATTAAAAATGTGTATCTATCTATGCATACTTGTTATGATTCGAGTCCTAACAGCTATCGGCATTATGCTAGATGAACCCCCAGCTATACCAAATGCATCATGCTAGAGTGCTTTTGCCACTTGAAATGGAAGAGGAACCTGTCTATGTCAATGCAAAGCAGTATCATGGTATTTTGAGACGAAGACAGTCGCGCGCTAAGGCTGAGCTTGAAAAGAAAGTTATTAAAGTTAGAAAGGTATGACTGATATCTGCCTTAAAGCATTTTCATTGATATGGTGAAAAAATGGCCATAAAATTATAATTCATTGTGTTTTATATTTTAAAAATATGGAAAATATCTCATAATATCTAAATTGTATCTTAGATCAATCTAGGGTAACTTAATTATCCCTTAGGAATGGTTTCTATATTTTATCATTTATCATTATTTGTTTCCCTATTTAAAGAAGATTAGGACTCATATTAGTATAAATAAGTATTACTGCTTTTCCATTTGTGTAGAATTGATCATAGTCATAGTTGTATCATTCATATCTTACAGCCATATCTTCACGAATCCCGTCACCTACATGCTTTGAGAAGGGCAAGGGGAAACGGCGGTCGCTTTCTCAATACAAAGAAGCTCGACAATAATGATTCTAATGCCGCTCTAGAAAAGGACAACAATACTGGTACAACATTGGTTGCCAACAATGAGAATCAACACGCGCAGTCCATACACAAAATGCAGGGTTTCAACATCGGTTACCATGATGGAAATGGCTTTATAGCACTATGTCACTCACAGGCAAATGGAAAAAAGGAGAGTGACTTCTTTGGTAAAGAGAGGGAATCAAATAGTGGTATTAAATGATGCTGTAATTCAAAGGCAATTCATTCTTGGCTAAGTTTTTTATAGTGTGGTGAAACCATGACATGGTGAACTTCATGCCTTGTTTGGTCTCTCCTTGCTTGTGTTTCTCTTTACAAGTCCATTTGCAAAATGAGTGAGAGAAATAAAAGAAAAGTCACTTTGGTTTGTGAACTTTACAACAAGAATAACTTGTGTCATATACTCCACAGAATCTTAGAGCTTTGTTTTATCATATCTGTATAATTTCACACACATTATCTTTGAATGGTGCTTATTTCTTCCAATCTAATATTTTGAATTACATCAAGGGTATATAAGGATAATATAGTGTTACTAACTAGTATAACTAACTTGTATATGATATTATCTACTTCAGTAACCACTACTTAAATAATAGAATGATAACTGTGTTCCATCGTAAAATATCCAAACAATATCCAACCAATCGGTAGAAAGACGTGTACACGCATTGAGGCAGCACTGTACAGTGAGGCTGTCAACAAAACTACAGTTTGGCTTGTTCTTGCAGTTGTTCCTATGAAGAGATCCATGAAAATAATAATTAACAGAATGCACTTGAACAAAAAGGAATGGAACCTTTAATGATCCATTCCATCTCTTTCGATCAATCTAAACATAGTTAATCGAGCATAATCAATATGAAGTAACACAAACCTCTGTCAGAAAGAAGGAATGGAAACTATATGGAACTCTTCGAGGCAATTCTACAACTGCAATAGGATCTGCTGACATTGTTTTTGCGTCTATGACATGCACGGATGATTTCCTGCAGTATCGTAGTTTAAACTCGCTCTATTAGCAAAAATATCTCAAAAAACTATGGCATAGTCATAAATATAGAGAATTCAATACCATGTATTCTCATCATGTACGAAAAAGATCAAGTATCCGTCATCTTCTTCGGAATTTGTTCCAGGTACACGAGGGACATAAATAGCATCCGAGCAAAACGTTCTTGGTCCTAAGCCATAGTGACCACAAACATTTCCTCCAACTTCAAGCTTTGTTTTGCCAAAATCAGGTTCGACATTCAAATCAAATTTAATAATCCCAGTTGCACTGCTTTCTAATATGGTTCCATATACATACTTTTGTTTCCTGATAAAATGAAGATAGTCAATCACAGATTGCAGAAAATAGCAGCTTGTTCAAATTCCACTATGCAACAGTTTTATAGCGCCACTATAGCCGCTATTTGATGATGTTGTGAACTAAATATAGCAATAGTGATTTGTTCAAATTCTGCTACGGTATAGTTCCGCTAAAGCCTCTAAGTAGGAAGAATAAGAATAATTTTACCTGCCAGTGTAGTCTTCATTGACCCTAGGAAAATCTACAGAAAACGCTGATAGTTGCTTTTGAGAAGCTTTACCGGTTTTCATGTTAAACCTCATTTCATACCTGGAAAGAGTTCATTCAAATCGTTCAATATGTGTAGAAGATAGAATAGCGTCGAGTAAAATTTGCTTCATAAATTACAAATAAGAACAAGTCTTTTTACAGCTCGTTTGAGAAATTTTCGATCTTATCCTTGATATTTTCGCTTATCATGTCCAAATCTGGATTCTTTAGTCGGCACGTGATCAAAACAACTTCATCTTCCTCCTCCCAAGCATTAGCTAGCGAAAAAAAAAAAAAGTCATATAAAAGGTTACAATGAAGAAATCACTCAGGATCAATCATCATATATTATATTAGGATGAAATAAAAGCAAATAAACACACCATTATGGAATATGAAGCAATTTGGTAATTCAAACCATTTTATGAGCTTATCATCTTTAGCATAGCGAGGTAGGACACCGAAACGAGCTTTCTTGGTTGAATCAAAAGAGAATATAAGTTTCTGATTCTTCACCATTTCCTGAAAAATGGAATTTGAAACAACAATTCAAGATTCATTTAATTTCCATCAAGTGATATAATTAACAAATCAATAATTAGTCAGATGACATTTAACAGAAAAACCTGCAATACCTTTGGCCTAAAGTACACAGGAAGATCCATAAAAATTGCGTAATTCTCCGTTATGGCAAAGTCATGCATCATGATGGGATATGATATTGTTATGGGAACAGGATCATGCATATAACCATCCTTTGAAATTACTCTGTATGTGATATATGGCAGTGTTTGTGAATATCCAAATGTAAACATCTCCCCTGCATCCGCACAAGTTATTTATTTGTTCGAATGAGAATGCGTATGAAGCACAAACACGGACACTAACCACGACACAGACACAAAAATACCAATAATAAAAGTGCTTGGAGATAAGTATAGTTAAATATGCCGGTTCAGACATATGTCAGACACCAAACATGTCATCAATTTGAAGTATCGGTGTTGCATATGACTATTCGATTAAACCAATCATCTTAATCACTTATTTGAAGATGGTGGATTCACCAGTAAGAGGATCAAGTTTTGGATGAGCAGTGAAATAATGGTTCAGTCTCTTGTCATAATCTAGCATTCCAAGTGTTTGCAAATCACCATCTTCAAAAACTTTAATAGCATCTGCAAAATTTAAAGTAACACTACTTGAGTCACATGAATCTGATGAATCTTTTTAACCACTTTGATCTGTTTAGTCGAAGACATTTCAAATATAATCGACAAGTTTATATCTTTCACAAAAGTACTCACAAGGTTTATCTCGTTCTGAGAGCCCTAGAAGCTTCCCATTGTGATATACAAGACCTGTATTAGCTGAAATGAGACATACATTAAGAAACATTATGAAAAAAAAAATGCAGAATGTAAAACAAAATCTAGGATTCTGAATTTGAAATAAATTACTTGTTGCACACGTTACCTGTTCCAGTTCCATAAGAAACATCAAGTATTTTCAATTTTTCTCTCAAAATTTGTATGGTAACCATTAAAAGTCCAAGTAGACCCTTGACATCTCCAATCTGAAAATTACATACAGCAAGTATAGAACCAAAATTTGTTTATCATTAGTATGTAATATATTCTTCACTAAGCTTCTATACTTTACACTTTTCCTTTAGTACCTTCATAAATTTACAGCCTCCGAAGTATTCTTCTTGTTTAAGACGAGAAGTTCTCACGAAACGGGAAACATATGTAGCTTTTCCATCTTTGATGCGCAAACCATGAATCATTCTGCAATTATAACCCTGTGTTAATATCCTTTAACAGTAATATATAGTTGCATAAATGACGAGAATGAATTGCGCACCCATCTCCATCGAACCTGTAAAAATAGAAACCGAAAGCATTGTTTGAGTCCAAATAAACTTAAATAGGAAACTTTCCTATAAAAAGTAACTACATTAAAATGAAAATGAGTATACTCATAACTAATAGAGATTAAAGGTTATGCATTGTCAGTGTAAAATTATTTACCAGTGATATCCAGCTACCGGTGGAAACTTCGGATTCGGTCCCACCCTGAGAAATTCTCCATTCAAGCAATCCTGCATATTCAACTATTCATCATGTCTCTATACATTTGATCACAATTTGAATGGTTTATAAATAACCAATTTTCACTAACCGGAAGGTACCCTTTAACAGGAAGGTCCTTAAGAGGAGGTGTCTCATCTTTAACAGGTGCAAAATTACCAGAAATCCAATGATGAGAAAGTGAAGAATCATAAAAGAACTTGACAATAACTTTCTCCAACAAATCAACAACTTTTGAAGTGAAACCTTTTCTTGGTTTTGGTTCCACCTTCACAATCCCTCCTCCTCTTTGTGCTACAAATTTGATCTTTACACAAATGGGTTTATGATAAGTGTTGCTATAGGTCAATACTTGATTACCACGGTACCTTCCCAATGAGTTTAACCTGCTACTGCTTATAGTACTGCATGGAGAAATGCTACGGTCAAACACTCAGACACACTCTCTTGGTCACACCCATTTCAATTGGTCCACGTCACCCAAATTGTAAGCAATTTATTTGGCAACCGGCTATTCAAGTTTAGCCAATATTTTTTATTTTTTATTTTTTTTAAGTTTTGTTTTACGAAACAATGGAAATCTGAAGGGTCTTCTTCTCTATTGAACTTCCCCCATTATCAACCATTCTTTCTTTTTTCTCAAAAATAAAAACCATTCTTCCTAATTAAAACTACCATCAACAACCACTCATGACTCATAGTTGAAATTGTTAACGCAGGACCAAATAATCATTGAATAAAATTAACAATTTGTATCTATTTGGATGGCACCTTAAATTATAAATTTTTTGCGTGTGGATTTTGATTAAATAGACATTTGGATTTTTGTTTCTTCCATTAAAATTAGAACTTGGTGAGTTTGGCGATTGGTGTTTCAGATAGGACTTCTTCCATGATTTTCACTTATAGGGTTGGCGGTGGGTTTCTTCATGGGTTGGATTTGATTTTGATAGTGACTATTTTAGGTGGAGTTGATAGTTAATTTGAACTTTGAAGAAGATAGAGGCAATGGCAGATAACAGATTTGAAGGAGTTATGGAGTTTGTGGAGTGTTGCAACCCACACAATACATTGTTAGTATTGAAAGATGTTGGTTTTCTTTTTTAGAATTTTGCAGTTAAATTGGAAAGAGAATGAAAAAGAAATCTCAACCTGTACGACAGGTTACTCGGTAAAGGAAAAAAAAAGTGGATGACATGTATGATTATAATTGGTGTGTGTTAGATGAGTGTGTCAAAGAGTGTGAAGATCGTACTGCATGTTAAAACAAAAAATTTATTATTTTTCATTTTAATTCTTGTTAATATATACTACTATAAATATTCATTTTATTCTTGTTATAATTAAATATTTTATATCCTATAAAATTTGTTTGCATATGTAATATTCATTTTAAATATGGACTGAACTAAAATCAAATATTCTAAATATTACAGACAGTGTTCTGGGAGCACTCGTTAACAATACCCTAATTTTAATTACGTAAATGTATATTTCATAGACGAAAACAAATTACAAGAAGGATAAAAGAAAAAACAGCAAAAAAAAAAAGAAGTATAAAAGAAATAATTGCATATTTTGAAACTATTAAAAACAAATAACTGAAGCTACTAAAAACTAATTCTAACTATTAAGAAAAGAAGTGTAATCATTAAGAACATAATTAATAAACAAAATTACCTCATTAGTCCTTTATCTTAATCTCCAAGGCTTGTGTTTAATTTTCTGACCAACTTGTTTTTGTTCTGAATGGTACAATTGAAGCAGCAAATTGCATGTATTGTTATACTTAATTTCAAGTTATCTACAAATAATGTTAGAACATAATGGGATTAAGTTGAAATAAGATAAAAAATAAAGGAGTAACTTGAAATTAAAATTTTAAATATAGTTAAAGACAATTGAAAATAATTTTACCTAGAAGAAACAAAAGAGTGGAATCTACCAAGAAAAGGAATAAAACATTGGAAAATATCTCATATGAGAGTACAATACAGACTAGTATATCCTTATAACTCTTTTTATAGGAACATCTCACAGAAGAAGTCAATTGAGTAAGTAAGGCAATACCTTCTATGACACGTACTTTGAATTAAGTGAGCGTCGGTTTCAGTTTTTCTAAGACATTTATGTATGCATTATTATCACATTTGCTACTACTACTATAAATAAATAAATAGATAATGTGTTGTGAAGATGCATTATTATTATTATTAAAAAATCTTTTTTATTTTGAAGCAGTATATTAAAAAATCTTAACAAGTTAGTTAAAGAAATAAATATAATAAAATATTTTTAAGAAGAATGTTAACATGTGGCCTTAAGACACATATTAAAGAAACAAATGTATAAATTATTTCTCAGAACTTTTACATTTTTACTTTTAAACAATAAATTTCTTACAATATTAAATGCATAATTTTTATATTAAGATACCTTATCATGTACTCTTAGGACACATATTAACATGATTCATATTTTAAAATTTATGTAGTCAAACTATTAGAAATGAGTATTGTTTTAATATAAATTTACTTATTTTAACTAAAGTATTATAACTCAAATCAACTTATCTAGCTTAAGGATTAATAAGTTTTTTTAAAAAAAAGTTGTTCAAAAAAATTTGAGTTTAATATTTAAAAAGAATAATTATCGATTAAAATGTATTAATTTTTAGTTGAACTCTAAATTGTCAGAGTTTTAGCCTTTTTTAAAAGGATTTGGATTAGGTGCAGTCGACTGCACGATGCAATCGTTTTATAATCGTTCGATCTTCATCGGACGATTTTAATAAATACAATCAATAAATGCAGATTTTAAATCACAGCCGTTCGATTTTGATCGAACGGTTATAAATGGACCGACTGCATGAGAAAAGTAAATGCACAAAACCCGGATGCTTCTTTAAGGATTTGGATTAGGTGGAGTCGACCGCACGATGCGGTCGTTTTATAAAGCATGTGTTAATAATTAACATTATAATAAAATAAAAGTCAACGAATTTGTATGAACGCAGCCACTACAATCCACTGAAGATTTACTTCATTTGGTTTGCTATGTACTTCTCTAGTAGAACTTAGAAGTGCCTATGAGTTTTTCTAAAATTAAAATAAAATAAAATTGTACTTTAGAGTCAAACTTATTTTTAGTCCTTTGAAAATTTAAAATTTATTTTTCAAATTTAATTAGTGCCACGATTTCTCATTAGTAATTTTACTCTTCGTTATTATTTCATCTCATATGTATACCTTAAAATTTTCATAATTTTTTAAGACATGTTTTGTAGATTATTTTCTTCACAAAAATTTAGATTTTTTTCAATGAAGAATCAATAATTAATATGAATTTTTTAAGGGGAAAATGGGACAAGCAATCGATAATTTGATCTGATTTGAAGTCGGTGTCGTTTAGTGACTATTATATCACCTGCCTTCAACAGTGGCAACTAGATATTTATTATTTCTGCAACTAATTTTTAACTTCAACGTCCAAAATCTATGATAATATTATAAAGGGGAAAGAAACTATGATAATAATAAATATCATAAAAAATAGGAATATTATCATAATGTTCTAGATTGGTCAAGACCTAAAGTCGTAGGGATCTCACAGTACATTTCTAAATTTTAGTATCATAAATAATAATTTTTTTAAGTAAACATTAACATCTTTTAAGACTTTTAAATTTTATTAAATTGATATCATATTTTTTTTAATCGATTTATTCTTAATAATAGAATTTTTGGTGTGTCAAAAAAAATAATAGAATTTTTGGCAATAGATGTGGGTATGGGTATAAACTACTATAAAACTTGTTGCCCAATGGGAGTATGGATCCAAGTACGGATATTTTTTCAACCGGGTAGAAATTTCATTTCACACTTTTTTATGCAAGTTATTTTAAATTTTCAACGGGCAGAAATACTTAAATTGTTAATGTCGAATGTCATAATTAGAATTCGAATCACGGTCAATCCACTTTATACGTATGAGTTTTTAATGACTTGTCATTTTATCTGTCTATAAAAATGAAAAGGACTAAAATGAAATAAATATGATATCACATTTTTTACATAATTTTAGTTATTTTTTAGGTTTTGTTTAGTAAAAATAGTGGATGACTAATAAGTTAATTGATAGTTTATAGCTAATAGCACATATAGTTGATGGCTTATAGCTTATAAGCAAATTGCAGTGTTTGGTGAAATTAGTGGTTCAACTAACTGATAAGTATAAAGTGACATTCTTAATTAATAATTAAATTATATCAAGTTTATATTTAGAAATATATATTATTATTATTAAAAAAATTATATATGCTGGAATTTTATTTTATTTTAAATTAATATATCTTTCTTTTCAATTTTGCATTAGTGTACAACCAAAATTAGCAATTAACTCATTTATAGTGAATTTTTTTTTTCAATTTTGGAGTTAGATCATGGTCTCATTATTCATCTTTATAAAAATTGTTACAAGGAGTGATGTAAAAAGAAAAAATATATACCTATTGTAAAAAAAAAAAAAAAGTAATTATATAGTCTATATATGTCATTAGAATTATACAAAAAAAAAAAAAATCGAAACATAGCACTACATTTATTTTATTTTAAATTATACAATAAATAATAAAAAGTAAAGGTGTATTTTAGATAAAACAGTAAGGGTAAAACGTAAAAATGAAAGAAAAGATGATAAGTTATAAGCTCATATATAAACTACTTAAAATAACTTTTAAAAAATAAATTATAAGTCATTAAAATAAACTATAAGCATGTGTTGAAAAATTGTTATCAAACACATTTTTTAACTTATAAATTATTGATATAAAACATAAACTATAAATCAGTTTGGTGGTCTTATCAAAAATAATTTCGGTTAGCTAAACCCTAAATTATTGCTTCTTAGTCAAAAAAGCAGGAGAATTAACATATGAAAAACAAAGAGAACGAGAAGAAGATAAAAAATAAAAAAAATTAAAAAAAAGTCAATGAAATTGCATGAGGGGCAGCCACAACAATTCACATTAAGTTTTCTTCCTTTGGTTGACTATGCAATGTCGTCCGTTTAGTGCCTATTATACAGTGTCTGCCTTCAACACCGGCAACTAAACATTTATTACTTGTATCTTGCTGCATTCTGGTTTCATTGAATCACCATTGTCCGGTTGCCGGCGGCACACTCGTTCTATTTCTCACATGCACCGGAAAAAAAAGTGTCGCATTTTATATTGCTCTTTCTCTAGCTTTCGTCTCACTCATTGATAAATCACACATACTAAACATCGAAAACGAGCAACTCTATAGTGGATGCTCATTGTATGAATTAGACGCCTTATAATTCTCTATAAAAAAAACAACATAAAATAACATAACCATTTAATTGATTTTAGAAATAAGTTTTTAAATTTTATAAAAAAGCACAATGGATGCAGTATTAGTGTGTCAAAGATAAAGAAGATATATGAGTATGATTCCTTCTGTTTTGAACACTTTGCAAATAATAAAATGGAAAATCTAATCCATTGTAGAACATCCAAACAAATACTATATGGTTTGTAGAAAGATTGAGGCAGTACAATGCAACCAGGTTGTCCACATGTTTACAATTTAGCCTGTTCTTGCAGTTGGTCCTGTAAAAAGAGCCATAAAAAAATTTGAAATATTATGCATTTAAAATTAAGTAGAAATAAGTTTTATGAAGTAACACAAACCTCTGTCACAAAGAAAGCATGGAAACCATATGGAACTCTTTGAGGCAATTCTACAACTGCAACAGGATCTGCTGACATTGTTTTTGCATCGATAACGTGCACAAATGATTTCCTGCAGTTTTGAAGTTTAAAAAAGGGTGATTAAGATAGAGAACTATCCCTGATTTACACTGATAATAACAGCCATATTCGGTGATTTCAAATATTAAAACTTGTGCATATAATAATACGAGATTAAGAAACATGCACTGACATTCAATCACAACTCTTCGATGTTTGTTGTCTTTTCCAGTTGTGATTGGCTGTCGGTGTAAAATAATTTTACGCTGATGGTGCATATAATTTAATTTTGTATAATTCATTGCTTGATGTGTTCAGTGGAAAGGGATACCCGGTATTCTCATCATGTACAAAACAGATCAAGTATCCATCATCTTCTTCAGAATCAGTGCCAGGGACGCGTGGAACAAAAACAGCTTCCGAGCCAAACCTTCCTGGTCCTAAGTCATAGAGACCTTGAACATTTCCTCCAACTTCAAGCTTAGTTTTTCCCAAATCTGGTTTGGCGTGCAAATCAAATTTAATAATCCCAGTAACTTTAGCAATGCTGTCTAATGTGGTTCCGTATACATATTGTTGTTTCCTAATGAAATGAAAATTGTAAATATACCGGTTATTATGATAGACATACATAAACTTGACTACTTTTCTCTCAAAATTAAAACTCAATTAGGAAAACACATATTGCAGCACTGAAATACTCATTTTCAAATAAGCACATTATAAAAAAGAATGAACAATAAAACTACCAACTATCAAATTGACAGATATTGTTTCATGACCCAATGTCAAATCAGAGGGACAGGTTTCAGTTAACCAACCCGTCTCATGTATGAATTTTTATTTTGTATTTATTGTTTCCTGATGAAAGGAAATAGCCTATACGGAAATATTTACTAATTGATTGGACTAGTTTTCTTATGTGTGTGTATATATATATATATATATATATTTCATCGAGTCAACTTGATCTCGTCCTACTTGGATCCGGTCATTAGACCATATCATTCGATTTTTTTGGGTTTAAGATTTGGTTCTAGTCTAAAAATTTGATACAATCAACATTTAGTAGGATCAAGTTTGGGGCAAGTATAATTCAGAACATTTCTAGGAGGTCACTGGTCCTAGTACTACTTTTTCTCAAGCACGTTTGACTGCAGAGTTCTGATGTGCTCTAGTGCATTAGTACTGGTATACACGCATCCATTGACTAATGCTTGTTAGTAGTATGTAGACTAAAACACTATGTTGACTCAACCCTAATGACTAAGTAGACTACTGTAATTTACAAGTTAAGTACTGGCCTACACTAAATTTCAACATGGAGAAAATAAGCTAACCTGCCGGTGTAGCTTTCATTCACCCTAGGGAAATCTACAGCAGATGTTGACAGTTTCTTTTGAGAAGCTTCGCCGGTTTTCATGTTAAATCTCATTTCATACCTGGAAAGAATTCAATAACTGTAAATATAGAATAACGATCATTAAAATTTGCTCCAAAAAATTGATCATTAAAATTTGCTCCAAAAAATTGCATATAAGAACGAGGTTTTTTTACAGCTCATTTGAGAAATTTTCAAGCTTTTCCTTGATGGCCCCGTTGACCTGGTCCAAATCTGGATTCTCCACGCGGCACGTGATCAGGACAACTTCATCCTCCTCCTCCCAAGCATTGGCTAGAGAGAGTAAAAAATGAGTCATATAAACGATGAAAATGGGCATATCCATCAGAAATCCGAATTAGAGAATTTACAGCACAAATTGAGGCTTGCTTTTTCCCCTAAACCAATAAGCAGAATTCATTGCTCTTATTCTATCTTGCAGTGGTTTGCATGTTAGTAAAATGTTTTCAACTTTGACATTACTATGAATTGAAAATCAAAAGAATGTGGAAATCAATATATATTAGAAATAAAAGTAGACAAACACACCATTGTGGAATATGAAGCAGTTTGGTAGTTCAAACCATCTAATAAGCTTCTCATCCTTAGCATACCGAGGTAGGACACCAAAACGAGCTTTCTTGGTTGAATCAAAAGTGAATATCAATGTCTTATTCTTCACCATTTCCTGAAAAATGGATTTCCATCCACAATTCAAGATTCATTTAATTTCCATCAAGTGATACAAGATCAGTTTCAGAGTTTCAAAATCAAGCTTGGTATAACGATATAATTAACAAACTAATCTTTAGTCGGATCATATGAATAGAACACCTACAATACCTTTGGCCTAAAGTACAGAGGAAGATCCATAAATATTGAATAATTCTCTGTGATGGCAAAGTCATGCATCATGATTGGATCTGATATGGTTATAGGAACAGGATCATGCATGAAACCATCCTTTGAAATAACTCGGTATGTGATATATGGTGGTGTATGAGAATATCCAAATGTAAACATCTCTCCTGCAAATAGAAAAGTTATTTGCTGGATCGAAATAACTATACCATTATATCACTCAACTTAATCACTTATATAAAGATAGCTTTACCAGTAAATGGATCAACTTTTGGATGAGCAGTGAAGTTATGGCCCAATCTCTTGTCATAATCTAGCAGGCCAAGTGTCTGCAAATCACCATCTTCAAAAACTTTAATAGCATCTGTGAAATATAAAATGAGACTACTTCAGTACCACATTAGAAGAGGTAAATACAATTATAGGTAGTCAAACACTGCGATACAATTATAGGTAGTCAAACACTGCGATACAATTATGAATTTACTCTATTTTAGAAACTGGACCGGACATCAAACCTGTGAGACTTCCAGGTCATGTTTCAATTGATACAGTTGGTTCAACCGTGTGACAAATAAATAAAAATGTATTAAAAAGTAAAACATTAAAATTGGTTGAACCATTTGTAATTCAAAGTCCGGTCCAATCTAGTTCAATCAAACTGCAATGTACTCAGGACCAAACCACCCGGCGAACTGGTTGGTTTCTGGTTTTGAAAACATTGCAAATAAGTCACTAATTAGACTGAAGTTACTTTCTCCATGAGAGATAGAGGAAAAAAAAAGCTTGTTGCTCAACATCATAATGGCCGAAGGATACCTAAGCTTGATGACTCTTTTTATTTTTGGCATTTCAGATATAACTAACAAGATTATATCGGATAAGTAAAAACAGAAATGAAAATTACTCACAAGGTTTGTCTCCTTCTGAGAGTGCAAGAAGCTTCTGATGGTGATATACAAGAGCTGTATTAGCTGATAGGCATAAGAATATGAACACAAGTTAGTTTCGTATCTTCAAGTCTACACAATAGCTTAGTATTCCCAGTTAAAAGCCGAGACTTCACCAAAACATGTATCATTAACTCGCAAGGCCAAGTATCATCATGTAACTGTTAGAAATAATATAAAACCATTGATGTGCCAAATCCTAACAGCTTAAGCTTTTGGGATAATTGGTTATTTGACATGGTATCAGAGCCTCTATGACTAAGTGGTCTAGGGTTCGATTCCCGCTCACCTCACTTTCTAATTAAAAGTGGAATTTAAGCATATGGTAGGTGGGCCTATGCATTATCCACGCTTCAAGCCCAAGTGGGCTCTTGCGTGAGGGGGCGTGTTAGAAATAATATAAAACCATTGATGTGCCAAATCCTAACAGCTTAAGCTTTTGGGATAATTGGTTATTTGACAGTAACAAATTCTCCATTCACTTTAGAAAAGAAAATGAAGGACTAATTTAAAAATTAAGAGAGGAATAAGAATCATGTTTGTTGTATAGGACACAAATTGCAAATATCGAACGAAAGCCAATACTTCATACAACACAAACTGGACATGAATTTGACAAAAAATTACATAGCACAAGTTACCTGTTCCATGTCCATAAGAAACATCCACTACTTTCAATTTAGCTCGCAACAATTGCATGTTAACCATTAAAAGTCCAAATAGACCTTTGAGATCTCCAATCTGAAAATGGTGTACAAGAAGACGCATTTATCTTCCAAGTATAAAACAAACATTTCTTTTCACTAAACTTCTATACTTTTACTTTATTATACCTTCATAAATTTAGAGCCTCCGAAGTATTCTTCTTGTTTAAGACGAGAAGTTTTCACAAAGCGGGAAACATATGTAGCTTTTCCGTCTTTGATACGCAAACCATGAATCATTCTGCAATTAATTCATACATAGGTCAACATTCAAAGACTACAGTACATACCAAAATTATGAACTTATAATAGTTATTGAAAACACAGATTCACGCACCCATCTCCATCAAACCTGCAAAAACAGAAGGAAAACACCGTATGAGAATAAAACTCCACATTAAACTAAAAATGCTAAACATCTATTACCAAACCTTGCAATAGAAATTAAATACGGATGAAGAAAAATCGATATACTGATAAGCTATATAAACCACCTAGATATGTATTTTCCATCAAGATTGGTGAAAGATTGCATAGTATAATATAATGTTTAAAGTATACAAAAAAAGGGACGAACTTTACCAGTGATATCCAGCCACGGGTGCAAACCTTGGATTGGGTCCCACCCTAACAAACTCTCCATTCAAGCAATCCTGCAATACACATCAAATGGTAAGTGATAAGCAGCAAGACCTGATATTCCTCTAAAAGAACTGGTCTCCCACAACATAGCAAATAAATCCTCAAACACAAAGAGTCACCGAACAGGACACAGACACGTAAACACCGATAATAATTTGAAAAAATGACATAATTTAATCCTCTCGGTCCAATTTCCTGTGTTGGGCCAGTCCATACAAAGTTTTGCTCTAACTTCTATCAGCCCCCGCTAGTAGAAGGTGGAATTGGTCTTCCGCATTAGTCAGTCCTTAAACTGGATACCGAGTACACCAACTAATCAGAGGGACACCAATTCCACCATCCACTAGGAAGGACCATTTAAAGTGGACTTATCCAACACAAAAAAACAGGAAGATTCAAGTTCAAACGTAAGACATTGAAAGGAGCACACTCCAAGTATCAATTATATTAAACTCAATTTTAACAAAACAAACACAATTAAACAAAATCAATTCTGACTACCATAGAACAAAACACACTCTAGATTAATTAATGTATCAAAATTAATCATTTTTTTCTCTGATCATCTAAATTCTGTTAATTCCTTAAAATTAAGAAACATAGAGAAGCAATTTTGACTAACCGGAAGGTGGCCCTTAACAGGAAGATCCTTAACAGGAGGTGTCTCATCTTTAACAGGTGCAAAATTACCAGCAAGCCAGTGATGAGGAACTGAAGAATCATAAAATAACTTGACAATAAATTTCTCTAACAAATCAATAGCTTTTGAAGTGAAACCATTACTGGGTTTTGGTTCAACCTTCACAATCCCTTCTTCTTTTTTCTCAGACCCCATTTTGTGTTTGTGAATTACGTAATTGAGTTAGTGATAGTGGTGCAATATAATGAGTGTGTGATGAAATAATGATCCTTGTTTTTTTTTTCTATGGTTTAACATCAACTGTGGCTTCGCTGGCCTAGCAACTGCCACGTGGTCATCATAGTTTGTAGTAGATTCTACATGTACTTTGAAACTTCCTTCACTTTGTGCTTTCTTGTCATTGTGTGAGACTAGAGTAGCCACAAATTATACCGAATCTGTTATCGACCTTATCAAATTTAACCGTCCGATCTGATCAAACATTTGAGATCGTTTTATTGTATAAGTGATTTAAACTGTCCAATCTAAAATTAATAGTCCGAATTTATTACCACGTGAACATTGGACAACAAAGAATCTTGATCCGAATTAGAGTCTACTATTTGGTAAATAATACAAATAAGTAGGTTTATAGTTTATTTCCTTTTTTTAATTATTAGCAAAAATTAACTATTTAGATTCATTGAATAATCAATGTATTTAGTTTATATTATAGACTAGATATATTAGTTATTCAATGAATCTGAAAAATAAATTTTTTCTTATAATTAAGAATAGAAAAAAGTATTATATTAACTTTTTTTACAAAAATAAAAGATATTCATTCATTCAAATTGATAGAATACATCAGATAATTCAATACCACTAAAAACGAAAAGGATGAATTTACGAACAAGGACGCAACATTCAAATTAATAGCATAATTAGAGGTGTTTAATTTCATTTTGGATTTTCACATAATTATTTTGATAAAAAGGATTATATAGACAATAATCTTACATCGGGTTAAAACTAATTAGAGTCGGCATTCGAATGTGTATGTATATATATATTTGGTTTTTTTTTTACGCAATATTCGGTTATTAAACAAATAAAAAATGGTCTATTTTTTTGAAATAGTAACAAAGTCATTAAAAAATCATATATTTTGGATCAACTCGATTTCATCCTAAAAAATCCATGCTAGTAATAGATTACTGGGTTTGTTCAAAATTAATAACGGTCTTCAAAATTATCCAATTAAATTTAGGATATGATTAAGGTTTATGTATGTTTTTGGTCAAGCGAATTTGAATTTCAGTCTCTCAGATTGTCGCCGCTCAATTGACACACTCCCTCCCACCTTTCTTTGCCGTTCTATGAAGAAAAATGGGACTCACCGTTATTCGTTCTCTCATTTCTATTTTTGTGTTCATCAAACACGAAAAGTGTTGCATTTCGTTGCTCTTTATATCGCTTTTGTCTCCCACATTGATAAATCACACATACTAAACATATTGTTAAACATCCAAAATGAATAACTCTATTGTGGATGCTCATTGTTTGAAATAAACGGCCTTATAATTCTCTATCAAATAAACATAAAACAACATAACCATTTAATCCTAATCTTTAGACAATGATTTTAGAAATAGGTTTTTAAATTTTAAAAGCATATAATAGATACAATATTAGTGTCAAATAGATAAAGAAGATATATGAATAAGTATGATTCCTTCTGTTTTGTTCACTTTGCAAATAATAAAATGGAAACTCTATTCCATTCTAGAGAATATCCAAACAAGTACTATATGGTTTGTAGAAAGATGTGTACACAGATTGAGGCAGTGCAATGCAATGTGTTTGTAGAATATCCACATGTTTACAATTTAGCCTGTTCTTGCAGTTGGTTCTGTAAAGAAAGAGCCATAAAAAATGAAATATTATGCATTTAAAATTAAGTAGAAATAAGTTTCATGTAGTAACACAAACCTCTGTCACAAAGAAAGCATGGAAACCATATGGAACTCTTTGAGGCAATTCTACAACTGCAATAGGATCTGCTGTCATTGTTTTTGCATCTATGACTTGCACAGATGATTTCCTGCAGCATTCAAGTTTAAAATTATTTTACACTGACAGTGAAAATCATTTAATTTCATATGATTCATTGCTTGATGTGTTCATAGGAGAGTGATACCCGGTATTCTCATCGTGTACAAAAAGGATCAAGTATCCATCATCTTCTTCAGAATCAGTGCCAGGGACGCGTGGAATAAAAACAGCTTCAGAGCCAAACCTTCCTGGTCCCAAGTCAAAGAGACCTTGAACATTTCCTCCAACTTCAAGCGTAGCTTTTCCCAAATCCGGTTTGGCGTGCAAATCAAATTTAATAATCCCAGTAACTTTAGCAGTGCTATCTAATATGGTTCCATATACATATCGTTGTTTCCTGATGAAATGAAAATAGTAAAAAGATAGTTTATTATAGTAGACATGCATAAACCTAATTACCTATCTCTTAAAACACAATTAGGAAAGCACTTAATGCTAAGGTCAGGTTTAAGATTTGCTTCCAGTCTAAAAATATGACGCGGTCAACATTTAGGCATTCACTATATATTCTAGTGCTACTTTTTCTCATGCACGTTTGACTGCAGAGTTCTGATGTGATCTAGTGCATTAGTATTGGTAAACACGCATCAATTAATTAATGTTTAGTACTTGAATATATGTGTTGTAGAAGTATATAAACTAAAAAATTGTGTTGGCGCAATCTTAATTATCAAAATGGAGAGAATAAGCTAACCTGCCAGTGTAGTTGTCATTCACCCTAGGGAAGTCTACAGCAGATGCTGATAGTTTCTTTTGAGAAGCTTCACCGGTTTTCATGTTAAATCTCATTTCATACCTGGAAAGAGTTTGATAACTGTAAATATAGAATAACAATCAATAAAATTTGCTCCAAAAAATTGCATATATGAACGAGGTTTTGTTACAGCTCATTTGTGATATCTTCAAGCTTTTCCTTGATGGCCCCATTGGCATGGTCCAAATCTGGATTCTCCTTGCGGCACGTGATCAAAACAATCTCATCCTCCTCCTCCCATGCATTGGCTAGAGAAAGAAAGAAAAAAATGAGTCATATAAACGATAAGATTAAATGGGCATGTCTATCAGAATCAAAGAATTTAAAGCACAAAAGAACGGGGAAATGAGTATATTATATTAAGGGGAAATAAAAGTAAAAAAACACACCATTGTGGAATATGAAACAGTTTGGTAGTTCAAACCATCTAATAAGCCTCTCATCCTTAGCATATCGAGGTAGGACACCAAAACGAGCTTTCTTGGTTGAATCAAAAGAGAATATGAATGTCTTATTCTTCACCATTTCCTGAAAAATGGATTTTATTCCAAAATTCAAGATTCATTTAATTTCCTTCAAGTGAAACAACTAACAAAAATAAACAAGATCAGTTTTAGAGTTTCAAAATCAAGCTTCACATAGTTGAACCGGTATAATTAACAAACTAATTAATCTTTAGTCGGATCATATGAATAGAAGACCTACAATACCTTTGGCCTAAAGTACAGAGGAAGATCCATAAATATTGTATAATTTTCTGTGATGGCAAAGTCGTGCATCATGATTGGATCTGATATGGTTATGGGAACAGGATCATGCATGAAACCATCCTTTGAAATAACTCGGTATGTGATATATGGTGGTGTATGTGAATATCCAAATGTAAACATCTCTCCTGCAAATAGAAAAGTTATTTGTTGGATTGGAATTGTTGAGAGTAATTCATTGTAAGCTAGATTAATTACTTGTATCTTAAGCAACAAGTTTGTTATAGATTCAACATTCTGTTTTGTTAGTTAGTGAACATGTGAATTAATAATATAGGGAAGGTTATTAGTAACTTTTCGTGCAAGTTATTCATCTATAAATACTTGTACTCTTGATCATTGTGATTAATGTGAATGTGATTACTTCCAATTATTCATATTCTTCCATAGTTAGAAAATGTGTGTGTGTGTGTTCAAGTTCCCACCCCTGAGTTGCGCCTATCACCCATGTCTTGTGTTCAGGTTCTGCGCCTATCGTGTGTGTGCAAGCTCTGCGCCTACCGTGCCTATCGTTTGACTCGTGTTTTTGAGCTCGTTGCACACCAACAGGAATTACTGTACCATTATATCACTCAATCAGTTATATAAAGATGGCTTCACCAGTAAATGGGTCAATTTTTGGATGAGCAGTGAAGTTGTGGCCCAATCTCTTGTCATAATCTAGCATTCCAAGTGTCTGCAAATCACCATCTTCAAAAACTTTAATAGCATCTGCAAAATTTAATGTAACATTACTTGAGTCGCATGAATCTGATGAATCCTTTTAACCACTTTGGTTTGCATTTCAATAACTATTGTAGTCTTTCGGATAAGTAAAACAGAATTAAAAAGTACTCACAAGGTTTGTCTCCTTCTGAGAGTGCTAGAAGCTTCTGATGGTGATATACAAGAGCTGTATTAGCTGAGTAGGCATAAGGTATGAGCACAAGTTAGTTTCGTATCTTCAAGTCATACACAAGAGCTTAGTATTTGACGAAAATTTACTTAGAACAAGTTACCTGTTCCATGTCCATTAGAAACGTCCAGTACTTTCAGTTTAGCTCGCAACATTTGCACATTAACCATTAACAGTCCAAATAGACCTTTAAGATCTCCAATCTGAAAATCGCATACATGAAGACGCATTTATCTTGCAAATATAAACCAAACATCTCTTTTCGCTAAACTTCAATACTTCTACTTTCTTTATATACCTTCATAAATTTAGAGCCTCCAAAGTATTCTTCTTGTTTAAGACGAGAAGTTTTCACAAAGCGGGAAACATATGTAGCTTTTCCATCTTTGATACGCAAACCATGAATCATTCTGCAATTAATTGATACATACATTCAAAGACTGCATACCAAAATTATGAACTTGTAATAGTTATCAAAAACACAATATCACGCACCCATCTCCGTCAAACCTGCAAAAACAGATATACTGATAAGCCATGTGGATCACCTAGATATGTATTTTACACCAAAATTGGCGAAAGATCTCATAAAATACTATATAAGGCAAAATTTACCAGTGATATCCAGCCACGGGAGTAAACCTCGGATTGGCTCCCACCCTAACAAACTCTCCATTCAAGCAATCCTGCAATACACATCAAATGGGAAGTGGTGAGCAGCCAAACCTGATACTGCTCTAAAAGGACTAGTCTCCCACAACATGGCAAATCACAATGCATAGAAAGGTTAGTCAGTGCTAATGAGCCTCAGATAAGAATTACAAACCTAGTGTTTATCATCAATAAGCAAAAGTCAACAGTTCCATTAAAAAAAAAGCAAAAGTCAACAGCAATTGAGTGAATTGACAACAATATTTAATAGACAAAAGCATACAACAACATTAACAAAAACAAAAGAAGCAATTGCACTAACAGGAAGGTGGCCTTTAACAGGAAGATCCTTAACAGGAGGTGTCTCATCTTTAACAGGTGCAAAATTATCAGCAAGCCAGTGATGAGGAACTGAAGAGTCATAAAATAACTTGACAATAAGTTTCTCCAACAAATCAATAGCTTTTGAAGTGAAACCATTACTGGGTTTTGGTTCCACCTTCACAATCCCTTCTCCTTTTTTCTCACACTCCATTTTGTGGTTGTGTTACAAAGTCTTGAGATTTACGTAATTATTGGGTTTGTAATAGTGGTTCAATACAATGAGTGAGTGATGAATGTTTTTTGTGTCATTATTGCTAACTATATATACCAAAAGAAAGAAGTAGTCATTCTCACATTGGAATATAAGTACTATTTTATTCTGTTGTATTTGCATAAACTAGATATCTCAGTGCACAACTGCAAATACTAATCCTCGAGTCTTGTGGGATATAAATGAGCGACAAACTCGCCCTTTGAGTTCTAACGTTACTGCATGTTCAAATTAAGGATCGAACTTAAACTTTAGTTAAGCTACGAGAGACCTGCGCCATCTTATCTAAACGTTTTTTATTTTTATTTTTTATGGTTTTTTCATATGTTCAAAAACTTATTTATCATAGTTCTTTAACTACTTACAGAACATTTTGTATGTCTTTTCATGGTGGCTGCGCTGAACACTTTGCATGTTTTTTCTATGGTTTAAACTTCCATTGTGTTTGTGGCTGCGCTGCCTAACAAATGTCACCAGGTTATCATAGTAGTATTCCCCGGTCCCAAAATAAATGATATATTTGATCACCTTTATATTTATTAATGTACAATTTAAATCATTAATATTTTTAGTTGTCTACTAATTAAAAATTATAAAAACTGTATATTTTAAAAATATTCATCGAGATAAATTAAGCAATATCTCATATATTAATATTTATATGTATATATTAGTAGAAAAACATAATTAAAATATATCATATTCATATAAATAGTAGGCAAAGACAATATTAGATCATTTATTTTGAAATTTAGGGAATACATAGATTCTAACTTGTGCTTTGAAACGTTCTCCTCTTTGTGCTTTTTGTCACTATAGGTGGTGGTGGTACACTCCTGTCGTGTACGGGTGAATAATGAGTAATAATACTTTGTAAGTGTCGGATTCGTTCTTTTTAGTTAAAAATGTTCAATCTAATTAAATTTATATTGGTTTGGTTGTTTTTAGTGTTTTTTAAAATTGAATAGAATTAAATTAAATTGAAGATGTTTCGATGAATTTAGTTCAATTGATAATGACATTGTATTATATATATGTAAGAGTTGGAATTTGAATCACATACATTTTACTTGTTCATCTTAGAGCATCAACGGTATACTCTACACAAAAGTATTTTATGATCCCATTAAAGCTACATAATCTTAAAACAAGTCACTTATTTTTTACTCCAAATGCAATTCTAAAAAACTCATATCTAATCATACAAATTTTCCTCAAAAGAATTCATATTGAATATATTACTATTAATCAAATCGCTTCAAAAAAAAAATAATACTATTTAAATAAAAGGAACTTGCAAAGTTCCATTGCTTTTTCGCAATAGTGTGTTGCCAGCCAAAATAATTCCACTTTATAACACTCCATGCTGGCAGACGTATTCCAATTTTATGCCGCTAGAGTTGCTTTTAAAAGTGAAATTTCTACTTACTAACTATTATTTGACAAAAAAATTTGAAGATATGTAATATGGTTCAATTTGGTTGACTTTTTGGTACATTGGCATAGAAAAAAACAACAAAATGAAATTGGACTCTATGGTGAAGCACTTTAAAACATAAGCAATGAGAATTCTCTTCAAAATGAATATTTGCAACAATAGTTGCGTAATTGTGAAACGTGTTATAGTTCTTTAAAATGAGGTTGATGACTGTCTAAGAATTCGAATAGTACAAAATTATCGTATATCACGCTTTTAGCAAGCCTCAATTCATTATGAAACGCTATAAACTTAGCAAAAATATTATCCATAATGTCCAAAAACCCACAAAATCAGTTCTACTGATACACTCGGACATCTCTCATCCACATTCAAAATTTAAACTTTATCACGCGTAGAATGCCAAATTATCCTTTTTGTAGGATTATTGCTAAGGATTGAACCAAAAAAATAAAAATACAAGAGGTAATAATCAAAGCAAGTTTCGGACTTTCGGCACAATCTTGAACAAGCTGATAGATTTTTTGTCAATGCACACTATGTTTTTTATCTTCCGATTCCACCAAAGCCCCGCAACAAATGCATAATTCAACATCAATAGTTTTATTTTGTTTATTTATTTTTGAAACTGAAAATTTCAATAAAATATAGTATATTTTTTTACTCAAATATTTAGAACATAATTTTGACTTAAATAAAGTAAGTGAACTTTACAAAACAATTGAAATATAACTAGATATAACTTTTACAAGTAACTAGTCTTTGACCCGTGCGTTGTACGGATTTGATTGTGCGATAGATATATAATTAAGTAGCATGAAAGCAAAGTCTTGATCAGTTGTAATCAAAATGGTGCAAGTTAAATACAGCCTACATCTTGTTATCTCAAATGATCAATAGCTGGCTATAGATGACTAAAAAAAATTGTAAAAATCAGCAAGTCCAATAGTCTAAAACACAAAAGATGTAGATTTTCTCCAAAGAATTTGATACTTCCAACATGCCTAATCTTTAGTGAACCTAGTGCATCTAAAAATGCAGAGATAAGAAATCGATGAACAATTTTATCAAACTACAAATTATTGGTTGAATTGTACTTATAAAATGGGGGAAAGACACAACAATAACATATTGTCTCAATTCTATCCTCTCATGCGCCCTGCAAATAAAATAAAGCAATCAAAATATTGAAATTTATTGAGATAAAGGCACCAACATTGCAGCAATACTTCACTGCCATTCATAGAATCATAAACTACAAATATAACAGATCAAATAGCCACATCTCATGAAACAAAAGCAACAATTCAAAATAAGTCGACACAAATGGCGAGCTTAAATCAAACACCTTATATGCACAAAAATTAAATCCATAACCAACATCACAAATAGCAATAGAACAAAATTACCATAAAATAAAATGGAGAAAAGAGATACAAAATACTAAGGAGGTAATCAAGTTTGATAATGCAAAAATTTTATTAAGTGTCATTTACATGCCTATTAAGAAGACAAATAAAAAGTCACTTCTGCCTCCCTCAAAAGATGCTAACAATGGAACAAAGGTAACATAAGATACAATTCAAGTCCTTATTTATATATGAACAAATACCTTGATTTGAGAAATTCTCAATATGAAAATTCCAAAATTTACAAACAACCTAAATTGAAAAACAAACAAACACCAACAATTAGCTTGATTTATTGCAGAAAAATGAATCAAAAGATTGCATTAAACTTTTAAAATATTACACAAAAGGTGATAAGTTCATAAAATCAACGCATGGAAGACCGGGAAAAAAACTCACTCTAAATCAATATTTGAAGATGAATGAAGCAATTTCAGACCAAGCTGGAGAAGGTGTTGCGACAATGGTTTTACTGACGACAAAAGCTTCAAAGTCGGAGCAGGTAGGAGAAGGAAAAAAAAACGTGTTGTTGGTGTCTGCTGAGAGAGAGAATTGAAGAAAAAGAAAGAAGAAAAAAAAACGTGATGTCTTTTGTGTGAGAGAGAAGTAAGTGGCAATGATAAATGAGAATAATAACAACTTTTTCTATATTCTAGGTATTCATGGGGAATAAAAAATTGATTTGAAATTCAAATTTGCATCATATTTAATGAGTTAGTTGGAGAGATTATTAAAGTGAGATTAAGAGGGGAAAAATTAGGGTTAAGTGGATACTAACCTTACTTTTATTAAGATTAAGATTAAGATTAAGATAAGATTAAGATAATTAGAAACCTGAAAGTATATATATATATATATATATATATATATAGGGGGCATATCTAGTGAGAAAGCCAATTTTATATGAGAGTGAGAGGACTTAATCTTAATCGTTGGATTAAAATATAGAGCTGAGATTAAATCTCCAAATAAAAAATGCAACACATGGGATTATTCTTCACTGCACCTCCTCACTCTCTTGTTTGTTTGTTTTTCACGCGACTTTCTTTTTCCTCTCCTTCTCCAAATTCTTCACCAAAATCAATCACCATGTTTTCCAAAACTAAAAACCATCATCCTATTTTTCTTTTGCTGTGCTTCGAAAAATTGGGAAGGAAATAAAAGCCTTTCAATTTTTTCACTTCGATTCTTCAGTGTAAGAAGACTTTGAAAATTTATGGTTGTAAGTTGGTGCTTGGTTTTGGATTTCAATGAAAATTGAATAAATAAACCATAAATAATTCTTTAATTAATTATGTATGACAATGAGAATTCATTTGGAAAAAGGGATTATTTTGTTGAGGATTCTTTATGAAACTCACCGATTAAATTAATAAAATTTGGGAAAAGCAAGTTTAGGGTATAAATTGTCAATCCTGGTTGTTATATGATTGATTGCAAATTGATTCTAAGTGTTAAAGTGTTAATTGATTGAAAATTCGATCAAGCAACGTTAATGTGTTAATGGTGATTTAACATAAGTCAGCGACACAGTAGAATAGAAGGTGAAGATGAGCAGTTGAATAGTTTTAGGAGAACAGATTGACAAAGGGGAGCGCATCATATGAATTAAAACATATCTTAATCTTAGCCATTGATTTAAATCTAAGAACTAATAATTAATCCTCTCACTCTCATATAAGAAGGGGTTTTCACACTTGATACATCCCCTATATATATATATATATATATATATATTTGAAAATCCTAACGTAAGCGACGTCGTTTTGAGTGATTTTAGTTCTATTGCAAAATATATATCTGAAAAAGAACACCCAAACGTAAGCGACGTCGTTTGAATAGGCGAAAAGTTCCCGCCTTTTGCTACTTGTTGAATTAAATCAACCAACTCGTACAAACTTCAAACTCTCTCTCTCTGCAACACTCTCCACAACGTTCACCACCAAAACGCTGTCGTTTAGGGTTTCGATCTCCAAAACCCTTCCCTCATCCATTTCCCCCAAACCAATTCCATTTCACAACGATGTACATCAAGGAAATTTGCTTGGAAGGTTTCAAATCCTACGCAACTCGAACTGTTGTTCCTGGATTTGATCGTTTCTTCAACGCTATCACTGGTTTGAACGGTTCTGGCAAATCGAATATTCTCGATTCGATTTGTTTTGTTCTTGGAATCACTAATTTGCAGCAGGTTCGTGCTTCGAATCTTCAAGAACTTGTTTATAAGCAAGGTCAAGCGGGAATTACTAAGGCTACTGTTTCAATTGTGTTTGATAATTCTGAAAGGAGTCGTAGTCCTCTTGGATATGAAGGCCATTCCGAGATTACTGTTACAAGACAGGTTTTTTATTTATTTTTAATTATTTGATTTATCTTTCAATTTCTAGTTTAATTGTGTTTTTTATGCTTTTAAAGTTTCCATTTTTATGTCATTTTGATGAAATAGAATTGTGGGTTTTGAGTTTAGTAGCTATTTTGATGAAATGATATTATGGGTTTTGAGTTTAGTAGCTGCTTGAATTGAGTTTTACGTCATTTTGATGAAAAAGGAATTATGTGTTTCTTATGCTTTGAGATAATTTAAGAAATATAAAAGTGATTAAATGTAACCATATGAAGCACAAACAGTGGACACAACACAAACACTTACATGTGGACATTGATAAAATTTTGAAAAATTGACATGATTCAATGTAATCACATGTGTCGGTGTCTAACATTGACACATGTCTGACACGGGACACAAGTGGTGCTATAGAGATAAGATAACCACATGTGTTGGTGTTGTGTGGTATTGGAGACTACCATGAATTAAACATGTGTTGGACACTAGACACGCCTTTGATATAAAGTTTAAGTGCTACATAGGTTATTGTCCAAGTGTCCTTTTTCAAGTGAGATTGAATTTTGATGTTTGTAATTTTATTTATATATAGATTTAGATTGCTCCATTGAATATTTACATAGATAGTTTAAAATAAAAATATCAAGTGTTATGGGTTTTAGGTTTAGTTTGTGCTTGAATTGGTTTACTGTCTCATTTTTTAATCTGATGTGATGGGGTGCAATGCAGATTGTGGTTGGAGGGAGGAACAAGTATTTGATAAATGGGAAACTTGCACAGCCTAGTCAAGTACAAAACCTTTTCCATTCCGTGCAACTAAATGTTAACAATCCGCATTTCCTTATAATGCAAGGGCGGATTACTAAGGTTTTAAATATGAAACCTCCAGAGATATTGTCGATGCTTGAGGAAGCTGCTGGGACAAGAATGTATGAGACAAAGAAAGAGGCTGCTCTAAAAACTCTTGAGAAGAAGCAGAGTAAGGTTGATGAGATCAACAAGCTTCTTGATCAGGAGATACTTCCAGCTTTGGAGAAGTTAAGGAAAGAAAGGACGCAGTACATGCAATGGGCTAATTGCAACGCTGAGTTGGATAGACTGAGAAGATTCTGTATTGCTTTTGAGTATGTTCAAGCGGAGTCTATTAAAGACAATGCTACTTCTGAGGTGGAACAAGTAAAAGCCAAGATAGCTGAGATTGATGACATTGCTAAGACAACTATGGTGGATGTAAAGGAAATGGAGACTAAAATAGCTCAGTTGGCTGCTGAGAAGGAAGCAAGCATGGGTGGGGAAATGAAATCTCTGTCAGAGAAGGTTGATGCACTTTCCCAGAGTCTTGTGAAGGAAACGTCTGTACTAAATAATAAAGAGGACACTCTGAGGAGTGAAGAAGTCAACAAAGAAAAAGTATGTTAGTAATGTTATGGATTCAATCTTTGCTCGATTTCAAGAATATTGCTGTCTTTTTTTAAATCATGATGTTTAAATATTATCTATATTGTGAACCTGATATTTGGATTTCAAACCTTGATATTTTGAAGATTGTTAAAAATATTGAAGAATTGAAGCAATCTGTAGAAGAGAAGGCCTCTGCCATTAAAAAGGCCGAAGAAGGAGCAGCTGATTTGAAAAATAGAGTTGAGGAGCTCTCAAAGAGCCTGGAGGAGCATGAAAAGGAATACCAGGTAAAGGAAGCATGTTTTGGCTTGGCTTAATGTTGTTAGGATCTATGCTGTCTATCTGTGGGTTTCTATTATTTTATTGGGATGTTTTATTTAACCTATTGCTCAAAACTATTGATAGGGCGTTTTAGCTGGCAAGAGCAGTGGTAACGAGGAGAAATGCTTAGAGGATCAACTAGGCGATGCAAAGATAGCAGTCGGAAGTGCTGAAACAGAATTAAAACAGCTGAAAACCAAAATTAGCCATTGTGAAAAGGAACTGAAAGAGAAAAAAAATCAATTAAGGTCAAAACAGGATGAAGCTACTTCTGTGGAAAATGAGCTCAGAGCTAGAAGGAAGGATGTTGAAAATATTAAAACAGGATTGGAGTCTCTTCCTTATAAAGAGGGTGAGATGGAAGCTTTGCAAAAGGTTTGATTGGTTTCTCTTCTGTCAGTTTCTTTTCAATCTAAAGAGGTTCACGAGTCACATTTAAGTAAATTTTTCTTTAATATGACTTCCAGGAGCGTGAATCTGAGAGGGATTGTGTGCAAAAATTGAAGGATGAAATACGCAACATTTCAGCATACTTGGCTAATGTTGAATTTTCATACCGTGACCCCATCAAGAACTTTGATAGGTCAAAGGTGAAGGGTGTTGTTGCAAAACTCATCAAAGTGAAAGATAGGTCCACAGTGACTGCCCTAGAGGTTTACAACGTGATAACTTATCTGAATTTGTAGATGAAAATTCTGACATTAATGACTTGAAATGATCGTTTTCAGGTTACAGCTGGTGGAAAGTTGTACAATGTTGTAGTTGACACAGAAAGTACTGGAAAGCAGCTACTACAGAATGGCAATCTTAAAAGAAGAGTAACAATTATACCTTTGAACAAAATACAACCCTATGTTGTTACCTCAAGAGTTCAAGACGCTGCTGTTGACTTGGTAGGGGATTGTAATTTTTTATGTGTTTTAATTTATGTTACCTAATGTCTCGATTGCTTAATTAGTTTTACTGAGGACCTTGGTTAATTTCATTGCAGGTGGGCAAGGAGAATGCTGAAATTGCACTTTCTTTGGTTGGTTATGAAGAAGAATTGAAGGTTTGCTTCTTTGAATTTCAGTTTGTATGTAACAGTAAAATTTACTGCACATATTTAAATTTTTTATTTTACTTTTATGGTATCTGATGCTTACATGGGTACTGCAAGCATTCTTCATTCTTTCATACTTATTTTATTTTGTATTTATCTTGCTGGCTGTCTTGATCAACAGTCTGGAAAATTTGATTCATTTTGACGTTTGTAGTTTTATTTAATTTCAAATTGATTTTTTCCTAATTAAGTATCCTATTTGTTCTAGAAAGCAATGGAATATGTCTTTGGGTCAACCTTTGTTTGCAAAACTACCGATGCTGCAAAGAAGGTAACAAGTTACACCTGTTTTTTCTGCCAAGTTACATGTATCCTTAATTTTACATTGAGGCGTAAACCCCTCATTAACGATATCTGCTTTTTAAACTTTAGATGTTTTTTTCTTCACAACATGTATTTATAATTTAATAGCTTGATGGTCTAACAATAACCACATAACTTAATTTCAAGACAAGGCCACCTACAATCGACCTATAGTGGGTTCAACCCTTCCCTAGATCTTGCCATGGTAGGAGTTTTATAATCCTTGGTTGTCCTGTTTATGATCGTTTGGTGATAGTATTCAATTTAACAAGCAAACAGATAAACAGTAGAATAATAAGGGAAATGAATGGAAGATATTATTGATGTATTGTCAAAGCTTAATTCAAGTAGGTGGAAATGGAATGAAAATTTGACTGAACATAAACTAGGCAATTCGAGAAGCCTATGATCTCCCAATAGTAGTAAAATACTGAATTCATGCATAATGATACTTCTGAACATTCCTTCATCATATAGCCTCATATCTACTTTCTCTCTCCTCCTTTGCCACTTGTCCCCAGTCATGCTTCTCCCACTAAGTTAGTTACATCCTCTAGGAAATGATTCCTTGTGGCCTTACTTCCGTGGTTCCTGCTGTACACCTTATCATAACCATCACTTGGTTTTATGTAGGACTATTTGGTGACTGTTGGATAAAAGAGTTGAACAAAGGGGAGTCAAAGTAGTTAGGAATAAAGTTTAGTTAGATTAGTTTGTTGAAGAGGTCCAAATGAATAAATGAAATTATAAGAAAGTGTGGAATGGCAATCATATTTTGAAGAAAGTATAGAATGACATTCATTATGTCATGTCTTGTATTTGAAGAAAGTATACTAAATAGTTTTCACTTTTACTCTATGGGTTCATAACAGTGACTTTATGCATATCTCGTATAATGTTTTCATCATGTCTTGTTATATCTACCTAATATACAATTGGAATTGCTTTCAAAATTGTCATTTGATGCTTTATTTAAATAGGTGGCATTTAGTAACAATATTCGCACCACCAGTGTCACACTTGAAGGAGATGTTTTTCAGCCAAGTGGTCTTCTTACTGGGGGAAGCCGGAAGTATGGTTCTATCTTGTTTTCATTGTTACAATTCTCACTGCAATATGCATCTCTTTTATTCTTTGACAATAGACTGTGACCAGAGATCACAAAATATTTTTGCAAAGTATATTTTATTTTACAGGTTCTATTATCTACTAAGTGCATGTTTGATATGTGAGTCACTGATTTTTAGAAGCTACACTTTGTAGCTTTGCAAAATCACGGTGGCTCGCCGTGATTTTGGCAAAGCCACCATGATACCAAACATGCACCAAGTGATGTTTTCACTTAGTTATTGAATACTTGTATTCAATGACATTGTGTTGTATATGCTTTTTCGTATTTTGTGATGGGTTTGTTGTAACAGGGGAAGTGGTGATCTATTGAGGCAACTTCATGCCGTGGCTGAAGCTGAGTCAAAACTTTCAGTGCATCAGAGTAGGTTATCAAAGATTGAAGCAAAGGTAGTCCCTGAAAAGCTTTTTTTCATAATGACATGGAAACTTACATTTAGAAAAGCCCATAAGACAGGAAATTTACTAACTTTTGTTCTAACTGTTCCCTTTGTTCTAATTGTATATTTCTTTTGTTAGTGCTATTGTTAAATAAAATTTATTTTGTTTATTTTGTCTGTGGTTTTTTTTCAACTTTACATAAAGGAATGACAAGCCTAATTAACTTAAGTTGGAGTCAATTTTTTGAAGTCTAGTTGCAAGTTTTGTGTTGAAAATCACCTCTTTTAATATGATTAATGGGAGCTAGTATCTATGTAATAATGGTTAGATACATTATTGTATAACTTTTCTTAGGGACCAGTTCAGTAGAATAGAGAAAGACATAAGTGTTGCCGTATCCTCCTAAGTCCTAGGTAAAGAAATTAAGAAAATACAAGAAAGACATCAATGAAACAAGTTTTACTAATTTCTCTATATGTCAGTGTAAACCCCTTCTAAAATTACTAGAGTAGGTATGGACTGCAAAAAGAGGAGTGAATGTTAAGAACCAACCCCTCCACCCCCAAATTCTGGCATTCCTCATGCTACTGAATATATGTCGCACTGCAAAAGAGCTTTGCACCTCTCTAACATCAGAAGAAAGGGCCTGTCTACTGATGTGAGAACTTCAACGGTTTATTGTATTAATCTAGTACTCTAGTCAGCTACAGCAGGCCAACTTATATTATTTCATCATGTTGCGGAAAGAACGAGTTCAAAAATAGGTTAAGCAAGCCTGCACTCAACAAGGTTCAAAAAGAAACTCCAAGAGATGGAAGAACGGGTTCTAAAATAGGTTATGCAAGTCGACACTCAGCAAGGCACCCGCAAGACTAATGATAATAGCACAGATAAGAAGTATTTGCAAGTTGATTTCCCTTTGTTTTGGTTTAGTGTCTATTAAACCTTGTCTCTAGATTCCTTGTGTCAACATATGTGCTCTAGAGGGAAGCTGGAGTTGTTTACATATATTTGTCTTCTTAATACATTTACATAGATATACAAAATAAGTAGTGCTTTATGAAATTTAGTTCAAATTATGATTTAGTTTTCTATTAGGGGTTTTTGAAATTTGTTTAGATTTTCTATTTTTACCTTCTATAATCTTGTGGAGCCTAGTTATTCTCTACGTCAAATTCTCGTGCGTAAAAAGCTCATGGTTTCAAACTTTTGGCATAATCTCAATCTTATACGTCTTTTTTGTCTTTGTATCTTGACTTGCAGATCGCAGAGCTTCTTCCTCTTCAGAAAAAATTTAAAGACCTCAAAGCACAATTAGAACTCAAGTCGTATGATCTTTCATTGTTTCAGAGCAGAGCTGAGCAAAACGAGCATCATAAGGTATTCACTCATTTCTTTCACCTTGGTTTATGCAGTTGCAGTATTGTTTTTCTCCATGTTATTATTATTTACCTCTCTTTGCTACCCCCACCCCGTTTCTCTTTGTAGCTTGGAGAATTAGTGAAGAAGATTGAGCAAGAACTTGAAGAAGCAAAATCTGCGGTCAAAGAAAAGCAACTTTTATATGAAAACTGTGTCAAGACTGTTTCATCACTTGAGAAATCAATTAAAGAACATGACAATAATCGAGAAAGTAGGCTAAAAGGTTTGGAGAAAAAGATAAAGTCGATTAAATCCCAAATGCAGTCATCTTCAAAAGATCTAAAGGTACACTTGACTTGTAGAATTTATTTGTTACTATTTTTTGACATGACAGTTCATATGAACTTATTTATTAAATTATAACAGTTGAATAGTTGGGAAGTCTAACATTAGGATGTTCAGTGGTTTGGTCAATTCTGACCAACCCGCAACCCGACAAAATTGTGGTGTTTGGTTGTGAATTTTATGTGATAGGATATTAGGATCCAACCCAGTAATGGATTTTGAATCTCAACCTGTGAACCCGACCTAAACCATTTAATTTTCTTATTCACATATCATTACGTCTAAGTTTAGTAAATAACATTATATTTGACATATTATAGAACTATTCTGTTTGTCTTATCATTTAATTTATAATGTTTTGGCTATGTAAAATGTTGGAATGTTAATAAAGAAATATCAATTTGTATAAATGTGTCAATTTATTTTTCATTACATGACCCGATTGACTGGCCCGTTCTGCAATGGTTGGTTTGGTTCAGTTTTAACAAAAAAATTACATTAACCTAAACCAAAGCAATCCAAAGAATTTATATTGGTTTGGGTAATGGTTTGGTCAAACCCTTCATAATGTGATGGTCAAGTAGTTGCACTAATGGCTGTCAAACTTGTGAATTAACTTGTAAACTTGTCCGAGTTTTTGTGTAAACTAACATATTAAAGATTGCTGATCTACTATTCAGTATTAACTATTAAGCAAAATAGTTCATATTGTCCTGATATTAACTATTAAGTAAAAGCATAAGAGATATGGTTTACAAACGATGTAAAGGAAATTAAATAATAATCTAAAGGAAATAAGGTAAACAGACAAGTTAATAGTCGCTGCATGTGATAATTAATTGGTTGCTTGCTGGTTTAGGGGCATGATAATGAAAAGGAGAGGCTTGTTATGGAAATGGAAGCTGTTATCCAGGAGCAAGCTTCCTTGGAGCAACAATTAGCATCCATGAGAACACAGAATACTAATCTTTCCTCAGAAGTAGAAGAACAAAAATCCACAGTAAGCATAGATAATTATTTGATTTGATATCTTTCTCTAAAGAAAGAATTGTGTCCTCAAACCTCTGAGATGTAGGTTGCTGCTGCAAGGAATAATCTCGATGAAGCTCAGTCAGAGCTGAATGCAGTTCGGCAGAAAATGAAGCAGTGTGACAAGGAAATCAGTGGCATTGTTAAAGAGCAGAAAAAGCTTGAACATAAACTTAGTGAGAGTAATCTTGAGAGGAAGAGGATGGAAAACGAGGTAATAACTTAACTGCCATTGTCTATACGATACCCTTAGAACTAGTGCACTAAAGAGCATTATCCTCGTTCTATTTTTTTCTAGGTAAAACGAATGGAGATGGAACAGAAAGACTGTTCTGTGAGGGTGGATAAATTGATAGAGAAGCATGCATGGATTGCTTCTGAAAAACAGTTGTTTGGTAAAAGTGGGACTGATTATGATTTTGCTTCTCGTGATCCTGTTAAAGCAAGGGAAGAACTCGAGAAGCTTCAGGCTGAACAATCTGGGTGTGTGGCTTTAATGATATAATTTCTTTACCGTTACCATATTGTGTGCAACTATAATTACATATCCCCCTCATGTACTATGGTGACACTTTTTTGTTTTTGTGTTGCACAATCAAGTCTTGAGAAAAGGGTGAACAAGAAAGTAATGGCAATGTTTGAGAAGGCAGAAGATGAGTACAATGACTTGATGTCAAAGAAAAATATAATTGAGGTATTTTTAATCTACTTCAAGTCTTCAACATTTTCTACCTTTCTTGTTTAAATGCTCAATCTATTCTTCTTTTGCCTAGAATGACAAGTCTAAAATCAAGAAAGTGATTGAAGAGCTAGATGAGAAAAAGAAAGAGACACTAAATGTTACCTGGACCAAAGTGAATACGTAAGTTTATTTTTTCATGTAATTTGGTCTCTTAATATCTTTGATATTTGATAATGTATTAAAATCATTCATAAAATGTCACCAAAAAGTTTATTTTTTAGGTAGTTGAGTTGGTTTAGTGTAGTATGAGAGAGAGCCTTTGTGACCAATTGATTAAGAGGTCGATTCTTGAATCCAACTCACCATTTTAAGTAAAAAATTGAATTTCAGTATAAGGATATGTTGAACTTTGTGAAATGTCCACGCTTTCAGCCTAAAGAGCTCTTGCATCAAGGGTCATGTTATTATTTTAGATATAAAACCTTACATTCACCAGTCTCCATCTAACAGTTTAGGATTTTGGAATTGATTATTCAATTTTTTTTAATTACTTTATATTAGACAACGGTTGTGTATCATGATTTTGTTCTGTGGTAGTGACTTTGGATCAATATTTTCTACACTATTACCGGGCACAATGGCTAAGTTAGAACCTCCAGAAGGCTGCAGCTTTCTCGATGGTCTTGAGGTTCGTGTTGCATTTGGAAGTGTATGGAAACAGTCATTGTCTGAACTGAGTGGAGGTCAGCGATCATTGCTTGCACTTTCTCTGATTCTGGCACTGCTTCTTTTTAAGCCCGCTCCACTTTACATCTTGGACGAGGTAAGTTTTACATGATTTTCCTTGTAATTTTTTTCATACAATCTGAATTATATAGGAAAATGGTCTTTTGATTAAATTGTCCTTTCTGTTAGATTTATATGTTGCAGAAAATTTTACTGGCATTGTTTTCTTTGTTTTTTTCTTTTAATATCCAGTCTCACTAATCATACAATGATACACAACTGATTGAAAATTTGTCCAATTAACTTTTGATAGGCTTGAGAGGTTGGAAGTTATAGAGAAATTTTTAGAGATGAAGAATAATACTCCCTCTGATTTCATATATCAGAAAAAGTTTAGTGTTGTCTTGGTCCTAATTATCTGAAAACATTACAATTTTGTTTTTTGACAAAGAAAACGTCACAAATTTTAAGATGTACTAATTGTTAAAATTATTTTAAAATCCTCTCTGTTTACCGGTAATGTATCAATTTTTTAGATGTAAAAACATTTAATGTTATGATTATATTTGGAATGAACTTTCAAAATAATAATATTAAATGAACCTCCTTGGTCTTGATGGTTTTTCCTATATGGAACTAGAGTTAGTATTACGTTGTTTATGGAGATGTGGAGTGGTGGAAACGACAATTTGTTTTAGAAGCACATGATCTAGTGGCTTGCTGACCTATTTCGATAACCTGCAATCATGCCATCTTTTGGATTGTTGACCTATGTAAACGTAAATGCTTGTGTATAATTTGTTTTTGGCAACCAACCACAGTTAGAGCCTTTAACATCCTCGCGGGACTGCGAAAAAACCTTACATGCTTCCGCTCTTTGTACTACATTAATCCTCGACCATGGCTTAGTCACATTTTAAGCTCGTCACCCTCCCCAGAGATGTGTTTTGTAGGGATCTACCATTGGCCCGCCACCTCCAACTTATTGTGTGCTTCAATACACAACATGACATTATAGTTACACTTCATTCAAATTATGCAGCTGATCCCATTTAGTGGAAAAAGATTCTTACTACATGTATTTTATACATTTGAAGCAATAATTATCGGTTTAGCCAAATATTAACTGTTAATATCTGTTGCAGGTTGATGCAGCTCTTGATTTGAGCCACACACAAAACATAGGGAAGATGATCAAAAATCACTTTCCACACTCCCAGGTAGAGGATATTTTGTTTATACTGTGGCGTGATTTCCTTAATCTTCTGATATTACAATTCCAAAAAAAATAAAATAATCCAACTAAAGCTGTATTATATCAATAAGATACAAAAATGTCTTGTTTGAAACATTATTTAGAGAGTGTAGATGCAGTTATGTCTTTCTTTTCGGGCAAGTCAACCACCAACAGTTTCACACCCAATAAGTTGAATAACCTCATTTCTTTTGGTTCTTTTAAATTGCAGTTTATTGTGGTGTCACTAAAGGAAGGCATGTTCAATAATGCAAATGTTCTTTTCCGCACAAAATTTGTAGACGGTGTTTCAACCGTTCAGCGAACTGTAGCTAAGCAAAGCAAGTGATATATATTGTTCTTATTTCTCTGTATCTGTTAACATGTTCATCTTTTGGGAAAATAGATATGAAGATGATGCCTGCAATTGAATGCTAATGTATTTTGAACATCATTGTGGGCTATGTAATGGTATTTTATTTATTTACAATTACAGTAGTATGAAATGAACATCTTCATTCCTTCTGATGTAAGTTATTTGTATTTAGATTTTAAATTTAGTGTGGGTGGTTTATATTTTGTACGAATTATATGTATGACGTTGGGTACAATTTTAAATTACGTTGAACGATTTGTTAATAGTGAAAGAAAGGATGCTAATTTTCATCTTCATTCCACTTTTGGTTTATTAACTACTCCCTCGTTCTAAAATAAGTGAAAGTTTGACCATAGACACTATTATCTATCTTGAACATATTTTTCCACTAACAATAAATAAAATCAAACATTAATACATAAAATGTTATTGAATTTATTTCCACTATCAATTTTTTTATAAATTTTATTATTATACAATTAAAAATATTAACGATCAAAATTATATATATATATATATATATATATATATATATATATATATATATATATATGGCCAATTCTAATATGGATCACTTATTCAAGTGGTCCATGGTGGACCAACGCTATAACGAATACGAATTTTACAAAATCGATCGTTGGATTGAAAGTTTATATCATATAGATCATTCACAGAAAAAATTAGAAAAATTGAAAATCATTTGATATGTTTTTGGGACTCATTAAGATTTACAGTATTTAATAAACCGTTAATCTTTATGGATCTCAATAACATATCAAATTATTTTCAATTTTTCTAATTTTTTTTATGGATGATCTATATGATATAAACTTTCAATCCAACGGTCGATTTTGTAAAATTCGTATTCGTTATAGTAGTATTGACCACTTGTCCACGGTGGACCACTTGATGAGGTGGTCCACCATAGCATTGGCCATATATATATATATATATATATAAAATACTTACTTAACTAAGTTATTTATCGTGGGATGAATGAGGCAGCATTTTCTATTGGCTATTGTTATGTAATATACGTGTAATAAAAGAAGATGCTTTTCTAGGGATGATCACGGTTCGATCTCCCGCAACTACCATCGAAAAGGAGTCGGAATCACTTAATGCAAGAACTGATTTTCTGATTTTCGAACCAAATTTAATTGATGGTGAAAATAAAAAATTAATATTTTTAAATTAATTAATAAATAAACACAAAACAAAAGAGAAAAAGAAAAGAAAGAAAGTTCGCGATTCCCATTTCCAATATACTTTTCTTTCAATTTTCGAATAATTATTAATATTATATTTATTTGGTTTAATTATTTTTCCCCCGATTTCTGCACCGATCATATAAGTTCCAGCTCTCTCTAATTCACGTCAATCCAACCTCCGCACATCAACTTCGCCGGAAAACTCTCTTCCGGCCACCGCTCTCCGATGAACGCTTCATAATTCAACACTATGGCGGAGCTCGCTACCTCCACCGTGAACGACGGCGAACAAAAACCACTACACAACAACAACAACAACAACAACGAAGATAAGAAGAAAGAGAAGACTTCAGATCCAGAGCTATTCTGCTGTCTTCTTCAGCCTCTAACTCCCGACGCTGATCCCCGATACATTGGCATTCGTCGCCTCCTTCTTCATCAGAAGGCCGAGGCTGGAATTCTCCGCCGTAGGGTATGTTCATGAATTTCCTCATTTGAATCTCAAAATTTGCATCGTTGTTATGTTCTCTTTTATGATCTCGTTGTTCTTATTATTTCGTTTTTCAATATGCATTTTGAATTCTTGGATCATTAGCTTATTATTGATTTGACTCTTTTTTTTTGGATAAGTAATGTTCAATTGTTCATAACACTGTTGATTTTTTTTTTTGGTAGATAGATGAAATGGCAAAGCCATTATATATTTTGTTTCTAACTTTTTATGGTGTCTTTTTCAGATCAATCAATCCTATTAAACAATATTTATTTTCTTATTTAATTATATTGAGTTTCAGTGCTGTTCCAAACAATTTTGAGGCCTTGTTTTAATATTAAAAATCGGACTCATAATAATAAAATAAAATAAAAACACGATAAAAAAGAGTTGGTTCAGTGGATGAACACGCGCCTTTGCATCTTCATGGAGGCGCGATCGATCCCTATAATTGGTGCAACTATTTAATTTTGAACCGTATTTATTAACAAATTAGCAGTACAAGAGAAAAGTAGATGGGAGTCGAACCCACAAACACGTGCAACACTTCATACAAATGACACAACCACTAGACTATTAGTTGCATTGTGATAATTTCCACGGTGTGATCTCTATAATTAGTGCAACTATTTAGTTTTTGTCAAATGAGTCACGGAAGTTAAGTGCGTTCGATCCCTATAGTTGGTGCAGCTATTTAATTTTTGTCTGTATTTATTAACAAATTAGTAGCACAGAAAAAAAGTAGATGGGAATTGAACCCACAAACATGAGCATTGCTTCTCACAAATGACACAACCACTATGCTATTAGTTGCATTTTGATAATCTCCACGGTTAATTAATGCTTAAATATTCCTTACAAATATTTTGGAAATATACAACAATTCCAAAATTTGAGGCCCAGTTAAGCGGTGGAAATTTCATAAAGAAGATTATAGTATTTTCAGGGGAGTCTCCGACTTCTTGGAGACCCTTGTTTTATACCTCTCGTTTTCTAATACTACTATCCTGTAAATCTTTTTAGAGGCCCTTATTTTTATGAGGCCTTATGCCATCGCACCTGTGGTAAAGACGTCTCTGAGTATTTTCTACTAATATTCTTGTTACCTTAGGTTCTGTGTTGTTGATTTTTAATGTTCCAATGATTGTGTTGAAGGATTGGCGATGCAATGGGAAAACTTATGTTGCGTACCGGAATTACATATGCAGGCCTAGGAACTGCGAAAGTCTACGAGCCCCAAGCCTTCAAAGTACTCCAGGAAACAGGTTGCTGAATTTTTCACTTGAAGTGATGACCAAATATATGTTAAATTTCTAACAATTGATTTCATTACGGTCACTCACTTATCAAAAGGTGTAGAATGAAGATTTAATGGAATCTCTAGTTGAACTTCAGAGCTTTGAAGTGATTTGGATGTGTAGACTTTAAACAAAATTTTCATATGCAGGAAAATATTGGAAACGGGTGTTCATATGCATTTAAATACACTTAGTTTTTTAATGTGTAAGAACATTAATGATTGGTCCGTCTCAAACAAATTTACACTCAGTTTTTTTCTAAATGCATACTGTTTTTCCGGGATATCAGGAAGTTCTTTTGAGCAGATGTTTTAGGTTAAGGGGGATATTGTATTCTTTAACATGTGTACTGTGTGACCTTCTAATGAAATCTTGATACAGTAAAAATGACTTCGGTTTCTACTTATTTTAATGGCTTCAATTCAATTGCCTTACTTCTGTCTTGAAATCTGAATTTCATGTACTTGTTTGGGGTTATTTCTTTAATTTCAGCAACTGTTTGTAACTATAACCACATTTTATGTTGATGCAGCTTTCTTATTTATGGTGCTAGTTTAAATTTATGTTTCCATACAATTCTGACATCAGGATAATTTACTGGTTGATTCATCAGTGGCCGATGGATTCTATCTTCAAGTCCACTCCCCCGTTGGTCTGAGGTGGACAGCTGGGGTTCTGGGAGGGTGAGTAATTCCTTGTGGATTTTGTTGTAAATATTTCTAATTCTTCTTGCATTGTTTGGAATATAATACATTAATCTTAAATGAGTAGTAATTGCGGTAGAGGTATGTTTTCATTAAACAGATTGACAGATTCTATTAGTGGGATTTATACCTCTTAAATCAAGCATAATGGTTGCTATCAGAGTGTACCATAAAAATTGATAGAGACCAGCCGTTTGATTCAACAGAAATAACATAGGCACACTTCTCTATGTGCTTTGGCAGGCACCCAGATGCGGGCAATTTACGATGCTTAAGCTTATTTATTTTTAAGTTTTGGAATATAGGGTATAGGGTTTGTAGAATAGATAAACGATGAACTCAGTAAGTGAAATAGTTATAACCACTTAAGTCAAGGATAAGAGGCTAGTTTGTCCAAAAGAATAAAACAAAATCACTGAATTTGATAATCAGTGGCAACCTTATTTACACCGACAAATGCATCTCCGTTAAGCTCTTCGAAAAATATGCAATTTTTTTTAATAAATAAATAAAGAATGTGGAGATATGCTGCCTTCTTCGCTAGTAATTGCCTTTGTCAACTAAACCTGTCTTTATTATGTAATTGGATATAACTAAGTTTTATTCAGTGTTTCTCTTTCTGAAACTGCAATTGCAAAAGTTCAAGTTTCATTCAGAGTAATACACTCTAACATACATGTGTTTTACTGCTAAGGAATGTAGTTATGCCATTATAGTTTTGAGTTTTGTTCAATTGCTTTTTTAAATTGGAAGGTTTGTTTATGCTGTGCATGTTTGTGTGAGAATACTATTTTTCTGTTCAAGTATTAATTAGTTCAGTTATAGATATAGTTCATTTTCTTCATCATTTACGTTATCGGCATCATATGTCAATGTTGTGTTTGTTTTCATCATAGGATGTCCAAGTTGCAAATTCAGTATCCAATCATAGATCAAGTTTTGGCTCTGGCTCAACTGCAAGTGATTCTGATCGTCCACGGCATCGTGGGGTTGAGCATGCCTATTCCTTTGTAGGAATGCATTGCATCTTTGACCAGTGCAAAGCCTCTGGTAGTATCTAAAGTCTAAACTAGATTTGTCTTGCCATATTTTTGTAACTTATCTCTGGTATGCTTGGTTTTCTTAGTGAACTAATTCTGAAAACCTTGATGTGTAGTTACGGTGTTAAAGTTTGGGCACATGAGTTCTGACCTACTTGCTTATGGGGCATCAGATGGAACCTTGACTGTGTGCAGTGTTTCGGAGAAACCTTCGGTCATCAAACAATTAAATGGCCATTCCAAAGATGTCACAGGTTGGATATACTAGCATTGGTCCCTTAGTCTTTATTTAATCTTGCACAACATACATAGCCATGCCTGCACAAATGCATATTATCTAATATGCAAATTTTTAAGGGGGGATTTAACATCAATCTATCTTTGGGTGCATATTTCCAATTTCTGTGTTTTTTAACAAGACACCATATCAGATTTGATCTGCCCTATATTGATTATCTGGACTTGTCCTTTCTCTCTTTTTTCCCAATTTGGGGATTTTAATCCTGTTTACAATATGAAAGTGAAAATAAGTTCATGCCAACTATGACTATAGGAACTTAGAAGATTGACAAATATAAATCTGCTATGATTCTTCAAACAGTCCATTTGTACTTGGGTTTTAGCCCACAATTTATTATATTTTAATAGGCTTAATTGTACTTTTAGATCCTCTTCTACACCTAGTGTGTGATTTTGGTTCCTCAATAATTTCTGAGAATTCAGATCCTCAACCTTTCATTTATTTAAAACTCACATTATTTTAATTGGTTCAAATAATTTTTATTTTATTTTTTTGCAAATTTAATTAATCAAATTATTTGAAACCTTCTCCTAAAAATATGAAATTTCACTAAAAAATAAATAAGTAAGAAAAATTAAATCACCCCCCTTCACATCCTAACTTCACATCTTTCAAAATCCTTTAAATTTTATCAAGATTTTTCTAAATTAACTTCTAAACTCCAAAATTATTTCAAATCTCAAATTCACCATAAACCCAACCCACACTTTTTTTTGACAATAAGCCAACCCACACTTATTTCGCCAGAAATTTGTAAATATAAGTGGGTTTCGGTACAAGAATTTTGACAGTAGGAGTACGACCACATTTACTTCATTTTAAAGTGGATGAACTCGGTTGACTTGAAGAAACTGGAAGGACCAAAATCACACATAGTTCAAACTAGAGGAACCATTCATATTATTAAGTCATGATGTTGTTGTCGACTTATAGTAGTATTCTGAATGATGATGGTGTTCAACTTTCTTTAATCTGCTGTTACATCAATGGTTTCTTTTTATGGTGATTAATTTTCAGATTTTGATTTTACATCAAACAATCAGTACATTGCATCGTCTTCGTTGGATAAAACTGTGAGAGTATGGGAGATAGAAAAAGGCATTTGCATACGGGTGATATATGGAGTTTCTTCACAACTGTGTATCCGTTTCCACCCTGTGAGTACAATATACGGTGCTTGTGTGTTTGTAAAAAGAAGCTAGTCGTCTGATCTCGATTTTGAGGATAGTATTTTCATCTTTATTAGTTGGAAAAATTACTTAGATTTGATTTTTTATATAATATTCTGGTAAACTTTTTGATGAATTTCATCTTTTTTATTTTTTATTTATTTTTATTATTAAAACAATACCAACATTCTCTGAGTTGAGTTTCTGTTTACCAGATTCCAACTCATCTTTCTATCTTCTCAAATTCAAAAAGTCCCATTCTCTACACTAGAGTTGTGACAAAGTTGAGTTCCCTTGAAGATGGCTAGATTTTTTAGGAGATTATGATATGGCAAACCCATCATTTATCACTGTAGTCCATGTTAAAGAATTTGAGACAATGATACATGTTTTTTTTTCTTTCTTTTTTTGATACATGTGGTATATTTAGGATTGCGTGTGATTGAGGCTTTAACAAGTGAATATATGCTTGTGCAAAATATGATACAGTGAGAGGGATGGGGGCTGTGAATCGCTGTAGAGTTTCCTTCTCTATCACATCTGGTGAAATTTTACTATTCTTCTCTATGAGAGTGCAGTAACATGAGAGAGGGAAACATGTCAGTTTAAAACGATGGGAAAACAATAAAAATTTGCTGAATATTTCTTATCTATCACACTTGGTGAAACATAAATCTTCCTGTTAGTTGTTTGTTTGATTTTCCCATAATGTATGTAATATATTCTTATGTAGATTTTGGTACTATATATAGGTAAATTAATAAATTTTCTTTTATATATTCACCTTTGGTTGCTACTGAAGAAAGTATTTTTCTGTGTTTGGTGCAGGTAAATAACAACTTCCTTTCTGTTGGCAATGAAAACAAAGAAATCAATGTAAATATGTTACCTGTTTCTATTTTTTTTTCCATTCAGAAGTAACATATTTGATGGCTCTCGACTGAAACTATTTTATTGGAATGTGTTGGTGGGCATTCCCATTTGTTAATCAGTAAGAGCTGACTTATTGTTGACGTGGCATCTGCAAAACCTGTAATGTCAATGAAGTGGCATTTTGTTCTTTCTTTCTGAAGTTATAGAAAAAAAAATTATTGTTTGTGGTTTGCCACTAAGGTTATGTTTCAAAGTTTGGAGAGAATCAAATGAAATTGAAAGGGGTGGAATAAAGTAGATGGAATGAAAAATATCACTCCCATATTTGGATGATTAATTAGGGAATAATAGGAAGGTAATGTGGGTATTAAGTGTTGGATGATTAAGTGTTGTGTTGTAAAATATCAATATTACCCATTTATACATTTTTTCGTTAAAACCTTTTAAACATTTCTAACACAGTTTGTCGGTATGAAATAGTGAATAACTAGTTTTTCATTTGAAAGTAACCCTCTCTGTCTCCACACCCTTTCTCTCCACAAGTTCCTAAATATGGAGGATAATTTACCTCCCATCCTTTTCCTTTCATCTGCCTCGTGTAGACATAATCTTATATCATGTGACTGGGCTGAACTTTAGGCAAAACTCCAAATACATGATGTGGGAACATGTTTGTTTATTTGGACAATAGGGTCAAGTGAATTCATGCAGCTCATACTTCCATATATGATATTAGAAATTTCCCTATCTTTAACTATTAGTGTCATGATGTCTGTGCTACTTCCTCTAATCTTCTCACCTATAGAACCCCATGTTATCGTGTTTTACCATTTCTTGTCATTACACTATCTTATTTGAATACATTTTTCTTATATTTTCACAATGTACCAGGTGTTCAATTTTAGCACTGGAAGGATAATTAATAAGTCAGTATTTGACGCTGAAGTTACCGCTATGGACCACGATCATACTGGTCATCTCATATTTTGTGGAGATGCGCAGGTGTGCTGTTCTATACATGCACATGTATATCCTAATGATTAGGTGTATCTCATTTTCTTTACTTACTGGATTTAATATGCAGGGATGTATATACTCTGTAAATATGAACTCCCACACAGGTGTATTATCCCGCTCTCATCGTCATCGAAGTAGCAGCAAACACAGATCTCCGGTAACAACAGTGCAGTATAGGAGTTTCTCTCTGCTGGCTCGAGGACCTGTATTGCTTACCTGTACTCAGGATGGAAATCTGTCTTTCTTCAGGTTCAAAACCAATAAACCATTACTCCCGACGTGCATTCTATTATCCTAATTGAACCCTTATTTTTCCTTGGAGCACTAAATTTAGCATATTACAGTGTGGCTTTGGAGATAAAAGGTTATTTAACTCTACGTTGCTCGCTCAAATTAACTCCTCGGATACACAAAATTCAAGCTTCTTTCTGCCCCCTTCTTTCTCTTGAAAAAGGAGAATTCATTGGTATGTTGATATCTTCATATCATTGTTTCTGAGCTCGTTTATTTTTTCCTTCTGTCTTTTGAAGCAATAGTAAATTCTTAATAACAATGTTATAAATTAGAGTAAACCTTCGGTTCTGTCAAACCAGAAGATAATCTTTGTTGCATGTCACATGTAGTTATATTTCAAGAATTGTATAATGTCTTCTTTTGTCAGTAAAAAAGTGTTTGTTTATCAATGTACATTGCTTATATCGAGACTTGAAATACATGGAGAGTGATTTGCTGCAAAATTATTCTGAAATTTCTTTGACTACATGCTTCTAACTTTCCTGGTTTATATGCAGTTGCTGGCAGTGAGGACTCAAATGTCTATTTCTATGATTTAACAAAGCCAAAGCATACATGTGTAAACAAGTTACAGGTTGGTCTAACATCCATTGAGGGTAAAGGTACTGTTGTTACAATGAACCACAAAATGACAATAATTTTTATGATGCAGGGTCATCGGTTTCCTGTGATGGGGATTGCTTGGAACCATGGAGAAAACTTTTTGGCTTCCTCTGATTTTTACGGCATAGTAATTGTTTGGAAGAGAGAGAGATCAAATCAGAACATGAATACATAGCAATAGAAGTTTAAAACCAAATAGTTGAGTTAAAGGAGGCTTGTGAAGATAGCTTAATTTACATTGCTTTTTCTTTTTCATTCACTCTCACCATTGTCCTTTTGTATCTTTTGTGCTATTATTTTGTTTTTCTATTTTTTTCCTACAGATTTTGTATCCTGTATGTATTTTGAGGAAGAAAGTTTATTCTTAGTGAGCCATGATTAGGGATTCTGTATACGAATTCTGAGGGGTATATTTTGTTTTGACATTGCTCGTATTGTAATATTATGCCATCAAAGAATAAGGCTGCGTCTAAATCAACACTTTATTGGTTGAATGTACAAAGTACTAATGCAAATCTCGTGTAGTTTTGCTGGTCAATATTACTGATATATTCATTTAAAATACAAGCACAAGGAATTTCTGATTTTGTTTCTCAGGAGCAGCATGTGATGTTTTATGTTTTTTCTGGGAGTGAGGCTCCCCTTTTCTGAATTCGAGGTTGCCATGATGCAACAGTTGTTGATTCGCCTCAGTTGCATCTGAATTTGTGGGGAATGATTTCTATCAGTTGAGAATCTCTCATGGTTTCTCCGTAGTACTTGTACTATCAATCATGATTTATTTTTTCTATATTATGAAACCCTCTACCCTTTTATTTTTGAAGGGTCAAGATTTTACATGACCATAACGTAGGTTCGTGATAGTTTTCTTACAATGCAAAGGGAGTAAGTTGAGTATTTTGGATAAAAAAGAAGATATTTAATTAAATTTTTACACATTGATATTCATTGGCTGGGCTGGGCGGACAATAAATCTGTTTGTCTTGTTATGAGAAAATGTGGGTTGTTGTCCTTGTCCATGTCATACTACTTTGTATTAAATAATAATATGGTGATTGTGTTTGTGTTGGAACGAAGGAGCCGTCCACAGTGACATGACAGAGGTGTATACCATTAAGTAATTAACGTGCGTGAAGATCACTATGTTTGAACTTTGATTTGATTTGATTTGATTCATTCATAGTAGTATCATATGTGTTAGTCAGTGTAGGGGTCAATGCTACTCTATCTATGGATTGGATAATGATTGATCAATACATACATACATAGTCAGTCAGATGATCTTCTCTTCTCTTCTTATTTACTAGTATTAGTATTCTCCGTCCCTAGAATTTGATGAAACATTGCCTCAATCCCTCTTTCTTCTCTTTTCTCACTTCTTGAGTTCTTCTAATCATACATATGGCTTCTCCTCCTCCTTCTGCTTCTGCTGCTGCTGCTGCTCATCACTCTATGGTACAATTTCTTTTCTTCTTCTTCTCTCAATATGAAATTATTATTATTAGTAAATACTACTACAGATGATCTGCAATCTTAATTCATGATGAATCATTATGACATGTTAACTGTCTGCTCTTGTTTATCATTTTTCAGAATAATAAAAGATGGAAGCAAACAATTCTGCTGTCATTTCAAATTGTTGGAGTTGTTTATGGTCAACTTAGCACTGCTCCCTTATATGTGTTTAGTACAATGCGAGTGAAAGATCTTGAATCCGAGGAGGTTGTTTATGAACTCTTTTCCTTCATTTTTTGGACTCTCACAACTATTTCTTTGATCAAGTATGCCCTCATAGTCCTCAAAGCTGATGATAAAGGAGAGGGTACGTACTTAATCATCCTTTTCTTCATGTGTAATTAGCTATAGAGAATTGAAATTATTATTGTTATTCAATCTCTTTCCAGGTGGTATTTTTGCTGTTATGTAGAAATGCAAAAGTTGGATGACGAGAAGGAAACAACAAATCCTTCTTCTAAGATCATCAATTCTGATTCCAGAGCACGAAGGGCTATTGAGAAACACAAGTCCTGCCATTATTTGATTTTCAGTCTATCTGTCACGATTGGTTTCAGAGACTTGGTGAAGATTGGCAACGCAACAAGTATTCCATTTTTTTCATTTCTCTTAGATTTTAATTAATGACTTTTCTCGGGTTAATGATCAAAAGAGTAGCTCCCATTTTTGTATTAAATCAGAAAATTCAAGTTGTTAATTTATGAAGGGGATTCTTAAGAAAAACAGATAAAAGAACTGATGCTTAATATTATCAGTAAGCACAAGGCAATTATCTGTGAAATACTGCATATGTGATTTGATTAGATTAAGGATGGTTATATGAAACTTGTGTACCATTCAGTTAGCATGTTCATTGCTTATGATGGTTAAATCAAAATAGCATAATTAATTTTCATTTTTATTTTGAATCAAATAGCATAATTAATTAAGCTCTACTATTTGTGGCAGGTTTGGCTATAATATGTGGAATGCTGGTGACAACTAGTCTCATGTCACTAATCATTGCTTTGTATTGGGAGAAGAATTTGATGATATCAGCATGCTTTCTGGTATGTTTTGGCCTTGTTGAGGTTGCATATCTTTCAGCATGTATGCTGCAGTTTCACAAGGGAGCTTGGTATCTACTAGTCCTTTTGGTGGTGTCGATGACAGTCATGCTTTCATGGCATTATGGAACAGTGAAGAAGTATGAGTTTGATTTGCAAAACAAGGTGTCAACTGAATGGCTAATAGATGTTAGTCCAGGCCTTGGCATTTCAAGGGTAGCTGGAATTGGCTTTATTTACACCGACATAGTAACAGGAATCCCAGCTTTCTTTTCCCATTTTATTACAAACCTTCCTGCATTTCATCAAGTGCTGATCATGGTGTCCTTCAAGTACGTCTATGGCGGTGCCTCATGTTCCTGAAAGTGAAAGGTACCTGATAGGAAGGATTGGGCCAAAAGATTATAAAATATATCGTTGCATTGTGAGATATGGATATTGCGATAATAATATCAGGGACACGGGTGATTTTGAGGAGAAAATAATTGGTGCTATAGGAGAATTCATTTCCATTGAAAATTTGAGTGACATTGAATCAATGGTTTCGGCAGAAGAAAGAATGATGATAGTAGGAAAGTCATCATCATCATCAAGGCCATTGATGAATGAAACATGTAACGAAGTGAGCATTATTAATGAAGCTCAGATTAGCCCAGTAGTAGTAATTGATGAAAGTGATCATAAGTTGTTAGCGAGTAGTAGCTCTTGCAACAAAAGAAAAAAAGTTATAGGTTCATGTTGCCACCTGCTACTAGTAGTCCTAAAATGGAAGAATCTGTGAGGAAGGAGCTGTTGGAACTAATTGATGCAAGGGAGAGTGGCAGTGCCTATTTCTTGGGACAGTCACATTTAGTGGTTCGTGATGGCTCAAACTATCTCAAGAGATTCTTAATAATGGTTTTTCAACCTCCTGTTGCTCTCAAAATCCCTCATGCTGCTCTTGTAGAAGTTGGTATGATATGTACTATATAATACTGAGTAGTATTTTTTTTGGTTCAACTTTATACTATATAAATAATAATACTAAGAATACTTGTACTTGCATACACAACCGCCATGGATTTCAGGCATTTATGGAATTGCGCCCTCCCATAAATCTCTTTCTCTCTTTTTTGCACATTTTTATTGTTCACTTAGAATATTCGCAATGTCTGGAGAAGGAGGGTCGTTAATAACCCGACTCTTGATTGAGGTCCTACCATAACTATTTTGGTACGTGGAAAAGTTTATACATTGTTTGAAAAATAAGAAAATGACAATTTATAAGAAGTTTCAATTTCGCACACTTCAATCTACTAGTGTTTTTTAATTAAGGATTTGTTTCTGTCAAAAAGAAAAATTAAGTATTTGTTAAAAAAAATTAAGGATAAAATTGCGAGGGTTTAAACAAAATTTAATACAAATGAGATTATTCAACAATGTAACAGTAAAATATTATGATGGGATAAAAATATTCTAAAATTCCAATTAATAATATAAATTCGTTTTTAGAATAATTCTTCAAGCTGTACCCAAAAAAAATAAAAATAATAACTCTTCAAGTTTCAAATTCGAATTCATTTTACTATCTTAAAATATATAATCAGATCCTAGTAATTAAAATTGCAACTTGACAAATCAACGGAAATTTTTCAAATAATTATTTAATGGACAAAAATGATAACATTAACAATACTTAAAAGAAAAAGGGTACAATAGATTTGAAATTAAAACAATATTAAAAAAAAGTATATTCATTGATGAGGTTCTATAAAGCACCGACACTTCTATGATTCGATGTATCGCGGTGTCTGACACGTGTCGGTGTCTCATGCATACTCGTATGACATTCATACGACACTCGTACAAACGTGTCGGAAAGGTGTCCAAAAAAATAATTTTTTCTTTATTCTGACACTTCTTAAATCGGTGTCCGACATCTATAAGACACTCGTACAAACGTATCAGGATAAGTGTTCAAATTTGTTTTTTTTTATTTGTTTCTACTTTTCTCAAACATATATATAACGATTAAATATGTGTCAAAATAATAATATTGATCAATGAGGGATTAAAGATATTACATTTTGATTATATTATTTTTAGTTTTTCGATAATAGTTGGATGAGTAAATGTTAAATGTACTATCATATATTCTTTTAAAACTTTTTTATTGAAAAATTTGTTCAACTTAGATGTTTATGTATGTATTTTTAATTCTAAACTTATATTTTTTATAAATATATAGCGGTGTCGGTGTCGTCTATTTTTTACATTAGCAGTGTCGGAGTGTCGGTGTCGTATATTTTTTACATTAGCGGTGTCAGAGTGTCTGTGTCATGTCGTGGTGTCCGTGTTAGAGTCCGTGCTTCGTAGATGAGAATAATATTAAATTAAAACTTAAGTATCATGTTATCTCTTATTAGTAATTTAATACTTAATAGAACAGGACAAAATATAATAATAAAATAGTATAAAATAGAACAACATTGCATCAGTAGATACTTCCTTCCTCCGTTTCAAAATGAATGTCGCAATTCGACGTATTATACATATAACCTACTTTGATTATATTTTTCTACTAATATAGAAAGACAAATATTAGCAAATAAGATATTAGATTTGTCTCGAAGAGTATTTTTGAAATATCAATTTTTTTTTATGGTTTTAATAATATATAACTAAAGATATTATCAGTCAAAATTTTGCATCGACATGTGGGTAATGGTCAACTGTGACACTTATTTTGAGACGAAATGAGTGATATTTTTATATTCGAAAAGAATATGGATATTTTCGTATGTTTTCCAATTGTACTATAAACGAAAAATTATCATGTGGTTCAGTGTGGATAAAAAATCTTATTTTTGTCGTGTATCTTACTATCTATTTTATTTAATTAAGTTGTCCCATAACTAATTTATAAATCAAACAGGATGCAACAAAAGTTGTTCAGTCAAATTCCCTATTTTTTTAGCATATTAAAGACACCCTAAAATATCACATTCAACGATTTACTACTGTATCAGATAAATCGACAAACATGACAAAAAAATTAAAGGATAAAAAATATTATCAAATCGTAAATTACATATTAATATTTAATTAATTTTATATCTTTTAGGCTATATTTAGATTGATGGAATGAGATGAAATGAAATGTAAAGGGATGAAATAGAGTAATGTTTCATTGTTTAGATTTGACAAATAATAATGGAATGAAATGAATTTCATCACATACCACCACTTACCTTCAATTTTATTTCCCTCCAATTTGGAAGGTAAGTGATGAAATGTAAAATTTGTTCCTCTACTTTCTAAAATATTTAAACAATAGAATGAAAATTTATTTCATTTTGTTTCATTTCATTCCACTTTATTCCGCTATGCTTCATTCCATTATATTTCATCAATCCAAATATAGTCTTAATGTTAAACAAATACGGTAATATTTTAAAGGAAATTCACAAATCACATAACATATTTAGAAAATAAAAATGTGTAGAGAATACTTATATTTTGTAGAAACAAACATATTTTCATATAAATTAATGTAATTTATAATAGTTTTTGAATAAGATTATTATTTGTCTTTTTTTTTTGTTAAGTCTTAAATGTAAAGAAAAGGACAACTCTAAATTTAAATTTTGACTCACATGACTCATACATATGTCCCCGGAGCTACCTAACTGGCCGTAAACAATTTTTTATGGGTTAAATAGTGGTTACCCCCTGTAAAGTAGGTCGGTTTTGGAATACCTCCTGTAATATTTTTTTTTAAGATCCCCCTTGCATATTAAAGATTCTTTGGAATACCCTCTTGGAGTAACACATGGACAGAGAATCTCCTACGTGGCACCTCCACGTGGATTTTTATTAATTTTTAATTTTTTTTTTGTCACGTGGCATTAAAAATAATAAAAAAAATTCTGATTTCTTTCTTTTTCTTTATTTGTTATTTAAAAATTAATAATAATTAATTAATACTTGTTTATTTAAAATAAAAAATGAAAGAAAAAATAAAAGAAAAACCTCCTTCCCCTCCTTCTTCACCTTCTTCATCTTCAATCATGATCTTCATCTAACAAACATTCAATCCAATTTTTTTTATTTTTGATAAAGAATTATAAAAATCTGCTAACCTTCTACAACCTCATCCTCTCACCATTACCATCATCATCAAATTTTATGGTTACAACAACAATAATACCCAAAGGAATTAATGGAATGAAACCAACAAAGTTTCATGAACCAAATTTCCACCAAACCAACAGAACAAATCGAAACAAACAGAAAATGCAGACATCGACAGCAACACAAACATAAATCCAAACACGAAATTAGAATCTATGAATCGAAAAACTCAGGAAAACAAATGGAATTTCCCCTTTGTATGTTCATCATCTTGATAACTACACCAAGAACAACAAAATCAATTCCCTTTGTAGTTAGGTCTCAAATTCAAAGAACACAAACTTAAAGATTCATATTCAAATTAAACAAAAACACCAAGAATGAAAAAAGGAAAGAAATATTCAACCTTCAACACCAAGAGCGAGAAATTATCAATTTCTGTTACTACTATTCTAACAACAAGAAGATTATGAATTGCATCTGCGGTAACGGCGGAGGAAGGAAGAGGTGAAGCCACTGCGAAAGAGAAAGAGGAAAGTAGAGGCACGAGAGAGAGGAGAGACTTGCCGGAATCGTCGCTTGCAGCGGTGACAGTGGCGGTTCCGGCCTGCATCGGTGCTTGCGGCGGTGTACGGATCCGGCGGCAGTGGCGGTGTTGCAGATTCGGACTTCTTGTTGTAGTTCTGGGTTTGATTTTTAATGCATGATTTGGCAAGATTTTTAATGATTTGATTTCTCTAAACTTCTCTGGAGTTTTCTGGGTTTTGGATTTGAAGGTTTGGTCATGGGTTTGGAAGATGAATGTATGGATTTGAAGGTTACTGGTTCTGGCAGTTTGGTTTGTTCTCAAACAAGGAAAACTTGAAAGACTAGTTTATGGGGTTGCTTGATGAATGGTTGTACTTCCTTTCTACTGTATGTTTTGTTTTTAGCACAAGGAGCAACAAGCTCAATCAATGTCACTTGTTTTTCATTGTGGTGGTTTCTTATGGGTGGTTCTGCATTTTACACTCATCTCAGATCTGACTTTCAATCCAAACCCATGACCAAAAATTGAATATATCTTCTTCAAATCCCAGAAACAAAAACAAAACGCAGACCTAGAAAATCAAATTGAATATATATTTTTTTTTTTTTTTGAATTTTTTATGATTTTTTTATATAATTAGAATAGTTAAAAATTGGTTTTCAATTTTTTTTTAAAAATTTTTAATGCCACGTGGCAAAAATAATAATTAAAAATTAATAAAAATTCACGTGGAGGTGCCACGTAGGAGATTCTTTGCCCATGTGTTACTCCAAAGGGGTATTTCAAAGAATCTTTAGTATGCAAGGAGGATCTTAAAAAAAAATATTATAGGGGATATTCCAAAATCGACCTACTTTGCAGGGGGTAACCACTATTTAACCCATTTTTTATATATAAGCAAATATTATTATAAGGAATTATATGAAGTACTTAATCTCTTGCAATAAAAAGCAAGTTATAATATGCTTTGAAACATGTTAAATGATCAATACACCAACTTGAAAAAAAGAATATAAATTTTTTATCAGAGCGCTTTGTAAATCACATCCAAAAAATAACTTTAATATCGTCTAAGAGAGAAGAGGTATTCGGAAGACTTTAATTAAAGATCACATTGTTTCGATAGTTTCATATATTCCAAGTTGTGACTAATCAAATCAAATGACTAACTCGCCCACTTTTCTTCACTTTTACTAAAACGCCAAACATCATAAAATGGTTTCACCCTTCTTCCTATGTTGGAATCCGCTTGCCTATCCATCTATATACACCCCTTTGCATCCTACACTCCTTTGCTAAACGGGCATAAAAAGAAGAGGTGGGCGGAATCCTCAATGTTAAGGAAATAAAAGATACAAGACAAACAATTGTACTTGATATATATATATATATATATATATATATATATATATATATATATATTATTCAATAACTTTTTAATTTTTTTTTATATTAAAAATCATAGAGAATTTTTTTTTAAGGCCAAATAAAAATTGGCACATGATATACCAAATAATATATTAAATCCAAATGATCAAAACAAAACTTGAAGGGGAGATATACTTTGAGGCCAGCTGATGTCTTAGTGTATGGATTAGGGGTGGCAAAACGGGCTGAGCCCGTTGGGCCGACCCGTTTGACGCGCAATTTTTTACGGGCTGGGATGAGGTTTTCGGCCCGCTACCTTAAGTTGGCCCGCTCCGCCCCACCCCGTTTTTGAGCGGACTTAAATGGTGCGGGCCTAAACGGGGGCGGGCATGCCCGTTTTTTCACCTCTTTCTAGTATTTATTGTTTTATCTTATATTGTATGGAGTACTTATTAACTTAGTTGATGATTTGTTAGTTTAATTAAGCGTAATTATAAAGAATTGCTTGTTAACTTGTTAATGTTTCTTTTAGTTTAATTATCTCTATTCTCTGCTGCAATTTTCTCTTAATTATCCCTATTATAGTATTATTGTTAGTTTAAAAATAGAAGGTAAGAATTGTAAGGAATTGTGAATTTATTATAATTTAACCTGTTTAATATTTTTTTAACATTGAATTATGAAGTTGTAATTCAAATTGTATAAAAAAAAATATATATATTTGGCGGGCATGCCCGCCAACCCGCAACCCCGCCAATAAACGGGCGGGCTTGAATTTTGAACCCGCACACCTAAGTTGGCCCGCCCCACCCTGTTTTTGGGCGGGCTTAAATGGAGCGGGCCTAAACGGGGGCGGGCATGCCCGTTTTGCCACCCCTAGTATGGATTGGGGTAGGAGGAAGACATGCTTATGTGGACTTGACTGGAGTTTCACCACTTGTGGGCTTGACGACTGGAGCTTTTACGATAGGACAAGCGGCTCTCAAAGCTGCATCAAGCAAAATGGTCAAACATGAGAGAGCATGTTCGGACAATCAACATGTCTTTATACCTTTTGCTTTTGATACTTTTGGGTTTCTAGCCCCAGAGGCTGTAGATATTTTGAAAAGAGTGCAAAAAGTCATGCATAGCAATGTGGTATCTCCTAGGTCCCTAGATGTAGTGTTTAAAATGATTGATTTTGCCATCCAAAAAGGATTAGCGGCGCAACTTGTTACCCGTTTGCCTTCCATTAAAGTATAATTGTTATATTCATATATATATATATATATATAGGAGGGATTCGTTGACTCTAAGAGTAAGTCTTCATCGACTTACTCCGCTGAATAACTCGATATCGATATTTTATTTCTTCAATCCGACCGTTGAATTCAAATATCTCATTGAGTAGATCAACTCTGTAAATTTTTATAAAAATTCAAAACCGGATCTCTTCTTATATATATATATATATATATAATAAAATTGCAGGCCGTCAAACCCGCAACACCTTAATCACAAAAAAAAAAAAAAAAACTTGGATGAGATATTAAAACAAGCTACCTACCCCAATACTTGATTCAACAGGAAACCAGCCAATTCCCTTGTATAAATTATTATTTTCTTGTCCATGTTAAAGAATTTTGCTGGAAGCCGTGAATTGAATGTAGTCAATGGTCAATGGCATGAAATAGAAAAGGTGGACGCAGCATAGGCAAATATGTTACATAAAAACATAAAGCCACAAATTGCAGCAGCATCGCTGGACTGGACCACAAAATTAGTATAAGTTAGAACAAAATCGGCATCTCTTCTGACTCAGAAAATAGGACGAATCACTATCAGAGCCATTAGCCCACGAGTCTCAAAGCGTCGTCACGGAAACCGTCGTATTACCGTCTATCGTCCTTGGAAGACCTACAAACGGATTCCACTTTGCTTCTTTTAAGGTATGTTTCCATCCATATGTTTGTTTCTGTTTATTGTTGAATCAAATCATTTCATTCTTGCTACATACCATAATGAGTCGGATTTAGAATCAAACAAATTAAATGGTTTTTTATTTAGAAATAAAATAAAATAATTAATTGGGGGGTTGATTCAGTTTTCTTGATTGATGTCTGACCTTCAAATCCTTTGGTTGGCAGCCGCTATGCACTTCCATCCCCAGGCATGTTGGAATTGCTGTTGCAAGTAGAAGAAGAACAGCAACAAGAGGATTTGTAGTTAGAGCATCCTCCTCCTCCTCCTCCTCGCCAGACTCTTCTCACACCAGTGGCAATGGCTATACCAATAATAATGTTGTTGCACCTCTTCAGTTCCAATCCCCAATCGGCCAATTTCTTTCTCAGATTTTGATCAACCACCCCCATCTTGTGCCTGCTGCTGTTGACCAGCAGCTTCACCAGCTCCAATCCGATCGTGATGCTGCTGATCAGCAAACCCAAGATCCTTCTCCTACTACACCCCCCGCCACTGATCTTGTTTTGTACAGGTTTCTTCTATTCTCTTTTTTTTTTTTTTCTGTTTATCAATTTTTTATATATGTTAACCTTCTAAACTACTTTTCCAGGAGAATTGCTGAGGTCAAGGCTAATGAAAGGAGGACAGCTCTTGAAGAGATCTTGTACACATTGGTTGTGCAGAAGTTCATGGATGCTAATATTTCTTTGATACCCTCTATAACCCCAGATCCATCTGGTAGAGTTGATTCCTGGTCAAACCAAGATGGTGGGAAACTTGAGCGCCTTCACTCTCTCGAAGCATATGAGATGATCCAAAACCACTTGTCTCTCATTCTGGGTAACAGAGCCGGAGGAGATCTATCATCCGTTGCTCAAATCAGCAAACTCAGGGTAGGTCAGGTCTATGCAGCATCGGTCATGTATGGTTACTTTCTTAAACGAATTGACCAAAGGTTCCAGCTGGAGAAGTCCATGAAACTGCTTCCAAATCCACCAGATGAGAGCAGTGTTCGTCAAACTATCATGGATGATGCAGCAAGGCCTGGTAGTGAAGTCGACACTTCTCAGGTGACCTCTCATCCTGAAGTATCTACATGGCCTGGCGGCGACATCAGTCCTGGTGGATTTGGCTATGGTATAAAGCCAACCACGTTGCGTAACTATGTCATGTCCTTCGATAGCGATACCCTCCAGAGATATGCAACAATAAGATCTAGGGAGGCCGTGAGCATCATTGAGAAGCACACAGAGGCATTGTTTGGAAGACCCGAAATGGCTATAACACCTGAGGGTGCAATTGATTATTCAAAGGATGAAAACATCAAAATTAGCTTTGGAGGTTTAAGGAGACTTGTTTTAGAGGCTGTGACTTTTGGTTGTTTTCTCTGGGATGTTGAGAGCTACGTCGACTCGAGGTACCATTTTGTCTTAAATTGAGCTGTGCATCCTGAAGGCATTGCTTTAGTGTATGTTGGTACTGATCAATAGAATACAAGTTAATGTAGCTTGCTATTATAGGTAGGTACAACTATTGTTATTGTTAATAAATTTATCTGTATATACTTTATAGTGATTTGTGACTCTAGATTTAACTAGTGAAAGGCAAGCTATGTTGTGATAGATCTTTGCTCATTTTTCTTCACCCGTGTCTGATGGCTGATTTTTGCTATTTAGATACCGCTCAATTGTTCGTATAGTTTTATGAGATTATGTGTTAGATTCGTTGAATAGGTGATTGAGAATTTGGACATTAAAAATCAGAGTCCAAATATGGCACTGAAAATTATTTCAAACGGAAGTTATGTGGCTCAGAATGAAAGCTTGGTAGATTTTTATTTTTTATTTTTTTTTATTTTTTGGTTTTTTGGATGAGAAGATAGTGTCTCAAAATAAGATAGTGAATACCTTAAAACTCAATAAATACTTACAAATGAATTTACATTTACGTTCTTTGAAGGACATTAATGGTTCAAATCAGAAACTTTTGGGTACAAGGTTTCTATTTTTATCACTAGACCAAACCTTAATTTGCCATGTGTTAGTTTTGTAATATCAATCAAACGTATAAAATGAATTTTATAGCAAGTATTTCAACTCTAGACTATCATCGAGGTCAACGAAGCAGCTACTCCCAGCATTTTTAACACCATACAAAGTTGTTTGTCTGTTAACTATTACGTGCTGCTTCATGGCCCATGGACATTTTAATTTTTTGTGAAAGGGAGTTGTTAAATGTATTCCCCTACTGTTTTGGGACAAAATACTTATACATTTCAAAATTAACAAACACTAATTTTTTTTCTGTATAAAAATTTCAGAGACTAAATGATGTATTATTTTTTTTACCAAGACTGAATTAAGTCTCTAGTGAAATAATATATGCAGTACTATAATATAAGTAAACCAAGTATTTTAGTCTCTTTGTTAATTTTGACTCATTACACCAGAGACTAATTATACAGATTTTGGTAGCTTGACGCTACACACAAGTATATATGTTGAATTAATATTAAACAAGAAGTAGAAGATAAAAAAAATCATACTGCAACCAATATTGAAACAAGAATTCCACCAGAACCATTAATTTATAGCTAATTACATATAAAAGTTCTAATGAACACATAGCTACATAATATAATTATATGTCCCAATATCGTAGTCTTCACTCCTCACTCAGCTGCATCAATGATCGACATCGGCTATGCAAGCTGTGTGATACGTCCTTGGACAATAGACATGCTGCAATGGTACAGTACAAAGTCCACATAAACTATTAGCAGTGAAGTGTTTTTTGAATATTGAATAGAAATTCTCAATGCATCCTGCTGAGGCTCCATTTGTTTTTTTTAATTTTTATTTTATATCATTCTTAAAAAGACCTGATTTAACAAATTTCCCCAACTTATTTAGATTAGGACCCTCCTTTGATGTGGATTCGACGACCTTACTTATATCGCATAATGTAACCCCTTGGACAGATTCAGAACATGCAAAACTATAATATAACCAACTATTAAATTCAGTTCAGCAGCTCTCTACATGAGTCTGAAACAAAATACAATACAACATTTATTCACCGATAAGAGCGATATAGATTGCCCACCTACATTAAATGCCCACGGTCTACCTGCAAATACGAATAAAACATGAGTTAGGACAAAACAAAATTATTTTCTTATTTTCTTGTCGTATACAAAAAGGTAACTAAAAGTGGTCTAACCTTTTATACAGAGCTTTTACATCTTCCCCTAACAATGGACTTTCCAGAAACAGATCACCGCATTCCTTCACATTAAGAGTCTCTACTTCAAAAGCTCTGTCACCGCAATATTCATTCCATTCAAACCACATTTTTGAAATTAATTCCTTCTTGAAACAAGTATTGTGATCTTCCTCTTCTGGAGAATCAGCAGCTACCAATCGATACACAAAGACTTTCCTTTTCTGGCCTGGTCGGAAAGCACGGCCAATAGCTTGACGAGTAACAGACGGGTTTAAGTGAACATCCAAGATGATGACACGGGATGCCCCAACCAACGATATACCCTCACCACATGCTTTGATTGACCCAAAAAATATTTTTGCCTCGGGTGTATTGTTAAACTTGTCCATGGAATACTCCCTTTGTTCAGCGGTTGAATCTCCTGAAATCACAAAGATTTCTTTTCCAACACCCCATCCCTTCCACTTCACAGCTAACCTTTCCAAATATTTCAAAGGCAAGAGATATTGACTGAACACCAAAAGTTTCTCCCCAGCTGATTCGCATAGATTCAGCATATTGCGAAAGAATTTTGATTTGACCCCATCTCTAATATCTAGGTTCGCTATAAACTCATCCATTATATTATCCGATATGGATTTTTCAACACATTTTTGTTTTTGAAGAGCTGATTTTTCAACGCATTTATCTGCAAGTGGCTTCAACTTAGGGTGCAAATACACTGCACTGCCTACAGCAGACATTTTGAACTTTCTTAATATCTTCCTTACTTTCTCAACTTCATGCTTCTGTCTAGGGGTCAGTTTGAGCACCACAGTGAAATCTACAAGGCCAGGAAGCTCATCAAGAAAATCTCCTTTATAGTAGTGAAGAACTTTGCTGGTCATCTCACGCAAATCATGAATTACAGCCACTTTCCTTTTAAAATCTGGGTCCTTCTGCAATGTATTCTCAACCAATTCATCAAAGCGTTTCACGCCACTTATATGGATCCTACTCTGAATGCGCCGGACAATGGGCTTAGATGTTTCCATCTTTAAAAACTTCGGACGCACCAGATTGAGAACGTTGAATACCTCCCTGACATGATTTTGATAAAGGGTTCCAGACAGTACAACTTTCCTTGGTGTTAGTACTTTGGCAAGGGACTGTACCATATCAGTATTCTCATTTCTTGGAGTGTGTCCCTCATCTAAAATGAGAATTGAGGGAACCTTAAGCAATATATCTCGGCAAGATATCGATGCATTGTTATTACTATTATCAATCACAATGGAAGAGAACTGTTTGTATCCTAAGAAAAGGATACTCTTGTTATCCATCCATTGTTTTAACACCTCCAGTTGTTGAGGTCTACTGTCTGCCTTCACAGTGTAAAGGTCATAAAGTGGAATATCTTCCACTTGCCATGTCTGAAACTCTTTTTTCCAAGTTGATAATATTCCCTTGGGAAGCACCACTAGAGGTCTGGCATTAGGATACTTTCCTAGAAAACTTTGCATGAAACTGATAATCATGAAAGTCTTTCCAGATCCTGGAGCATGAGCCAGGATGCATCCCCCGGGATGGTCCCCCGCTAAGTTTCTGACAAGAAAGTTGAAGCCTTCGACTTGGTGCGGTTTCATTTGATTTGCATGCCGAGGATGTGCTGATATATCAGTTACCACAAGATCATCTTCTTTAATCTTCACACCAAACGCATCAACTTTTTCTTTGGCATTCGACGAATCGGACATATAAGTCCTTGTGCTCCTTTTAACCTACAACAATGTTGATACCAAGGTAGTCAAAATCGGGATTTTACGCATAATCGGAAAGGGGAAGTAAAATCGTAAATCGTATAATCGTTACATTAATCGTAAGATTATGCGGAATTTATAAATCTCAAATACATGGAATAAATTACTTAAAATACTTCTATAAATATAAATTCTTAATCATATCTCACAAAACAAAAAAGCATAGTTGCATTTCATTAAAATTCATAACACCAAAACTAACATAACATAACCATTGTCTTAAACAAAATAAAGCTAGTTAAAAACTAGTCCCAAACAATCAAACCAAATTCATAACTCAAACAAAACAGTTAAAGCTATTAAAGGCTAGAAGGAATGGAAGATGAAGAAAATAAGAAATATTGATCGTGACTACTGATTAGTGAGAGTTGTGATGGAGTGGAGAAGTTATCTTCCAATTTTATAGGCACTTTGTTGTGCAAAGGAGGGAAAGAATCGATTTTTTTGCCTTGAGAAATGCATGACTTACTGCCAATCAAGATTGGTGAAACGAAACAGAACAAACCGGAAAATAAAAGATGGTGAACAGAGAGTAAAGAGGCTTGCTATGGTGAAAGAGAGAATGGACAAAGAAATCAATGTTTTTCTGTATCCATGTATGCAGAAACGGCGCAAGAGGAAATGAATAGGGATTTAGGGCTTTGCGAAATCCCATAAATACAGCTACCAACTTTTATTAAGGACACAAAAGTAATTTTGTGTGTTGTCCCTCACAACAAGTGAAATGTGCCGCTCCATGACCTGATCCGCCCCGATATCGCGCCCGCGATCTCACCCGCTACCTCCAAACGCACCGCTCCACCAGAGAGCGGCCGGTCGGAAAACGTTGTGTCGCGCCGCGATAGCAGCCGCACCAACCGCTTTTGACAACATAGGTGCTATTAATATTATATCATTTTGGTTTGGTAAGAGGTTCCTGAATGTTTTACAGAATTGAATCCAATAAAATAAACCACCATTTTTTCCACAACAGAGGTGCCGTAAACCAAAAATTATGAGGGATTCTGTAGAAACACACAAGTTTCTCAATTCTAACGGTTCCACTCTGCATATTATTATGCCTTGTTAAAATATTCAACCTATGCATCTAATTTTTAAGACACGTACTTTAAAACCTAAATCATGCATTTGCCATGTTCTTAATAGATTTAATGACCAAAAAACCATTTACGCAGAGACAAGTGTCTAACCTTGTATTGAAACTCAAATATGGTTTCAATTCCTCTGTCAATAACCCCACAAACGCGGCAAACATATCCAAGATCGTCTTTTAAAACAAAAGAATGATCACAGTCAGCATCTTCTTCCTCTTCTTCTTCTTCGGGTTGAGGATCTGCAGAAATGTCCTAGTAGGAGTACGATTAAACCAAATTAATCACAAAAGAACTCTAACTAAAAGATACTATAATGAGTAAAATACAAAGCTTAAACAAGAATGATCGATATGATAGAGAAGAATGCTAAAATGCAAACAACAGCACATGCAAATGCAACTATCTCAGGTTTCGATAACCAAAACAACATTCCTAGTGATTTTTTTTTACGGTAACATTCCTAGTGATGTTAAAGTTAAACTACCATATATGTACTAGTTATTAGCTTGAGGAGAGTACAAAAGCATACTTACACTGTAAAATTTCACGGAAGCTTTAGGGGTAGCATGCATATAACAAGTATAACAGAGAGAAAGAAAGGTTGAATGAGAGAGCAAAGTAATTAAGCATCATAACTCATAAGATTTCATGACATAAAATCATGCGTAATATGTATGCATCACATTAAATACGGTATGATCACCAGCACATATACCCTAGCTGATAGATATGGACAGACCATTTTCGGTGAACATTAACAAAATTAATTAGTCTTCTTTATAAATCAATAGATATCCATGTTAATAAGTAACAACCTCATCAAAGAAGGAAACAGTGTCATAATTCTTTATATATCAATTCATACCCCTACAAAATAGTCTATTTTTCCAGTTTCCCCCATATCTTCATAAGGAAGATGTGTAGTCACAAAATCCTTAACAGATAGATATTAAGGAAGTACTGCAAATGAAATATTATGGAAAAAAATGACCCAAACGAGTAGGGGGGAAATCTACTTGACAAAGATATTTGCATAATTGAAATGTGAAATCAAAAGAATGTAACCATACTTTAGAAGTTTCTATTGCCATTGACATTTCTCTCCAAATATCTTCTAGCCCGTCATCTTCAGCATCAACCTGATCATCTTCCTCATGTACACCAACATAAACACCTTTATCTTTCCTTTGGTTATCTTTAGGAGGCAGGCTTGTTTCAAATTTTTTATCGGCACTTTGTCCATGGTTAGCATAAGGAGGCAGACTTGTATCAAATTTCAGATCTGCACTTTCTCCATGGTAAGCATTGGAAGCATGATATCCCTATACAGCATTGTTGCACAGAGAATAGTAAAGAATATCAGTGAAACAATAACAATAATATTCCTTTTCCAACTTTGTCATAATATTCTATGTCAATGAAAAACTTGCATTATAAAAGAAAGACGTATTTTCTCAAGAAAAGTAGCTATAATTATAAATTATAATCCTAATACGCAGAATCTTACAAAGGAATCTACCTTCATGAGCATTTAACAATCCTTATGGAAAAATTTCATACAATATGTTCTGAAAAATAAATGGAAAACCACATATTGTTCGTCTTTCAACAATAATGATGTGTGTCGTAGTCTCGTAGGAGTAAAGCAAAAATGGAAAGTAGAAATAGCATGGCATTTAGATAAATATAAATCCATACATCCATTGTTTATTTTTTTCATTTTCAACTTTATAATTTGCATAACTACCATACAATAAGGTACCAGAAGTTTATATTGTAATGGATGATTCAAGTTTAGTATAGTAAGACAGCAAATGACTACGAAACTGTGGCACTAAGACAAAAGGTCAGAACTTAAGTGAAATTTTACAGTAGGAATGGGGATCAATTCATCATATAAGTATTGACATTGTTGGGAGAATGTGCTTAAAAACACACACAGTTCAATGGAGAGAACTACTACAACAACTAAGAGAAATGCAACATTTAGGCTGTGTCATAATATATTATATGTCAATAATCTTTCACCAAAAATGATAAATAAAATGAAATACAATAGCTCAGTCAAGTCAACCCAAGAGGGATAGGACTCAAATAAAAGGTATATTTAGAGGATGACGATAGCAGGGCAAAGCTTACAGTCATTCTTAATGCAGGAGAAGGAATTGGTTGCGGCAACACAACTTCATGAAACGGATGAAATGAATTTTGATCCGTATCATCTTCATCGTCTGAATCAATGATAACAACAGGACATGGTGTGGCAGGTACATCCTTTTCCCTTTTTGGTGCCAAAACATCCTTTCCATCCAAATCAATGACATTTTGATGTGACATACCGTTAACTTTTTTATTTTCCGAGTTGTGAGTTGCTTCATCATGATTTATCACCACCACCTTCAATAACTTATCAACAAGCGTAGGATACTTAGCAAAGTAAGGGCCCAATACTTTCATTTTTCGGGTTATAAGGTCTTCAATATCCTTAGTTACGCTTCCGAATTTTCCAGTCTCTAAACGATTTATAGCCTCTGAAATTGCATAAGGATCTGAGTAATCTACAACATTCACATTTGCTGAATTGGGCAAACTATCACTTGATAATTTACGTCTTTTGCATCCTTCCTCAGATGAAATTCCTAGAGAAAATGAAATGAATTAAAATTTGCATGATACTAATTTCCATTAAGCCATTTTTTGCTTCAATAAACTGAAAAATTAAACAATTTGAAATACATGAATAAGTACATGCACTTATTAATGGAAGAGATGACATAAACTATATACTTAGAACCTAAAGGCATCTATTTCGAGTGTTATACATTGAATACAAATAAGTGGATTATTTCGTGTATGTTCACTTCTCAACGTAAAAATATATAAAGTGAAAGCCCCTCAATTCACTCTAAGACTGACTTGAGTCGTTTTGTCTTTGGAGGCACACTACGACTACCTCCAATCTGTGAACCGCCGTAACAAAAAGGGTTCCCAGCACATTTCCAAAAAATGGTTAAAAATATAGATGCTACAGAATTCCATTTACATCATATAGGCAATTTTGCTGATTAAATCATTACAACATAATATGAGATCCATATGAAATCACTATTAACTTATCAAAAATAAAATGAAATGACATAATAAATAATCATATTGAATCATGAACACTGGGGATTTAACTTACACCTAGAGTAAATCCCGTTTATTACAGCTTTTTTCATTAAAAAATAAAAATAAAAAATAAAATAAAATTTTAAACAAAATAATCACTTTCAAAAGTTTTCATCCTTTGTTACAGGTTTTTTAAAACATAAGAATCTAAAAAAACCTAAAAATTGCTTCAAATAAGAAGCTTCTAATAAATTCTTTTCTTTCATAACCGGTTTTTTTTATTAACATCGACAAATACCATAATAATTTGAATACAACACAACACCAAGACGCGCCAATGTAATCATATATTTGTCGGCCACATGTCTGACACCAAGACGCGCCAATGTAATCATATTTGTCAGCCGCATGTCTGACACCAAGACGCGCCAAATCCGAAGAATGTCCATTATTCATAGCAAAAAATTAATATCTAAATTTACTATAAAAATCACTTTTTTATAATCTATAACAAACGGGCACCGGAAAAACATAATAATCTCCACAATTTAGATCAAATTGCTATTAAAAAAATAATAATAATTCATGTACAGCATGCAAACAATCCCCAAATTTTTTTATCCGATCAACAATTACAATTATAATACATTTTTGAATAAAATTAGAAGAATGTTATACCAGTTGGAGCGGGGCGTTTAGCAGATAAGATATCAACCGAGGACTCCATTGATCGATCACTTTGCAAACACTGAAATTCGAAGGAAAAAAAAAACTAAATTAAAGAAAAATAAGCACAAAATAAAAATAAAAAAGAATGGGTTTTAGTTTTAGGTTTGAAATGGAGAATGAATGAATGTAATGTTACCTGGAAAGTGTGAATTGAGAAGTGAGTGAGTGTTAGGTTTGAAGCGAGGAGAGGGAAACTTTACTATGCCACTCCCGTGCGAGTTATTCTCTACTCTGTCTCTAGACACCCCTTATTTATATAACATTTTTTTTTTTTTTTATGTATCATTGATGAAAATTAATAAAATATTTTTAAGTGAAACACTTTCATGTAAAATTTATTAAATGAATAAATTTAATTTATTAAAATTATTGTTATGTGTGTATTTTTTTTATAGTAATAAATTATATAGGTATATTGATTTTTATTTAATATTTAAGTTTGTCATTATATTAAGGTAAAAAAACTCATTTAAAATATAATATTTGATAAAAAAATATCGTTAAAATATAAGTGAAACTATTGTGCACAGTACAACTATAAAAAATAAGAGGACTGGACATGACAATTTTTGGTGTATCCTGTTTGATTCAGAAACTGGTTATGAGACTGGACAAAAGAGATAGTCTAGGACATGACAAAAACAATATTTTTTGTTCCCACTAAACCACCAGACAACTTTTTGTCCACAATACAACTAAAAAAAATACGAAAATATTCATTTTATTTTCGAATATATAAAATATTATCTGTCTATCTCGCTCCAGTATAGTTTTGTTCTGTCGTGTACTACCTTGTTCAGTCCTGTATTGTTTTGTCCAGGATGTGCTGCTTTACAAATCAAACAGACTCTAAGATTATGTTTTTTAGTAGTAATTACTTTTAATATATTGTGGTTTTGTTTCTATTTTCTATTTTATACATAAGTTGGTGTAATTTGTTTTTTTTCCACATATCTTCTTTTATTAGGTTCTTCTATTATTATTATTTTAAGTTGTTATAACGTTTTTTTTATATAAGTTGTTATATGTTAGATTGAATTACTATTTTTTTATGCGATCTTTTATTGTGGTTTTTGTTCCTATTTTTATGTTTTGTATTTTTTTTCTTTCTATTTTGATGTTTTGTATTTTTTTTAATCTTTAGAAGTAAAATTACACGTAAACGATAGAAAATTTAAAATATTATTAAATTTGATGAGGATAAATTAAGTTTTTTTAATAGTAGTTTCTTTTAATATATTGTTAGTAGATAAAATGAATAAATTATTAATAAATCTATTAAACTATCTTAAATATTTCTAGTCAAATTTATGAGAAAATTACACTTACCTCTCCCCTGTTATATATTGAAATGTCACTTGCAGTTGCACCCCACAAGAAAATGAAGAAATTTGTTTCCAAACATAACATCATCATCTCCAACAAAATGGACCACTCCACTCAAGCCCTAATATACCATCTTAAGGAGTTTGTTGGTTACGAAACAGAGTACATTATCAAGGAATGGAAGTCATTAAGAGACGAAGTTGATGCTCTTTAAAACCAACATGGTAAGTTGTCCAAAAACGAAATAGAGTTTGTTGCTGCTTTGATCCGTCTCAAAGTTGACCTCGTTGCAAGCATTCCTTACATCAAAAGAAATAGAAAATTATTAGATCAGAAAAAAGGGAGCAATTAAAAGATTATATGATGATCTGTGGTTTGCAAAAGAGAGCACGAAGATGCATGTGGGAAGCATTGCTGCTTGGTCACACATGAGAACATTGTGGGTGTGCTAAATAAAAAGTTTGAATTTAAGGTTTTCAAGGCTGAGAGGAAGGAGTTATATAAGAAGGGAAATTAGGGAGCTAGCTGATGATACAGAAGTTTGAATATTTTCGGATTCGCGTCGTCGAAGCGGCGGAATTCATTTAAATTTCTATATATTTATCTAGGTTTTATGTATATTATGTTTCCATTAGGTGCTTGTAATGATGACCACGTTTTAATCCAACAAATGATTTCCTAAGTTTAATTTTTAACATTTGTTTAACATTACAAATGTGATTCAAGTTCAACTAAGCCATGCCCTAATCACTTTAAAGGTAAATCCACTTGCATGCATAGCATTAATTGACTATTTCATAGCTTCGATTTAAAATAATACATAGATCAAACACACTAATCCAAGCAAATAAGCTCATTTGATAACCCTACTCTAACCATACAGTAGATATTAAATGAAGAGTCATCATTAGGATGATTACACAAAGCTAATTTCGTAGCTAAATATATTTTTTAAACAAAAGTAATATAATAGTATTACTTTTACCAAAAAAAATATAATAGTATTACTACCAAACACATAAAAGATAATCTGCAATTACAACTACAAATTTAATTTATTAAGCACATAAATATATGCAACAAATAATTTAAAAGCAAATGATTGAAAGAATATTATTTCACATGTCTATTCTATTTTAATTGCAATTTTAATTTTTTTATTCATGTGTGTGAGTGTGCACATTGTGCCTAGTTTGTTATGTCTAGGTAAGAATATATGTCCCATCAAAGTACAAACTTACTCGCAACAAAGGAAGAATAGTGAATGTATAATTAATGGGAGGATACTTATGCAGGTACTTTTATGTTGCTCTAAAAATCACATGAAAAATCAAAGATAAGAAATTCATAAGTTTAATAGATTTTGACCACGAAATAATTTCAAACACCCATACCAATATATATGTTTATATTATATTATAAAATTTGCATGGGTAACTCGTGTAAAAGTCAAAAGTGGAGTAAAAAAAGCATAGGATTTAGAAAAGAAAATGGCAATTAGAATCGTTGTAAGTAGCAAATAAAAGAAAAATAAAAGCTACACATGACAATGCTATTACATTTACTACAAATGCGAAGTAGAGAATTATAGAAATATGAAGGCTACACATGAAAATGCTATTACATTAAAATTGTACTCGAGACTTAACCGACACATACATTACATAATTACGAACAGGATAAGGAACACAAAATCCAAGTTCATTGCCCTCAATAATACCGTGACCGGTGCAAAAATCAACCCGGCCATGGGACACTTTACACGCAAAGTTGCCATCAGGATCAACACCGAACTTCAAATTGCAAGCGCATCGTTCACCATGACAATCAACCAAACCCAAGTCCGAATAGGCAAAAGCAAAAAACAGATATTCCAAATTTGTACCAAGGTAGTATCTGAAATTAAAAAGTAAGTTTTTTATATATATAAAGTCACCCATTTAAATGACCAAATAAAAAAACATATTGAATATATATATGCACGTATTTACCAAAATCTCAAATTGAATATCATATTTAGTCATTTTCTTGACACAAGAATGAATAAAGGTTTGTCGAGTAACAAGACAATGGGAAACAGGACATCTACGCGCCGATCGAAACCCACGAGGGAGCAAATCTCGATCCAAAAAATGCTTAAGGGGGGCTGGCGTGAAGGATACTTTACCTCAGTACCCCATCTATTTGTTAATCTTATTGTTAATAGCTTAGGTTCGACATAAGCAAATGTAACCTAAACACCAAATACTAAGTCATATGTATCTTTAAGCATAGACCAACCCTCATCAAAATACATCTTGTTGGATTTTTTAGTAATATACTAATATGCACTTCAATTTTGTTGCGATTGAGATCTCGCAAAACAACACAGGGTGCTACAACATCACCATATTCCCGGACAAAACACTGAAGCCTTCCTCTAGGCTGTATCCAAGGAAAATAATACATTATTAGATATCCATACATTAAATAAAAAACATTATATTTAAATTTTATTAGTTTTATCTCATATTATAAATCAAACAATATAGTCGTAAGACCAAACACCACCTGTTTGAGTGAAATCAGTGAGGATTATGATTCTGATTAATTAACTGTTGATTTGAACATGATTTTGAAATCCTACTTTGAATAAGCAAAATTTCATCTTCATGCTATGAGTCATTGATGATTGTTGAAATTGATTTTGAATTTGCATTTCATGAATTCAGCAAACTTGAAATTCAAAATTGGAATTGATCACAAACTTTGAAATGAGATTATGTACATTGTGGTTTTTAGGCTTGTTTGAAATTTTTTGTTGGGACTTTTGTTTGAGGACAAACAAAGTTCTAAGTTGGGGAGAGTTGATAAGTGCCGAAAAACAGTGATTTTACATATACATTTTAAGCACTTATCGATTTGTTTTATAAAGATATTTGAAGTAAAAACCTCAACTATTTGTAAATATTAGTCTTTACTAGAAAATAAGTATTTTAGCTATTTTCATCTATTGCACTTCACTTTTGTAGATTTTTAGTAAATTAATGATAAGTGTCGATTTTACTTATAAGTGATTTAAATTAAAGACACTTATTAACTTAATTTTGATTGTAAATATGTTGATATAATCTCAAAATTATAATAACTATTATTATTATTATTTTATTTTTTTGAACAAACCAAAATGAATTATATATATGAATAAAGAAAAAGATACAAGAATACCCTTCAGCACAAGGTGTGCATAAGAGACCTACGAAAGTTTACATAAGGGTCGCAAGAGAACAACAAAACAAAATAAAATACAATCAGTCGATACCCAAACAAAGAAGAGGGTTCGACCACCAAGCATATTAAATATTATTATTATTATTATTAAATATTAATATTTATGTTATAAATTAATTGATAAAAGAAAGAATATGAAGTAACAAAAGACAAAAGGCGCAAACACAAATCAAGTGGCAAGAAAGAAGAAACATAGGCGGTCAAGTGACTCAATGAACAGAGGAAGCAAGTGGCTTGGAAGGAAACCAAAAGGTGAAGAAATCCAAAGTGGCGGTGAAGGAATTGCTATAAATAGGAGGCCATAACTATGCTTAATTGATGCATTCTCACAAAAAACACAACACGAGAAACAGAGGAAAGAAGTAAGAAAATTCTCACGAGGCAGAGAGCGATCAAGAGGAGCTGAGGAATCATTGATGTTATCTTTCCATCTCTTCTAGCATTGTATTGTCAGGTTATCATAATTATCTATAGCTAATTCTCTCTGTTATTGGGATTAAATTTAGTTAGCTATAACTCTAATGTAATTTTTTAATCTAGCTGGTTATATATAATCTCTATTTTATTATGTTGATGATTTATTTCTGTGTTTAATGATTTTTCGACGTAAAACTCCGAAATTGATTATTTGATTTAGAAAGCTTTAGACATAGACTTTTTACTTAAAGGAACTAGAATAAATTCATATGTGGAATGCTAATTGCTAGGTATAGTGCTAGGTTCACATTCACGTACACTATCGAAACTTAATGTTATTGTGTTGGTTAAATTGTCCGAGACATCGGAGTTTAAGTAATACAATATAGTCATTATATTGATTGATCGCTCGAGACATCGAGGGTTAATAGGTATAATGAGATTCTCGACGTGTTCTGGACACAGACACGTATGTGAGCGATAGGTGAGAGCATAATTGAAATTTAGAAAGTATATAATCGATTAAGAGTTTGCATTAGAAGAGTAGTTAACGATATATAGTCTCAGTAACTTTGTCTCCTTGTTATTTCTTCTGAATTTATCTGCGTTGTGAGTTTGAATGTTTATAATCAAACTTCTTTTACAATACTTAAAATTATATTAATTGTTGAACGGCATCGATATGCCACCAGTTCCTATGGATACAATAATTTAAATACTTACTTATGTACTTTAACAGCTACATTTAGAAGGAATGATGGAAGGAAGTGGGGATATTAACTACGGACTTACGCAAACAGTACAAAGAATTTTGTTTTGTCTGCAGCACATGGTTCCCACTAGGGCTGGACAAAAAAAATTCGATCGGCCCAATCCAGCCGACCCAACACATCCGTTACCCGTCGGGCGGTCAAACGGGTCACATGGGTCGTACGGCCCGGTTTCTACTGGCTTATAGTGGGCGAATTCGGTTGGATAATCCTGACCCAACGGAAACCAAATCCGACCGCTAGATGCATATATTTATATATATTTAATTAATAAATAGCATGTGAGTTGTTCCATCCTACTAAAAAATGGTCAGATCAGTACTCTTTTTGAGACCCACAAAGGCTGACAACCTTCTTATTTTCACTTTCCAAAAACTATTCTCTCTCCCACATCACAATCTTTCTTTTCTCACCAAACTCACCTTTCTCTTTCATTTTTGTTTCTCTTTTCTCTCTCCCACGCTCCTTCCAATCTCCACCAGACCACCACACATGAACAATTCTTCTCTTCTTTTTTTTCTTTTCTTTCAACTCTTGCTTCAAATCTGCTCAAGGCTTGTAGATCAAAAGGCTTCCACATATGATTCAAAGAAGAAGATAAGCTTCAACTGCAATTAGACCTTAGATCTGGAATTAGTCTAATGTTTATGTTTGTGTTGTATGTTATTTTTTTAGTCAAATATTTGTTTATATAGGTTGAAGTTTGATATTTTTAAGTTCTTTTTCTTCATGTATACAATTGGTGTTTAATGATCTTCAACAACTGTGAATTTATGAATTTTCTGTGTGTAGCTTTGGAATTTATCTTAGTCAAAGTTGAGTTTTTTTCATTCACTGGTACCGTTTCAACCCACCCGCTTATCCGTAAAAACCGGCGAATCCGAATCCGAGCAAACCGACGATCAAAACAGTCGAAATTGGATCATATGTTTGCAACCGTGGGCTCAATCGGATGGAGTATTTGGGCCCGTTTCAGTTCCAATCCGACCGATTGTCCAGCCCTAGTTCCCACGCCATGTTTCTCACGCCACATGTAGTTGTATCCATGACAAAGAAAGAAGCTATTGGCCAAGTATGAAATAGGGCTTGCATGGAAACCACATATGACGAAACATGGAAACCACATATGACGAAACATGATATGTAGCACGATTCAATTGGTCCATATAAGCGTAAACATCATGCTTGCATCATGAATCACGTAAGCAAATAGAGTTTATGGGCTAGAACAGTGAAAAGCAGGATGAACTTTTAGTATAATACTTCCTCCGGCCTTATTTATAAGCAAAAGTCAACAATAATTTTTGTCCTTAAATATAAGCAAAAGTCGTCAAATTTGTGCCATTATTCCTAAAATACCCTTGTTTTTAAATTCAACCAGCATTTTAATACTTATGTCTTTTTTCCAATAGTAATCCATTACTATGGTGTTCCTAATACTCTAAAGTGGTTACGGTGCAATGTAATTATACTATTGCTGCCTCAATTTATCATTAATTTCGAAAAGAGTTCGGAGCAGTAATTATAATATATGTCATCTTTGCTATTACTCAAAACATCAGTTATGGCTTTTTATTTATAATAATTAATGTAGTGTATAGGGTTATTTTAGTCCAATTAACTTAATATTTACACAAAATTAGCATTTCTTAATAAGCGTGAAAATGGAAAGTTTTGCCTATAAATCTGACCGGAGGGAGTAGAAGATTAAGTAAGTTCCAATTCATGTTGAATGTATTTTACAATGTCTTTTCTCTACAAGATATGTAGTCTATTATGTGATAAAAAAAAAGAAGAAGATGAATTTATGTCCTTTAAATTGTAAATCATACTTCTTTGCTTTCTTTGATATGCAGCCTAAAGGAAAATTATCGGGATGTTTTGTCAATAATTACAAGTTGAAGCTTCAGAATTATATGTTGCATTATAAAGAGTTACACAAAAAAAAAAAAGTTAATTAAAGGTAGTAATAACCGACAATTAATGTGAAGATTGAAATACAATTGAAAATGGGTGAACACTCCGGTACACATATTATGTGGCGGTGTATCGGTACATTGCTGATATGGATTATTATGATTGGTTTACAAAAAGGGAAATTATTTGATAACTGTTGACATGGTTAACAAATGGCAAGTAATAAATGCAGATTTTGTTTCTTTTATTGATTTTCTATTTTAAACGCTACTTTTTAATATTTGCAAATGTATCCTTAGCATAAATATAACCATCAATAATGTTCCACAATAAATCAAAGCATCAATCAAATCTTTTAACCTAGTTTTTTTTCTTTTAACAAGATTCAAATAGTATTTTTGGTAGAAAAATATTGTAATTCATAAATTATTAAAATGTGAATCCTTAATTTTTTTATCGTTTGATTAAAATATTCACCCTTATAGCACCAAAAATAAAATATTGTTCGCCCTTATGTATCCTTCAAATATTTTTTTTTTTTTTTTTTGTACTCTTCAAATATTTTAATTTTTAAGTTAATAAAATGTGTATCCTTATGTAGCCTTCAAATTTATTTTTTAAATATTATTAGTTTAAAAATTTTAAAATTTATTTACCATTTAACGATAAATTTATTTTTTTGTACATTTTTTTAAAAGAAAACAGAGCAGCTTTTGCAAGGAGTGCCACATTTTGTTGTGTGAATTTGTAATAATGATACATGACTATATATAGAAGGGTTATATTTTTGAAGAACATCAAATTCGAAAGATTTTATCAATTTTAATTTAGAGAGGTAGTATTTTTTGAAGAAAATCAAAGTAGAAAGATTTTGTTGATTTCTGTTTACAAGAGAAGTATTTTTGAAGAAAAACGAAGTTGAAGATCTTGTTGATTTTTGTTTAGAATAGTAGTATTTTTGAAGAAAATCAAGTTGAAAGATCGTGTTTTCCAACTCACTGTGCGCGACGGCGGAATTATGTTAGGGAAGATTCAATTTACGCTCAATTTTTTTTTATTAACAATATAAAACATCAAGTAATAATGTCAATTGTGACTAAAGAAATCAAAATTTCTAGATCAAACCCTAATAATGCTCTATACATATTTGCAAAATAATCATAAATACACACAACTTAATAACATGACTAAAATTGCTGCATAAAAATTTAGTACGAATGAAAAAACTTAAGAAGATGGGAAATTAAATTTAGTACTTTTGCAAAGATAAAACACTTATTTAACTCTATAAAATATTACGAATCACTAAAAATCTACAATATTATGATAAAATATATACACATATTAAAAAAAAATTAAAAATGTACAAAAAATAAATTTATGGTTAAATGGTAAATAAATTTTAAACTTTTTAAACTAATAATATTTAAAAAATAAATTTGAATGATACATAAGGATACACATTTTATTAACTTAAAAATTAAAATATTTGAAGAGTACAAAAAAAAGAAGAAAAGAATTAAAATATTTGAAGGGCACATAAGGGCGAACAATATTTTATTTTTAGGGCTATAAGGGTGAATATTTTAATCAAACGGTAAAAAAATTAAGGAATCACATTTTAATAATTTATGAATTACAATATTTTTCTACCAAAAAAATTATTTGAATCTTGTTAAAAGAAGAAAAAAAAAACTAGTTTAAAAGATTTGATTTATTGTGGAACATTATTGATGATTATATTTATGCCAAGGATACATTTGCAAATATTAAAAAGTAGCGTTTAAAATAGAAAATCAATAAAAGAAACAAAATCTGCATTTATTATTTGCCATTTGTTAACCATGTCAACAATGTACCGATACACCGCCACATAATATGTGTACCAAAGAATTTCCCTTGAAAATGTGGTTTACAAAGACTTATTCCATAATGTTTCGCAGTTGATAATGAATCATTATAAAGATCACTTTATCTGTTTTTTATGTAAATTTTATCATTATTTTTATGAATTTAATTATTCATTGTTGTTCTATATGTATTGTATAATTTCGGTTTTAATTTATCTATACTTTCTTAAATTTTTTATCTGTACTTTTTTACTATAAAAAATTAAATTGTACATATAATATTCTACATAATTCATGCATCGCAAAAATAGTCGTCTAGTAAATACAAATTGACAGAAATAATCAAAGATCTTTTTAAAATATTCATAAAATTAAGGGTTAAATATGTTTTTAGTCCATACATTTTACCCTATAGTCAAGAATAGTCCTACATTTTTTTATGCTGTAAAAAAACCTATAATTTTTTCTGTTATCAATTTTAGTCCTTGTCGCCAATTTTGCAAACAGAATGTTGATGTGGCAATTGTTGTCCCATTATTTTAATGAGCTGACAAATCATATGGTGACACCACCTAAAATCACACCAAGAACAACAACACCTTCTAACTAAGTAGTGATTTAAGCCTAAAATCATATGGAGAAATTTAAGCCTGCCTAATTCCAGATAGGATAAACCTCCAGAGTTGAAATCAACGACTTGACTGACGGTGATTTCTTCAAGGCCGATGGACTTCGCTACGTCTTCGATTGTTGATTCTCACCATAGAATCACATTGTTGTTGCCATGGCTGTTGGAGAAGAATGAAAGCGGATTTTCAACAATGGGATTTGGGTTTTGATGTTGAATTTGAAATTATTTCAAAACGATTAAAGATGGATCGAAATAATAATATTGATCAATGAAGGATTAAAGATATTACATTTTGATTACATTATTTTTAGTTTTTCGATAGTAGTTGGATGAGTAAATGTCAAATATACTATCATATATACTTTTAAAACTTTTTTATTGAAAAATTTGTTCAACTTAGATGCATATGTATGTATTTTTAATTCTAAACTTATATTTTTTTTTTATAAATATGTAGCGGTGTCAGTGTCGCATATTTTTTACATTAGCGGTGTCATGTCGCGGTGTCCGTGTCAGAGTCCGTATTTCATAGTATATATATATATATATGAAACGGCGTTGTTTTGACCTCCTTTTTTATAAAACAAAACGGAACCATCAAACCGCCTGGACCGATCGATTCGCCGGTTTTTTCGGTTACGGACCGGTTCAACTGGTTTTTTATCGGTTCGCCTGCAGATCGGTTTCCAAGCCTAACCAGACCGGATACATCATCGGTTCACAGTCTAACCGGTCCGGTTTTACAACCTTGGTTTAAAACCTTCATGCAGTGCAAATTTTATGGATTTAAGAAAGAGCAATAAGGAAGAGAAATAATGGTGGGTGAATGTGACTTTGATGTAGAGGAAGGGGATAAAGGGGATTTTTATTTTTATTTTTAATTATTAATTTTTATTAATTTGTTTTGATAATATATGTTAATACTTTGACACGTGTCACTACATGATTTGTCAGCTCATTAAAATAATGGACCACACTTGCCATGTCAGCATTCCGTTTGCAAAATTGCCGACAAAGATTAAAATTGATAACGAAAAAAATTGTACGACTTTCTTACAACATAAAAAAATATAAGAACTATTCTTGATCATATATATGATAAAAGGTAAGAACTAAAAACATATATAACCGTTAAAATTAAAAACACATATATACTCCCGCTGTCCCAATTTGTTTGAGCTATTTGTAAAAAAAATTGTCCTAAAACACTTGAGCCATTTACAATTTTCTACTTGTACTTCCAATTATACCCTTATAAAATTTACTTTTTAGGATAATCATTATTGCACTTAAAAAGTGCATAAGGAGTACAAAAGGGTAATTTAGCAAAATAAATAGTATCTTCATTCATTTATATCATTTTCTTAATATATGTGTTTTAGTCAAATGATTCAAACAAATTGGGACGGAGAGAGTACTTAAGAGTGTCTACAAAATTGCTTAAAAAAAATGCTTCATTTCTATGTTTGGCGCTCTTTAGATTCTCTCCTTAATTAGTATCCTCACGTCAACGATTCGATTCTTCCCAAACCCATTTTTATTATTTATTTTTATTTAAATTATAAACAATAAATATAAATATATAAATAAATAAAAAAACACAATTTTCTCTCAATTTGTTCCCTCTTTCTCTTTCATGATTTTTTTTTCAACGATTCTTTCTTTCTTCTATAATAACTTCTTCTACTCATTTTTCTCACTTAACCCTTAATTTCAATTTCAATTTCAATGGCTTCATCTTCTTCTTCCACCGTTATCAAAGTAACTTACTTTTCCCCCTTTTTCTTCTTCACTTTCGTCGTTTTGCATCTCTCTCATGTCGTTTTGTTCTTTTTTTCAGGATGCAAAAGTTCTCATGGTTGGTGCTGGTGGAATTGGATGCGAGCTTCTCAAAACTCTCGCTCTCTCTGGTTTCTCTGATATACACATCGTTAGTTCCTTTCTTCTTCTTTCTTCTCACTTTATTGAAATTTTGAATTTTGGTTTATTTTTTAGGGTTTTGTGTATTTTGGGTTTTTGGTAAAGTTTTGATTTTGATTGGTTCTATGAAATGGGTATTTCCATAATTTCGCGCCTTGGTTTAATTTTTTTTTTTAGTGTATTTTTTATTTATTTAAAATTTTGGGTTTTTCTTTTGCGAGTGAATTGTGGAGTTTGTGAATGAGGAGTGAGTTTTAGTTGTGAGCATAGAAATTATTGAACTGTTTTGAGCTCTTAATTGGAGTGGTTACATTTGTTAATCACTTTTTATGTATTTTTTAGATTGTTGTATTGGTAGTACAGTATCCTGAATTCCTAATTGCTTTCCCTTTTGATTTGGTTTCTTAGTTCTATTTTGGAACTCCATTGCTTGCTTTAATTGGGAAGATTTTTTGATTATTGGATCCTAGGGTTTTCTACTTTTGGTTAGTTTTGAGCAATTTTGTTGACTTGATGAGAATAAGTATTTATTGAGTTTTTGTTACTAAAATTGTCAGATAAGAATCATATTTTAATTAAGGGTAGTTTGTAACTTGGATGGTGTTGATATAAGCATATACTATCGTTGTTATGACATGTAGTTAGTAGCAATGTTTTAACAACTGAACCGAGACTCTCTGAGTCATGGTTCAACAACTCTAAACCACCCGAACCAGGGCAAAGCCACAGTTGAACTGTTAAATTAACCAAACTGTTGACAGTTCCGGTTTAATTGGTTGAGTCATCTGCAGAATAAATTACAAGACTGCATTTTGTGTATTACCATGGGTGTGCTTTATTACATTAACATGTTTCCTTTATTTCCAATGTGCAGATTGACATGGACACTATAGAAGTCAGTAACTTGAACAGACAATTTTTGTTTCGACAATCCCATGTTGGGCAGTCTAAGGCTAAAGTAAGTTAATATGTTATCAGCATTTATGTTACTTGTATAGGTTTTGGATTCATAACACCTGATGAAAGTTTTCAACTAGGTTGCTAGGGATGCTGTTTTAAAATTTAGGCCCAAGATAAACATCAGATCATATCACGCAAATGTCAAAGATTCTGATTTCAATGTGGACTTCTTTAAGCAATTTAACGTTGTTCTGAATGGACTTGACAATCTCGATGCACGCCGACATGTGAATCGCTTGTGCTTGGCAGCTGATGTTCCTTTAGTTGAAAGTGGAACTACTGGGTTCCTTGGTCAGGTAATTTTATTATAGTTATTGGCTTCTTAGTAACTTATATCCATTTCCATATAGAGGTTTTATTGTAGCAGTATTTAGTATATTCTGAATGGTCTTTTTTTTCTTCTGCTTGATGGTTATTTTTATTTGCTTAAGTTAAGAGTATCTTTGTTGAATTAATCATTGATTATCTGGTTCTCATAATAAATCTATTTGTTAAAATGTTATCATCGGGATTAATAACCGATTTTTTGGATACAATTAATAACTGATTTTATGTCTTATCACCCGAATTCTTAATTTCTATTCAATAGACACCACTTCTTCATACTGATTCTCTGCTAAGTTTCCTGAAAATAAATTGTTTTAAATCAATAATTACTATATAATATACTTTGATTTGATCTGGTTTGGCATTTGTGGTCTGAGATGTCTTACATGTTTTTATTCATCGTAGTTTTGTAGCCCCAGCTGTCTACTCACCTTGGCAGCATGTGTATGAAACTTATTTGTTGCTTTCAGAATATGTTTATGTGCTTAGTTGAATTATATGTCTGTATCCTTAATTGTTATGAGATACTGGTTACAGTCTTTTCAAACTTGGTGATATAATTTTGATTGAAAACAGGTTACAGTGCATGTCAAGGGAAGAACAGAGTGCTATGAGTGTCAGCCTAAACCAGCTCCCAAGACGTATCCAGTCTGTACTATCACAAGTACTCCATCAAAGGTATGTGTTGGTTTAAATCTATGCACTGAACTAGTTTTTCCTCCAGAATAGAATTTCTTAGAAACATATAAGTAACCAGAGTTTATTAGAATATATCACAAGTATTCTCTTTTGTTTTTGAGTGATTGACTTTTTGTACTCCTTTGGTCAGTCATTTTCTTTTGCTAGGCATCTAGCAATTTGTATGTATGAAACATATAAGATTTGAATGAATAGGACCATGTGTCATACTAAACTTTTAGTATTAATAATGCGTTGTTGTATCTTGATGGATATTGAGTGGCCGTTAGGTAGATACAGTTTAGCATAGTACTGAAGGCAAGCATTAGTTATATGATCGCAGACAAGCGGTTAAGTTTGTCACACAAACACTTCAATTATGAATGTAATGTATACTTCAGACTACTGAGTTCTTAATTCTCGTCTTTCTTATTTGGCAGTTTGTTCACTGTATTGTGTGGGCAAAGGACCTACTATTTACCAAGTTATTTGGGGACAAGAATCAAGACAATGATTTAAATGTTCGCTCTAGTGATGCTGCCAGCTCATCAAAAAATGTAGATGATATATTTGAACATAGCAAAGATGAAGATATTGCTCAATATGGAAGGAAAATATTTGATCATGTATTTGGGTATAATATTGAATTAGCTTTGTCCAACGAGGAGACATGGAAAAATCGAAACAGACCTAAACCTATATACAGCAAGGATGTCCTGTCTGATGAATTGGCTAAACAAAATGGAAATCTGGACAATGATAATGCTTGTGGTGACGGATTATCTGTTTCTGCCATGTCATCGTTGGGCATGAAGAACCCACAAGATGTCTGGAGTCTTGGAGAAAATTCCAGAATACTTCTCGAAGCACTGAGACTATTTTTCACGAAAAGAGAAAAGGTTGGTCTGATTTCACACTTTGATGCGAGAGCATATAATAATCGTCATATATCCATCTGGAAACTTAACTGGAACTGGAATCCTTTATATATATTTTTTATATATCTTTTGAGCAGGAGATCGGCAATCTGAGCTTTGATAAAGATGACCAGTTGGCTGTAGAATTTGTTACTGCAGCTGCAAACATACGAGCTGCTTCATTCGGCATACCTTTACACAGTCTTTTTGAAGCTAAAGGAATTGCTGGTAACATTGTGCATGCTGTGGCGACAACAAATGCTGTTGTTGCTGGTTTGATTGTCATCGAAGCAATTAAGGTGCTGAAAAATGACATTAAAAGTTATAGGTATATGTGATTCCTTTTCCTCTATCTTATCTGTTTCTCATTGGATGTAATGGTGCAAGTGATTGTTTTACTGTATGTTTGGGGTTCGAGAAAGCATTGTTAACTGTCAAACAATATACCTTGACGAAAATACGACCTTCCAATTACATACTAACAAACTCTTTTGGTGGTGGGAAATGTTTTCATAGTATAGTCCTATTGAATGATAACAATATTATCATTTTTGTTCACTCTATTGCAATAAAGTTTACATAGTAGATTAAACTGAATAAAAATATATTGGGAAGAGTTGGAAGAGAAATTATGTAAGTAGTTGGAAGAAATTATGTCCATAAACTGTTTTCAACTTATTTTCATAAACTTTTCCAGATAGCTTATTGTCACGAACTTGCTGTTTTCAGTATGCAGAGTTCCTCATTCTCTATTCAATTTTAGAAACAACGTATGCATAAGATCTTATATGATAAGTTGTAGTTATTGATTCTCACCAAAGCAACATGCCCATGTTTCCCCATGTGTTTGTGTGTGTGTATTTAAGAAAACTATAGGTGTATATTTAAATTAAATTTTTGGAAAGTTAAAATGCGAAGCAAACATATTTTATGTGTTACCCGGGAATAATGTTCTTGCGTGAAATATTCCTGAATGGTACTGTACTTGTTTTTCCTGTTGTTCCTCAGTACTCATTTCCTCTCCTGAATTCTTTACATTTTACTCTCTGTTGTTTACAACACAGCATTTTCTTTACATTTTTTAATGACTTTTTTTTTATCTCGTGTGGACATTTCACAGAATGACATATTGTCTGGAACACCCATCAAGAAACCTGCTACTTATGCCAGTGGAGCCATTTGAACCTAACAAAGCATGTTATGTTTGTTCCGAGGTATGCCAAATCTCCCCTTGTCTCATCTATCACTACTCGAAGTCAATGTTTTTCATATGCTCATACTCTTCATATTTGTATATGTGGCAAACAGAGTCCTGTATTGCTCGAAATAAACACAAACCGTTCAAAGTTGAAGGATGTTGTCGAAAAGATCATCAAGGCTAAGCTTGGGATGAGCCTTCCACTTGTTATGAATGCTTCAAACCTCCTCTATGAAGCTGGTGATATTGAAGAAGACATGGTTGCAATTTATAATGCCAACCTTGAAAAGGTATGTTTCTTGTCTTTGGTTTGATAATGACACTACATTTTATTTAACAATTTTAACTATTCTGTTCAGGTCCTAGCTGAGCTTCCTTCTCCTGTAACCGGTGGTACAATGCTTACAGTAGAGGATTTTCAACAGGAATTGAAATGCAATATTAACATAAAGCACAGGTTTTTACTCGTTTCTATTTATGTATTATTATCAATAGATAGATGAATTTAGTAAGTTTGTATTGTTTCCTTTCTCTCCATTTGCCCTTGTAATCTTGAATTAAGGTTGTTTTTCATTTCATTTTTATTCCGTGCCCTATTTCCCTTATGTTTTTTTTTTTTTCTTTGTTTCTGAGTTGTTTTCTTTTGTATGGCATCTTAAATCCAGAGAGGAATTTGACGAAGAGAAAGAACCTGATGGGATGGTTCTCTCAGGATGGACTCAACCGGTGTCAGCAGCAGAGAATAAAGAGGAATCTGTTAGTAACGGTGCAAACACCTCAGACAAACCAGTAACAGCTGTAGAATCTGAAAACGATGATGATATTGGTATAGTTTCTCCGGTGAAGAAAAGAAAGCTTCCTGATGATTCTGATAAGTCGAATACTGCTGATGACACTAGGCATCACAAGCAATTGCAAGTAATTGATGACGAAGACGATCTTGTTATGCTTGATGGGAATTTAGACGGGTTTAAAAAGAGAAGAGTGTCATAGGCTTGTGCACGAACTATTTATCTGGTTGAGATATTGCACTCTAATTTTGTATTTGGCAGAGGTTTGGTGATTCTTTTGGCCGTAGTTTTTAGGTATGCTGTTATTAGTCTTTTGATTCGGATAGATTCATACAACCTTTCTTTCTCCCTTGTGTTTTCTCTGTAGCAGCAAATGTATTATTCTTGCTAACGCCTGACAGAGGATCAGCGATCTTGCTTATTAACTTTATAACATCTGAGATTAGTTAACGAAAGTTTATCAAATTGGAATCTTATTCAATTGTCTCAGATTAGCTAACTGAAGTTTTGCAAATTGGAATTTTATTCAATTATTGCCATGTAGTATATTTTTAGTATGATTGGTGCTATATGGTGCAAACTCATTTTCGAGAAGACACAAATATGTAGTTAGACACTCTTGATCTGCCAACACTGCCAATTTGCTTGTCCACTGCCTTTCTGTCACACGAATATATAGTTGAACACTCTTACAAACAAACTACAAATTTGCTTGTCATTGCCTTCCGCCACTGCTAAACACCTCCGCGAAGAGGGCCGGAGTCAAAAAAGAAGACTATGAGATACACAATTCCAACAGAGTTAGCAAAAAATAAATGACTAATTTGAGTTGGTGGTTTCTTATAAACAATCAATTTAGAATCACTACAATCACACCCTAAAGCTGCTAATCCATCTGTGCATGAGTTAACACTGACAAGTCTAAGAAACTGACTTACCAATGCAACTCCATCAACTGATGAATCTGTTGCACCAATTGAATCATACACAAATTCCATACACATTATAATTCAACCGATAAAAATGTTAAATTTTTTAGGTCAAATGTAGTTTAAAAACTTTGTAGCATATTGATCATACATCTGATTATTTTTTTTTTTGTTAGAGTCACCTTAGAATACTTTAACATATGTCAAAAAATTTACTCTTTAATTAATGTTGTACTCCACAGAAAAGTCAACCCCCTTCCAAAAAAGAGAGGAGAAAGCAAAACTGTATTTTTCTTTTATAATAAATTCTGATTTATTCCAATGCTATATTATTATTGGTCCCACGGTTTTGGGCCCTATAAATTAGTTTTGTGTGATGTACAATTGATATCTGCACCTACCAGTTTTGGTCCTATTAAGACTACTAGGTGATGAAGTACTGATGATGACCCCATCCTTATCTACACTTCCTCTCAAATCATTCAATATGCTTCTATTTGCATGTGGTAACATTTTATAAACCAATGTTTTCTATCTATTCAATCCTCTTTTTAGTATGGTACAACAACTAACTTACTTTGTTGTCTCCTTTTCAATGTACTTGTAACAAATTTAACTCTGTTTTATCCTTTTCAATGTACTTGTAACAAATGTTTTATAAATTTGTTACAGAAACAACATACATGTTTTAATGTTTCTAATTTGAGCCAGATAATTTTAGGGTTAAATATATTTTTGATACCTATAAAATTATCAAATTTTATTTTTTATCATATAAAATTTTTATGCATTCAATTTTAGTCTATTATTTTTCAAAAGTTTCAAAATTCTTTAATTATCCTTAAGCATAAACAGTTTTTTTGATGTTTTTTCTTTCTTTAAAAGCATACAAGTACTATAATTTTCTTAAAACATTTTTTAATAAAAATAACATGCACAATACCACATCTCTAGTATGGAGCTTGAGTTCAAGTTCGAGATTACACACTTTTCTATACTTAAGAAATGTGAATTTAGCCACTAAATTACTTGAATAAAAACACAGTTTGACAGTTTTAGGACCAAATAATATGATAACTACTTTGTTGAAGCAAAACATGATTGAATTAAATGTCAAAGTAGTTCATTACTATCTATATGGGTTGAGTTTTCATAAGGATGATTCTCTCCGGTCTTCACCTGATGCAATGTAAGGTATCACAATTGATTTCGACTGTGTTGGAGTCGTTGATATTGCGGGAAATTATAGCAAGATGATACTACCTCACTCAATATAGCATTATTGTTCCATTGTACAGGCTTGGACATTGGGAGGATTGATCGCTTAAGTACGTCTCTTCACAAGATTACTGATAAATTTTTTGGACTAAGGGCCGACCATGTCGAAATGATGACAAGACTATACAAAAATAGGGGCTGGCCTGAAGGAGTAAGAGCACCACATGTTCATCCTCCGTCTCCCATCACCTAATCATCGGCAATTATGAGAAAATTAATATTCAAAATTAGGGTTAGACCGGACGAAAGGATGGATCAAGCCCTATAAATGAGACTCCTATAAAACGATAGAGAGAGAAAGACATGCTTCACACAATCTAAAAAATTCTAGGTTATCTCTCGATTAACGCAGCTACTAACCCTTGACGACGACCTATACTTTTGTTCTTAGACAACAAATGCATTTTTTAAAATCAATTCAATCTCAAATCAGATTCATCCCATGTTAGTTCTATTAGCAATATCCTATGCCTAAAATAAATAAAAAATAGACCCATTTTGCTACAACAATTCTTGATCAAATGCATACAAATTCAAATAAATTCACTAGCTCTAAGTAACCACTAGCCAGTTTCCTTAAACTTACTTCTAAAGTCACTCACTCCCTAAAAATTTACAAAGCAAATATTTTACAAAATCAAATTATATAAGACCATATGATTAATGGTACTGAATGCATATATACTTTGCACACACACACACACACACACACACACACACACACCAGTACTTTAATCAGTATTACAAATTTCTACCATCAAACATAAAACTCCTCCACAACAGAAAACATCACACATTATCATCACACACCATTATACATCAAAGTTTTTTTTTTTTTCTCCACCTTCATAAAAAAAATATTATATAACACTTCCTTCACATGATCAACTTTGTAGAATTCAATGTGATGGATTTTTTTACCTTCCATTAAGATTACTAAACTGTGCAAACATTGCAGTTCCAGAATGGTCATCAATAGCTTGAACTTCAGCAGGACCATTATTATTATTATTAGTATTATTATTATTATTATTATTAGTATTAGTATTAACTTCTTGATTAGCAACTGGGGGGGTGTCATCAGTAGTAGTGGCAGGTGCAGTAGGAGTAGGTGCAGCAGGAGCAGGTGAAGTAGGAACAACAGCAGCAGCAGAAGCTTTAATCTCATTCTCATCTTCAACTTTTCCTTGTGTGAAAGCTTCTTGTAGCTGCAATGCATACTCCAAATTCCAAAGAACATCTCCCATTGAAGGCCTATCAACACCATGATCAGCTAAACATTTCTCAGCTGCCTCAGCGAATTTCTTCATAGATTCAGGATTAATCGAGCCGACAAGTTGAGGGTCAATGATTTTATCTAGCAAACCCTTTCTCTTCCATTGCATAGCCCAATCAGCTAAGTTAACTTGTTCTCTAGGTAACTGAGGGTTAATAGCCGGCCTTGCGCATAGTGCTTCGAGGAGGACTACTCCGAACGAGTAAACATCAGACTTTTCGGTCAATTGTTGTCTCCTGAAGTACTCAGGGTCAAGATAACCAAAACTACCTTTCACCGCGGTACTAACATGACCTTGTCCCATAGGCGCATCTTTCGAAAGTCCAAAATCGGATACCTTAGCTGTGAAATTCTCATCAAGTAAAATGTTTGTTGTCTTAACATCACGATGAATGATACCTTGCGCCGTGCCAGTGTGAAGGTAATGAAGACCTCTTGCCGATCCAATGCAGATTTCTAACCTTTGTTTCCAAGAAAGTGAAGGCATGTTCTTTCCATAAAGATGATCCCTCAAATGACCATTAGGCATGTACTCATAAACAAGAATCATTTCATCATTCTCATCACAATATCCAATCATTGAAACCAAATGTCTATGTCTAAGCTTAGACAACATTTGGATTTCAGTTTGGAATTCATTGATTCCTTGTTCTGATTGTGGATTTCCTCTCTTGACAGCAACTTGAGTCCCTTCATCAATCACACCTAAATAAACATTACCAAAACCACCAACACCAATAATGTTTTTGGAGTCAAAGTTCTTGGTTGCTTCTTGTATTTCAGCAAAGGAGAAAATCCTTCCTAATCCCATTGATGATGAGAAAATGTTGCTTTTCCCCATTGAATTCTTACTACTCATGAAACTCGTGTCGCCGGCGTGTAAAGGAAGCAACCATGAAGAGAAACTATTCCTCTTTTGCCAATCTTGAGGCCTCTTATGCCACTTGATCACCATAGCACCAAGACCAACAAATGCTCCAAACATCATAGCGAAACCGACCGCTGCAACCGTTCCTCGGTTCGAACCGCCGACTCTCCTTCCATCAACACCAAACTCACCATCCAAACTATTCACTGTGTTGCTTATCTTCAAAACTTCAATACCATTCAAAAGTGCATTAGCATTTCCACCATCAGCATTTGCAGGACCAACTTGAACTGTTAGTCCTTGAGTCATCAATGTTGCATTGACAACAAAATCTTTGTAATATGGTGTTGCTAATGCACCAGTTATAGCTGATAAATCCAAATTAGGAACTGCAATTTTGCTATTAACATAAACATTGAAGTAAAGTTGATTAAGTCCTTTACTCACAATGTCACAAAAATGCAACCTAACAAGGTAACTAAAAGAAGTGTCAACATCAAATTTCCATGATACATTGAAATTTGGAAGATTAACACCAGCATCACCCATTTCAGTGGCAGAAGAATAAACAGTTTGCGGCGCAATCAATGGCGAAATTGTTGGATTGTCTTGAGGAAACTTAATAACATTAGTAGCAACAGAAACACTTTTTGCAAGATTCTTATTTGTAAGGTAAGGTTCATCAGATTCCCAAGTTCTTCCAAGTGTATCATTTGATGATGTGATAAGAGGTCCTCCATTGTTCAACCTATAAACAGGCTGGAAAGCATAGGTTGTTAATCCGGAAACCTCGGCAACCGGGAAAAGTCCTGAGCCGGTATCAAAGATTAGGTTTTGAGGAGCTGAAACAATCTCGATGGCATTGATAAATGCGGCCGAATTCTTCAAAGGAATGAAAGATAATGTAAACTGTGGTTCTGTTGCATTGATGAGATACTCTTTAAGGATAGCTTTGTCAGTGTTATTAACATTGAAGCTATGAAGAAGAACAAAAGCATCTGCATTTACAGAAAACGTCGCCTTTTGAAGATCGAAAACATTGTTTTTTATCGGATAAAAATGAAGGCGAATCCAATGAAAACCAGGTTCAACTAAATGGAATGAATACTTAGCTTCTTGAATAAAGATTCTAGCATTTGAATATATAGGTGAAGGAACATTAGCATCAGGTGCTGAGACTTTGAAATCATCATTAGCTTGTAAGAATGAACTTGCTTGTGGATCTGATTTGAATTGTCTACCATCAGGTAATGTAGCTGGATTTTCAGCACCACAATCAATGAGAAAATTGTCTTTTGGAACGAAACTTGGAGATGAAGGAAGAGCGTATGAAGGCGAAGAAAAGGCGAAAAGAAGAACCAGGAGGATAGCCATCAAAGATGACAAGGATGATAGAAAATTATTATTATGTTGTTTTGTTAATGTAAATTTTATTTTTGATTTGTTTTTTTTTTCTATCTTCCCCATACCTCCTGGAGAGGGACTGAGGGTGAGGTTATGAAATTTAGAAATATGTTATGTATTGCTAGAAAAGTATGAAAAAGGGGTGTGTTATTAGATTTCTAATAACAACTTTTGATTATTGTTTGGAGGAAAATAGGAAATGATGACAACTATGACAGAATGTTTGAATAGCCAAAGATTGTGGAAGAGGTTTGGTTCATTTTGTGGTTTGTTATTTCTGGTACATTAACATCTTTCTTTTGTCTTTTTTTGATTATGTCTTTATTTAGTATTTACCAAAGACTGTAATATAGAACAAAAATAAAATGGTTTCTTTGAACAAGTCAAACTCATTTTTCATTGAACCATCTTAAATTTAAATTTCGACTTATTACGGTCATGATCGCGTATTTACCTATTTGGAATAATATTGATGACCGTTTGATCAAGATTAAATGGTTTAATTTTAATCAAACTGTCACCGATGTACCGAATGTGTTAATGCAAAAAATTCCTAGTTGGAGTCTTTAAGTTTGTTGCAACAGTTGTGAGTTTGGTTACATTATCATGCTAACAAGTACTGTATTTAGACAGCTTTCTCTACCATGATTTAGTGTCATTCCATTAAACAACATTAACAAGAAACTGAAGTTTAGTTATATTCATTGCAACAATGTACATGTCATTCCATACACTTTCATTTTTTAACAATTTAGTTAGTTAAATGTCACATTACATTGGATGAAGATGATTTTTTTTAAGTGTAAGGTATCTTTTGTTCGCAACTGCAGAGATTAATCATTCTAAATAATCGAGATCCACTTAAGTGGTTGACCTCTTCCAATTCTAACAATTTTTTTTTCATACGCACCAGTTATCGAAACAATTTAAAAATACAAATTAAATTAATTCTATGATAGTTTATTCAACCATTAAGATTTGTAACAGCATCAATTATGTGTCAGCACGTATAGAGAACATGTCAAGCATTTAGGAAAATGAACTCACATTCATGATTCTTGAAAGCTCAAGTCGTATTGTTGACAAGGAAAATATTTAAACAGGTTAGAATAATTGTATATTTATAATGAATGCAACAGTTGTCTCACTCAATCATCATTCATTGAAACCATCTTTGGTTGTAGCGGATTCAATTCCTGCTCACGTGATATTTCTTTAATTTTTCTGATCTCTTAAAATAAAAATAAAAAATTATCACAGGTAAGAGTCAAACTCGTGACTTGGAAAAATATTGAGGCTCTGAGCTATGAGCCTGCTTGTCCTGCCATTGAACCGACACTGTGTTTGGATATGAGACGCTATAATGTTTTTTTTTTCTTCTACCAAACTGATTGGTGCGCGCCTCCTCAATTTTTTTTATACATCTATGGCATGCTTAGTGTTGTAGAAATAATATTATTTTTGAGGATCAACATTGATGTATTCATGAGGTGGTGCATAAGACTTTCTTCTTGTATGATGAATGCATGACTTACTATCCAAATCTTGGGATGAATTTTCACTCATTACGTCTCTTGTATTATTGGATCCCTTCTCTCCGAAAAGTACTCTTAGAAGTTGTTGTGACACTAATTCCCTACCATGAAGTTTAAGGCGATGCGCCGTTGTCGCATAAAAGGCTATAACAACATTATCTTTGAGAGTGATTGTTTTGAAAGTTGTTGAATTGTTTACTATTGAATGCGATACCTTGCACATTTATGCTATAGACATCCTTCATATTATAGATGTCTTAGATGAGCATAGAATAGTAACACTACATTAGTGCATGTTCTTAAAGAATAAAATAAATGTGCAGATTTTATGACAAAGGATGAATCACATTCAAGATATTTTGCTCATTGGGACTGCACCCCTCCCAACTCGCATTATTGCATCTTGAAAGATAAACGTGGAACTTAATTTCTATTGCATTTATCTTCTTTTTGCTCGATTATTTTGTAACACCATAGAAAAAAAGAGTACAATATGAAATAAATTTTTTTTAATACCCTTTGAAAAGGTATTTTTTTGTCTTCATTAATATAAGTATATAACATTTATTATGTCTTGTGAGAGTTGGTATGAACATCATATAGGAGAAGGAGTTCGAATTTCCGACACATCACTTATTCACTTTATATGTGAAATTTCTAACAACTAGGTTACTTGACAAAAAAAATATAACATTTATTATGACACATAGTATATAAAAATTTTATGATGTTCAGGCTCCTTTGATTTGTAAAAAAAAGATAATCGACAAGATTATGAAAAATATGACTTGACGAACAAAAATATAAATAAAAATGATTTGAACCATATATTATATAAAAAAAAATGAGGTTTCTCAAAAATAAAAATATATACATTCAAATCATTTTGAATGCTAAAGTAGTTTCGAAAAATCTAAATAAATTAAGACATGATATGACACAATTTTTAGAGAGTTAAAGATGAAGATGGTGAGAAAAATGAAATAAGAGAATCCAAATCCGACAATACATCCTACCATATATTAGCTAGATACAATTTATTGTGCACATTTTTATTAAAACTAAGACAAATATTATTCAATTGAAAGCAGTACTAAAACAAATTTTGACAACATTTTCACTCAAAATTTGCAACACAATGTTCTGTTTAGGACCTACACATCTTGGTGTCTTATATTGACCAATTGTACCTAATTCCATGTAATGATAAAAAATCTTTTGAAATGTTCCTTTTCTAACAACTCTAAGTTCTAAGTCCCCAATAGTGTTAACTTTACGAGAACTAATGTATGCTTCATCAATGAAAGACATGTCTAAACAATTGCAACATTCATTCAACACTTGTTCACTTGCTTCTCCATTCATTTCCCAAAATATTACAGTGTCCTTGCTCTTTGGATAAATCAATGTGGCTTGTGAACTCAACAACTTCTAATTTCTCTTTTGCTAATAATTTTGTTGATGCTTCCACAGCTAATTGTAAATCTTTCTCTGTGTTCTTATCAATGTTAATGCTCAGCAGAACATTATTCCTACAAATAAACTTGAGTTTTGGAGTTGAATTCCATAACTTTTACCACATCCCCTAGCCTATACCGGTATAAACCTGAAATTACATGACCGAGTAAGTTTTTTTTGGTCAAGTAGCCTAATGGCTACGAATTCAGTCAATTCACCCCTTGAGGTGAATAAGTAGAAAATCCCGGATTCGAACCATGATATAAAATGCTACAACTCTACCAACTGCTCACACAAAAATGACCAAGTAGGTTAATTTTGGTATCTGTAACGGCCCGGTTCCACACGATATCAACACCGTTACTCATAAATTATGAGGAATAATCTTCTCGCCCCCTATACCAGCCCCTAGACAAATTTTGAGCTGATGCCGGAGACATAGGGGGCGAGAAGAATTTGAATAATGGCGTCGTCGATGCTATGTGGAAACCGACTGTTACAATATCCATATTCAATGGATACATTTCTCAAAACACATTATCATGAATGTCTCAAAACACAAAAGTAAAGTAAATGAACCTGACTATAATAATTTAGTACTCACCTGCTGAATTGGTCACAACAACTTCATATTCTTCACCAATCTTCACCTCAGTGAGTCCTACTGGCTGACTATCAACACAAAGAAAATTACCATCATTCTTAACTTGTGTCAGAGGAATGAATTCAAAGTATCCATTTTGAGGAAACACAACATAAGTAGCCAATTCAGGAGGAAGTTTTGAATTAATATTTGCACCTATGAACCCTTCAGAAGCTCCATAGATAGAAGCTGCATAATACCTTAGTTTTCCCAAATATAACTCCATTGATCTAGTCATGATTCCAAAAATATATTTGGCATTAGGAAACAACTCTGGTATTAAACCATACCAGTTGTTCCTGTTCAACCCCATACATTTCTTGTGTATCAAGTTAGCTAATGAGCAATTTTGACATAGCGAATCGAATAGACGGAACTGTGACTTCGCTAGTAAGAACTCCTTCTCTTATATCACTACAAAATTAAGCATCAACAAAGCATTTCAGAGACTAATAAATTCCATTAAACTCAACCTCTTTGGTTGCACATGTGAATTTTCATTGGACTCACAAACAAGTTGCACATGGTACATGTGAATTTTATGTTCAAAGAATTATATCATCGACTCATAAATCATAATTTTAAAAATCAAGGCATTGATAATCAGACATTATTACTTAAGTCCATGCACATCTCTAAACATTCTGATAACGCAGCAACAAAAACTGTTGGAAGATCTTTTTATGAATAATGAAGATAAGAACGAAAATGACGATGAAAGTATAGTGGCCTTTATTCCTAAAAGTATCAGACTTTGTTAATCTATCCAATATATCTCAATAATGCTCCTGATGAGTTTTGTGTTTTAATACAAATTTATAAATATTTTATCCTAATTTTTTTTTTCTTTCTATTTTAGTATATTATCAAACTTAAATATAAAAAAAAAATAATGAGAATATGCATTCACAAATAGTTTTTATAAGCAAAATGAATTGATTCTCATTGATGATAAATTATAAAGCACAAGACAAATATACTCACCCTTCAATAATCTAATTACTCCATACGGTTTTATAAGAAAAAACTTACTTTTTTCCGATACATTAATTATTTAATGTATCTAAAAAGTAATATTTTTTTATTTATTATTAAGGACCGAATATTTTTATTATTAAGGACCGAATATAGGACTTATACATGTATAACTTTCTATAATCATCACATAATAGTATTCTCGGGACACTAGTTAAACATATTAATAAGAATTTTTTTTTTTTAGAATTTGTGTATTCAATACTTTTCTTTTGACAATTGTGTATTCAATACTTAAAAATAAAAGTATTAAAAGTTATCTTACCAATATTAATTTTATTTTTATCTCCTTTTTTGATATGTTTAACAAGTATTTTGAGGGCACCGTTTGACATATCCTAAAAAAACTTGTCTCAAATACTTGATCTTCTTATATTTGTTAATGCAATTTACGATTATACTCATTCCGTTCTAAAATATAAGTCGTTTTGACTATATTACACAAATTAAAAAATATAATTAATGTTGTATGAAAAAGATAAATTATGAATTAGTTTATAAAACTGTCATTCATTAATTGTGTTGGAAAGATAAATTAAAGAATTGAAAGAAGAAAGAGAAACATATAGTTAAGGGTATAATAGGAAAAAATAGCATAAAGACTTCATTGGTAATGCAAAACTACTTATATTTTGAAATAAATTTTTTTCTCAAAACGACTTATATATTTTGAAACGGAGAAAGTATGTTTTAACTTTGTTTTACATTATCATCTTTATGCTACTCCATCCGTATCAAATTATAAGTTACTAAATCGGTTACATTGTGATTAGGATTGGGAATAGGCCAGGCCGGCCTACAGGGGCCTACGGCCTAGCCTATATAGGCTCAGGTCAGGCCAGCCTATTTCTTTAAACAGAATAGGCCAAGCCTTTTTTATAAGCCTATTTAGCTAAATAGGCCATGCCTCAGGCCATTAAAAAAACCTTTTAAGCCTACTAGGCCGGCCTATTTAAATAAATATGAATAATATTTTTACATTTATTATTATTATTATTATTATTATTATTATTATTATTATTATTATTATTATTATTATTATTATTATTATTATATATTAAAATTTATACTTTGATTACATTATAAATTTATTAACTTTTCAATAATTTAAGTTTATCAATGTAAATTAATTTTTCACATATATAAATGTATCATTATAATTTTAAATTAAAATATAATGTCATATATAGTCAAATTCTCTAAAATATCATGTTAAAAATAAAAATGAAGTTTAATTTAATTGGTTTATTAGCTCATGAGTATATTTAAAAATAAATATAAATAATTATTTAAATTTGTTCATGAGAAATAGGCTGGCCTAGTAGGCTAATAGGCCATGTCAGACTTTTAAAAGATCACGCTCAGGCCTAAAAAATAAGCCTATAACAGGCCATAGGCCAGACTCAGGTCTTCAATTTTTTCACAAGCCAGACTCAGGCTTGGCAAAACCTACCTCGACCTAGCCTATTCCCAACCCTAATTGTGATACGGAGGAAGTAGTATTTATTTTGGGTGCGTTTGTTTTAGCTTTAAAAAAAAATAGATTTTTCTTTGTATTTTTGAAAATAAATTTTATAAAATCGTTTTTCAAAATATTATAAATTTTTTATATTCATTTTTTCTAAATTTAAACACTAATTTTGACATTATACAACATAAACGTACATTATTGAAGATCAAAACATAGTCAAAATCTCAATTTTTACAAAAAGTTGTATTTCAAAAATGATTTTTATGAAAATCTATTTGAAATAGCTTCAAAAAAAGTGATTTTTTTGAAATTTTGATATCTAAGACAAAATTTCAACAAAATGATGAAATACCTAAAATGACATTTTAAGAATAACTATTCAAACCAAATTTTCATTTAAAGCTTTTAAAAAAAATTTCTTTGTAAAATTTTTTTACACAAATATTTTTTACACTATAAGAATCTATTTTGAAAAAATCTATAACAAACGCACCCTTTATCGCCTGACGTAGAAAGGGATTTTTGCAAGTGCTTTTTATTTGTTTTATCTTCTCTTTTCATGTCATATCATGATTTATGGGAGCGTATCGTATAAGTTAAGAAGAATATCATAAACAACATATTCGAAACGTGCAAGGAACCATCTAAAGTCACAAGCCAACATGGGTGTAATAAAAGTTAAAAACTTTGAAGACTTGGTGATTCAACAAACAGTCAGCAAGCAACAAATGCATTACATAAAGTAGAATTATATGCAATCAATCTGCTACCAAAATCACAAATCATTCTAACCAATAAATCATTGATCAGATACAAGCACCTTTTGAAACTGTTACTAGTACTGTATTTCACTGAACACAACTAACTTAACCAAACTACAGTAATTGGTGTTGCCCAACACCAGAGACACTATTTTTGACATCAGTATAACAATGGATAACAGAACATCATTTGGATACATGAATTATATATCCATGCAATAAACAAATTGATCTGTACAAAAATATATAAAGAACTTTGGTCTCTAAACACTATCTCTGTCTTCATATATTTATGTTATCCTTTTGTATGTTTTACAATTTTCTTCTTTACAGAGTAATTTCAGTCTCTAATCCTTTTGAACTCACCATGCATTGGTGTGTATGCAGATGCTCAAAAATCAAAGTTTGATGATTGACATCTTGCCCTTTCATCAGTCGTTTTATCTGAGGTTGCATAGAAGATCAACAACGGAATCTGTTTTAAGGAAGAGAAAATAAACTGGAATTATATCCAAAATAACATATGAGGATTTCTTGCAGGGTATAAACTCAATCATATCAAACATTTGAATTTTTCAGCTAAATTTCAGCTGCACCAATAACAAAAGCCATAGAAAGCTGTATGCGAAACAACCAATGTCTTTCTTTTTTTTTAAAGAAAAATGCTAACGCGTGCCTCCGAGCACTCTTTAAGAACTTTAAATAGTAAGTGTGTGAAGTCAATGTATTGAAAATTGAAATGTTGATATTTTAAATAAATACTGCAGTTTCTTTAATTGGAATCCTTAAAGGGTGCCCACAGCACCTGTTAGAGACCTTTTGTTTTTTAATTATTAAGGATCACAACCAATGCTTTTGATACCAAATCAGTCATTTGAACAAATTCTCTGCTGTGGCTGCACCATTAAGCCGGCGGATCCAACACTGTTTATTTAAATCCAACGGCTCTGTAGTGGCTGGGTGCAGTGCCACAGAGAGTTCCAGTTCCTTTTTTCCCACATTGGAGAAATTAGTATCCAAACAGTTCAGTTTAGTGAAAGATTCTAACTAAGGGGATTGGTTAAGATTGCTAATGAGTGCCCTAAGAGCATTGGTTAAGGAACCAAAAGGTACATTTATAGTATAAAAAAGTAGTGTAATTTCAAGACAAAATTTCCTTTTATGTATTCCATAACCAATGCCCTTAGGGTTTAGCAATATCACCCTTAAATGAAAAGCAAAGTGAAGAGGTTCAACCATGTGCCCAGTTAAGAAAGGTCAACAGATTTGCCAATTATTTCCTAGTTGTTTCACTAGTTGTATCATGTGGTGTTTTGGAGGACTCAACTAGAGGTTCAACCATGTGCTCACAGTTTTCCTAGTGGACTGATCTGAGATAGCATTGGACATGACCCACTAATTAGAAACAGGGAAAAAGTAGAAAATTCTTATTTTATCTAATCATAATATATGGAATATTATTAAAAAATAAATAAAGCATGGAATATGACAACTTTAAGGATGCTATTGATAAACTCGCAAATGCAACACAATGAAGATGATGCAACTTACCTCTCAACAACCAAAAAACAGCTTATTCCTTGCTAGACTTTGCCCAAAAAAAGCCCTTCTTTCGGGTAGGGTGATTATCTGACATGCATTTAGAACTCTTTGAGCCAAACGAGAAGTGTTTACTCAGAAAAGGTTTTCCAGAAGCGCTTCTCTTGCAAGAACTAGAGTCCATTCTAAAACCTTTATTTTGATGCCTTTTATCTTTAAACTGGTCAAATACAACAAAATCATCGTCATCATCAATATCATTATCCACAATTTGATTCCTTGATTTCTTATTTCTAGCTTTTGAATCCATTTCAGCTTTCAAAGCCTTTTCAAACAATTTACGGGTTTGTTTTTCACCAAAAGTGCAAACAGGGCAAGCTGGATCATACTTGTTGATTTCAGGTGTCAAACTCTCTAAACATTCAGCATGATAGACATGTCCACAAATAAGAACAGAAACTACAGAAAGGTCATTATTTGCAATAATCTTTTGACTGCTCCAATACAACTTTTCAGTTAAAAGTTTTGAGCAAACACCACACGTTTGCGAATCAACCGGAGAAGTTGAAAACCGACTACTGAACCTAGCAAACTTTTCACAATTAAAACCAAATGACTCACTATCAAATGACCATCTTTCCATGGGAGAATTGCCCATCAGCTCTGTAAAGCCAGGCCTAGAGCAATAATCTGAAGATACACCGCCAGAGTGCATACCATATTCATTGCTCCATGAGGGAAACACTGGCCTTTCTTCAGGTACATGATAGTTGCTAGGTGACTTAAACCCCATGATCTGGCTATCAGAAACTTGTCGTGATAACTGGTGTCCTGTGGAATGGGAGGGCCACCTTAATGGTGTTGAGCTGGATGGAGGTAGGCGGCTTTGGGGTGGTAGAGGAGATATTGACAACGAAGTAGAAGACAATGTGGGTGAAGTTTTTGTAGGAAATGGACATGATACTGTTGATGATTCTTCTAACTCCTTCACCTATAATGAGATTAATAAGCAAGAAATGTGCCCAAGAAATCAGATATATTAACTACTAACAAAAACTTAAAACAACACTGAATTCCTTCATAGTTATAATCTTACCTGTTCCATTCTCTCAGCCATGGAAACATTCCTTGAAATAGATTGATCTGACACAAACATGAACAACAATATCAGATCTATAAACCAACCAGTTGAGTGCCATTCAAAAAAAAAAAAAAAAAAAAACCAGATGAGTGAATGATAATTTACTAATGGATCGATTAAATTTAAAACAAGGTCGTCTACATTTTTTTTTCTTCTAATAGCAGCATTGCTGTGTAGGACCTGTGCAGGGGTTGCCAAGACAGGAAGAAGAAGCCATATAACGAAGCCGCTTTAAGATATAAAGAAATAACTTGGCTCTCAAGATACAAAAAATTTCGAGTAAGGACCTTCATCCAAGATTGCGTGTTATAAGAGGAATTTCCATAATCATCAAGTTTATCTCTTAAGAACAAAAGGAAATGTTGGGGGAACATCTCTAGAAGAGTTAGATAATAAGATTGCCTTTCTCTATTGGGTGCATTTATAGGGGATTTACAGAATAACTTCCATCCACATTTATTTGAGAAGGAAAGTGATTTGTCCAAAATATTCATGACAATAACTTTTTCTTTTGCAATGGGATTGTTAATTACTCATTGATTTTTAAGCCATTTACCATTATAAGTAATTTATATGCTTAGAAGATTTTTCATTCTGTTATCTGTTTTGTCAATCAAGTACAGGAGTATGATGAACTAGGGATACTTAGTAACGTATACATTGGTGCACATTCCACCCTAACACAATGAAATAATGAAATCAGACAAATATTAACTAGTCAATCAAAAGGATTCAAATAGATTATCAAAAATCTATTCAATTGGAGCTAAGCCGTTTACTGAACAATCTTTCACCAACATTCTGTTTGTATTTTGAATTTTATACTCAGGGTAACAAAGCACTGGAGGGCCACTTGTTGTTTTGTACTTTTGTATACTACAAGGGCTGACCAATAAAGGGTACTACTAAACTGATGGTGAAATCATAAAATTGTGGCCGTTGCTAATTAAACAATGGGGCACAATACAATTTATCTATTATTAATGTTCATTGCGGTAGAATAGACACATACTACATAATGAAAGCAAAGAATGCCGAAAAACCCATAGAATATTGAAAATTTGAGATTCTAATGTCTAACTAAGAAATTGTTACAAAACCCTATATTCTCCTTTCTTTTCTCTCTATTAACTCAATTTAAGATATAAAACACAGGATTGGGGGGAAAACATATTGTTTTGCTGAGCTTCCAGAAAAGGCAAGAGGAATTTGATATTTATAAGAACAAAGATAACTTAAGACAAGTTTATTACTGATGGTCAATTGTTTACTATACCACAAAAAGAAAAAGGCCACATATTTAATTTGTTCCAATGGTCTATCTTCATTTTTTGTTTTGGTTTTATTGTGTAAAGTAACTGTCGTACAACTAAAACACTAATTTTCCAGACTTCACTTACCTCTCTCTCGGCCAAACTCCGGATTACGAAGGGGCCCCTTCACCCGAGAACCGGAGGGTTAACACCCAAAAAAATAAAAAAACCCACTAATTTGCACTTTGGAAATTCTTATTTGTGGCAGTTCATTTCTCTTCTATTTTCTAATCCCATCTAATTTGAAATTGCCATTTAATTCCCTCTATATTTACTAGTACGATAATGTGATATAAAAGCTCAACTTGTTCCTTTTAGGGAAATATTATAATTCTGAACATATTTATTGCTAATTTCTCTATGTTTGATAATTTTTGAAACAGAAGCATAATTACTGACAAAAAACCCACTTTCAAAAGTGCAACCAAAACCCACTTTAAAAATCAGAGAGTTGATTCAATGAAAATTACCAGAAAATGATTTTGTGTGTCTAGCAGTTCCTTCAGAAATTGGGGACTTTTGCCATCTATTCCTTTGATAATTCTGCAATGGGCTTCCATCCTCAGATACATGTGACTCATTTTTATTCTCCAGTCTGTCGTTGCTGCTAACGCCATCAGAAAACCAATTTATACTAGTATCTTCTCCGGCTACACGGCCTCTATTATCCCACCGCAAGCTCCATGTCGGTGAACATCGAACATTCCTATGCCCGATTTCACCAGTTTGTCCGCTTTGAATAGTTTTATCTCTGGATGCAACACAACAAGCAGCACCCATTCTGAAGTAAGCAACAGTATTTAGCTTATATTATATATTAACACAACCACTAGAAGCACCCATTCACCAGTGGACACCGCTCTCTCCCTGAAACAGATGAGAAAATCATATCATCAATTACAATAATCTATAATGTCATAATGTGACAGCCAAAAACATGATAACAAAAAATTACAATAATTTCTTCTCAATCCAAAATGTAAACAGAAGATAAGGATTTAAAATAAGCTCAGTAAGAAAAGGGTATGGAAAATCAATTAAGAGATAACAGTAACTGCTAATCAAAATCCACAAATGTTCTTCATCTGTTTGTTTTAACTTTTGACAAAACCAGCTCTTGATTGGCCATTCAATTGAATGAATAATTGTATTCATCAGAAAAACTACCTACCTAGTAACACTTGAGATATACATTTTGGGTTCTAAAAAGGGTTAGTATTCAGTTTATTAGGGTAACACTCATGATCAAACTTCAATCAAGAAATCCATTCCAACTATATTATAAAGGGTATTATACTATCCTGACACTAGGAAATTAAGCACACAAAAAACACTTAATCAAAACATTTGAGTAACCAAGTGATTAGAAGCAAGTGGTTAATGAGCTCCCCTAGACCAACTGCTCGGGAGAACCTGAGTTCAATTCCTCGGAGGAACAATTTTTTGTCAGATTGAACTCCAGATTACCGGATCCCTTTCACTAGAACCAATTATTAATCAGACTTTACTTTAACTCCCGACCAAACTCTAGATTACCAGAGTCCAAAACACAATTGAGTTCAATTCCTAGGACGAATGGCCAGACTTTAGTTAACTCTCGACCAAACTCCAGATTATCATCGGTCCCTTCCTAAGAAGGGTTACACAAAATAAATAAATAAACAAATAAATAAACTTCAGCACAGTGTTGTTCACACAACAATACACATAGTCAAATTGAAACATATACTCTCATTTAGCTATTGTTATGTTGTTATTATTATTACCAAACTCAAATCAGCAGAAAAATGAACACAGTGCATGAAACAAAACCGAATAAAATTGGCTCTAAATAATACAATACCTAAAAATTACTTAATTTCAATAGTTTTGAATTTGATCCAATTCCAATCGAGAAAGCCAAACTTATAGAATAGAGAAAATAACAAAATTCAATCTTCGCACTTTCATGCTCAAAAAGTCAGAAAGATCCCAAATCAATGCGAAAAAACCGGAATTTTCAGTCAAAACTATCGAATTTTCATAACGCTAGTAACGCATCATTCAAAATTAAAATTAGAAAATAAAAATCAATAAATACACTTATGAAATAAGAACTTGAATCAGAGAGAGTGAAGATGAAGGGGAAGCGTTACGTGATGGAAGCGTAGCGTAGCTTTGACGAAAACAAAGGGACAGAGAGAGAGAGAGAGAGGTTCTTTACTTGAGTTATTGTTAAGGAATTTCTAGAGAGAGAGATAGTTGCAGAGAGAGAGAGAGAGAGAGAGAGGAGGGAAAGAAGAAGAGAAAGATATGAAGGAAGAGAAATGGAGCGGCGCCGTCTATTTTGACGCTGTTAGAGTGACTCTCTCTATCACGTCTTAGTCACGGTTGCCGTTGGATTTCACGGCGTTTAATGGATTCGTATCGTGTTTGTCAAAGAATGCCACGTCAGATTTAACTCTTTAGTCAAATTGTTTGATGACTAGTATAACTATTTTCTGTTCTTTTGTAAGAGAGTACACAAAAGTTATATTATTTTACTATGAAGCACGGACTCTGACACGGACACCGCGACACGACACGGACACTCTAACACCGATATTGTAAAAAATATACGACATCGATACCGCTACATATTTATAAAAAATATAAGTTTAGAATTAAAAATACATACATATGCATCTAAGTTGAACAAATTTTTCAATAAAAAAAGTTTTAAAAGAATATATGATAGTACATTTGACATTTACTCATCCAACTACTATCGAAAAACTAAAAATAATGTAATTAAAATGCAATATCTTTAATTTCTTATTGATCAATATTATTATTTCAACATATCTTTAATCGTTGTATATATGTCTGAGAAAAATATAACCAAATGAAAAAAAATAAAATTGGACACTTACCCCGACACGTTTGTAGGAGTGTCTTATAGGTGTCGGACACCGATTTAAGGAGTGTCGGAATAAAGAAAAAATTATTTTTTTGGACACTTCTCCGACACGTTTGTAGGAGTGTCGTACGGGTGTCATACGAGTGTCGGACACCGCGACACGTCTAATCATAGAGGTGTCGGTGCTTCGTAACTATTTGTCTATTTATTTTTCTCTATTTAATTTTTATTTAATATAAATGAGTAAATATATCAATTTTATTGATTTATTTACTTTATCTGATTTTATATATAAGTATTTTTTTTAAGTTCATCCAATAATTGTTGTATTTAGTCTATGATATAGACCAAATAAATAAATTATTAGATAAATTTAAAAAGTGAATTTATTTATTTTTAGTTAAAAAGTGAAAATTTATTTATAAATGTGGTCGAAGGAAATATCTTTTATAAGAAAAAAAAACCATAAATGACATTAATTTCTTTTTTTGGTCAAGATAATCATTAATTTCTATTCATTAGTTGCGTAGAATACACTAATTTCTTTTTCTGGTCAAGACAATAAATGTCAAGTATCCAAACTTAGATATTTACATTTAGGGTTGGGAAAAGGCCATACCAGACTTTGACGGGCATAAACCCGACCTATGGTTTTTTTTTCAAACCTAAGTCTGTTCTATTTATGTAAATAGGCTCTTTTTAAAACTTGAACCTGACATTTTTAATAAACAGGTCAGACTATGCCAGGTCTAAATCAGGCCAAACCGCAGGCTCCTGGAGGCGTCTGGCCTATTCCCAACCCTATTTACATTTAATAATACAAAAGAATAAATTAATTGATATTTACATTGCAATTAATTTCTATTCATTAGTTGGGTAGAATACATTAATTTCTTTTCCTGGTCAAGACAATACATGTCAAAGTATTTAAAATTAAATATTTACATTTAATAATATAAAAGAATTTAATATTTAAAACATATAATGCTTAAATTTAATGTAAGGGAATATTACTTCATTTGTATTATTAAAATATACTCTAAGGACATATGTTAATATTTTTTTTATTCATGAAATGGTTTTGTTGCATAAATTTTGATGCCTTATTATTTTAAATTTTTTTAATCATCAATTACAGAAATCATTATTTTCTGGATTACGTTTGAGGTAGATACAATTGAAAATAAGTTTTTGTTAATGATTCAACAATTACAATCGATTGAAAATATGAAAAAAAATATTATAATGTTGATACATGTATGGTGCATAAAAAAGTTTTACAGCATTGTATTAAATTAATAATAATTTTTATAATAATATAATAAAGTATTACGTGAATTTAACTCAGTTTATAAAAACATTATAAATAATCATATGTTAATATTTTATTTTTTTGAAATTAGTCATATGTTGATATCGATATTATTAAAAATAGTCTTATAAATTAAGGACATGCGGAGTATATATCAAATACTTACTATAAGTAATTCGGCTCAATTATAAAGTCATGTTTTCCACTAGCTTTTTAACTATGAATTTTGTTTAATGTCCACAAGTAAATAAATTTTGTATTATTAATTTTCATCATTAGATTAATATTTCTTATGATTTTATCACATCTCATTTAATCTAATGACAAAATTTTAATTCAATAATGAAAATATACTTATATACGGTACACGACTTATCTTAGTGCATGTTCACCATATAGTATATTTAGTCATATGTTATATATTTCGTTTACCAATCATATCAATTTTATATTAGTATATTTGACTTTGTTTTTGCCAAGTAACCGTTAGAGTTACGCCTATTAAGATGAATAAGTAGGAGTATTAGGATTCGAATTTATTCCTGCATATTACATGCAATATCCATATCAACTAAGTTATGCTAACAAGAACAATATACTTGACTTTTAAACATCAATTTGTGTGATTTCAAAGTTGTTCTCGATTTCATAAATCAAGGGATTTCGAAACTACAAAAAATCATGCTTAAACTTTTACCGGTAGTCATCATACCTTGAGAGAATACAAATTGCCAAGTTCGGCTCTAGCATGAAATTCTTACCCTCGTGCCTTATTCTCAAGGCTATTCGGAAATTTTTGGAGGTCATAATACAAATGTTAAAATGTGTTGCCTAGGTGCGGGTACAGATACCGTACCCGATACGGGTATTGGTACGGGATACAGTAATTTTTTTAAAATTCATGAACGTGTATGGTTATAAATTTAGGTACGGATATGTACTCAGTATTGATACGGGCACGTACCTGGTACCAGTACTCTCCCTCAAATGGAGTACCCGTGCATCATACTTAAAAGTGACCTCTCAGTAAAAAATAAATAATATTTCTTTTTTAAGTTGTATACCCTTACTAGTAAATTATTTGAAGCCCTCATTTATCAGAGGCTCATTGTCATTGTACTCCATCCGTTTCAAAAAGATTGAGTCAGTTAATTGTCGCACGCATGTCAATATATAACTTTGACAATTAATATCTTTAATTGTATAATAGTAAAAATTATAAAAATTTGATATTTTAAAAATATTCAATGAGATGAGTCCAACAATATCTAATATTTATTTTTATTTATTAATAAAAAAATAAGATTAAAACAAAATATATAAAAATATATTTAATCAAACTGACTCAATTAGAGAAGTACATGTTATACATATATTTGGATCAGATTTGCTTATTCCCAATCCCATTGACATGTATGCTACTAGTCTCTTGAAAGTTAGCCGTAGTTTTATTCTTTTATATTTTTATAGTAAAGAAAATGGTCAGATTGGTTAGACTTTTTTGTAAAAGAAATTATAATATTACTAATTTATATGAATCGAACTCTTACTTGTTTTAACGGAATTAAACTCTTACCTACTATGAAATAAAGGAATATATATATTTTGTATGTATATTAAATAAATAACTATAAAAGAATATGTTTGAATATTGTGAAGCCGACACATAAAAGAGACATTTTATAATGTGATTTAGATAAGAAATAGAGATACATCAGTTAAGGTATGATTGGTAGGAATTAGACAACACAACACTAATAAGTGAGACGTTTGAATTGTAACTACGTGTAAACATAAATGAGTGGGTTGATGATGATGTTTTGTGGTGGTTCAATTTCTACATCTATTTTTTGTTTATATGTCCAACTTTACGTACCATACCGACATAAGAAACTCTTTGTTTGGACAGGGGATGTGTGTAATGGGGACCTGAATTGCATGCAATTTAAATACAATCATCATATTTAAATTGTTTGATTAAAATGGTTTAAATTTTTAGCTTAAATTTTATAATTAAAAATAATTGAAATATGATATTAAAATATTATTCATTTATGGAATAATATTGATCGAATAATTAAGATGTTCTGACTGGATGGATGCAATGTGAAATCGAATCCTTATAATATGACTTCACTACATTCAATTATATATATGGACCGTTTGATTAAGATTGAACATTTTAAATCTTAAACATAAATTCTAGATTTAAAAAGAATTAAAAACCGTTCAATATTAATCAAGATGGTTGCTGTTGTGACACATGTACGAAAATAGTTTTTTATTTCTTAAATATTTGTACATTTTAAATTATTAACAAGGGAATGAAGGACTGTAGTGGATAGTGAAGATTTGTGATGGAGGAGATGAAATAGTAATTACGAAGAAAGCAATTTTTTAAAATCAAAATGATTTTTTTTTTTTTAAAAAATATCGTCCTCCATTTAAGTAGTTGATATTATAAAAAACAAATCTGGTTGGAAATTTTTGAAATATATCCTCTACCTAATAGTGAATATAAGTATTTTTGTAAATTCATAGAGCGCGCGAGAAAATAAATACAATCGCATAAAAAAATATGGTGGCAAAAGTAAAACCAATTTTTAAAATAATGGGAAGAGGCCCAATCAACCATGATCCATGTCGGCCCAATTACCATATGCCCAACAAGAGAACACTCAAACGCTCAACTAATTACTAATGGCATGATTTCATTCACTAGAAGATAATTTTTTTTAATAAGCCAAAATGAAATATATAGAATAAAAATAAATAGTCGCCTCAGCATAATGCGTGTCAAGGATAACTATGATAGATTTACATAGATATTAATACAGTAGAAACATCATAAAAGTACAAAATTAATTGATACTCAAACAAAGCAATGAGTTCGACCAACTATGATAATTTGAGACAGGAGTAACATTCGTCGTCTTCTACCACTTAAAAAATAACATCTTGATTTTGTCTGACTAATGACAATGTGACATATTCTTCAAAAAGATGTCATCATTCAAACATGGATTTATTTTACAATTCGCTTTTCATTATGTTACTCCCTCCATTTGAAAATAAGTTTGATTTAATATTTTAACTTATAAATTAAAAAATTTAACGATGTTGTAAAAAAAATACGACAAGCTTATTGAACTATGGATATGGGTTTCCCACGGTTACAACATGGTACTGTAACTTATGTGGGCTATCCGATCTTTAATTAACAGTTGAAATCATTTTACAATATAAATTTGTATTTATTATCTGGACCATCCAATCTCAAATGAACGACTGAAATTCATTACAGCATGCAACTATATGATAATTTTACAGCTGTGAATCTGTATCTTTGAACTACCTCTATTTACTATTGGTCACATGGCCATGACCGGTGGAATAGTTGAGAGGGAAACATCTAATTTTGCTCCCATGGCCGTGGCAAGCTGTGCAGTTATCATGATTCAGTTCTAGCCTTTGGATTTCTCATTTTTAATGGCACTTATGTAACCTTTATCTTTTAGGCTACGGAAATCCTCAATCTTGAGGCCTATATAAAGGTGCTTTGCTTTACTTGTATGATGATCAAACAAGCTTGTATCACTTGCATTCATCCAATTAAATTTCTTTGTTTATTTTCTATTTTTGTTCTTAATTAGTTTTGTTCAAAGATTAGCTTAGTGTTGTTCATGATATTAAGGTGCGAGTAGTTCACCCACATCTTGAGATTATAGAGAGTAACCTTTAGTAGAGATTTTTGATCCTTTTTCTATGTATCCAAGTTAATTGTGTGATTACTCCCTAATATATCATAGATTATTGTAGATGTTGTATTGAAAATCTTGCATAAAATAAAGTACCATTTGCAATAGGTTTTTAAAATGTAGAAGTATATACATGAGCAATATGAAGCCAAAATCATAAGGGAATAAACATATCATTCACGTTATCTTTTGTTTCTGCCTATCTTGGAATATCATCAATTTCTAATATATCATCTTTCAATTTTTATGTGTCTGAAAAACATCTTTTCGTTTTTATTTTAAAGTATAATTTAAAACATACATTTTTATTTTATTTTAAATTATAAGTATAAACCTTTTTTATTTTATTTTAAAAAGATTTAGCGGCACAACTTATTGCACGTCTACCTTTTATTAATATGTAATTATTCTATATAAATATATATAAAATGGAATACAATTAACTTATTCGCCATAAAAAAAATTATAATTAATTATTGCAGCAATATTAAAACATACATTTTGTATAAGAGGAATAACTTTTAACTAGTAGTGTAAAAGAGCAATGATTCTCTCTACATACATAGGAGAGAGAAACAAAGGAAAATTAAGAGGTAAATATTATCAAACTGTCCATGTGCGTATTATGTAAAAAAATATGTGTTAAAATATCATTTCTCTGTAAGATTTGCTGCTGTCATGATTCACATATAGTTTTCACTGTTTTGCATCATGACCGTCCGATTTAAAATTGACGTTTGATATTGCTTAGAGTTAATTTTATTAATATATAATCTGAACTGTATGATTAAAATAATAAACTATCAAAATCTAAAACAGCGTCAAACAATATGTATTTTTTACAGCAGCAAACCAACCATGATCCCAAAACCTTGCTACAGTTTTCAAACAAGTGACTTCCTATTTAAATTTTGCTAAAGCACCAAACACCACTTATTAATTAATTTTCTTTCATGCAAAACACCGATTCATGGTCATATGATCAATAATGTATATAGGCATGTAAGACAATATATCTCTACATGTATATAATCACATACATAGCAAAACTTGATCTATATATATAGTGATATTAAAACTTAAAATTAAACATTTGTTCACGTACATCTTCTATAATAGTAACTCATTATTAAAGACTTGAAAACATGACTAGATATATATATTTATACATGTCTATATATATGGAGGCATATATTACACTAAGATAATTAAACAGTAGATTATTTATATTATATAGTACTTATATATAATTTTGGTAGCAACTCTTCCAAAGATTCATTTTCTTGAACGTTAATTCAATTTGGTATGAGTTTGAAAGGTGGCTTAGAAAAAGTTGGCGATGGATCATATCGTCCATAATCTTTTGTATTAGCCCTAAGAAGCCTCTCATGGATGCTTCTTACTTCTTCTTCATTCATTTCCCTCCTTGTTGTTACCTATCAAAATCAAAATATAGCATGACTACATATATAAGTAAAAAAAGAGAGTAAGTAATTAACAAATTAATTAGTAAATAGCGACCAAAATTTCTAGTGTACATTTTATTTTTCAACAGGAAAATTTCTAGTATAAATGGAAATGCTACAAAATAAACGTCAAAAATTGAAAACAATAGTTTTCTATGTTTATTTTTTAAACAATGAATTATTTAAAAAGTTGAAAAAATAACGATGAAAATTTAAAGACAATATGTCAAATATAAAGCTATTAAGTGTTAGAGACGAAAAATTTAATGGTCAAGAAATAACGAAGATACTTCAACCTAGTTACACTACAAGTGCGCTCTAACTCTTCTTTCTTTGTCTGCGCGAACAAGGCCCCAAATTAAACAAGAAATAGAAGTGAAAATGAATTAAAAGAGGGCTCCTATTTTATAAGTTGAGTCAAAAAATGAATTTCATGAGTATTTCAAATAGAAATATAACTTAAATGTGGGTAATTCATGAGTTTTGCACCATTTGATAGTTAGGTATACAAGGCTTTAAGCATGATAGAAAGAGGGATGGGGTGAGAGAGATGTGGCTAGCTAGATAAATAAAGAGAAAGCTAACTTATAATTGGTGCTTAAGTAACCAAATATTTAAGATCTCTATTAATAAATAGTTAGAGAAATATTTATTTTGTGCTTAAAAATAAATATATGCTATTGAAGTGAATTGCGTGTCATGCATACCTCTTGGACAACATTCACATCTTCATCTGAGATTTTGATGAAATTTGATGCTCGACCTGCATATGCAATAAGAACACATAGGTAACTTTTCTTTCATATAGTTTATCTAATATATATAATTGAACATTATGAAAAAAAAATCATTTCAAAGATTAAAGTTACCAAGTTGATCACATGCCTTGCACTTATGAACCAAAAGAATCAAATTATGGAATCAAATTTAATTAATTTACATATGCCAATGTTAAACTAAGCCCAACAACATGGTATAAATTTAATATATAATTAAGAAGACCTAAAAAGACTAACCAGCAAAAGAAGTTTCTAAAAGTGAGCCAGAAATGAGGAGGAAGAAGAGTGTGAACTTCTTGAGAAACATGAAATCCATTTTGGTATTTTTCTACATGTACTTTCACAAAACTAATGTTTCCTATGTATAATGCAAGAAGAAATAAATTCCCCAAGGAGGAAGCCTTTGTTGACAACAAAACTGAAGTTGACAGTTTTATTAATTTTTTGCACTAATCATAATTAAAAATAAAGCATAATAATTAATATTATTCAAATGAAAAGAAAAGGTAAATGTAAACCACTTTGCTTTTGTTGGGGCACTAAAGTCTAATAAGTTAGTGGAATAAATTAATTAGGATAATATAATTTCAAATCAAACCTTAGTGGAAATTATTGTGTACTCCCTAGCTTTACAACAAAACTAATCAAATTTTTTATATAGTGTACCAAACTTTAATTAATATGTGACAACATTTTTTTCTGTTTTGTTTTGGACAAAATAGCTTTAAAAGCAACTTGCATGAAACTACAACCTTTGCATATCTAAAAGAGGGATTGAAACCACATATTCTATTTCATACCCTTTTAGTGAAAAACCCTAGTAAAAAACTAGTTCAACAATTAAAACACAAGAGCCTATTTATTACTTTCATAAAATGCTTTCTATTTTCTTTTTCAATATAATTTTTTATAGGCAATGTTTTTGTTAATAAGTTATGTTACAATTTTTTAAGGGAGGGGAAAAGAAAAAATTTATTATGAAAATGAAGAGAAGAAATTTTTGACAAAAGTGTTATTATTTTTATTTGAAAAAATGGAAAGGGATAAGAAAATATTGGTGATTAATTTAATTAGTTGCAAGTAGCATACGATTGACACGATATTAATCATAATTTTTATCATAATGTATTTGGCAATAATTATGAATTTGATCTCATCCATTAGGCTAAGTTTTATTAGCTAATCATAGAATTAAAAGGGGATAATGGAAAGTAAGAAAGCATGCGGAGGGATTAAAGGGAGATAGGTCTAAAGGTTGTTTTACACAAAGTGATATTAGGTTGGGATAAAATAATATTTGTGCATGGATAAAATAATATTTATGCATTGTAAGTGCTTCCAATTATCCTTAACGACAAATAAGATGCACTAATTAACAATGAAAGGACATTTGTGGAGAATAAAGATGAGCACTCAAGACTTTAAATACTCTTATCTCTTCTACTTCTTTTAGTTTTAGAATGTTTGTGAGTTCCCTTAAGTCAAGCACTATCTTTGATTAGAGGATTCCTTCACCTTTCTTAGGCTATAATTGGTCAATTTGCAAGGACTAATTGGTAGAACACAACATCACAACAACTCTAAGAATGTATTTCTCAAAGAACAGATTGTATAATATTCGACTAAGAGTTATATTTTAATTTAACCAAAATATAGAGTTGTGTTCTTGTTTTACTAAATGGCAAACCAAATATATTGACAAAAGTAGGGAACAAAGAAAAATTAAATCCACCGATTGTTAGTTGGTTTGTGGTGATTGACGCTGAACTTGGTAGGGAGACCACGGTTCGATCCCCCGCAACTGCAATCGGGAGGGGGCTGGAACCACTTGATGCGATAACTGACCCCTGAACTAGATTCAACTGGTGGTGAAAACAAAAATAAAATAAAATTAAATCCCATAGAAAAAAATGAGGCTAAAGACAACCTTATAAGCTCATAGAACTTTTTTAATATCCCATTGATTTTCTCGTGCGCCCAGATAAATTTTTAAAATACTTTTGACCGTAATTTAACTAGCGAATAGAATTCGCTAATAGTGGATATGTAAAAATATTTAAACTAACAACCGTTTTAGATTTCACCTCTGCATAAATCCCATAGAAACTTTCAATTTTTTTTGTCATTCGCTACTTTTATGTAGCAGATTGTACCAACATAGTATAAACTTAGCTCCACCTCTTTTCCCCTAATTCTTCCATCAATTCCAAACGACTTTCAACTTCTCAAAAAAGTTTCAAAACCCCAAAAACTGAAACCAACTTCAAACCTACCATTTGAACATGTTTTTGTGGTCAAAATTTGCTAAGTGACCCAAGAGCAATAAAGTAGTTAATTTATATAATCCTTAGCCTCGTTTGTTTGTGTTAAATTTATGTTTTAATTTACGATTTTCATCCCAATGTAATGCGTTGTTGTTTTTTACTACTACTTTTAAGTTTTGTTCAGTTATGGTTCACTCGCTAATTAAGTAGCGAACATCTCTGTTACGGAAAACAATCAATAATAACAAGAGATGTAGATTCAAATTGATACAAAATATCAAAATATTGATTAACCATATTACAACCGAAAGCAAAATCACATTGCGTTATTGGAAAAAATTTGTTACAAGGTAAAACAAAGTAATTTAAAACCTTAGACAAAAAAAATTATATCAATTTAAAAAGACCATCGAGTGTGTCAACTTCAAATTTAATATAAAAATGGAGGACTAAATGAAATCTCCCTCCAAGAAATAAAAGGTGGGTAGACCAAGCTTTTATTTTTGGTCATGGAGGCTACCACACTTGGTTGTTCCCACATTTCAGTTTGTCAAATGTTCCGATTTAGCCACAAAAATTCCATCGTTAATTATCATAATGTTTCCAATTATCATATTAAAGAATATCGATAAGAACATTATGAATAACCAACAAAGAACTATGCTGTCGTTTCCACAGAAAATGACAACTAAACAAAATGTAAGTGAAAGAAGAAAAAAAAACAGAAGTAAGAGAAGGAGAGAAGAGAAAGAGATATTTACGAAAATTTTGTATGTGTCCTATTAACCAATGTCATATCATATCCGTAAAATTGGCCAATCAAATTTTTATGGTAAATGGTTAGGTTCAGTGACATTATGGCAAGGGATAACAGTTTCACAGTTGATTCTATCTCTTAAATAACAATTTCACATTCCCTTCTTCTCTTGGCATTCTTCTCTTCGATTGATATAAGTTATTTGAAAACTGTAGTGAGCTGGGGAGTTATTTGAAAACTGTGGGATATAGTTATGTTCCATCAAATTTCATACTTTTGGCAATTGCTTCTAAATCAAGGAGTGTGTTTTTTTTCTGCTAAAAAAAAAAAAAGATTTGTTGGATTATGATTTTATTTATTAGCCTTATCCTTTGGCATGCATAGTTGCTTAATTTTATAATTATTTTTTGACACATAATACTATTTTAGGATTAAAATGTCCATTTTTGGTAAAGAGTTTTCATAATAACGACTATTCTTGCAAACTGCAATATTATGAAAGACTACGTAACCATTAAAATTTAGTGAAAACTAAACTAAAAAACCTGTTACCTTGTCATTGTTCCTCGCGGCGCTATAGCGGTATAGCGTCGCAGCAAAATAATTTAGTAGGACTAAAAATATATTTAACTCAAACATAAATCTTTATTTATTTATTTTTTGTGGGCAAAAGGGGCATAGCCCCAAACATGTCAAAAAATCTGTTTAAAAGAGTTTTAAAAACGTAATGCTCCTTCTGTCTCTCTTTGTATCACACTCACACCCCAAACAAAGACGTATTTGTGAATATCTCAAACGTATTTGATAATATATTTTTTTTGAAAAGCAATAAAAAAAGTGAATACTAATAGGATATCTCAAATGTATCCTATATTAAAAAAAAGTAAACAATTATAAAATATTGGATACTTCTAAGATATTCGGGACCTCTTTCCCCCGGAAATCAAAGGGTTAAAAAAAATTATTAGCATTAAAATGAAATATAGCCTATCATACAACAAAAGCAATAAATATTTATAAATAAAGATCTGCCCATACAGAAAGAATGTCCATCTATATATCCTCTCACCCAATGACAAGAGTTTAGAATGGACACTTGTGTTATAATAAACACAAGTCATTAATTGCTTTACAGACTATAGGCTAGAAACTTACATGCAAATTGCACTATGGTGTCCAATTCACAAATCAAACTGAAAGTATAATATATTCATTCCAATTAACATTGGAAGAAATTAGGTTTAAATTCCATTGAGAGCCAAAAGTTCACAAGAACATGATCAATAATATTGAACAAGATGACTATGATGAGGAACCAGCATCACCCAGTTTTTCATTTTCTTGGCGTAGACTGTTCTCTCTCCTAAAAGCATCCTTAGCACCCTGTCCCTCGGAAGAAAAACGACGAATTCTTATATATATATATATATCAACAAAATGTAACAGGTAAATTTTTGCTTCATGCTAAAGTGCAAACCATATGATACAAACTGATGCAAAGTGCAATTAGCTATCGATGCACAAACTTCAGGGATCACTTACTTGAAAGATGGTTCCTAACATTTTCAATGCTTTGGCCCGAGCCTTCAGAACATCTTTGGACACGCTAGGATCCTTAAGAACCTGAGAAAAATAATGAGTGTTTTCTTAAAACTTGTGAATCTATGCTTAATTAGGAGGTAGGTTATACGATATTGATATGATATTAGTCAAGAGTCTAATTTTTAAGTTATGGATAGAAAATACGGCAACTTACTGCTTGACAAACACGTGACAGAGTAGATTCAATATCAATCACATTTATCTGCCATAAGGAATTAATCATGGCATCCTTCTTATCTTCAAGAGCTTTCATTATGTTTTCTTCTTTATTTTCTCCTTGATTTAGCTTCTTGAGCTCTTCTTGTATTTGAATTAGGGACACGGCTCCTACAGAAGTAGTTAAGTTCCGTTAGAACCTACACGAGCAACTTTAAGAAAACATTTCAACTTGATAGACTAATGTAGTCTACTACCTGAGGCTGCCGTCACTTGTGACTTTATACGGTGTCCTTTGTCTCGTACCCACTCTGCCAAGAAGGGAACATTCATGAACCGGATATCCTTTCCTAGTTCTTTTGCTGCTTTTCGTGTGTAGATATAACCAATTGTATGTAGCATGGCCTCTCCAAAAGCTGAAAATAATGTTAGATGTTAACAAAATTCCAGGCGTGAACAGACACTGTCGTCCCTAAGGTTGCTGCCAGAGATTAAAACCGAGGAAAAGGATTATGTATGATGAAACCCATACTTTTGAATTACAAAATTAAGGATCTAATGTATACACAAAATGTAATAACTACAAGAAATATTGTAATTAATGTGATTAGAATACATTATCTTCTGTCCCCGTGAGCATAACTCAGTTGGTATAGGGACATCGCACTTTATATGCAGGAGCTGGGGCTATAATAGACTAAACACTTCATCACAGGACGATCAAAATCCTTAAAAATTGGACATTGTTTGGACGTTTTCCATTGGTAGCATGCAAAATGTCATTCAAATAACATTGAAGCATTCTGCTAGAATCTATACTACATATTGAATTTGAGTTTTACTTTCTTTGAACATTTCCATTTATTATCCACGCAGAAGAATTAATAATGCATAATAACAGAGTTTAGTTAAACAAAACTTAGTGTTCACATCAATAACTGAATAATTTCTTTCAAGCCTTTGAGTATTGAAACCTCAAATAGTGCCCAAAAAGGTCTCAACTCTCGATTGATGGCCAATAGAAAACCACAAGTTGGCAATTCGGCATAAACAACAAATTGATATTTTTAATAATTATAAGCTTTAGTTATTGAAACTTTGAATTTCAGGATTATCATTCAATAATACACCATTAGAATTACAGGATAAACAGAAGCGATTTACCGGCTTTTGAAAGATTACGAGCTTCAGAATTTCCCCATGCTGTAAATTCTTCTTCTCTACCATCAACAAATGGTTGCAGACGGTCTTTCAGAATTGTTATCAGCTTCAGTTCTCTTTCCTTCTGCCATGCCTACAGATAAAACAGTAGGAAACAGGCTTTAGCTACCAAAATAGGGAGCTAAACAGTCGGACACAAAAAAACTGTATTAGAGCATTAAAAAAAAGAATACTTTCATCTTTTCTTGAATTCTCTGCAGACGAACTTGCATATCCGCTGAAGCGTCTTCCTCAACTTCTATAGATGCTAAATTAGCAAGTGCAAGTTTTCCAATATATTCTTCAAAAAAATCACTTCCAAAAAGCATTCCAAATACAGTTGTAGGGTCCATCATGGAATCTCTGAAAAACACAGAAAAAAAATTGTTATTATCGGCTTTCATAATTGTTATGGTAAACCTAAAAGTCCCACATCGCTTGGGAATTGAGGCTAAGAGTAGTATATATACAACGCCCACACTCCTCAACCCACCAAGGCGCCTTTTACAAAGGACAAAACCGTGAGGGCTCTCATGCGGCCCAAAGCAGACAATACTTTGGAACGTGTTGTGGCGTACTTGAGGGTGGAACGGAGCAATAATTGATAAACATACATTGAAATTATCGTCTATGTTGTTAGACTGATATCATGGAGAGTAAAAAATGATTTCTTCTTTATTGCAAGAAATAGAATTCTAGGCCAGACCCAATGTAGGTAAAGACCCAAAAATACAATTGGTAAAACCAGAGATATTTGACTCTCAACTTTGGGAAGGGTGAAATTATTATTAATTAAAGTGGCACTAATAATCATCTTACAACTATTCTTAATTAAACTATGTCCCTTAAGGTTACAAGGTAAAGCTTTTAGCACTGAGATGACACCTGATTGACTTTCGTACTTCCTTTACAACGATCATAAAAAAGAATCCCTCTAACCCCCTGTGTGTTAAGATGCATGTAGTAACTGTTAATTATTGCTGGACTGCATTACGTGGCTGTTTTATCTTTATCCTCTATTGTTTCAATTTTTTGTTTATCCCACATTCCTAATTTTATGGTGATGTGGTTGTGTTCTGTTTTGATTTTGAAAAAACACAATTTAGTGTATTGCTTCAGTCATTAATAAACTGAATTTCCCTATTTCATCTCAGTGTTATTCTCTTCAACGTATTTTATATTTCATTCTTCAATTGTATTCTGCCATAAACTAACAGTAACCAACAAACTAACAATTTCCCAACTAATTAATCAACTATTGGGTTCCCTTGGCCTGGTTATTAAGCAACTCATCCCCAAAGTATGTACCTTTTACTAGGTGAAAACCAGGGAAGGTTGTTTGAAACTTCATCAATTGCCATGAATTTTAACAATCTGGGAGAGTATGCCATTTGACCAATATCCTGTGGCTGGGTCTGTATTTCCCAATTCTCGGATAAGTCATCATGATCTGGTAGGGACTGGGATTGTGATGCATCAAAAACAGTCTTCTACAGAGGCAGACATGAAAGACTGGAAGCACTCTACAACCTTATAAGGGCCACAAAACCGTGGCTTCAGCTTCTCTCCTCTTCTTGGCTAGTGACCTTAGTCTATATAGCTGAATTTTTAAGTAAATCTAATCATGTACCTGGAATTCCACCTCTCTTCTCTTTTTGTTAGCCTACATCTTCATGCGCTCTTAGCCCTTTCCAAATTCTACTTTTAACTGATGCAGCATGTAGTCCCTTTTTCTAGTTAATTCGTAAACTTCCTAAACTTTAGAAGGAAAAGTACTCCCTTTAAAATGAAGAGGGGATTCTCTTATAAAGTTCCTAATAAAGGGATCATTTTGATTGAGCTGTTGTAGTTGGTATTGAACCAAACTTTAGCACAACTCATCTAGAGAGGCCACTATATAGGATGGTGCCCAAAAGAATATCCGAGACATGTTTCAAAGAACCTATTCCCCATCTCTATTTGATACCTTTATTTGGCATCTGTTTGAGAATGTTAAGTTATGCTATATTTTAGTTGGCTCCTGTTTGCACAAAGAGCTCTGACCAGAATTGATTAAGAAAAATTTGGTCTCTATCAGCTTATACTAATAAATGCTAATTAGAAAGTAAGGAAATACAATTACAAAGTTGAATCTATTATAATTTTCATATTTAAAACAATACCCATAAAACAGGTTAACACATATAGATCACTCCCAACTGCAAGATCTTGAAACTGTTCTGTGAGACGAGAAGTCCTTTGTTGTATACATCTGCTAAACGAAGTCCTAAAGGGATGTATGCTGTAGCTATAAAACTACTATCTAATTTCGCCTAAATGAAGTTTCGGCCTATCTCTATGTGCTTTGTCCTATAATGTTGAATTGGGTTGTATGTCATGCTAATGGCTGACTTATTGTCACAAAATAGCTTTATAGAAGCTTATTTTTTATTTTGAGGTCATCAAGTATAATTTTGATCCATAAAAAACACAAACAGTTGAGCCATATCTCCAAAATTTTCCTTGGTACTTGACCTTGCAACTACATTTTGCTTCTTACTTCTCCATGACACCAAATTTCCACCCATAAACATGCAACACCATGCAGTGCATCACCTATTTATAATCAAACTTGCATTGTCTAAATCGGTATACACCTCCATGGACAGTTTCCCTTCTTTATTTAATAATAATTTGTCTCTCGTGGATCTAGCATAAACTGACTCACCACACTAGCTGTAGATTCCATGTCTAGCCTGGTGGGCCAGATAGATGAGTTTTCCCACAAGTCTTTGACGTTTGACCGTCTCCACTTGTGGACTTCCCCAGCTCTTCCAATCTTGTGATTTTGCTTTATAGGGTCTCAAGTGGTTTGCAACCAAAGTAACCCATATCCTTAAGAAGGTCGAGCATATAATTCCTTTTGGAGATAAAGGATACCTTGATTGGAGAAGGCAACCTCTATCCCAAGGAAGTATTTCAGCTTTCCCAAGTTCTATATATTGAACTGGGATGCTAACGTTTCTATTATAACCTGATCTTCAATTTCATTGTTCCCTAAAATAATTATATCATCTACAACTACAAGAAGTGTGAGTTTTCCATTTTGAGAATGTATTATAAAGAGACTATTGTCACAAGGTTAGGAAACCATAGCCCGAGTCAACCACCAAAAACAAGCACAGGGAAACTGCTTGAGGCCATATATAAGGTCTTTATTAATCTACACACCTTATTCCTTCCATCAGTGGAGTCATATCACGACGAAATGTCCATATTTTCTTTGTACTCCAAAGAAATTCATTCTTAACATTGAACTGGTATAACTCAGCCAAAATGAGTTGCTAAAGAGAGGATAATCTACACTGTACTGAGCAATCCTACGTGTTCTGATCCCATATTGACATTGATTAGCTATATGGCCAAAGTATTTATTATAAGGGGTTTGAGAAATCCTACACGTTGAGCTAGCTTCTGGGGTTGAGTGGAGCCTAGATTCTAATACATCTAAAAAAACAGTCTTAGACTTGGGAGTTGGGCTTAACTCAACTCTACAAAACCGGCTTGTAAGGTGATGATTGCCCTCACTTACAAACATATGTTCAAGCCATCTCGCAACCGATGTGAGAACAATAAGGTTTATAACAAAAAGGGAAAATATCCAAATAAATAACATGATAAAATAAATATGCTAACTAACACAATTATGATCAATTTCATAACAAAAATAATATAAGTATTCTTAAATATATTCCATGCTATCTCCTCTTGCATTTAGTTTTCTGTTCTTTGTAATACAAAATGGGATATTTCATTCTCTTAACATCTAAACAAATTGATATTTAGTAAGATTACTTGGTACTATTAGTATTAGTTCTCAACTGAAATTTTGATAATTCCACATAGTGGAAAGTATTCACAGATCTGGTATGGCAAGGTCAAATTGAAGTTTTTCTTGAAGAAAGCAGTTGTACAACTTTCTCCAAGTGTATATTTGATTTTGAGGTGAATTGCTTTCTTTTTTTAAAAAATTTTTAAAAACGTGATTATATGCACTTGGTTAGATATCTAACTTGCAACAACAAAAAAACATTTTATAAGCGCTACTTAAGCCAAATTTCTAGGCAATGTGGGACTAATTCCCACTCCTTCACAACCAACACATTGAAGGTGTTGGAGGCTGCAGCAAAAACAGCTCAAATGCTTGCAATTAGACGGCTGGGGGAAAACCGAAATTAGGTTGGAATTTCCAACATCAGGAAAGGAACATACAGTGAGTATTGCATATTTTTGGTGTCAGCTAGAATCTAGTGAAGATTATAGAGAAAATCAATTAAAGACATTAAGTTCACCATTTTATGGAGCTTAATTTCTTGCAATCTCTTACTATTAGTTAATTACTTTTCAGACATGTAGGGCTCTATAAACTTACTGTGACACTCCTGCCTTTCCATTCCTGTCATATGCTTCACGCTTCTCAGGATCGCTTAAAACCTGGTAGGCCTCGCCAAGCAGCTGGTATAGATACCAAACTTAGATAAGTATATTGAAAAAATAAATAAAGTGAATAGAGAGAGAATCCCCAAAGATGAGTCCCTACATACAATACTGTTTCTGAATATCCAACCATTACAAAGATGTAAATAGTTTTGTTAATAAAATTCATTAATATTGGCTAGTATTATGAAGCCAAAAAAGTGGGATTCTTAGTTCATACCTGAAAATTTTCTGCAGCCTTAGGATCTCCGGGATTTTTATCAGGGTGAACTATTCTTGCCTGTAAAATGAAGATATTTATCTCAAGTCATTATAAGATTCATGCCTTAAGGACTCTATTCTTAGGGGTTTATTGAATTCAAAACTTGATGAATAATTCAAACAAGGGCTACATTACATAGCATCTTAAAAGAACCAAATTGGCTGAGTGATATATAAACTGTGTAGTAATCCAAACTCAGAATGAGTAAAAATTTCGGAAACAAAGTGTAACAATATTTTACTTACATAATCGGCACTAAAAATATAAACATGTTATGTTACACACCATAATTAACATAAGCACTATGTCCATAAGTTATTGTCAGCTTATTTTCATAAGCTTTTCAAGATAGGTTATACAAAACCAGTTTGACTTTATTTTATCTTTTGTCAATTGTCATAGAAATAGCTTATACATAAGCGCTTATACAATAAGCGCTTATGCATAATTGAAGGGCCTATAGAATGAAAAATTGCACACGATCCAATCTGAGTTTATGATTGATAATGATTAATAATTATTTACCTTGACATAATAAGCTTTCTTGATATCTGCAGCAGATGCATCAACACTAACATCTAATGTATCATAGTAAGCAGTTTCCTTCACCATTGGTTGTTATAATTCAAAATTCAAATCTATAAAATCATGCAAATGGAAAAAAAAACAGCATAACCCAGAAAATGAAGGAAAAAAGTAATTAGTATCATGATATATATGAATTGAAAAAAGATAAAAAAAAAAAAAAAAAAAAAGAAAGATGATGAAGGGGTTTGATAACCTTGATTTTAGAAGCAACCCAGCAAGCAAAAATGGAAAAAGTTTCCAACTTGAAATTAAAAGACAGGGATTTCGAAGGAATCCAGATTTCAGGTGGATCCGTGTGGCAAAAAAACAAACGCTGTCGTTTTAAGCTAATTTTTTTTTAAGCTGAAATCAGAATCGAACCGATCATTAAAAAAATTTCTTCCACCCATGTATATAGCTGGGTATGCGGGCGTGGCCCATTTAAACTGCCCCGCATATTAAATGGGGCAAACAAACTCGTCAGCAAATGTAAACGAGTTATGATAATTAGACTTGAGTTCGATCTGCATTAGCCCATGGATTATTACAGAAAAAAAAAGATATATTTTTAAAATATTGATACCATAAAACTTTAAAAACCTTAAAATAATAACTCTGATACCATAAAATAAACTTTAATCTCTACGAGACCTCTTACGAGGCTCTGATACCATAATAACTCTGATACCATAATAGAGAAGTAGGAGTCTGTAATGCAAAGGTTAACGGAGATACTAATTTTGAACTAATTGATGGCCTAATACCTCTAGGGGATGATGAAGATGAAGGATAAAAGGCTGGTAAAGCTAATGGGGTTAATGGAGTAAATTTATTTTGGGTCGTTAATGAGGAAGAAGCAGAAGGGTTCTGTAATATCTGTTTTGCTGTAATAATCTTTTTAGATTCCTCCAGAGGAGGACCATAATTATCTTTTTTGCTCGGCTCTGATACCATAATAACTGGATCGATAATGAGTTCATAAAAACAAAACATAATCCATAAAGTAGTATGAGAAAATAATGGAAGATCGTCAAGAAACCAATCTAATTCAGTTGTTAATAGGAATATAATTTGAAAAGTAAAAATATGAAAGATAAGATTATACTGAGAAAACATTTTATTGATATTGGAAAATACTTACAAAGGTTTTTAAGAGCTCGAGAATTCTTTCAGAGATTGATTCCTAGAGAATTTTTCGAATGCTCTCCTAATGAGACTAAGCCAACCTTATATAGAAGAGAAGGCTGCTAATGGACTGACAGCTGTCAGTTACTGAAATAATTACATCGTGTTAATTTTCCTAATACAACCAAATGACTTTTAAAAAGAAAAATAATGCTGTCTGCCGCTCATAAAGTTTGTCGGCCACGAGAGCAATAATAACAAAAAGACAAAAGACTTTACAAAAGTAAGATAATGATGATGACCATGATAAAAAGCTGTCGGCCATGAACCTTTTAAAAGTAAGAGATTCTTTGTCGGCCATAATCTCAATAATGCGGGTCTTTTAATGATTGCTTAATCCTGTAGATCCACTAATCCGAAACAGTCATCTTCGTTCTGCTGAGTCAAACTCTGAGAAGAACCAATAGAGTCTTCGTCGTTGTTAATATCTGATTCTGAGATGGCTGCTTGAAGCTTTTTAAGTAATTCTTTTTTATTTGTTGAAGATGATAGATCAGCCAAAAATTTTGATTTTTCGGCTAGAAATTCACTTTCTTGGGTAATATCCACCCGTTTAATGAGCCATTGGGAGTGCTTAGCAAACCAATTCTGTAAAACTTGAGCATTGATTAAGTCTGGATTAAACTTATTCCACCACTTAACCTTAATACATCTTATGATCCAGTAAACTTGACTATTTGGAATTGATAATTCTTTTCTGAATGTCCAGGAAGTAATCCACGCTATTCCAAAGGTAGCATGAAAAGCTAATATCTTTAAATGATCTGGAATTTTAATTTTTTCGCTAAAAACCTCAAAGGCTTTAGCTGCATAATCTGGGAATATATTTGCTTCTGGTCCCCATTCATGGAACCACTTAATGAACCATAAAGGAAACTTTAAAGAAAAATCTTTTTTAAACCAAATGAACCAGGAATGGTCAAAAGGTTGATAATATAGCATGTTAGACCATGCGTCCATATAATCGTAATAATTATAATGCTGAGGCGAGAAACGCCTAGAAAAACTTCTGGTATGAGAAGGATGAGCCTTCCAATCAGAAGGAGATAATATTTTTAAAATCTTGAATTTTGAAAAAATAATTTTTGTTTTATCATTCTTGTCATAAGTATGAGTTATGTCAATGGATTCAGTATCCACCAATATAAACTCATAAAATAATCGGGTTTTTTCTGGGCTTGAAGGGAGATAATGAAAACCTTGGGGAAAGAATTTAGAAGTAATTTGTAATGCTGAACCTTCTGAATTATATTCGGGTTCTAAAAGGAAAAGAATCTTTTTGTAATCTTTTTCTAAGAAAGGACAGGATAATGAATCTGGGGGAGTATAGAAAGGTAATTTTTCTGGAGCTTTGGAAGGGGTATTTAATGAAGTAGGAGTCTGTAATGCAAAGGTTAACGGAGATACTAATTTTGAACTAATTGATGGCCTAATACCTCTAGGGGATGATGAAGATGAAGGATAAAAGGCTGGTAAAGCTAATGGGGTTAATGGAGTAAATTTATTTTGGGTCGTTAATGAGGAAGAAGCAGAAGGGTTATGTAATACCTGTTTTGCTGTAATAATCTTTTTAGATTCCTCCAGAGGAGGACCATAATTATCTTTTTTGCTCATTTTCCCTGTAAAAATTCTCTAGTAAGAAAATCTGGTAATGAATTCTTTTCTCCTTTAATATGTTCAATTTCAAAATCAAAACAAGATAATAAAGCTTGCCATCTGGCAAAAATATGCTTAGAAACTAAATTTTTAACGTCCTTTTGTAAAACTTCTTTTGCAGCTTTACAATCAGATCTTAGTAAAAACTTTTTTGAAAATAAGTCATCTTGAAATTTAGTAATACATAAAACAATGGCTAAAACTTCTTTTTTAATAGTACTATAATTTTGTTGTGCCGGATTCCAAGTTCCCGAATAATACCTAACAACTTGTTCTTTGGATGATTCTGATAATATTTGTTTTAAAATTCCTCCAAATCCTACCTCAGAGGAATCAGTTTCTACTATAAGGAAGGCTTGGGGATCTGGGATTCCTAAGCAGGGTAATTTTTTAATTAGCTGTTTAATTTGTCTAATACTTTGACTCATAGATTCATCCCATGGGGGAGGATTCTTTTTAAGTCTTTTGAATAAGGGTAAACAAATGACTCTAATGTTTGGTATGAAGTCTGCTACATAATTCACACATCCTAAAAATCTTTGTAATAGGGTTTTATCTTTTAATTCATCAGGGAATTTATCTCCAAATTCTATAGCTCTACTAATGGGAGTAATGGTTCCTTGATATATGTTAAATCCTAAGAATCTAACATTAACTTGGAATAATTTCATTTTTCTAGCCGATAATACTAATCCATTATTCTTAATAATTTCAAAGAATTTTTCTAAATGATCGAAATGTTCATTTAGAGATTTAGAGAATACTAATATATCATCTAAATAGACGATAGTAAATTCTTGGTAATCATTTAGTATATCATTCATAATATGTTGGAATTCACTAGGAGCATTTTTTAAACCTAGCGGCATAACATTCCATTCATAATGACCAAATGGAACTACGAAAGCAGTTTTATATTTATCTTTTTCTTCTAATTGTATTTGATAATATCCTGACTTTAGATCAAATTTTGAAAATATAATTGAATTAGATAATCGTCCTATTAAATCTTTTTTATTAGGAATCGGATACCTAATCCATTGCAGTACTTTGTTTAAAGGCTTATAATTAATAACTAATCTGGTAGCACCTCTTTCTAATTCTCCTGGGTTGTTAACGTAAAATCATGTACAACTCCAAGGTGATTTACTCGGTCTAATTAATTTTTTATCTAAATAGTCTTTAATTTCCTTCTTACAATAATCCAAGTATTGTTGATTCATTTGTATTGGTCTTGCCTTAGTGGGTATAGACCTTTCATTAAAATCAGGTTCATAAGGTAATGATACTATATGCTTTTTTCTATCCCAAAAAGCATTAGGATGTTCAGAGCATATTTCTTTTTCAAATTGTTGCTGTAATAAAATAATTTTATCTTTTATATTTTTTGATTCTAATTGATTTTCTATTCTCTTATATTGAATTTCTTTATTTAACATAGTAATATGTTTTTTCTTCTGAGTAATTAAATTAATGGTCGAAATAGAAAGATTCTGAACAGTATTCAAATCTTTTGTTCTAGGTGATTCAAAGAATTTAAATATAACTTCTCTTCCCAGGGCTTTTTAAGTTATAGCCTCGTGAGACACGGTGAAAGGGTATAATAATGAAAGAAAAGGAGTTCCTAAAATAATATGTTGATGTATATTTTTTACTAATAAAAAATGAGTTCGATAACAGACATGATCTTTGCAGATCTTAGCATCTGTTAGTTTATATTGAACCTGTAATTTATGGCCTCCAGCGCCACTTAATCCTTGTAAAGTTTTCTCATAAAATTTTGTTGGTATTAATCCTTCCTGAATGCAGTTCATATCTGCACCAGAATCTACTAATGCTACTAGATCAAATCGTTGATCTTTAACTAATAGAGTAATTGGACAAAGCCATTTGTGTGTAATCATTCTATTTAAAGTAGCAATATAGGAAGGATCATCATCCCTAATATTTGATGTTCCCTCTTCATTATTTATAATTTGTTTTCCTTTTAATTCAAAATATTTAATTTCTAACTCTAAATCTTTTGCCTTTAATAATTCTATTTCTTGTTTCATAACTGAAATTTCATTTTGCAAGTCTTTAATAGTTATTGGGGGAGTAATACTAGGTTTAAACCTACTCATAATTTCTTTAAACTCTATTTTATGAACTGTATTTTTATGCTTTTCTTCTCGCTCTATCATATTTTTAATTTGTATCATAAATTCTTCTTTTTGAGCAGATTCAGGCATATCTTTTAATATATTAATTAAGGTTGTAGCTTGATCGCTAGTAATTACATTTATGGTTTTAATACACTTATCGCACGTACATAATTCTGCTCCTAAGCAACAATCCTCTTCAGAAATAACTTCTAATTCGGAATCAGTTAATACTTGATTAAGGTCATCCTCTTCATAAGAAGATTCTTCAGAGCTAACAGATGAAGTATCATTTAGCATAATATCTTTTAATACATTAATGAGATTTTCTTTTAATTGATCACTGATATCTAATTTATGAATCTCATTAATCTTTTGTTTAACACGGCATGTTTTTGCATAATGTCCAAAACGTCCGCACTTAAAACATTTAATTTCAGATTTATCCTTCTGATATTTTTTCTTCTTTCCTTTAGCTTTATAATTTTTATCTTCAGAAAACTCTTGATTTTTTCGTTTTTTATATGGTTTATAGCTACTCGATGGTTTTGAATAATTTTTCTTAGTCTTTTTACTAGGTGCTTTAATAGGTTCTATCCAAAATTGTTCGCAAAATGAACCTAATTCTCTTTTACTTTGAGTTACTTCAGATCTAATTTTATTTTGTATTTTAAAGTCGGTACATATTCCTATTCCAGTTTCTATAATTTGACTGGATATTTGACCAAATGTTAATATAGGGTAAGGAATTACTCCATTACTTTTAGCTTTAATAGCCATCCTAACTTTTTCTGCTAGTAATCTAGGTAATCCTGCTATAAAGCGTTCTTTCCAATAATCTGCACCACCATCAGGCCTATTGCATAATTTTGATAAAAACATATCTTTATACCAACGATAGTCACTCATCGTAGGACAATAAAGATTAGCTAATTGATCTGCAGCCTTTTCCTGTATTTGAGCTGGATCTCCTACAAAGTGTTTAGTAATCGTATATAATAAAGTATTTACAGCATCTTCTTCTCCTAAGACACCAGTGGTTGGGTCTAATTTTTTAGCTTCTAATATCGCCTGTTTTTCTTCCGTACTAATTATATTATCCCACCAACCTTTTAATTGACCAGTAAAACCAGTAATTATTATTATCGCTGCTTTTTTATCTGTGTTTTGTCCTAATGATTTAAAAGCTGTAGCTGCCATGGTCATTTCTTGAATAGTGTTTAATATATTTTGTTCGCTATGACCATCTATGTTCCATTCTATAATGGATGTACCAGAATAAGAACTGGACACCATATCTCTAGCTTCTTCAAATTGAAGATCTGGAAAACTGGGCTTAGGATAATAATTTCTAGTTTTTCCTTGATATCCCATGTTTTTTCTAATTCTATTTATTTCAGAATTATCCTCATTTTCTAATATATTTAATTGAGCTTTCGCTTTTCCATTAATAGAAAGATCAGATGATTTTTTTATTAAATCATCTACTAATTCATCTTTTCTAGATCCTAATTTTACTTCACTTAAGTCTTTTTCAGGAACATTAATTAATTTGTATATAGGTCTTTGCGGATCTAAAGGAAAATCCTTATAAGACTCTATTTTATTAGGTGTAAGGGGAGTATGAGACATTTGAGTCTCTACTCTATCTAATTGGTTAGCTATAGTACTTAATATAGTATTTGAATAATTTAGCTGAGATGAAACTTTCCCTATATCAGCGTTTTCTGGTGATTTAAAGGGATAAGCTTCTAAAGATATATTATGACTTTCTACTTTAATAGCTTCTAAAGGAGGATGAACTGACTCAACCGTTTTATTGGTTAATGTTGTCCATTGTTTAGTAGTTTTTGAAGTAACGTTCACATAATTAGTCTGAACAAAAGGGTTAATTATTTTTTGTTCAATACAATATTCTTCAAACCAAGTGAAGAAATAGACATTAATTCTTTTGTTTTTAATATAGTCATAAAATTTCTTTAAATAATAGAATTAATGTCTATTTCTTCACTTGGAAAATATGAAAGATAAGATTATACTGAGAAAATATTTTATTGATATTGGAAAATACTTACAAAGGTTTTTAAGAGCTCGAGAATTCTTTCAGAGATTGATTCCTAGAGAATTTTTCGAATGCTCTCCTAATGAGACTTCTTCACTTGGTTTGAAGAAATTTTATGACTATATTAAAAACAAAAGAATTAATGTCTATTTCTTCACTTGGTTTGAAGAATATTGTATTGAACAAAAAATAATTAACCCTTTTGTTCAGACTAATTATGTGAACGTTACTTCAAAAACTACTAAACAATGGACAACATTAACCAATAAAACGGTTGAGTCAGTTCATCCTCCTTTAGAAGCTATTAAAGTAGAAAGTCATAATATATCTTTAGAAGCTTATCCCTTTAAATCACCAGAAAACGCTGATATAGGGAAAGTTTCATCTCAGCTAAATTATTCAAATACTATATTAAGTACTATAGCTAACCAATTAGATAGAGTAGAGACTCAAATGTCGCATACTCCCCTTACACCTAATAAAATAGAGTCTTATAAGGATTTTCCTTTAGATCCGCAAAGACCTATATACAAATTAATTAATGTTCCTGAAAAAGACTTAAGTGAAGTAAAATTAGGATCTAGAAAAGATGAATTAGTAGATGATTTAATAAAAAAATTATCTGATCTTTCTATTAATGGAAAAGCGAAAGCTCAATTAAATATATTAGAAAATGAAGATAATTCTGAAATAAATAGAATTAGAAAAAACATAGGATATCAAGGAAAAACTAGAAATTATTATCCTAGGCCCAGTTTTCCAGATCTTCAATTTGAAGAAGCTAGAGATATGGTGTCCAGTTCTTATTCTGGTACATCCATTATAGAATGGAACATAGATGGACATAGCGAACAAAATATATTAAACACTATTCAAGAAATGACCATGGCAGCTACAGCTTTTAAATCATTAGGACAAAAACCGATAAAAAAGCAGCGATAATAATAATTACTGGTTTTACTGGTCAATTAAAAGGTTGGTGGGATAATATAATTAGTACGGAAGAAAAACAGGCGATATTAGAAGCTAAAAAATTAGACCCAACCACTGATGTCTTAGGAGAAGAAGATGCGGTAAATACTTTATTATATACGATTACTAAACACTTTGTAGGAGATCCAGCTCAAATACAGGAAAGGGCTGCAGATCAATTAGCTAATCTTTATTGTCCTACGATGAGTGACTATCGTTGGTATAAAGATATGTTTTTATCAAAATTATGCAATAGGCCTGATGGTGGTGCAGATTATTGGAAAGAACGCTTTATAGCAGGATTACCTAGATTACTAGCAGAAAAAGTTAGGATGGCTATTAAAGCTAAAAGTAATGGAGTAATTCCTTACCCTATATTAACCTTTGGTCAAATATCCAGTCAAATTATAGAAACTGGAATAGGAATATGTACCGACTTTAAAATACAAAATAAAATTAGATCTGAAGTAACTCAAAGTAAAAGAGAATTAGGTTCATTTTGCGAACAATTTGGGATAGAACCTATTAAAGCACCTAGTAAAAAGACTAAGAAAAATTATTCAAAACCATCGAGTAGCTATAAACCATATAAAAAACGAAAAAATCATTATAAGAAAAATAAAGAGTTTTCTAAAGTTAAAAATTATAAAGCTAAAGGAAAGAAGAAAAAATATCAGAAGGATAAATCTGAAATTAAATGTTTTAAGTGCGGACGTTTTGGACATTATGCAAAAACATGCCGTGTTAAACAAAAGATTAATGAGATTCATAAATTAGATATCAGTGATCAATTAAAAGAAAATCTCATTAATGTATTAAAAGATATTATGCTAAATGATACTTCATCTGTTAGCTCTGAAGAATCTTCTTATGAAGAAGATGACCTTAATCAAGTATTAACTGATTCCGAATCAGAAGTTATTTCTGAAGAGGATTGTTGCTTAGGAGCAGAATTATGTACGTGCGATAAGTGTATTAAAACCATAAATGTAATTACTAGCGATCAAGCTACAACCTTAATTAATATATTAAAAGATATGCCTGAATCTGCTCAAAAAGAAGAATTTATGATACAAATTAAAAATATGATAGAGCGAGAAGAAAAGCATAAAAATACAGTTCATAAAATAGAGTTTAAAGAAATTATGAGTAGGTTTAAACCTAGTATTACTCCCCCAATAACTATTAAAGACTTGCAAAATGAAATTTCAGTTATGAAACAAGAAATAGAATTATTAAAGGCAAAAGATTTAGAGTTAGAAATTAAATATTTTGAATTAAAAGGAAAACAAATTATAAATAATGAAGAGGGAAAATCAAATATTAGGGATGATGATCCTTCCTATATTGCTACTTTAAATAGAATGATTACACACAAATGGCTTTGTCCAATTACTCTATTAGTTAAAGATCAACGATTTGATCTAGTAGCATTAGTAGATTCTGGTGCAGATATGAACTGCATTCAGGAAGGATTAATACCAACAAAATTTTATGAGAAAACTTTACAAGGATTAAGTGGCGCTGGAGGCCATAAATTACAGGTTCAATATAAACTAACAGATGCTAAGATCTGCAAAGATCATGTCTGTTATCGAACTCATTTTTTATTAGTAAAAAATATACATCAACATATTATTTTAGGAACTCCTTTTCTTTCATTATTATACCCTTTCACCGTTTCTCACGAGGCTATAACTTCAAAAGCCCTGGGAAGAGAAGTTATATTTAAATTCTTTGAATCACCTAGAACAAAAGATTTGAATACTGTTCAGAATCTTTCTATTTCGACCATTAATTTAATTACTCAGAAGAAAAAACATATTACTATGTTAAATAAAGAAATTCAATATAAGAGAATAGAAAATCAATTAGAATAAAAAAATATAAAAGATAAAATTATTTTATTACAGCAACAATTTGAAAAAGAAATATGCTCTGAACATCCTAATGCTTTTTGGGATAGAAAAAAGCATATAGTATCATTACCTTATGAACCTGATTTTAATGAAAGGTCTATACCCACTAAGGCAAGACCAATACAAATGAATCAACAATACTTGGATTATTGTAAGAAGGAAATTAAAGACTATTTAGATAAAAAATTAATTAGACCGAGTAAATCACCTTGGAGTTGTACATGATTTTACGTTAACAACCCAGGAGAATTAGAAAGAGGTGCTCCCAGATTAGTTATTAATTATAAGCCTTTAAACAAAGTACTGCAATGGATTAGGTATCCGATTCCTAATAAAAAAGATTTAATTGGACGATTATCTAATTCAATTATATTTTCAAAATTTGATCTAAAGTCAGGATATTATCAAATACAATTAGAAGAAAAAGATAAATATAAAACTGCTTTCGTAGTTCCATTTGGTCATTATGAATGGAATGTTATGCCGTTAGGTTTAAAAAATGCTCCTAGTGAATTCCAACATATTATGAATGATATACTAAATGATTACCAAGAATTTACTATCGTCTATTTAGATGATATATTAGTATTCTCTAAATCTCTAAATGAACATTTCGATCATTTAGAAAAATTCTTTGAAATTATTAAGAATAATGGATTAGTATTATCGGCTAGAAAAATGAAATTATTCCAAGTTAATGTTAGATTCTTAGGATTTAACATATATCAAGGAACCATTACTCCCATTAGTAGAGCTATAGAATTTGGAGATAAATTCCCTGATGAATTAAAAGATAAAACCCAATTACAAAGATTTTTAGGATGTGTGAATTATGTAGCAGACTTCATACCAAACATTAGAGTCATTTGTTTACCCTTATTCAAAAGACTTAAAAAGAATCCTCCCCCATGGGATGAATCTATGAGTCAAAGTATTAGACAAATTAAACAGCTAATTAAAAAATTACCCTGCTTAGGAATCCCAGATCCCCAAGCCTTCCTTATAGTAGAAACCGATTCCTCTGAGGTAGGATTTGGAGGAATTTTAAAACAAATATTATCAGAATCATCCAAAGAACAAGTTGTTAGGTATTATTCGGGAACTTGGAATCCGGCACAACAAAATTATAGTACTATTAAAAAAGAAGTTTTAGCCATTGTTTTATGTATTACTAAATTTCAAGATGACTTATTTTCAAAAAAGTTTTTACTAAGATCTGATTGTAAAGCTGCAAAAGAAGTTTTACAAAAGGACGTTAAAAATTTAGTTTCTAAGCATATTTTTGCCAGATGGCAAGCTTTATTATCTTGTTTTGATTTTGAAATTGAACATATTAAAGGAGAAAAGAATTCATTACCATATTTTCTTACTAGAGAATTTTTACAGGGAAAATGAGCAAAAAAGATAATTATGGTCCTCCTCTGGAGGAATCTAAAAAGATTATTACAGCAAAACAGGTATTACAGAACCCTTCTGCTTCTTCCTCATTAACGACCCAAAATAAATTTACTCCATTAACCCCATTAGCTTTACCAGCCTTTTATCCTTCATCTTCATCATCCCCTAGAGGTATTAGGCCATCAATTAGTTCAAAATTAGTATCTCCGTTAACCTTTGCATTACAGACTCCTACTTCATTAAATACCCCTTCCAAAGCTCCAGAAAAATTACCTTTCTATACTCCCCCAGATTCATTATCCTGTCCTTTCTTAGAAAAAGATTACAAAAAGATTCTTTTCCTTTTAGAACCCGAATATAATTCAGAAGGTTCAGCATTACAAATTACTTCTAAATTCTTTCCCCAAGGTTTTCATTATCTCCCTTCAAGCCCAGAAAAAACCCGATTATTTTATGAGTTTATATTGGTGGATACTGAATCCATTGACATAACTCATACTTATGACAAGAATGATAAAACAAAAATTATTTTTTCAAAATTCAAGATTTTAAAAATATTATCTCCTTCTGATTGGAAGGCTCATCCTTCTCATACCAGAAGTTTTTCTAGGCGTTTCTCGCCTCAGCATTATAATTATTACGATTATATGGACGCATGGTCTAACATGCTATATTATCAACCTTTTGACCATTCCTGGTTCATTTGGTTTAAAAAAGATTTTTCTTTAAAGTTTCCTTTATGGTTCATTAAGTGGTTCCATGAATGGGGACCAGAAGCAAATATATTCCCAGATTATGCAGCTAAAGCCTTTGAGGTTTTTAGCGAAAAAATTAAAATTCCAGATCATTTAAAGATATTAGCTTTTCATGCTACCTTTGGAATAGCGTGGATTACTTCCTGGACATTCAGAAAAGAATTATCAATTCCAAATAGTCAAGTTTACTGGATCATAAGATGTATTAAGGTTAAGTGGTGGAATAAGTTTAATCCAGACTTAATCAATGCTCAAGTTTTACAGAATTGGTTTGCTAAGCACTCCCAATGGCTCATTAAACGAGTGGATATTACCCAAGAAAGTGAATTTCTAGCCAAAAATCAAAATTTTTGGCTGATCTATCATCTTCAACAAATAAAAAAGAATTACTTAAAAAGCTTCAAGCAGCCATCTCAGAATCAGATATTAACAACGACGAAGACTCTGTTGGTTCTTCTCAGAGTTTGACTCAGCAGAACGAAGATGACTGTTTCGGATTAGTGGATCTACAGGATTAAGCAATCATTAAAAGACCCGCATTATTGAGATTATGGCCGACAAAGAATCTCTTACTTTTAAAAGGTTCATGGCCGACAGCTTTTTATCATGGTCATCATCATTATCTTACTTTTGTAAAGTCTTTTGTCTTTTTGTTATTATTGCTCTCGTGGCCGACAAACTTTATGAGCGGCAGACAGCATTATTTTTCTTTTTAAAAGTCATTTGGTTGTATTAGGAAAATTAACACGATGTAATTATTTCAGTAACTGACAGCTGTCAGTCCATTAGCAGCCTTCTCTTCTATATAAGGTTGGCTTAGTCTCATTAGGAGAGCATTCGAAAAATTCTCTAGGAATCAATCTCTGAAAGAATTCTCGAGCTCTTAAAAACCTTTGTAAGTATTTTCCAATATCAATAAAATGTTTTCTCAGTATAATCTTATCTTTCATATTTTTACTTTTCAAATTATATTCCTATTAACAACTGAATTAGATTGGTTTCTTGACGATCTTCCATTATTTTCTCATACTACTTTATGGATGATGTTTTGTTTTTATGAACTCGTAGAGATTAAAGTTTATTTTAAGGTTTTTAAGTAAACTAAGATTTACTCCTTATTTTCGTATTTGTCTTTTCTTTTTCCTAGCGTTGGTAAGCCCGGATAGTTGCGTTGGTAAGCCCGTAGAAATCCCTGGTGAGGAGTTGAGTGGTGTTCCAGCAACCTTTTGAGTCCGTTGGTGTTCCAGTTAAGAAAAGAAACTAAAAATATAGAAAACAAGAAGTATGTCTAGAATACTTAGAACTTTAAGTGAACTTGGATCTTCTAGGAGAGATCGTGCCATAGTTACTTCTGGACTATCACCTCAAGAATTAGAAGTTAGAAGCGACCAAGATAGATATCAAAACCATGAATTAGAAATAGCTGAAATAGAAAATAAATTACAAAATTGGAAATTACCTGAAATCAGTTATAAAGAAATTTATAGATCAAGTATGTTTGATAATTTTAAAGCACATAGTATTACTCAAACTATTGAATCATCAAAATCAATTACTCATCAAAGAGAAACTATTAATTTATTAAATGAAAAACTAATCGAAGAACATGTAAAGCATGGTTTTCGTTATATTCATTTAGGATTAATTCAAGTAGCGGTTAAACCACTACATAAATTAGGATTAAACACTCCGATTTTACTGGTATAAAGAGATAGCAGAATTAAAACCTTCCCTGAATCCATCATAGCTATTTTAGAATCAAATTTAAATGATGGACCAGTATATTTTAATTGTTATCCTAATTACTCAATGAATTTAACAGACAGTTTCACCCCAACATCATTAGTAATTAATATTCAATGTATAGACGACTTATTTAATGAAGGTGTCGCTAATATAGATGTTTGTCATAGAATTAAATATAAAGTTTCGAATATTAATTATAATTTTAAGGCGCTTAGAAGTTCGCCAAAAAATGAAACTATTATTGTTGAAGCTAACTTAAGACGATCTAATATTACTACACCTAAAAGATTAAAAGCTTCTGACTTACAACAAAAATTACCGGAGGAATGGATATTACAAGATATAATGCCCCCTCCAAAAATAGAGTCTAGACAGCCTAGACAATTTATATTAGAAGACAGTGGTAGTATTAGAATCAGAATGAATAGAAGTCAATCCATGAGGATTGAAGAACCTATTAGCAGTAGAGCTAGTACCAGCTCTAGACGATCAATAGATTCTACTATTAATATTAATTTAACAGGAGTTGATTTTACTCCTAACATTCCTCAGCCTATATATGAGACAGACCGAAGAGATGAATCTCCTCCTATGTCTCCAACTGCTTCACAAATTCTTAACGTCATAGAATTAGAAGAAGAATTTGAAATTGACAAAGCTTGGATTAGAAAAGATTTTGAAGCAGATTATAATAAGGATAAAAGAAAGTGGTACTTTAAAACTTTTGAAAAAATACAGACGGATTATTATCTAAAGAAATTTTATGACTATATTAAAACCAAAAGAATTAATGTCTATTTCTTCACTTGGTTTGAAGAATATTGTATCGAACAGAAAATAATTAACCCTTTTGTTCAGACTAATTATGTGAACGTTACTTCAAAAACTACTAAACAATGGACAACATTAACCAATAAAACGGTTGAGTCAGTTCATCCTCCTTTAGAAGCTATTAAAGTAGAAAGTCATAATATATCTTTAGAAGCTTATCCCTTTAAATCACTAGAAAACGCTGATATAGGGAAAGTTTCATCTCAGCTAAATTATTCAAATACTATATTAAGTACTATAGCTAACCAATTAGATAGAGTAGAGACTCAAATGTCTCATACTCCCCTTACACCTAATAAAATAGAGTCTTATAAGGATTTTCCTTTAGATCCGCAAAGACCTATATACAAATTAATTAATGTTCCTGAAAAAGACTTAAGTGAAGTAAAATTAGGATCTAGAAAAGATGAATTAGTAGATGATTTAATAAAAAAATTATCTGATCTTTCTATTAATGGAAAAGCGAAAGCTCAATTAAATATATTAGAAAATGAGGATAATTCTGAAATAAATAGAATTAGAAAAAACATGGGATATCAAGGAAAAACTAGAAATTATTATCCTAGGTCCAGTTTTCCAGATCTTCAATTTGAAGAAGCTAGAGATATGGTGTCCAGTTCTTATTCTGGTACATCCATTATAGAATGGAACATAGATGGTCATAGCGAACAAAATATATTAAACACTATTCAAGAAATGACCATGGCAGCTACAACTTTTAAATCATTAGGACAAAACACAGATAAAAAAGCAGCGATAATAATAATTACTGGTTTTACTGGCCAATTAAAAGGTTGGTGGGATAATATAATTAGTACGGAAGAAAAACAGGCGATATTAGAAGCTAAAAAATTAGACCCAACCACTGGTGTCTTAGGAGAAGAAGATGCTGTAAATACTTTATTATATACGATTACTAAACACTTTGTAGGAGATCCAGCTCAAATATAGGAAAGGGCTGCAGATCAATTAGCTAATCTTTATTGTCCTACGATGAGTGACTATCGTTGGTATAAAGATATGTTTTTATCAAAATTATGCAATAGGCCTGATGGTGGCGCAGATTATTGGAAAGAACGCTTTATAGCAGGATTACCTAGATTACTGGCAGAAAAGGTTAGGATGGCCATTAAAGCTAAAAGTAATGGAGTAATTCCTTATCCTATATTAACCTTTGGTCAAATATCTAGTCAAATTATAGAAACAGGAATAGGAATATGTACCGACTTTAAAATACAAAATAAAATTAGATCTGAAGTAACTCAAAGTAAAAGAGAATTAGGTTCATTTTGCGAACAATTTTGGATAGAACCTATTAAAGCACCTAGTAAAAAGACTAAGAAAAATTATTCAAAACCATCGAGTAGCTATAAACCATATAAAAAACGAAAAAATCAAGAGTTTTCTGAAGATAAAAATTATAAAGCTAAAGGAAAGAAGAAAAAATATCAGAAGGATAAATCTGAAATTAAATGTTTTAAGTGCGGACGTTTTGGACATTATGCAAAAACATGCCGTGTTAAACAAAAGATTAATGAGATTCATAAATTAGATATCAGTGATCAATTAAAAGAAAATCTTATTAATGTATTAAAAGATATTATGCTAAATGATACTTCATCTATTAGCTCTGAAGAATCTTCTTATGAAGAAGATGACCTTAATCAAGTATTAACTGATTCCGAATCAGAAGTTATTTCTGAAGAGGATTGTTGCTTAGGAGCAGAATTATGTACGTGCGATAAGTGTATTAAAACCATAAATGTAATTACTAGCGATCAAGCTACAACCTTAATTAATATATTAAAAGATATGCCTGAATCTGCTCAAAAAGAAGAATTTATGATACAAATTAAAAATATGATAGAGCGAGAAGAAAAGCATAAAAATACAGTTCATAAAATAGAGTTTAAAGAAATTATGAGTAGGTTTAAACCTAGTATTACTCCCCCAATAACTATTAAAGACTTGCAAAATGAAATTTCAGTTATGAAACAAGAAATAGAATTATTAAAGGCAAAAGATTTAGAGTTAGAAATTAAATATTTTGAATTAAAAGGAAAACAAATTATAAATAATGAAGAGGGAACATCAAATATTAGGGATGATGATCCTTCCTATATTGCTACTTTAAATAGAATGATTACACACAAATGGCTTTGTCCAATTACTCTATTAGTTAAAGATCAACGATTTGATCTAGTAGCATTAGTAGATTCTGGTGCAGATATGAACTGCATTCAGGAAGGATTAATACCAACAAAATTTTATGAGAAAACTTTACAAGGATTAAGTGGCGCTGGAGGCCATAAATTACAGGTTCAATATAAACTAACAGATGCTAAGATCTGCAAAGATCATGTCTGTTATCGAACTCATTTTTTATTAGTAAAAAATATACATCAACATATTATTTTAGGAACTCCTTTTCTTTCATTATTATACCCTTTCACCGTGTCTCACGAGGCTATAACTTCAAAAGCCCTGGGAAGAGAAGTTATATTTAAATTCTTTGAATCACCTAGAACAAAAGATTTGAATACTGTTCAGAATCTTTCTATTTCGACCATTAATTTAATTACTCAGAAGAAAAAACATATTACTATGTTAAATAAAGAAATTCAATATAAGAGAATAGAAAATCAATTAGAATCAAAAAATATAAAAGATAAAATTATTTTATTACAGCAACAATTTGAAAAAGAAATATGCTCTGAACATCCTAATGCTTTTTGGGATAGAAAAAAGCATATAGTATCATTACCTTATGAACCTGATTTTAATGAAAGGTCTATACCCACTAAGGCAAGACCAATACAAATGAATCAACAATACTTGGATTATTGTAAGAAGGAAATTAAAGACTATTTAGATAAAAAATTAATTAGACCGAGTAAATCACCTTGGAGTTGTACATGATTTTACGTTAACAACCCAGGAGAATTAGAAAGAGGTGCTCCCAGATTAGTTATTAATTATAAGCCTTTAAACAAAGTACTGCAATGGATTAGGTATCCGATTCCTAATAAAAAAGATTTAATAGGACGATTATCTAATTCAATTATATTTTCAAAATTTGATCTAAAGTCAGGATATTATCAAATACAATTAGAAGAAAAAGATAAATATAAAACTGCTTTCGTAGTTCCATTTGGTCATTATGAATGAAATGTTATGCCGCTAGGTTTAAAAAATGCTCCTAGTGAATTCCAACATATTATGAATGATATACTAAATGATTACCAAGAATTTACTATCGTCTATTTAGATGATATATTAGTATTCTCTAAATCTCTAAATGAACATTTCGATCATTTAGAAAAATTCTTTGAAATTATTAAGAATAATGGATTAGTATTATCGGCTAGAAAAATGAAATTATTCCAAGTTAATGTTAGATTCTTAGGATTTAACATATATCAAGGAACCATTACTCCCATTAGTAGAGCTATAGAATTTGGAGATAAATTCCCTGATGAATTAAAAGATAAAACCCAATTACAAAGATTTTTAGGATGTGTGAATTATGTAGCAGACTTCATACCAAACATTAGAGTCATTTGTTTACCCTTATTCAAAAGACTTAAAAAGAATCCTCCCCCATGGGATGAATCTATGAGTCAAAGTATTAGACAAATTAAACAGCTAATTAAAAAATTACCCTGCTTAGGAATCCCAGATCCCCAAGCCTTCCTTATAGTAGAAACCGATTCCTCTGAGGTAGGATTTGGAGGAATTTTAAAACAAATATTATCAGAATCATCCAAAGAACAAGTTGTTAGGTATTATTCGGGAACTTGGAATCCGGCACAACAAAATTATAGTACTATTAAAAAAGAAGTTTTAGCCATTGTTTTATGTATTACTAAATTTCAAGATGACTTATTTTCAAAAAAGTTTTTACTAAGATCTGATTGTAAAGCTGCAAAAGAAGTTTTACAAAAGGACGTTAAAAATTTAGTTTCTAAGCATATTTTTGCCAGATGGCAAGCTTTATTATCTTGTTTTGATTTTGAAATTGAACATATTAAAGGAGAAAAGAATTCATTACCATATTTTCTTACTAGAGAATTTTTACAGGGAAAATGAGCAAAAAAGATAATTATGGTCCTCCTCTGGAGGAATCTAAAAAGATTATTACAGCAAAACAGGTATTACAGAACCCTTCTGCTTCTTCCTCATTAACGACCCAAAATAAATTTACTCCATTAACCCCATTAGCTTTACCAGCCTTTTATCCTTCATCTTCATCATCCCCTAGAGGTATTAGGCCATCAATTAGTTCAAAATTAGTATCTCCGTTAACCTTTGCATTACAGACTCCTACTTCATTAAATACCCCTTCCAAAGCTCCAGAAAAATTACCTTTCTATACTCCCCCAGATTCATTATCCTGTCCTTTCTTAGAAAAAGATTACAAAAAGATTCTTTTCCTTTTAGAACCCGAATATAATTCAGAAGGTTCAGCATTACAAATTACTTCTAAATTCTTTCCCCAAGGTTTTCATTATCTCCCTTCAAGCCCAGAAAAAACCCGATTATTTTATGAGTTTATATTGGTGGATACTGAATCCATTGACATAACTCATACTTATGACAAGAATGATAAAACAAAAATTATTTTTTCAAAATTCAAGATTTTAAAAATATTATCTCCTTCTGATTGGAAGGCTCATCCTTCTCATACCAGAAGTTTTTCTAGGCGTTTCTCGCCTCAGCATTATAATTATTACGATTATATGGACGCATGGTCTAACATGCTATATTATCAACCTTTTGACCATTCCTGGTTCATTTGGTTTAAAAAAGATTTTTCTTTAAAGTTTCCTTTATGGTTCATTAAGTGGTTCCATGAATGGGGACCAGAAGCAAATATATTCCCAGATTATGCAGCTAAAGCCTTTGAGGTTTTTAGCGAAAAAATTAAAATTCCAGATCATTTAAAGATATTAGCTTTTCATGCTACCTTTGGAATAGCGTGGATTACTTCCTGGACATTCAGAAAAGAATTATCAATTCCAAATAGTCAAGTTTACTGGATCATAAGATGTATTAAGGTTAAGTGGTGGAATAAGTTTAATCCAGACTTAATCAATGCTCAAGTTTTACAGAATTGGTTTGCTAAGCACTCCCAATGGCTCATTAAACGAGTGGATATTACCCAAGAAAGTGAATTTCTAGCCAAAAATCAAAATTTTTGGCTGATCTATCATCTTCAACAAATAAAAAAGAATTACTTAAAAAGCTTCAAGCAGCCATCTCAGAATCAGATATTAACAACGACGAAGACTCTGTTGGTTCTTCTCAGAGTTTGACTCAGCAGAACGAAGATGACTGTTTCGGATTAGTGGATCTACAGGATTAAGCAATCATTAAAAGACCCGCATTATTGAGATTATGGCCGACAAAGAATCTCTTACTTTTAAAAGGTTCATGGCCGACAGCTTTTTATCATGGTCATCATCATTATCTTACTTTTGTAAAGTCTTTTGTCTTTTTGTTATTATTGCTCTCGTGGCCGACAAACTTTATGAGCGGCAGACAGCATTATTTTTCTTTTTAAAAGTCATTTGGTTGTATTAGGAAAATTAACACGATGTAATTATTTCAGTAACTGACAGCTGTCAGTCCATTAGCAGCCTTCTCTTCTATATAAGGTTGGCTTAGTCTCATTAGGAGAGCATTCGAAAAATTCTCTAGGAATCAATCTCTGAAAGAATTCTCGAGCTCTTAAAAACCTTTGTAAGTATTTTCCAATATCAATAAAATGTTTTCTCAGTATAATCTTATCTTTCATATTTTTACTTTTCAAATTATATTCCTATTAACAACTGAATTAGATTGGTTTCTTGACGATCTTCCATTATTTTCTCATACTACTTTATGGATGATGTTTTGTTTTTATGAACTCGTAGAGATTAAAGTTTATTTTAAGGTTTTTAAGTAAACTAAGATTTACTCCTTATTTTCGTATTTGTCTTTTCTTTTTCCTAGCGTTGGTAAGCCCGGATAGTTGCGTTGGTAAGCCCGTAGAAATCCCTGGTGAGGAGTTGAGTGGTGTTCTAGCAACCTTTTGAGTCCGTTGGTGTTCCAGTTAAGAAAAGAAACTAAAAATATAGAAAACAAGAAGTATGTCTAGAATACTTAGAACTTTAAGTGAACTTGGATCTTCTAGGAGAGATCGTGCCATAGTTACTTCTGGACTATCACCTCAAGAATTAGAAGTTAGAAGCGACCAAGATAGATATCAAAACCATGAATTAGAAATAGCTGAAATAGAAAATAAATTACAAAATTGGAAATTACCTGAAATCAGTTATAAAGAAATTTATAGATCAAGTATGTTTGATAATTTTAAAGCACATAGTATTACTCAAACTATTGAATCATCAAAATCAATTACTCATCAAAGAGAAACTATTAATTTATTAAATGAAAAACTAATCGAAGAACATGTAAAGCATGGTTTTCGTTATATTCATTTAGGATTAATTCAAGTAGCGGTTAAACCACTACATAAATTAGGATTAAACACTCCGATTTTACTGGTATAAAGAGATAGCAGAATTAAAACCTTCCCTGAATCCATCATAGCTATTTTAGAATCAAATTTAAATGATGGACCAGTATATTTTAATTGTTATCCTAATTACTCAATGAATTTAACAGACAGTTTCACCCCAACATCATTAGTAATTAATATTCAATGTATAGACGACTTATTTAATGAAGGTGTCGCTAATATAGATGTTTGTCATAGAATTAAATATAAAGTTTCGAATATTAATTATAATTTTAAGGCGCTTAGAAGTTCGCCAAAAAATGAAACTATTATTGTTGAAGCTAACTTAAGACGATCTAATATTACTACACCTAAAAGATTAAAAGCTTCTGACTTACAACAAAAATTACCGGAGGAATGGATATTACAAGATATAATGCCCCCTCCAAAAATAGAGTCTAGACAGCCTAGACAATTTATATTAGAAGACAGTGGTAGTATTAGAATCAGAATGAATAGAAGTCAATCCATGAGGATTGAAGAACCTATTAGCAGTAGAGCTAGTACCAGCTCTAGACGATCAATAGATTCTACTATTAATATTAATTTAACAGGAGTTGATTTTACTCCTAACATTCCTCAGCCTATATATGAGACAGACCGAAGAGATGAATCTCCTCCTATGTCTCCAACTGCTTCACAAATTCTTAACGTCATAGAATTAGAAGAAGAATTTGAAATTGACAAAGCTTGGATTAGAAAAGATTTTGAAGCAGATTATAATAAGGATAAAAGAAAGTGGTACTTTAAAACTTTTGAAAAAATACAGACGGATTATTATCTAAAGAAATTTTATGACTATATTAAAACCAAAAGAATTAATGTCTATTTCTTCACTTGGTTTGAAGAATATTGTATCGAACAGAAAATAATTAACCCTTTTGTTCAGACTAATTATGTGAACGTTACTTCAAAAACTACTAAACAATGGACAACATTAACCAATAAAACGGTTGAGTCAGTTCATCCTCCTTTAGAAGCTATTAAAGTAGAAAGTCATAATATATCTTTAGAAGCTTATCCCTTTAAATCACTAGAAAACGCTGATATAGGGAAAGTTTCATCTCAGCTAAATTATTCAAATACTATATTAAGTACTATAGCTAACCAATTAGATAGAGTAGAGACTCAAATGTCTCATACTCCCCTTACACCTAATAAAATAGAGTCTTATAAGGATTTTCCTTTAGATCCGCAAAGACCTATATACAAATTAATTAATGTTCCTGAAAAAGACTTAAGTGAAGTAAAATTAGGATCTAGAAAAGATGAATTAGTAGATGATTTAATAAAAAAATTATCTGATCTTTCTATTAATGGAAAAGCGAAAGCTCAATTAAATATATTAGAAAATGAGGATAATTCTGAAATAAATAGAATTAGAAAAAACATGGGATATCAAGGAAAAACTAGAAATTATTATCCTAGGTCCAGTTTTCCAGATCTTCAATTTGAAGAAGCTAGAGATATGGTGTCCAGTTCTTATTCTGGTACATCCATTATAGAATGGAACATAGATGGTCATAGCGAACAAAATATATTAAACACTATTCAAGAAATGACCATGGCAGCTACAACTTTTAAATCATTAGGACAAAACACAGATAAAAAAGCAGCGATAATAATAATTACTGGTTTTACTGGCCAATTAAAAGGTTGGTGGGATAATATAATTAGTACGGAAGAAAAACAGGCGATATTAGAAGCTAAAAAATTAGACCCAACCACTGGTGTCTTAGGAGAAGAAGATGCTGTAAATACTTTATTATATACGATTACTAAACACTTTGTAGGAGATCCAGCTCAAATATAGGAAAGGGCTGCAGATCAATTAGCTAATCTTTATTGTCCTACGATGAGTGACTATCGTTGGTATAAAGATATGTTTTTATCAAAATTATGCAATAGGCCTGATGGTGGCGCAGATTATTGGAAAGAACGCTTTATAGCAGGATTACCTAGATTACTGGCAGAAAAGGTTAGGATGGCCATTAAAGCTAAAAGTAATGGAGTAATTCCTTATCCTATATTAACCTTTGGTCAAATATCTAGTCAAATTATAGAAACAGGAATAGGAATATGTACCGACTTTAAAATACAAAATAAAATTAGATCTGAAGTAACTCAAAGTAAAAGAGAATTAGGTTCATTTTGCGAACAATTTTGGATAGAACCTATTAAAGCACCTAGTAAAAAGACTAAGAAAAATTATTCAAAACCATCGAGTAGCTATAAACCATATAAAAAACGAAAAAATCAAGAGTTTTCTGAAGATAAAAATTATAAAGCTAAAGGAAAGAAGAAAAAATATCAGAAGGATAAATCTGAAATTAAATGTTTTAAGTGCGGACGTTTTGGACATTATGCAAAAACATGCCGTGTTAAACAAAAGATTAATGAGATTCATAAATTAGATATCAGTGATCAATTAAAAGAAAATCTTATTAATGTATTAAAAGATATTATGCTAAATGATACTTCATCTATTAGCTCTGAAGAATCTTCTTATGAAGAAGATGACCTTAATCAAGTATTAACTGATTCCGAATCAGAAGTTATTTCTGAAGAGGATTGTTGCTTAGGAGCAGAATTATGTACGTGCGATAAGTGTATTAAAACCATAAATGTAATTACTAGCGATCAAGCTACAACCTTAATTAATATATTAAAAGATATGCCTGAATCTGCTCAAAAAGAAGAATTTATGATACAAATTAAAAATATGATAGAGCGAGAAGAAAAGCATAAAAATACAGTTCATAAAATAGAGTTTAAAGAAATTATGAGTAGGTTTAAACCTAGTATTACTCCCCCAATAACTATTAAAGACTTGCAAAATGAAATTTCAGTTATGAAACAAGAAATAGAATTATTAAAGGCAAAAGATTTAGAGTTAGAAATTAAATATTTTGAATTAAAAGGAAAACAAATTATAAATAATGAAGAGGGAACATCAAATATTAGGGATGATGATCCTTCCTATATTGCTACTTTAAATAGAATGATTACACACAAATGGCTTTGTCCAATTACTCTATTAGTTAAAGATCAACGATTTGATCTAGTAGCATTAGTAGATTCTGGTGCAGATATGAACTGCATTCAGGAAGGATTAATACCAACAAAATTTTATGAGAAAACTTTACAAGGATTAAGTGGCGCTGGAGGCCATAAATTACAGGTTCAATATAAACTAACAGATGCTAAGATCTGCAAAGATCATGTCTGTTATCGAACTCATTTTTTATTAGTAAAAAATATACATCAACATATTATTTTAGGAACTCCTTTTCTTTCATTATTATACCCTTTCACCGTGTCTCACGAGGCTATAACTTCAAAAGCCCTGGGAAGAGAAGTTATATTTAAATTCTTTGAATCACCTAGAACAAAAGATTTGAATACTGTTCAGAATCTTTCTATTTCGACCATTAATTTAATTACTCAGAAGAAAAAACATATTACTATGTTAAATAAAGAAATTCAATATAAGAGAATAGAAAATCAATTAGAATCAAAAAATATAAAAGATAAAATTATTTTATTACAGCAACAATTTGAAAAAGAAATATGCTCTGAACATCCTAATGCTTTTTGGGATAGAAAAAAGCATATAGTATCATTACCTTATGAACCTGATTTTAATGAAAGGTCTATACCCACTAAGGCAAGACCAATACAAATGAATCAACAATACTTGGATTATTGTAAGAAGGAAATTAAAGACTATTTAGATAAAAAATTAATTAGACCGAGTAAATCACCTTGGAGTTGTACATGATTTTACGTTAACAACCCAGGAGAATTAGAAAGAGGTGCTCCCAGATTAGTTATTAATTATAAGCCTTTAAACAAAGTACTGCAATGGATTAGGTATCCGATTCCTAATAAAAAAGATTTAATAGGACGATTATCTAATTCAATTATATTTTCAAAATTTGATCTAAAGTCAGGATATTATCAAATACAATTAGAAGAAAAAGATAAATATAAAACTGCTTTCGTAGTTCCATTTGGTCATTATGAATGAAATGTTATGCCGCTAGGTTTAAAAAATGCTCCTAGTGAATTCCAACATATTATGAATGATATACTAAATGATTACCAAGAATTTACTATCGTCTATTTAGATGATATATTAGTATTCTCTAAATCTCTAAATGAACATTTCGATCATTTAGAAAAATTCTTTGAAATTATTAAGAATAATGGATTAGTATTATCGGCTAGAAAAATGAAATTATTCCAAGTTAATGTTAGATTCTTAGGATTTAACATATATCAAGGAACCATTACTCCCATTAGTAGAGCTATAGAATTTGGAGATAAATTCCCTGATGAATTAAAAGATAAAACCCAATTACAAAGATTTTTAGGATGTGTGAATTATGTAGCAGACTTCATACCAAACATTAGAGTCATTTGTTTACCCTTATTCAAAAGACTTAAAAAGAATCCTCCCCCATGGGATGAATCTATGAGTCAAAGTATTAGACAAATTAAACAGCTAATTAAAAAATTACCCTGCTTAGGAATCCCAGATCCCCAAGCCTTCCTTATAGTAGAAACCGATTCCTCTGAGGTAGGATTTGGAGGAATTTTAAAACAAATATTATCAGAATCATCCAAAGAACAAGTTGTTAGGTATTATTCGGGAACTTGGAATCCGGCACAACAAAATTATAGTACTATTAAAAAAGAAGTTTTAGCCATTGTTTTATGTATTACTAAATTTCAAGATGACTTATTTTCAAAAAAGTTTTTACTAAGATCTGATTGTAAAGCTGCAAAAGAAGTTTTACAAAAGGACGTTAAAAATTTAGTTTCTAAGCATATTTTTGCCAGATGGCAAGCTTTATTATCTTGTTTTGATTTTGAAATTGAACATATTAAAGGAGAAAAGAATTCATTACCATATTTTCTTACTAGAGAATTTTTACAGGGAAAATGAGCAAAAAAGATAATTATGGTCCTCCTCTGGAGGAATCTAAAAAGATTATTACAGCAAAACAGGTATTACAGAACCCTTCTGCTTCTTCCTCATTAACGACCCAAAATAAATTTACTCCATTAACCCCATTAGCTTTACCAGCCTTTTATCCTTCATCTTCATCATCCCCTAGAGGTATTAGGCCATCAATTAGTTCAAAATTAGTATCTCCGTTAACCTTTGCATTACAGACTCCTACTTCATTAAATACCCCTTCCAAAGCTCCAGAAAAATTACCTTTCTATACTCCCCCAGATTCATTATCCTGTCCTTTCTTAGAAAAAGATTACAAAAAGATTCTTTTCCTTTTAGAACCCGAATATAATTCAGAAGGTTCAGCATTACAAATTACTTCTAAATTCTTTCCCCAAGGTTTTCATTATCTCCCTTCAAGCCCAGAAAAAACCCGATTATTTTATGAGTTTATATTGGTGGATACTGAATCCATTGACATAACTCATACTTATGACAAGAATGATAAAACAAAAATTATTTTTTCAAAATTCAAGATTTTAAAAATATTATCTCCTTCTGATTGGAAGGCTCATCCTTCTCATACCAGAAGTTTTTCTAGGCGTTTCTCGCCTCAGCATTATAATTATTACGATTATATGGACGCATGGTCTAACATGCTATATTATCAACCTTTTGACCATTCCTGGTTCATTTGGTTTAAAAAAGATTTTTCTTTAAAGTTTCCTTTATGGTTCATTAAGTGGTTCCATGAATGGGGACCAGAAGCAAATATATTCCCAGATTATGCAGCTAAAGCCTTTGAGGTTTTTAGCGAAAAAATTAAAATTCCAGATCATTTAAAGATATTAGCTTTTCATGCTACCTTTGGAATAGCGTGGATTACTTCCTGGACATTCAGAAAAGAATTATCAATTCCAAATAGTCAAGTTTACTGGATCATAAGATGTATTAAGGTTAAGTGGTGGAATAAGTTTAATCCAGACTTAATCAATGCTCAAGTTTTACAGAATTGGTTTGCTAAGCACTCCCAATGGCTCATTAAATGGGTAGATATTACCCAAGAAAGTGAATTTCTAGCCGAAAAATCAAAATTTTTGGCTGATCTATCATCTTCAACAAATAAAAAAGAATTACTTAAAAAGCTTCAAGCAGCCATCTCAGAATCAGATATTAACAACGACGAAGACTCTGTTGGTTCTTCTCAGAGTTTGACTCAGCAGAACGAAGATGACTGTTTCGGATTAGTGGATCTACAGGATTAAGCAATCATTAAAAGACCCGCATTATTGAGATTATGGCCGACAAAGAATCTCTTACTTTTAAAAGGTTCATGGCCGACAGCTTTTTATCATGGTCATCATCATTATCTTACTTTTGTAAAGTCTTTTGTCTTTTGTTATTATTGCTCTCGTGGCCGGCAAACTTTATGAGCGGCAGACAGCATTATTTTTCTTTTTTAAAAGTCATTTGGTTGTATTAGGAAAATTAACACGATGTAATTATTTCAGTAACTGACAGCTGTCAGTCCATTAGCAGCCTTCTCTTCTATATAAGGTTGGCTTAGTCTCATTAGGAGAGCATTCGAAAAATTCTCTAGGAATCAATCTCTGAAAGAATTCTCGAGCTCTTAAAAACCTTTGTAAGTATTTTCCAATATCAATAAAATGTTTTCTCAGTAAAATCTTATCTTTCATATTTTTAGTTTTCAAATTATATTCCTATTAACAACTGAATTAGATTGGTTTCTTGACGATCTTCCATTATTTTCTCATACTACTTTATGGATTATGTTTTGTTTTTATGAACTCATTATCGATCCAGTTATTATGGTATATATATATATATATTATGAAAATGACATTTTTATATGAGAATGTGAGAATGAAATTTCAGCCTTTAGATTAAAATCGATGGCTATAATTAAAACACCCAATTGAAAACTCATGTGCATGGTGATGCACCTAATCCCATCAGTTTCTTCTTCCACAGCCGCATCAATTTTGGAGTAAAAGTGTAAAACCAGGGAAAAGAATAAGAAGCTCTGTTCACCAACAATTTCTTCTTCAACAGCCGCATCAATTTCTTCATTTTGTTTTTCCCTTTCTTCTTCACATTCATTTATGTGATTATTCAATTAATATAGCCACTGTATATTAGCAATATCTTTTGGATCAACCAATGGATTCTCGTATTCTCAGATTTGTTTCTAAGAAATTAACTATTATTTTTTCACAACTTTGATTTCCCATATATAAGATATTGGTTCTGTTACTGTAGTTTCTCACTTAGCACTATTCATGGTGGGTTCAATAAATGATTTGGATGTTAAGAAATTAGATTGAAATAGAAAAAATTTCAACATAAAATTCCTAAATTTCAGAAAAAAGTAACGAAATTAGATTGGAATTGAAACACAAACAAAATCCCTAAATCCCAAAAAGAAGTCTTAGATTGAAATTGCCACCCATATAATGAATAAGAAAGCGTGTGGGGAGGGAGGGAGAGAGAGAGAGAGAGAGAGATGGAGGCCGGAAACGAAGAAGAACGTTGGAGAAGGAGCAAAAAGAACGGCCGCGGAACTGAGAAGAAGAAGGAGGCGGCGGCCAAGGAGCTGAAGCGACAATGGGAAGAAGAAGAAGAAGAAACGCGTTGAAGAATTCTGATAGTAAGAGAGAGAGAAATAATTAAATTGTGATATTTTAATCTTACTCCTTATTTTGATTTAAGGATTAATATTTTTTCTCATATATCTTTACAATTATAATAATATACATCCTCTATATATATATTCAAATGAAAAGATGAAAACAATTCCGGCCTATTTTCTTATGCAACACTATTTATAAAATTGTTAGTAAGGTGGTGGTGGCTAGATTAAAGAGCTATATTCCAAAGATAGTTTCGCCGTTCCAAACTGGGTTTGTGCCTGGGAGGAATATTCATGAAAATATTATTGTGGCAAAGGAAATGGTTCATAGTATGCATAAGGCTAAGGGAAGGAAAGGATATTTTGCTATTAAAGTTGATCTTTCAAAGGCTTATGATAAGCTTAGTTGGGAGTTTGTTTGGAGAGTTCTGACTGAAGCCAACCTTCCTGATAATATAATTAATATTATAATGCATTCTGTCACAAGTGTGGAAACAAATGTGAAATGGCATGGGGCGCGAGCTGAATACTTCCGGCCTCAGCGAGGTATTCGTCAAGGAGACCCCATTTCACCGTATTTGTTTGTGCTTTGCATGGATAAATTATCGCATCTTATTTGTCATGCGGTTGATAAAGGTGAATGGAAAACTTTAAGAGCTGGTAGAAAAGGACCGTTGGTTTCTCATCTTATGTTTGCTGATGACCTCTTGTTGTTTGGAGAGGCTAATGAGAGACAAATCCAATGCCTTATGGAAATTATGAATTCATTTTGTCATATGTCTGGACAGGAGGTTAGTAAAGAAAAGACAAGTATTCTATTCTCAAATAATGTGGATAGAAGTATGCGACAAAAATTGGTGCAAATGTCAGGTTTTAAAGAGACAAGCCAGCTTGGTAAATATCTTGGTGTTCCGCTAACTGGTCGGGCGCCTCGGAGGGAGGATTTTCAATATGTGATTGATCAAGTAAGTGCCAAACTAACAAGTTGGAAGGCTCATCAACTTTCATTTGCTGGAAGAGTTACTTTAGCGAAAAGTGTCATTGAAGCCATTCCTATTTATCCAATGATGACGAATAAAATTCCGAGAGGTTGTCTGGAGGAAATTCATAAATTGCAAAGGAGTTTTATTTGGGGAGATAGAGATGGTAATAAGAAATATCATGCTGTAAGTTGGGAGAAGGTTACTAAGCCTAAGTATTGTGGGGGACTTGGTTTAAGAAGGCTTGATGTTATGAATCAAGCATGTATTCTCAAAATCGGTTGGAAGCTTGCGTCAGGAGCTAGTGATTGGTGGTGTAATGTTATGCGTGGTAAATATGATTGTAGAGCTATGAAGGGTGAGATTGATGTGCCAAATTCAGCATCAAGCTTGTGGAAATACATTGTCAAGTTAAGTCCGAAGCTTAACAACTTGTGTGTCTGGGTTCTCGGTGACGGTACTGATATTGACGCATGGCAGCATGCATGGATTCAGGAAGGCTTGCGTGTGATTGAACATGTTGATAATATTCCAAATGAACTTCAGAATATTAAGGTGTGTGAGCTAGTTGATGATGAGGGTAAATGGAATTGGAATTTACTACAAGGATGGTTGCCTCCAATGTTAATGAATAAAATAGCTGCTATTCTACCTCCATCAATAGAAAATGGTAAAGACTTAAAGTTGATGGAAGGAGCTGGAACTGATAATTATTCCGTGGCTACTATGTACAAGCTGTTATGTGACTATGATGAAGATAATATGAAAGAGCTATGGAAGACAATGTGGGCCTTGCATGTTACAGAGAGAATAAGGTGTTTTATGTGGATTGCCTTGCATAATAGATTGTTAACTAATGTAATCAAAGCACAAATGGGATTGAATCATGGGATGTGTGATCATTGTGTAGAGTTTGAGGAGTCTAGTTTACATGTTTTGAGAGACTGTAAGGTGGCAAGAAGCATTTGGATCTTGATTGTTCCTCAACAAGCCCGTGCCAATTTTTTTGGTGGAGATATATATCATTGGTTTCACTACAATTTACAAGGTGATTTAGTGAAAATTGCAAATTTTAAATGGGCAGAATTTTGGGCTACTGCATGTTATTACTTATGGACTTGGCATAATAAAGAAAAGAACGACGAGAATTTTTTGAGACCTTCTCAACCTGTGATGTTCGTGATGCAGCAGTGTAGAGAGTATATGTGTGCAGAAAATGCTAATCGAATTGTTACAGCGAAGCATCGAAGTACAGTGTGGATAGGATGGAAACCGCCGGCTGAAGGGTGGGTTAAAATTAATTCAGATGGAGCATGTAAGGGAATGATCACCGCGGGATGTGGAGGTATTATAAGAGATAGTAGCGGTGCGTGGCTCGGTGGTTTTGCTAAGCATATCGGTACTTGTAGTGCTTTTACGGCGGAGCTTTGGGGTGTTTTGGAGGGATTAAAGCTTGCTTGGAGAATGGGATATAGAGCTGTGGAGCTTGATGTTGATTCTACATCGGTGGTTAAAGTTATTAAGGATGGTACAACCACTAGTGTTATGGGAGTATCCTTAGTTAAGAGCATTGGAAGACTATTGGCGCTTGGTTGGGATGTTAAAATAAATCATTCATATAGAGAAGCTAATATGTGTGCTGATGCAATGGCAAACTTAGGATGCTCTTTGAGGAATGAGATTATTTTCTTTGAAGATTGTCCAAGGCACGTGAAGAATTTACTTGCTGCCGATAGTAGGGGGTTATTGTCCCCTAGATTAATTGTGGTGTAATTGTTTTTTTTTTTTGGGGCTTAGGCCCTCTCCCATATCAAAAAAAAAAAAAAAGATGAAAACAATGTCTTATAAAAAGAAAAAAGAAAACTAATCAAAAACCAAACAAAATAGGAATGAACAGTAAATCTGTAATTTTGATTCATACGAGAGAGGTACTTGTAAATTTATCACCATGTATTAACTTACTTTTTAATATAGGATTAAATACATTTTTATTTCTACAAAATTACTAAATTCTTCCCTCCACATTATTTTTAAATAACTTCTATATAAAATAATTCCTAAATCAGATTTTACATATTAATCATTTTTTATTAAATTAATAACTTTTAATCATTAATATATTACATTAAATAATTTCTACATAAATTAATTCCTAATTTAGATTGTTATAATTAATATTATATTAATGAAATCTGATAATTATTATGTTCATTGAACCTTGCCTAAATTAAATGTTCATTGAACGGAAAATACATCAAAGTCTTATAAAAAGGTCATGGGTGATGACAATGTTTTTCAATTCAAACCTCTCCATATATCTTTGTGATAGTTACAATGAGTATGTATTCCTTTCTTACTCTTCTGTTTTTTTCTCTTTTTTGTTTTATCATTTCTCTTTCTCATGCTCTAAACAATGGTTTTAGTGTCGAACTAATTCATCCCGACTCTTCAAAATCACCACTCTATCAACCTACACAAAACAAATATCAACGTGTTGTTAGTGCTTTTCGTCATTCAATCAATCGTGCCAATCACCTCACTAATACACCTGAATCTACTATAATCCCTTTTGGCGGTGGATATCTTATGACCATTTCACTTGGTACCCCACCATTTAAGATATATGGTGTTGTTGATACCGGTAGTGATCTTGTTTTGCTTAAATGTAAGCCTTGTGAACAATGTAGCAACACAACCACTCCTATCTTTGATCCTTCAAAATCATCAAGTTACAAAAATAACATCCATTGTTTGTCTAAAAAATGTAAATCTTATGATTCTCATTCTTGCAGTAAAAAAAAAACATGTGAATATGTTATTAGGTATGGTGATGGATCATCTATATCAAAAGGAGATCTTAGTTTAGAAACTCTTACATTAGATTCCACCTCAAACTCTTCTATTTCATTTTCTAAAATTGTTATAGGTTGTGGACATAAAAATAAATTGCCTCTTCCAGCTCTAGGCTCTGGTGTAATTGGCCTTGGAAGAGGACCTATGTCTCTTATAACACAGTTGGGTTCGTCAATTGGTGGAAAGTTCTCTTATTGTTTCGGGCCATATTCGTCTAATTCGACGAGCAAACTCCATTTTGGAAAAGCTGCTGTGGTTTCTGGTCATGGAGTTGTGTCAACTCCGATACTAAAAAGAGACCCAACACCTTTTTACTTTCTAACATTGGAAGGATTTAGTGTTGGAAACAAAAGAGTAGAATTTGTAGAGAATTCAAATGGTGCTGTTGATGGTAATGTCTTTATTGATTCAGGTACAACAATGACGATTTTACCATATGAGATTTACAATAAGTTGGAATCATCTGTGATAAAATTGGTTAAACTGAAGCGTGTTAAGGATCCGAATGGTATGTTGGACCTTTGCTATTCTGTTACATCAGATAAATATGACTTTCCTGTAATCACTGCACATTTCAAAGGTGCAGATGTTAAGTTGCATCATACTAGCACCTTTACAAATGTTGCTGATAAGGTCGCTTGTTTGGCTTTTGGCCAATCTAAAAACAATTTCGGCATCTTCGGAAACTTAGCTCAACAGAATTTATTGATTGGTTATGACCTTCAACAAAACATTGTGTCATTTAAGCCCACTAATTGTATTAAGTCATATTGAGCGTAGACTTTATTTACTTTACTTTTCAAATTCATAATTTCAATAATATTAATAATATTTGAATTTTATTTTATCCAGCCAATTTCATCCTTTATTTTGTTGAATGTGATGATTGAAACATTAATCTCCTTGTTGTTGGCGCTGCCATTAAACACACAACACAGATCCACACGGATCTATAAGCACTCGGAGCATATCCACACGGATCTATATGCACACAGAACAGATCCACACAGATCTATAAGCACTAAACACTGTTGTGTGCACAAGAGAAGAAGATGATAACACACACACACACACACTTTAGGAGAAGATGAAGATAAGAGAGAATAAAAGTTAAAGAACATGATAGTAGAGAATAATCACAACAGTTGCACTATTTCACTATATTACACATACTCTACTACACATATCACTTTACATAGATATATATTTATAGGTACATTACTTGCATAAAAGTCACTCAACAAACTAGTAACTAACTAGTAACCAACTTAAACTAACTAGTAACCAACTTAAACTAACTAACTTGATACACAAGTAAGTACAATTGGCTAATATGAATTACACCTAACACACCACCTAATTCATGTTAGCTAATGTTTCTACACCATAAAATTTTGAGCCTCTTCAACACTTTGACTTGAACTCCTTTGCAAGCATTCATCAGCCCACTGACTCAATGGTTGAAAACCAATTATCTTCCCCTCACTAGAAAAAGCCACTTGGTAACTAGCAATATCCTGCATGCACACTTTTGCATCTGCCACACACTTGGTAGATGTACTCAACACCATTTGCCATGAAATTTCACCACCTCATGCTTCCAAAAGCTTTGAAATCACTTTCACTCTCCATGTGAAAACACACGCTTGATCAAGAAGAAAAGTAGTAGGAGGCAATTGATCAACACCACCATAATCTGTGTACGTTCACTGTAACACAATCCTAGTTGTAGAAGAAATTCTTACATGTTGACAATGCAACAAAATCTGATCTGTTCTTTCACTGTAACAACTTCTTGTACCAGATTCTAACATTAAACCACCATTGACACCTGAACTTCTAGCTGCAGAACTGGAACTTCTTACACATGATGAAATAGAAACATAATCACCACCATCTTCCATTTTTACAGCTTTTCTTCAACAACCACCACACTACTTCCTTCAAACCCCAACTCTAACCCCTCCTTAAAAAAAACTCTTCTCATTATTAAAACCAAACACCAATTTCAATCAGACCCATATTCTAACAACAAGTATGAATCAAATCAAGAATAAAAGTAAGAATTTTTTGGAATTTAACAAATACCCAGAATTTCAACGATTTGCACATGTTATTGAAGTTCAAGATTTTGCTCACTTTCATCTAGATTCACTCTCTAAGACTTGAATCTTTGATTCTTTTCTTTTTTTCTCTAACCATCATGGAAGACTCTTCTTCCTTTTCTTCACTGCGATTCTCATTGACTTTTGTTCACCGCCATGCTTTTCGGTGTCATGGTTGAAGGACTTGAAGCTACATTCACGCCGGTGGTAACACCGCCACCTCCACACGATCTTCAAGATCCTTCGTTCTTCTCTGATTTCGGTTTTCACGAACTTGCAACCGCGGTTCCGTCGCTCTCCGACACCGCAGCTACTATCTCTTCTCCAACTCTTCTATGTGCGTGTTGTGTTGAGCGCGATACCGCCGTTGTACGCGATTCACTTTTTTCTTTGCGAAACCCCTTTATTCTTTGTTTCGAACAATCAGAATCGGGTTTCTCTGCCGATCTTGGTGGACGATTAGCTCTGATGAGTTTTCTTCTGAAGGTGAAACCCATTGAATTCTTTTTACTGTTTTCAGTACCCAGTTGTTCAGAACAGCTCCACTGTGAACTTTGTTCAAATCTTTTGCACTTTTGGTAGAAAGAATCTTCTAAAGATTCACTCTTTTGCTTGGATTTCTGGTAGGAAACACTATCTTCCTCTTCTTGGATACTTCTTTGCACCATTTCCAGCACTGTCCAGAAACCAAAGATTTCTTGTATCCTCACCATCCACTTTTCAATTCTTGATTGAAAAGTCTCTTTTGCGGAAGCCATTATTGAAACCCCATGGATCAATAACTAGGCTCTGATGCCACTGTTGGCGCTGCCACTAAACACACAACACAGATCCACACGGATTTATAAGCACTCAGAGCAGATCCACACGGATCTATATGCACACAGAACAAATCCACACAGATCTATAAGCACTAAACACTGTTGTGTGCACAAGAGAAGAAGATGATAACACACACACACACACACACACACTCTTTAGGAGAAGATGAAAATAAGAGAGAATAAAAGTTAAAGAACATGATAGTAGAGAAGAATCACAACAGTTGCACTATTTCACTATATTACACATACTCTACTACACATATCACTTTACATAGGTATATATTTATAGGTACATTACTTGCATAAAAGTCACTCAACAAACTAGTAACTAACTAGTAACCAACTTAAACTAACTAACTTGATACACAAGTAAGTACAATTGGCTAATATGAATTACACCTAACACTTGTCACTTAATTTCTCAATTTTCCTTAGCGAACATATCTAATCATCCTTATATAGTGTAAAACATGTTTTGGAACGATTAAAGAAGTTTTTTCAATTTAATAAAATATAACTATTAGTTTATTAATAAAAAATAAATAAAATTTAAGAATATTTTTATACATTTCTCCATCATTCAAAGTTTTTAATCGATCATTAAGTTCATCTCCGGGTGATTGAATTGTTCTCCATCATATTATTTGGTTCAGCCACATTCTATTGGACTTTAATTGTTTCAAGGTGTTATTGTAAGGAATCGAGAGTTCGACTTTTAAAACTAATTTAAAATATTATTTTCAAGAACGGAAAAACACCTTTGCTTATATCGTGTAGAATAACAAAAGTCATTATAAGTTCATGTGTTTACTTCGTGAAGTGTTGAGAAGTTTTTTTATTTTATTTTTTTGAAAAAGCAAAAAGAGAATTATATTAAAAGAAAGATGGCACAAGATATGCCAAAAATACAAGCAATCCAAAGGCAACATCTGATCACCTTACAAACCCAGAACAAAAATTGGGATAATATCACATAATCCCAACACCTGATACAAAGCAAAGGAAACCATACATATATGTATAAAAGGTAATGCTAGGAACAAAGGGTAAATGCTAGCCCCAATCAACCTCTTCATCGACGACAGAGATTTCAAAACTGTCAAGAACAATTTGATTGGCGAATTCAATGTCATCACTCGTTCCATGTCATTAACGCTCGTGGACATACAAAAAATGCGAGAAAAATATTTTCTAAGACCGCTGCCAACTGAACATGAATTTTGAGATGCGACCAAAGTATCACGAATTAAGCAATAAGTTCCTTGACGATCACTTACCTTCAAAACCATATCAACTAATGATACCAAGCAACTGCCACTATAGAACACAAGATGCAACTCCACTACTAAACAAAATAACTATAACTAACCTTCCACTTAAATCAAAGAAGCTTAACCACCCCTCCACACCACTGACGCACAGAGCACCTTGGTATTGAACCAAATGGCTTGATAAATTAGGACCCCATGAGACCAAGGCATGCGTTGGATTTTGACACCACATAGTTATGTTATAGTCAATGCTATTTGATTTTATTTTCAACCAATTCGATGAAGTGATTTTTACGTTCTCTGTCATCCTGTTTAAGCATACCTCTTTGGGGGTGTTTGTTTCATGGATTATAAGTTTATTTCAAGGAATGTGACTTTGGGAATCTTTCATTCCCATGTTTGTTTCAAGTTTTTATAAATTATGCCTAGGAACTTTTTATTCCTTGGAATATAATTTACACATGATCTTCCCACTTTTTATTCCCATGTTAAAGGGTGGGAATCTTACATTCCCATGGGAATAAGAGGTAACCACCCATAACTCCCCACTCTCCCATTATTTTTAACTCATTTATTTATAATTTTTAATATATTAAAATTTTAATTGGATTTATTTTAAAAATGTTCCAAGGAAATTTATTTGTTTACCAAACAAATTAATTGGAATAATATTCCTGGTAATAATGTTCCTTGGAATGATATTCCCAGGATTATAATTTTAATCTCCGAAACAAACACACCCTTTGTTGCGAAACACTTTGTCATTTCTTGCCTTCCAAATAGTACAGATACAAGCAAACCAAATTACGCCGACTCGCTTGGAGAATGCTCTGCCATTATTGATTATACATGTGAACTGCTCCATATGTGCCCTGAGCGTTGTATGAACGACAAATGTCTCTATTCAGTCCATACAAATAGAGTTATTCTATCTACATCGCTAACTGCGAATAATTGGAAGTGGAGAGAACCAAAAAGCATAGTGTTTTTAGGGTTTTTCAAAAGTGTTTTTACGTATCAGAAATAAGTCAGTCCAAAGATTCTATTTAAAGAACCACTTTTGTGTACCATATTCGGATTGTCTCCTGTTTGTTGTATGTTGTCGTTTGTCATGTGTCAATATAAGCTGTTGGATTCATCTCGGTTGGTTCTCTCTCTTCTAACATCATTATTAATTTTCCTTTTCAATTTAACTCAGCCGTTAGATAAGCACAAGAGAAATAGCAGAATAAATGTAGCAGCAGGTGGTCCACTTCCCTTATGGTATATACTGTATTTCTCACTTAAGTCTACCGTACCTTACAGTCTACCAAATTATAAATGAATCTCATCCATTTAATTAAACCTCCGTCTATTTATTCTTATGTGTGTGACTATATTTTATCGTAATGTTGACAATAATATTAAATAGTGATTGTAATTAATACATCATTACTACCCAAATGATGAAAACGTCATCTGATTTAATGTATCTGGTCTTTTACTGACTTATAGCTTATTTTTCAGACGTCATTCCATTCATGTATCTGGTCTTTAATACAATCTAGATATATTACATTTTCATTAAATATAAAAGTCAATTTTTGCTTATATATCATACTAGAGGGAATATAAATGAAGAAGAGTTACAACTTACAATATTTGTTTCAACTTATGCATGGTTTATTTTCAAATTATAAATACAACCTATGTACATTTGTATTTGGATACAGAATAGAGGAAACAATATTTATTTGATATGGTTGAAGAAATTGAACACTTTTATTGATTTTAGGGAGTGGATGTAGTTTGAATGATTGAATCCCAATAAGCACCATCCCATTGATCTCTGTATTTGGTTGGCAATTCAACTAATTTCTTGATACACTCTATTAACAGATTTTCCCTCCACACTTCCAAAGGAGGCAACCCAAGTTGTGCAGACAACCAATGTTTGTAATCAACCTGCCGCACAAATTTAATGAGATACTCCCTCGTCTCATTGTATAAGAAAAAAAAAACTTTATTATTATTTCAATAAATAAAAAGATCAATTTTTATCATTTTCAAGATTTATTTTTATTTTTTAAAAAAAATTTACTTTTGTTTATTTTTATAAAATTAAATGTAACGGTATTAAAACTCTTGGAGAGAATTTGTTGTCCATTTGAATCTCACAAAACTCAAATGATTAATCTCTACAGTCGTGGGCAGAGAATACCTGATTTATGCAAAAAAATGACCAATAAAAATTTTGTTTACATCTTCTCGTTAAACTTATTTCAAAAAGTACACAAAAAACAAAAAAAAAACAAAAAAGTCATACTTTTCGTAATAAGTGTGATTTCTTTTTAAGAATTTTAGATGGAGGAAATAATAAATAACATTTATTATTTTTAGCTACAATAATTATTTTCTTATACACAAATATTAGGAGTCACAAAATCCATAATGGGTTAGAGTACTCCTACTATTCATTTTTAATCCAATTTTGAATATAAATATAAGAGCACACAACTGAACTAGTAGAAGTGATTATTTCCATAAGTGACACACTAAATGTGATAATTAAATTAAACAAAAAGAAATAAAACAGGATTTAGTTTATTTATTACCTGCAATGGACGAAGGGAAAGAGCACAAGATTTGGGCAAGCCATTCTTCTCCATTTCATGATAGATATTTTGAACAGATTGCATCATCTCCTCTTCTGTAGGTAACAAAATCTTACCAGACAAAACTCTTGCAACCCACATAGCTTGTAATTCAACAATAGCAAATAAAGGTTCCTGGTCATAGCATTTTATTCAATTTCTCAGTTACATCATCATTTAATTGTATAATAATGTGCGTTATAAGGGCAATGATAAATGCTTATTTCAACAAATAAAGTGTGTTTAGAATTGAATTTGGATTAAGTATTTGAGGGTCCGAAATAGGTTCTCGAGTATTGAGAGGATCCAAACTCATTTGAATGAGCGTTTCGTAAATACGATTTTTAATAGAATTGATTTTGTGTAACATTTCAACCTAACACCAAAACTACTTATTCCATCTTTCAAAATTTAAGTAAAAATGAATCAACAAAAGTTAATGTGTATCTGGTCTAAATTTTACACCAAATACATAAATTTTCGTTGACCCAGTTTTTATTATATTTTAGGATGAAGGGAGTATTAACTAGTAATAATAGGGTTGCATTATACATGTTTCCATTGATCAACTATTACTACACTTCAGAATAAGAATTGGCGATATCATTAATTTATTATTTTCTTAGAGGTTCTCCCCTCCGAATCAAATATTCTTGCAGAAATTCAAAAAACCCTGACACCATTAACAATTGAACTAATTCATTGTTGGTAAAATACGTAGGGATGGCAATGGGTATGGTATGGGTAGGGTACTATAGTCCCCATCCCCATACCCGCAGTTTGAAAAATTACCCGTACCCATCCCCATACCCGCGTGGGTGACAATCTTTGTCCCCGTGCCCATACCCTATGGGTATCTAAGTACCCATACCCGTACCCGTTACTCACATTTTTGCTAAAAATAAATTGATCAATTATAAAATATCATATCATTTTAATAGAATTAAAAAAATTTCAAAGATTTTAATGTTGATTCATGAAAATTATAAACAAAATTATTAGTAATGTCATGCTAAAGTTCATTTCTCTTTGACATATTTGCATTATATATGTTATAAATAAATTTTTTAATTAAAAATGTATAATAGTATAATAATATTGTATTTTTAAAATTGATTTAGATATATTATTATATAATTAAAATAAATAAAAATATATTATATGGGTATATGGGGTGGGTACTAAGGGTACCCGTACCCGCACCCATACCCGCTCAATTTTATGGGTAATTACTCATACCCATGCCCATACCCAAAATGCAGATTTTTACCCTACCCATTGTGGGTACCCATTGGGTATGAGTATATTGCCATCCCTAAAAATACGCAAACTTATAATTACTATGGGACCGACGAAGTAGCATATATATACAAGTAATATATGTGATAATTTCTGTTTTGGGAATATTAGTTTGGTTTTTCACAAAATAATCGATGGAAAGAAAGAAGAAAAACTTGCTACCAATAACCTTGTTGATGATACCAATGAAAGATAGCCAAGGTGCTAATTTTGGAGGAAAGATGTGCTTATATAATGGCCCAACACACTCATCTTCAACTCTTACAATTCCATTGGTTTCAAGATATGGAAAGTGGTATCTATATCTGTCAACACATATATGCACAAAATCACAATGTTAATAGTTGTCAATATGAAAAGGTTAGAAAAGATGAAGATGGCTATTGACTTTGATAGATTCTCTTCATAAAAAAAAAAAAAAAAGACTTTGATAGGTTCATGATGAATTTGTGGGTTAGCCAAAATGCTACGGCCATCATAACAAAGAGATTTTTTTTTTTTTTTTTATCTTGCGTATTTCTTGCGTGTCGTATTCTTTTCTGTTTATATTCTTTAGCTACTTAAGTAGTCACATTATAAAAATAATTTTTTTTTGTAAATATTATTCGCTATTTAAATAGCAAACGTTATAAAAATAAAATCTAATAGAGTATATTTTGGGTGTATATACTATCTAAGAAAGTCTCCCATAACAATACCTTAGCCTTAAGGACATAATCTTAACTTTAATGAAAGGCTTGAAAAAAAACAGTGTTTATATTATTGTAAGGAAATTGTAAAATTATTGAAGATTGTTTAAAAATCAATTAAGTGAAAGGTTTTAAGTTGGTTTGGCTTATGTAATTTTTTTTGAATAACAAAGATAAATATATTATATTACGAAAAATATAGGTTGATTGGACTTATTTGAAGTCTAGACTATGCCACTAAAATTTTGTACCCAGTGCAGTGAATTACGGTGTCTGCAAAAATTGAGGATCCATCTTGAAAGGCAATTGAGCCATCTTCGTTCGCACATTTTATCTGCAAAGAAAAATAGAAATACAGCTAAAAAATTAACAAAATCAAAGAAGCTTAAGTTATTTTCTCAAAAGCATATCAATGTAACATGAAAAAAATTGTTTTATCTTCGAAGAAAAAGGAATTTTAGATTTTGCTTTTTTTATGTAAAATACTTCATTTTGCTCAAGCATTATTTTATTCTTCAGCTAAGTATAATATGTTAACCAAACAATAAATCGCAATTTTTTATAGTTAAAATGCTTCTGGGCCTATTTATCTTTAGCTAGTTGAAATATTCTCTCACCAAATAATCTATTACTATAATTCTCTCATAAGGTTTCTATAAAAAAAAAAATCTCTCATAAGATAATAATCAGGAACTATACAATTACAATATATACCAAAATGAGTAAAAAGAAATACAAAATGATTAACAAAGACATTGTATGTAATATGCAGAAGTTCGAACTTTGATACCATATCATGATATATTAGATTTTGGAACTTCACACCGAATGGATTATCTTTGACTGCTACGTGAACCTCCTTTGCTACTGCTAAAATGTCAACCGCTATATCAAAAGCACTAGGTCCATATCCAACTAATAGCACAATCTGTAAGGTAGAAACCATAATGAAGTACTATGTTTTTCATGTGCAATTCTTCTATGGAATAAACATAAATACTTTTCACAATAAATGATTTGTTTGACCACATGATTTATGTCTACCAATGTATTGATGATTTAGAGTATTTTTTAGTTATTTATTGCGTTATAAAAAATTATAAAATTGTATATTTTAAAAATATTTATCGAGACAAATCTATTAGAGTTGAATATTGAACTTAATTAATTTAATCTTACAAAACTGGCTTATAAGATAGGAATTGTCTCTATTTTATAAATATATATTCAGGTCATCTCATATCTGATGGGCTTGGTGCATGGATATAAATGGTGGATGATCTAATTTGAAACATGTTATCAGGCGGCCTAGCGGATCTTGGAGAAACTATGATACTATCTTAAAATTGAGAGTTAGACTTACCTCATCCTTACAACATTTGATTGTAAGATGAAGATTGTCTCTACTTTTTAAATACATATTCAGACATTCTCATAAGCGATGTGGAACTTCTTAACACACCTCCTCGCGCCAGCACTATTTTATTTTTCTTTTAATTTTTTAACTTGTATATATATGTCTAAATTTTGTGCCCACCCAAAACAAGTGTTTCTCGTTTTTCATTAGCAGCAATAGAATGTGTCCCACCAATTATTTACCTATGCATATGCTACTTTAATATTGAAACCTTTGAATTGTCAAGTTCACGTAGAAAGAAATTAAGAGATATTAGATGATTCACGTGATCAAAAAATTAAATTTGGTCACATTAATGAAAAATATTACATCATTGAATAATTTAAAAAGTAAATACTATTACTAATTAGTGTTTATTTTTTAAAAAGTAAATATCACATTAATTAATTTGTTAAGTGTTTATTTTTCTTTTTGTAAGAATAACTAAATAGTGGGTCTAAAACTAACATATTATGACATGAGTAGTAGATACTAGGGTCTTTTAACCATTTGATTGTAGGTTTGTTCCTGATCGATGTGTGGAAAATATTAGTTAGAATATATTAGCTCTTTAAATAAATCTCAATTATTTCGAACGAATTAGTCTCTATAATTGCGCATAAAGAATATTTTTAATTAAAAAAAGAAAATAGTGGGTCCAAATTCTGGTGGTGATCATACAAGAATTATTTAGAAATTCAACTAATAATACTTTAAAAGAATTTAATGATATTTAAACTAATATTTTACATAGTTTAGGCCATTGAATATGACTTAACTCTTTGTTTTGTCTTAAAGCAAAGCAAAGCAAAGAAAGATGAAGTATGTACCTGGTTGTGAAAGGGTTCAGGTACACGATAGTTATGACTATGCATTTGATACCCACCCCACTTTTCAATACAAGGAATCTTTGCAATTTTCGGCGAACTATTATGACCGGAACACACAACAACCGCTTCAAAAACTTCCCGGGTCACCAATTCGGATCCCAGACTCAACGACTCAACCATCCAACCTTCTTCCCCTCGTTCAACCCGAATCACCTTCGTATCAAACCGTGTCAACTCTTTAATCCCAAACACATCCGCAAACCGGTCTAAAAACCGAAGCACTTCATAATGACCCGGAAACATTCTCGGGTCGGATTCTGATCTTACAAACGGGTAATCACGAAAGCCCATAAGCGGTCTCGGGAGATTGGTTCGTAGAGAAATATAGAGACTACTGTGTACGGTTTCTCGATTCGGGTCAATGCTAAGTGGATCGGATTCAGTTTTCGGGTCGTAAATCCAGTTTCCTCCTATGCGGTTGTTTTGTTCAAAAACGACGACGTTGTGGTTTTCACGTTTAAGCTCACGTGCTACGACGAGGCCTGAAACGCCTGCACCGATAACTGCGACTTTCACAGAGCGATTCATTGGTTATTATTATGTTAAAGTAGTGTTCATTCTTCAAACTTTGTTGTGAGAGATAGATGACTATATATTTGAGCTGGCGTGTCAAAGTTGTAATCTAAGTTTCTAGAAAATCAACATTAATTTCCTTAGTACTAGAATTGTACTATGTTATCAAATTTTCTAACTACTTTGATTATCTCCGGCCATTATATCTTGATCGTTGAACTCAGACAGTTGAATGGTGGATCTCGTTGATAGGAGATACATAACAGGGAATTAGGCTTTTTGTGACCTAAATCATGATCGTGTGCGTGTGATTTGCGATGAATCCTAAATCCCAAATCTAGAATAATATTTTCAATTGAACTCTAATCGACAATATTCTCTTCCAATCGAACCACACCCATTATCTCCAATTTGTATTCCCTTATATTGTTGGAATAGGAAAAAAGAAATCTAAAAGAAGGAATGCAAAGAATAAAAAAAAAACAAACAAATATCCTTTTGTTAAAATTAATTCACGCACAAATCATCACCATGTGCGTGTGATCTTTGCAATTGTGATTTGCGATGAACCATAAATTCCAAATCTACAATAATCTCTTTAATTGAACTCTAATCGACAATATTCTCTTCCAATAGAATCACACTCATTCTCTCTAATTTGTATACCTTCTCTAATCGACAATATTCTCTTCCAATATAGAACCACACTCATTCTCTCCAATTTGTATACCTTATCCCATTGGAATTGGAAAAAAGAAATCTAGAAGAAGGAATGCAAAGAATAAAAAAAGAAAAGTGTATTTTTTTACGGTTTTCTGCGTAAAAAAAAAAAGATCAAATTAATCGTTTATTAATTCAGTTTTAAAAATAACCGGTTAAAAACTGGATTTAAAAATTATCCGCTTTTAAACCGGTTTTATAAAAATATCTGGTTATGTATCCGTATCCAAATTGTTTATAAAAAATAATGGTTATAGTTATGGTCATGTAACCAAAATAATGATTTTGGTTTGGATATGATTTGGTTTAGCAAAATAACCGACCATGTACACCCGTAGTTCAAATAATATATTCAGTACTTAAAATTCAAACTATCAGGTACAAGAACCGAAGATACAAGTACACTGCTGAATCCATATCAGATGTTCAACAAATGAGAGGAGATCCTCTCAATTGAAATTTACCTGTAGTGGCATCTCAGCCACTCCTTTTATTGCTGCAGTGCATTGTTCAAATTTTTTAAAATAAATGGATAGTGTGGATCTTAACTTGACAGCCTGCAGTGGATTTTTCACTGCAGAGGATCTATTCTCTCAACAAATGAATCTAAAACAATACAAGGAAGAAACTAATAACATAATTCTAGATTATTCAAGCTTAGCTTCAATTGTCAGGTTCTTTCTTATTCTTGTATCGTTCAACTTGTTTATCTGACAAATAAATAAAAGGAGTGAGTTGAGACACAAAGCCATAGTGAGTTCCTACTTCACCTAAGATGTTAGTAGTCATGCGGAAAATCTATTCTTTGGTTGATTATTAGTAGCATGTTATTCCTACTATTTGATTCACAGACAGCTCAGGAAGCCGAGGAAAGAAGCCCACAGAGTAATAGCTGGTGAAGTTATATTTCCAAATATTGTGTCTTCACATATTTTGTGTTATGTATTTCAGACGTGTTGTAATAATACATTAATTAATTATGTACTTTGCGTGATTTTCAGCATTATTCTATGATATGTACTCTGTTGTAAACAGAAATCAATTGTAATTTTAATGTATTCACGTACCGTTACGTATGTTCTGTATCATATTCTAGATATTCGATATGAGATATTATAGTTGTGAAGAGTATATATTGTTCTGGATACACCAAATAGTCTCACATCGCTTGGAACTCGAGGCTAACGGTAGTTTATATACAACACGACACACTCCTCAATCCAACCGAGGCGCCTTTTCTACAAAGGAAAAAACCGTGACGGGTTAACCCCAAAACGGACAATCTCTCGGAGATGTGGACTTGAGGTCAGATCTGAACAGTGGCGTCGTCTGTGAGAACGATAAAATTCGTTCTCGAACCCAGCCCCTTAGCCTCGACTGGGGCATCTATTCTGGATACACCAAATAGTCCCACATCGCTTGAAACTCGAGGCTAACAGTAGTTTATATACAACACGCCACACTCCTCAATCCAACTGAGACGCCTTTTTTATAAAGGACAAAACCATGACGGATTAATCCCAAAGCGGACTCTCTCGGAAATGTGGACTTGAAGTCAGATCTGAACATATGAAAAAATTTATTTAAAAATGTGTAGAATACATATGAATTGCTTAAAAGTAGGGATTAAAAATTGTGACGTATAAGTTAAAAAAATTTATAAGAATATTAAAAAAAAATTGAGTTATATGGATAAAAAAACTTATCTAACCAAATATTATATAATTAACCAATGTAATGAAATTTGAACCAAATAGGGTGGAGGATGAAAAGTAAAAAATAATTGAAATAGAGACCCAAAATTTAGGTTTTAAAATAAGGGAACCAAACTAAAAAAAAATTATAAATAGAATATAAAAATTGTATTTAAGTCAAATATTTTTAATGTAAATATAAATACCAAGCAAAAATTGATTGAAACATATTACATTGAATTCTTAATTTATTGTTGAATATTGTGACTTTTTTTAATTATAACTCACAAGTTTAGGGTGTCACTTGCACACCCTTAAGTGTGAATAGCTTATGAAGTACTCCTTCTGTTTCAAATTATAAGAAAAAATAAATTCTTGTATCAAATTATAAGCAAAAAAGACCAAATTTGCATTTAATTTACTCTTTTTTTTTTCATAATCAATAAAAATTACTTTTATATTTTTTCATAAAACTTATTTCAAGAAAAACACAAAATGTCATAATACAAATTACTTATATTTTACTTTTTTTAATAAGTGTTAATTTTCTTTTTACTTATAATATGAAACAAAAGGTATTGCTTTTGAAATAAATGTATGAACAATTTAAGCATACCAATAATTGAAATAGAACATGTGTACCATTCTAGCATGGAATGCATCAATTTTAAATTGGTAAACCCAATTTTGTTTTTGACCAATTTAAAATGTCAAAAACTTGCAAACATAATGTTTAATCGATCTCTACTCATCATATATTTCTTCATAGAGTTAAAACCACAATACTCATAACTTATACCTAAAACAAAACTACTTAAACACAAAGAACAATTACTTAAGCACAAACTTAAAGAACACATAACTTACCTAAACACAAAACTGTTTGGGTTTAAAAACATATTTCATTCTCAAATGTGGTCACGACACATTAGCTACAATAGCCTCCTATTATTTTCATTTTATTTATTTCAACTTGTATTGAACCTTCTATTCCGATTTAAATGAAATGAGTTTATAGCATTTTCAAAGAAAAAGAAATTATTGCATTTTAGGAAGTTGATCCATTCTGAATGATGGCATCCCAATACTTATCATCCCATTCGTCTCTATACATTTCGTTCATTTCGATGAAATTATTAAAACACTTCATCAACATATCGTCCCTCCAATCTTCCAACGGAGGCAATCCGATCTGCTTCACTAGCCAACCTTTGTAGTCAGCCTGAAATGAATTATAAGTCGAGCAAAATTATCAAATGAAATGTAAAGTGAGGAGAGAAAAACTAGTGTACGCACCTGAAATGGACGAATTGAATGAGTGTAACGCTTAGGCAATTCATTTTCTTCCATTAATCGATAGACGTCATTTACAGATTCCATCATCTCTTCTTCCGTAGGTAAAAGAACCTTACCAGATAAAACCCTCGCAACCCACTTGGCTTGTAACTCGATCACAAGGAAAATAGTTTCCTGGCAATGACATTTTATAATTAACTCTAATTATTCAAACAAACAATAAAAATTTAAAATAACTTTTACATTAAGAAAATTTTATTAACTCTATATGTCAAACCAATGAAAGAGAGCCATGGAGCCAGTGAAGGAGGGAAAACGTGTTTGTATAACGGTCCAACGCGATTATCTTCAATGGTTACTATTCCATTGGTTTCTAGGAAAGGAATGTGGTATTTGTACCTGTCATATTAATATTTTATGTGCCTCAAAATCAATCATTAACAGCATAGATAGATATAATATCAAAAATTTAGCAGATGAAAAGTACCCTGTACAGTGAATTATGGCATCAGCATAAATAGAGAATCCATCTTCAAAGGCAACCAAGCCATCTTCATGTACACATTTAATCTAAAAAATTAAACAAAATGAGAATTATCAAACAACAGTACCATATTGACAAAGCAATATTTATCATGTAAAGTATTAAGTTGGTTAAATAACACAATTGAAAGAAAAAAAGTCCCCAAGTAAAAGTCATTTTCATTTTGTTATGACATGCCAACACACAGTAACAAGGATTGCAAGCAACCTTTATGCAGACGTGAAAAAAAAATCCCGAGCACACACCTTACAAACCAACATACTGAAAACATACCCTCAATAGGGGTGTTCGTGGTGCAGTTTGGATCAGTTGCGAGTTAAAAACACATCCGATCCAAAGATAAAATTACTCGCAATTTGGTTCGGGTTTGGATGACTGATTAAAAAAATCTGGTCCCAATTAAATTATTCCAAATAAGTAGTAAATTAAAAGACACACACATCTATCTTACTTCCACAATAGTCAAAGTACTTCATAAGTTTCTTTTACCGAATACTCCAACATCTCCAGTCTCTACTTCTCATTGAAGTAGCTTCCTTCTCGAAGTTTCGCACCACAACACACTCCCCTAAACCATACACACTAAAGAATCCACCGAACTATCTTTATCTACCGATAAACTACATAAAACGGGGAAATTTGTTTTTAAAATTTTCCCGACCTGTCTCCTTAATGTTCAATTGATCAAATATGATTAGAAAAGATCGATACTAAGAAGCTACATCCATTTTGTAGAAAAATGAAGAAGCTGCATCGATAACAATAACTATTTTTTACATACCAATGTATGGAAACATATATTGCGAACATTTTCCAACTTCATACCCTTCAAAGGTGGATTTGGTTTGGTTGCAACATGAACTTCCTTTGCTACTCCAGCAATATCTCTTGAGATGTCAAACGAACTAGGTCCTAGCCCAATTAAAATCACAACCTGTTAAGTAGAAATTACCAATTAATTATCCAAAAACCAAAGTTAAGCATTAAAGAGCTCTACAGAAAAATGCCATTTTAGTCCCCCTCGAATTGTATCTCGTTGCCAAATTGGTCTCTGACTTAAACGAAAATGCAATTTAATCAATCCCCCACTCTTTCTCCCGTTAGTCACTTTAGTCCATAATGTCAACCTGGAACGTTAAGTCAGTGAAAAAATATGAGCTGTACTAATGAAAAGAACACAGAGATGGGTGATGTGTTTTCGAGGAACAATTTGATAGAAAACCAAAAGTAATAAACTTTCTCCATTCTCAAAATCACTTAAAAATTAAGAAACTTTATGTTGATACCGGTCTATTGAGGGTTGCTTAAGTTTGTAGCTAAAACTAAAAGTTTCAACCTTAACAGAAATTTTATTTTCCCAAGTAATAAACAATTAGGGATTGCAAAATGGATGAATCAGATGGATTTAAATTTGGATGGTAATAGAACGATCAAAATAATCAATTTGTCCATTAAAATTCCTTAAATCAATACAATCCAATCCATCGTTATCTTTTCGGTGGATCCAAAACAAAATCCAATCCAACTAATTGTGGCTTAATTTGGAACTATTTTTGCATACATAGCAAAACTCTGGTTTTAAAGGGTACCAGCGGTGAAATTGGATCTCTTGTGAACTAGTTGGTCTTTATGCTGGATATCATATCGAGTTTTATAAAAATAAAAATCTACTAAAATTTAACATCACAAATTGAAATCTAACACCTCCATAGATAGAAACCACGAATTTTCAAACAATTTTAATTACAAAGTATGAAAATTTAATATACCTGATCTTTGAAAGAATGAGGCACTCTATAATTATGAGAATGCATTTGAAACCCACCAAAGTTTTCAATTCCAGGAACCAATCCAAGTTTCGGTTCAACAAAATGACCAGAACAAACAACAACCGCATCAAACACTTCACAACTCACTGAGTCACTTCCCCGAGTCAACCTCGACTCAACCACCCACTCATTCCTTTTCCCATTCCTCTCAACTTTCAGAACCTCCGTTTCAAATCGGATCAACCCATGAATCCCAAATTCACCCGCAAAATCCTCCAAAAAACGAAGCACTTCTTCATGACCCGGAAATGTTCTCGGGTCACCCGATTCTCGCTTGGTGAAACGGTAGTCCAGGAACCCCATGAGGTGTCTTGGAAGATTTGTTCGTAGCGAATGGTAGACGCTGCTGTGAACGGTTTCTCGGGTCGGGTCTATGCTAAGAGGGTCGCACTCTGTTTTCGGGTCGTATACCCAAGTTCCTCCTACACGGTTGTTTTTCTCGAAAACGACGACGTTGTGGCCTTCTTGTTGAAGCTCCTTCGCGGTGACGAGACCGGAGACGCCGGCGCCGATGACTGCAACTTTAACCGATCGAGGAGCCATGCATCGAAGATTAGTCGGAAAAGTAATGCGTTGACTGTGGAGATTGTATTAAGGAAAGTGAATGTGAAGTCAAAGTTTTGTGGATCATAGTTTTCACGTTCTTTTAAAGAAATCGGATCCTCTTCAATTTTTTCCCTCCTGTTTTCTCTCAAATAGTAATCTTAACTATTCATTTAATTTATTTCTCTCTCTTCTTAAATGTTTTTATCCTCTTTATAATTTATCAATCATTAAATCAATAAAAAAAGAAAAAACATGAAGAAAAAAATTGAAGAGGATCTAAATCCTCTTTTTAATATAAAAAATGGCGCAAAAGAGAATGAAAGTGGAGTGTATATTAAGGAAGGGTAAATGTGTAACTAGCTATTATCATCTAAAAACCATTTTGGTAAATATATAAAAAATTGTAAGTAGATTTTTTATTTTTTTTTATAATTATTTAAGTCATAGAATATATTTTTACGTAGCCAATTAGTTTTATAGTGTGTTTTTTGTTGGTCAGTTTAGTTTATAAAATTGCTATTAAATAAAATATTATTATGGGTGTATTTTCAAATTTATATATATATTTCAAAATCTAAAAATAGATATTTTGCTTATATATGAGATTGATGGAAATAATTTATAGAAAGATGATATGTAGAAAGACATCAAAAAGGTATTTGTAATTTCATGGTGTGTTTCGAGTACAAGCATGTGTCTGAAATAAATGGCATGTGAAGTAAATGTGAAGTAAATAATGTAGGGACATTATTAGGGAGAATGTGTGTGAATGTGAAATGAATGAAGACATTGCAATTTGAAGATAAAGAGGATTGAGAATGAGATCCGTGATAAAGTGGATATAATAATTAATCAGAAATTTAGTAAATCGGGTGTATAGAAAATGTTACTCCCTTTGTTGCATATTATAAGGGAAAAAATACATTTTTTTCCCAAAATATAAGAGCAAAACACAAATATTTATCTTTTCAAAAAAAATCTAGTAAGAATTTTTTATGTAAAAAAAGAAAATTTTTAGATGCAACATTTAACATTTACAAATTATAATCAGTCACTCTCACATGTGTATGATTAATTAATTTTTGATTGTTAAAATTTCTAATTTTATGGATTTTTATATTTCTTACTAAATAGCAATATTCTTACTTAAAATCTATCTCCTTTTAAGATGAGTGATTCACTGTAAAATGAGTATAATATCAATTATAATTAATAAATTAAAGGTAGATAATATAAATACATCATAATAAATTATAAGTTGTTACGATTTCAACTTTTATATATATATATATATATATATATATATATATATATGCAAACTGGATATCCTCTGCGCGCAACTGCATAAACTAATCCTCGAGTCTTGTGGGACCCAAAATGGGTGGCAAACTCTCCCTAAGAATTTTAACACTGCTATATGCTCAAACCAGGGATCGAACCCAAAATCTTGGTTAAGCTATATATATGGGGATAGATCAAATTACACCAGTGTAATTTTAAAAAAGCTACACTCATTCATATCCTTTGATTTTATTTTGATCAAATGGTTATGGAAAATGCTACTTGTCGCGACAAAACTTCTCAAGAAGATATCACGAATTCCTGCAATATTTTTAACGCATTATACAACTCTGTTCTCGTTTGTTGGATTTATCCAACGGTTCATAAAATAAAGTAAACTAAAAAGGTAAAATAAGTTTTCCAATTGATATGAAAAAAAAATGCTCTGCAACCGTTTCACCGCTTCACACTTTCACCCACAACTACAAATGACAATATATGTATTTCAGGAATGGTGGCGGTGACATCTAATGCAGCAATGGTGTCGTTCGACTTTGAGATTAATCCTGGTGAAGCTTCCATTTTTTCTCTTTGGAATTTGAGTTTGACATTAATTGAGATTTTGCATAACTGAATTCCTGAAATACTGTGTGTTGTTATGTTTTTTCTGTTCTTGGTGAAAGTGTGTTGTGAACAAACGTTCAGGTGAAATATGTGTTGACAAGCCATGATATTTGTTAAGATTCTAATGAAAATAGAACATGTGAAATACCAATAAACAAAAAAAATTATTTAAATGAAACTCTAAAAAGGTTAAGATGGAGAACGTGACGGTGAGGTCGGTTAATGACATGCTATGCAGACAAGTGAAGTAAAAAAAAAAATGCTAGAGACAAAGTTAATGATGCAATTTGCTACACTGTATTATTCAGCACCCATGATTTTCGGTTAAGAATTAATTTTATTGGTTAAAGGCAAATTCGTGATGTATTCGTGAATACGGTGTCGTAATCGATACTATTATTGTTTGCATTCCTCAAAGTAAAAAGTACACTTGGCATCCTCGCGTTACTTCTTAAGGAGCAAATTCATATGTGGCATTATTTTAATAATGTGGCGTCTATGTGGCGCCTACGTGTCTTTTCTTTATAACCTAAAGGGACAGGATTCGATTCTCACTGACAACAAAATATTAATTTTATGATTTATTTGGTCTTTCTTATTTTGCCTTGCTTTTTTTTTTTTTTTTTTTTTTTTATCGATTATTGAATCTATTGTGAAATAAAAAAATAATATAGATATTATGATAGAGATGAATTCTATAGGATTATGATTGAGATGAATTCTATAGGATAAGTACCAAAAAAAGAATCTATTGTCAAAAAAAATATAGAATTTGCTTGATTTGTTTTTTGTTACCATTCAATGTATTTCCCAAACAAATAATAATGAACCTTACAAAATAAAAAAATAAAAAACAAAAATTAATTGAAAGATAATATATATTATAGTAAATTACATTACCCTCTTTTGAGAGGTGCTTAAATTATATTACTCTCCCATTTTCTGTTAAAATATATAATTTCTTCCCCTCTTATACAAAATATATTAGAGAAAGTTACTCTCCTCTCCCTCGAAAGAAATTTTAATTTCATCTCCCTTCCCCCTAATATTAAAACATACATTTTTCTCTTTTAATCAAACTTCATTTTAACTTTTTACACGAGCTTTATTAATTCTTTACGCAATTAGAAATAAATCTCTTCTGTTAGTTCATATATCTTTGAATATTTTAATGGAACATTATATAAAAATAATTAAAATGTGAGACCTAAAGTTATGTTCATGTTGCTTTGTATATTACACGGGTTTGATTTAGTTCTTCAGATTATAAGAAATTACTCTCTCCTATTAGATTAAATGTCTCTTGAAATTTTAACCGAATATTTTACGCATATAATTAAGACGCGAGACATAAGATTATAGTATCAATTGTCTTTACGTTTGATTTATTTCTTCACACCATAATAGATTACCCTTTTCTATTAGATTAAATTCTTTTTTTTTTTTTTTTGAATGGCAAATTGTTAGTATATTACAATATTGTTAGTTTTTTTCCTTGCCAGGACTTGAACTCTGGACCTCCAAACTACTTTACTCTAAGCTCAACTAGCATAACCAATTGAGATTAACTCCTTTTTGATATTTTCATTGAAAATTTTGTAAAAAAAATTAAGATGTAAGACCTAAGGTTATATTTTCAATTGTTTTTGTTTTTTACACGGGTTTGATTTTGTTTTTCACACCGCAAGAAATTACTCTCTTCTATTTGATCAAATTCATCTTAAAATTTTAATTGAACTTTTTACAAGAAATTTTAATTGAACTATTTGATCAAGAAATTCCTAAGAATATTGTCTCAAATGTTTTACTTTTGACGGCTTTATTTATTTCTTTACGCCGTAAGAGATTATTATCTTCCGTTAGAACAAATTTCTCTAGATATTTTAATTGAAGTTTTTACAAAAATAATTAATAATTGAGACCTTAGGTTATGATATCAATTGCTTTACTTTTTACTCGGGCTTCATTTAGTTCTTCAAGTCGTAAGAGCGATTACCTTCTTTCATTGGATCATATCTTTTTGAATAATTTTCTTGAACATTTATATAAATAAATAAGTTATAAGGCTTAAGTTTATGGTACAGTTGTTTTACTTATTGCACGAGATTGATTAGTTCTTCACACCGTAATAAATTACTCTTTTCTGATAGAGCAAATCTCTCTTGAAATTTTAATTGAACTTTTTACAAGTATTATAAAAAAGCGAGTCCTAAGATTATAGTGTCAATTGATTTACTTTTTACATGAGCTTGAATAAGTTCTTCACACCTGTAAGAGATTATCCTCTTATGTTATATGAAATTCATTTTGATATCTTAATAAAAAACTTTACAAAAATAATTAAAATGTGAGACCTAGAGTTATGGTCTCAATTGTTTTATTTTTTACACATGTTTGATTTAGTTCTTCATAATGTAAGATTATCATCTTCCGCCAGAACAAATTTCTTTGGATATTTTAATTGAAGTTTTTACAAAAATAATTAATAATTGAGACATTATATAATGATATCAATTGTTTTACTTTTTACTCGGGCTTCATTTAGTTCTTCAAGTCGTAAGAGTGATTACCCTCTTCTATTGGATCATATCTCTTTTGAATAATTTACTTGAACATTTTTTATATATAAATAAATAAACAAATTATGATGCCTAAGGTTATGGTCCAGTTGTTTTACTTATTACACGAGATTGATTAATTATTCACACCGTAATAAAATACTCTTTTCTGTTAGAGCAAATCTATCTTGAAATTTTAATTGAATTTTTTACAAGTATTATAAAAAAGCGAGACCTAAGATTATAGTGTCAATTGATTTACTTTTTACATGAGCTTGAATAAGTTATTCACACCTGTAAGAGATTATCCTCTTATGTTATATGAAATTCATTTTGATATCTTAATAAAAAAAATTACAAAAATAATTAAAATGTGAGACCTAGGGTTATGGTTTCAATTGTTTTACTTTTTACATGTGTTTGATTTAGTTATTCACAATGTAAGAGATTATCATTTTCTGATAGAACAAATTACTCTGGATATTCTAATTGAAGTTTTTTAAAAAATAATTAATAATTGAGACCTTAATTAGGTTATGATATCAATTGCTTTACTTTTTACTTGGACTTCATTTAGTTCTTCAATTCGTAAAAGCGATTAGTCTCTTCCATTGGATCATATCTCTTTGAATAATTTACTTGAACATTTTATATAAATAAATAAGTTATGAAGCCTAAGATTATGGTCCAGTTGTTTTACTTATTACACGAGATTGATGAGTTCTTCACACCGTAATAAATTAGTGTTTTCTGTTAGAGCAAATCTCTCTTGAAATTTTAATTGAACTTTTTACATGTATTATAAAAAAAGCGAGACCTTATATTATAGTGTCAATTGATTTACTTTTTACACGAGCTTGAATAAGTTCTTCAAACCTGTAAGATATTATTTTCTTATGTTATATGAAATTCATTTTGATATCTTAATAAAAAAAATTACAAAAATTATTAAAATGTGTGACCTAGGGTTATGGTCTCAAATGTTTTACTTTGTACACATATTTGATTTAGTTCTTCACACCGTAAAAAAATCACCCCCTTCTATTACATCAAATCCCTCTTGAAATTTCACTTGAACTTTTAAAAAAGAAAAATATAAGACGCAAGACCTAAGAATACAGTCTCAATTGCTTTAATTTTTACACGGTCTTTATTTATTTCTTCACACCGTAAGAGATTACAATTTTTCGTTAGAATAAATTTTTCTTGATATTTTAATTGAAGTTTTAAAAAAATAATTAAGATGGGGACCTAAGGTTATGATTTCAATTACTTTACTTTTTACATGGACATTATTTAGTTTTTCATGCTGTAAGAGATTACACTCTTCGGTTAGTTCATATCTCTCTTGAAAATTTAATTTAACATTTTACAAGAATAACTGAGATGTAAAAGATTACGAGCTTTACTTTTTACAGAGGCTTAATTTAGTTCTTCACACTGTAATAAATTACTTTCTTCTATTAGCTAGATGTAATCCATCTTAAAATTTTAATTGAACTATTTACAAAAACATTTAAGAAGACCTAAGATTATGGTCTCATTGCTTTAATTTTATACACGGGCCTGATTTTAGTTCTTTCTACCGTAAGAGATTAACATTCATTTGTTAGATCAAACTCCTTTTAATATTTTAATTGAACATTTTATAAAAATAACTAAGATTCGAGGTCTAAGGATATCGTCTTAATTTCTTAATTTTTTATGTGAGTTTAATTTAGTTCTTCACACTTTAATAGATTACGCCTCTTTCGTTTCACTGGATATCTCTTTGAATATTTTAATCGAACTTTTTTTACAAAAAATAATAAAGATGCGAGGTTTAAGATTTTGGTTTCAATTATGTTTTACTTTTTACACCTGCTTGATTTAGTTCTTTCCGTTAGATAAAATACATTTTGATATTTAATAGAATTTTTTTTACCTAATAGTCAAGATACAAGGCTTAAGGTTAGATGCTCTTGAATGAGTTATTCATCCCATAAATAATTATCCTCTTCCGTTAGAACAAAATTCTTTTGATAGATTAATTGAATTTTGTACCAAAACAAGAAAAAAAATATTTGTGCACATTAAAGTCTAAATCATTAATTCTAACAAAAAGAAAATCCAAAATCAATATATTTTTATGAATGAAAGCTAACTCATATATAACGCGGACAATTTTTCACTTCTAAAATATTAATTTCAAAATAGAATTATATATATATATATATATTCCGAACAGAACTCAGATTTATCTGCGGGGGATAAATATGTACCGATCCGACCTCAAGTCCACATCTTCTAGAGATTGTCCGCTTTGGGGTTAACCCGTCACGGTTTTGTCCTTTGTAGAAAAGGTACATCGGTTGGTTAGAGAAGTGTGACATGTTGTATATGAACTACCATTAGCCTCGAGTTTCAAGCGATGTTGGACTTATAGGTGAGTCAAAACTATATAACAAGTATTTTTAAAATTTATAAAAAAAAAAAAGAATTTCTAGCCCGTGCTTGGCACGGGTGTCCATACTAGTATATAGCATTGCTGAATGGTTATTAAAGAGTCACTAAATTGATTCACATTACTCCATTAATAAATTAAATAATTCCTTTTTTTATTTTCTTACCTTCCTTTTCTGCCATAATATTATTGGAGTCTTTTTTTTTTTTTGTTTTAGAAAATCATATTCTTGGATTTACTACCACCAGAAAAACACAATTATTAAATTAAATAACAAATAATTAGTCATTTATATCATGTTGAGAAAGGGTTTGCAAAAGAAGCAATCAAAAACAAGAACTACCTTGCTGCTGCAATACATGAGGAAGAGGTTTTGCGATTTTTTTCTTTAGAAAATGAAGGTTTTTATATATTTAAGAAATGTGTAGAGTTCTTTGTATTAGCCAATCATTCATCCGATGCACTAATTTCAGTACATATGTTCTATATTAACTTGTACAAATTAACAACAATTCTTAGCAAAGAGACAAAGTTAAAAATTAAGATGAAAAAGATTATGTCTAAAAATAGTAGAGGATAAGTCAAATAGAGAAAGAAAAAAAAAGAACAACCAAGGCTTGAGCAACGATAAGGGATTGAGGGTGAACGGTGGAGAAAGTTGAAAGAAAGAGATTTTGGCAGAGTATAGCGACATAAAAGGAATGTAAAAAAATAAAAAAAGAATTCTTTTCAATTTATTAATGGAGTCATTGAGTCAACAAGTGACCATTTAATAGTCATTAGATCAAAATAAAATCAACGAATGTTATATATATGAGGAGGGATCCGATGACTCTAGGAGTAAGTCTCTATTGACTTACTCCGCTTAATAACTCGATATCGACATTATATTTTTTCAATCCAACCGTTGAATTCAAAGTTCTCATTAAGTAGATCAACTCTACAAATTTTTATAAAATTTCAAAACTGTTTGATACTTTTTCTGTTAACTTTAATTGAACGTACGATAAATTTTTTCAAAAAACCGTTGAATTTCAATAGTCTGAATATATAACTTACATTTTTTTGAATTTTTATAAAAATTTGTGGAGATGATCTACTCAATGAGATCTTTGAATTCAACGGTTGGATTGAAGAAATATAATGCCGATATCGAGTTATTAAGCGGAGTAAGTTAATGGAATACTTACTCCTGGAGTCAACGGATCCCTCCTATATATATATATATATATATATATATATTATGTGTATGTCTCAACCCCTTTTTGTTGCACATCCTGTATTTCAAAATTAGGACTCTTTGATTTAGTTAAAAAATATCCTTCTTCTCTTCCTATATAAACTAGGGAAATAAAAATCTATATTGTATGCACATATTTATATTATGTCCTCTTTATATATATTCATATTCGGTTAAATATGTTTTTAGTCTCTATTTTTATGTGACTTTCGATTTTTAGTCTCTATATTTTTTTAATTATGTTTTTAGTCCTTATATTTTCGTCGTTTGCATTTTTAGCTCTTATCGTCAATTTTTTGTGATTTGGATAACGAAATCAGCCACATAGGATGACACATATATGTCACGTCATTCGATGCAAATGTTATTATAGTCAATTTGAGTTATCCTATGTGGTCAATTATGTTATCCTATTCACAAAAAATTGACTAAAAATATAATTAAAAAAATGTAGTGACTAAAAATATAATTAAAAAAATATAAAGACTAAAAATCGAAACTCAGTAAAAGTAAAGACAAAAAACATATTTAACCCTAATTTTTAACATAAAAAAGATACGGAGATCGGGTAAAACAATAAAACCATTTTTTTTCTTTATTTTTCTATAATGTCAAAGGTATGAAAGCCATGAATTTCTGACTAATTTCTATTAAAAAGGTTGATTTGTCATTTTTAATGTAGTCTCTCTCAAGTCTCAACCACCTTTTATCTATCTACAAATCTAACTTACATAAGAGATCTGAAATTTCTTTCTTTCTCGTCACATAATAATGATATAATAGTAATAGATAATAATATATATAAAAGAGAATATATCAATGGAGATTGGCAATCTGAAAATTTTATTAAGAAGAAAACATTAACTAACACACAAGATAAGTTCCTCAAATGAAATAAAAATTACATAAGATAAAGTAAGACAATTATTATGCAAACACAATTGAAATTGTCTTAAAGTTATAGAGCATAATAATTTTATGGCACACTGGGGATTGGTTTATTTTTCCTCTCCCATAGATTATGGAATCACCTTTGGAATAGGTTTGTAAATTGGAATTGGCTTGTAAATTGGAATCACCTTTGGAATAGGTTTGTAAATTGGAATTGGCTTGTAGATTGGGATAACTTTTGGAACAGGCTTGTAAATTGGAATATATTTTGGAATTGGCTTATAAATTGGAATGTGTTTGTGAATAGGCTTATAAGATGGAATTGGTTTGTATATTGGTTTTGGGTGAAAATATCCTTTGAATTTGTGTTTTAGATGATATAATGCTTTGAATTTTTCTTCTTCATTGTGTCCTTCTTGGCTTGGCTTTGTCACCTCTTCATTCACAAGCTTTCCATCTTTGTTCACTTCTTTCCCTACAAAAAAAGGAATGACAAATTAATCATCCAAATTATAAAGTCCTACAACATGCTTCTATGATTTTGAATTGTTTATATTTCATATAAATAGCACGCGGTGAGTTTCCTGAATCATCATAATTTTGTTAAACTCACGTTGCTTCCTCCTAAAGGCTTGTGTGTATTTTTTTAATAATATTAAATAATAAATATTTCAATTTTACGTAAAATTGATTTTTTCTTAAAAAAATAGAATTACATTAAAAAATCTTACCTTCAAATAAAAATTTATAAAAGAAATCCTGCTCAATACAAAAATTATCTATGCTTTCACTTTTAGTTAATTATTCTACTCCTATTACAATTAAGTGAGATTTTATTTTACTATTATCATAACACATGCAAAAATTTAAGTTTAAAAGCCAAGATGCAACCAAGTGAACAATTTTAATGAACAATCACAGTTTCAAGTCTATTTTTAAAAAATAAATTTCTCTCTACCCTTTTTACCAAATAAAGGGAAATATAAGATACTAAGAGTAAACAAAAAATAACCCAATCTAAGAGTATATATATTTTTACACTTATGTGTCAATATCAAAATTAGTATTTTTCTCACAAACCTGAAGGATCATTTCTTGCTACAACAGAAGTAGCAAAAAAGAAGGTGACAAGAAGCAACAAGGCTAAAAGTGACCTTTGCATAGTGGAAGCTTTTCTTAGAAGTAAAAGCAGAAATGGGAAAGAAGACTTAGTTTGAGTTACAATTGTCACAAACTTGCATTATTTATACTAGTTGCTAGCTTGAGATTAAAAGTACAATAAGTGACTTATATTAATATTACTTTGTGTGAATGAATACATTTCATAGATTTTTTGGTGTGGTTGGAAGAGGTTAATGATGTTTAGCACCGTTTTTTTGGCTGAGAGGTTGTAACCATTACATTCCATTAATTGTGCCTCCAAAGTTAGGTGTTGCTTTTCCTATTGTATGGTAGGATAAATGGATAATGCTTTCTCTGCCTCTCCCAATGCTTAACAAATAATAATAATTAAAAAATGTATGTAGTTAATTTTACAAAATTATAGTACTTCATCAATAGTAATATAATATAGAAGGGGAAAAAAAGATGAATTAGAAAAAAGGGAAAAATAAATAATTAGTAATGTAATATAATAGAGAGAAAAAAGTTGACACTACAAGAAATATTATTTTTAGCAACAACTTTTTTCGTTAAAAGTTGTTACAAGTCGCTGGCAAAACAACAAAAGGTAATTTTGCTAGCGACATGTAACAAAAAAAGTCGTTGCGAAAAATCATATTTCTTGTAGTGTGACATAATAAAATACTCCAAAAAGAATAAATAAAATTGAGTAATATTTTTTTTATTATGATAAATTTATTAGATTACAATAAAATCTCTATAAATTAATAGAGTTAGGACCAGAGAGTTATTAATTTATTGATAAATTAATAATTATTAATTTAAAGAGGTTTTAATGACTTGTAAATCAATAATGACTTTAGTAATATGCATTGGAAATCAATAATGACTTTAATAATATGCATTGTAAATCAATAATGACTTTTGATTTTAAACACTCTTTGGAGCCTGTTACGCGAAAGGAAGCGTACTTATGGCGTCAAACACTCTTCACAACTTTATGATACAATACAAAAATACAACACCTGAGCTAATGGATGCAATAAGAAAAGTTAGAGATGAGCTCCAAATAGACTTGAACTTTAAAGGAAAACAGACAACTATTGAATCATATTTTAATAGAGTGTAATATATTTTTTTTCAGTTTCTATCAATTATTAATTTATGATTTTCTTGAGACCGAAAATTACAAAGGGATCTCCCGAAAAATTATTATCTTATTATTTTATCAAATTTTTCAATTTTTTACACTGACCCAAGTTGGGACCGGACAACTTTATTATTTTAAAAAGTTTATTAATTTACCGAGTATTAATTTATAGAGATTTTACTGTACGAGATAAAGGTAATTGGGACAAATTAACTACATTTTTTTCTTCAAACTTTTTAAGTGGTTAGAAATACCATCATGTCTATATGACTATGTTAATATTATGGACCTGGATTGAATGGAGTCGGATGTTCATACAGTAAGGATGTTTATACAATTAGACATTAAGAACCGTCTAATTAAAATTAAATATATGGTTCTAATTTAGAGATATCTTTATTATTAAATTCTTGGTAAATTTTATTTTATTTTTTATAAATCCTCTAATCTTAACTAAACGGTTAAAAAATTGTGACTACATCATTATATACTTTCCATTGCATGTAATTCATTTTCAATATTGTCATTATTTGTTTATGTGTCAGTGACATGTTCCAAAATAATTATTTTTCTTCTCGTAGGATATCATTAAATTCTACCAAAAGTACAGTAAATATGCTCGTTATGCTGACAATGAAATGCACACATGCAGAACAAGTACTACCACTGATGTTACCTAAATACAGTACAGACTCAAAGAGACACACACCCCACACCACACAGTCACACACACATATACAAGGTTGCAAATTCCAAGTAGTTAACATTCATTTGTTTTTTACTCTACTTTTGGACAATGCAAGAAAACAAGCGTTGGTACGTTAAGTTAGATAAGTGAATGGTGATAAAGTGGCAGAATTCTGACACCAAAGAGAGATAAATAGCGAAAGTTTACATTGACGTAATATAACATCTAAATTTCTTATGCATGGGTAAAAATTGAATAATTTGGTAATCAAAAAATAAAAATAGAATATCTAATAAAAGCGTGGGCACGCCCAAAAAACTTCGTTGTCTACATATTTTTATAATAATAATAATAATATATAATAAAAAAAAAAGATGAACAGATTACAAGAGAAATAAAAATTGAGGGATATAAAACCTGACCCAATAAAAAAGTGCAGGTCAATTCAAACGGATGATACACATAGAAAAGTTAGCACAAGTGAATTCAACCTAATCAATACTAACAAACTATCACCAATCACGAATTAGTGAATATCTTCAAGCACCAACCCAAGTTAAAAGCAGGTAGTAACCACTCATTATGTGAACAACAGCTAACTCAAAGCCATTTCGAGCCAATCAGTCCCAATCCAGTTGGAAAAAAACTACAAGGTTGCAAATTCCAAGTAGTTAACATTCATTTGTATGTTGTTTTTTACTCTACTTTTGGACAATGCAAGAAAACAAAAGTTGGTACGTTAAGTTAGATAAGTGAATCTAATGGTGGTAAAGTGGCAGAATTCTGACACCAAAGAGAGATAAATAGCGAAAGTTTACATTGACGTAACGTAATATAACATTTATAATTCTTATGCATGGGTAAAAATTGAATAATTTGGTAACCAAAAAATAAAAATAGAATATCTAATAAAAGCGTCAAATTCTTATAATAATAATAATATATAATAAAAGGAAAAAAAAATCAACAGATTACAAGAGAAATAAAAACTGAGGGACATAGAACCTGACCCAATATAAAAAAATGCAGGTCAATCCAAACGGATGATACAAATAGAAAAGTCAGCACAGATGAACTCAACCTAATCAATACTAACAAACTATCACCAATCACGAATTAGTGAACATCTACAAGGACCAACCCAAGTTAAAAGCAGGTAGTAACCACTCATTATGTGAACAACAGCTAACTCAAGGCCATTTCGAGCCCATCATGTTGAAAAAAACTAAAGCAGATATCAAAATCAGAGAAACTCAAACACATGATGAACACACACCACTATAAGTCGATAACTAACTCAACATAATCAGCAATGTCGTGGCTACACTATCCGCCATCATTAAAAGCCAGCATCCATATGAAGAAGAACATGTACAACGTCTAAACCAGATGTACCAACCCTTGCTGAAATAGAAATCCACCATCAAATCATCGTTAGCACCGACAATTACAATTCTTGGAGGCTCAGAATTCCTATTGGGGCCTATACTCTTACATTATAAATGTGAATAATTGAAAAATTCAGACTAGAATTTCGATTCCTCTAATAATATCATTAATAACATACCAACTGAGTTACTCTTACGAGATCACTAGATTTTTGTTAAATATGTGTTACTATTACTCTTAAAGAAATATTATATATACTGGATAATGTGATAAATATGAATAAAAAGATAAATAAAATTGTGTTAAAATTTAGGAGTTATTATTATTCTTCTCTCAAGATTTTTACATTTTAGATAATTTTATTTGAGACCTATTAAACATTAGTCTAGAAGTAAATTTTGATTCGCTACTTTTGAAATCTAATTCATTTGTTAAACACAATTATTCTATTAAATAGTTAACACTGGTCAATAATTTGAAGTTCTTCCTAAAATAAACAAAGGATGACTATCCATTTTGTTCCCTTATAATATTTGTTCAGATCCGAGATATTGTCCGTTTTGGGGTTAATTCGTCACGGTTTTGTCCTTTGTAGAAAATGCACCTCGGTTGGTTAAAGAAGTGTGACGTGTTGTATATAAATTACCATTAGCCTCGAGTTCCAAGCAATATGAGACTATTTGGTTTATCCAGAACAATATTCTCATTGCTTAATCAATCTCTAACAAAAATAAAATTAAAATTAATTCTTGATATAAGAAATGTGAATTGGACCATTAAAAAATATTGTCTATTACATATATAGCAAATTAATACTAATTTGTATATCAAATATAAAAATATCAATCGGACCACTAAAAAATTATAAGGGTCTAAAATAGATTTTCACTTTTTTTATTTTTAAAAGAAAATAGAAGTTCTTGTGGTGACAAAATCTTTGTAGACGCCAATAAAGATCCATTCAATTAACCTATATAACTTAGTTGGTTGGACTGATCACCTATACAACAAGGGCAGTGTTTTGTTATCAAACACAATGAAGGAATTTTCAATTATGGCCGCAATACTAGAAGTAATTAATTAGTAGCTAAAGTTGAACATATTTAGCAAGAGATAAGAGAAGCATGTGCTATTCTACAACTAGAAATCCAGCCTGGGAGAAAGCTACACATGTCATGGCTGGCCCAAAGTTTAAACAATCAATATTAGCTTTAATATTTTAGATCATAGAAAAAGCCAAAAAAAATTATATGTAGTATATATGATGATATAATGTAATTACAAAAATTTCTTTGTTCGTTTCATATTGGAATGAATACCTCATGTCTCTTAGAACATAAGTTCAAATTTAGATTCAGTATAATTTAATTATTTATTTTATGGGTTATGCTAAACAATGCACTTGGTGACTAGTTAAGCATACTAAAAAAGAAAATAAAAAAATAAAGTTAATGATAAAAAGATAACTTTTTACATTAAATGCATAAGTTACAAGAAAATATTTCTATATTAATATGCTTAACTAGTGCACCTGGTGTACTGTTTAGCATTTTCCTTATTTTATTTCTTATAATTCGTTATTTTTTTTTTTGAATCAGCTAAATTTTATTAATAAACAATTCCTAAACAAGAAGTATAAGGAATTGTTGAATCATACAATAAGAGGCAAAGTGGTGAAAACACTTTGACCAATCAAAAAGTACATCAGACATCACCTAAAATCACCCCTTACAACACATCAAATAAAAATCACCAATGACTATCAGACAAAACACCAACCCAGCCCGTAGAGACGCCGCTAGACACTAACTTCCGAACTCGAATTAAAATTACTCGGCCCATTAAAATCCAGAAAGCAGCTCCTTGAGTCGAAAGTTGGTGGACACCAATAAAAAGAACTAATAGTCAACACCAATGCGGTAGAGTTCAACCAGATACAAGAAACCTGCAAATCTCAGCAGATTTGAAAACCCCTCAGCGACTCAAAAAGAATCATGCAAATCTCAACAGATTTTAAAAAACGGTCAGAGAATCAAATATCGAGAAAAACTAAACACGCACGGTGTCAACAACACATTGACAACGTCAGATCCAACACATCAGCATCTCCAAACCTCACCACCACAACACCATCACACCACCACCAATAACATCGTCGGAACAAAACGACCATCTCTCTACACCCAAATCCCGCAATCCAGAACCACTCACCACCTTAGTTTCCGGCAACGAACCACCGGAAACAGCCACCATAGGCCACCAAAACAGGACCCAGCCTAAAACGCACCAAAACAACCACCAGTAGAACCGGAGCCAAAAACGCAGCCACCGCCGGCAAATGCAAGCCCCTGAAAACGCAACCACCTCCTGAAAACGCAAGCCCATGAAAACGCACGAAAAAGCAACCACCACCGGAGCCAAAAACGCCACCACCGTCGGAGCACCAACACAAAGAAACAGTACTGGGAACAGTACCGTTGTAGCACCAAACAACTCGATCTGAAACAGATCGGAAACCAACACAAAGAAACAGTACCGAAAAAGAAGAAACAAGGCCATATGAAAACGGGTCTGGAGAAGAAGGAGAACCTGCCGGCGCCGATCTAACAGAGGGTGGTGCGGAGGGCTAACCGCCTCCTCTTCACACCACCACCACCGCATGTTTACATTGGAAAAGAGAAGTTTGGAAATTCATTATTTGTTTTATTAAAATTTTAAAAATTTCACTTTAAAAATTGTTTAAGACTTAATTCAAAAATATTGGACGCCCTTGTCACATGGATCCTATAATTACAAGCTCTTTTGGATCAAACGATCAAACTAATTAATTAGTTAATCATATTTTTTTTTCCTCCTATTACTGTAACCTTTACTCCAGCTTCTCTCTAACCCTAAACAGCGCCGCCGATCTACTTCTCCCCCAAAATCCAAGCTTCGCCGGCGAGATGTAGACACTGGTGGTGGTGGTGCGACGAGCATGGAGGCTCCGTATCACCAGGCCCTGTTCGTTTTGGTGTGTCTCCCGTCTCATCTCCGAGACCCAGTCCCTCGCGTTTTCTTCCTTGGATTCTTCGCCGTTTCTCTCTCTGGTTTCGCTGGCTTTAGCCGCAGACGGTGCTGTGATGGTGGTGGTTTTCGCCCTTGGTGATGGTGGGGGTGTGTGGGTCGTTTTCTTCCTCGCCGGTTTGTTTTCTGTTGGACGGTGGTTGGTTCCTGCCGTCGTGTCGTTTGTGTGAGGTGCGCCGCCCTGCTCTTTGGAGGTGGTGCCCTGTTTCGGGTGCTGCTGCCTTGGTGCTACTCTGCTGCTGCGTGGTGTTAGGTGTTGGTTTTGCTTCTCGCCGGAGCTCCCTCTTCTCCGGTGGGGGGCTCGTTTTGGGTGCCTTTGTAGGCTTTGGTGTTGGTTTTGGTGGGGTTTCACCGATTAGGGGGTTGGGGGTTGTTACTTCGCTGGTGCTCCTTCTCCGGTGATGGGTATCGGTTTGGGTTTTTGTTTGAGTTGTTTGGGTTTTGGAACGGGCGGTGGCTTCGTAGTGTTGGCGTTTGGTGAGAGGTGGCAGTAAAGGGGGCAGTGTAGTAGCCGAGGTGACTTGGTGTAGTGCTGGGATTGGTGGAGGAGGAGAGGAGGGGCTGTCGGATCTTTGGCGTGGATGGGCGGGGCTGTGTGCAGGGATGGAGTGGCAGGAGACGAGGTGGACTGGTGGACGAAGGTTGAGGGCGGTCCGTTTTGGGTCGTTGTTTTGGTGTTGGTGCTGTTGGTTACGTTGGGGGTTGCTTGGAGCTGTCGGGCAGTGGTGGTGGCTGGCTGGGGTTTTTTCCCTGGTTTTGGTTTTTGTCCTGGCGTGCCCAAAAGGGCGAGGTATGTAGACTCTCCGTGTTGACGGACGATGTTGCTTTATCGTACCTCCAGGACGTTTCAGTGTTGGAATGGTGTTAGACGGTTAAGGCCGAGTGTGACTGGGTTCTATTGGATGCAAGAGTCTCTGACCATTATCAAATCTGGTGAGATTTGCAGGACTCTTGGAGTCGCTGAGGGGTGTTTCAAGTCTGTTGAGACTTGCAGGTCTCTGGTATCCGGTCGATCCATTCTGCATCAGGTGTTGACTGTTGATTCTCTGATTACTGGGGTCCCTCAACCGCTGACTTCTGGGGCTATCTTCTGGATCTGATGGGCCGAGTAATTTTAATTCGAGTTCGGAAGTTAGAGCTAGGTGGTGTCTCCTAAGGTCGGGTAGGGGTTTTCTCTGGAGGTTTAGCGAATCGTTATTTGTGTATGGGTGGTTTGGGTGTTTGGTTTGGATTGGTTGTTTGGTTTTGGTGTTGGTAATTGTGTTATATCACGTTACCCTTTGGTTGTATGTTTCTTCGACAATTCCTTTCACTTCTTGTGGAGGAGTTGTCTTTTAATAAAATTTAGCCGTTCAAAAAAAAAAAAACTAATTAATTAGTTGGAAATTTAGGTATATAATTAAGTGGTAGTTTTATTTATTGGTTAGAAAAGAGATAAGGGTATTGTTTTTTAGCAAATGGGAAACTCGCTGCAATACTTTAGATGAATTAAAATAAAAATAACAGAAGATATAAAATATCGGGGGACATTAATCAAAACTCAGTCAAACCACACATCAACCTAAATAGATATACAAACAAGCTCAAAATACAACAAAAGTAGTCTAAAAAAAATAGAAGTAAATACGCACAAAATACAGACACTATTTAGCAAATGTGTCTTATATTTAGAGATAGAAAGATATTATAATTTTAGGATGGTTTATAATTCTATCAAATGTTTTCTACAAAATTTAATCAAATGAAATTCCCTCAAAGTCTCTATTATTTCTAGCTAAGCATCACACATATAGAATCTATATCTTATTTGTTTACAAGTCCTCGTGCAATCAATATTTTTAATCTGTTACGTACAAACTAGACATTCTTAATTAGTATAATAGCTTGGGTGAAAAATTAAAGAATTAATTAGATGGAAGTGAGGCTTGAACATTAGTAACATAAATAAAACTCAGGTTTCATGAGGTAGAGAATCATAACACATTTATGAAGTATGAACGTATTGAAAATCACATGAAAAAGGGGTTTAATAAATTGGGAAACTGTGTTTTAGTATTTTTATTGGGCAAAACACAATAACTAAATGATAGTTTGTGAGATCTGGTCAAAGGACATCTCTCCATCACATACACAGACGGGATCGGGAAAAAGCAAAGTTTTAAACGCATAACATTTTGTTTTCATAGCATCCGAACACCTATTTTTTGGACAATCAGAATCTTGATTACACTTAATATATGCTGTAAAAAATTAAAAATAAAAGGATAATGTTATTAAAATGTGCTAAAATATTTTATAGAAAAGTCACTAAAAATTTTGAAAATGATAAAAGAAAAAAATAATTTACCATCAACATTCATTGCAACAAGAAATAGGGAAAGAAAGATAATCATAACATAAATAAATTTTTGAGCATCAACCATATTTTTTCCCCTTTATGTGTAAGTAATAGAATATAATAATTGTTTTTTCACTTTATAATTTATAAAGTTCCGGTAGGTTTGTTTTTCAGTCTCTACCGGGTCTGCTGTTTGTGTGCAGGCTTGTTTCTTTTCTGGTGTTGGTTGTAAGAGTCTGGTCTTAGTGTGCTAGTTTTCTTTGTATCCTAGGTGGTGGAGTTGTTGTGGTGTGCCTTTTCCTGGCTGTATACTTTTTTATAGTACTCCTTGTACTAGTTGTTAATAAAATTAGCTCTTTCAAAAAAAAAATAAAAAATTTATAAAGTTCATCTTCACCTTAAATACATTATATAGTTTTTAGAGCTTGACTACACATGTGTTTGCTGCTATAGCACACTTAGTAAAGAAGTCGCATAAAATCTTAGAAAATTGCATAAACTTTGTTGGATATCATGTAAGGAGTTACATGTCTCTTAAATACATCAAAGTGTTGTTTGGCCCAATACCATTATAAAATTATTATTATCATTTTTAAAAATCTATGTCTAAACTGTTATTATTATTATGTTTAAATTGTTAGCCCTGCATGTTTAGCATACTTTGGTATTGGTGCCTACAAGTTTTTTTATTTTATTTTAGGTCCTTATCGTAGCCAGACATTAAAAAAAATAGTACATGACATATTTTTTCTCCATTTTTCACTATTACCATCCAGTTTTGCCTCTGTTGTGATGATGGTTAATTTTTTTATTTTTTAATCTTATCTGATCAGAATCGACGTAGTTGGTGTTGGTCATCTGCAGTGCGGGTTGCTTTGAGGGGGGAGATGCTCCGACGCCCAAGTAAAAATTTGCGGGAATTGAATATTTTAGAGAGTTGATCCCCAGCGTAGAGCCAATGTCATTAATGGTTGTCAGAATAACAACAAAAATGTTATTTTTGTGGGTTTGAAGTCATAAGATCGTCACTAAAGACAAGGAAATGTGAAAACTCAAGTTTTCAGCACCCTGGAAGCTTGTCACGGCCGCGCCACCCTAGTCACGACTGTGCCATGCCATGTAGAAGCAAGAAACTCATATCCTGAAGCCTGTCACGATCGTGCTTACCCTGTCACGGCTATGACAAACCCTACTATCAGCTTACTTAAACTTTTTGCGTTTTATTTCCCTCTTAATTTCTACTTCTTGTATTGCAACCATTGGTGGTTGGAATGCCACGAAATTTGAGTGTCATATGGCTTTATAAAGCATTATACATTGTAAAAATTCTCTACATATCAATAAAGTTATTCTCATATATTTTATGTTTTCTTCTGGTTCTTAATTCATATAGTTTAGTTTATGTTTGCTACTCGTCATGTCTAGGTATATGTAGTTCACCACCTCCTTGAGATTATGGAGAGCAGTGGCGGTGCCGAGACCCTAATTTAGGGGTGCAAATTTTCAATGGTAGAACATTTTCGATATAAACATGAATACTTTGGTTGTTAAAAAAAAATGAATATTTTGAAAAATATTAAATAAATAGAGTAATGAGGAAATATCAATTAATATTCAATGAGTTATGATAAGCTGGCAGAAGCAATGGAGCGATTATCTCGTCAGTATAGTTTAGTTGGTAGTTACGTGACTTTAGTCTCCAGGCTATTTGACAAAAAATAATAGCAATGAATTGATTTCTTTTGTCAAGTAATTTAGTGATCAGAATTTAATTCAAACTCTAATCTTTGCATATAACAATGTTAATTTTTATCAATTAAATTATGCTCACTGAGATAAAGTAGATTTAAACCAAAAAAAAAATGAAGTGACTTCTATAAACAAAAATAAATAATACTGTAATTAAATTGACTTAATCAAAGGGAAAAAACAAATGAAATGACTTAAACAAATCAAATAAAATGATAAAATATGCAAGTGAAAAAAGAAAAGTGACTCCACAACAAGAAATATCATCACTGAGGTGCAATTTTAAAATGCTAGGGTGTGCAAAAATATTATTAATGGAATGGTAGGTATAAATTAATATTACAATGTCAGGGGGTGCATATGCACCCTCTCAAGTCTAAGCAGCACCGCCCCTAATGGAGAGTAGTCCATAGCATGACCTCTTGATCTCTTTCTCTTTCTCTTTCTCTTGTATCTTTGTTGATTGTGATTACTCACAATTATATCATATGTGTCTAGGATTGAAAAAAAAAAGTTAAGGATATAATAGAAAAAAGAGCATTAAATAAGTTATTGAAAATGTAAAATGATTTATAATTTTATACAAATTTTTTCTCAAAATTTTGATACGAAGATAGTATACCATAAAGGCACATATTAATATTTCCCTTCACTTATTATAGAGCAATCACTCAATTTAGTCCCTGAACTATCCCTCTCTCACCAACTTAGTCCATAAACTATTAAAATCAACTAAAAGGTCCCTAAACTATATTCACATCCATCAATTTAGTCCATCAATTAACTTTTTCGTTAAATGGCTATTAGTGGTCCCTAAACTATTAAAATACTTCAATTTAGACCTTAAACTATCTTGAAAAATAACAAAATAGTCCCTAAACTGATGCACCCTCAACAACTTTTCAATACTTTGCACCCTCGACAACAACAACAACATACTGATGCATAACCATAACTTTTCAATACTTTGCACCCTCAACAACAACAACAAGGGACGACAACAACAGCAAACAGAGACCAAAAAACAGGACTCAACATCAAAACACATAACACCAAAGCTTCAAAGGGATACAGAAGCGCTTCAAAATCACAAGGACGAAAAAAATCACAAATCCTTCTAAATTTATAAAAGTGAGAGTAAAAAAGAACCTGTTTTTAACAGCGATCACGGTGGTTGGCGGCGAGCACGGTGGTTTGTGGTGAGGATTTGAAAGTTTCCGCGAACAAGAATGGAAGATGAAAGGTTGACAATAATTTAGGATTTTACTGAATAGTTAATAGTTAACAGAAAAGTTAACGGATGATTAAATTGAAGGATGAAAAATAATTTAAGGATCTTTTTATTGATTTTAATAATTTAGGGACCAAGTTGGTAAGAGAGTGATAATTTAGAAACTAAATTGGCTGATTACTCCTTATTATACTGTAAAGTTTAACATATTCAGTTAAACACCATAATTCTGTTACATTGAAGTTATAGACACCAATTATTATGCATTCAATTCACCAATACAACTAGGCCAGTACTAGTTTGTTATCAAATTCAGTGACGGAATCTTTTGGCCGCAACTATAAGTAAGTAGGTACCTATAGAGTTGAACAGATTAATTTAGCAAGATCAGAAAAGAGAAGCATGTGCTACAGTTGCTGCAATGAAAAATCCAGCCTGGAAGAAAGCTATACACATGGATGATAAAACCTATCCCAACACTTACACCTAAATTTCTAACTATTTTTTATTTTACTGGTTAATGAGTAGGAGTAAAGAGTAATTGACTATTTGTATCGAAAAAGTCAATTACTAACAATATATAGTAGTCACACAAAATTCATGAGGAGATTGTATGGATGAAAAAAATTTCCGTTTGGGGAACAAATATAATTAAATGACTTAAGTGGAGATCGATGTTGCGGTAAATGTGAGGTAAATTAAGTCTCATATTGTTTTAAAAAATGAAAATTAGACACTTTATTAGTAGGGATGACAGAAAAATTCAAATCCGATAGACCCACCCGAACTTAAACCCAAGTCAATCGGCGAAACCCGAGTTGACTGAGTTTGGGTTCGGGTGACACCCGAATATATGGATGTGAGTTTGGGTGCGTAGTATCAAACCCACATTCGAAATCCGAACATCCACCCGCTTATATATTAAATTACCTAATTGCCCTTAATTTTAATTGTAGTTTAATTTCTTAAAAGTCTTGAAGACTATGTTACAATATTGTTGTTGGAAAGTTGTAACTTTAGTTATAATTTTATCATGTTTCAATGTTCTTGGAATGCTTATGTTTCAATTGTATATCTTAATTTTAATTTAATTGAAAGGCTTTGATAAAATTTCAATGTTGGTGTATTTTTTACTTTTTTTTGCTATGGGTTCGGGTTTGGGTGAAAAAATTCGAACCCAATGGGTGTGAGCGTGGTTATTAATTTGCCACCAAAATAGACTTTGGATTCGGGTGTGAGTTTGTGTAATGTAAAACCCGCACCCGTTGCCATCCATATTTATAAGTAAGAGGACGCGTAAACGTAATGTCTTAAATTTTTTTATAAATAGATTCCTAGAATACTAGAAACATCGGAACAAGATGAGACCAAGTTAAAAGACCATGATTAATTGCTCATTTTGTATTCACATTATCAAAGCAAGAGAAGAGACCAAGATTCTGCAGCAGTCATGAGTTGATTCATTTATGTAGTTATAAGTTGGCTTGCAACCCTATTTTTGAGATATAGATAAATTAGTTACACATTTGACCTTCTTTGAGTATAAATAGCTTGGGTTGCAAAATTTAAGAATTAATTAGATGGAAGTAAGGTTTGAATCATCCTGAAATAATTAGTATACCATAAAACTTAGGTTCTATAAGATAGAGAATCATAATACGTTTATGAACAAAGGGAAAAACATAAGAAAAATATATTTGAATTGTGTTTTAGTCTTTTTATTTAGTGAAACACAATTACTATACAGCTAATGGGATATTTTAGCAGAATCTTATGGGGATGGGAATATGGGTGGCATCACTCGAGCACATATACAAAGGGGATCTGGAAAATAATCATCATCTTCGAATGTATGACACTTTGGATTCATTGAAAGTGGTGAGCACAAACTTTTTGGACAATCAGAATCTTGAGTACACTTAATAAACGGTGCTGAAAATAAAAATAAAACGATGTTATTAAAATATGCTAAAATATTTTGTAGGAAGTAACTATGAAAATTTAAAAATGATAAAAAATAGCTTACCACCGTCAACGTTCATTGCAGCAAGAAAAGTGAAAACATATATAATCATAACATAAACAAATTTGATAGATTGAACCATATTTTCTATCACTTAATAATTTATAAAGTTCATCTTTCTTACATATGTTATATAGTTTTTAGCGCTTATAGAGTTGTTAAAAATCTTTCTAAAATTAGAAACGTTATTAAATATCGGTTAAGTACACGAAAGTGTTGTCTATCCCTTTAACGTACACTTGGTAAAAGAGGTCATATAAAAAATATAAAAAAAATTATAAAAGGAGGAATTTCGTTAAATATCAGGTAAGGAATTCAATGTCTCTTAAGAACATCAAAGTGTTGTTTGTCCCATTACCATTATAAAACGACTTTTTTAAAAAATCTCTTAGAAATAATATAAAACCATTGATGTGTCGAATCCTAACAGCTTAAGCTTTTGGGATAATTGGTTAATTGACATGATATCAGATCCTCTATGACTAAGTGGTCTAGGGTTCGATTCCCGCTCCCCTCACTTTCTAATTAAAAGTGAAATTTAAGCATATGGTAGGTGGGCCTATGCAGCTTAAGCTTTTTGGGATAATTGGTTATTTGACAAAATCTATCTAAACTATTATTATTAGTAAATTGTATATTTATCTTGGAGTCAATGAAGTATTCAAATAAAATATCAGGACAAGCCCCAATCTTTCATGTTAAAAATAACTAGGAGTGCAGGATATAAAGAACAAAGGAGACCAATAACATGTAGAAATGTCAATGGGATAAAGATCGAGCGAATAATATTTTTTTTACTTTTTGTTTCATCATTTAAAGTGTTTTTTTATCCCGGTTCTCATTTCCTATTTTGGAGAATATTATTTCTCTATTCTCATTCTTAATGATCCCCACCGTTTCCACAGAGATCTATCAACTTAAAAAAAAATCAAATTTTTATTATTTTTAATCAAATTAGTTGTACAAAAATAGTAAAGATTAATTGTAAAACAAATAAAAAAATAATTGTGAGTCTTGTGATAGTAATAAACATCATATATAAATATGATTAAAAATAATCTATAAAGTAATTAAAAATATATACATTTATAAATGTAACTAGTATGTTAGTCCGTAATATTCACGGGATTATTTTCTTTTTTAATATTATCAAAATATTTATTTTAAAATACTATTTGAGAAATTTGTTTTAAAATTTTATGATAAATTGACGGTAATTTTTGCATTATATATGTGTAAGAATGTTACAGGATACATAGAGCGTGATCAAGAGTATTATATAGGAAACCCTCTATATATATAAAATAATTTTAAACTGTATTATATTTTAAATAAATATATGTCAATCTATTTTGACTGTTGATTCTATTTTCAAATGAAAATATGTTCTGGTTTTTTCATGTCATGGGAAATTTTTTGGAACCATGACTTTCCATAAAATTAAAATATATCATGTGTAACAGTCCAAACTTCTTCTCTTATATAGTAGGCAGCCCAACATTGTACCTCACGATCTTCTATATTCCATCTCTGTAGAGTTTTTGGCTTACATGATAATCGAACCATGTTCCTTGGGTTTCAAATACATGTTCAATCCATTCCCCCATATGTACTCACATTGATAAATTAACATCCTTAAAAAGGCTTAAAGAATGTTTATGAAAAGTTTAAAATTGAAAAAAAAAAATAAAATCATAGATTATATCCATATATTTTTGGTTTCCCATGGATTGCATCAGTTTGAAGTAATTCTAATAGAAGTGCGTTGAACACAAAATGAGGATAACTTCCGCAGTCGGAATTCAAATATTATTTAGCCAGAGTTTAATTTTAATAGTGCAGTGAAAAGTGCACCATGTTTCTCATTCTACACCACAAAAACTCTCTCTCTCTCTCTCTCTCTCTCTCTCTCTCTCTCTCTCTCTCCCTCTCTCTCTCTCTCTATTCTCTTAAACCTTTTTAATAGTGTGATGAGAGGTGCACTCCATGTCTCATTCTACACCATTTTGAGATTCTCTTTCTATTTATAGTGCGATGGGATGTGAACATTGTTTCCCATTCTACACCATTGAGAGATTTTCTTTCTATTTATTTTAAGTTTTACAAAGATATCATTCCCATTATATATAGAAATCTATAGAGACTCATCAACAAAATAATAGTTGTTAATTCTATATTAAGCTTTTAATAAATATCAAAATACTTGATCTCGTTCATATCCTAAAAAAAATTGTCACCATATCACAGAGAAATAATTTTCATTTTATGATTTTCCGCTATAAATATGTGCAATCTAATTTTTTTTTCTTTTCTATAAGGTGCGATCTAATTTTTTTTCTTTTTGATAAGGTGCGATCTAATTATATAAGAATATGATTTTAATTTTCCTTCATCAATTTATACCAAAATTCTCGAGCTCAATTTTCATTACCATCTACGGACATTTTTCACCGTGCTAGATAAAATTTTGAATGAGTGATCCCCATAAAAAAATTAAATATGATTTGAATTAATTTTAAAACAAATCAACATAGAAATATAACATGTAATTAAATGATTGAATAATAGATACGTGTCCAAACAAATTTTAGACGAAGTATTCACATAGTTTTTATATAGAAAATATATAATATTTAATTATGGATTAAATAAGTTTGCCTTCATTAAAAATATAATATTTGAATTGTAAAAAAATATATAATATTAGAAATTCTAAAAAACAATATTAGAGTTTCTACAATAAAAAAAAAAAAAAGAGAAACTCTAATTGAATGACAAAAACTAAATACAAAAAAAGATAAAAAAAAATACAAAAAAAAAATATATAGAGAAACTCTAAAAATGAAAGTTTGAACACTTTAAAAGTGAGAAGATGCATATATCTAATGTCTTAATATTCTGAATAAAATTGTGATGTCTAACTGACATATACAATTATTCTTAAATTCAACGTGAATGATCTCTAATGGTGCTCTTGTGACCCAACATAGTGCTCAAGTCTTGTGTACTTACCTATGAAGCTCCGATACTTCAAAAATGGCAAAGTATCGTGTCCGATACGTGTCCGATACCGATATTCGTCCAATACTCGTATCGGAGAGTATCGAACAATTAAAATTATTTTTTTTCAAAAATAATTACCGATACGTGTCGGATACTTCTCCGGTACACGTATCAAAGAAGTATCGGAAAAATAATATTTTTTTATGATAGAAATTGAGGAGATAAGACTGATACAATTTGTGTTTCCTCTTAAATAGTGAATGTTAGAGCATGATGTTATTGACAACCATGTGTTTTTTGGATGGTGTCAATAATGTTTTGTTTTTGGATAGTAATAATTATCCTTTTTGGGTAGTATTTAATTGACTTGAGATATGTAATTGTCACTTGTTTGTCCAGTTTGAGTAATTTGAATGTTAATTTATTATCTTTCTCAATTTTTGTTATATGTTTATATATTGTGTATTTGTATATTTAACTTAAATTTATTTTTAAGCAACGTATCGCGACCATATTGTATCGGTATCGTGTCACGTATCGGAGCTTCATAGGTACTTATTCTTACTTCAATATGGAGATTTTTTCTTGATGAATGAATAAACTAGTAGCCGATTGTTGCAGGCGTTTTGGTTCCTTCTCTTTGTAATGGGTTGGAGCACCCCTATACAGTGCCTCCCATTAATATATATTTGCAATTCAAAAAAAAAAACACCAATGCACACCACTCAATAATATTTATTCGACACCGATTTTTTAAATTTGACTATTGGATTGAAGTTTTGTCATATATACTGTTAATATAAATTTTTAAATAAATCTAACATCATTGATATATTATCGAGGTGCATCAAATTCATGGACTATCACTCTCTTTCAGGAGCAATAAAATGTAAGCTCTTCTTCATCACACTTAAAGTTAAAGGCTCCGCAATGACATGGTTTAAAATGTACACGACGAATTGATCGAATTTGGGTTTTCTACATTCAAAAGTTTTAAATTCACCTACAATCAAACAAATTTTAATTAAGAAAGAAAATATGGTATATTTAAATGTATTTGTGTAAAGATCAAAGCACTCTCAAGTTTTTCCTAAATATAGAAAATATAGAAAATGTAAGTAATTGTGACTTTAGAGAATCCAAATCCATATTCAATTTTTGAAAGACACTATACATTAAGAATTCACTTCTCACTTCCTATGCGTAAGTGCAAGCCGAAGACGGTGGCCTCACTCCTTGCCATCGTCCAAGGAACAGAAGAAACTCTGCATGAGTACGTTAAGGGTAATAGTTCCTATACACTTGCATTGCAGTCATGAGTTGATTCATTTATGTAGTTCTAAGTTGGCTTGCAACCCTATTTATGAGATATAGATAAATTAGTTACACATTTGACCATCTTTTAAGTACAACTAGTCGCCGGCCCGTGCGATGCACGGGTTCGGCGGAACGACATATGTATGTCAATTATAATTGTTGCTTTAGATTAGCGGTGTGATATAAAGTAATTATAGAAATGTTTGATGTGAGTTCAAAGACTAAATCATACAAATGGATTAATCAAATTAAATCAATGAATACAATCTCTATCAAACTAACACTGTCCCGTGGTGTTGCACGACTTTTGCGAAACGCCATAACAAAGTGAATCAAGTGAAGCTTCACACCAAATTTTATAGTGGACCTTTCAAGATTCGTGTCATGTATAAAATTTAATTTTTGTCTAAGAGTATACTTAATATAATCATTGATAATGGGATAATACAATACAAAAGTGAACCACTCTATTGTTGGATGGTTCAGTCACATCGAATTCCATAGTTGAGTCTTCAAAGACTCGTGACATGTATAAAATTTAATTTTATCCTTTTTGTGTGAAATTAATATGATTCTAAAGGACAACTATCAATTGATTAAAAAGAAAACTTCATTAAGACTTCAAACAAAATAGTTGACATCAAGGATCAAATCAAGTAAAGATAACTGCATAAATACAGAAAAATAATATTTGATAATGCCAATTATTTGAATGCTCGATTAGGATGAAGTGATTTAGTTGCAAGCATTAAATAATTTAGAGATAGCACTAAGTTACGATTACAAAGTCTAAATTCTGCGCCACAAAGTAGCGTTGTCGCATACAGAAAAATAATATTTGATAATGTCAATTATTTGAATTCTCGATTAGGATGAAGTGATTTAGTTGCAAGCATTAAATAATTTAGAGATAGCACTAAGTTACGATTACAAAGTCTAAATTCATAGAAAAGAAAAATATATAGCATAAAAATGATACATGCTTATAGCATTAATCATGTGTTGCATATGTTTTGTGGAACGCTATAATAAAGCGAATCAAGTGAAGCATCACACCGAATTTTACAATGGAGCCTTCAAGACCCGTGATATGTATACAATTTAATTTTGACGTAACAACACACTTAATTTAATTTTCTCATGTTTAGGTGTGTGTATCTCAAATAATATAAACTAAGTTGGTCAAATTTTCTCATGAGTAACACGTTAATATGATGAAATTAAAAATCATTCATATAATCATTGATAATAGGATCAAGAAATACATTGCATATTATTGTTGGATAGTTCAGTCACATCAAATTTTATAGTGGAACTTTCAAAGACCGGTTACATGTATATAAATTTAATTTTTACCTTTTTTTGCTGCTCAATTAATTTGATTTTAAAGAAATGCGTTAAGATAATGAAATTAAAAATCATTCATATTGTCATTGATAATAGGATCAATAAGTACATTGCATACTATTGTTGGATAGCTCAGTCATATCAAATTTTATAGTGGAACCTTCAAAGACTCGTGACATGTATAAAAATTTAATTTTCACCTTTTTTACTTGCGCAGTTAATATGATTTTAAAGGACAAACATCAATGAATTAAAAATAAAACTTCATTAAGACAACAATCAAAATAGTTGAAATTAATCATGTGTCATAAGGTAGTGTTGCCGCATATAGAAAAATAATATCGGATAATGTCAATGCTTGGATCAAACAATGAACAAATAATTTTGATCGAGGAAGAGACAAAGTAGATGAACCAACCCCCAATATCAAAACCACTCTTATGCAATAAATGTCTCTTGGGAGGATTAGAGATAGGATACTTGACATAGTGCGCAGAAATTACAAACCTATTTATATGCAGCGCGTAAAAGTTAGTTAAATTCGAAACATTAACATTTAATTAAGAGTTCAATCACCCGTTATAAATATTTATTTAGAAGAGTCATTAGATGTTATAGAAAGGTTTACGATATATCTTTATAGATTAAAATAAGACATTCTTAGTTCAAGAGAAGTAGTAGTGTTTTGTTAAGTACACTACAAATCCCTACGGAGACCCATCAATTTTTATTAAGTTAGTAGACTTGTACACCATAAAATTGACCATGTTATAATGGTAATTGAACACTCTTAACTTAATAGATTCTTTCAAGTTGCGAGGTAGAAGAGATATAGGGTGGGTTAAAAGTCTATCATATTAGAGTTATATGTTAATTTTTGTTGTAAAAATGCAAATTGTTGGTCATTATTTTTATTCATCCAAGTTAACAAAAACACTTTTTACACATTGTATTGCTTTCAAGCAAGAAAGTTCCACCGATATTAAATTGAAATGTAGAGACCATTTCTGCCTCAAACAACTCAATTGTTGTTGCTTCTTTTACTGCAAAACAGTTGTCATGTTCATCTCTCTTTGGATTGTTATTGATGTGAACCTAAATCGGTCATTAGCAAATCATAGGCAAAAACATATCAATATAAAAGATTTTATCCAATCATTCGATACTCAACATAAAGTCTAAAGTGACATTTGAAATATTATCTTTAGCAAAACAACCATATGGACTTAACCAAACATCAATCATAAAATTCTATTTAATGGGAAGTCTAAAAAATAAATAGAGTTTAATTTTTTTTGTTAAGGGTAAAAATGTAATTTTGAAAAATATTGGGACAAAACTGTAATTTAAAAAAAAAAATAGAAGCAAATTTGAAATTTTCAAAAAAATTAGGATTCAAAATGCAATCTATAAAGTACATGGGTCAAAACGAAATTAATGAAAGTGCGAGGTGTAAATGTAAATATATAAGGTATAGGGGCAAAACTGTAATTTTAAAATATGATGCTGACGTGACGGATGATGTGGATGTTGAGGTGTCAAATGTGACGTGGCGAGATGATACACATGGCGGACAACGAATGGATAACATGGATTAGATGATGTCATGATGACATCATCGATGATGCATGATAATAGAGTTTTTGAAGGGGCATTAGGGTTGACCATTAACAACCTTTAGGATATATAAAGATAAAGATACCTTGGGTTGCAAAATTTAAGAATGAATTAGATGGAAGTAAGGTTTGAACCATCCTGAAATAATTAGCATACCATAAAACTTAGGTTCCATAAGATAGAGAATCATAACACGTTTATGAACAAAGGGAAAAACATAATAAAAAGATATTTGAATTGTGTTTTAGTCATTTTATTTAGTGAAACACAATTACTATACGGCTAATGTGATATTTTAGTAGAATCTTATGGGGACAGGAATATGGGCGGTATCATTTCACTCGAGCACATATACAAATGCGTCTTTGAAAAAACAAAATCTTTTTATATGTTTCACACTTTGGAATCATCTCGAGTGGCGAGCACATATCTTTTGGACAATCAGAATCTCGAGTACACTTATAAAACATTTCTGAAAATGAGAATAAAATGATGTTATTAAAATGTGCTAATATATTTTGCAGGAAGTAACTACGAAAATTTAAAATTGATAAAAGATGACTTACCGCCACCAGGATTGAATGGAGCAGGAAAGAGAGTAACAAAGATAATCATAATATAAATAAACTTGATAGCTTCAACCATATTTTTTCCAATTTGTATGTAAAAAATATAATATGATTTTATCACTTTATAATTTAAAAGTTCATCTTCCTTACATGTATCATATAGTTTTTAGCGCTCATAGACTTGTTAAAACCTTTCTAAAATTAATAAGCACACCAATACCAATGTGTTGTTTGTCTCTTTAACACACTTGCTAAAGAGGTCATATAAAAAATTAATTTTAAAAATCATAAAAGAGAGGTTTTGTTGAATATCATGTAAGGAATTAAATGTCTCTTAAGAACATCAAAATGTTGTTTGGCCCATTACCATTATAAAATGGCTTTTAAAAAAAATCTATTTATATTATTATTATTATTATTATTATTATTATTATGAACCGTCATATTTATCTCATATTCAATGAGGTATTCAAATAAGATATCAGAAAAAATTTCATCAATTATACCTTCATCCTTACAAACATATATATTTTTTCTTTTAATTTTACTCTTTTTTTCTCATTTGGTTTCACCCTTACAAAATTTTCAAACTAGAATACATAAAAAAAGAGATCAGGTATGTAATAATCCATAACAAGATGAAGATTGCTACCGGAAAAGTTTGAAAAAGAATTCCGATCATTTCTCCGATAGGACAAAGACTAAGTATGGTCCATCTCATCATTTCAAAAATAACTCGTAGCGAACCAATAACATGAAACAACCCGTTTCCCCAAGTACTCCCTCCGATTTTGAATATAAGCAAAAAACAACTTTTTAGATACATTGAATAAAGAATGTATCTGGACTATTTTATAGTCCAGATACATTCTTTATTCAATGTATCTAAAAAATTGTTTTTTGCTTATATTCAAAATCGGAAGGAGTACATTCGTAGCACACAAAAAGGACATGACCATGAAAGTTAAAAGAGGAATTCTATATAAGGGAGGTTCATATAAAAATTAGGGATCAAAATCGATTCGCCAAAAAGACAAAATTTTTTTTGACAAAACCAAAAAGATAAACTTTTTAATAATTTAATTTATATACACCGTCAGTGTAAAGTTATTTTGCACATACATTCAATAATACACCAACACATCATGTATTGTGTTTAACAACACATGATGTATCACATCATTAAATAATGTGGCAACACATCATTGTAGGCATGTGTAAAAAAGTTTTACACTGACAGTACACAACAATTAAACTCAACTTTTAAACACCTTGTGGTTAGGAAATAGGAAATTGCTAGCAGATCCCCGGACCAGGATTGCAAGGGGCGGCTGTAATACGCTGACCCTTACTTATAATTATTTACTTACAACAAGTAAATAAATAAGCATCATGGTGCACATAAAATAAAAACATACATGCATCAGAGATAAGTTCATTTCGTGGCAACGAAATTAAATAAACATAACATGATATCATAATTGATCATGCATACACTATAAGTCTCAAAAACATAACTCAACGATATCTCAAATTATTCATACAAACAAGTCAAAGATATATCAAAACAAAGTCATAGGAATAAAAGATTCATACACGCATACATCGAACAAGGAATAAAGTCTATCCGACTCAATGTTACAATATCAGAACATTCTACTTAAAACCCAACTAGATAAAGTATCTATAGGAGAAGTATAATGTTTGACTCATTACCACTAGTAGCTAGGAAACTCAACAAATGCTACTCCTTTGATGATAAATCCACACCCTGCACCTCTGAACCTCCAAAGGTTCAAAAATTACACAAAACAGAGAATTAGTAAAATATTCCAAAATAAATGCAAGTATAATCAATACTATACATTTTCATGTTATATAAGTAAGAGAGTTACAACGTTACTCATAATAAGATACAAGACTATATATAAGACATAAACATAATATATAATCCAACATCAAAGACCAAGTATACACATTCAATCACAAAGATATCAAGGTCCAACAAAGAATGTCAAGTATCATTTAGTTCACATAAATGTTCACTTTCATCTCCTAATGCAAACTAATGTCACATTTATGTAATGCTCCCTAGCATTCTTTACTAAATGCATGCGGTACCTCATTATCAGGGGCGAATGGTAGTGTTCCAATGGGGTAGCCGTTGCTACCCTAAAAATAAATAAAAATATATATTAGTAGGTATAAATATATATTTAGCTACCCCTAATTATATATATTTGGCCACCTTAATAAATTTATTGATTTAACAAGAACAACTAATCGGCTAAGGAAAAGGTAGAAACACATACAATTTGTGTCGAGTTAAATTTTCATAAATAGCTGCTACCACTTTTTATTTTCTTTGTTTCTTTTTTGGTACAACTTATGTTGTTGCTTAAGTACAATTTACATACAAATCCACTTTTTATTTCCTTTGTTGTTTTTTGGTGCAATTTTTGTTGTATACTTAACTACATTTTATATTGTTAATTTTTTGGCCAAATGCATATGGAAGTTATTTAAGTTTTGCGTTTGTATTAGATAGGTCCTTTAAGTTTGTTTTTTTTTTTTGGTTTCAAATAGGTCCTTTAAGTTTTTAAAATGTATCATCTAGGTCTTTCTGTTGTATTCCGTTATAAAAAAAAAAAGATGACGTATTTAAAGAAAACATATTCTAAAATATGTTCTTCTTGTATTTATTTATCATATAGGTCGTTCCACGTCATCAAGTTAACGATCACGTCATCTTTTTTGTTAATGGAATATATAACAAAAGAACCTAGATGATACAAAAAAAAAAACTTAAAGAATTTATCTGATACAAATTCAAAATTTAAAGAACTTACATATGCATTTGACCATTTTTATTGGGTTAATTTTACTATTACTTTTGAATTGTTTTTATATTTGGCCACCTCATGGAAATATGGCTAGCTTCTCCCCTGCTCATCATCAAGTTATTGGAAAAGTTATTCCAATTATATTTTATTCAACCGCAGCTACTAAAATATCTACTATACTTTAGGGCTCATCTAAAATATCTGCTCAACATACAAAAATGAATGCATGTATGTAAAGATTATCAACAATATGATCTAATCATCGCATCCTATAAGGATATCACATTTCATATACTTTTTTTTTTTGTTTTTACCCTCTGGTTCCTAGGGGAAAGGGGCCCTAGTAGTCCAGAGTTCGGGGCGAGTTTTGGCATCAAGTGGTTTCAGTCCCCTCCCAAATGCAGTTGCGGAGAATCGAACCGTGATCCTTCCTATCAAGTCTAGCGTCAATCACCACTAGACCAACTAACATTTGGTCACATTCCATATACTTTAATAACTTTATTAAAGATAGATCAACTCAATAGATCGTATCGTATTTATTAGTCTCTCAAATAACATACATACATGACATTATTATTCTCATAATTCATTCATAAATCAACAACATACTTGTCATTTCGATCATATCATCATTCAATTACCCATATATCATCAATCATAATTTAAAGGTTCATATTCATTCAATCATATTATCATATAATCAAAAGATCATAGTTCAAACATGTTTTAAGCATATAGTTCATCTTAATCAAAATAAAACATAGTTTTAATCAGGGAGTCTTGCTCGGCGAGCTTCAACAAGTACTAGCGAGAAAAGGCGAAATTTTCCAGAAATTTTGCGAGGGTTGGCGAGAGAATCATTTATAACATAAAAGTACAACTATAAACATGAATCAACAACAAAAGCAAGAATCATGTGATTTATTCATGCATTTATTCAAAACTTCATAACAACACAAATCCTTAACAAATATCTACAAATTCCCATTTTTAAAACCCCAAGTTTCATAATTTCATTTTGCAAATGGTTCATAGCTTCTATTCCTACAAGAAAGTAATCATTTTTTGTGATAAAAGTTCCAACCCAAAAGAAAAGAGTAAGGGAAGATTGGGATGGAGAAAAATAGACTTTCTCCTCCTCCCTTAATCACTCTAGAAAACCATACTACTCTCTTAACTTGTCAATGGAAGTCTCTAGTCTTCCTCTCCTTGATTCTACCCTTGATTCTCTTCTTCCTTCTCTCAGCTTTTTTCTTCTACTTCTCTCTCTACCTCTTCTCCAAAAAATATGAGTTTTTACTAATGAGAGCTCTACTCTCTTTTCTCTAGGTTTAGTCTCTTTTTTTTTCTAGCAAAATATCACATATACCCTTCTTTCTCATTAACTCACTCTTGGGCTTGACCCATTTATTTACCAACTACACCTATTTATATGACTAACTAGTAGCTCTAACTCATTTCATTAATTTCCTAATTAATTAACTCATACTAATTAATTGACTAAGGTTCTCAACTTAGTTTAATAATTCTATCTAATTACTAAAATACCCATTTAACTCTCCAAAACATAATAATCAAATAAATCACATAATCACATGAATTCGAATAAATAATAATTAATCAAGAAATCCTATTTATTCTGTTACGGGTGTTACAGCGGCCCAAATACATCTGCCACATGGGCTATAACATTGGGCCTCTTAAAAAACAGGACCTCAATTTTTTTTGATATAGTAGTATTAACAAATTGTGGGGGGGGGGTGTAAAAATTAATTATATTATAGCAAACTGTAAAACCCAATAGTCGGGCTCAGTTTCAAAAATGCTAGAAGAATGTCACTTACTTAGTATTACGTGAATCACGTCCATTGTCAAGAATGTGAAAAATGATAACATTCCAATTTCTTAAATAATATTAAGAATGGGTATTTGATCTTTAACAAGGAAACATTTGGCAATATTTTTTGGACGAAAAGAAAATATGAGGCTAGACTTCAGGGAATTCATAATACTTCCTTCTTCAATGCCTCAACTCAACCTGCCCTCTAGCGAATGGCGTGCGGATATGAACATCTCGAAAGAGGAAATTCTTGTTTAAAAGTCTTTTTTGCGCCAAATAACTTTTGATTCGAAATATCTTGCGATCGGAGGTTTACTCTAACAAATAACAACCACTGTCTCTAAACAAGAAGTTCATCAATCTTTCATGGGAATGAAAACGTACAAAGCTCCAGATCCAGACGGATTTTAACATATTTTCTTCAAGAAGACATTGGAGATAAGTTTGTTCTCAAGAAAGTCGATGATATAGTTAATCGGGACTTTCTCTGCGAGACATCGATCTATTTTGAGTTTCCATCTCTTATTATTTCCTTCATTATTATGAGTAGTATCTCTGCCACTTCAATGTCTTTGTTGTGGAGTGGCTTAGATAATACTTCAAATATCATTGTAGGTTTAGTGGCTTAACAGGAAATTTAGCTCCATTGATTATGTGGAATATTTGGATCTTTCTCAACAAATTTATCTTCGAGGGTTTTCTCAAGATGTATCAGATCATATCAACATGTTTTGCTCGATTTCAGGTTGTTCTTTATGTGTTTGGAAGCTCCTCCTCCCACTAACGCCATCTTCTTCGTTAAGTGGGATGGAGGAAAGTAGGTTGGGATGCCATTGTCCTGAATTTTGACGAATCCAGAGAAGGCAGATTTTGGTGGCTTGGTGCGTAATTTTTATGGTACATTTCGGTTTAGTTTCTATGGCAGTGTTGATTTGTCCAATATTCTTCATGCGGAAATTTAAGCTCTTTTGCTTGGCATCAATTTATGTTGGCAAAATAGATTTAAGAAAGTCATGTGCTTTTCAGATTCCTTACATGTGGTTCAGCTGGTCACATGGGGAAACTTCTCAATTTCATCATTATGCTTATGAGGTAGAGGTTATCAGAGAATTCATGCAAAACAAAAGCTGTATAATCACAAAACAAATAAACCAACAATATATCAGTGTTGCACATCCTCGCTTGTGTTTATCTCTCTCATAAATGACCAGTAAATAGAATTAGATAAATGGAGTAAATCTGGCTCGCACATGTTATAGATGAATTATGAACACAATAATCAAGTATCGCTCGACAAAAGAACAAGTGAACCCGTCCTCCCCCTCGTGCGGATCTTAACCTAGTTTTCTACATGGTTTTAAAACTCAAAATAATTGGATCCATGATAGCAACTGCTTCTTGTTATTTATACACCAAGTTTTTTTAGTTTTCACATAAGACATCAAGGCACAATTTATTAATATACACAAAATCAATTCAGAATAACACACACAAACACAAAAATCTATATAGTTTCGACTTTCAATTCTGAGTCTTATGAAATATAGTGACAGCATGTACTACACAAATTTAAACCATGAAATGAAGATAACAAGGAACCTCATAACAGCATGAGAGGTGTTTCCTGTTGTGATGTATTAGTCCCTTTCCCTAGCAAGGTCAGTAAAAATTCCATGTAGTCTCCTGAGGTATCTCCAATGACATCATCATCAAGACTTGATTTGTACATGTTAGCATATTCAAATCTGACTTTCAACAGGTCGATTTCAGCTCGTGTTACGATAGCTCTGTTGAGAGAATCTTCATCAGTTCCGAACCCAACAATAGAATCCCTTATGACCTGTTGGTTGACAGAAGAGAACAGAAATGAGATTGCAAACATTTTCTGAATTTGAGTATTTTACTCTTTATACAGCTTGAAAGAAATTAGAAAAAAAATATGGTTATTTTACTTTTGTTGTACTCGAGTAAAAAAATCGTCAAAGTCATCCTATGAAAGGAACACACTGATGTTAAAATTTGATATTGTGGAAATGCACCTTAATGAAATTATTGTTAGAACTTAGAAGAACAAACGAATGATGCACATTGCATTGCATATTTGAAAGAACAAAGGAATTAGTACATTTTATTAAAAAGAAAATGAGGAAAAATATTAAATGGAACTTTAATTACTATCATGTAACACTGCAATACTAACAAATCACAATCAACCACTTTTACAAATTAAAAATTCCTTGTAGATGTTACTTATAGATTTTGAGAGGCTTCAAAAGCAATTCTATTCAAAGCAAGAAAAACTTGGCTTAATAAAAAAAAAAGTGTCTTAGAAAGCGCAAAATATGTGCTGGAATATGTAATTATCAACTATGCATTGTGGAGAATATCAACCAAACAGGATAAATTGTCAATGCAAGCTATGAGTAAGCCAAAAAATTAATATGCATAACATATATCTAATAATCTTTGGAATCAACAATAATCTATGTCATGTTTAATGTATCATTTAGAAAAGCAAATTGGAGGTATATCTTGAAAATTAATCAGTGTATTATCATATTAAGTTTTCTAGATACTAATGTATTAACTTATAGAACTATCTTGAGTAGAAGAAAATCATTAAGTACCTTTGCAAAATGTTTCTCAGGACAGTCTAAGCACCATACTACTACATTTAAGAGAGATGCCAAATCACCTTTACCGCAATTTTTTATGTCCTGTAATGAAAATTACCCAAATTCAGTAAATGAGGATATTCTTTTAAGTACTCTTTTCAAACATTTTCGAAATGAACAAGGTACATGATTTAAATAAGTAGTTGAAATTAAAATCAAAAGAAATTTAAGATTTAAGCAAAACCTCTTCGAATGTATTGCCATAGAGTTGCTTGTAGGATGCGAAAGTTTCGCGGAGCTGGAAAACATTCCTTGTGCTAAGTATCCAAACAATGTGATCATCATCTAATTGCTTGTTGTTGATGGCTTCATGTAGTTTTTCTGCTTCTGATTTTGCAACGTCCAAATTTACTGTCACTTTATTATGTCTGTAAGAGCTTACTAGGCCAACCAAAATCTGCAAGATCATTGGATTTGTAAAGAAAATTACATTTTTAAGCTTTTAATAATAAATTAACCAAGCTCTTATGTAATGCATTTATTACCACTATCTTGTTTTACTTTGTGTTACGATGAAGAATTTCACATATAAAGAAATTTTGGAGCCATTTAGATACATTTATTTAGCAGTCAAATAGCTACTTCAAGGCGTCATGTACACACTTGAACTAGCGTTGTCAATTGCGGATTGCAGAAAACAGCGGTTTCTTCAAATTCTGCTACGCAATAGCGCTATAATGCCGCAACCTAACAATAGTTTGCACTAAATAGCGTATTGCAGAACAATAGCGATTTGTTCAAATTCGTTCAAATTCCGCTATGCTACAGCCTCAATTTAGCAACGCGGACTTGAACCAAACTAGACAAACTTAAATAAGAGTTTCTTTTCTATGCAACTAAGAAACTTCATGAACTTACTTTTGTGAGTGGCTGAGAAACTGAGGCTATAATATCCTCCTCGAGTGAGCAATCAAAAAGAGAGCAGTAAGCTTGTCTCACAGCCATCAAATGATTTGGAGTCGAGGAACACGCTATTTCAACCAGAATCTGTAGTTGTTTGATCCCTTTTCTTTTAGCCTTCAATGCTTCCCTTGCATATTTTGCATCCCTTTCTGGTGGATCATAAGTCCATAGAACTATTGCATTCTGTTACATATCATGCTTTGAAAATCACGGTATTGCACAAACAGCATGTGGCAAATATATATACAATTGTCAGGACAAACAGCATTATCTTGACAGTATAGCTGTAAAATTGAGGGTTATATTTTCTCGAGTTTCATAATTTATAGTAGCATATAAATAATAATTGAAATTACTGTAATTTAACCAAGGCCTTGATAGTCAGATCAGATGAACTAACAGCCTTGAAATCAAAACTTTCTTGAACGTAAAATAATCTCCGGTCGAAATTTTTTATTATTTTTTGTAAAATGATTGACCAATTTTGTACTAAAATAAGAACTAGAATTTCAAATTAGCACAAGCAATCACTGAAAGTGACATAATTTTGGTTAATATATGTAATATATACCAAATTGGAGAATTGTTTCTGTTTTTTTTTCTTTCTTTCTATTAAATAAAAATAGGAGAAAGATAAGTCAATGGAAACAAACATGACATACTCTAAAATCACCCGAAAGTTCAGATTGGAGACGATCGATGAGTGATTCATTGTAAAGTTTCTGATAAGTTTCTTTGATTTCCTTCCTTTGTTGAGCATTTCTATGTCCTAATACCAAGATTAGTTCCTTTTCATTTGTTCCAAATCCTACATCCATTTTCCAATAACCATCATCAACACAACAATCTAATGCCAACAATTACTCATTCAAAAATAATATAAATTAACCAACATAATAAAAGTGATAAAAATAAAAAATCATAACAATACTTTCAATTCTAAAAATTTCATATGAAGAACAAATCTTTGTTTGAAATCAAAGTGTTTGATCACCTATGAAGCACAAACATAAACCACGACACCAGACATATCAACACACCGATAATAAGTTGAGAAAATGACATAATTCAATCTAATCCTATCTGTCAGTGTCGTATATGACACCACACATGTCTGATAGCTGACACGCTTAATGAGTGCCCTTGTTGTAAACAATTTTACAAACATGAAACATGCATATTACAATGTAACGTTTGTTAAAACCCCATTAATAAAAACATACAAAAGTTCAGTTTTTTAACATAATTCTCGCTACCCAAATTCAGAAATCACATAAAAAATCCTTTTTTTTTTTCCAAATTTCTTAATCATATATGTGTGTGTGTGTGTGAGAGAGAGAGAGAGAGAGAGAGAGAGAGAGAGAGAGAGAGAGAGAGAGAGAGAGAGAGAGAGAGAGAGAGAGAGAGAGAGAGAGAGAGAGAGAGAGACCTTGAAAAGCATTTCTAAGACGTTCAGAATCTTGGTTAGGAGAAGGAACAATCTCTGGAAGTTTCAAAGAAGCCATGATTATTCTGAGTTGATGAAAGATGAAATTTGAGAGTGACAACAAATCTCAAAGTTTAGAGAAACTGTTATTGACACATGTTTCAGCTGTTATTTCCCTCCTTAATGGATCCAACGACTTTGCTAAAAAATTAAACTAAAAATTTTGATGGAACACTACTTTAATGCTTTTACATTTTTGCCCCAGGTTGTGTTTTATGTAATTTCAGTTGTGTACAGTCATTTTACTGAATTAGAGAAGCACACCACAGTTTACATATATTTATTTTGACGCCACAATTAGAGGTTTTTTTTAAATATTTTGATTCAGTGTAACTAAGATATATGATCTCTACTAGGGGATCAAAGTGATTTTACAAGACTATTTAATCTTTTCATACAATTGAATTACATTTTAGATGGACGATTCTAAGGGTGCGTTTGATCGGCTAAAAATAAAGGATTGAATTTGATAATTTTTGTTGTATCCTGTTTGATTTATAAACTGATTATGAGACTGAACAAAAGATGTAGTAAGGGACAGAACAGAACCAAGATCTTTTGTTCCCCATTAAACCACATGATAACTTTTTGTCCGCAGTACAACTATAAAAAATACGAAAAATATCTATTTTATTTTTTAATATAAAATAAATTCACTCTCTTCGGTATATTTTTGTCTTGTCCTGTAATGTTTTATTTTGTCATGTTATGTCAAGTACTTACTATTTTGCAAATCAAAAATATCATAAGAAAACAATTTAGTGTTTTGGAATGAGTCCATGCTATCTTTTTTAATTTAATAAGTATGTTTTTATGCTTAATTGATTGAGAGTTTAAGATATGTCATATGAAGCTAGAAACACTTGATGTCAAAACTGACTCCCGAACTAAATTTAATTGGTGGTGAAAACCAAAAAAAATTGTTGGGATGATGCTTTGTCAAAAATCGGGTGTAATGGTGTGTGGATTTTATTTTGTATAAGTAATGTCATGCCGTGTTCGATTAATCTTTTATGATCTATATAAATTTGAATTTAAAATCTATAATTAAATTACATTAGAAGAGACTTTTACCATCTCATCATCTAAGGGTTTTGAATAAATAGCTAAGTTATATACTATCTCTATCCCTAAATATAAAATCATTTTGAGAATTTTCATTGTCCCTTTTTCATAAGACCATTTTCAACCAAGAAAAGTAATTATATTTTTTACCAACATATTTTTAATTATAGTGCACATTTTTTTACATTATGTAACAAATACTTTAAAAAAATCACTAACTCATTCTCTTTTTCAAATGATAAAATTCCATATTTTGCCCCTGATTAATGATATTAGGTTCTATTCAAATAATATATGCCGCTTGTATAAGCAATACAAATTTTCAACAAATTTAATTTCATAATCAACTTTTTTAATCTTCACAATTTTTTCAAATAAGTCTTATATTTAGGTATGAGGTAGCATAAGCTTAATTAATAATGTGCCTTAGACCCTTTGGCTCTACGTTTCTTATATTATCTTAAAATTTAAAAAATACATTTCATATTTGTTTTTGAAAAAAAACTATTTAATCAAATATTTTATATCCACACGTAACAAGCATGTCTATAAATTAATTATGTTACGTTTCATCAAAAAAATATTAAATATGTTGCACGTTCCATTACATGAACCAAAGTATTCGTTAGGATATTAATTATTAAAAACTATAGAAAGATATATTTTGAATTCCAGCTAAAACAAAGAAAAAAATTATTTTCTTAATTTTAAAAATCAAATTATTTTATTAATTATATTTTAAGAAATTATATATTAAACAAAGCAATATAAAATAGATTTTACTTATATTTTGTTTAACAAAATAAAAATAAAACCCATTTCATACAATATCAATCTTAATATACGATAACATTTGATCATAAATTTTTTTGACAAACGTACAATAATGAAATTCTTGCTAATAAGCGAGCGGAATTTTTGTTTGTCTATCGATAAAATTTATCTTAATGTTTTGTGACGATCTAAATAAAGTTTTACAAATATTAGTACTATAGGAATAAATTGTGTCCATATTGCATTTTACCTGAGCCATGACTAACTTCATACATCGGATCATTCATGGCCACACTCCGCGTGTAAACTGCTATTCGTGCCCCCTGCAGCTTCGGTTCATCCCATAACTTCCACAATCACATTTAGGATGCTGATCTCTTTCAATAAAATTTTTCTATACGCTGAGTCAAAGACTGAACATTTGTGACGAAAATTTGGCCACTAGCGACGAATTTCTTCCCTCTCTAAATGTAAGTTTTTTAGTAGTGGTGTATCACACTAGATTAGTTTTAATTATATTTAAAACCATTAAACTTAGCTTATTTTGTTTAAACTTATATTTTAGTCGAGAGAATATTGTAACAACGAATAATTTGATGTCCACCCGCAAGCCAGTATTATTTTGGACACGTATTACTCTTAGGCTCTAAGTTAAGTATATCGTTAAGCACTAAAAATCTTTAATTCATTGACAAATATATTAATTATCTTTAAGATCTGTGAATTGATTGGTCGAGAGCATTCGTGTCAATCATATTTGAGCTGTATGGTATTTTAACAACGTGCTCGAGGGATATAATATAAGTGTGTGAATAGGCCTTGACTACTACTTACTAATTGTATTTTATTTTTAAGGTATGATGCACATGTTGAAAAAATATTATTATTGTTTACCCCGATTTTTAGCAAACAATCGCTAGTCTGGTTATTACAAGAAGGATCGACTAGTGAATCCTGGGACATATGGCTTGTGCAGATTTGACGAAAACATATTTCATATTTTCTGGGTTAAATCGGATAAATTGAATAAAAACAGTAAAATCATCCGACGCAGTCGAATGGATTGTTTAAAAATAAATTGCTTCAAAGTTAAATTTGCAGAAAACTTGTAAATGAATTGCAAATAAAGTTTAAAGAAAGACTTTGAAATGTAAAAGCATGCAACAAAGTAAATTGCATAAAAGGTTTTAAACTTGCAATGAAATAAATTGCAGAAATGATTTAAAGTGCAGAACTTTAAATGGAAAGCAAGTAAAATACTTGGAGAATGTAAATTGCATTCAATAATGTAAATTGTTTACAAAAGAAAGATTGGTTGCACAGATTCGTACATGTTCCATTTTGCACTCATTTCGCTCGTTGACATGGGTACTTTGAGTTTTGTCAGGAATTTGCATGAGAATTGTGAACCCGTTTCTCATATGAAAAACTAATATTTATAGGCAAACTAGAATAACCGTCAAAACCAACTTAACGTCTAACTAAACTCCACGTGTCTTCGACAATTTGAATTTCTTGGACACCTGGCGAGGCTTTCGAACGTTATCCACTTTGAATAATTTGCTAAGTCCAGAGTATGCTTTCTCCGTACTGCATAATACGTTATACAAGCAAGCACACATATACATACATATATATAATTCGACACATATATAGCAATGTCGAAGCAAACAACATATATTTAATAAAATATGTTCCTGTCGAATTCGACAGCTTCTTCAAGCTCGACAGTGAACTTTAACTAAAAGGCTTTCGACGTCGAATGCCTTAATCTTCTCCTGATTTATTAAACAACTAATTTCCAAGAGAACATTAAATGAGAATTCATCTTCTCTCTCCAATTCATTAATGCCTGTCGAAAATACAGGTTAACAAATTGCCCCCTCAAAAATGTCAATTTCGACTGCATGTCGAATACGAAAGGAAGAAATGGCAGTTTTGAAGATTCTCTTTCTTTTCAACTTCTGCACGCTTACCAAAGACGGCGCAAACGTCACATTAATGTCAAATCAATCATGACAAAAATGTAACCGTCAACTCAATCCCTTCAAACCATGATTTCCACTTTTTTAGCATAATAGTGGGACACGTGGCAGGATCGGGACGATTGAGATGGAAAATGGTGAAAAGAAACTGGAGAGCCCACCATTCAGAAGAAACAAAAGACTCTAACCATCCAAGAACCAACAGTAAGACCTTTCGACACATCCTTTAAGTTCTTTTTAACTTCAAAGAAATTTTGTGTTAATAGCCTTAAGGTTTCAATTCAGGCCACTGGTAATGTTCAAGTAAATCCTACTGCTGCTACCCCTAGTGGAGAAGGCCAAAGAGACAAAGGAAAGGCCAATGAAGCAACTAGTGAGGCAAGCACACCACCAACAAAATCTGATGCTGACAAACCCCCAAAAAAGAGAGTTGACAAGGAAAAGAAGAAGAAGAGGAAGAAAGTTAAGTCCAGCTCTAAAGCTTCTGCAGAACCAGAAAAAGAGGTTGAGATTACTCCTTCTAATCCTCCTGTCGAAGATCAACCAACACCCCAAGCTGAAAACACCAACACTGAAGTTCCTGCCCCCAGGCAAGAAAATACAAGTTCATGTTCACATGATCTTGGTGCTAAGGTAAAATCTTCTCAACTTTTAAGATTTTGTCAATAGAACAAATTTCTTTTTCTCATAAGTTTTCTCATAACTTCATTTGCCGTGCCTTTCGACAGGATACTAATGATGAAGATGTCAACATGAATGTTGACAATGCAGAAAACCTGACCCAAGGCATTGGTACCAATGATGTCGAGGTTAACCCTAATCAAAGTGACAAAGGTCCAGAGACTGAAGAAAATCCCACCATCAATCTTGATTCTGAAGAAACTATTCTTGATCGTCCTGCTGAATCTACCCATTCGTCAGAAGGTACAGATGTCGAAATGGCTTTCGACAATGAAAGGGAAGAAGCTATGCCAGAGGCTGCTGAAGGAGGTTCTGATATACTCCCAGTTTCTTCTACTTCAAAGTTATCTGCTGATGTTGGGTTGTCAGAGATGCAATTCATAGCTATGAAGGACTCTGATCCTGCTGCAGCACTAAAGATGCTCATCTCAAGCAAAAGCAACAAAGACAAAAGTGCTTCACATCACAGCAGTTCGACAGCCTCTGACTCTGAGATTCATTCGACAGTGAGACAAGACTCCTTAATTCTCAAGCTGCACACAGACTACATCAACCAGGACGTCTTCTCATTGATTGAAGCTAATCCCAGCAGTGCTTTTGCCCACTTAGGCTTTCTGAAGAAGTTTCACAACCCAATGACTGATGGTGCTACTCTTGGTAAGGTTATCCAACTTGAAAACCTTATTGATGGTTTCACCAAAGCCATTCAAAAAAGGCAAGGTAATGCCTCAAGGTTGGAAGCTCAAACTCAAGCTCATGCTGTATTGGTCGAGAAAGCAAAAGCTGCTCAGGCAAATGTCGAGCGCCTTGAGAAGGATATTGAGTCGAATGCTGAGATTGCAGGCTATGACAAGAACATTGCTGATTGGGAAAATGAGGTGGCTGAGTTGAACTTGAAAATTCAAAGTCTCAATGCCAAGATAACCAGTGAAAAGGCTAAGCGTGAGGAAGCCAAAGCTAATATTTCCAAGGCAACCAAAGCTATGATTGACAAAGAGGCGAATGCTGGCATCAAGTACTTCAGCCATTCTGCAGCTGTCGAAGAAGAGATCAAAATCTTGGTGGATTCCAACATGATTCTCGACGCAGAAGTTGCTTCATTCAAAAGCCTGTATGAAGACTTGAAGAGAAAATTTTAACTTTGTAATAGTTTTAGTTTTTATTGTTCTTAGTTTTTTGCTTCAACTATTTGAACAATTTGTTATGGTTTTTTGGTTTTGTAATCTTGACAATGCCCATTTTGTGGCGAACTCATTTTATGATCACCATTTTCATTATGTCTTAAGCTTTATTCTTCGTTAATTTTTATTTCTTGCAACACTGGTTTATACTTTTTCAAGTACTTACCATTTATAATTAACGAATGTTGTTCTTCTGTTAATTCTTCTATTTCATAAGCACCATTTGAAAAAACCTGAACAACTTTAAAAGGGCCTTCCCAATTTGGAGACCATTTGCCTAAGACTCTATCTTTTTTATCCATTGGCAAAATAACTTTCCAAACCAAATTTCCAACATTAAAGGTTTTAGACTTAACCTTTTTATTGTAAGCTTTAGCAACTCTTTCTTTCTGTCGAGTTAGCATCTCTAAAGCTTTTAATCTCTCCTCATCTAAATCAACTAATTCGTCTAACATCATATCCCAATAATGATCCCTTGGGATTTCTGTCTGCCTTTGAATTCTAACTGACTGCAGATGTATTTCGACAGGCAAGACTGCATCATGCCCATAAGTTAGTCGAAAGGGTGCGGTGTTAGTTGATTCTTTTGGAGAATTCCTACATGCCTATAATACTTGATCTAAGGTCTTGTTCCAATTTCTAGGCTTTTGGGCAATATGCTTTTTAATCAAACCAATAATGATTTTATTAGCAGCTTCTACTTGACCATTTGCTTGGGCATAATATGGTGTAGAGGTTAAAAGTTTAAAACCAGTTTGTTGGGCAAATTCAACCATCTTTCGTCCAGTGAATACTGAACCTTGATCTGTAGTAATAGACTCAGGTATACCAAATCTATAAATGATGTGACTTTGTATAAAACTAATCACTGCTTCTTGGTCAACATTTGGTAATGGAATTGCTTCTATCCATTTGGTAAAATAATCTATACCAACTAAAATATAACGTTGGTTTTTTGACGAGCTTGGTTTAATTTCACCAATTAAATCTAAAGCCCACCCTCTAAAAGGCCAAGGTTTTACTATTTAATGGAGTTCACTTGCAGGTACATGTTGTATACCTGAATGTCTTTGACACTCTTGACAACCTTTGGCAAACTCTATACAGTCCTTTAGAATTGTTGGCCAATACACACCTTGTCGAAATAACAACCATTTCATTTTGTGGCCTGCCAGATGAGATCCACATGCACCACTGTGCACATCATATATAGCCAAATAAGCTTCAGTTTCACTTAAACATTTTAGCAAAACTCCCTCAGGTGTTTTCTTCATTAGTTCATTACCAATGATGACATAACTCAAGGCTCTATATTTGATTTTTCTATTGGTTGTTCCATTTGGATCTTTCAAATATTCGACAAGTTGTTTTCTCCAATCATTGTCAGATAGATTGTCAATGGCAAAAATTTCAAAAATTTCTGAATTTTCGTCATAATCATAGATGGTGTCTTGACCACTGTCTTGTGGTAAGTCTGCCCCCACAAGTTTTGGCATTGACAATTCTAATGAAGGAGGTTGATCAACAATGAGTTTATCTTTAATTTCAATCAACTCTTCTAGTTTTTCACTAGAGATTTTATAACCAGAAGCTATTTGAGCCAAATCATTGGCTTCTTGATTTTCTATACGAGGTACATGTTCAAAGATAACTTGGTCGAAACGTTTTAGCAAAGCAATTGCTATGACAAAATACTTCATCAAGTGTTCTTTTATGCATTTGTATTCTTTTGTCAATTGTTTCAATACCAATTCTGAATCACCTCTGATCAAAATATTTTTTGCCCCCAAGTCTAATAAAATTTCCAAGCCTGTTATTAAAGCCTCATATTCTGCTTCATTATTTGAGCAGAACCCATTGATTTTATATTTGAACTTGGTGGGAATTCTGGAAGGAGAAATGATTAAAATCTCAATTCCAACTCCATATTTATGTTTAGAACCATCAAAATATAATTTCCAAGGTTCTGAATCTACATAGTTTTGTGGAGTTTCTAATGCAGAATGATCCACTATGAAATCAGCCACAATTTGGCCTTTAACTGCCTTCAAAGGTTTATAAGTTAGTGAATATTCTGTCAAGGCTAAGGCCCATTTTCCAATTCGACTATGCAGGATTGGTTTAGATAGCATGTGCTTAATGATATCACAATGAGAATAAACAAAAACATCAACAGACTTTATATAATGCTTGAGTTTCATGCAAGAAAAATACAAACATAAGCATAATTTTTCAATACTACTATATCTAGTTTCAGCATCATTCAAAACCCTACTTAAGTAATAAATGGCTTTTTCTTCGCCATTTTCATCTTCCTGAGCAAGCATACTACCCAATGTCGAATCTGATGCTGATATATACAACTTCATGAATTTGTTCCTTATTGGAGGCATTAACATTGGTGGCTTCGACAGATAACTTTTGATTTCGTCAAAAGCTTGTTGTTGGTCTTGCCCCCAAGTGAAAACACTTTCTTTCTTGAGTCGAAGTAATGGCGAAAACGGTTGAGCTTTACCACTTAAATTTGAGATGAATCTTCTCAAGAAATTGATTTTCCCAAGTAAGGACTGAAGTTGCTTTTTTGTAGTTGGAGATTTTGTCTCCATAATAGCCTTTGTTTTGTTTTGATTTATTTCAATGCCCTTTTTGTGCACAACAAACCCAAGGAAATCTCCTGCATTAACACAAAAAGCACACTTTAATGGATTCATTTTCAATCCATATTTCCTCATCTTTTCAAAAGATTTTCTCAAATGATCTAAATGATCATCATTTGACGAGGATTTGACAACTATGTCATCAATATACACTTGCATGAAAGTGTCTATGTACTCATGAAAAATTAGATTCATTGCTCTTTGATAAGTAGCCCCAGCATTTTTCAAACCAAAGGGCATTACTACCCATTCATATGTGCCTAATGCTCCTGGGCACCTAAAGGCAGTTTTGGGTACATCATTCTCAGCAATGAAAATTTGGTTATAACCAGAATAACCATCTAACATACTTAAATATTCAAACCCAGCTGCTGAGTCTATTAACATTTCTGCCACAGGCATAGGATATTCGTCTTTTGGTGTAGCATTATTTAAATCTCTAAAGTCTATGCATACTCTAAGAGAACCATTTTTCTTAATCACAGGCGCTATATTTGCTAACCATTCGACATACCTTGCAGTTCTGATGAATTTGCTCCTTAGCAGCCTTTCAATTTCTTCTTTGATCTTCGACATGATTTCTGGTGCGAATCTCCTAGGCAATTGTTTCACTGGCTTTTTATCTGGTCGAACTGGTAATTCATGTTCCACCAACTTTCTGCTCAGACCTGGCATTTCGTTGTAGTCCCAAGCAAAACAATCTTTAAATTCCACCAGGAGTTGCACCACTTTTGCCTTCAGATCAGGAGGAATGTTTGCACTTATGAACGTTGGTCTTTTTGTCAGACCATCTCCTAGGTCAATTTCTTGCAAAGGATCCTGAGCTCGCATCTTGTGACTTTGACTGATTGGGTCTTTTTCAAATCCTAGGGGTTCGTCATCATAGACGCAGTCCAGCTTTTGCATTTCTGGCTTTTGTTTGCCAAATTTTATATCATTGGCTGCAACAGCCATATTTTCTGACAATGAATTGGCTTCCAAAGCCATTTTGATTCTGTTTTCATCCATATAGGCCGAAATCTTTGCCCAAGTTTGGGACTCAAACATAGTAAACTTCATTGATATCCCACCCAGTTGGGTAGTTCTGGCCTTCATATTCGCCATATTCAACGTCTCCATCTTCTCTTTCCCACAAAAAGCCATGTGTGGGGTCCAACTTAATTGAATGGTGAACATTTCTCACTGAACGATATGCAAAATCCCTTTCAGTGCATGGCGAGATAGTTGCCAATTTTTTGTCGAATGAGTGCTTTGTGAGATGATGAACTTCAATTTTGAAGTAGCTTTGGTCTGCTTCAACATTTTCAACAATACCATCATCTCGCCAGATAATCAGGCGTTGGTGCAAGGTAGATGGGACTGCCCCCACGCCATGAATCCACTCTCGTCCTAGGAGCAGATTGTAATTTGCCTTAGAGGCCACAACCAAAAATAAGGTTGGCCTTATAGTACTTCCAACAACCACATCCAACTGGATTGCTCCTAATGACAAACCAGTTTCACCCTCATAATTCGACAGAACTATGTAGTGAGGATGAAGATCCACCAAAGACTTGCCAATCTTTTTCAGCAGAAATTCTGGCATTAGGTTAACAGCAGCGCCACCATCAATCAGTACTTTGTTGATCCCTACATTATTCACTTTAGCCTGTATGAAGAGAGGCTTCAAGTGATTTTTCATGCCTTCATCTGGCCTCTCAAATGTGGCCATTTGGTCCTCCAAAGCACCGTTGTTCATAACGTAGTAACAGACTGGCCTGTGAAGGGCCATTTGCATTCCAGATTCTTCTTCTTCATCTGTTATTTCAGAACAGACGTCGAACTCCCTTGGCAGAATTGACACAACATTCACTATTATGTCGAGATCAGGTTCAGAATCCAGAAAATCATCAGCTTCCATGTGTTCGTCTTCGACATCATCAGCAACTGAAGACTTTATTTTTGGTTCAACTAACCTTTCGCTCATTGGCTTCTTAGCCAATTCCACAGGCTTCTTTCCCTTACCATCAGCAGTAATCTGGGAACTTTGAGCAGCCAACTTTTTCTGGCGTTGATATCTACGCCATTGAGATCTTGTCATGGGGTTCTTCCCTTTGTAATTATTCCTGTAATCATATTTTCTTGATTCAGAATCCTTCTTGGGATTGGAGTTACTGGAACTTCCTTTCTCGAAATTCCTTTGCCCAGAAGCCATGTTTCTCCCATGAACCCATTGGTTGACAGGTGTCCTGTTTGAGGGGACAAAAGATTTTTGTGGTCCCAACCTTTGATGCACAGGTGCCTGTTGGCTATTCAGAATGTTGGAATATGTTGGCCTTTTATTTGGCCAATTGTTTTTGCCCTGACTATGAGGCAAAAATTTGGTGAGGCCTGCAGCAGCCTTTTTGTCGAACATGGCACTACAGTGAGGACATAATGTAGCTTCGCCATCATTCTCTTTGCAGCGTTGAAGGAAATCTAACAATTTCTCTCCAGCCTGTGGATACACCTCTTCCACTTTGTTTTCGTATTCTTCTTCAGGAATAGAAACCAATTGCCCCCCCTTCAGTGAGGTTCAATGCTTCCAACATCAGGCATTCAAATGGCTCTGTGTAAGCAGCATCAGCAATCTGCAATGGATCTTCATCCACCTACTGTTTGGATTTTGGCTTTTCGCCAAATTTGAGTCTTCCTTCCTGCAGGGCTTTCTGGACCAGATCCCTGAAAAGAACACATTGTGAGGTTTTATGACCCAAGAAATTATGATATTTGCAAAAACCTCTTTTCTTACGTTGTTCCAAAGGTGGAACTTTTAAACCTTTTGGCACAATTATTTGGCCATCAGTAACCAATAAGTCAAAAATTTCATCACATTTAGTAATGTCGAACGTATATGTCTTAGCAACAAATCTATCATTTTTTGGTTCGACAGGATTATTTCCATTTGATGGTTTTAACATTTTACAAGTATAGGGAGGTCCTGGTTTTAATTCAGCAATATTAACCTCATTATTTTCTATGTAATCCTGACCATCGTCGAACTCATTTTCACTTTCATAAGTTTCTATATACGCCACTTTTTCTTTTTTATGGAATTTAGAATTTCTGACTTTTTCAGCCCTGAGGCGTTCGACCTGTCGAACACGATTTGCTAACTGGGCCATATCTCTTAAATGCTGAGTATCTAACTTTTTCCTAATGGAATAGTCAAGGCCACCAGCAGCCATCTCAACCAATTCATGTTCAGGCACTTGAGTAAAGCACCTTGCCTTAAGAAGGCGAAACCTATTCAAATAATCATCAATGGCCTCTGAATTTTTACGTTTCATACTGGCTAATTCTTTGAGGCTAATCGTAGATTGTCCCATATAAAATTGTTCATGAAATAGCCTTTCTAACTGAGTCCAATTATGAATTGAATGAGGGGGAAGCGTGGTGAACCACGTGAAAGCATTTTTTGTGAGGGAATTGGGGAAAATTTTCATTCTTAAATCCTCATTATTTGCTAAATTCCCTGCTTCTGCCATATATCTGGCAATGTGTTCGACAGTAGACTCATTCGTATCACCAGCAAATTTTGTAAATTTGGGGATTTTCCACCCCATTGGCAGTTCTGCCTGCAAAACATATTCAGACAATGCTGACACGAAATTTGGCCTATGCAATCCTATATTCAAACCATTTTGGGCCAAGATATTTTCTACTAAGTTGGCCAAGTTGTTCTGCCCTGCTATGTTATCTTGTCGAACGTTCCTAAGAACATTATCAGCATTTTGGTTTCTATTAACCAATACCACTTCTTGTTCTGGCTGTTCTCCTTCAATACGCAGTGGTTGGGCTTGAACTTCTGGTTGAATTTCTGGGTTTGCACGAGGAACCCTTTGGTTATTTGGAGCATCAGGGGCTCCAAAAAAGTCTGCCATCCTTCCCATTTGATTGGCTAATAACAGGTAACTATCATTGGTTGTCTGTAACATAGGATTAAAGATTGTGCCAATCTGTTGGGTCAACGCATTCACCATATCATGGTTGCTCTCATCCATTTGTTGCCTTAATACTGCCATAGAATTGTTTGTCAAGTTAAGAGAATTTCCTCTATTTCCCATCGCAGAAGACGAGGGAGAACTTTCTATTGAAGGCCAATTATACAGGTTTGCCATCGTTGTTGTTGGCATTCCAAATTGTGGGTTTCTAGGCAACCATGGGGGTCTTGACGGTGTTCCACCAACTTGACTACCGTCTGTGTATCCATGTGTGTGTGATACGTTTGTTGGTATGGATGACATGTTCGGTTGTGTCATTGCTGCACCGTTAGGATTTGGAGGAGGGACTCCTCCTATCATACTTGAAGTAACGGCAGGCATTGTTGATCCACTGGCGTTTGCGCCAACGGTACTGGAATTCGTCGCAGGGTTCGAATTTCCGCCGTTATTATTATTATTATTATTATTTGGGATACTTTCAGAATTTGTAGAATTCAATGCAGGACCTGCTGGCCCACCAGTAGAATTGGCGTTAGAACCGCCAGATGCTGGCTGACTAGGTTGCCCTGCCACATTCTGGGGATTTGGATTCAGATTCGTTTCTGATCCATTATTATTGTTATTATTCGCAGAATTGCTTGGTGGTCTCACCATTCTAGTACGAGTACGAGTTGGTATTTTTGAGGAATCTGGGAGAGATTTACCACTCCTCAAATGCATATAAAATTACACACACAATCAAATTTCAACACCAAAAACAATTTTGCAAAAAGTTTCAAAAATAAACAAAATAAATCACACAAACCAATAGTCCCACTGGGCGTGCCAATTTGTTTACCCCGATTTTTAGCAAACAACCGCTAGTCTGATTATTACAAGAAGGATCGACTAGTGAATCCTGGGACATATGGCTTGTGCAGATTTGACGAAAACATGTTTCATATTTTCTAGGTTAAATCGGATAAATTGAATAAAAACAGTAAAATCATCCGACGCAGTCGAATGGATTGTTTAAAAATAAATTGCTTCAAAGTTAAATTTGCAGAAAACTTGTAAATGAATTGCAAATAAAGTTTAAAGAAAGACTTTGAAATGTAAAAGCATGCAATAAAGTAAATTGCATAAAAGGTTTTAAACTTGCAATGAAATAAATTGCAGAAATGATTTAAAGTGCAGAACTTTAAATGGAAAGCAAGTAAAATACTTGGAGAATGTAAATTGCATTCAATAATGTAAATTGTTTACAAAAGAAAGATTGGTTGCACAGATTCGTACATGTTCCATTTTGCACTCATTTCGCTCGTTGACATGGGTACTTTGAGTTTTGTCAGGAATTTGCATGAGAATTGTGAACCCGTTTCTCATATGAAAAACTAATATTTATAGGCAAACTAGAATAACCGTCAAAACCTACTTAACGTCTAACTAAACTACACGTGTCTTCGACAATTTGAATTTCTTGGACACCTGGCGAGGCTTTCGAACGTTATCCACTTTGAATAATTTGCTAAGTCCAGAGTATGCTTTCTCCGTACTGCATAATACGTTATACAAGCAAGCACACATATACATACATATATATAATTCGACACATATATAGCAATGTCGAAGCAAACAACATATATTTAATAAAATATGTTCCTGTCGAATTCGACAGCTTCTTCAAGCTCGACAGTGAACTTTAACTAAAAGGCTTTCGACGTCGAATGCCTTAATCTTCTCCTGATTTATTAAACAACTAATTTCCAAGAGAACATTAAATGAGAATTCATCTTCTCTCTCCAATTCATTAATGTCTGTCGAAAATACAGGCTAACAATTATTATCATTATTATTATATTAATTTTCAGTTTGAAGTCTCTACAAAATCCATTTTACCATTCGCTATTGTTATAAAACATGACTGACATCCATGAAAAAGTAAAGAAAAAATTAAAACTCTTGTATTGGTTATAATAAATGAAATTACAAAATGAGAAAGTTAAATACAAATGATTAGTACGTAAAACTTATTTATAGACTAATTAACTAGACTAACTAACTAGTAATTAGAGCAGCTAAATATATTTCTAATAGCTATCACTTATCAGACCATCTACCGTAAAATGCATTAATTTTTTTTTCTTCATATTCCAAACATTTATTCCTGAAATTAAATAGAAAATAAACAAAAAAAACAATAAAGAGTTCTAATAAATTTTAATAAAACTTCATTTTATTTATTAAAAAATCTAAAAAAAATATATTCATATTTAAGTGCTATTATATGTTCATTTCCTTCTCTTGAAGTATATGAATAAAAGAGACCACCAAAAAATGAGAAGAGAACTTCTTTTAATAAGAGAAATTAAAGTACAGTAGCATGAAATGAAAGTTATTTAACTTAGGGTCATTAGCATTTTCCTTTAACTTATCATTAGCAATAAGATCATTTATGACAATATAAAGCGGAAAATTTTTTTTCCTACCCCAACAATCTTTTTAATACCCCAACATTTGAAATTGAAATGACTAAAATGCCCTCATATATAAATTAAAAGAGTGAAAAATTTATCACTTTTACCATTTGCAAACAAAGTGTACCGAGAGAGCAGAGAAAGTGAGTTTACCGGCACACTTGTGTAAAAGTATACCGGTATGTAAACTTGCATACCGGTACAGTTGGTTTGAGTGTACCGGTATGTATATTCATACCGGTACACTTTTGTGCGACTGTACCGGTATGCATATTCATACCGGTACACTTTTGTGCAACTGTACCGGTATGCATATTCATACCGGTACACTTTCAATGACTGTACCGGTATGTATGTTCATACCGGTCCAGTTGAAGATTTATTTTTTTTTTTCTAAAAATTAATTTTTTTTTCAGTGGTGCGCACCAGAGGACGAGACGGTAGAATTCGACGTATGGGAGGGACTAGTCGTGGCGATCATCGTGAGCGCCAGGCAGAGGATCAGCCTGTGCCGGAGCAGCCTGCGGCTGTGGGCTGGCCTGGAGGTCCCATTGATACCAGACTTCTGACACGATACGAGCAGCATGTATCTCGTCATGTATGGTTTGATCAGGTAACTAATTGTTTATTTTGTTATTATTTGTTAAGTTATATTGATGAAGTTATATCAACAGTAGTGTTAAAATATTATTGATAATGTTTTTTTTTTAAATATATGCAGGATCGTCCACTTTTGAGGATAGCATCTTTAGGAGCAAAGTTAGCTAGTTGGGTTTCTGATCAACGTCCACCAGTTATTAAAAATTGGTTGGAATTGTCTGGATTGAGCTGGCTTGAGCATACGAGTTTGACAAAGGTTGATCCAAACCTTTTAGCAGCATTTATTGAGAGGTGGCATCCGGAGACATCGTCATTTCACATGCCATTTGGTGAAATGACGATTACACTCGACGATGTGTCATGTCTGTTGCATCTGCCTGTTAGGGGTAATTTTTACACTCCGATATCAGTTAGCATGGAAGAAGCTGCATCACTTGCAGCAGAGTTGTTGGGGGTCAGTATTGAGAGCGCATTGGTAGAAACTTCAGAGCAGAGGGGTGGATATTTTTCTCAGCAGTGGCTATATGAGTGTTATAAGAATAATTGCCAACACGGGAGATTTGTTTTTGAAATGATGCCTTCACTTTGCCAACTTGAAGAATTATATTGTCATTCATGGATGTCAAACACTTGAATAAGTCACCTTTGCTATTTCCCAACATCTGCTTCAATTTCCAATGCGATGACTCGACTCTAAATATTAAATTCCACACAAAAGTCAATTAAATGAAGAAAAAAAATAGAAAAAAAATTCAATTTTGAAATTGACATAATCATACCTATTAGTTGTTGTGTTTCCTAAATGCATCACTTTATTAGTCCATGCTGCAACAAATTTTTCCTTGTGAGGGGTCAACCAGGTCTTACTAACATAGTCAAAAAACGTACTTGAGTTAACACATGCTTGCTCAAGCGCATTCAACTGTTGATGATACTCCGCCTCATTTGTACTACGTACAACATTTTGCCATAAATTTTTCACCAACTCTCGCATATCCTTAATTACATGTACGCCGCATCTTCCAGTCACATTTTTGTTTATGTGCCACGTACAAAGCAAATTTACAGTACGTGGAAATACAATTTCAATTGCTTTCATCAAAGCAAGCTCCCTATCGGTCAAAATTACTTGAGGAACATTATTTTGCTTAATAAACAACTGTTTTAACTTCTCTAATGCCCAACAATAATTGTCCGTCTTCTCAGCTTCCAAGTAAGCAAATCCAACATTGAATGTCAATTTGGTTGAAGTTATACCAATAATTTCAAGCAATGGTTGTCTGTATTTATTTGTTTTGTATGTGCAATCCATTTCCAAAACAATTGGAAACAAATTTAACAACTTGATTGAATCTGGATGTGCCCAAAAAATATCACTCAAAATATCAGACCCATCATCTTTTCTTCTATTCCACGTGACATATTTTTTATCATCTAAACATTGCAGCACGTGTTGCATCTCTGATATAGAACCTCTTTCTTGTTTTTGCAGCATGTGTCTTTTTCGATATATTTGGTTGGCATCAACAAGAGAATCTGGATTAATTCTTTTTAAGTCTAAAACGATGTTCCTTGGTGCTACATTACACTTTGACAGATCTTCAACACGTTTATTTTCTTCCACGGTTAAACGCGCCTTACGAGGATGACCTGCATATTTTTTTATTTATTTTTGAATTGCAAAGATAAATATAATATATTATGAAAAAAAATAACATTACAAATAAGAGAAACAAGGATGACCTGCATATTGATCAGGTAGTCCGTGATTGTGAACTCCACATTTAACCTGAACTTTCCATCCCGAACCATCTGTTGAAGGTGTGGCTCTAACTTTGAATGGACAATTACATTTTTTTGTTGCTGTTGACGTAGAACTTTTCGAAGAGTCATATTTTCCACCTCTATCACAGCCCAAAATTAATTTGTCATTTCTTCCTCTTATTCCATTCTTTGTATCTGATCTAGTAATTATTATACTCACTTTATTGTCAATTCCAACATCTTGTGCCCATGTTATAACATCATCTCGTGTATTAAATTTTTCGTTGGTCGTAAAAAAAGCTGTGGTATCTACTGATATTTGATCTGCATCGCCAGTTTGAGCCATATCTGTTGTACAAAAAAAAAATAATAAAGTTTTAAAAAAAGTGAATAACAATAAAGTTTTAAAATTTTTAAAAAAAAAAAAAACCTGTACCGGTACACTTTTCCAAAGTGTACCGGTACAGTTTTCGAACAACATACCGGTACAGTTTTAAAAGTGTACCGGTATGTTCTTCTAACTTAACTACACCGGTGCTCTTTTTAAAGTGTACCGGTGTGTTCTGGAAAATTTAAAATACCGGTATACTTTTAAAAAGAGTACCGGTGGATTATGGAAATTGAGAATACCGGTATACTTTTAAAAAGTGTACCGGTGTCGCTTTAACTCTGAAAAATACCAAAAAAAATAAAATTTTAAAAATAGTAAAATAACAATATTATATAAATAGTAACATAAGGGTAAAATAGGAATATTTAAAAATTTGTAGGGGTACAGAAAAGATTGTTGGGGTAGGAAAAAAAATTTTCTATAAAGCGATAGTCAAAATTTCACGCTAATTGAAGAATTTGATATAAAGTAATATGAAAAATTTAATTGCTTATAAAAAAATATGTATATGAACAATTTGATATACTAATTCAATAATGATATGTTAAGCTATTAATGAATTCCACCAATCTTAAATTAAACAAATTTTAACTAAATTTTATTTATTTTGCAACTAAACTCAAAATTGTTAGATCTTTATAATATTTAAAGAGAACCGACTGTGTATATAATTTTTATTTATTTATTCATATATTTCGTTTAAAATACTTATTACATCACATCAGCATGTGAAACATAATTCATTATAACTAAGTCTATTCATACGTAACATCAATTGCTGACAGATATTTTCGTGGCAACAATTTGTTTTTGTCATCTTTTGATTTCTTGAAGAGTGAAGTCTTAATAATATAGAAAATAATGATAATAATAGGGGCTTTTTTTTGGTAAATATAAGCAAAAGTAAAAATATATTTAATACAAATATAAATTAAATACATTTTGACATTTGTTTATAAAATATAACTAAAATATTTTTTTTCAAAAATTAATCTCAAATTAATTCATCTTTTATTAAAATTTATTAACCATTTAAATTTAATATTTTAATTTTAGTGACAACAATTTAAAACACGTGTTTCACAAATGTATTAATTAGTAATGATTATACAGCTACATACACTTGCCATATTGTTACTTGTCGATGTTTTCCATCCATATATTTTCATTTTTAATAAAAAAATATAATTTGGGTATGGAAAAATGAAAGTAGTTGAGGGGATTTTTTAAAAGAAAAACTAAATAAAGACAAAAAAAAAACTCTTACAATTTGTGTATTTTACTTTTTTAAAATATAAAAAATAATATTTAAAATACTACTTATTTTAATTATCTTTTTTAGTATTCTAAAACAATTTATATGCTACACAAATTAATCTCTTAAATTAGAATACTCATGACTTCGATTTCACATTGTTGACGATCTCATTATTAATTGATCGAAGGTGAACTATCGATATGAGTCAAACAAAAACTGCATAAGACGAACATCATGTTATTTAAATTAAACGAAGACTAAAATACAATAAGACATATTAACTTTAAGATGCAACAAAAAAAGAAAACAAGAAGAGATGTATTAAGCATGCTTCAACAAAGTTTCATTTATTATTTATAACTCATTTAAAATTTATTTCATAATATATATCCGTTGAGTCATGAAGGGGCAGTCTTGAGGATCGTCTATATATTGATTGATTACTTTTAAGGTTTTGAGTGGAAATATGGTGTCAAAGTCGCTTAGAACATTTGTAGCGGCTTGTTTTTGAAGATCGTCCGCCAGCCTAAAGTATGCCACTTTGAAAATATGGATGGTGTGCCATCTGACGATGTTGTAATCTCACAAAGCAAATGAACTTCAATGTTGCATCCATTAAAATAATAATTTTTTGTCATGCAACTTTGGAGTCATGTGATGTTTCTTACCCAATAAAGTTAAATATAAATAAAATATTGATATGTGAGGTAAAGTTACGAGAAATAATATAAATTTTTTAAAGTTATATCATTGAAATAAAAAATGTGTGAGTTGCTTCAATGTGATATGATGTGGTACTAATGGGATCCACAAAATACTTTTATGGAGATTGCATCATTGAAGATGCTCTTATGTATTTGATCAATGCTCAACGTGTTGATCCAATCCAGTGAGACTCTCCCCTCATGACCCAATAATGATATCAGATCTCCTATTCAGAGAAGTAATACATGAGTGGTGATAGATATATTGTGTAGACACAAGGAGACTCACATCCGGGGGAAGATGTTAAAATTTATTATATGTGTAGATATTGATTGGAAAAATTGAAGTTGAGCACTTTATAAAATGTAGGTAAAAATGAATAGATAATTACTAACTTTTTTAGTGGTCGCATTGCAAATTGTAGCAAACCTGATGCCCGCGTTCTATAAGCATAGAAATGAGGGGCATGGCTGCAATGCAACTGCACACACAATATACATAACTTGTGAGTTGTGACAAAATAATTAATAAATTATCTCACATTTCATTTTGTACCGTTTTATATTTATTTTAAGCTGCCTTTATGACTGAAGTAAATTTTTTTTTTTTATTATAACTGAATTTTATATTTAATTTTTGTTTAACAGAACGCATTCTCCTAAAAATCAAAAGTTAATATAAAAAAAACTACATATAGAAAAAATACCAGAAATATAACTTAAGTTTATATTTAGTTTATAATAGTTTTTACCTTTAAGTATTTTGCTGTTACCTTAATACCATAACTATCACAATTTAAATAGGGTTTTCAATTTCAGCATCATTATTATATTTGTAACAAACAATGTACTTTGCTGTTTCTGTAAAGAATACAATATGTACTTTTTTTTTTTTTTGACCACAATACAATATGTACTTTAATTACTGTTACAATATTAATCAATAATGGGGATAACTTTTTTATTTTTATTTTAGTCTATGTACTTTTCATTGTCATCCAATATTCCAATTAATATATGTATTTTTCTTTATAGAATTTACTTGCTTCACAATTAAACTCTGAATTATCGAAGCTCGCTTCTCTTGAAAATTAGAAGGTTAATAATCAAAAAATTATTCTAATTAGATATGGACATATTTTGGTTGACATCCTTTTTAAAAATAAATAACAAAATAATATGTTGATAAAATTTGATTAAAAAATTTATAAGTTTTTTTGACAATCAGTGTAAATTTTTTTTTTTTACTTTTTTCTGAAAAGAAAATCATAATGTAATATATATTTTTACGGTTCTAATGAAACTAATTAACTAAAAGATGGAAAATTAAGTTCAAAATTCTTGAGATAGGGACAAATAAGTCATTAACCTAATATACTTTGGCAGTTCATATTTGATTGGTCAAAACTTGGCCTTCTTTTGATAAGCTCTTGGATTAGATAAAAATTATCTCTTTCAACTTAACTAGAGATTTTAAGTTCAAATTTAGTTTTTCGATAATACAATAGTATTAAAATTTTTAAGAAATTTATTGTCTGTTCGTATAATTTTATTTTATCCGAGAGATTAATTTATATATGCAGTTGTATGTAGAGGACATCCGACCAAAAAGTTTAATTATTTTTATTATTTCATTAAAAAGACAAAAATAGCCTTGTAGGGCCCTATAAAATGGAGCACACCTTTCATTGAACAGAACATAACTGTCCCCTTCCCATCAATATTTAATTGTTACAATATTGTTTCAACTCTATCAAACTTTCCCAGAATTATGGCATTCAATCAAGAATTAGAAGCTATAACCCAAGCTTTCTCAGGTTCTATATTCCTCAACTTATACCATATTAAATTATCATTATTAGTTACATATTTTCTTTTTTCAACAATATATAAATTATTTTGATTAATATGCATACCCAATTGATGTAATTTTAGGACATGGGGTGGATGAGAAATCATTGACAACAATATTGGGAAAATGGGATCCTTTGGAGAGAGAGTCTTATAGGAAGAAGACATCACATTTCTTCATTGAAGATCATGAACGCCAATTTCAAAGGTGGAATGATCACTGTGTTCGTCTTCTCAAACATGAGTTTGTGCGTTTTAAGGTACATTCATTTCCTTTTTGATTGATTATTCTCTATTAAATTAAAATTGGGAGATTGATTTTTATGTCCAAAAGTTAAGTTTTTATTTTGTTCTAGTTTTGTTTGAAAAAGATAAATCGTAATTTTTGTGATATATAATATTATGGAATTTCCAATTGGTTATGGTAAACCATATCTAAATTAAGGGGTTAAAGTATGATATTTTTTATTAAATGGGCTAAAGTTTAATATTAATATAATATGATATGATATGATGAAACAAAAAAATATAAATTAAATGCTATGAGTATGACAATCTAACTGTTTTTTTTTTACACAATCATCTCATTTTTTGGTACATACACAATCATCTAATTAAGATCTTACTTGTCAACAAAAATAAATAAAAATCTAATTAAATCTCTTGATGTAAGGATCGAAATATTGGGATAAACAAGGAGTCCGAATATCATCCATTTTAAATAAAAAAAATGTCAACAGATGGAGAATGAGTAGAAAGTACTTTTTCACATAATTTTTCATCATTTAAAACAATTCTCATTCTAGTTTTTATTCTCCGCTTTGGAAAATATTTTTCCTCCATCTTTGTCTCTACTGATCACCACAGTTTCGGCGGAATCCATCAACATTAAAAAAAATCATCAAATTTCTATTATTTTTAATCAAATTAATTGTAAAAAAATAAATAATCATAAAACAAATAAAAAACTAAAACATTATTTTGAGTCTCGTGAGAAAATATAAAAAAATTATTAAATTTCTATTATTTTTATGCATATATTGTGTGAAAATATAAAAAAAAATATATACAAAAATAAAGTGTTCGGGGATGGAGTTTTCACGGGACGAAAAATAAAATCACATCCCCATTAAAAACCTCATTCAAAGATTTTTTTTTTTCTATATATTTCTGCGTGAAGAAAACTCTCCGCCTTAAAATCTCCAAACAGAACTAACCCATAAACATCCTCATTTACATATCAAATTAACATCCCTAACCCCAAAAAAAATAAAAAAATTATTCGACATCATATGTTTATTGAAAATCATAAATATTAAATTATTGAGCTTAGTGCATTATATACAGACCCATGACATGAATAAAATATTAAATTTGTAAGATAAGGATTAAATTTTTATACATAGTCTAACATATTTAAAAATACTGTTTGTATGATAAGGATTATCATCTTTGTGTTTTTTTTCCCAATAAAGAATTTTTCCAATTAATAATGTAGGATATGGTTCATATAATAAATGATAATTAGACAATTGGACTAACTATAGTTTTTTTTACAAGACTAACTACTATATTATAATGACACGTTATTGCAAGTTGTAACAACCTCGCAGGGTTTTATTGCTTTTTTAATTTAATTTTTATTATTAATTGGAAGATTCAACTTTTAAAAAAATAATTAAAATTGATATATGCACTACAAGAATTCATCGAGATACCACAAACAATTATCCAAAACTTCGTAATAGTAAGATAATTTTTAAATTATTGACGATTTTATACTATTTATCACTTATAATAAAAGGAATCACAAATTAAAAAATTAAATTTTATTATGATAAAAAAAGAAGGAATCACAAATTGAAAGATAAAAAAAAAAATTATTTTATACTATTTATTATTGGTTGAAAGATAAAAAAAATTAATTAACAGGACATCAAATTTAATATGATAAAATAAAAGGAATCACAAATTGAAAAAATTAAATTTTATTTTGTGGTCCCTTAAGTTATGTGTTGACATTTTCATGAAATCATCATCAGAATGCAGTGGTGCTTTGGAGCATGCACCCTTGGGAAAGAGATGCCCGTTTAGCAAAAGAGGCCCTAAAGAAAGGCCCAAGTTCATATGGTGTATTGATTGAGATTGCATGCACAAGATCTTCAGAGGAGCTTTTGGGAGCTAGGAAGGCCTATCATTCTCTCTTTGACCACTCCATTGAAGAAGATGTTGCTTCTCACATTCATGGCATTGATAGAAAGGTACATATATCAAGTTGTAGCACTATATATAGCCAATGAAGTTTAGGCTCTCTAGCTTAAGCGGGCTGAGCCTAAACAGGGCGGGCTTGCCCGCTTTGTCAACTAGAGATGCCGAGCTCAAAACTCAGGCTCAGCCCGCAAAAATTGGCAAGTTAAATGAGCCGGCCCAGCGGGTCGGGTCCATTTTGCCACCCCTATGTTAAATTACGGCCAAAATTTTTGGTTGTATCAATTTTTGACAGCTCTACTACTAAATAAATGTATATCGAAAATGTTCAAACTTCAAAATTTGATGTAGTACTGCATTTGATCAAAATAAATGAATTTTTTATAAGTTTCAAAGTGTTTGGGTGAATTAGTATTATTTATATGGTATATGATATCACATAGTTTTGAAATACAGCACAAAACTAACACCTATATTACTATTGGAAATAGCTTTTGGTTGCACTTGTGAGTGCCTATAGGTATGAAGGATCAAAGGTTAAAGATGACATTGCAAAATCAGAAGCCAAAACACTTTCCAATGCCATTAAAAATGATCAAAAGAAGCCTATTGTAGAGGATGATGAAGTAATAAGGATTTTGGCTACAAGAAGCAAGCTACATCTTCAAGCAATTTACAAGCACTATAAAGAGTTATCTGGCAAGAATCTTGAAGAGGTATTATAATCAATGCTAATGCATGCATTATTTAAGTTTTGGAACCTATGTTGTACTAAACATTTTCGGTCTGTTTCAATTGATTTATTTGAACTTATCTACATTTTTTTTTGACATATTTGATTTTATCGATTTACTTGATGTTAGACAAGTCTTATGAAAACAACTTATGACATGTATATTAGTTGTTTTCAACTTATTTTCAGAAGCTCGCTAAGATAGCTTATGAAAATAATTTGTCTTTAATTTTTCTTTTGTTATATAAGTAACTTATATATAAGTACTTATATGATAAGCACTTATGTTATAAACATTTAATTAAGTTGTTCATCCAAATTAAATATATGACTTATGAGATTCTATTTCTGGTTAAAACTTGACTTCCTTTGGCTAGGATCTGAATGACTTAAGGTTCAAAGAGACTGTGCAATGCCTTTGTACTCCACAAGTATATTTTAGCAAGGTAAGACAAAGTTACAAAGTCAAAATTCAACCTCTTAACGTGTTTGATTTTATTTTAATTTATTCTCTTTTTGATTATATTTTAGGTTTTGAATGAAGCATTGAGAATTGATGTGGATAAGAATATTAAGAAATCACTTACTCGTGTGATTGTTACTAGAGCTGACATTGATATGAAGGAGATAAAAGTTGAGTATAATAACTTATATGGAGTTTCTTTGCCTCAAAAAATTGAAGAGATTGCTAAAGGGAACTACAAAGATTTCTTGCTTACTTTGATTGCTAGAGGAGACTAATTGGTGAAATTAATTAAAGGACAAATCTTTGGTATTCTCTTGAAATATGAAATTTGAGTTCTATTTTCTGTCCCTGTATTGCTTATCAATTTAATTTTTATTGGTGATGTTACTGCATGCATGCTTCACATTGTACTATTATTGTCACAAAAGAGAGAAAAACGTGTAATCGAATAAACTTGTTTTGGGATTTCTTTGAAAAATATAGACGATTTTTGTCGACTAAATAAAGGGTTGTTTTCGATTATTCTAATGCATGTTAGAACAAAATTGATATTGTTTTGCTCACAACTCTAAAGAAGAGGATTAATTTGAGAGAATCGAAGAGTTTTGATGCCGTCATTGCACATATCCATAACAAATCCGTCCTCTGACCAATCAATGTACTGCGACGTTTCATTCTTTTAGTAATAAAACTCTCGTGTTCGATATACCAATCGTTGTACATATCAATCCATCATTAAAATTTAATTTGTATGATTCTTATAACTAAGTCTTTATTTTTTATTGTCTTTGATGAAATAGTAATTCACTGAAATTAAACTCACAAGATCCCGAGTTCGAATCCGGATCACGACCTATCCGGCCTAACAATTTTGGCATTTTATCAATTGAGCTATGACTTCTAAATTAATTAAGTCTTCATTTGAAGTGTGTCATTGTCGTTTATCTTGTTTGGTTACTTCGTAGTTTTGTATAGGGACCTTCCTTGTTTGGCTTTTCATTTATTGTATTTATTTTTATAGTACAAGGTCATGGTCATTTGTACACATAGGCACATAGCACGATTGATTTGTGGGATTTTCTCTTTGGTGAAAAATAAAATGTTCTTATGCCAAAAAGAAAAGACGATCTAATAGTTTCTATATAAAATAATACTTGTCTCTAAGACCAAAATAAAAAAAAATAAAAAAATAAAAAAAGAAATTGATAGTTGTCTCTTTTAGCTTAACAAAGTTCTAGAATTGATTGTAAAAAAATATGGAATTGGAACTTGAGTATAGACTAAACATATCGCTAAAACACAAGAAAGAGGTTTCGGCCCTTTTGGGTCTTATCAAGACTAAACATATTACTATATTAGTATTTGTATTTTCATGCAGAATATTCTCAATTTACATAATAATATTTTGATCCAATTTTTCAATATTTTTCGAGGGTTAGTAATTTATTTTAATACGGTGTATACATTTGGAATCGCAATGAATTTGATGAAAATCACGCTGACACTTTGATCATGTTGAAATCCTAAATCGTAGTATCACATCATATTTCAGCCAAACATACAACTAACTCAAACACACTCATTCAATCAATTTAGAGTGTCCAGTCAAAATCAATCATTATTGACATTTCAATTGAAATTTCGACCTAATTTGCGATTTGCCAAGTTAAAAACTAGAATTTGATTTTCAAAGATAAACTTATGATTCTCCAACTACAAATTTAATTTTGAATAACTTGAGTTCACATGAAATTTGGTATAGAGCATGGTGTCTAAGAATTAAATTTTCTACATATACATTGAGACATTTTTCTTTTGAGCTAGTTCCTCATATATTATTTAAAAACCATCAAACATACCATACAACTATAAAATAAGATAGAACTTCAAGGTCTCATAAAACAAAGAAAAAGTAAAACCACAATCAACAAGATAAACCAACATAGATAACACCATCATAGTACTTAATTAAACTCATAAGTCATAAGCACAAATGCCGCTTAGAGAAGGGAAAAACTCAATCTTCTTTCCCCAAGAGAGTTAGAAGGAACTTCTTGTAATCCCCTGAGGTTTCCTTAGCCACAACATGCTCAAGAAGAACACTGTTTCTCTTGTAATAAACATCTGAGATGACTTTCAGGTCATGTTGAGCCCGGCTCACAATCACGCGGGTGAGTGCATCCTCATCGGTACCAAGTTTCTTGATTGAATCTCGGACCACCTACAAAAAGATTAAAATTGTCAAGTTAAATTACTATAGTAAATTTCACATTTTTTGTAAACTTATAAAAATTGAGAGCAGGGAGGGATCTGAGGTTGGCAAGGGTGAATTTCATTTTCAGGGGTAATTGCCACTTCGTCTAAGACAAACAAACAAAAAAAAAAAGAATATCATTTTTATGAATTGTTAATGTAAATCAATTTTAATAAAAGACATCAAATTAGATCTCATCATTTTCTAGCCCCTTGTTTGATTGATTCCTGGATTCGTCCCTAGTCGAGAGTATATTTGCAATGAGATATGAAAGTTAGCTGTTTTTTGTATGTAACCTCGATGTAATTCATTCTCTCGACATCAATATAATCTTTATGTTACTTCTCTCTTATCAATGATTTACATGAAAATTAGTAACAGGGTATCAGAGTCTAATTAACTGGAAAAAAATGACTTATACCTTTTCGTAGTATTTAACATGATCATTGAAAGTACGAATGGTGGTATACAATGCCTTTTGAAAATCATCAGATTTTTCATCCAACAGCTTCTGTAAAAAATAAAAGAAACAAAAATTTTAAGAATGAATCATAGTACCACAATTTTCAATCAATTTCTCATCTTAATTTCAAATTTTTGTATACCTTAGTGATGGAAGTACCATGAGCCTCTCTGTAGCGGTTGAAAGTCGCGATCAATTGAGTCTTGCTTCTGGTAGTCAAGATCCTTATAGCTTCTTCATGACTTCCTTTCTTCTCTTTCACAGCCTCATGAAGAATTTCAGCTTCAGTTTGCGCCAATTTCGCATTGATCTCGTCACCAACATGCCTATATGCAGTCACCAGTCCCACTAAAAGCTGCTCGAAAAACATCACATTATGTTATATCTTAATTTTTCGTACATCTATTTCAAAATCAATCTTCAAACACTGTTTTTAAGTAAAAAGTTGATTCTAACATGGATCATTTAAGCCGCAACATTAAAATAAATTATATCTTTGAAATCACGATGTGATTGCATAAGCGTGAGTTAGGTCTAATATAAAAAAAACTAATACCTGGCGAAGATGGCCGGAGGTATGAGCAGCCACATCTTCTTCCAAGGAGTGCTTGTAGCGTTTAATATAGGCGCGTCTCACATTAAAAAGCTCTTCAGGGGAGAGAACAGTTGAAATTTCCACAATGACATTGTAGTTTTTGCCACTCTTGAGAGCAACATTAGCCAAAACAGCATCACGATCCGCGGGTTCGAGTATCCAACGGTACACGGCTTTCTGTTTAGTAAAGTCACCATATTCCAAAATTCATTAATATACACAAATTAAAAATTAGCTTCAAAATCATGTTAATAGAACAATGACAATTTCATTTTTAATGTTAATCATGAAACAAAATCAATTTGGTACCTCAAAGTCTCCTTTGATTTCAGATTCCAATCTTTTGACGAGATCCTCTTGATAAATTTCTTCATAAGCTCTTCTGATTTGTTGTATCTGATGAGAGTTTCTATGACCAAGAATTGTTATCACAGTTTTCTCATCAGTACCCCATCCTACAAAACATTGATCATCAATTTTAGTACAACATAATATGTTTCAGATTCATCAACAATTGTAACAAATTTTCAATTAAAAAAAAGTATTTGAAATTACACTGAAATTAAAATGGCTAATGAAGTTTGCAAAATTTTCATGATGGATGAAATAAAATGGACTATGACATGATCTATAAAGATAAACAAAGGTGATGATAATTGATAACACCTTCAAAAGCTTTTCTTAGAGCTTCAGCATCTTCATGGGGGAGAGTGTTGCTAGGAGCAATGAGGGTAGCCATAGTTGAATGTGTTTTGTCTATAGTGCTAACTATATGATATGTGATGAAGAAATCTATGTTCAATGTTGTTCTATTTATAATAAAGCTATAAGGATAAAAAAGTAAATGTATATTTGTCACTCTAGAAACATCCAATAAAATTAAAACGACGCGGAGACAATAAAGTATATTTCAATTTTCTAGACACTTTTTGGACGGTGAGATGTTCTTTAGTCTGATGAGTCATTGGGATTTGATCGTAACGAATGTGGACTAAAAAAAGGCTAGGTGAATCATTGAGACTCGAATACAACGAATGTAGACCAAAACAAGGTCAGGTGAGTCAGTGGAACTTGAACCAAAAAAAGAAAAACTAAAAATGGAAAATGTATGATGTCCCTAAGGCATCCTATAAAATATAAACGACACAAAGACGTGTGATATTTCGGTTCTCTAAATGCTATTTAGATTATGATATATTCTTTAGTGCGAAGAATCATTGGGACTGAAATTGGGGCTTGAACCCAACGAAATAGACTAAAAAAGAAAAATGTATTATGTTCCTTCTGGACATCCTATAAAATTGAAAACAATTCAAAGACAAAGATATAATATTTCGATTCTCTAAATATGCTTTTTAATTGTGATATATTGTTTAGCCCCTTCAGGGACATCGAAGAAAATTTAAACGATAAAATAAAAATATAGAATGTTCTAAAGGCATTTTAGACTTGTTGAAATATGTGAACTCGGATAATATTTTTCATCGTAAAATATAATTATTATTTTTTTATCAAATAGTCTATATAGTTTTTCTTTTTTTGAGAAAGTAACAAAGAATGAAAATTCTATATATATTTTAATCACAAAGGTCTAATCCATGCATTGGAAATCTCATTTAAGGCATAAAATTGGACAATAATTTATGACATTGATTTTTTTCTTTTCTTGTTGAACAAACATATTCAAAAACAATTTTGGCAGTAATTGAAGAGATCAATTAGTTTATTCACATTGTTGTTATCATCACTGCCACGTACTATCAAAGTGATCAAATCGCAAATCAATGTGGACGGTGAACCATATATAAATGGACATTTTTCTATTTATAATATGATTAAATTAAATGGCAATACCATATATATAATCTATTGCAAATTTTTCCTTCTTTGTCATGCTAACTATAGAGACGTGGATTTGTAAAATTAGTGAGGTTATTACTTAAGAGTTAAGACATAATAGTGTGTTTAGTTTAGTACAAATTAAACGAGTGAAAATGAAGAGATGATGTTTTGGTACCTAATTGTGGGTTAGGTACATTATAAATAAAATGTGATCTTAACTCCTACACCAGAATTAGTATCATGAATCATGACTTCCCTTTTAGGTAGAAGATATTTTGAGTAGCATTTTAAATGGAGATTGCATTAGCATTACAAAAAGATTATGATCAAATATTGGTTTAATTATGATTATAGTATTTGCAATTATAACTTTTTTGTTTGGGTACAACCCCTCCAAATTCAACAAATTTTGATTTTAGTATCCAACGTCATACGTGGCCCACTATAATCGCCTTATATAGTCCAATGAGCTAACATAGACGGTCGCTTTAATTACCTCTTTTATGTAAGGGTTGACATTGCAAAACGCTGGCTCTATTACTAAAGTTCAACTCCTACGAAAAATAAATCTTGTCAAATTGTTCAAGCCTCAAGGGGACGATGAGGCGAAAAATACATAAGTAATAACGCAGCGCGATGTGAGGCGGGGTTGGGACATGCTCAAATAGCAACAAGTGATAGTGTTGTTAGTAAGAAATTAGAAAGAACAATGAAAACGTCACACTAACTAACCAAAGAGAATTGAACTCAATTTATTTTAGTGGTTGATGTCTAGAGAAAATAACTCTTGCTTGATGTCATTAATATGCAACTTGCATGAATTTACCATCTTTTTTATTTTGGACTATCAACATTTCAATAAAAAAAATAAAAAAATCTACCATATTTTTTTATGACATCAAAATCTACCATCTTATGAATATGAATATATTGATGATGCAACAAAGTATATTAATTTACTAGAAAGAAACAAACACTTGGTGGTTTTAGTATACTACAAAGATAATTAAAAATTTCATAGAAAAGTTTGGACTTTTGGAGTACCCCCAAGTATACTAACCACATGTTAGTCGCATAAAGAACGTTTGTTCAACTACTCTTGTCATCGATTTTTCTGGAAAAAGTGTTTAATTAAATATTTATTTATTTATCCATTTTATATATAAGTTTTCTTTAATTGATTAAAAATTCAACATAGATAAAATCAACTTATCAACTTGCTCTTGAGATTGAACTAAAGGCCAATTTTCGTATGATTATATATTTTGAAGCTCTTTGATAGTCAAGAAAGAATATGTAGAGAAAGAAAATTAATAAATCTAGTTTAGATAACCCAAAATCAAAATATTCTATAGCATCACTGTAATGTTAAATGTTTGTTTAGGGAGAAACTATAAAAAATAGTCCCTCCGACATTAATTATAAGTAAATGTTACATTTTACATACATTGAATAATTAGTGTATCTAGTTTAATTTTTAGGCTAGATATATTAGTTATTCAATATATCTAAAAAATAACATTTGCCTATAATTAAGGTCGGGAGAAGTATTTCTAGGGGTGTACATGGGCCGGATTGGGTTGGGTTTAAGCAAAACCAAAACCCGAACCATATATGGTACTCCGGATTGGGTTGAGCAAAATAACCACCCACTTTAATATTGGGCCGGGTTGGATAAACCCACTTATTCTCGGGTTGGGTTGGGTGGGTTGTGTGGGTTACCTAATTTTTAATTTTTAATTTTTTTTACCTAAATGACGAATCATCATTTTTTTATAAAAATGACACAACTTTTTTATTTTCTTAAAAAATAGTATAACATATTTTCACTACTTTTTTAACATCATAAAATAATAATATCATCACCATATTTTTTTTCATTCATAAAAATAACATATTTTTACTATTTTCAAATAATGATATTTTTAGCACCCGTACTACTTTTAAATGACATAAAAAAAATAAAGAGTGGAAGCTCGAAATAGATGATTAAAGAATGCTTAAAACTATGATATATGGAGGAGTAATCGTTTGTCGTTTGGAATAATAAACTCGCATACAACTTATTTTGAAAATTTGAGTATTGAATTTGTGGCTGTTATCTTTTAATGATGAAATTTTTTTAATATTAATATGAAAATTATTTTAAAAAATCATAGAACTACCGATTTAGTGGGTCAATGAGTTTTTTGGGTTTGGGTTGGGTTTTGCCCGAAACCCGATTTTTTTTTATGGATTTTCCATTTTGAAATCCATACCCACCTAATAACCCGACCCAACCCACTTTTTTGGGTTAGATTGGGTGGGTTTGACCGGGTCAATTGGGTTTGCCCAACCCATTTCTACTAAAATTGGAATGAGGGTTCGTCCAAACAATTAGTTAACCAGCCAAGTCACTCGGTTCGATATAGAAAATAGAATAAAAACAAAATGAATAAATATAAAATAAATATAAATATTTCTATACAATTTTGTAATTAACATGTACTAAGAAAACTGCATACAATAGTTAAACATAAACACAAGTTTCAATTTCATCGTGGGGAAATGCAAGTAGTGACATTAATCAAACGTTACAAAATTGGAGAAGAATATGAAGTTATGAACATATAATATAATAATTAATTAATACGTACCTTCGAAGGATTTGAGGAGAGCCTCAGCATCTTGAGCAGGAGTTGAATCTTGAACAACAAGAGTAGCCATTTGTTATAAGCTTTTTTTGTTGTGATTGTAAGAAAATAATATGATGATGGCTTGGATTATACGTTATAGTAGTGGTGATTTATAGGCATATGGCTCGTTTGGAAATAAATGCTTATTTACGACTATAATGCCTATATTTTGGACGTTACTTTTGATTTTGAATATTATTTATATTTATTAATTAATATTTGTGCTATATACGTTACTGATTGTTGGTATCCTCTTGCGGTTGGACATCATGGCAAAAACTCATGACCAGCTTCATCATATGTTAATGAGATGAGGCTTCAACTCATGCAAAAATAATGTGTGAAAAGCATGTATCATTATGTTTTTTTATTACGTAAAAGTGCTTATAGCATTTTATTAATCAGAATGTGTTCAATACAATGTGGTATATTAACCAAAATTTGGGGATTAGCTAAATATATGGTTGTCTTAGTTAAATTATGAGCAATCTCATTTGCTTGTCTTCAACATGAGAGATATTATAAAATTGGGAAAAGAGACTCTTACGAATCTATGAAGCACCGACACCTCTATGATTACACGTGTCGCGGTGTCCGACACGTGTCGGTGTCCGACACTCGTATGACACCCGTACGACACTCGTACAAACGTGTCGGAGAGGTGTCCAAAAAAACAATTTTTTCTTTATTCCGACACTCCTTAAATCGGTGTTCGACACCTATAAGATACTCGTACAAACGTGTCGGGGTAAGTGTCCAAAGTTTTTTTTTTATTTGCTTCTACTTTTCTTAGACATATATACAACGATTAAAGATGTATCAATCAATGAGGGATTAAATATATTACATTTTGATCACATTATTTTTAGTTTTTCGATAGTAGTTGAATGAGTAAATGTCAAATGTAGTATCATATATTCTTTTAAAACTTTTTTTATTGAAAAATTTGTTCAACTTAGATGCATATGTATGTATTTTTAATTTTAAACTTATATTTTTTATAAATATGTAGCAGTGTCGGTGTCGTATATTTTTTACATTAACGGTGTCGGAGTGTCCGTGTCGTGTCGCGGTGTCCGTGTCAGAGTCTGTGCTTCATAGCTTACGATGCGTGATTATATATATCACCAAATTAAGTAGCATCATGGAGTCTAGGTCTGCTCCATTTGTTTTATCCTCCAGTTCTCTAGTTCCATATACCGATGAATGACACGTGGATAACAAACCAATCAACGTTCCAAAAGCAAAATCCAAAAAAACTATGCTCATCTCCTCAAAATACCAATTTCTTCTCCCTTTGATCCTTTCACAGATTAAAAACGCAGTCTCTCTTCTCTCACAATAGTAATGTTTCTTTGTCAAAACAAATCAACCTTCCCTCTTTCTCTCTAGAAACAAATCTCTGTCAAAACAAGTTTCCCTTTTTCAATTTGAAATTGAAGTTTTTTGGATTGAAATTGAAGATTAATTATTACCAATTTTAAAGTTGAAAAACTTCATAGTAATAAGTAAAATGTCAAAAACCCCCCTGCAATTTTAAAGTTCGTCAAATATCCCCCTGCAATTTCGAAATAGACAAATTCCCCCCCTGCAATTGTAAAAAGTCAATCAAATACCCCCCTCCGTTAATTTGTTCTATTAAGAGTGATGATGTGGCTAATAAAAGTGATGTGGCATGAGTGACGTGGCAATTTGATTGAAATAAAAAAAATACATATATTAAATAATTGTTATTAAAAATACATATACTTAGAAACCCTTCACTTTCCCTCTCAAAACAAACACACGCTCTATTTTGTTCCAGACTCGGTGAGAAACGCAGAAGATTAAAAATGAATGGACTTGTAGTAATTGTAATATGAAAGGACATAGTAGTAGGGGGTGTATAAATTCAGGTTGTCTACAAAGACCAAGAGGACATAAAACTCAAGAGGGAGAACCTCAGCCTGAACCTCAATCTCAAGAGGGAGAACCTCAACCTGATCCACCTGAGGTACAAGTTGAAATACCACTATCACAATTTGGGCCTGTTCAACAACAAATATTGTCTCAAGAGGTACCAAACATAGTTGAGACATTTGGACATAGACAGAAGGTATGGATACTAAAGGATTAATCTGATACTTTGAATAAAAAATATAGGGAGTAGTCGATACTTTGGTCTGTTTTGATTTATTATAATACTCTCATATTGCGGGGAAAGACTTATGGACTTAGAGGTCCAATTGTCTACCCTGATGATTTTGGTGTTAGGCCACCATTTCCACAACAAAGAGGAGTAGCACCAGCCGCAGGACCACAATTTCAACAACAAAGAGGGGAAACCCCAGCAGCAAGACCATCACTTCCACAACAAAGAGGAACAAATAAACGGAGGGGGTATTTGATTAACTTTTTACAATTGCAGGGGGTATTTGCCTATTTCGAAATTGCAAGGGGTATTTGACGAACTTTGAAATTGCAGGGGAGTTTTTGACCTAGTAATGAACAAACAGGATAATAAAAAGACAAAGGATTTAATAAACTCTGAAGAACAAGGTGGGAGTATGAAAGTGAAGGCGACAGTGGCGGTGGAGGTTGTGATTGCGTTTGATGAAGGCGACGATGACGGCGACCATGGAAGCTATGTTTCCGTTTGATGACGGCGACGATGACGGCGACCATGGAGGCTGTGTTTGCGTCTGATTGTCTGAAGAACAAGGTGGGAGTATGGAAGTGACGGTGAAAGAAGAAGGCAGAGTACTGTTTATCTAGTTCAATTGCAAAAATAAAGCTAAACTGATTTTAATCTTGAAATATTTAATTGCCACATGGCAGACATCTATTAAAAGAACTGGATAAAATGGAGGATAAGAAAATGGAGCAGATCCAAACTCAACATCATGTGTACTTGTATGGAACCTATCCACTACTTTCTTTGAATTGAGCTCAAAATCAACCGGTCCCAAGTTTAACTCAAGAACCCAAGTAAGAGCTGAGAGTAAGCCAAGAGCTTCTTCAATATGAACCGCACACACATGAATAAATTGGTCATACCTAACCAAAACAAAGGCTCTGGGCTCGTCTCTAATGCATATGTCAATTCCCACTATATCATATTGAGATGAAAAAGAAGTATCTATATTACCTTTCAAGACGTCTTCTGAAAGATTTGATCCATCTTATAACTTGCAAGACATTCTGATTTGAAGGAACAAATCCTCTTGTGACTTCATGAACTAGTCTCCACTCCTGCAAGAAGCATCTATGTTATGATGAAGTATCTACTATTTTTCTCCTTTTTAGTGCATGTAAGACACTGTTACTTATGAGGATCAAATATTTTGATGTATAGTATCACACAATTTTGTACCATGTAATTAATCCCAGCAGTTGATTTGAAATTAGACAATTCAAATTAATTTTAATTTTAACACAGTTAAGCAATCATGACCGCTGATCTAAATCAGATTGTTGAGTAATTTTTTTTCTCTATTGAATAAAGCATACTCAATTATTAAATTATGTTAAATACAAGAAGAAAATAATTATAAATATAACGAATAGGTCCGTTTTTGCTGAAGAATAGAATAGGCCATGTGCCCCACATTTACAGAGAAGCCAAACTTCAATACGTGATTTCCAAAGAGATTTTAAAGTAGAGAAATGTTATTTGAATATCTAATTTTGACAACTTTCTCTCTCATACTCACATTATATTCTCTCTCTCTCTCTCTCTCTCTCTCTCTCTCTCTCTCTCTCTCTCTCTCTCTCTATTGTTTTTGTCCAATAAAAATAGTGGAAAAGAAAGTTGTCTCAAAATCGTTGTTCAAATAACACATCTCTTTAAAGTAACTCGCAACATTTTCAATATCATTGAATTTTATGTATTGCTTTGCAATAAAATGGTCCTATTTTTGAACCAAAGTGATGGCTAGTTTAGTAACAAAAAACTTAACCATCTATCTTGAAGTTACATTGGTGATTTAATTTAGGTTTAAATATCATTTCAGTCCTTATATGTTTTCAATTTTTTGGTTTTAGTCCATGTAAGTTTTTTTGTTTTAAATTAGTCCTTCAATGTGTTACGGGGACTAAAAAAACTTACGGGGACTAAAACCAAACAATTGGAAACATACAGGGACTAAAATAATATTTAACCCTTTAATTTATGCTACTGTTTGGTTGTGTCACTTATGCTTGAGATTTAAGCCATATATATAGTCATTCTCTTTATATGTTGATTGGTAATTTTTCTATCAATATTTAATTTTGAAATTTCTCAGGAGAGATACACAATGAAATGCAGGACCCATAAGAATTGGCCATAGACATAAGATCATATATTCAAACATCAAATATAATAAATTTATTTAAGACAGAATATATAATAGAAGTACATATTGTCTCTCACAACAGAGATTATAATTAATAACCAAACTCATGAAAACATGCTCTTAATAGTAAAATTAACCAAATCAAACCACAAGAAACTAAACCAGCATAACCAAAATCCATTATTAAAACATATGCCCTTAGCTAGAGCAATCACTTCAATCTTACTTCCCCAACAAGGTAAGGATGAACTTTTTGTAATCCCCTGAAATTTCTTTGGCCACTGCATCTTCAAGGTGAACACTGTTTCTCTTATAATACAGATCTTTGATGTCCTTCAAGTCCTTCTCAGCTCTTGTCACCACGACACGAGTCAGTCCATCCTCATCCGTTCCGACCATTTTCAGCGCACCGCGCAGAACCTAATATAAATCATAGTAAAAATCAATCAAGGGTATTTCGATTATATATTAATAAATTTTTTTGAAGAAGCTAAATTAGTCCACCTAGATTGACACCAATGAGAATCGAACCTAAGACCTTAAGAGGAGCACGCTCCCAAGTTTCAAGCCAATACCACCAGACCAACCTAAGCGGATTCAATTATATATTAATAATTGATTGTAGAATGTTTGAAAATTAGAAGCTAACCTTTTCATAGTACTTTTTATGGTCATTGATGCATCGAATCGCGGTGTGCAGTGCCTTGTGAAAGTCATCAGATGCATTATCCAACAGCTTCTGTAATCAAAATTTATATACATAACATAAGTATCTTTTCTTTCTTCATTTTCATCAAACATGTATAGAAAAATTAAGGACACATACATGTTAATAATTTTGTGAACATGAAAATAAGTTCAAAAGGCAAAGAAAATGGAAAAGAGTGAGTTTTTTTTCTTTCTTAACCTTAGTTATGGAAATGCCATGGTCATCTTTGTAACGATTAAACGTCGCCAAAAGCTGAGTCTTGCTTCTTGTAGTAAGGATTCTAATGGCTTCTTCATAGTTTCCTTTCTTCTCTTTGATTGATTCATGAAGAATATCAGCTTCAGTTTTTGCCAATTTTGGATTGATCTCATCACCACCATATCTAAATGAGCTTACCAATCCAACCAATAGCTGCCAAGAGCCAAAATTAACCAAATACAAAATTAGAGTATAAGTATACCTTTTAACCATTTCATTAATCATGTAACTTTGGTTCAATCTCACTTAAAAGAGAAGCATTGTTTTTGTTCAATAGTGTAGTGGCTAGACTCGCACACTATAAGTGGGGAAAAGCATGAAATCCGAGGTTTGAACCTCGACCCTTCAAATAATGTCTGTAGTTACAAACTGAGCTACCTTGTGGACCGAGAAGCATGTAATTTTTGGCTCAATCTCACTTAAAAGAGAAGCAATTTTAAAAAGAGAAACATTTTTTTTGTCAAATAGCATAGTGACTAGACTCGCACACTATAAGTGTGGAGAAGTAGGGAATCCGAAGTTCAAACCCCAACCCTTCTATAATGTCCTTAGTAACTACAAACTGAGCTACCTTATCGGACAAATAAGCATTTTTGGTCCAAAAGTGAAATGGCTAGACTCACACTATAAGCGTGGAAAAACAAAGAATTCGGGGTTCAAACCCCGATCCCTCCAATAATGTCCCTAGTAGCTACAAATTGAGCTACCTTGTGGAACAGAGAAGCATTTTTATATTAATATTCATTCATGTCTTACAATGCTGATAAACTAGAGGTAATGATTGAGTAAATAATAAAAATAGTTTATAAAATAATTTTTACACATTCAAAAGAAAAGTTTCTACACATAAGTTTAATATATTTCACAACCATGCTACATCTTAATATCATCATTTCTTAATATGTTTGTCAATGTAAATAAATTAAAACTAAAATATAATCTCATTTTTGTCAACTAAAACATAACTTTCATTAATCAATGCCTAACATGAAAATTCTAAGTGGTCTAATTTGATGATTTTGATCCTTAATGACTAGAAAATTGATGATTTAGTGTCTTACCTGACGAAGATGGCCAGAGGTATGAGCAGCTACATCTTCTTCTAAAGAATGCTTGTAACGATTATGATAAGCACGGCGCAGTGCTAACACTTCTTCAGGTGAAAGAACACTAACAATTTCAATAATAACATGGTAACCTTTGTTTCCATCCTTAATGGCTACATTGGCCAAAACAGCATCGCGGTCCGCAGGTTCCAGCATCCAACGGTACACAGCTCTCTGTTTATTTTGATTAGATTAGACCCCATTTTTCAACATCATGACTCATTTACTAAGTTACAAAAGATAAGTACATGAAATGTTGGCAAAAATATTATGTTCTTAATTATGGTACCTCAAAGTCACCGGAGAGTTCAGATTCGAGACGTTTGAGGAGATCCTCTTGGTATGTTTCTTGATAAGATTTTCTGATTTGTTGTCTCTGATAAACATTTCTATGACCCAATATTGTAATCACACTCTTCTCATCAGTCCCCCATCCTACAAAATTTAAAATTCATTCAAAAATAAATTAGGGATTAAAAGCAAAGTTCGCGACATCAATGTTTTCTATGTATCTAAGACTGCAATGCAAAACAACTACGACCGTAGTTACTCTGAAGATGATTTAATATTTGACATTGACAAAAATACATCACATTGATCAACTATTCATTTTTAATAAGAAAAAAAGAACACTTAAAGTTAAGTTGATTTCATAAAAAAATCTTCGACCATGAGAGGCGCATCTGTATTATTTCAAGTCAGATTGTGAATTTTGTTAATGTTAACGAAAATTTTAAAATGGCACGGAAAAGAGAGGAACTTTTTACACCCCAACCATTACTTCTGATGTGTACTTTTCGCATAAATATGAATTTCGCGTCATTCAAAATCATACATCTAGACAAATTATGTCGTCTAAAAGTACACATCTGAAAAACATGTGGGGTGGAGAAAATTACTACAAAAAAAATAATAGTGAATTCATAAGCCTAAACCATAAAAAATTGTGTTTTTTTAAAAAAAAAAATGACAAAAGAAAAAGATTAAGAAATAAGCATATGGCAATAATACAACCTTGGACAGCTTTATGAAGAGCTTCTGCATCTTCAAGAGGAGAATGGTTGATGGGAGCAATAAGGGTAGCCATAATTGATTATATTTTCCTAACTATGATGCAAGTTGGTTTGAAGCTTAACTTACTAGCTCTTCAATATATAGTACAATGAATAAGCTATACAGCTATAAAATATGCTTTACAGTGTTTAATTTTTTTAACAATGGAAATAATTTGTTTAGAGCAATATAAGTATCTTGTATAATTAATAAGGTGGTTTAATTTATAATACTTTGTTAAATTTTTACCATTTATAATATTACTCTAATGTTTTACAGCTAAGAACTATATGTTTTCACTTATCCAAATTTGCTTAGAGAAAAGTACAAGTGATTTTGTTGATAGCAATACCAAAATGTTATATACATATATAGTCAGTGTCAATTTTGGAGTTTTTGAACATTTATATATCAATAGCAAATTCAAGAATTTGTAGTTTTGGAAAGCCTTTTAAAAAAGGAAAGCCTTTTAAAAAAAGAAAAGTATTGGTAACCAATTTTTGTATTTTCTTTATATGAAGTATGTGCTGAGTTGTTTCCCTTGGCAACATTGAATTAGTTATCATTTAAATTAAACAGCATATATAAAATTCAATAAATATGACATTTAGAGTAAACACTAAAAATTAAAATACAGAAATACCTTTTGCTTGTTTCTTAAAATCAATCTTTAACCTAGTCAACAAAAAAATTAATATGTATAAAATGGTTTTCTTTATGGTAGATTAAATGATTATTTTTTTCAAAAAATAAAAGAAACACTTAAATGAGTCCTAAGGTTATCATTTTTATTTTTTATGAATACAATATCTCGAGTTAAATATGATTTATTTTGTGCGTGTTATTACTCCAATATTCAAAAGAGATTTTGATAATTCAAATTTCGGCTGAAAATAAATAAATTTTAATCAAGAGTTGTTCACTCAAACATTGAGTTCGGATGTTTTGAAAATTTGTTTTTTAGATAAAGATTTTTTTTATAATTTCTTTAGATATAGCTTATTAGCCATTTAGAACATAAAAGTATTTTACATTTGTTGGTTTGAAAATAAATCATCAACAATATTATTATAGATCAGGGGATTTTCCCAAAAAAAAACAGATATTGTGAGGATCATAACTATATGTATTTTGACTATTTTCTCACATTATAAAATAAAATAAAAAAATAAAAAAAATAAAAAACTAGAAAAGCAAGAAAGGAAGAATTGTTCAAAAAATGTGACAAAATAAATCATGAGATCGAATGTGTACCTTTAAAAGCCTTTTGGAGAGCCTCAGCATCTTCAATTGGAGATGATTTTATTGTAACAAGAGTAGCCATAGAAATTATTAAACACTAGTCACTTAACAAAGATTAATTTGTATGATTTATTGAAGATTGGTTTTATCACCAACTTAATATATATAATGCTAATGACTTTCTTTGGTATTATCGCCTCACACTATCATCACATTTAAACGTTACTTTCATGTGAAGATTAATATATTAAGGCAAATGCTAATATGTGCCCCAAGGGCACATGATAAGATGTATTTAATTAGTCAATATTCCACTTTAATTAATTAATATTTCACTCACTTCTCATTCCATCTTAATTAGTCAGTATTCTATATTAATTAACCAATTAAAACATAATCATTTCTCTTTTTATACATCATTTTTTTTCTCAATACAATTATCTCCATAATCACCGGTTTTTTTTTTTTGTTAAAACACAAGAAAAAATTGTTATAGTTTTATGTTGTTATAGTATTATTTTGATTTTTGAATTGCTAATATTTTTTTTGATAATTTTGAATTGCTAATTATATGTTTTGAAATTTTATATAACTTAAAATTATTTTAGTTTAAAATAAAATAAAATAAAAATATATAGTGCAAATCTTTTAATTAATGCAGTAATATTTTTTGATTAATGGCAACCATATCTTTTAATTATTTGGTACCATATCAAATAATTAGTTAAATTAAATAATGTTACTTTCAAAGTTAATTAAATGAGAAATTACCTAATTAAACACACCTTATCATGTGCCCTTATGACACATGTTAACGGAACCTAGGCAAATGCTAATATGTGCCCCAAGGGCACATGATAAGATGTATTTAATTAGTCAATATTCCACTTTAATTAATTAATATTTCACTCACTTCTCATTCCATCTTAATTAGTCAATATTCTATATTAATTAACCAATTAAAACATAATCATTTCTCTTTTTATACATCATTTTTTTTCTCAATACAATTATCTCCATAATCACCAGTTTTTTTTTTTGTTAAACACAAGAAAAAATTGTTATAGTTTTATGTTGTTATAGTATTATTTTGATTTTTGAATTGCTAATATTTTTTTTGATAATTTTGAATTGCTAATTATATGTTTTGAAATTTTATATAACTTAAAATTATTTTAGTTTAAAATAAAATAAAATAAAAATATATAGTGCAAATCTTTTAATTAATGCAGTAATATTTTTTGATTAATGGCAACCATATCTTTTAATTATTTGGTACCATATCAAATAATTAGTTAAATTAAATAATGTTACTTTCAAAGTTAATTAAATGAGAAATTACCTAATTAAACACACCTTATCATGTGCCCTTATGACACATGTTAACGGAACCTAGGCAAATGCTAATATGTGCCCCAAGGGCACATGATAAGATGTATTTAATTAGTCAATATTCCACTTTAATTAATTGATATTTCACTCACTTCTCATTCCATCTGAATTAGTTAATATTCTATATTAATTAACCAATTAAAACATAATCATTTCTCTTTTTATACATCATTTTTTTCTCAATACAATTATCTCCATAATGACCAGATTTTTTTTTTGTTAAAACACAAGAAAAAATTGTTATAGTTTTATGTTGTGATGATAACAATTGTTATAGTATTATTTTGATTTTTGAATTGCTAATATTTTTTTTGATTATTTTGAATTGCTAATTATATGTTTTGAAATTTTATATAACTTAAAATTATTTTAGTTTAAAATAAAATAAAATAAAATAAAAACATATAGTGCAAATCTTTTAATTAATGCAGTAATATCTTTTAATTAATGGCAACCATATATTTTAATTATTTGGTACCATATCAATTAATTAGTTAAATTAAATAATGTTACTTTCAAAGTTAATTAAATGAGAAATTACCTAATTAAACACACCTTATCATGTGCCCTTAGGGCAGATGTTAGCAGAACCCATATATTAATTATTAGCATTCTTTGGCATTAAGGAACCCATATTTGAAAGCCATGTAAATGTTCTAAAGAAATGGAAAAGAAAACTTGATTCCTTGCTCAATTAGTGTGTCTTTGCATGGAAAAGCACGGGAATATAGTGATTCATTTTTTCGTCCCTTCTGGTTGCAAGGGTGGGATATGAGTTGGGATTCTATTGTTTTCATATATGTTACTTTGCCTTTCTTTCTTTTGAGAACACATTAGTATTTATGAAAAAAAAGGTATTCTTCTTTCTTCTTTTTATATTTTGGCTATGGTATAGTCATTTGAAGTTGTGATCAATACTTTGATGTGTAGAGCAAAATTAATGGTAATTAAAATATGTGTGAAAGTAATAATAATCACAAGCCAAATAATAAGGAAGAATAAGAGAAAAAATAACACACACAATATTATTTACCTAATTCGATCAAATATGACTTGCGTCTGGGGGGAGAGTCAGTGGCGGATCTAGGAATTTTTGTTTGTGGGGGCTAAAAAAATTTTTACTAAAAAATATATAACAAACTTTTATAAAATGAATTTAATTTATATTCACAGACAGTGTAATTTGTTTTACAAATGCATCCAATCAAATCATGTCATATAGATATTCTTAGAGATATTTTAAGAACTTACTTATGAAAGTGACATTATAGTGTGATTTGATTGAATACACGTGTAAAAAATATTATACCATCAATGCATAGCAATTTAACTCTTATAAAATACACAATTATAATGCCAAAGAAAAAACTCAATTATATAAAAGTGTATATAAATTATAATTATTTTCTACGAGGTTTCATATTTTAAAAATGTTTGATGATATTTTCACCATCATTATTATAAAATTTGTCACTCTCCTCATATATGTAACTAAATTATCATTCAATTCAAAAGAAGTAAAAACAAGAGAAAGAGATAAAAAAAAAAAAAAATTTGGAAGAAAAGAAATTGATGATTCAATAAATCAAGAGAGTGGAAGAGTACATAAGTGTGTGTAAAAGGTTGAAATAGGGACTAATAGACCTAATCATGGGGTCTCTCTCTCTTCTATGCATAAAACAACATTTATTTATCGAAAAATAAAAGTCTTGAAAGTAGGAACAAACCTCCCTTTAAAATGAAACAAATCAAAATAGATTTTCTCAAAATTTGCACCGGTGCATGTTAACATGCACCGCTTCATCTTTAATCCCGGGTTCCAACTTCTTTTGTCATGCATCAATTCAACCAAAAGATGCATCTATGCATCTTTAGCTACTGACTTCTCCCGACTACAATGCATTGGTTGATCATCTTAAATTTACAACGACTTATTTAATTTGTCGAGTCTAATAATTAAACTTGCACATCTTAAATTTTAAAAAGTGTAAAATCTTTAGTTTGGACTTAGTTCCTGATGTATCAATTACCTTGCAACCTTGAATTTGAGTTCATTTGCGACACAACTCAAATTAAATTTACTTATAAAATATAAACTAGTTAAATATTGTGGCACTAAATGTATTGGAGGTTTATCAGTATGCCTCAAGTAAAATTCTATGGTAAAAAATATTTAGTTTTATTCAGAGTTGAATGAACCTACTTATTTCTAAGTTGGGTTTGATTGGTAGTGAATTTACTCAAATTATTTTGAGACACTAAGAATATCCATTTTTTTATAAGAAATTTGAAAATAAGAAATATTCTTACAAACTAAAATTATATAAAGGACTGATATTATTATTAAGATTTAATATGGACTAAACTTAAAAAAGAATGTCATCTTATGGAGTATAAAAACATATTTTAACCCAACTATTTTTTCTGTCAGGAATATTTTAACCAAACTATTTATGAAATATATATATATTAGCTATAAACAAAATAACCAATGCTTTTTTATTTTTTAAAAATAAGGTATAAATTATTGATCCTTTGTATTTTGATCAGGAATTAATTTATTAATATTAAGCTAATTACTTTGGTTTTTATTCAACAAATGACTCCATGGCCCAATGGATAAGGCGCTGGTCTACGGAACCAGAGATTCTGGGTTCGATCCCCAGTGGAGTCGTTTCTTGCATTTTGTTATTTCAATACTCTTTTCTATGCATCTGTTGGACCGAACTTATTTTGCTTAATTTCTGCGCAGCCCAAATTTAATGTGACCAAAAAATTATTCACAATTACTTTTGTTTTTTTTATACTGAAAATTGTACAATCACTTAACATTATATAATATGTACAATAGCATAATTCTTGGCTCATCATTTTTCTGTCGTCTTCTTCGTTGATTTAGTTGTATTATTCGCCATTGTCGATTTCGTGAGCTAGGGTTGCAAGGTTACAAGGTTGTAAAGCAAAACGGGTTAACTGTACTGTACATTTATTTCTAACTTAAACAGGTTTCTATTTTCTTTTTATTTTTTAACTCAATTAAATGTTTTTGTTTTCATTCAAATAAATAAATATTATAACATAATAAACATCAATATAAAAACTATTTAAAATTTTAATTTTTCTATTTTTTTTAAAATATTGGTAATTATGATGTGGCATTTCCAGGTGACCAAAAATAAATAAAAAATATTATAATATTATTCAGTCAGCTGCCATGTTGTAAGGTCACGGGATATAACAGAGAATGTTGATATTAGAAGGAGGGGATAACAATTTTTTTTTTTTTTTTTTTACAGAGGGATAATACAAAACTAGCACACTTTGCAGGGAATATTAACCCTTTTTTTAACATTTCGTTAAATATTAAATTAATTTAGTCTAAAACTACCATGTGGCAACCTCTTAAATATGGATATCAATTTAATCTATAAAAATCCACATGAAGATTTGCTCCGTTTCAAAATCCGAAGACGAAATTCTTTTCCCCAGTGATGGAGTAACAAAGAGAACAATGTCTCTCTAAATAGAGTGATGTGGATCTTTTTATATTTAAATTTACACTTCTTTATTTTTAGAGAAATGTTTAGTATTTGTCAAAAAAAAAAAAGAAATGTTTAGTATTAGACATAAGACAAGTTATAAGTGATAAAAGGTATAATTAACTATTAATAAAAAATGGACGGGTTGTGTTGTACCCAAAAAAAGGTTGACAGGTAATACAGGCAGTGTGGTAGAATCAGAAAAAAATATTTAGTGGGCCATAAATTTTTTGAATGTATAAATTAAATAAAAAATATATTATATATAAAAATATAAGTTGTAAAAAGCACAATTTTTTTTCCAATAAGTTAAGAGCATCTAGACATCAAAGAGTGAATAGACATTCGACAAAGTTGATACTTGATACATTTAAACACTCTCATCCTATACCTATAGCTCATAATAATATAAATAAAAATAAAAAAAAAATATGTACATGGGGGGACTAGACCTTACCCAAAAAGAAATCAAGATAAAAGTAATACAAAATAGTCTTCCAAGAGAAATCATAAAGCTCTAGCTATTTAACCCCCTCCCATTTCATAGGGACCTATAGAATAAGTGTTATATGATTGTCATTTGCTTCTAGCCAATAGTTTGATCTTCTTCCTTTGACTTTTAGTAATAACAAGAGTGAAATGTTTTTCACCTTTTTCCATTTTAACCCAAGCTTCTTTAATCAATTGAAGATCTGCTCTGACCACCTCGTCAAAATCTTCATCCGGCAATATCCTAACGTTTTGCATTGTTTCAGGTATAGCGCGTCTCAAGTCAGCACTAAGTGTTACATTTTGTTGTGCCAACTTATGTGGAGTAGGAATCATTGCATCGGACAAAAAAGTACCTTTTCGTTCTAACGTGTGCACAGCTGCATCAATACTGCTCCCGTCAGCCACCTCATGGTGCTCTGCTGAACCACCATTAGGCGCATAATCCACCTCTGAACAAGTAGAAGAACACATTTGCACCAGTAAATTACTCGCAACGTGCATCTCAAAATCGAGTTCAGCAATTTTAGTACCCTCTAGAGTATCGTTCGTAACAACCCTCACAGAGTCATTTAATTTGAGGTCCTTATTATGAACAACAATCAACAATTCCTCATCCGAAAAAGCTTCATCCGAACATTCAATAATTTCTATTGGTTTACATTATGGCCACCAGATGGTGGAACTGTTTCGGTGGTTGTTGGTTCCTCCACCAATTTCGCGCTTCTCTCAATGTTAACCGGGATTGGTTTCTCTATCTGAGGAATACCTGAGGTACCAAGGATTCATTCAACGATATTCCGAGGACGCTTCACCACATACTGCATCGAAGCTTTTTCCTTCTTGATATGCTGAATTACCTTATCGCCTTCCTCTGTCTTTGACTCCTGAGAAGGATGCAGCCACTCACATGTGATAATGTTGTGTACTTGTGGCCAATAATTTTGCAATGAGGGCAAACGTAAGGCATTCTTTCTTAAACCACCACAAGATTAATTGAAGGCATACCCGTCTCGCTCAACCACAATATCATCAAAGATAAGATGTGAGAGATTAATATCCAATAGTATACGCATGTTATGGCCAAAAAAACGATTTTTAATGGACTCATCCAAAGAGAGTGGAGTTCTTATAGCGCTTGCTATTTCAAATAATGTACGTTGCCTCCAATACTATTGGGGCAGTTCCATAAGTCTGATCCATATTTGAGTATGTGTACGAATTAAAGTCATTTGTCCACTTTAGAAAGACGCAAAGCCTTTGGCTTGAGGTTAATCGTTCCCATAGACCATGCTATTCACATAATCTCAAAAGAGATAAACAGAAACTCATAGAACCCGCGACAAAGCGAAATCATCCTCCATTGACCCGATGTCTTCCAAATTTGCGTCAACTTAATTTGCAAATTGCGCGCGGACAAAGGTTTATCCCCTTTGTTCATGACTAGTCTGCCGACACTACTAGAAAAACTTGAAATACCGACGGAATTTAGAGACATAAAAAGCAGTTAGAGACAAATATTTTTATTTTAGAGACATATATTTTCATTTTAGAAATAGATTTTGTCCGTCTCTAATAGTTTAGAGACGAGAAAATTACCGACTGGATCAAATCCGTCTCTAGTCTGCTTAGTGATGGAATATTTGCATTTTAGAGACAGATTTTGTCCATTAGTATTTAATATTTTTCTAGTAGTCAGATTTTTCATGCAATCTGCTAGTCCCTTTTCGTATTCGTCTCGAGTGATTTTTATGTATAAAGCATCCCCTTTGATTGCCGGCACATGGAGTTCACTAACCTTAATATCGCAAGAATCGTTAAGGACATGAGCAAAAGATCGGTTCTGATTTGTAGATGGAGGTTGTTGCGTCGGGTGATGGAGAAACCATGCATGGCCAAGCAACCATGCTAACATCAATTCAGCACCGCAACCTTATAAAAGCAAGCACTTGCGTGTTATAAGTAAAATGCATAAATATACTATTTTGCAATTTCAAATTTTAAATTTATAAATTCATATCAATAATAGAATATAAAGTAATATTTGCACTAATATTTGAACTAATATGTATGCTGAGTTTCTTATAATCATTAAAAATAAACTTTAAATTAATATTTACATTAATATTTATACAAATATGTATACATAATTATTTAAACTATTAATTAATAATATATTTGCATTAATGCCATACCTATAAAAAAAATATTTTTTAGTCGACTATTTTTTTTGGTATAAAAAAGGTCATAGCCCGAGACAAACTAGTCAACTATCTTTTATTTCCTTCCAATAAAAGAAAATATATTGACCAAAAAATTAAATAAATGATAATCTCTCTATCCCAAAAAAAAATTACACAGTTGGTCGGTTTACGTTACCAATGTACAACTTTAATCATTAATATATTTGACTATCTATCACTAAAAATTATAAAAATTAATATTTTGAAAATATTCATCGAAACAAATCAAACAACAATTTATATGTTATGATTTGTATTTATATAAGTATAAAAATACGTCAAAATAGATTATGTGAACAGTTCCATAAATCGTAGCTCAACCGACAAAAATACTGAAATTGTTATGCCGAACATCGTGATCCGGATTCAAACTCGGATTATCACAATTATGCGAGTTTAATTTCAGTGGATTACAACTTTATCTAAAACAGAAGAAAAAAAAATCATGTGAATAGTGCACATGATCAATTTTGATCTTTTATTTTAGAACGGAAGAAGTAATAATTTTTCCTTATTTATTGTGCCACTTCAGCAAATCAATATTTTTTTTTTATAGGCAGCAAATCAATAGTATGATATGATATCGATATTGCATAGCATAAAGAATATCATTGCATCGCATGGTTACACCACCATTAACGAAATTCAGTTCAAAATCTGATATAAAATCGCACTAATTTAAATTCAAATTATTCTTATATTAAAGTAACATAAATATCATATCATACGTTTTTAATTGTCCTTTATGAATGAATGAAAAATGAATAATCACAACTTTTCAGGCTTTAGCTCCTCCAATTCTTATCTACGCGTTTAATTACATCATCTCACAAAGAGTCTATAAAAAGGCAATAAACAACATAAAAGTTGTAACAATAATCTCATCTCTCTATACTTCTCTACAATAGCAACCATGATTTCACCTTCCTTTCTTACCCTAATTTTATTTTCCATTTGTTTAGTTGTTTCTTTATCTCATGCTCTAAACAATGGTTTTAGTGTTGAACTCATCCACCGTGACTCTCCAAAATCACCACTTTGCGATCCTACACAAAATAAGTACGAACGTGTTGTCAATGCTGCACGTCGTTCCATCAATCGTGCCAAACATTTGTCCAAAGTTTCACTCACAGGTAGTACACCTGAATCAACTGTAGTTACCGATGTTGCCGAGTACCTCATGACCTATTCAATCGGTACCCCTCCGTTTAAGCTATATGGTGTTGCTGATACCGGTAGTGACATTGTTTGGCTTCAATGTGAGCCTTGTGACCCATGTTTCAACCAAACATCTCCTAAATTTAATCCATCAAAATCATCAACTTACAAACACGTTCCTTGTTCGTCTGACCTATGTCAATCTATAAGAGATTCCTCTTGTAATGGCGATAATTGTCAATATTCTATTACTTACGGTGATCAATCACATTCTCAAGGAGATCTTAGTCTCGATACTCTTACATTGGAATCCACTACTGGGCGTCCTGTTTCATTTCCTAAAACCGTGATAGGATGTGGAACAGACAATACAATGTCGTTTCAAGGTCAAAGCTCTGGTATAGTAGGCCTTGGTGGTGGACCCGTGTCTCTTATAACACAATTGGGATCGTCAATTGATGGAAAATTTTCTTATTGCTTGTTGCCATCGTCCACTCGTGAGTCAAACACCACAGGCAAACTCAATTTTGGAGCTGCCGCTGTGGTTTCAGGAGATGGTGTCTTGTCAACTCCAATAGTGACAAAGGAGGATTCATCGATTTTCTACTATTTGACATTGGAATCATTCAGTGTTGGAAACAAAAAAGTAGAATTTGGAGGTTCATCTTTAGGTGATACCGGGGAGGGTAACATCATAATTGATTCAGGTACAACATTGACGCTCTTACCATCTGATTTATATAGCAATTTGGAATCAGCACTAAAAGAACAAGTGAAACTCGAGCGTGTTGATGATCCTAATCAAGAATTAAGCCTTTGCTATAGTCTTACATCAGACAAATATGATTTTCCTGTAATCACGGCACACTTTCAAGGGGCAGATGTTGAGTTGCATTCTATTAATACATTTCTTGAGGTTGCTGATGGTGTTGCTTGCTTTGCTTTTACCCCATCTGAATCCTTATCAATCTTTGGAAACGTGGCTCAACAAAATTTCTTGGTTGGTTATGACATTAATAAGAAAACTGTGTCCTTTAAGCCTACTGATTGTACCAAAGTGTAATTAGTATGGTAGACTTTGTTTACTTTCCTCCTTTAATATATATAATAAAAATAATTTGCTTTTTAGTTCATCTTTTTTAACATATATATCAAATTTAATTCGAATTCTGTATTAGTATCCAGCTATTGTTGTCAATCGATCGATCACAACAAAATGAGCATTGTTATATCAAGCAAAACTTTTATTGTGACTTGCATCACGAAGCGTGTTATTAAATTCCAAAACTTCTTTACCTTTGACTTTGACGAAAATCATATTTGTTGTGTGTGATAATAAGACAATTACAACCTGCAATATCTCATGTTGTGACTCGTGATAATGTTGTGAACTTTTAATTTTCTCGCTATAGCCGGCATTTCCCTATATGCCGCGAGAGATTAACCTCGCGAAACTCACGAATAACTGAACACTATGATGAATTTTTGACTCATCTCGTACCAGACCTAAATATGTCCATTTCAACAATTTACTTTATCTAATCTAAAAAGCTCTTCCACGGTTTTCATTTTTGCTATTAAGCTGTTCCACAATTTAGAATAGTAGTATGAACGATCTTACATGCACTATGATGAATGTTTGCTATTAAAGCTCTTACACTATGATGAATTTTTTGCTATTTATCCGGGTTTATAATTTTTTTTACGGTAAACTGCTTATCTCATTTCAACTAAAATAACATCGAAAATTTATATCGATAAAATTATAGAAATTACCTAAGATATAATTATCCGAACAAGTCTATTGGCAACTTCATTCGGTAGTCTTTTAATAAGCTTAACATGAAAATTCACAAGACTTGTAGCTAAAATAATCTTACAATCTTTTCTTTTAGAATATTAGGCCTTGTTGAGCTCATAATATAAACTAGTCATATGATTTTCTTTTAATACCTATGAGTCTAGGACTGTTGTTGTTTTTTCTTCTGAGTTTGAGTCTGTTTGTGAATTAGTTTATGAAAAATTGTTTTGATACCTTCTTGGATAATACAAAGTTTTATAAAATGTCTCAACGAATTTTAAAACTGATTTTTGTTTTTTTGGTCAACAGAATTTTAAAATTGATTTTATATATTAATTTTCAAGAAAACAAGCAAGACGTGGCTGTTGATTCAAATTTTCCAAACTGCAATTCCCACAAAAATTTAAATGGGAGGCTACTATGCACTTATGTTGCCTAAATACGGATATGGTACCGTGTTATGAATATTAAAAATGGTATTTTTAAAAAATTTAAAGTACGGATGGTTAATACTATAAAATATTAAAAAAATTATTTTTTAAGGAAATTATTGTCATCATACTTTAAAAATTTACTTTTTTTTTTTTTTCACTTTCTGAACCATTTTCATCAAAACTGAAATTAATTTTTTTGAAATTTAATAATAAATCAAAATGTTTTAAATAATTTCTCAATGACCGATATATTTTTTCCGTATTAATCATCCCAAATCAATCAATTAAAAATAGATATATAAATATCATATGTATACCTTAGTATGTACCAGTATCGGGTACTTTTCCATTTAGAAGTACCATGGTTCATAGATGCGGTCTAATTTTCCAAGTGGATTAATGACAATTTGTCAGGAAAGATAATCTTTAGTTAAAAGCTTTTATAGTATGGAACAAGTTGACCAAGTCAATTTGAGATTTAAAAATATTGTTGATATTTTTTTTTACAAATATGTGATTTTTTTTAAAAGAGTAAATTCAATTCATATCATTAATAAAAAATTGCACAAAGCGGAATAGACTTAATAAATTGTCATTACTAACGAGTGAACAATTATATTTATTTATTTCTTAATAGTTTGACCTCAAAATTTGAAACTACTAATAACAATGATTTCACTACAAGAAAAATGAGTTGTAGCTTAAATTTTTTAGCGTCCGCCCCGACAGAGATGCTACTAGTGTCACCATTACGTCTATTGGATGGACGCTAGAATGTTTCTCGATTAAATTTTAATTTTATAAATTTTATTAATTACAGCGTCTGTCTCTGTAGACGCTACTGTGATGCTAAATAAAAATGTAAAATATACACACCCATAGCGTCTATCATTGTAGACTCAAATCCTTTTTTGTTTTTTTTTCAATAGATATATTTTTAATCTGAAAACACTTTTTTTTTCAATAGATATAATTTTGCACTTTACTTTTTCTTATGTCTCTTTTCTCTTTCCATCTCACATGAACCCTAATTTTAACCAAACCCTATTCTCAATCTCAAACCCATTCAACAATGTTGGGACTCTCACGTGATCGAACCTCCCAACCGCCGTTCTGCCTTGTCGTGCGCTATGCTACAGTGTAGAAGATTTCAAAGTTAAAAATTTTCATGGTTAGTTCAATGACTTTCGATCTTCCACCCTTAAATCTCGTCTCATTTATCCCTTTCGTTTCTGATTTTCTAATCTCTTTCTTCAATACCTTATGTTTCCCCTTTCCATGAGTGTGCACTTTGGTTATGTAGACTTAGGGATTTCAACTTTGGGCTTTGGTTATGTGAAGTTAGGGATTTCTATTTGTCTCTTTAGTTTATTAGTTTGTTTGACTCTTTGTATGTAAAGTTTGGGTGTGCCTGAAGACAAATTAATAGTTGATTTATGTTGTATGATGCTCAATTCATTCACTTTTTGCTTTGTTTTTGCGTACTATTAGTAAAATAAACCAATTTTAGAGATGTGCTTTGTTTTTGTGTAACAATACATGTGCTTTGCTTTTGGAATATGGTGTTGGTGATTGTGTTGGAGCTAGTGAGGCTCGTTATTTGACTCCCAGTAGCCAATTTTACTAGTATTTGATTTTATGTGTGCATTGAAGTTAAGGTTAATTTTAAATCTTTGTATAATGCTTTAAGGCCATAAGAAAAAGTGTTTTCTTGTTTAATAACAATATCCAATTGAAACTAAATTTTGAAATATGATTTGGTTTAGCATCATGTTCTTTATATTCAACTAGAAAATATGTTATGATTTGGCTTAAGATCACTTTCTTTAGCATCAATTTTGAGATAAGGAATAAACATGTTGAACAACCTGTCTTAAAGCCATTTTTCAAGAGGTGATAATTACGAATACCATTCCCGTTGCATAGAACACAACTATTTCCCTCAGTTAACTATTCTTTTCCCTTAAATCAAATTCACAAAATGCAGTATCTTAGGCGAAAAATCTTGAAACTTGTCCGAAGGAGTTATTGTTTGAATGCAACAAGCTTAGTAACATGATGATGGTGATACCTCATATTTCTTTCTCCCATGTCCTTAGAGAAGCTAATAGTGAAGCAGATATACTAGCAAAGGAAGGTGTTGATTGATCTGAATTCTGGTGTGAATGGTATTAGTGTGCTTCTAGTGAGTTAATGGTGGAGTGGTCATTCCTACTCCTACTGTGTTGGTCGTTGGCTAGCTGGGAGGTTTAGTGTTTGGTGTGTATGCTTATTGTTTAGATGTTGTGATGGCCTTTAGTCTTATTTTTATTTGTGCTATTATCTTAGTTAGATTGGTACTGTCATGTTCGCGACACAATTATTTGTTAAATGAGCAACTTAAGACAGTAAATAAAGTACAAAATCTTCATGATTGTTCCATTTGTAAATGCATCGTAGTCAGAAATAGTTTCTCTTATTGAACACTGAGGTTTGAATGATAAAGCATGTGGTTTCTTGTCTTTGTTGAGGTTTGGTTAATTTCTTGTTCTTCTATAGAAAGGATTGATGCTTGACAATGTGGAGTTAACAAGAAGTAAAAGTATAGGTTGGCTAGAGTTGACAGGTCTGATATGAAACATCTTACTTTAAAATCTACTTTGATGTGTAAATCCCATTTTAATTATTAATGTTGTAGTATTCTAATCATTTTAATTATTAGGTGCAGTTTGTATGACTTTTAACTTAGAATATATTGAGAGAGAAACAAGAAACCCTCACTTAGTTGTCACTGCTTCTTTCCGCTTCCACTGAAAGGAAGAATTGACTCACCGCTTCCCTCCTCTGTTCCAAGGTATCAACTCACTCCTCTTTTCTCTATCAACTTGATTGCATGCTTGTGTTGTTGATGTTATTCTAAAACTTGATTGCAACTTAAATTGCTGCTTTCATCACTCCTCCCCAACAGTTTGTCGTTCTCAACTTTTCCGCCACCATAATTAGATTCCGGCATTAGTACTCTATTCTATTCATTGTAACAAGTGTGAAAAATGGGATTAAATTGTGTTGTATGACTCTTTGGTTCAAACATTGCATCTTCTATGGTGTTGCAAATTCCCAACATGGCAACCAATGTTCACGATGCAAAGCATAAGATCATTAGTATGAATTTTTGTCACTTAACTTGGGTCTAGGCTTGATAACCTTTGCATGTCTTTTTGCTTGTTGAAGTTTGAATTTTATTGAGGTTGTTTACTCTAGTCATGATAGAAATACATGTTTATAGAGATATGAACTTTGAAATTTAACTTTGACTTTTAAGTGTACCACTCTAAATGCATTTTGGACTAGTTTATCTATAGTTTAAGAACTAAAGAAATTTAAATCGTATTAGGTTTCATGCTTTGTTTATGTAGGGCTATACTAGTGTTCCATGACAGGAAAGGAGGATCAAAATAAATGCAACTTGTAATCAACATTGTGCAAACACTGTCATCACGATAAAATTTATGTTTTCCGCTCTTTTTCGCCATTCACATTATGTTTTGTTTTGAATCAACATTGTTGGTTGAGATATTGTGTTTGTTACTTTGTATGACTAATGATTTTATGGATCTATTATGGATGGAATCTGTGCTAATTTAGTCTTGCTTCTCATTTGTATTTTTGGTTTGGAATGTACTGACTATTGTACTCTTCTTTTGCTTGATTGTTTGAAGTTCTAAGATGGGTGTGCCTTATAACACTGACGGCATGGACGATGATACCTTGGAGATATGATTATGTATTTAGGTGGGTTATGTATTTTGTGGGATATTTTGATGGGTTATATTTTGATTGATGGTAAGTTAGGACTATTTTGATGGGTTATATATTTTGTGGGATATTTTGGTAGATTATATATTGATTAGTCCTTTTTGTTGACATTATATATGGTTATATATTAGAAATAGAAGGTCTAGTAAAGAACTACTTAATTTATATTTTAGATGCACTAATACAAATTGTTTGTTGATTAGGCATTTCTTACACCCTTCCTCACTCGCTTGTCACTTTGTTGAATCATTATGCTGCTATTTCAAGGGATAAGAAGATTAAATCGGGTCTGATTTTGATTTGCAACTCGGTTGTTTGGGTGCTTTGGAGACATAGGAACAAAATTATTTTTGAGAATGGGACCCGGGACCTCATGGCAGCTGTGGACGAGATCAAAGTGACGTCGTGGAAATGGTGGATTGGAAGATCAAACTCTTCTCCGTGTCTGTTGTATGAATGGTACCAAGAACCGGTGTTGTGCTTTTCGCGGTGATTGTTCTGTTTTAATCCCCCTGCTTGAAGTGTAGCAGCTCTTGTTTCCTTCCTTACTTGGGATGTTTTCTTTTTGGTTGTGGGGTTTAGGAGCTTTATTTATTTTTTAGCTTGCTTTTTTTTCCTGTTTGTTTTGGCCTTTTTCTTTGGCCTTAGAGGTTTTCTGTACTAGTACATTTTCTTCTATTCAATAAAATTTTGCTGATTTAAAAAAAAAAAAAAATTGTTTGTTGATTTTCCATGAGCTACAATGCTATATTAAAAAAAAAAAAGAAAAAAAATATTAGCGTCTGTTTTTAGTTGACACTATATTATTCAAAAACAAATTTATAGCATCAAACAAAAGCAGACGCTAATCTTAGCGTCTGCTTTTAGTTGACACTATATTATTCAGAAATTAATTTATAGCATCTAACAAAAGCAGACGCTAATATTTACTAATAGCGTCCACCATATATCAATGTCACTAGCTTCAGCTTTGCGTCTAACATGACAGACGCTAAAGTAGCATCTACTAGACGCAACTGTTAGCTTCAAGCAATTAAGCGTCCACCACGACACTGACTCTAAGTAGACGCTAAATGCTTGTAGCGTCCGTTTTTTGGTATTTAGCGTCTGCTTTAGGCGGACGCTCCAAAGCAGTTTTCTTGTAGTGTTTAATATTAAAAATTATAGAACTAAACCTCTAAATAACTTTGTTGTGTGGACAAGATGGTTTTAATGACAATTTGTGAGTCACTTTCAATAATCATATGGAAGAAACCTCTTTGTATTAACTTGGTAAGTACTTTCTTGATGTCTATGGCTTCATCTTCAATTGTATTACCATTGATGATATTAGAACTGACTAACATAAATCTTCCTTGATGATCAGGCCCGGCCCCCATAGGGGTGCAGGATGAGCGACATCCTCGAGCCTTAAAATTTTAGAGGTCTCAATTAAAAATTTTGAGGTCTATAATAATAGTTATATATTGTTAGTTTTTATAAAATATTAGATGTATTCAATAGATTAATTTTGAATTCCTATAATAATGATTAAATATTACCAATATTCATAAAATATCATATATTTGATGAAAACAAATTCCAATCAAGTAAAAAATAATGATTTAAATAGATGATTTTTTTTATTAAGGGTCCATTTTTAATATTTAAACCGAACCTCCAAATAGTCAAGACCGGCACTGTTGATGATCACTACCATCCCAACCTATATTGTCGGGAGCATCAAAGAAACTAGCATCATCGTTATAGTACACATAGCCTTGCTAAGAGGATTGACAACCGCCACTAAGTCGATTCAGCTCGTTAAGTCAAATCACATGATTTTAAAGTCAATTTTTTTTATCAAAATTTCAAAGTTTAATCTTTAACCTTTTTAACTTTTTTTTCAAAAGAAAAAATATTAAATTAAAATAAAAGTCATCCCAAGTGAATAATAGATAAACACGTACAAAATTCAAACAGTCATAAACTAATACAAATAACAAAGTTACAAAGCAAAAACCAACAAAATTCCACAATTATTCTCAAAATATTCTTCATTGATATGTATATAGAGAATTGGAAAGTCATTGGTGCGCACAGTTAAAAAGATTTGAATATATATATATATATATATATATATATATATATATATATATATATATATATATATATATATATATATATATATATATATAATCAAGTTAGTTCATGAACCAAACGAGTCAAACTATATATAGGTTATGTTCGCCTCATTTATTTAACAAATTTAATTTTTAACATAAGTTCAGCTCATTTGGTTCACGAACCAAGTTCACGAGTCAATTATCGAATCAAGCTTCGAACTTTCACGAGTTGGCTCGGGTCATTGTCAGCCCTATTGGTGACTTTTTTGTTAAAAATAATTTAATTATTTAAAAATCAGATATTATGATTTTTAAATAATTTAAAAATCTTATATTCTGATTTTTAAATAATTAAATTATTATTTTTTAATAATCAACTTATTTTTTGACTAATTAAATTATTAAATTATTTTTGTTAATAAATAATTAATTGATTTTTTGATTTTTGTTTTATGTAGATATACTTTGTGGTTTTAACAAAGAAAGATGAAAGTTAATTATAATAAAAAGAAGATGAAATTTAATCCCTTAGTTTAGTTTTAGAACATGATTTTTTTTTATGATCCGAAAAGATTACATACCTTTTTTTTTCAATAATAGATTACTTACCTAGTCTAATAATCCCAAATATTTCCAGTCAAATTAAAGAAAAGTAGCAAATTAATCTTTTATTTTTGACTAAAAAGCAGTAAGAAAATATTTTCTTTTGGTACAAAAGTAGTAAAATCTTTTCTTCTTTTTTTTTTTTTGACAAAAAAGTAGTAAAATCTTAATTGTTTGGATTTGAACAATTGAATAAAATACTTTCAAATCGCACAATCTTAAAATTAATAATAAAGCAGCATGAATATATTATACCCTTTTCTATTCAAAAAAAAAAACTCACCTTTCTCCTTTTGAATTATGATTGTATTAAATTATAGTATTACTATTGTATCATAATATTATTAGTACATATATGATTGTATTAGATTAGTATTGTACCCCTCTAGTCCTATATAAAAAAAATTATTTTTTAGATACATTATAAAATTGATGTATTTAGATCATATCATATTTAGTCTAAATAAATCAGTTTTACAATGTATTTAAATGTATTTAAAAAGTAAATTTATTCATATATAGAATCATATTATTAGTACATATCTCTATTTATAAATAGTCATAATTGTATAAAAGACTATTATGGAAATTCTTATTATATATGATATTAGTCAATCGATGAAAAAGGAAGGTCTATTATTATTAACTTTTTTTTTTTATGCAGGTCTATTATTCTTAAAGATTGAGTAATAGCAACTTTCTGGCTATATTATAAAGTATGTATAATTCTTATCTATGCCTATCTTACATTCTGAGTCTATAAAAAGGTACTAAACAACATAAGTTGCACCAAAATTTTACCTCTCCATAGATCTACTCAAGTCCTAGCAACAATGGGCAAACGTTCTTTTCTTACCCTTCTTTTCTTTTCCTTTTATTCCATTATTTCACTTTCTCATGCTCTAAATAATGGTTTTAGTGTTGAGCTCATCCACCGTGACTCTCCAAAATCACCACTATACCAACCTACACAAAACAAATACGAACGTCTTGCCAATTCTGCACGTCGTTCCATCAATCGTGCCAATCATTTCTATAAAAATTCCCTCACTAACACACCTCAACCAAATGTAATCGCCGATAAAGGTGAATATTTGATGACTTATTCGGTTGGTACCCCACCATTCAAAATATATGGTATTGTTGATACAGGTAGTGACATTGTTTGGCTTCAATGCGAGCCGTGTGAAGAATGTTACAACCAAACCACTCCTATATTTAATCCTTCAAAATCATCAAGTTACAAAAACATTCCTTGCTCTTCTGACTTATGTCAATCTGTGAGAGGCAGCTCTTGTAATGACCAAAATTATTGTGAATATACTATTAAATATGGGGATCATTCACACTCCGAAGGAGATCTTAGTATTGAGACTCTTACATTGGATTCCACAACTGGTCATTCCGTTTCATTTCCTAAAACTGCTATAGGATGTGGACACAGTAATACAGGGACGTTTCAAGGCGCAGCCTCTGGTATAGTTGGTCTTGGAATTGGACCAGTGTCTCTCACAACGCGATTGAAGTCTTCAATTGATGGTAAATTCTCTTATTGTCTGCTTCCATCTTCGGATGAGTCAAACAGGACGACCAAACTCAATTTCGGAGAAGCCGCTATTGTTTCTGGTGATGGTGTTATGTCAACTCCTTTGGTAAAAAAGGACCCTCCAGTTTTTTATTATTTGACATTAGAAGCATTTAGTGTTGGAAACAAAAGGGTAGAATTTGGTCGCTCTTCGGATGGTGGTGATGATGATGAGGGTAACATCATAATTGATTCAGGTACAACATTGACGTTTTTACCTGATGATGTTTATACAAATTTGGAATCAGCTATGGCAAAACAAGTGAAACTAGACCGTGTCAATGATCCTAATCAATTTCTCAACCTTTGCTATAGTGTCACATCAAATGAATATGATTTTCCTTTAATCACGGCACATTTTAAAGGCGCGGATGTTCAATTGCATTCTATTAGTACCTTTGTTGAAGTAGCTGATGGCATTGTTTGCTTAGCTTTTCAATCATCTCAAATTGGTGCCATCTTTGGGAACTTAGCTCAGCAAAACTTGTTGGTTGGTTACGATCTTCAACAAAATATTGTATCGTTTAAGGCTACAGATTGTACCAAGCTTTAATAAATGTAAATTTTTATTTACTCAAGTATTACTTAATTTTATAATTATAATAATAAAACTTGTATTTTATACAACCTCTCTTTAATATTGAAGTCTTTTTTATTCAAATTGGTAGAGTATATAATAAAAACAAAAATGATGAATATGCAAACAAACTCACAGTATCTATATTAAAAGCATAAAACAACAAATCGCATAAGCTTACATATTTGACTATATTGAAGTGTCCAGAATGTCCATGCCTCTGGATCTATTGCGTTGATGATACCAAAGTCATTGATTAAATCTACACTAGATATCAAACTTAATTCTTCAACTTGAAAGAAATAAACACCACACCAAGATGGTAAAACGAAATACACCGTAGTAAGACGGGGAAAAGAAATACACACACTATAACAAGAAATCAAAACAAACAACGTCACACAACAAGACGACCAAAAATCACAACAAATTCAAAAGAGACACCGAAGATATATCATATATGGAAACACTTATTTAACTAAAATTGAAAGAAAAAACAAATTAAAGGGATGATTCTAGGCCTAATTGTTAACCATAATTAATCACCCTTTGTTTATATATTTTTCTTCTTGAAAAGACCAATGTAGATGTTAGGGTAATCCAAGATAAGAGGAAGAAGATAACAAGTAAGAACTAGAGAGAAAACTAGGAGGAAAGTGTTAAGATTTATTGATAAGAAAAATAGAGAATAAGTTGTGTTTACAATGCATGAGGCACATGCTTATTTATAAGGAAAACTCCTAACACATCCATTACTTGTAACACAAGTAACCATAACTAACTAACTCAAGGTAGTTATGTAACCACCTCCTAACTACCTAACCAAGTCTAATAGGATTGAAGTTATAAAACAGCATGCTCCCTTAACTTCAAGCCTAAGCAAACTTGTCTGTCCTTCAGAAATCCTTCAGAACTGCAACCTTATCTGTCCTTCAGAAATCCTTCAGAACTGCAAACTTGTCTGTCCTTCAGAAATCCTTGTCTGTCCTTCAGAAATCCTTCAGAACTGCAAACTTGTCTGTCCTTCAGAAATCATTGTCTGTCCTTCAGAAATCCTTGTCTGTCCTTCAGAAATCCTTCAGAACTGCAAACTTGTCTGTCCTTCAGAAATCATTGTCTGTCCTTCAGAAATCCTTCAGAACTGCTTCAGAACTTGCCATGCTGGGCGCGCGCGCCTGACACACACCAAGTTCACTTCTGAGCTTCAAAAACCTGTCTGTTTTCAAACTCTTAGTTAGAGCATCTGCAACCTGAGTATCTGTTGCACAATGCCTGACATCTAAGCTACCTTGATTCACCTGCTCCCTCAAGAAATGAAACCTAGCCTCTATGTGTTTGCTTCTACCATGCAAAACTGGATTCTTGGCTAAGTTTATAGCAGACTTGTTATCAATCTGCAGAACCACAGGTTTCTCTGCTTCAATTCCTAGCTCCTTCAACACAGTCACAATCCACAAAGCTTGGCATGCTGCATATGCACCTGCTATGTACTCAGCTTCACACGAAGACAATGCAACAACTGGTTGTTTCTTAGAACACCAAGCAACAGGAGCCTCCATAAATCTGAAGAAATACCCAGTAGTACTCCTTCTATCTACTTTGTCACCACACCAATCGGCATCAGAGTAGCACACAATCTCAAATTTCTCCTTCAGAACTGACTTTGGAAAAAGAATTCCAAACTCCATTGTGCCTGCTATATACCTAAGTATTCTTCTAGCTGCATTCATGTGTGACCTTCTAGGTTTATCCATGAATCTACTTACAAGCCCAACTGCAAAGCATATATCTGGCCTGCTGTTGCAAAGATATCTCAATGATCCTACAATTTGCTTGAAAATTGTAGTATCCACAGTCTCTTCTGTCTCATTCTTCTCTAACTTCAAGTTCACCTCCATAGGAGTTGCAGCATATGTACACTCAGTCATGTTGAACCTCTTCAGAATTTCTCCTGCATATCTCCTCTGATGCAACAATAGACCTTTACCATTCTTCAGAAGTTCAAATCCTAAGAAGTAAGACACTTCTCCCAAATCTGTCATCTCAAATTCAGTTTTCATTACTTCTTTGAATCTCTCTATCTCAGCTGTGACACTTCCAGTTACTAGCAGATCATCAACATACAAACATATCAGAATGATGCTTGAAGCTGCTTCCTGCACATATACTCCATATTCTGACTTGCATTTCCTGAAACCTTGTTTCACAAGAAATCCATCTATCCTTTTATTCCAAGCTCTTGGAGCTTGTTTCAAACCATATAGAGCTTTGTTCAATCTGTAGACCATGTCTTTCTTCTCTTCAATCATGAATCTAGGTGGCTGAGTTACAAAAACAAGTTCTTCTAATGGACCATTAAGAAAGGCTGACTTAACATCCATGTGGAACATAGGCCATTTCCTTGCATTAGCTACAGCTATGACAAGTCTCACAGTCTCAATTCTTGCCACAGGTGAGTAGATTTCTGAGTAATCTATTCCTTCCCTCTGCAGAAAACCTCTTGCCACCAGCCTTGCCTTATATTTTGCTATAGAATTGTCAGGATTTAGCTTCAGCTTGAACACCCATTTTACTTCAATTGCCTTCTTATCTGATGGAAGTTTAACTAACTCCCAAGTTTGATTTCTCTCAATTGAAGCCAACTCCTCCTCCATAGCTTTCTTCCATTTCTTGTGTTTCAAGGCTTCTGTGTAATTGATAGGCTCAGAACCAGCCATCAATGCAATATGAACTAAGTCACCATCTGCATTTACCTCATTATCATTAATAATTTCACAATCCTGCAATCTAGCAGGAATGTTCCTTGTTCTGGCAGGCCTGTCTCTAGTCACAGCTGCAGGTGCTTCATTCTCATCACTAGAATCACTATCTTCTTCATTCATGATTGGATTCAATTGAGCTCTGCTTGAACTGCAACCAGCAATCCAATCCCAGGATTTCTCTTCATCAATTACAACATCTCTACTGTAGATCATTTTCTTTGTGACAAGATCATACAGCTTGTAAGCACCTGTGACATGGTATCCTACCAAGATCATGACTTCACTTCTGTCATCAAGCTTCTTCCTTTTTGCTTCAGGCACATGCTTGTGACATAAAGCACCAAAAATTCTGAAGTGACTTACACTAGGTTTTCTACCACTCCACACTTCCTCAGGCACTTTGTCTTTCAGCTTCTTGGTTGGACACCTGTTCAACACATACACAGCAGTGTGAACTGCTTCACCCCAGAAAGCTTTAGGCAGGTTCCTATGCTTCACCATACACCTTGCCATATCAAGAATAGTCCTGTTCCTTCTTTCAGCTAAGCCATTGTGTTGAGGTGTATAGGGAGCTGTGACTTCATGTTCTATACCTTGTTCAACACAAAATGACTCAAACTTCTTGGAAGTATACTCACCTCCACCATCTGTTCTGAGAGCTATGATCTTCTTTCCACTTTGATTTTCAACTAATGCCTTAAAATTTCTGAAGACATCAAATACTGCATCCTTGGTTTGAATCAAGTATATCCACATCTTCCTGCTATACTCATCAACAAAGGTAACAAAATATCTATTACCACCAAGTGAATTCACATCAAAGGGACCACACACATCAGAATGCACAACACCTAGTACACTTGATGATCTCATAGGCAAACTCTTGCTGAAAGCATTTCTAGGTTGTTTACCAACTAAGCAACCTTCACATACTCTTTCTGAAGCTTCAATCTTAGGCAGGCCAAGTACCATTCCTTTGCTCCCTAGCTGATTCAGATATTTGAAATTCAAATGTCCAAATCTCAGGTGCCATAGCCAATTCAACTTCTCATCTGTTATTACCTTCATACACTGAACAGTGTTTGTGTGAATCAAAGTTCTGAAAGTTCTATTCTTGGCCAAAGGAGTCCTCAGAATTAGGTTATTTGCAGGATCATAAAGTTCAAATTTCTCTTTCTTAATGATAACTGAAAAACCTTTTTCTGCTAGCTGTCCAACACTCAGAAGATTACAATCCATACCTGGTACAAACATCACATCTTCAATTACTGCAGTGCTTCCATTGCTCCTCTTGATAACCATGTTACCAATGCCTTCTGACTGCAATGAATTGCTATTGGCCAGCTTCACTTTACTTTTCTTTCCAGAATCGAACTTCACTAACCAGTTTTTGTGACCAGTCATGTGGTTGGAACACCCTGTGTCTAAGAACCAAGTCTCAGCATCAACTTTATCTTGTGATTCTACCTCTGATAATGTAGCCATGAAAGTCACAGCTTTGTCTTCAACCTTTTCTTGCACAAGTTTTGCTTCATCATCAGAGTCTTGGCCCTTTTCTTTGCCTTTCTTGAACCAACAATCTGAAGCATAGTGTCCCCATTTCTCACAGTTATAGCACTGAATGTGACTCTTGTCCTTGCCTTTCCCTTTCTTTGAATTTGATGTTCCTCCTCCTTTCTTGAAGGATTCAGATTTTCCATCAAATTTTTTCTGAGAGCCATTCTTTCCCTTATCTTGATTTTTCTCTTTGTGACTGTTAGCTTTCTTGTAAGCCTGAACTTGTAAGGCTTGTACAGATTCTTGAACCCCTTTCCTTTCATTTATCATCAACTCATGTGCTTCTAAAGATCCGACAAGATCCTCCAACTGTAATGTAGCTACATTCCCAGTTTCTTGGATGGCAACAATGACATGATCAAAATTTGGAGTTAGAGTTCTCATTACCTTCTCTACAATCATCCTATCTGTCATCACCTCACCACAGCTCTTCATTGTATGGACAATGCCTTGAACCTTCGACACATAGGCTCCAATGGATTCACTCTTATCCATCTGCAGAAGCTCATATTGCCTTCGCAGAGACTGCAACTTTACTCCCTTCACTTTGTCTCCTCCTTCATAATATTTCACCAAAATATCTCAGGCTACCTTAGAGGATTCAGCACTAGCTATCTTGTCAAAATTTGCAGAATCTACTGCAGCTTGAATTGCATACATTGCCTTGCAATCCTTCTTCTTTAAGTCTTTGTGTGCTGATCTCTGAGCTTCAGTGGCATTCCCCACCAAGTCTTGCACACCATTAACCACCACTTCCCATGTATCTTGAAAACCAAAGAGAGACTTCATCTGTTTGCTCCATCTTTCCCAATTCTTGCCCTCAAGAATTGGAAGATTGTTTGGTAAACCATTCCCTGACATTGTTTCTGAAGGGAAGAAAATGTAAACACCAAACAAGACTGAATCTTTGTGCTTTCTACACTAAGAACCAAAGGGCTCTGGATACCAATTTGTTAGGGTAATCCAAGATAAGAGGAAGAAGATAACAAGTAAGAACTAGAGAGAAAACTAGGAGGAAAGTGTTAAGATTTATTGATAAGAAAAATAGAGAATAAGTTGTGTTTACAATGCATGAGGCACATGCTTATTTATAAGGAAAACTCCTAACACATCCATTACTTGTAACACAAGTAACCATAACTAACTAATTCAAGGTAGTTATGTAACCACCTCCTAACTACCTAACCAAGTCTAATAGGATTGAAGTTATAAAACAGCAGTAGATACACGTAGTGCTTTACAACCCTGGTGGCTTAACTTAAGGTTTTAAATAGCCGTCGTGTTAAAAAATTTGCGATTTCAGCTATTATTTATGTTGCATTATGGAATATGATTGTCGCAATGCATTATAAATCATAACATTGCACGAATTTAACTGAAGTTCTTTGTACTATCATATAATTTATAATAATTTAATTTCTCATTGTCTTTTTTATAATTTCATAATCGTTATTTTTTTCATAATTTTTTAATGAATTTGTTCCCTCATAAAAAACAAATTAACCACTACTAAATTCAGGCCGTGACCTTAACGAAGTTCGTTGTGTCATAATGTCCTTCCATCGCAGTTGTTTACGTTATTTTTATCCACTTTGTAAAAACGGGAGAAAAAGCTATCAGAGACTACTGATACTATTTTGTCGCAGTCATTTTCGTAAGCCTGTCTTTTAAAATCTATCCATATCAGTAGCTAGGCACACCGATCAACTCCATACTACAATGCAACGCATATTTTCCTTTGTTACTAATTGTACATCTCTTTTATTTACAAAACAGCAACACATATGTTGGAATGTATCAAATAATTAATCAAACAAACCATGTTTTAATTGCTATACTTACTATAGAAATCTGCTCATTATCTGCGGAATTTCCTACAGATTTGGACCAAAATTTCGCAGGAAAGCCGTTTCCTGCAAATTTTGTTGCGGAGTCTAACACAAATCTGTAGCAAAGTTTCGTGCGACAAATCCGCAGATAATTCCGCTAAAAATTCCGTAGGAAATTCTCAAGAAAACCTTTTTCTGCAGGTAAATCCGCAGGAAACATTGTTTTTTTGATATTTTTTTTATAATCAATTTTTTTATTAAATGCCAAAATGCATATTAAAAAATAGTTTAACTTGTTGAGTTATATACATCACGTGTTAATTTACACAATTTTTTTAAATGTGAATCAATCTATTGATGAAACAATATAGGCCAGAAGATATATTTCCAACACACTAATTAATTACCACAATCAAATTATAAATAAAAATAACCAAATTACAAATAAAAATACAAAATAGAATTGCAAATATACCTAATCTCATTAGTAGTGCTGAATAATACCATTAATAAAAGAATATGTCGTTGCTAACAGAATTCACACAAAATTTATAAGAGCAATGAAACACACTATAAAACAATTTAATTATAATTTGATAGACAAAATAAATAAAGAGCTATATATAAATAATTTATTCATAAAAATACTTATAGAGAATTTGTAGTTTCAAATCAAATATATCAATTAAATAGTCCCACCCAAACTAGCCTAAACTTTCAACTATAAAAACATATCAATCCAATTGTCCTTCAATCAATCATACTCCATCGCAAAAGAGCATTTCACAACTTTAAAAGTAGGTGCCAAATTATAATCTGAAATCATAGGAATTCTCAAACTTGGACAACTCACATATTTAGATAATTCAAAATGTAAGTTGTAAATTCTCAATTGTGTCTCCTTATTATATTCAACAAGTTGTTTATCATCCAATTCGATCAAGCTGCTCCCTTCAAACACTATGGGCTGAAGTCTAACCGTATTCTTTCTGCCTAGAGAAAACGGTACCATAGTCACTGAATTTAATTGATTACCTTTATACGAAGAAATTGCATCAATCTTCCTTTCAAATCTACGTATTCGGTCTCCGAAATTTCTTGCTGCAATGCTAATGTTAAAGTTATAATATAAGATGTTGTTTGTGATGTTGAATTGGGTTATTGAAGCATCGGTTATTTTGAACTCGATCGAAGGCCTTGTCATGTATATTGCACAGCCAATCATTAGGCTGGTGAAAATAAGAAAAAACAAAATACAACATCCCATTGGTAACATTTCGAGAGATTGATGAGTTTTGGTGCAACTTTCGTCTTCTAATTGATCAGTTTCGATGCAACATTCTTCTAATGATTTGTAGGACATCTTGATGTTGATTTCTGTGAATTTAATGATTAATTTGTAAGCGAAGGTCTAGAGAATTATCTTTCATTTAAGTTTTATAATACATAATTCAAATTAAAAAAAAAAAAAAACTGTTAAAACCCACAAAAATTGGAACAACATCCCTAACTACGCAAGGACTCTCAAATAGGTTTCGAACTTTGCGAAAATCTCAAAAAGATCCCTGACTTTATCAATCGTCGAGTTATTCGCTCATAGTCAATTAAATCCGTAACATACTTTTAGAAGGTCATCGAAAAGGGAAGCGTGGAATAACATTTGATCAATCGTCGAGTAATAACATTTGACAAAGTCAATGACCTTTTCGAAATATCCATAAGGTCATCGAAATATTCATAAGGTCAGGGCCTTGTTTGGTTGTGTCTTACAAAGTCAAGTACCAATTTGATAGTTTACTCGCATTTAATATCTATTGTTTACTCGCAATTAAATCTTTATGAGACAAAGGAACTAATTGTTTAACCAAACTTGAACCGATTGTTTAACCAAACTTAAATTGGTAATGAGTATCCCTTAAGAAGGACCATTAAAAAAAAACCTAAAATTTGAATCCTAAAAGAGACAAAAAGGAAAAAGTAGTAAAAAACCTAAACGCAAATTCTATACGTGTACCGATTTGTATGTCCTAGAAAGAATATAGGTTTAGTTAAAAAAAAAAATATATAGGTTAAAAATCTTTTAAGTAATAATCTATGTAATCCATCAATTGAAATTTAAATTAATGAAAAGAGAAACAAAACTTTATATGTTTGCCTGTTTGGCAATTGAACAAAACAAAAAGCCATCATCATGATTCATGGATTAATGGAAAAGATTACTTAAAAAAATGATAAGGAGTGACTAATGAAATTTGTAATCACCTTATACAAGTAGAGACCTCAACTTTAGTTGCTCCTCTCCTTCCTTCTTTTCTATTTGTTGTTTTGTTTTTTATGTATGGATCTTATTTACAGGAAACCATTGTTCAATTTGAATTTATTCTTATTTTTTTTCTGTTTAATTTTACAACAAAATCACTATCAAAATGGGATAAAGACATGGCAAGAATTTCTTTTCTCCAACAAATCAATACCTATCGGTTATCACTCTAATAGTTGATTCTATAAATTAATCTAATTTGCAACCAACTTTTTTTTTAGGCTTAAATATCATTTTAGTCCATGTAAGTTTGTGATTTTTTGATTTTAGTCCCTGTATCTTTTTTTGTTGCAAATTAGTCCCTGTATGTTCAAATCTTTTGGTTTTAGTCCCTTAAAATCAAAATCCGTAGGAAAATCCGCAGGAAACCAGAAAATTTTTCTGCAAATTTTCCTGCGGATTTTAGCTTTGGGGACTAAACTCAAAATTATTTGCACATATAGGGACTAATTTGCAACAAAAAAAATACAAGGACTAAAACCAAATTTTTTTTAATGAGCTAAAAATTTAATAAGGATAAACAGAAAGATCCTAGAAATTTGCAGCCAATATAACACATAAAATGATAATTATCAAGTTGAGAATAATTTTTATATGGGTTAATCTTTCTTTTAGTCCCTGTAATATCGGGTGAATTCAACCTTAATCCCTATAAAATAAAAAATTTAAATTTCACCCTTGTAATATTAGATTCTCCATTTTTTGTCCCTCATTTAATTTTGATCATGTGAATCTGCTGATGTGGCATGTTGAGTTGGATATTTTATTATTTTATAAATATTTTAATTTATGTGGCATTTAAATTTAATAAACCTAAAAAATAGGAAACTAATACATTTACTAAAATTAAATAAACAAAATTGAAAACCTAAAAGAGATGAATTGAGATCGACGAAGATTGTGTCGAAGCTGAAGAACATGAGATTGGCGAAGATTACACTTCTTTATATTTGTTTACTATAGTATTAATTATAGAAAATAAGCAAACTTGTTCGATTGAAATCACGATGAGTCGAGTTTATATGGTCATTATGTAGGTTATATCATATTATCATCCTCATCAACAACAACAACAAGACTTGTTTTATATTAACACAAAATCAAGAATCAACATTAAGAATTTAAAAATTAACAACAAATTTTATATTGAACTGTAAATTACAGTAAAAAAAAAATTCAAGACAATATCAAAGCCCTAATGAGTAAGTTCTTCTTTTCACTCTCAACTTCTTTCATTTTGCCAATCTTTTTTTACCCATATTCTTTATCATATTCTTTTCCAAATTAATCAATCTCAAATTGGTTCAAAACAACCTTTATTGTTTTTTCCGTTTTTAATTTATTCAATTTCAGTAAAATTAAATCAAGTTTAGTTATTTTTTTAAAGAAAAATTAGGTTTAGTTATTAAAATTATGTTTATTTATAACCAAATTTAATTTATTAAATTTAAATGACAGGTAAAATTAAAATATGCATAAAATTATCCAACTCATCATGCCACATCATCATATTTACATATACAAAGTTAAATGAGGGATCAAAAGTGGAGAATCCAATATTACAGGGATGAAATCTAAACTTTTTATTTTATAGGGACTAAAACCAAATTTATCCAATATTACAGGGACTAAAAGTATGATTAACCCTTTTTATATTATGTGCCTGTTTGAATTGATTTATTTTGATAGTGAATTGACTTGTTTTTGATCTTATGACAAACAACTTTTGTAAATAAATAATTTTTTTATATATTATTATAATTATTTTTAACGTAGTTTAAAAGAAAACTGTTTATAATTAAAGATACAATTGTTATTAATAAAAAATTATGAATTCAATTAACATAAAATTAATTAATTTGCCTAAGTTATTTTCATAACTTGAAAAATAAGTCAAATCAAAACCAATCATGTATCAAATATTACTACTTCCCTTATTTTAGTTCTCTTTTTTCGTGGCAACTTGAATGAAATTGAAGGTGCAAGAGGTCTACCGGGAAGCAATATATTAGAGTATATTGAATAAACCATAGTTAGTTTATATGTAAACTATGGTTAGTTGGTTAGTTAGGCAGTTATGAGTTAGTTAGACTAACTCACCCCTATAAATAACTCTCAACTATTGTACTCTCATTATCTTTTATCAATACTTTGAAAATGTAAGGAATTTATTCAATATACTCTAAACCAAGTAAACTAAAAGATGAACTAAGTAAAATGAAAAACTAATAGGAAGCCCATACAGCAGTTCAACAAATTTGTGAAGCCTAGATCCTTTTTTTTTTTACAGTTTGCAAACACAAGGCAAATGGTGTGTTGTTCTCCCTGTTACCAAACTGATGCAAAACGTGATTTCTTTTCTTCAAAATATGCAAACATGCTTCTGAGCCAAGTAGCTTATTCAAACGCGCTTATTCAAAACGCGCTTATTCAAAACAACTTTTCCAGACGAAATTCCCAATACCAAGCTTGTCCAAAATGAATCCCCAATTTCAAGCAAGCTTCAAGAAATAGAGAGAAAATGTTGAACACATGGAGTGAAAATCTGTCATGCATCTTCTTCACTCTCACCATACCATCAATTTCAACATGATTAACTCAACCAATTCATCTGTATTCTTTTGAAATCTTGAATGTCAAGAATATTATGGTACCTCCATCTAAGGATTCGGTTATGGCAAGGACCGGACCACGCGTTGCTTCCGGCGAGATTATTGAAAGAAGACGACGGCGATTTATACCGATATCAAACGTTTTCCTCCCTCTGTCCCAAGGTATCCACCATAAACGACTGTTACAACAGAATTTGCAAGCGGTGAACGGCGAAATCGAACTAGCTCCTCCGCCGGGATCGAAAGCGACGATTGATTCGTCATGGATCTTGAAAAACAGAATTTGATTGTTGTCGGAGGAAACAATTGATTCAGTCCGTTTTCCGACGAACAACCACGAGGTGAAAGACCTCACGGCGGAGACGCCGTAAACAGAGCCACACAATCTCACCGGTAATGTGTTGATGATGAAATCTTCCAATTTCGCGAAGAACACTTCAGGAACGACGAACCAATTCTTTATTTTCTGGATTGTTGCAGAACTCACAAACGCCGTGTCAAGACTCTCGATCTTGTCGTCTTCTGAAGCTGTAAAGGCAGATTCATCATCATCGATGATGTTGCAGCAAGAATCCATAAGAGGACAAGAAATCTCCCCAACCTTGATGGAGAATCCATCAAATTCTGGTTTGATTGAAAGATTTGAAACCGATTTGATCGGATTGTTGAAACTACCAAATACAAATTCAGAAGATGAATTTGCTAATTTCTGAATCACGGAACCAGATTCTGCATCTTCATCCGTTTCTGAGTTGTGAGCGGAAGCGGCATCATCTTCATCCCTACGGTATCGCTCTGATACCATGTTATGAATCATGGAATCATAGGGATAAAGGTCATAATGATCGGCAAGAAAGAGTGCATAAGAGTATTCATGAGGGAGATACTCATAGAGATTCATAGTAAAATGAATATAGATTGATAAAAGATAATGAGAGTACAATAGTTGAGAGTTATTTATAGGGGTGAGTTAGTCTAACTAACTCATAACTGCCTAACTAACCAACTAACCATAGTTTACATATAAACTAACTATGGTTTATTCAATATACTCTAATACAATATTAATGGGGTAGAAGGTTGTTTGAGGAAGTGGAGAAGGTGCAAGGGTGGTGTGTTTGGTTAACATTATCTTGCATTGCATGTTACTAAGAATTAAGAGGATTTTGAGGTGCATAATTAGGAAGTGACACAGAATTAATATTTTCTTCTAAAACTATTTTTTTAAAGATATCTTCATTAATTCTTCAGGAAGCCAATCATCAAGAACCAGGGCCAGCCCCCATGGGGTGTAGGGTGAGCGACGGTATGAAGTCTCAAAATTTTGAAGATTTCAATTCAAAATTTTAAAGTCTTATAATAACAGTTATATTTTATTAGTTTTTATAAAATACTCTATATTTCTATGTACTCAACAGATTAATTTTGAGGCTTGATAATAATGATTAAATATTACCAATGTTCATAAAATATCATATGTTTGGTGAAAAAAATTTCAAACAAATAAAAAATAATGATTTAAATGAAAAATAATTTTTAAAATTTATTTTATCAAGGATCCACCTTTAATATATAAATTAGGCCTTCAAATAGTCAGAACGGACCCTCTCAAAAACATTCCAACTCTTTATTCCCACAGACCAGTAACTGAATTTTTCAGTCAAAATTGATCTTACTCGAGCTACTGTTTTGCGTGCTCTCTGCTATATTTGCCAAGTAAAACATTGCATCAGAGGTCATTTTTCCCCACCTGCAACTGCTATCCAAGCTTAAAGTGTAATACCATCTACGATGGTTTCAACACTCAACCCTCATTTTCAATTTTACGTCATCTTCTTTCTCTTCTACCTAATAACTCAACACTCATTCAATTTTTACACTCTCCAATGATTTTTCATTCAACACTCAACCCCGCCAAGATTAAGATTAAGATAGTGAATGTGATTTTTTTCTGTGTTCAAATAAAATGAAACATGTCTCTATTTATAGAGAAATTTTTTTATGAATTTTGGTAAAAAAAAAAATAATAAATTTAATTTGCAATGAAATAATTGAATTCAAAGTACTAATTGGATAAAAATTCGAGAAACCAATCAGAGCAAGACAAGTGTCCTGCCGATTGTGTTTCAACTGTGTTGAAAGTTTTCAACTTCTCTCTCCTCCATGTCACTTTCAACACCCTCATTGGAGAATATTCCCTTGTTGAAATTCAATTCAACATCATATTCAACTCTTCATTGTACATGGTCTTAATAATTTAACACTCATTCAACTTTTACCATATCCAATGGTTTTTCATTCAACACTCTACCCCACCAAAATTAAGATTAAGATAGCGAAAAATGTGATTTTTTTCTGTGTCCAAATCAATTGAATCAAATCTCTGTTTATAGAGAAAATAAAATTATGAATTTTTGTAAAAAAAAAAGAAAAATTAAAAAAATCAATTTGCAATGAAATAATCGAGTTCAAGTAATAATTAGAAAAAAATATCGAGAAGCCAATCAAAGCAACACAAGTACCCCCGATTGTGTTTCAACTTTGTTGAAAGTTTTCAACTTCTCTCTCATTCACGTCACTTTCAAAACCCTCACTAAAAAAATATTGGCGTGTTGCAATTTAATTCAATATCATATTCAATTCCTCATTGTACATTGCCTAAACAAACTTTGTTCACAATGTCAAGCTTCCTTAAATCTAACCCTCCCATCCCTTTAGGCTATGTTTGGGAGTTTGGAGGGGAAGGAAGGAGAGGGCTTTGAAAAATAAGAAGAATTGAGTGAAAAGAATAGAAAGATTTTGATTGGGAAGGTTTTGGAGGGTTTGATTTTCTTCATAACACCAAAAACCCCCTAATTTGGGGGAACTCAAAATTTGTATTGGAAGAGGATTTTGGAGGGTTAAGCAAATTGTTCAAATATAATTTTTGTTATTATAGTATTTCAAAAAGTAAAAATACATTAATAATAAACATTATTTTATCATTCTAAACAAAATCTTTTTTCCAAAAAATATTAAAAATTTCTCTATATTTTTTAAAAAATTCATTTTTTGAAACCCTCCCTTCCCCTCCCCTCCCCTCCAAACTCCCAAACAAACCCATAGGGACTCTGAGTTTGTCTCATTCAATAGCATGATATCTTCTCTTATGTTCCGTATTTCCCCAAATGAAATTCCTTACATCCTTTGATTTTCCTCTAAACTTGCTTTAGGAATCATTTACGACATCTTCACATAGATAGGCACGCTTCAATAACACTTTATGCAAGGCTCACTTAGATTCAGAACAGGTCAACAATCTATTTCTTTAAATAGAGTAGGTTACAAAAAATTTAATAAGTTTATTTAGTTAAAAAAAATTTGTTAAAAAAGCTTTGTTATCCTATTAGGCCGAGCTACTTAAGTTAATATTAATAATATTTTTAATACTATTATTATTTATATATTAAAATTTATACTTTGATTAATGTTATATTTATTAAATTATTCAGTAGTTGTCCCGTGAGCTTAACTCAATTGGTAGGACAAATACATTATATATACAGGGGGCCAGAGTTTGAATCCTGGTCATCCCACTTATCCACCTTAATTAAGAGTGGAATTTCAAGATACTAGGCTACTTGACCAAAAAAAAAAATTATTTAGAAATTTAAGTTTATTAATCTACATTAGTTTTTCACATATATAAATGTATTATTATAAACTATAATTGAAATATGATGATATATATAGTTAAATTCTCTATAATATCATGTTAAATTTCAAAATGACGTTGGTTTATTAGTTCACAAGTATTTTTTAAAGTAAATATAATTATTTATTTAAATATGTTCGTGTGAAATAGACTTTTAAACAGACCAATAGGCCACATTAGGGTTTCAAAAGGTCACGCTCAAGCCTAAAAAATAAGCCTATGATAGGTCATGGCCAAGCTCAGACCTTCTATATTTTGACAGGTCGGGCTCAGGCTTGGCAAAGCCTAACTCGACCTAACTTATTCCACCTCTAACCGCGAGCTATGTATATAAAATACAACATTCTTATCAATTGAGCTATGATTATGGATAAAACAAATTAATCTCTTTAATAAATTACAAATAGTAATATATTGCAAATAATAACATTTATATGTATGTTTGTCAAAAAATAATAATTCATACGTATGACTCACGTTTTTTCTCAAACAATATATTGAGGCTTCACTCTAAATATTAATTCTATCAAATTAAAAATAATATGATAATAATAGCCTTCATTCAATAATTATTAATTAATTATATATCAAGTAATTCAAATTTTTTAATCTTATATCTATCTACTAATATTTTAAGGGTCTTGCTAAACGGTGCCCCCGGGGCACTCTAAGGATTCCATTTAAGGAAATATTTTTTTTAAAAAATGGAACATTTCAATTTCCAATGCGTTGACTTCACACATTTTCATAATTCTTTTAATAAATCCTTACTATTTAAAGGCTTAAAGAGTGCCCCGGGGCACTATTTAGCATTTACCATATTTTAATTCAATTTACTTACTAATAATATGTATGTAAATTGTAAAAATATTTTAAATTTTATATTATTCTTCATAATAATATTGTAATTTATTAAATTGACCCAACTTCTTTAATTATTATAAAATATGTTTACAATATTAGTATATATAAATTAAACTCTAATTGTACATGTGAATTAGCTTAGTTGATATGAACATTATATTATATATGTAATTGGGGGTTCAAACACCTCTTATTCACCTTACGAATAGATTTTTAGCCACTAATTAATCAGTAAAAAAAAAATTTCTGATGATGTTTAGATACTTGCATAGGAGTATTGAGAAATTGAGTAACAAAGAGGTCAACGTTTCAATCATCGTGCTAAAAAAAACTAAGGATAAAATTGGCTGGATAAATAAAATTCAAATTTTATTATTAATATTATGAACTTAAAGGGTAAAGTAAACAGTCTACATTCAATATGACTTAGTACGATCAGTAGACTTAAATGACACGGTGCTTTGTTGAAGGTCATAACCAACAAACAAATTTCGTTGAGCCAAGTTTCCGAAGATGCCAATGTTGTTTTGAGATGAGACAAAAGCTAAACAATGTACCCCATGAGCTACAGGTACAAAGTTGCTAATAGAATGTAACTTAACATCAGCATCTTTAAAATGTGCCGTGATTATTGGAAAATCATATTTATCTGATGTAACAGAATAGCAAAGGTTAAATAAATCATATGGATCCTTAACGCGCTTCAGTTTAACCGATTTTATCACAGCTGATTCGAAATTATTATAAATAGCATTTGGTAAAATTGTCATTGTTGTACCCGAATCAATAAAGATGTTACCATCAACACCACCATTTGAATTCTCTACAAATTCGACTCTTTTGTTTCCAATACTTAATGCTTCCAATGTTATAAAGTAAAAAGGTACTGGGTCTTTTTTAAATAGCGGAGTTGAAACAACTCCATGACCATAACCTAAAGGAAATTTCCCAAAATTGAGTTTGCTTGTTGAGTTAGGCGAATCTGGCCCCAAACAATAAGAGAACTTTCCACCAATTGACGAATTCAGTTGTGTTATAAGAGACAAAGGTCCAAATCCAAGGCCAACTACACCAGAGGTTTTACCTTGAAGTGACATTGTATTTTTATGTCCACAACCTATCATAGTTTTGGGAAATGAAATAGAAGATTTGGAGGTGGAATCTAATGTAAGAGTTTCCAGACTAAGATCTCCTTGTGACATTGACCGGCCATCTCCATACTTAACAGTATATATGTGTCATACCCCATTTTTTGACCTAAATTTTTGCATTTTTTGCATTCATCGATCATATTTTTGTCCGTAATAATCGATACCTTTTTTCAAAAATAATCAAATGAGATGTATTTTAAAATACTCGTCGTACCTACTATTATTGTGTATAATTTGTTTCCTTTTTAATTTATTCACAAAATTCAAAAAAAAAGTTAATTTAACTTTTAATTATGTCATTGAAAAAATCCCAAAAAATATGTGACTATTTAATTTTTACTACTATTACTATTATCATCATTATTTCTTTCCTTTATTATTTCTTTTCTTTATAATCATCATCATTTATATCTATTTATTCCCATTTATTACTTACTTTTTCAAATCCCACTTTTCTTTCATTTTTCTTTATAATTATTAATTATTATTAAAATATAAAACAAAAAATAATAAAAGAAGATGCATCACGTGATGCATCCTCCACCCCTATTCTTTCTTTCACTTTCTTTTTTAATTATTATTATTATTATTAATATTATTATTTTTAATAATTAAAAAAAAATCAAAAAAAAGGGAAAAACAAGGAAACAGAGAACACGCTCCATTCAACTTTGTCTTCTTCCCCATTTGGGGAATTCAATTTTTCAACCATGAAAGTCCATCTTTTTCTTTCTTCAATTGTGAATCCAAACCCTAATTTAGGGCTTATATAACAGAACCAAATTCAGAGAAAGGGGATCCAATTTTTATCATACTCAGCCGCACAAAGAAACCATTCATCTCAAACCCTAAAATTCCTTCAAGTCACAGAATCTTTAATTCCCAACACCACTGATAAAACAATCTCAGTAACCCAAAATCAAACCTCAAATACTAAAATTTCTAAAACACCAGAATCATCAAAAAATCCACACACCCTCAAAAATCTAACACAAACTCACGCACACAACACCACCACAAACCGAAACAGAGAAAGTAAGAAGAGAAGAAGGAGAGAGACGAGAGACAGACGGGAGGAAAGAACAGAGACAACAAACTTTTTTTTCAAACTCTTCAATCTCCGATTTGCACGATTTGGTAAGGTTTCTGGAAATTTCGTACTTAGAAACGGGTTTAGGAGGGGTTAATAAACAATTTCGGTCAAAAAAGTTTTGATTTTTGTGAAAAAAATCTCCGGCGCGGTGGCACCGCCGTCCTGACTCCGGCGACCACCACACCGGAATCTGGGTAACTAAGAATATGAAGAACACGGTGAGAGAGAGTGGGATGACAGGTTTGTGAGAGAGAGAAAGCTTAATCTCAAATGAATTTTTTTTTGTTTGAAAACCATTATATACTCCTTGTTTTTTTTATTAATTTCTAATTGGTTTTTTAGCCTCTGGGCTTTGCCTGAGGCCCAACAGAATTCACTCCTCACTCACAGATTTGTTTTTATTTTGATGCACATACACCCCTAACTGCTGATATACTCCCTCCTGTTTAGCTTAGATTTAATTCGTTTTTTAGCTTATTTTTGAAGGTAGTTCTTCATTTCAATGATCTTTTTAGATCATTTGAACAATATTGAGCTACTAAATTTAATTGTAGGATTTAAGTAGTTTTTTTAGCTTATTTATTTATTTAAGTTAGTCTAGCTTATTTTAGCTTAACTAGAAAAGTGATTATTGAGCCAACAACTTATTTAAGTTGTTTGGGTCAATTTAGCTCACTAAAATTGACGTGACATCAGTTCTGGACTTACATTTTAATTAACTTAATTTCATGTTTTTTTATTTGTCTTAACCCTAATTTAACTTAATACTTAAGCACTTAATCAATTAGTTTAACTTAAGTTTTTTTTAACTCAACTTTTCACAAAAAAACCTAAAAAATGAAGAATCACTTAATTTAATTATTTGCTCATTTTATTTATACCATGCATCCATATCATGTCTTATATTATTTTTAATTTATTCATTTTGCATTATGTGATTGATGTGTGTATGATTTAATTATTAGCTCAACCTTTACATTTATTTTTGTGTTGCATTGTGTAATTAATGCCTTTATTATTTATAGTTAATAGCGTTATTTGTATTGTGTGAACTTAGTATGTAATTAGGACCTAATTGTAAATTATACAAATTGCATTGCCTCCCCTTGTTGCATTCATGACATATTTATTTCTTGCAAGTTGTAGGATGTAAATACGAAATGTGTAAATCATAAATGAAAACCTCGCATAGCATGCATTTTATTTTTATCGCTTTATGCAAATACGTGTAGTATAGAAATCCGAGGGAAAAAGGCGTCGCTTCGATCAACATATCGTCGCGAAATGCCTTCGCGCTTAATTCAACACTTTTAGGATGTTTAGTTTAGTATCGTCTCCCCGCTTAAAACCTTACTCATTTCTATCTAAAACTTGAGGTCAAAACCTCTTTTCAAAAACTCAAAAAAAAACAATTTCCTTTCAAATTATAATCAAACACAAAAACATTTTCATTATCAAATCTTTTCAAACATTCAAAAACACTTGGATTTCAAACCAAGTCAAACTTTTTTCTAAATTTAATCAAACAACTCTTTTCTTTAGGCAAAAACACTTGGATTTCAAACCAAGTTGCATTTTCAAAATTCAATCAAATCAAACATTTTTTCTTTAGTCTAAAAAACCTTGGATTTTAAACCAAGTGATCTTTTTCAATCAAACATTTTTCATTTTCTTAAATCCTTGGATTTTAAACCAAGTATCATTTTCATTCAAAACTTTTTTTTTCTTAAGCAAAAAACCTTGGACTTCAAACCAAGTGCTTTTCAACAATACTTCTTCTAAATCAATCAAAAACCTTGGAATTCAAACCAAAAGCTTTTTATCACTTAAAATCTTTTCTCAAAAAACAACCTTACTTCAAACCAAGTGTTTGCACCATTCTTTCTCAATCCAACTTCAATCAATCTTTAATTACTTAGACTTTTCTTTCAATTTAAAATCAATCAACCTCACTCTTTTATGCCACTTTGGCTTTTACTTTTAAACAATTTTCAAAACTTTAAAATCAACCAACACATTTACTCGCATTTTTTACCCGAACTACGGTGGTTTTGATCTCTCGGGTACGTAGTGCAAAAGACTCTAAGTCTTCCCAAATCACATAAAATAATAAAAACATTTTTTTCTTTTGTCTAAATCATCAAAAATATCAAAAACATTTTCTTTTACAAAACTTAACACATTTTCTTAGTCGAAAACCATTTTCTCAATCATCACTTCATTTCCCTAACTCTTACACATTTTGCAAGCAATTAAAATAAAGCGCATAGATAATTTAGAACAAGAGGTTCCTATAGGATACTATAGATACTTAGGGTGCTAGAATCTTCCCTTCGTATAACCAACCCCCGGACATTGATCTCTTAAAATGGGTATTTAACGAACTTTTCTCCTTTCCCTCGGAAAAATTAAAGATCGGTGGTGGAATATTAAATTGAGATTCGAAGCTAATTAATAGCTCGACATCCAAAAATCATATTTACACTTTTCTGACATACAAGGAATATTGCTTTTGTAACTTGATGATTTTGAAGGATTAAATATAGGAGTTGTTTGGTTGTAACATTGATCACAAGGCTTACATTGAAGCCAAACAATGTCACTACCGGTATCAAAAACACCATATGTCTTAAATGGTGGGGTACCGACTGAATAGTTCATAAGAAAATCACCGTCAGCAGGAATTACAGTAGATTTGGGTGTATTAGTGAGGTGATTGACACGATTGATTGAACGACGCAAGGCATTAGCAACACGCTGATATTTGTTTTGTGTAGGTTGATAGAGTGGTGATTTTGACGAATCACGGTGGATTAGTTCGACACTAAAACCATCGTTTAGAGCATGAGAAATAGAAATAATGAAAGAAGAAAGAGAAAACAACAGAAAAGTAAGAAATGAATGCATAGTCATTGTAACTATCACAAAGATATATTGAGAGGTTTGAATTGAAAAAAAATTGTTATCGCTCATGGCCCTTTTATAAGACTATGATGTAATTAGATTTGTTTGGTTTTATGGAAAGAAAGTGTAAGGAAAAAAAATAACGAAAATCAATAAATGAATTTGGACTAGTTTTAGTCTCATTTCATTCATTAATTTTTGTAATTTTTTTTCCTTCAAACCTTAGGCTTTTTTGTTTTGAAGAAGAAAAAAAGTGGAAGGAAAAAAAATCACGGAAATCAATAAATAAAGTTGGACTATAGTTAGTCTAGATTCATTTATCGATTTTCGTAATTTTCTTTCTTCCAACAAAACAAACACACTAAGCAAGGTTCGATGAATGTTATAATTGTAGAATTTGCACACAATAATTATTATTTTCATCATTCATTCAACGTTTTTTTTTGTCATATGGCCTAGTGGATAAGTGAGACGACTGAGATTTGAATCTCGGCTCCCTACATATATATGCAATATTATCACTATCAACTGATCTAAGTTCACGGGACTGCTTCAATGTAATATTAATGATTAAAATATGAAAATCTGTAAGAATTTTTAATATAGAAATACCTCTCTGCAATTTTGAAATAGGCAAATGCCCCATGCAATTGTAAAACGTCAATCAAATACCACCCTCCAAATGACATTATTCTTACCGTTCATGTATTCTTCTGTTTCGAGCACTCCACTGTAGTTACAGTCCCCGTCAATGTCTTCGATGGCTCAATCGCCGAGTAAATCTCTCGGCTCGAGTTCGATCAACGAGATAGCAGCTTCTTTATGTAATCTGTAGCTCGGAAATTGAAATTTATACCTTCTATGCTGGTTAATAGAAACATTTAATTGTGATCAACGAGATGGTGACTTCTTTACGTAATCTGCAACTCGGAAAATTAAAATCTCTCGGCTCGAGTTCGATCAACGAGAATTTATTGTTACAGAGGGGTATTTGATTGATATTTTACAAATGCAGGGAGTGTTTATCTATTTCGAAATTGCAGAAAGATAATGGACGAACTTTAAAATTGCAGGAGGTATTTGACTATTTATTCATTCACATTGACATTATATACGTTTAATTGAATTTTAATAATGAACTTAAATGCACCGTATACCATTACCTAAAAAAGGTTATATATATTTAGATTATCCAAATTAAGAAAATATTAAATGAAAAAATTACTTGTGAATCTTGCCTCTTAATCGCTTCATTTTATGTGCTCTTCTTTCTATAGCATGTATTTTAAAAGTCAAAGTTGACCAAATTAATATATTAAGGCATTATTTTACATTGCATCATTTTTATTAAATCAAATTAAACTTTATTAATTCGATTGATTCATAATTTATTATTACTTATTTTATTATTTATTATTGTGCATCTATAAATAGTTTGTTTCAAATAGAGTTTTACCGATTCAATCATGAATCATATATTTTTATTTTATTTTGCCATCATGATTGTTTTGTGATTTTATTTTGATAAAGTATTAAATCATATGGTTCTTGCCTTTAGTTTTTACTTTGCTGTGTTCTTCCATTGTTTTCTTCCAATGCTTTGTTATTACTGCTACCGCTATCTTTTTTGTTTGTAACATCCATTTTGTTTTTTCCCTTTAAAATGATCAAAGAGAAAAACACATAGTCGAACACTTGAAGAAAGAAGTAGAGCAATGAGTCGATGAAAGACCCTCTTCAAAATTATCCTTACAAATGTTTTTTTTTTTGTTACAACAAATGTTATTTTATTGGTTGTGTTGTGGCTTATTATCTTTTAGTAAGTTCTTTTCTTGATGGTAAACGAATCAAGAGTCGTGAATCAATAAAACTGAGAAGGTTAATTCCACAAAAAAGAATCAAATAAGAAAATTTTAGAAAAATGAAATATAATCCTATTTTTTATGTACTACTTTTTAAGTACTCCAATTATTCCAGATTTTAATTAATTTGATTATAATAAAAATATAATTTAATATTTATTATTAATTATATTTTTTACAGGAAAAAAATTAGCACAACGAAAAAGATTATAAGTTTTTACGGTTATTATGTATTCTCGTGTATTTTTTTTTTTAATACAGGGATCAATTTTTTTGAAATTTCTACTGAACCTATATATATATATATATATTCATGTAGGGGTTTATTTTATTTTTTTAAAATTTTTATGGAGTTATATTTCTTCGGATGTTTCAATACGGGCGTACGTAGGGACTTTTTTTGTTAATTGGAACCTATATTTATATACATATATTAATACGGAATACCTATTTTTTTTGAAATTTCTATGGGACCTATATCTATATTCATGTAGGGGTTTATTTTTTATTTTATTTTTTTGTAACTTTTATGGAGTTATATTTCTTCGGATGTTTCAATACGAGGTTTCTTAATTCAGGACAGAGGACTTTTTTTGTCAATTGGAACCTATATTAATATGGGATACCTATTTTATTTTTTAATTTCTACGGGACCTATATCTATATTCATGTAGGGGTTTATTTTATTTAATTTTTTGTAATTTTTATGGAGTTATATTTCTTCGGATGTTTCAACCTTAATGTAACAACTTTTAATGAAAAAGTTGTTGCCAAAAATCATATTTCTTATAGTGATTAATGATTAAAGGATTTAATATACTTTTTGGTCTTTAAATTTTGCTCTATATCTGCATTTCACAAAAGAGAACAAAATATTTTCTTGTACCAAATTTAGTTCCTCTGTTTATATTCTAGATAGAAAGTTGACTCAGCACATATATAGGTGGACCCGGTTAAATATGCTTTTGATCCCTACAATTTGTTCACTTTTGAAAAATAGTCCTTACATTTCAAAAACATGTTTTTAAAAATACTACAGTTTACTTCTGTTATCAAATTTAGTCCCTTGTTTTCTAGACAAAAAAGCTAACGTGACACATGAAGTACTCGATTTTTAATTGAGCTGACAAATGATGTGATGACACATCTCAATATAGGTGCCATTTTTTTATTATAAAAAGCAAAGAAAATAATATTTGTAATGAATAAACAATTTTAGTATTTTATGGATTAGAAGAAAGGATAAAAATGCATCAATAGGTGGTCATGCTCTCGACGACTGCAGTGAGTTTTTGCCAGCGGTAAAACGAATAAAGTTTGGAATCGTTAAGGATATATGGTTAGATGGTTCACTCTGAATAACTTTTGTTGGGTTGGCTCGATCAAAAGGAATTTTTGGGTGTGGTTGTTGTTGCTCAGGTTGTTGTCGGTTCCTATTTTGGATCCATTCTGTCAAATCGGATGTCTCCATAATGTTTGGCTAGAAAGGCCATTGTTTCTTGTTGTTAGATTGATACAATGAGTTGTTGGCGTGTAGTCATGTCTCCATGTTGACGGTTTGGATTTGATGCTCTCCGTATCATCATTGATTTCATACTATTTTTACTATCCCTGTCATTCTTCGGTTGACATTGGACCGATTGGCTCGTAAGAGTCATTGATTGCTTGTTGCAAGGTTTTTTCTTGGACTCGTTCTGTTTTGACGGTCGGTCCATTCGTCGGTAGTTATACCTTTAATAGTGTTAGATTGAAAATAGAGATTGGACATTTGTATTGTCTTAAACCATTTGAGTTCACCTAGAGAATGTGTGGTATTACTGGATTTAGGTTTTATGTCCTTCCGGTGTTTATTCTCTTGTATTTTGTCTTTTTATATTATATTATTATGAGAATATGGTAGACGATGAGGATCTTTGAATGTACCAACTGATTTGATATGTCTATTGATCCTTTGATGTTGTTATTCTCTTGGCTTATCAAATAAGGAGGTCAATGTTTCAATCATCACGCGCAACAAAAAACAACTATGGACAAAATTTCCTTGATAATATAAGATTTAAATTTTATTATTAATATTGAGAATTCAAAGAGTAAAGTAAACAAAGTCTACACTCAATACGGTTTAGTACAATCAGTAGACTTAAAGGACACAATGTTTTGTTGAAGGTCATAACCAACCAACAAATTTTGTTGAGCCAAGTTCCCGAAGATGCCGATGTTTGTCTCTTGAGCTGAGCTAAAAGCCAAACAAACTACCCTATCGGCTACATGTACAAAGGTGCTAATAGGATGCAACTTAACATCTGCACCTTTGAAATGTGCAATGATTACAGGAAAATTGTATTTATTTGATGTAACAGAATAACAAAGGTTCAATTGACCAGTTGGATCCTTAACACGCTTCAATTTAACTGATTTTACCACAGTTGATTCCAACTTATTATAAATATCAGATGGTAAAAACGTCAATGCTGTACCTGAATCAATAAAGACGTTGCCATCAACATCACCATTTGAATTCTCTACAAATTCTACTCTTTTGTTTCCAACACTTAATGCTTCCAATGTTAGATAGTAAAAAGGTGATGGTTCTTTTTTCACTAACGGAGTTGACACAACTCCATGACCATAAACCGCAGCAGCTTTTCCAAAATTGAGTTTGCTCGTCAAGTTAGATGACTCTGACCCCAAACAATAAGAGAATTTTCCACCAATTGACGAACCCAGTTGTGTTATAAGAGACATTGGTCCAAATCCAAGGCCAACTACACCAGAGCTTTGGCCTTGAATTGACAATGTATTTTTATGTCCACAACCGATCAGCATTTTGGGAAATGACAAAGAAGAGTTGGAGGTGGAATCTAATGTAAGAGTTTCCACACTAAGATCTCCTTGTGATATTGACCCATCACCATACGTAATAGTATATAAGCAAGATTTTTTTTTACTACAAGAATGAGAATTAAAAGATTTACACTTTTAGACATACAAGGAATATTATTTTTGTAACTTGATGATTTTGAAGGATTAAATATAGGAGTGGTTTGGTTGTAACATTGTTCACAAGGCTTACATTGAAGCCAAACAATGTCACTACCGGTATCAACAACACCATATATCTTAAATGGTGGTGTACCAACTGAATATTCCATAAGAAACTCACCGTTAGCAGAAATTACAGTAGATTTGGGTGTATTAGTGAGGTGATTGACCCAATTGATTGAACGACGCAAAGCATTAGCAACACGTTGGTATTTGTTTTGTGTAGGTTGATAGAGTGGAGATTTTGATGAGTCACGATGGATTAGTTCAACACTAAAACCATTGTTTAGAGCATGAGAAAGAGAAACAATGAAACAAAAAAGAGAAAAAAACATAAGAGTAAGAAAAGAATGCATAGTCATTGTAACTATCACAAAGATATATTTAAAGGTTTGAACTTGAAAATTTTGTTATCACTAATGTCCTTTTTATAATACTTTGGTGAATTTTAGGTTCAATGAACTTTTTTTTTAATCAAGGTTCAATGAATGTTATAATTGTCAAATTTGTTATACCAAAAAAAAATTGTCATATTTGCACAAAATAATTATTATTTAAATCCTTCAATGTAATATTAATGATTAAAATATGAAATTTTGATTTAGATTTTTTTTATATAGAAATTATTTAAACACAAAAAGTTGTCATGTAACTCAGTCACATGTGGCCAGTAATATTCTATCCAATAACAATACTTTTGCAGATCAAACGAACACCTTAATAATTTTACCATCGGGATTTAAATTTTGTCCCTTGAGATCACAATGTCAAGCTTTTATTGTTGAGTTGATACTTTATGACATTAATATTTGAAAAAGGATTAAATATATATTTTTGGTCCTATTAACCCTAATATATATTAAATCAAAAATATAAATTTAATAAATTACACATCAACTGTATAAAAAACAACATAATATAGATAATTGTCATAAAATATAACACCCCAACTAAATTGTGTAAAATATTTAGTCAAGACACATATTTAAAATTACAGAATAAATTTTATCTTATATATAGTAGTCCAATAAACAATTACTTGCCTTATAAAATCAATTGTAGCTTATCATAATAATGTACAAGGAAATTTTATACATTAGAATTGATGGAGTGAGATTATTAAGTCGGGTTCTTACTATTCAACTAAAGTGGTGACTACACCCCGGACAAATAATTTTATCAAATGACTAAAGGTAACCATGATTTGCATAACATAATATAAATAAAACAGTAAAGTGTATCACACAATTAATCTTGTTCATTTTAACAAAGGCACAAACATTTTGATCTCACTTTTTTGCAACCTCTTACGAATACAACTTGTCTCTTCTGAAACAACCATTTTGATCTCACTCGTTACACAGCGATTGCTTAGAGTTTCAATTATAATGCAAAGGCCACCGGGTTAACTTCATTGGGCTTTCTAACATCTTGCGAACTTTGTTGACAGACTGTCCACGTCAGCAGTGAAGTGGCGTCTATGAATCTGTATTTTGACAGTTTGCAGAGTTAGTGTCAGACACGTGTGTGCTTCGCTTGCAGCGCGCTCTGAAACCTCTAAAATAAATCTTTCTTGTTTGTTAAGTTATTTGAACTATTTTACTACATTTGCTTTGTTTTGCACGTTGTAGGTCCAAACACATGAATAAATGGAAATTTGCACTTTATAGGCCAATTTTAATAGATATTTGATCAAGCCATCATAAGTACTTTAAAGAAGGACTTCCTTAGTAAAGGATAGGTGAAAATTGAAGGCCAGGGTGTTAAAATCGTGCATTATGGTCTTTTTTATCGTTACACTATGATTTAAGAGCAAGAAAATCCAATATTAAAGGCCAAAAGGATTGTCACAGTTGTGACACAGCATGACACGTCCATGACAGACACATCAGATGAAGGAAATGTGTATGGAAACATTGTCACGGCCGTGCCAATTAATTCTTTTCACGGCCGTGACAAGCTTTGCTGAGGGGTTTGGGCAGTTTTAGCTTTTGGTTTACCTTCTCTTGATGGCCATTATGTTCACTTATGTCATTCTTATCATCATCACTAAAAATCAATCTATTGTTACTCGCTTGTGTGATCACTAAAAACAATCACCAAAATCATCATCACTACTTCTCTAATCTTCTCATATAAAATCAATACAATTTTCCTTGAACGAAGTTTTACCTTGTTACTCATTAATCTATGTGGATTCGATACTTTTATTATTACAACAACATACTCCTGAACTAAGGATGGGTCTGGATCTTATCTGGAATTAGCTGATAAAATCTTACAAGTAAAGGTTGGCTGAAACGGCTGAGTTATTGGACGAGAGGTTTAAGTATACCGATGTTTTTGGGTGATTTATTGAGGTTAGAATTGTACTTTGTTACTTGTTTCTATTCATAAATGAGACATTACTCTCGACGAGTAGTCAGACTTCTACTGAGTTGAGTTGGATCGACACTAACTTGGAGATCTTAACACCAAAAGGTTTGGAACTTCTAATACTAATACTGAATCCCTGCACTAGTAATTAATTATAGTAGTCCAGATTTTCATTTTTGCCGCATGTAACGTGATGGATGCACGTTAAATCTAATAACATTGCGCGCCATCCAAATAGTCTGAAATGTATGGATAATTGCTGCAAACGCGTTGTTACGAACTAGCTAGCATGCTCATTAAGTCTGCTGCCAAAGCGTTACTACAAATGGGCAATGAAGGAAAAGATGGGCTGTTGATTTACAAGCCTTCATGCAAAGAGCGCAAACTGATACGGTAATGCAAGCCCCACTTTATTAAGTTCTCGTCTGTACCTAGGTATTTTATTATGAAAGCATCGCCAATCCACAAACGAATTGGAAGGAGGTACATGTTGATGCAAAAATAACACAGTCTAGATCAGGTTTACAGCAGCAGGAAATACAAAAATGTAAGCATGATTAACTGTCAAAAAACTAGTTTTCGAAGTTTTCCACACAAGCCTGTCCGCAAGCTGCTTCTTTGGAATGATGATTCCCTTAATACGATCAGCCATATAAGGAGCCATCTCAGCTATGTCAGACGGGATAATCCAAGAAAAATTTGTGATCAATCCAGCAACTGTCGTATTTAAAAACTTGTTCGTGTGTTCGGGAATTTGCATCGCTTCAACCAACGGAACCCCCATCCAGTTGTCCTTCCAATAATTATTGTAGTGAGCAGAGCCTATGAGCCGAAGTGAATTAATCATCACAGTGTTGTCATGGGACAAAGGCTGCCATCATCCAAAGCATTCGTCAAGCATGAACTAAGAAATTCTTCCACAATACAAAATAGAAGAGGAGGCAAGGGATCCCTCTATCGCACCCCTCGAGCACAACTAAAATAGCCAACTGCTTTACAATTAATGAGAATACAAAGCTTGGCAGAATTCAAGATTTCACCGATCCAGGCACAGAAAATTTCGTTAAAACCAAACTGTTACCTGCAAAAGAAAGCTCCACCATAAGGTATCAAAAGCTTTTTTTATGTCAGTTTTCATGGCAAGGTTACTGGAATAAGTCTTCTTAGATAATACATTAATATTTTCGGATGCGACACAATCTGCAATACTCCTGTCTGGAATAAATCCACGCTGGTGAGGAGTAATAATCTATGCCGTTATAATTTGTATATTTAAATTTATAAACTTCCAATTAAACGATAGATTTTGAAAAATAAAAAGTTATTAAAACATTGTTGAACTGTTTAACTTTAAATATTATAAAATGGAGAGGACCAAAATGTATCCATAAAGAAAAAAAAAAAAGAAAACAAGAAAATAAATCTAAACAAACATCCCTAAAAAATTAGGGACGTGGAAGAACTATCCCTAAAAAATCCTCTTTAATAAAATGTGGCAAGGTTTTCTACCGTTGAAACAAGGAAGAGCTTAGAGCTATGATCAAGCCTAACAAGTTTATCCACACAAACATTCCCTTTTCTATTTGTATCTTGTTACTTTTTTATTATATAATTTGCCATTTAAAAAATATCTCTTTCCTATAAATATTCAAGATATATAAGAAGGATCATATTCAAGAAGAAAAAAAAAGAATGGCATTCCATCTATGTTTAATATCCCAAGGAACAATGACACGAGTCTCACATTGGCTAGAGATATGGCATAAATAGCTTTTAAAGTACAAATTTCAACTTTCAAAATTTTGATGCTTGAATGGAAAATTGCAAATAACTTTCCCGAATATCACATTGGCTAGAGTCTCACATTGGTTATGAGCAAGTTCGAGAGGGTAGAATAATGGGTAATATATATAATTCTGAATGCAAGATTGAATCACTAGCTAGCTTGTCAGAGAAGTAAGTGTAATCTTCCAAGTTCCAAACCATGAATCGTGGTATTTATTCTATAAATAATTATTTTGGTCGGATCGTATTAAATATTTTGTTATCGTCGTATTTTTTGAGTTGGGTAGGCCGGATTTGCCCAATATATCCATGGAGAAAATCTTAGGTGAAGTCGAACGTAACACCATATTCTTAGAATCAACCAATCATAAAATTTTAAATAATTAACTAATTAATAAAATAGGAAAAAAAATTAACCCCATCCATTAAAAAAAATACACTTTTCCAAAAAAAAAAACTAATTATTAAAATAGGAAAAAAAATATTTAACCTCATCCATTATAAAAAAATAAACACTTTTCCAAAAAAAAAAAAAAAAACACAAAGAACGAAAAAAAAAAACTTGGTTCCCACGAATTTAAACTTGTTCAATCTTCTTCCTCTTCTTGATGAACCATTCTAGTTTTGTTTCGCAACCATTGCAACAGGTGTTTAAACAACCCCACGTTTTCTACTTGTGCGATATCGTTCAATTATTAAGGTCGGACATCCAATTGGTTGTCATGTCCATGCAATTATATAATGATGATGAGGACCAAAAACAAAAATAGACATCACTATTCTTGTGTTTTTGTTTTTCTCAGAAGATAAAGAAGATGGGAACAAGTAAATTCGTGGGAACCAAGTTTTTTTTTTTTTTTTGCGTTCTTTGTTTTTTTTTTTGAAAAGTGTATAATTTTTTTAATGGATGAGATTAAATCTTTTTTTTTCCTATTTTATTAATGAGTTTAATTGTTGTGCACTGTCGGTGTAAAGTTTTTTTACACATACATCCAATGATGTATTGCCGCATCATTTAATGAATGTGACACATCATGTGTTTCTAAACACAATACATGATGAGTTGATATATTATTGGACTTATGTGTAAAATAACTTTACACTGACAGTGTATATAAATTAAATTCTTTATTATGGTATTGACTTGGGACTTGGGAGTGTGCTTCTCTTAAAGTTTCAGGTTTGATTCTCATCGATGTCAATTTAGGTGGGCTAATTTAGCTTATTCAAAAAAAAATTAAATTCTTTATTAATTAGTTAATCATTTAAAATTTTCTAATTGGTTGATTCTAAGAGTGTAGTGTTACGTTCGACTTCACCTAAGATTTTCACTATATCCATGTACACCCCTAGATTTATGCACATATACGTATACAATTTTTTTATGATAAATTTTTAAATTAATCAAATAAACTTAATATATTTCAATAAACTTAATGTACTTTTTTTATGATAAATTTTTTCGTATACAATTTTTTTATGATACAATTTCAAAATTAATAATAAAAAAATTAATCAAATAAACTTAATGTATTTCAATAATCTCAAATATAACACTGAGGCTGACGAGGGTGCAGGGAGTGGTCACCGGTGCACGAGGCATGACAATGTGCGGCTTCTGACAGCTTCTAGGAAAAAAAACCGAATTCACATCGAAATGCGAGGGATCATGAGGCTGTGTAGATTTGAGACTGCATAGTTGAAGAAGGAAGGTTTATAAGAATTGAACGGTATTATCTATACCAACAAGATTCATTTTCTTTTCGGAAGCTTATTCCATAAGAAATCTACTGTTAAGCGTACTTGACTTGAAGTAGTCTTTGGTTGGGAGACCTTCTAGAAAATTTTCCGAAAAGCGTGCAGATAAGGACAAAACTCGCTTAAAAGACTCGTGTTGGTTTATGGGGTCAGTCGATCATCCTAAAAGCAATTTGAAGCGTTACATCAAATCTATGGAAACTAGTGAATTAATCTAAATTAATAAGGATAATATTAAGGGAAAATTTAATAAGGGTGATTAAGGGAAAATTTGAAAGTAAAAATAGAACATTCATCAATGTAATTTACAAAGATAACAAAATATTTAATGTTGGATTCAATCAATTAATTAATACAATCAAAAAAAGTATTGCATTGAATGAAATTATACTCCATTAACAAATTGGGTAGAAAAATAATATAAAACAAATCGATAAAAAATCTTAAATAAAATCTCATTAATGTAAAATAGGAATTATATAATAAAGCTTTGTATAATAAACATTTTACCTTTTTCTTTCTTTTCTATTTTTGCTATAACATTTTATTATACTCCTTTAACAAATTGGGTAGAAAAATAATATAAAACAAATCGATAAAAAATCTTAAATAAAATCATTAATGCAAAATAGGAATTATAATAAAGCTTCATATCATAAACATTTTACCTTATTCTTTCTTTTCTATTTTTGTTGTAACATTTTATTATTTTTTATTTTAAGAAAAATGGGAAATGCAAATCTTATTCTAACCTCGAGGCTCGAACCATAAAAAATGTATCTGGTAACTATCAATTGAGCTACATCTAAAGGACACATTTAACGTCATTCTTACTCCCTTTGTTATTTTTTATTTGTTGCATTTGTGTAAATTTTTTATTCTTGGTTGTCATTTTCAAAGTTCAATTAAATATTAATTAGGTTTTTTTTTCAAATATTAATAGTTTTTTTTTTATATAAGAAACAGTTGACAGGTTCATTGAATAATAAATGTATTTTTTTTATATTATAGACTAAATACATCAGTTATTTAATAAATCTAAAAAATGAAATATTTTTAATAAAAATAATCGAAAAGAGTATTTATTTTATCAATAAATTCTAGTTATTTAATGCAAAGACAGAAACACATTGAAACAGGATGATAATTGATTTAAGATAGTATTATTTTTATTTTTATTTTTTTTTGGTACATTTAATATAGTATTATAACGGGAAAAAATAATTATATTAAATTTAACAAACTTTTATTTATTACTTTGGTATGTAAAAAAGGTACAAATGAATAAAAGGAAACAGTTGTAATTAAAAAAGAATAAGAATAAAAGGAAACAGTTGGAGCATTTCATATGTGATTCCAGCTAAGCAATCTCACCAAATCCTTATAAAAAGGTTCTAACGAACATAAGAGTGATTATCAAATTTTCACGATTCAAACATCTCCATATATCTCTTATTGTGATAGCAACAATGAGTGCACGTTCATTTTTCATCATTTTTTTCTTTACCTTTTTTTCTTTCATTATTTCTTTTTCTCGTGCTTTAAACAATGGTTTCACCATTGAACTCATCCACCGCGACTCTCCAAAATCGCCACTCTACCAACCTACCCAAAACAAATACCAACATGTTACCAATGCCTTGCGTCGTTCCATCGATCGTGTCAATCATATTTACTACTTTTCTATCACTGGTACATCTCAAACAACCGTAGCCTCTACCGTAGGCGAATATCTAATCAGTTATTCAATCGGTACCCCACCATCTAAAACATATGGCTTTGTCGATACAGGTAGTAGCCTTGTTTGGCTTCAATGTCAGCCTTGTGAACAATGTTACTCCCAATCCACTCCTATATTTGATCCTTCATTATCATCAAGTTACCGACACATTTCTTGTGTGGATGAGATATGTGTCTCTCGAACATTTACCTCTTGTGGTGCCCTAGGTTTTTGTGGATATACTTATAAGTATTTTGATGGATCATTATCACAAGGAGATCTTAGTGTGGAGACTCTTACATTAGATTCCACGACCAGCTCCACTATTTCAATTCCTAATACTATCGTAGGATGTGGATATCGAAATATTGGGACGTCTCATGGTCCAAGCACCTCTGGTATAGTTGGTCTTGGAAACGGACGATATTCTCTTACAACACAATTGGGTTCAACAATTGGTGGAAAATTCTCTTATTGTTTAGTTTCATCGTATTCTAACTCAACAAGCAAACTTAATTTTGGTGACGCGGCGGTGGTTTCTGGTGATGAGGCTATGCCAACTCCTATGGTGAAAAAGAATGGACAAAGTTTTTACCACTTGACGTTGGAAGCATTTAGTGTTTATGACACATTAATAGAATTTGAACAACCTGCAAATGATGGTAACATCATAATTGATTCCGGTACAACATATACATTTTTGCCGGTTGATTTTTATAATAGATTTGAATCAGTTGTTGCATCATATATTAATAATGAGCCTATTGAGGATCCAAATGGCAAATTTAAACTTTGCTATGATGTCACATTAGAAGGATTTGATATTCCTCGAATCGTTGCACATTTTAAAGATGCAGATATTAAATTGTATCCTGATAAAATATTTACTGCAGTTGGTGAAGGGATTACCTGCTTGAGTTTTTTACCATCTCAAATGGCAATCTTTGGAAACATGGCTCAAGATAACTATTTGGTTGGTTATGATCTTGTTCAAAATACTGTTACATTTAAGCTTACTTCAGATTGTACCTAGACGTAGTATTCAATGTAGGCTTTGTTTACTTCAATAATTGATAATAAAACTTCCATTATTTATATTTTTTCTTTGCATGTATTTCTTGTTTTCTTTTGCTATAGTGTTGGTTTTTTGTTCACTAATATATTTTTTTTTTAAGAAGTCACTAATATATCTTATTTGTATAAACGTGTTATTTTTACATGTTCTAAACATATTCTTAAGACGTACACATCTGTTTTTATTTTATATGGTTAAAAATCAAAATTCACAAATTTTATAAGAACAAAAACTGTTTTTTTTTTTGACAAAAAAAATAATATTTTTTGTCCCTGTAAAAATAGTGAATTTTGAAAGAAACTAAGATAATATAAATTTGAAATTTAATTGTTACTATATAAAAAAAGTTTAATATAATTGTTACTTTTTAATAATCAAGATTATAATTTTATAGTAATAACAAATACTTTTTACGTGATTTCTTCAATTAATTTCCATTATTTAATTATGTCTCTTTGGAATTCCATTACATCCAAAGTTACCAATATAATATATATATATATATATATATGTGTGTCTTTTTTTTCAGGGGCGGAGCTATGGCCCAGTATGCCCGGGCACTTGCCCGGACTCCGTTAAAAAAATTATATATTTTATGGGTTAATTTTGGACAAAATTAAGATTTTTAGGGGTTAATATTAGGCAAAATTGAAATTTTTCGTTCAAAATTGAGATTTTTAGTGTAAAACTGAAACTTTTGTTTAAAATTAAGATTTTGGCCGGAGTTTATAAATTTGCTAGCTTTGCCATTATTTTTTTTAAAATTCCACGTAATGGTGTTGAATTTTAAATTAACAGTGCAGTCAATGAATCATAGATATGCTAATTATAACATATATTATCATATTTATAGATAATCATGAACGACATTGTTTTTTGGAAGGATAATGAGAGGTTGTACCTTCATCTGTATAATTACCCTCATTCATATTAACATTATACTCCTCACAATACTATACAAAAGAGACAAATTCTATAAGATCTCATTTAATGTCTTTTTCCAAATGTTCTCCTCACAATGCTTCTCAAGATTTCACATTTAATTTCTATATTAAAAATGAAACAATTCAAATTCAAATGATAATATTTCAAACATAAAATTATTTATAAAAATAAAATAAAAATCGATTTTGTCTCTTTTGTAGCAAATTTTTAATTTTAAATAAATTTTGATTTTCTTTAATAACAAATTAAATACATCATGAATTTTATTTTTATAATTTCAAGTGATTAATATTGAAAACATAAATAAAAAAATTAAAATATATTCTAAATTTTCCCGAAATTATTTTATATTATTTTTTTGTTATTTATAATTCACAAAAAGAAATTATTTTATTTTTTTTAATATTAATAATTCACAAAATTATTTAAAAATTAATAAAGTTTTCAAAGGTTATTTTAGTTTTGTATTATAAACATTTAATTATTATTAGATTCTTTTCTTCTTTCCAAAGTTTGTTGAAGAATCCTTCAAATAATATAATTTCAAACAAAAAATTATTAATGTACCATAAAAAAAAAATAGATTTTGTTTAAAAGCAAATAAAAAAAATAGATTTTGTTTAAAAGCAAATTTTTATTTTTAAATAAATTTCGATTTCCTTTAATAATAAAATAAATACATAATGAATTTTATTTTTTTAATTTCAAGTGATTAATTTGAAAACATAAATAAATAAAAAATATTAGTCATTAAATAACAAAGGATTCTTATTTTCAAGTTTTTCACTATATACCAAATTAAATTAAATTGAATAACAAAATTAAAAATATACTCTATAAATTTTAACAAGTTTATATTATTATATATAAATTATTTGTAACTTATTTTTTAATATTAATAGAGGGAATTATTTTCTTTTAATCGAAAATCAATTATTTAGAATATTAACATTCAAATAGGGATTTGATTGAACCATCTCAATCATATGAGGTCACAATAACTCTCAAAATTATCAATATTTATATCCGGGATTTTTTCATAATTCATAATTCAATTCATTGACTTTATCTTCTCCAAATTGATGGGAACTAAATTAAAAGACGAGATGTCCGTGTATATACATATTGCAACTATATAATAATATTTAGAAAATACTATTAAAATAATATTAGAATATGCATTTTAAATGTTTTTTTTTCAAATAATAAAATTGCAAACATATAGTTATTACAAATTTCCACTACACCAATAACAGCAAGCGGCGGCGGTTGCAAGGAACAATTAGCGGCGGTTTGTAACCGCCGTTAATTGATTTGTGCGGCGGTTTTGAAGTGTCCCTGGATCCGACGCCACAAAGTTATTAGCGGCGGTTTTGAAGAACCGTTGGTATAACTGCCGCGAACACATTAGCGGCCGTTTTGTAATGTTTGCGGCAGTTCGTAACCGCCGCTAATGGATAGTACGCTGGAATTTTTTTTACTATGTGTGCGACGGTTTGAACCGCCGCTATTGTCTTTTTTTCCAGAATTTTTTTTTCCCGCAAATTTTTTTTGTTTTTTTCCCACAATTTTTTAAAACGCTTTTTTTAGGTTTCCCACATTTTTTTCAACACTTACTTTTAGTTTCCCACAAATTTTTTTAAATTGTTTTTTTTCTTTCCCGCATTTTTCAAAACTTTTTTTTGGTTTCGCACAATTTTTCAAAAAAAAAAAATTCTGCAATGTTTTTAAACACATTGTTTTACTAATCATTTCACCAAAAGACAACATATTAAGAAGTATAACAATATTACATTAAAAAGTTGCATTGTTTTGATTTAAAAGTATCAAACATATGCAGGTGCTTGAGACAAATGTATAACTTATAATTCCATATGATATAGCTAGCTATAACTTGCAAACAAAATTCCATAATTGGCTTAACATTAACATACATAACTTAGAAGCCAATTCATACATTTCTATTTACTATTTGTTCAAGGATAATAACTAAAGAAGGAAGCCATCTCATACTTGTCAACTATTCACAAATCTGCACTGCCAACTCAAGAGAAAGAGTACCATTTACACATTCTTCTAAAAATACCTGCAAGAATCAAACTTCAAATTTAGCAAAATGAAATGCTTTGTGCAACTTTTCAGTCATGGTACTAAGGAAATAAGTAATATTGTCTGGATGAGGCCAAGAATACCTCGGAAAAATAACGCCGACGAAGCTGAAGGAATGTGTATTCTCTTTTGTTCAACATCCTTAACTATATAAAAGCTTTTCAGCAACCAAAGTCTGAGTTTTTGAACACATTCACATGTTACTAATCAGGAAAGCAAGAGTAAATTTTTCTTGGCTTAGCTTTCCTATTGAGAAGCTGCCGATTATAAAATCTAAAGAACACGTCAACCTAGTACTCTTGTAGACACAAATGTGTAATTGACTTACGTGGATGTCATGTACTCTTCATGTACAAAGTAGTCCAGAATGTATAGCTGAAACAAGTGTGCATAAATTAAAAAAAATAATTAAAATAGACATGCATAAAACGAGTTTTTCGATCAACGAAAGAAAGTATGCAAGTTTTTGAGATTACTGCATTGAATAGCTGGAAGAGAATCATTGACTTGCTCAAAGTACCATCTTGAACGCTCTTAGCAAGAACTAATAGATTGATAAGTAGCCACCCCATCATTCCAGCTCTAACAAAGAAAAATCTGCATATTTGATAATTCCATTAGGAGCATAACAGATTGATTTCATATAATTTTCTGCTTTTAAAAGTTAACCATACAATACAATATAAATGTTTCTTGCCTAAGCTTGCTTTATAACATGAGTACAAGTATTTGGTTTTTAAAATAACAACTCAATTTCATTCCTTCAAATGCAAATCAGTGTTATTGATTGTTGAAACTTGAAAGCAAAAAAAATCAACCATGTTAAGCTGCCATAAAATGCCATGGATCCATCCTTCACAAATTGAGGATTTAATTGTATTCCAAACCACCTGTTTAAATAAAAAAAAAAAAAAAAAAAATCAACAAGATTAACCATAAAAACACAATTAGTTGGATTGTAGTCTATCATGACATCCATTACTTATTTATACACAACATCTTCATGTACTTTATAAACAAATTATTTAAAGTGAAAGCATCGTGAAGAGAAGATCTTATTTTCATCTAGTACTAGTATATGGTTCATTTAGTAGTATACAAGGAAAATATTTCTAAATGGAATAAAAATGAAACAAAATATAAATCAGTTTAATCATGTTTAAGCCCAAAAGTGATCAAAATGTCACTACATATTATAAGTATAACCTCTTGAAGACAACAAATTTTGCAGGGAGCCTAGGGCCACAAAAATGCAAGCTTATTACGGTTGAAATGAAGTTTAAGTAGGAACAACATGAAGCATATTAAAATTGAAAAAGAGGGATGAGGTTAACGGAATAAGTCACTGCAATGCATTTTATTTCTGCTATCTCCCTACAACTTCTCAACATATGTTTCCTTAAATTTTTTTCCACTAAAGTAGTCATCAGTTAAAGTAATTTTAACATTCACAACATACCAATCATGTATCAGGTTTCCAGATATATGAGGTTTTAGTGATGAACTTTTACTCTTTGACTTGCAACCGGAAAAATATAGTACCAGGGCCACCTGCCATTATATGCAAGAGATGAACAAAAGTGACAACCGAGAGGGAAGAAAATTTATCATTCTATCCAGAATGATAAAATTAAAACACAAGCTAATTTAAATAAACCATCTTATTCATACTTGCGTGACTAAGATCATACTATCCATTTTCCATTGAAAGCAAACTCAAGTTCAACTGTTTTAGTCTAGGTAGTTTCAAATTGCAATTATGATATCCATTACCAGAACACCATAATAAATAGATAATTGACAAACTAAGGAAACAAAAATGCAAAATATATAGCATACATAATAATCAACAGGTATTGGTGCATCACTAACGAAAGAAGAACTGCAGGAGCACCAAGAGACCTCAATTTCAGGTATTGTTGTGCAGGATGTAACATAGGAGAATCCTGTATAAATAATCTGGCCAGTATTATTTGGCAATCATCGCGTGCTGATGCGAATGACTAAAGATATAAGTGATTTATACAAAAGTACTTACAGAAGTTACTCCCATGAATTTCAATAAAGGTTTTGCTGCAGAAATAAGTAATATTGCCTGGATGGGGCCAACAATACCTCGGAAAAATAACGCCGACGAAGCTGAAGGAATATGCCTTCTCTTTTGTTCAACATCCTTAACTATATGAAAGCTTTCAGCAACCAAATCTGAGTGTTTGAACACATTCACATGTTACTAATCAGGAAAGCAGGAGTAATTTTTCTTGGCTTTAGCTTTCATAATGAGAAGCAATGCTTGACAAACTAATCATGAAAATAGAAGAACGGTGTACTTTTATGTGGTAAACACTCTTTGGTTTCAGTATCCGGAGGTGTCGCAGCTTCTAATTATCCAATCGCACGGTTTCCCCTCACCACACACCTGCTTATGAACGGCTTATATTTCTGCGGCTGATCAAATCTCCTCACCAAAGACCATACCTAGAAACAGAAATATAAAATCAATTAATCAAACATAAACAGAATAAATACATTGCAGAATCATTCATTTAAATCAACATAGTTTCTTCGCATTTTGATGTAGCCGTACAAGGGACACTAAAAAAATAAGTCTTTGAAACACATTCACTTTCTAGTATTCACTAGACCCAAAATTGAGAATGAATGAAAGAAACTAACATAATTACCATTTGAAGCATATTCACTTTCTATTATTCACTGGCCATGCAACTAATAAACAAATTAGCATCATTAGAACATGGACAATTTCTATATTGTTATGAAACAATTTCTATATTATTATGAAACCTGGACAATGGTTGGCATCTAAGCAAGTCACACCAATACCAGCTATTTCAACGTTTTGGTTTAGAGGCAACAAATGAGAGCCAACAGCCAAAGCACAAATTGGAACTCTGATTGTAATAATCGACTCATAATGAGCTAAACAGACTTACACGCTATGTTATCATAAAGTCATGATACATATGAAGTTAAACTTCTAATTTAGAGTTAAATTATATAATGAATACATAGGAAGATTTTCTTACATGGGTTTCTTTCATATTAGCCATGATAAAAGCAAGCTGTTACACCAAGTCCAAACATCTGAGATGGCGTTACACCAAGTCTCACTCCTCGAACATACCCATTAAGAACAATCAACGTATGGGGAATACCTTGCTTTTGGTGGTTCTTTGCATTTTGATCTGCTTTACTCTATATTAGACAACAATCAATAAATCAGAAATCTAAAATTAAGAACAAAGTCTAAAATAATTCAAATTAAATTATTGTTATTACCATAGTGTCCGGATGCAATCTATATTCCAAATGCTTGATATCATTGATTCATTGTAAAAAATCAGCCACCACATCATCAACTCTGCTATGTATCCACCATTTATAATAGATTAGAGTGAGTGTAGGGTATAAACACTTAATTATTGTTAGGGTGTGTACTACATAGTCAGTGCAGTGTATATGACAGAGTATGCATATTATACTTTTTTTACAAGATTCTACTACCTTTATGAAAAACTGGACTTTCTACAAAATATACTCTAAATATTCCTATTTATATGACCTTTTAAAGAAATTCTCTAGCATAGTTATGCCTAACGGGTCCTAATGCTGAAGTTTGATTTTGCATCTTCTCTAGCATGCTATGAATATTCCTATTTAAATGACCTTTGTGACGATTCATACATATTCAAGTATCATATCAAATTGATTTTGGATTCAAAACATACAACAAACCAATAAATAAATTTCAGATACCTAATTGGGGAAGATGAATCTAAATGTTGAAATACAAGCTTGAGAGATTGAAGATGACTCTGAATGTTGAAATTCATGCTTGAGAGATTGAAGATGAATCTGAAGGTTGAACGAAACTAGAGAGATTGAATAACGAATTTGAAGATGAATCTAAAAGGGATTAGGGATTGAACGAACCTGAAGCTTGAGAGTTTAGGTATTGAATAAAGCTTGAAGACAAAGCTGAATCTGAAGTTTGAAGTTTGAGAGTGTTTGATTCTCTTCATATTCACGCTGTTGGGTTGAAAAATTTGGGAAAATAATTTGCCAAAATCTCTTTTCTCGACCTGCAGAACATTGGTGTTGATACCAAACCCCAATCTCTTTTCTCGACCTATATGAGATTAAAAAGTGTTTGTTTGATATTAAGAATGCAGCAGCGGCTAGGAACCGCCGGAGTAACCGCCGGTCAAGGGAAAAGCGGCGGCGGTTACTATTCACCCGCCTCAAAGTGACCGTCGCTATATTATGTTTTTCTTCTAGTGTTCGATTAAAAGAAATTTCTAATTTTTAAAAAAATTTCGATTTTGCTAAAGTCAAAATTTCGATTTTTAAAAAAATAAAAACGTATATAATTTTGTTGAAGAATCTTTACAATTTATTAATAATTAATAATATGAGAATATGTCTTTTATATGCAAATAACTATTTTTTGGTCAAACAAATCAAATATATCATTAAATGCCATATAAAAACAAATCAAATATGTCATAACAAAATGAACATATAAAAACATATTAGTTTTTAACAAAAAAAACATATATAATTATATTTAGAAAATACTATTAATTGCCGAAATAAATTGATTATAAATTATATAAGTTAGTATATTAATTATATTTAAAAATTACAAATCATTTAGAAATATGAATAATAAAACAATATCAATAAAAAAATTATTTATAATTTATGAATGATTAAAATAATATTGAATTGTTGAAGAATCTTTACAATTTATTAATAATATGTGAATATGGCTTTTATATGCAAAACACTAATTATGGTCAAACTAATTATGAGAATAACACTAATTTTTGGGTATAGTCAATTCACACGATTTTTCACATTAAACCAAAGATTGTATTACTCTCACAAAAATGTAAGAAGTGTACTATAAAAAGGCCACTAGCCAACCAACATTTTTACACTGGCCATCAATTTTAAGTGTCTCTTTTTCTTTTTTTATTTTCCTTTTGCACTAGGTCATTATTTAGTTTATTGTTTCCGAGTTTTAATAGTTTTTTTATCTATATTTGTGTATTCTTTTCTTATTTTCCTTTTGCACTAGGTCATTATTTAGTTTATTGTTTCCGAGTTTTAATAGTTTTTTTTATCTATATTTGTGTATTCTTTTTAATTTATTTTATATTTTTATAGAATCTCCACACTTGAGCGAATTTGAATATATATTACATGTAGTGCGATGTTAATGTCTAAGATTATTTATAAAAAAATATATATTTAACATTGTAGTTACAAATGAATTTGTTCATTTTCTTTACAGGTTGAGGTTTTTATATGTGGTGAAGAAGCTTTAAATTGTGCACGTCAGTGGTTGATTAAGTTTGAGGTTGAAAGTATCATAATTTTCCAGATTCATAATATATATTTACTATCAATTGTTTTCTTTCTTTCTTTGATTTGAGTTTTTTGTATTTTCTTTTTGTTTTTTTTTTTGGTTTTGAGCACTCTTGTGTTTATGAATCTCTTAGTGATAAATATATATATATTATTTTGTTTTATTTTATTTTTATTTAAAATTAACATCATAGTTTTCAAGGTGAAAAGAGTTAGGTTTATATTTGTAGAAAGCAAATAAATAAAGAGTTTAATTGATATGCACTGACGGTGTAAAATAATTTTACACGATCATCCAATTAGAAACCACAAATCTTCCATGTCATATCAAGAAAGTGGGATAAAGTGGGGTGATGTGGCACAATACATGGTTGTCATTAGTTGACAGTGTAAAATTATTTTACACTGTCAGTGCATATAAATTAAATCCATAAATAAATATCATGTACATTTCTTTAATCATTGATCCCCCACTTTTATGGTTTATATGAAATTTATGAATTAATTCTTGCATTTTGCCTGTTGCTGCTTGTGCTGTGCCATTCTTCAATTGCTCTCTTTTCTCTTTCATATATATTTCAAGACTTATGTTTTTTTTAATTTAATTTATTTTTAATAACAAGTTTGGCTTTTATTAAAATGTTATGATCAAATGACACTAAGTGTCAAAATTACACGGACACCAAATTTAAACTTTTAATTTCATTTAATTTAAAGATTCACATCTATACATTTATGAGTCACATAATTGTGATTTTTATTATTCTATGATTTTTACCAATAATAAAATAATTAACTGTGATCTTTACCGATAAGATAATGTTTGATTTTAGATCTTTTATTTTGTCTGTTTCCCTCTTAAAGTTGCTATGCTTCTATGAATTTATAGGACTATTGTCATGAGCTTGAGAAGATATCACGAGTATGCCCAGAGAGCTGTTGATGACAATATGGATGTTAAATAACTTTTTTTTTTGTCAATTTTCATGATTACAAATTTTCCCTTTAAAATAAATAATAATTTGTTATCTGAAACTAAAAATAAGCCCACACATGCAAATCTAGAGACAAATTCAACAATATATTTGCTCTCTGGGGTGATTTTCCAAATTAATTCATGAATTGGTGACAAGTAAGAAAAACTATTTAATCTTTTACAGAAAAAACAAGAAGAAAAAAAACACATTTAAACTAATGTTTTAAATAATTTTATATAATGAAGGTACACATGTTCGTTCATCTTCAAATTCAATAAAAGTGTGATTGGGAGCGAGACTAAGAAAACATAAGAGAAAATAAAGAGTATTATTTTATTGGTGAATATAATGATTTGGATCGGCAAATAAAAAATCATGATTTGGTGAAAATCCGAATTAAGATTATCATGTGAGTTAAGTGAATAATTTTTTTGAATCTTTAAATTTAATAAAATTATTGGTTTTAATTTATAAGTGTCATTTGATCCTAACTCATTTTAAAAAACTACAATTATATTTCTTCAAAAAAAAAAAAACTACAATTATATTGGTTGGTAAAATATTAACATTCAATTATTTCTATAAAAAAAAAACTTTGAATCAATTATCAATTAATTTAAACAACCATATCATTTCCATATATTCAGGGCACCATTTCATCTCCATCCACTACATTTTTGTATTTAAATCATTACCGATAAAAATTAGCCACCACAAAAAAATTGTATTTTAAATTACTCCTTAACAAAGGGAGAGAAGATCTCTCAATTCTGAAAGGAAATAGCTTAATTAATAATTGAGATATAAAAATTGAGAAAAGCAAAATTGAGAAGATCTGTTCTCTAAAATAGGAGTATACAAAGAGTAAATGTTAACATTTTGCTCTCTCATTACATATTTAAAAAGTGAGTTAGATGCATGAATCATAATTAAATATTTTCTTTTTTAAATTATTAAGATGTGCCTTAATTTTTCCCTTAATTTAATATTTTTTCTTAACTAAAAAAAACATCACAATAACATAGGATTTGGTCTTATTTGCTAATTACATGCATAAATGTTTATAATTTATATGGGGTAATAGCACAATAACGTAGGATTTGATCTTATTTGCTCTCTCATTTTTATTTTTTAAATTTAAGTTTAATTCAACATTTGGTCTTTTATATGTTTATTTTAGATTTCAACTTAGTCAGTTATGTTTTAAAAGTTTCAATTTGGTCCATTATGTTTATTTTAGGTGTCAATTTGGTCTTTTCCGTCAGTTTTTTCATTAACACCGTTTAATTTGGACACATGTCAAGGTGTCCAGGTGTCCACGTAAGCAAATTGTTTGCCACATGTGACAAAACTCACAGAAATGACTAAATTAAAATCTAAAATAAAAATAAGGAACCAAATTGAAACTTTTAAAACATGAGGGATCAAATTGAAACTTTTAAAACATAAGAGATCAAATTAAAATCTAAAATAAACATACGGGACCAAATGTTGAATTAAGCCATTATATGTGGTAATTTTTTTAGTTTATTTTTGTTTGACTTTTTCTTTTTATTTATTTGAGGCCAATTTTTTTTTTGTTAATATATATAGTAATGCAAGGGCCTATGTTTTTTTAAATAAATTTTATGGGGTTTTATTTTTTTTCAAGGGCATTAATGATTAATTTATACGATTAATTAAATGATATAATTTGTTTACACAGTTTCTTTAGATTATTTTTTTATTATGTTAACATGTGTCTTTCGAGCACACGTTAAGAATTTAAATATTAAAATATTCTATTAACATTTTGTGCATTTAATTTATGAAAAAATTAAAAGTTGAATTAACTATACATATTTAAATAAATAATTTCTTTATTAAAATCATTAACATGTATCTTTTTATACATGTACCCTATGGCTACATGTTAGTATTTTTTTTATTTCATAGTTATTTTACTTTAGATGTGCCTTAAGAGAACATGCGAATATTTTCCAATTTTTTTATAGTTATTTTACAATAGATATGACGGAATTAATATAATATTTTTTGTTTGCTTGAGTTTTTTAAAATATTTATACAAGAGTGTATATTTTTACGCATATATTGATATATGGGGTCTATTTTTTATATTTTTACACACACACACACACACATGTGACCTATTTTTTATATAATTTATATGAGGAATATATTTATATTTATATATTAATATCATAACCTATTTTTATTTTGTATTTTATATGAGTCTTTTTTTTTTATATAATTTATACATGATTGATATTTTTACTCATATATTAATATGGAGCTATACTTACCTCGCTGTCAAGCTTTGGAATATCAAGACCTCATTTCTCTGACAATCAGAGGGTTAATGCCAAACAAAAATATTTATATGAGGACTATTGATATGATATTTAATAATTTATATGATGTTCTATATTTATTTTATTTGGAGGATATTGATGTAAAAATTAATTAATATAAGATATATGCAAATAATTTCTTTAAGTTAATTTCGTTTCATATTTATTTTACTATAGATATTATGAGATTAATTTAACTTTTATATTTTGTAATTTACATGGGCACTATATCTATATTTATATATTAATATGATGGACTATTTTTATTTTGTAACTTATATGATTTTTTAAAAAAATTTATATGGCATCTATATTTTTACTCATATGATAATACATATGTTATTTTATATAATTTATACGGAGTCCATATTGATATTATTAAGAGAGTATATATATGTACTATTAATTTATATAAGCTATATCGGGGCCTAATTTTTTTTTCATATTTATTTTATCATTAACATTATGAAATTAATTTTAATTATAATTTTTTGTATTTAATACTAGGCCTTTTTGTTTTGTAATTTACATGGGACTATTTTATTCGTAACTCATAATGAGTTTTTATTTATACTGATATGTTAATATGAGAACATTTTTTGTAATTTATATGGGATCATATAGTTTTACACGTATATTAATATGACACTTATATTTTTATTCATAAGACTTATATTGGTAATATGAGGGCCTATTTATTTGGTAATTTATATTATCTAAAGTTTTGATGTTGTCATTGAACTTTTAAATTGTGAGCTTAAATCAAGTGAGATTATTACAATTTACTTATATGGTTTTTTATGTTTTTGGTTCTATTTTATTATAACATTTTCTAATACTCTCTCTACATGCGCAATGCAATCGTAATACGGCTCGCCACACAATTTTTGTTGCATAGCACGTAATTTTTATCAGTAATTATTAATATTATTCACTTTAGAGAAATTAGATCCTAAGACTGATATTAAAATTTGATTATTTCATGTGAAAATTATTAATTTATGTTTTTAATTTTATTATCCGCGCTTTTATAGTTCAAAATAATATATATTTCTATTTCTATGAGGAAAAATTAACCATAAATTAAATTGATTCAAACCATAAATTTATCATTTTTAAAATATTCATTAAATTAATTTAAAATAAATTAATGACATATAAATAACACAATATTTGTTAAGTTTGTCAAAACAATTAAATGGTATGAAGATATATAGTCAAAATCAGACTGAACTGGTCGATCTGACGGGTTGATTTGGGTCTATATCTGATTTAAATTGGGATGAAAACTGACACATTGTACAATTTGAAAATTGGGGCAACTAAAAACAACCGGCTGTTTGGTTTACGTCTTTTAATTTTATATTTTTCCTTTTTTTGTCCTAATAAAATTTTAGATTATAAAAAATTTAATTTCAAAATAAAGAATAATAATATATAAATAACACAGTATTTGTTAAATTTATTTCTAAAAATTAATTGGACGAATTTTAAACCCGTGCTTGGCACGGGTCTCACACTAGTTTATGTTAATTTTATCTGATGGAATGGCAATTAATTAACTAAACCGTTGAGGGCATGACCCTCTCATTGGGTTTCAGTTCACCGAATGGCTAAACCCATTATGGTTCTTTCAAAAAAAAGTTCAATCACATAATTGATTAACAATTATTGGTTAATAACAAAAAAAAAAAATCATATTGATAATAATTTTGAATAAATTCATTATTATCGATCCATCATAGATTAATTAACACAATTAATATTGGTGACCACTCCGGTACACATATTATGTGGCGGTGTATCGGTACATTACTGATATGAATTATTATGATTGGGTTACATAAAGGGAAATTCTTTGGTAATTGTTGACATGGTTGACAAATGGCAAGTAATAAATGCAGATTTTGTTTCTTTTATTGATTTTCTATTTTAAACGCTACTTTTTAATATTTGCAAATCTTTTAACGTTTTTTTTTTCTTTTAACAAGATTCAAATAGTTTTTTTGGTAGAAAAATATTGTAATTCATAAATTATTAAAATGTGAATCCTTAATTTTTTTACCGTTTGATTAAAATATTCACCCTTATAGCACCAAAAATAAAATATTGTTCGCCCTTATGTATCCTTCAAATATTTTAATTTTTTTCTTTTTTTTTTTTTTGGTACTCTTCAAATATTTTAATTTTTAAGTTAATAAAATGTGTATACTTATGTAGCCTTCAAAAAAAAAAAATTTAATTTAGAGAGGTAGTATTTTTGAAGAAAATCAAAGTAGAAAGATCTTGTTGATTTCTATTTACAAGAGAAGTATTTGTGAAGAAAATCGAAGTTGAAGATCTTGTTGATTTTTGTTTAGAAGAGTAGTATTTTTGAAGAAAATCAAGTTGAAAGATCGTGTTTTCCAACTCACTGTGCGCGACGACGGAATTATGTTAGGGAAGATTCAGTTTACACTCAATTTTTTTTTATTAACAATCTACAACAAAAGATTAATATATAAAATAATAACAAACAATTTCAATTAACAAAAGGATCACTAGTCTTGTTGGTATGTTGAATGCTTTGCTAAAGGTCATGGGTTCAATTCTCTAATTGGTAAATTTTTATATTTGACCTTTATTTTAATATATTTTTAATATTTACAAAATAATTTTTTAAGGGCAAGTTTGAATTAACTTATTTTTGAACTTATAAAAAATGACTTATGCAAGTAAATAATGAATAAATCTCATCGGTTAATTTTTATATTTTACATTTTTTTTAATAAATTTCTAATCTTTACACAATGATCTTTTAAGGGTATGTTTGGATTAACTTATTTTTGAACTTATAAAAAATAACTTATGCAAGTAAATAATGATTAAATATTAACTAATTGAACTAACAGTTACTGAATAATCCTTCACTAACCAAATTCTATTTTTTTAGCTTATAGTTATCTCAAACAATTAACTTATTTCTGATAATCTAATGGTAACTGAACTTTTTAATTAAGAATCTTAATTCCTATGAAAGGATAATTAAGTCTCAACTAATTCTACCGATCGTGATTTCTCAAAACAATAGTTTTCCCGATTGTGCCAAAGGAAACCAAATTTTCTCTCAAACAATTCAATACCACTTAATTGGAATGACGCACATACTCAAAAACCTAGTTATCGGAAACAAATTACTAAGTCTCTACCAATTCTCCCGATAATAATCAACGAAATAAATTGACCAAATTAAATAGAAAACACTTTACAGTTTAAATGTCGACAATCTAACAGTTCAACGTCAACTAATTAGATTAATTACGACTATGAGAATCAACTAATTTTCTCAATTGTGACTATGAGAATCAATTCATCTCCGTTATTCTACTCTACTTGACCTAATTGGAATAATAAACACTTAAGAAGCTGAATTTCAACAGTCTAATGGTTCAATCTAGTTATTATGAAATTATTGTTAACTCAAAAACCAACTAGATTGAAATGGATTAAGATCAAATATCATCAGTCTAACTGTTCAACTTGACCAAATTGAAATGAGAAACACTTAAGAATTCAAATTTCGACAATCAAACAATTAAGCCTGAACTCGCTATATTAAATATGAAACTAGTTCACAAGAAAACACTACTAGAAAATTTTAAATACCGACGGACAAAATCTGTCTCTAAAATGCAAATATTCCATCACTAAGCAGGTTAGAGACGAATTTGATCCCGTCGGTAATTTCCTCGTCTCTAAACTATTAGAGACAGACAAAATCTATCTCTAAAATGAAAATATCTATCTCTAAAATAAAAATATATGTCTCTAACTGTTTTTTTCTGTCTCTAATTCCATCTCTATTAGAGACGAAATATATTTTGTCTCTAATTCTGTCGGTATTTCAACTTTTTCTAATAGTGAAACCTAGTTAAATCTCAAGTAATAATGTCAATTGTGACTAAAGAAATAAAAAATTCTAGATCAAACCCTAATAATGCTCTATGCATATTTGCAAAATAATCATAAATACACATCAACTTAATAACATGACTAAAATTGCTGCATAAAAATTTAGTACGAATGAAAAAACTTAAGAAGATGAGAAATTAAATTTAGTACTTTTGCAGAGATAAAACACTTATTTAACTCTATAAAATATTACGAATCACTAAAAATTAACAATATTATGATAAAATATATACACATATTAATTTATTTTTTTAAATGTACAAACAAATAAATTTATGGTTAAATGGTAAATAAATTTTAAACTTTTTAAACTAATAATATTTAAAAAATAAATTTGAAGGATAGATAAGGATACACATTTTATTGACTTAAAAATTAAAATATTTGAAGAGTACCAAAAAAAAAAAGAATTCAAATATTTGAAGGACACATAAGGGCGAACAATATTTTATTTTTAGTGCTATAACCGTGAATATTTTAATCAAACGGTAAAAAAATTAAGGATTCACATTTTAATAATTTATGAATTACAATATTTTTCTACAAAAAAACTATTTGTATTTTGTTAAAAAAAAAACTAGTTTAAAAAATTTGATTGATGCTATGATTTATTGTGGAACATTAGTGGTGGCTATATTTATGTCAAGGATACATTTGCAAATATTAAAAAGTAGCGTTTAAAATAAAAAATCAATAAAAGAAACAAAATCTGCATTTATTACTTGCCATTTGTTAACCATGTCAACAATGTACCGATACATCACCACATAATATGTGTACCAAAGAATTTCCCATTAATATTAGAGTGCATGAATCACAAAACAAACTTCACATTTGAGCTAGGAAATTTATTTTAAAAGGGTATGTGAACATTTAGAGTGCATAAAAAGATTTCGTATAATATCTAACTATTTTGTTTTCCCACAAACAATTAAATATTAAATAATTAATATATATAAAAATATTTGGATAAAACATACATATAATGGTAAGTATGGTTCATGAAAAAGGGTTTGGGTTTGCTCCATTTACTACTCATCCATTTGTTGTTCATTTATGAGAGAGATAGACACAAATGAAGATTAGTGGGACCCATTAAAAGTGGACCCCACCAATTAGTGGATCCCACTAATATTCATTTGTGTCTATCTCTCTCATAAATGGACAACAAATGGATGAGTAGTAAATTGAGCAAACTCAAACTCCATAAAAAGGAAACAAGTAAATAGGAGTCTGGGTACGCTCCATTTTCCTTCTATCCATTTATTCTGGTCCATCCGTTAGATCAATAACACATGGCAAATTATAATCCAGGGGACAAAATTGAATGATTAAAATAAGTGTTTATTTAATAAAAAAATTATTAAAACAAAAGAACCCGCGTCTTTCTTTCTTCTGCAGTGCGTCTTTCTTTCTTCAGCAACAATGAAAAAAGAAAAACGCACTGCAGAAGAAAGAAAAAAAATAAAGACGCGGATTCTTTTGTTTTAATTATTTTTTATTAAATAAACACTTATTTTAAGCATTCAATTAAGCTATTCACACTTTTAGCATTTTAAACCTAACAAGAACTTGTAAAACCTAACAAAGAATAACTAAATTGGAAGCACACACTAAGATTAAACATCAAATCACAGTCTTCATTTGGAGTCGGCCGATTTGCACCTTGAACTCATATGAAAAAGTTGTATAAATCTGGCAACACGTAATTGTAAACATATTATACCTGGTACAAGATTTAAAGTATTACAGCACGAGCATCGCACGCTAGTAGCTCCACGAGAGTACATTAGCAATGTCCTACAGCCTCCACAATAAGAGTTTGGGTTTGCTCCATTTACTACTCATCCATTTGTTGTCCATTTATGAGAGATAGACACAAATGAATATTAGTGGGATCCACTAATTGGTGGGGTCCACTTTTAATGGGTCCCACTAATATTCATTTGTGTCTATCTCTCTCATAAATGGACAACAAATGGATGAGTAGTAAATGGAGCAAACCCAAACCCCCACAATAAAGTTGTGACATATCCATACCTGCGGGCACATGACGAAAATTAAGATCTCTGGATGTAACCATCTAATTTAAATCCAAAAACAAATGAACATTTAATCTAGCTAGTTGCATAGGATCACAACATGGTTACCAAACTCTAGATCCAATAATATGGAATAACAATGGTCAATATAGGACCACAATATGGTTGCCAAACTCTAGATCCTGCTTTGGTTTAAACAAGGGAACTGAATACGAAAATCGCAACATAAAAATTGATATCCTACCTTCGATGCATGTAACACACACATAAGGTTGTAGATCCAATTACTCTAAGAGTAAATCTTCAGTTTAATGTATAATATGCTTTTTAAAATTGAAGTAAATATCAAGTGCAAAATTAATGTCTACAAAGAGTTGTCAGGCAGAGCAAGTACAAATATATCTCATTTAACATATTCTACACCAAAAAGCATATTTAGAACAATGACATGGCTATAGAAGTATATGTATAACAACAACATGGCTACATGCTACACTAGTTTTACATCGGCAATGCGGAACTACAACAACAATTGAACTATTTTATAGTATTCAAGTCCAGTTCTGTACAAAAATGGTATTATTGGGTTATGTTTTCCTTTGGAAGAACCAACAAAAAAAGTGACTTCAATTACTGCAACAGCTAGGAACTTACAACTTAATCGAAGTGTGAAACAAAAAATTAACTAAACATACTAAGCACGGAGCAAGAAAGTTTCTCAAATTCTGAAACCTTGATAAGAGAGACAAGAAAAGAGAACATATAATGTGGCTCCTCTAGGGTAAAGCAAGAGGTTCCGACACCCACAACACATAATGTGGCTCCGCATAGCTGCAAAGTTAAACAACACCGCCCTCAACCATAATGAAAGAGAACAAAAAACAACACTTTCATTTAAGAACATGATGGTGAAAAATTACACAAAGGCCACCATTCAGCTCTATAAGTATGAGGCATTAGTTTCATTTGAAGATGAGGAGGGGCATAGATTAGTATTGAGTATAGAACCTGGTAATAAAATGGAGGTTATTGTTGTTTTTTAGAACACTTTCATTGTGAAGAAGACAACAATATATCTCATATATGATGAACCAATTGACGAAACCATGGAGCAAAGCAATGGTGTAGATGAATGCGCATTGGTGGATTGATCAATTTTAGTGTCAGGCAAAATGAAAAGCATGCTCAAACATAATTTGTAGGGGCAAATCCGTCAGCTAAGCGTTTTTTAAAATTTTTGGTTTTAGTCCCCCGTTTGCCACCTAAGCGTTTTTTTAACGGAATTGGACGGCAGGGACTAAAATCAAAAAAATTAACACATTGAAGGACTAATTTACAACAAAAAAACTTACAGGGACTAAAATCAAAAAGTTGAGAACATACAGAGACTGAAATGATATTTAAGCCTTTTGAATTTTATGCACTTTTGACTCCAAATTTTTTAATTGTGCGATTTTGATCCATTCCTAGTTGTTCAGTTTTTAGGTTTTCTAATTTTGATTTTGTTCTCTCTCTTCAATTAGCTACTCCAAGATGTGTCCTTCTGATACCAAGAACGAAGAGCTAGGTAAATTTTGATCCTTGTTCCAAAATGTAAATTTTTAGGTTTTCTAATCTTGATTTGGAAGTGCTAGAATTTATTTCTTATTATTTGTGTGAATTTTACTTGTTGTGTATGCTATGTTGAATTAGCATCAACAAAGTAGTTACGTGACTATAAAAATTGGAAGCTTTTCTTTCCATTTAGGGATAGATGGTTCAGTGTAGTCTTTGCTCCATAAGCATAATGTGAAGGTCACTTTAATTAGGTTGCCTTTTTAGTATTCATTTAACTCTATGCTACATTAATTATGTTACATTTTTGTGATTAGAAAACCAGATTCAAGCCATTTACCTACTAAAAGACATAGAGAAAGAAAGAAGAGGGAAAATCTTTGACCCCTTCTTTTTGGAGAAAAAGATGTGTTGATTTTTCTAATGATGATGGTAAGAAAAATTCACTTGTTTGCTAGAGATGAAAACATAAATAGTCCAAAAAAGGTGCGGCCACAACCGAAGAACACCATTGTCTTCTCGAAGAGCGTAAATAGTTGGAGAACAGACTTTGAGGGGGAAACAGATTTCATGCTATAAATTTACACACAGTTTTCACGTAGTTTTGATTTTGGACCGTCCGATTAAAAATTTGTGGTCAAGATTAATTTTTATATAAAACAAATAAAATAGATTAGAACCGTCTAATTTGTTTTGTGTGGCTGTGAGAAAACGTGTTGATGCTGTCAAAATATAGAACATGTTGTCAAAACAAAAAGAAATGACATAAGCAAAATGATAACATGCTCTCAAAAGCTTTTGTATGCAGCCTTGTATCTTTACACTCTCAATGATTTACTTTCATGTTTGACCCTCATTCATGTTTAGGTGACCCTGCATTTAGGAGTGTATATGGATTGGACAAATCCGGTCGATCCGGTCAAACCCACTCAATTCAACCCAAAAATATGGGTTGGGTCGGGTAAGTGGGTGGATATGGATTTCAAAAATGAAAAATCCAAAAAATAAATCGGGTTACTAGTAAAACTGGGTCCAACCCAAAAAACTCACTGACCCACTAGTGCTATATTTTTTAAAATATTTTTTTATGAAATACTAAAGATTTTGTCATTTCATCATTAAATATTTTTATATTGAAAATAAATTATACTATTTTTTAAGAAAACGAAAATATTAAATAATTTTTATAAACAAATATGATAATCTATCACACTATTTTAAAACATATTAAAAGATTGAAGAATTTTTATACATAAATATGATGATTCATCGTTTAATCATTTGATATTAAAAAACGCAAAAAAAAAAATCATTTGGATAGCATATTATCCAATCCATAAATTAGTGGGTTTACCCAAAAAATGAGTGATTATTTTTCTATAGTGAAAAAAAGTTACATTATTTTCAAAAAATTATAATGGTTGAATTTTTCTTAAGAAAAAATATGCTTACTATTTATAACGCTTAATATTTAAAATCACGTAAACTACTCTCTGTCTTTTGTTAGTTTTGTTAAATTTTGTGATTGTGTTTAGTTTGATCTACTTGAATAATAATTCAAAATCTCAATGTTTTTGTTTTGTTAATTCAAAAGTTTAATTTCATATTTGAACATAAATCTTTTTTTTTTCTTTTCTTTTTTGACAAAGAGCGTAAATCTTTTTAAAATACATATAATATCATATTAGTAATAAATAATTTTTTTAATTAAAATAAATTTAGAGAGACACTTAATTTTTTAATAACAACATGTATTAATAATTAGAGGGGTAACAATTTTTGACATATTTTATAAAGATTCAATATTTTTTGTGTGAGCTAATAAGATTTAATATTCGGTCTATCTTATATATAAATCAATTATATCAATTATTTAAATAAATATCCCAAAAGTGAATTTTTGCTTAGAGCAACCAGCAGTGAACAATGTCTCTTATTTTATGCATGTGTGCGGAAGTAAGAATAGAAAGAAAAAAAAAAAACATACAAAAGAATAAAAGAAAACACGTAGAGACGAAACACATAAGTAATTAGATTTTGATAAAATAATAGAACATTACAAATTTTTATGCAATTATTCTTATATAATATATAAATCATTTGATAAATAATAGATATTATCTTCCAACCTTATTTATAAGCAAAAATTACTTTTTATATTCATTAAACAACTGATGTATATAAATGAATCTAAAAAGTAACTTTTGTTTATAAATAAGGCCGGAAGAAGTATATGCATCTAATAAGGTTTTTCAATAAATAAGATATTATTTAATAACTAATATATAAATAGGTGTAATAAAGGGCTTCTTAAAAATAAGACATTATTTAATACTCTTAAATAATAGATACATAAATGTAACAAGGGTTTCGTAAAAATAAGATAACTTACGATACAATAACTTTATATTTCAATCATATACAATATTCATTCTTACATGACATACATGATTTAAAGAGTCATATTCAATGCATGAAAAAAAAGGATGATATTGTTCTTTACAAGATACATCGTGGGTATATAGTTGTTAGAAAAATTATGACTTTTCAACCAACAACAACAACAACAATATTTGTTATTGACATGCATGACTATTGTCATATTTAATTTATGAGAACGAAAGAAAATTAATTTAGTGTAAATTATGTTTTTCATTTTGCAATTGAATTTTTTTTATGCAATTTACCGTAAATTATCTAATATTTAGTTTTGAACTTAAAATTAATAATATATTAATTTTTTACCTTTTTCAATTAGTATGTATAACGCTTAAAATATTTATAACGCTTTTTTAATTAATAATATGGATTCACTTGAGCAACCATTTTTGTTGAGCTGATGATTCGTCATTTAGATATTATATTTAATATAAAAAATAGAAAAATAATTTGGGTAACTCACTGCCCAATCCAACCCGGAAATTAGTGAATTATCCAATCCGGCCCAATGTTATGATGGTTGGTTACTTTATTAGACTCAATCTGGAGTACTCTATATGGTTCGGATTTTGGTTTTGGTCAAATCCAACCCAAACCGGCCCACGTACACCCCTACATGCATTAAAGAAACAAAGTATACAGTATCAGCAAAACTAATTAATAAAACACAAACTATTAAGTATTATAGACCAAGTGATCTTACCATTAATAATCTAGTGAAACTAAATTGATTTCCAGCTGTTTGAGATAAGTCATGTGATTGATGTGCAACACTTGATATTTGAAAGTCCATCTGGCTTGAAGATTGAATATCCTTCAATGAATTTAAAAATTAATACACAATAAAGTATTTTTTTGAAAGAAAAATCATTACAACACTAAACTTATATTCCCTTGATTGATGACATGAAGAAGGTTGCACAGTCGAAGCTCTTCTAATGGGTTTATGCTGGCGTTCGATCCAACTCTTTAATCGCCTTTGTCTCCTTAAACCAGGCCGTATCTTGAACCCTGTTGCTGTTGTCGCAAGTGTTGTGGTCATTGTTGGAACATTACTTTCATCATTGACACCACCTTCATCATTGACCATTGCATTTTGTTTTAGTCGAACCTCCATCACCTTTTTACACAAGTCATGTATTGCTGTATCTGCAAGTTCATATAATGTAGGACATGTAGATACACCAGCTGCCAATTTGATCATTGTGGAGCAAAGTTGCCTATATCGCTGTGTTATAGCTAATTTGGGATCCTCCACAACCTCATTCCTTCTTGTATCATGTATAATACTACTGCGTGCATCCCTTGTCCACCTCTTTAGGATGTATTGCTCAGCGACAAGTTTAACATCATTTGCCTCAAAGACCTTTAATGCATGGCAACAAAGTATTCCAAAAGTCTCAAATTTTTTACAACTACATGATATAGATGATTGTACAGGATCAAATATAACTCTCCATGATCGGTGCATTTTGATGCACGTTCTTCCATGTTTGTACTTAAGCATTTCTTCGATTTGCTTTGCTTATTTTTATGTTTTAATGTGTTTTCATAATTTATTTTAATTTTGCACTTAATTGTTTTTCGTATTATTTTTCCAGCATTAGCAGTCTGCACGAATAAATTCATAACTGGAGCTTCGAGTATCGGATTGCAGCACGGTCAGTTGCTTTGGAAAGCTAAGAGACAAAGCTACATCATTTATGTTCAGTGGAGAAGCTGTTTCAGACTGCAACAGTCCTTAATAATTCGTTGAAAGTGCCAGACTTAATGACCTAAGTGGAACTTTAATTTTGGCCTTTTGTAATTCTTCCATAACTTTTGGAGTTCAATTTTCCTCCTATAAATTAAACCCAAATCAGAATTGTATGGATACATTCTGCAGAACACTATTCACAATTTGAGAAAGACAATTTTCATGGAGAACTAATCCAAGGCAATTTCTACCGATCATAGGTTCCATCATGCTTTGAGGTTATAATAATTTCAATCAAGTTTCTATTCCTTTCAATGTTATTATGTGATTATTGTTTGCTTAATTCAGTCATCATATAGTAGTATTGATTCAATTTGATTGTTGTATTGTTCCTATTTCGTGATCACGTTAGCGTAGCTTCTTCGTTATCGTGTTTGATTAATTCGCGAAGAGATTGAATTAAATCCGTTTGCTTAATTCGGATAATAGGAACTTACATCGCATAAAACCATTTGCGCTTGTTAGTGAGTTTTATAATCGAATAGGAATAGATAGGAGATTGGAATCATAATCAGTGATAAGTCGGAACCGAGATTGGTGGATTAGCCGCTTCAGCTTATTTTATAATTATTTATTTTTAATCATTTTTCTAATTTGAAATCGAAAACCCCCCATAATTTACAGTTTTTCTTATTGATTCTATTATTGCTAAACCTATCGGGAGTCCTTGTGAGACGATACTCGAGTGCCGCTTTTCCTAAACTACATTTTTAAAAACTCGTTTTTGACCCGTGTGCGACAGCGGATCAAATTGGCGCCGCTGCCGGGGACTTCTGATTAGAATTAGCAAAATTAAGAACCAACTAACATTACTAACATTCTCTCTTGAGTTTTTCCTTTGTTTCAGGTTCTGACATTGAATTTTGCATTGAAGCTGAAAAAAATCGGGTTTCTATTTAACAGCTCAGATGTGTTCGAAACTTGGTCACTTTTAATTTTTTTTGATATATTTAAAAAATCCAAAAAAAGAAAATTCTTAGATATGTTTGATATTTAGAGATTTTAGGTGGTATTTTTTTTTTTAGATCTTATTTGACACGAGTTTTCATTTTTCTCTTTATTGTTACTTCTTGAAACTTAAAAAAAATGGGAGACTCATTGGATCAGTTGGCTTATCTTGTCAATTTGATGGAAGCAAGAGAACAACATGCAAGCTTTCAAAATCATATTCCACTTGCAATTTGTAATTTTTGTTCTTCAAATTTTCATGGTAAGGATGCATGTCCCATGTTGTTAGATACTAAATTTTGTGGTGAGACCCAAATTGCAGGTGATCCTCGAGGACAATACTATTGGGAACAAAATTCATATCTTGAAAAGCAGCCTATTTGGTCACATCCACAGTTTCAGCAAAATCATTCATTGGTGGTTGAGCCACAACCTAGTTTGGAAGAAATGATAAAGCAGATGAATGAATATAATAAGCAAATGGATGAATGGATGCAATCCTCTCTTCAAAGTTTAGCAGTCCAAGTTGAGCAAATAGTCTCAAATGCCAATCAAATTCGGGAGAACAAGATATTGCATGATGATGTACAACCTCTTGCACTATTAGAGGTAATGCAATGTGATAGTCTTGATGAATCTCAAGGTGAGTCTATTAAAAGAGTGTTTATTTCCTCTGATGAACACAAAATAAGCAACAAAAATTCAAGTGAATGCATGAAAGAGATTACACCACAAAATTTCTTGAACTCTGATTTGGATGAATTATATACTTCTCTTGAAGTTGATAAATCTTGTGAAATATTTGTTTGTGAATGTGGTGTTTGTAATATTTGTCATGAGATCAGTGCAGCCATTTTAGGTGAGGACATTTTGATGTCGACAACCACTTGTGCCGAAATCCCAACAAATTCAATAACTCTTGAAGGTGAAACCAAAAGTGTGGATTTTAGCCGGAAGCAACCATTGTCTATAGCACAAAGATTGTTGGTGGAACCTCTGATTAAGCCACGCAACAAGCAGTTGTCTTTCACAATTTGTGCATCTCTTCCTCCCAATTTATCTGACTCACAAACTAACTGTGGATTGTTTGATATCCATGCTTTTGTTATTGCAGGCTTACCGTATGTGTTGGCTATCCCTCGTAAGCCACCAGAATTTTTACTACAATTCAAGTGCACTTGCGATTCACTTTTGCCTATTTCATGTGTTCGTAATGCGGAAAGGCCTCCACCAAAACCACCAGACATGGAAGCTACAGCTGCTACACCTTAAACTCTCGGGTGTGTTCCTTCCTTTTTCTCACTATATACTTATTTTTACATTGCGGACAATGTCTGATTTAAGTGTGGGGGGGAACAATTTACATATAGTTGTTTTATTTTATTTTTAATTTTAGTCTTTCTTTTTTTTTTTAAAAATAAAAATAAAAAAAAATCAAGATATCAAAAAAAAATGAAATCAAAATTTTTTTTTTGGCATGCATGCAACTATTATGAGTAGTTTCATTGTTCTAGGCCTAGAGGTGTATGTCATGATATGGATAACATTTTTTCTTGCGTAGTGTGATGAGGTGACTTGATACTAGATTGTGCATCACTTCTGATAGAACATGAAACTTTGTGAGATTTTGAGCCTTCAACAATTCGTTGTTTCTTGTGTGGTTTCACTCATATTGTTAGTTACTTCTAGAACTTGACTTGACTCTTGAAGCACTTGTTCACATGCATGTATATGAAATGATCTAGGCATTTGTTTCTTTTATAAGCTACTTTTAGCCAAATAAGCCTACCTTGATATTTTTATCCCTTTGTGAAGCCCCTTTGAGCCTATTTCTCCCATTCTTTGTTTATAAACTCATTACAAGCCTAAAAGTGAAAAACAATGATATGTCCCAAATCAAGAGGTTGAATGAGTTTGAATTTTAATTTTGGATAACTGTGGGGGTGCTCATTGTGTTTTTATTGTTGATCTTATATGGGAAAGGGAATCATTTTGCTTAGGCTCAGATGTATCTAAATGTTATACCATGTTCTGATGCCCAATTTGTTTGGCAAGAAAAAAAATGATGTGAAGAAAAGTGAAAAGAACAAAAAAAAATGATGAAAAGAAAAAAAAAATTCAAAATCAAAAAAAGATGTCAAAAGTTGTACTATGGCAATTCTGATGTGAAGAAGTGAATTTGTGGGTTCAATGTCTCAGACTTAGTTGCAATATCTTTTTGAGACTTGTGGTTTGTTGGGCTAAATTGTCCCTCATCCTTAGTATCCAAATGATTTTCATGCTTCTTTATCCTCTTGATTTTATAGCCTAGTTCCTTAGGTTTATCCCACCTTGCCTTGGCCCCGTTACAACCCGAATAAAGACCTTTTGATCTTTGCGTGCATGTGCTTCATTGTGTGGATGTCCTCCATCTTTGGGGACGGTAGAGGCTTGTCAAGCCTATGGAAGTGCTAACTTTGATGATGTACTTTGAGCGTAAACACTGTCCCTGACACTCCATTTTTGAGTGATTGAGTGCACTTTATACAAATATTCCGTGAGGTTCTATCATTTTTGAAGCACTTTTTAGTCTTATAGCCACCTTGTTCATTGCACATGTTTTAAGATGTTGTTCATGATTGTTATACACCTTGAATCTTGGAATGTGTTGATTGCTTGTGACTTTGCATTATGCCTTGTTTTCTTTCTCTTCCATCTTTTTGAAGTCTTTTTCTTAAATTTTGCTCAGGAGTGCAAAAGTTCAAGTGTGGGGGAATTTGATCAGTGCATTTTGATGCACGTTCTTCCATGTTTGTACTTAAGCATTTCTTCGATTTGCTTTGCTTATTTTTATGTTTTAATGTGTTTTCATAATTTATTTTAATTTTGCACTTAATTGTTTTTCGTATTATTTTTCCAGCATTAGCAGTCTGCACGAATAAATTCATAACTGGAGCTTTGAGTATCGGATTGCAGCACGGTCAGTTGCGTTGGAAAGCTAAGAGACAAAGCTACATCATTTATGTTCAGTGGAGAAACTGTTTCAGACTGCAACAGTCCTTAATAATTCGTTGAAAGTGCCAGACTTAATGACCTAAGTGGAACTTTAATTTTGGCCTTTTGTAATTCTTCCATAACTTTTGGAGTTCAATTTTCCTCCTATAAATTAAACCCGAATCAGAATTGTATGGATACATTCTGCAGAACACTATTCACAATTTGAGAAAGACAATTTTCATGGAGAACTAATCCAAGGCAATTTCTACCGATCATAGGTTCCATCATGCTTTGAGGTTATAATAATTTCAATCAAGTTTCTATTCCTTTCAATGTTATTATGTGATTATTGTTTGCTTAATTCAGTCATCATATAGTAGTATTGATTCAATTTGATTGTTGTATTGTTCCTATTTCGTGATCACGTTAGCGTAGCTTCTTCGTTATCGTGTTTGATTAATTCGCGTTTGCTTAATTCGCGAAGAGATTGAATTAAATCCGTTTGCTTAATTCGGATAATAGGAACTTACATCGCATAAAACCATTTGCGCTTGTCAGTGAGTTTTATAATCGAATAGGAATAGATAGGAGATTGGAATCATAATCAGTGATAAGTCGGAACCGAGATTGGTGGATTAGCCGCTTCAGCTTATTTTATAATTATTTATTTTTAATCATTTTTCTAATTTGAAATCGAAAACCCCCCATAATTTACAGTTTTTCTTATTGATTCTATTATTGCTAAACCTATCGGGAGTCCTTGTGAGACGATACTCGAGTGCCGCTTTTCCTAAACTACATTTTTAAAAACTCGTTTTTGACCCGTGTGCGACAGCGGATCACTCCACTCTCGTTCCTCATTGACCAAGGTGATGACATATTCAAATGGAAGTTGGGACATATTTCTTTTTCGTATGCAACCAGCCAAAAATAAGGCAAATTCATTATGGAATATGTCAAAAATGACAGGTGTGTATATTTGTGCGAGTTGTGCTAAAATTGGTGAATAGTTGTATCTCAAATTTGGTAGTTTATGCTGTGACTCATTCACAAACTAACTCGTTATATCGTTTTTCCTCAACAACTCTCTCAAAGTATTTGAAACAATCAGTAACATTTACATTTGATTTCATACATGCCTTAAAATCAGAATTCAAACTCACACTAAGTTGAGTGCTTCGCATTCCCAATGTGAATGCTTCCTTCATGTGACATGGTGCCCATTTTTTCTTAAGAGCATACATTGACTTCACCCAATTGTATTCGCTGACATTATATTCTGCAACCAACTTGCTCCAAGCTGCCTCAAACTTCTCCTCTTGGCCATAATCATACATGCACTTCTTAAACTCAGCCATGAAATTACTTCCTTTTTTCATCACATTAGCGAGGTGTTTCATCATATAAGAGTGCATCCCCAAAAATGACAATGCCTCTATAATGGTTTAAGCCTGGAAACAATGCTAGCGGTCTATTAGCACCATTGGTTCAAAAAAAATGGAAACTGGTTGAACCAACCGTGATTCAACTCTGGTCCAATCTAGTTCAATCAAACTGCAATGTAATCAAGATCAAACCAACTAAAAAATTGGCTGGTTTCTGGTTGGATTGACTGATTTAGTCTGATATTTTTAATGTAACACTCGTATTTATTCAATTGCATTTAATTAGATTATTTATTTGATTAGATGTTAATTAGCATTATTAGAATTATGTGGGTTAGTGTTAGTGATTAATTAGAATTTGGCTAAAAGAGAAAATGGTAGAGAATAAGGAAAAATAGAATTATGAGTAGAGGCTTTTAAGGGTAATAAGTGGAGTTAATTAAATTAACTTAAGATAGGAAGAGGGGCATTTTGGTATTTTGTTAATTTAGGTTTGAATAGAGTGAGGAGTAGAGAGTGAGAGAGAGCTCATAACATTTTTGATAAAGAGGTAGAAAGAGAGAAACCAAGCTTGAAGATGGTAGAAGGGATTCAAGGTAAAGCTGAAGATTAAAGCTGCAAATTTAAGGTTAGAGAGTAGTTATTGATTCTTGTGAGATAAACAAAGAGGGAGGAGAAGTCTACTCTCCACACCCAAATCCTCTCATCTCTTTTGGTGGGGAATGGGAATCAAGAGAATGTGTTTATAGCTTCTTATGTTGTTGTATGGTGTTAACATGTTGCTATATGTTTTTATTTCGAATTCCCATGAACAAATTCGTGTTAATTGAATGATTTATGTTGTTGATGTTTGAAAATGAGTTTTTAGTGAAACTTAGGAAAATCATTGCTTTTATCATGAAATGATGTTTGATGATGCTAAAGTTTGTACTTCTAAGCTTATACATGTTAGATAGACTTAAAGTTGATAGCTTTTGAGATTTGTATGTTGAAAAATGGGATTTTTGATGAATTTGAGTTCAAAACCGAAATCAGAGTTTTCTTTTCTGCTTGAACTCGCTGGGGCGAGTATATTACTCTCTATGGCGAGTACTCATGTTCTGGAAATTCCAGAAATACATGAACTCGCCATGGCGAGTCGTAGCGAGCTGCTTGGCGAGTTGGAGCTCGCCATGGCGTGTTGGAGGCGAGTTGGGGGCGAGTGGTTTAAGGAGCTTCTGACTTGAGCTCGCCATTCACTCGTCTAGACGAGTTGATGCAGTATGAACAATAATTTCTAAATTTAAAATGAATCCTATGTTTGCTATATGATTGAGTTATGATCTTATAACATGATATAAGTTAGATTAATGGAATCTAGAGCTTAAATGAGGGTGCTATGTTCATGTGTTCATATGGATTGAATTGTGTGATGATGACTTATGTTATGTGATCTAGTTAATTAATATTATGCTATGCTTGGATGAATACCTTAGTGATGATGCCATGATGAGATTGATACATATTTGATGAGGAATATTAGGAGGGGTGTCCTTTTATTCATATGTAGCTGTGTAGGGTTATCATCATGATGTGGTATGTGATCATTCATGGATGCATGAGTCAACTTGATGAGAAGTCTCTCGGGACTTTAAACTGAACTTAATGAGAAGTCTCTCAGGACTTTAAACTGAACTTGATGAGAAGTCTCTCAGGACTTTAAACTGAACTTGATGAGGGTACCACATGCATTTAGACGTGTCTAGGTTGAGACATATTGATTGATGGTATTAGTTGCATTAGGAATAAATGTGCATTTTACTTGATAATTGATAAGTGTCAATGATGTTTGTTGAGATTGTGATAATGTGGCATTACTTTAATATCTTGTGAGTTAATATGATTATGCTATTACCTTTACTATGAGTATTGTGTTCATGACATGAGACGATTATTCGTCAATTAAGATATTATTATTATTATTATGCATGATATCAATATATGATATACTTGTTATTATGAACTTGAATTATAACTAACTCTCTATTTTGTGTATTTGAATGGTTTGGGTCCAGATTCTTCTCTTGAGGGGTGATCCTGTTGCTTGGAGTTTATCTTGTGAGACTAGCTTAGCTTGGTAAGGATGAAGAGTAGAAATTCTAGGAACCTTAGAGGTCTAGGATTTGCTCTGATACTTGTAACCTTACTAGAACTAATATTTTAGTTCACTTGTTTGAGACTTGTATGACATTGCTATTATTTTGATTATGTTATGACTTGAATATTGGAATTGTGATTTAGATTATGTGGATAGGCCTTGTGGTAGAAGGACCTAGTCTAAGTTGTAATATGATTTATAACTTCTATGTTTGGTTTTTATTAAATACTTAATTAATGAGTTTATGTATTTAATTATTGATGCTTAAGTTGCTATTTTAAAATGAATGTATGCATGTTCATTACCTTTTAAAAAATTTATCACATATAACGCCTTGATTAATGTATGATTGTTGTTATTAATTATATATAGAGTGTATATCGATTAGGATGTTACACTTAACATTATGATTAATTCACTAATTAGACCGAAGTTGCTTTCAAAATCCCACAAGCCTAAAACTAGTTAACTCATAAAATTATAATGAAGAATGATGGTGGTTGAAGCTCTAATGTTCTCTCTAAGTTTAGTTATTAAAATTATGTTTATTTATAACTAAATTTAATTTATTACTCGTAAATTTAAATGACATGTGGAATTAAAATATGCATAAAATTTAAAAATTATTCAACTCAACATGCCACATCATCAAATTCACATGTACAATGTTAAATGAGGGATCAAAAGTGGAGAATTCAATATTTCGGTGGTGAAATCTAAGTTTTTTTTATTTTTTAGAGACTAAAATCAAATTTACCCAACATTACATGGATTAAAAGTATGATTAACCCTAGATTAAATATATCAATTATTTAATAAAATAAAAAAAAGCAATTATATCTCATAACAATGAACGGAGAGGCTAATATCTATAAATTAAATATCACATGTCAAAAAATGATATATCAACATGGGAAAACCATCATTTTAGTCTCCCAACTTGCTCTTTGCTGTCATTCTGGAAACAAAGAAGAGGTTTTTTTACTAACCTTCATACACAGTAGCGGTAAACAACGATACTCGAAAACCACAAAATTCGGTGAATAATTTCAAGGAATGAAGAGCAAGCAAAGGGCGACGACGGCGTGCGGTGGTTGGGTGGTGGGTGGTTGTGATGGTCGGCGATGATAATGGAAAAGAAGAGAAGAGAATATGAAAAAGGTGATGAAAAGATTGTATTGGAGGGAGTCAATTTGGTCCCCCACCTTCTATTTATAAAGAAACACATTGAATTAATTTTTGAATCTTGCTAACGAATGCCCTCGGAGTACTCTTTAAACATTTCATTTAAAGAAACTTTTTAGGATAAATAGGTATTTACCCCCTGCAAAATAGGCGAGTTTTGCATTTGCCCCTACAATTTTATTTTTTTTTGTAGGAATACCCCCTGCAATGTTCAAAAATATTTTTGGTAGTGTATTTTACCCTTCTACGTTGGGAAAAAAAAATCGACAGGGAGGTAAAATACACTACTAAAATTTTTTTGAACATTGCAAGGGGTATTTCTACAAATAAAAATTACAGGGCAACGCAAAACTCGCCTATTTTGTAGGGGTAAAAACCTATTTACCCAATTTTTTATTCAAAATATTAAACAGTATAATTTTCAATGCGTTGACTTTACGAATTCCCATAAAAAAACTTATATTTAAGATTTTAAAAAGTGTTCTGGGGGCACTCGTTAGTATTTGCCTTAATTTTTTAATAATTTTACTTTTGTCTCCACTATTATTTTGGTCTCTCGTGCTATATCATCATTTTGGATATAGATCAGATATATTAAATATACAATGAATCTAAAAAATCAATTTTGCTTATAGTCAAAGTTGACCTCAGCCAAACTCGAAGGTATAGTCAAAGTTAAGAAACTTTTGTTTTGAATTTGAACTTCAAAAAACTGAACAAGTGAATGAACCCATGATATGAAGGAGCGTGGTCCTACAATTTTTTAAGCCTTTTTTCTTTTCCTTTTCTATTCCTCATTTTCCCGAGAAAAATCTCTCTCTCTCTCTCTCTGCATGTCTTTAATTTGAAAATTCTTGTTCCACTTCAAGACGCGCATACTTCATTTATTAACACTTCGTTTGTTGAATGAAAACCCAAAACCCACCAAAACCCTATTTCATCTTCTTCTGATCAATTTTTCGTTCCAGGTATTTTTCTCTTCACCTTCATTCTACTTTTTACTTTCTGGGTTTCTTCAATTTTTGAATTTTAGTTTTATAATTATAATAATTACTACGGTGATTATCAAAGTTCGATTTTTTTGTCGTTCCCTGTTTTTATTTTGGGTTTTTTATTTTAATTTATTATTTGTGTTTCTGGTGGATCTGTTGTTTGATTTTGAAATGTGATTGTGATGCATCATGCATTTGTTGGTTGATGTTAGGGTTTTAATCACCCTGTGTTTTTTAATGATTGCAATTGCATAGTTTGTTCAGTTTAAGGTTTATGTTTGGTCTTTTGCTTAGGTTCCTTTTTATTTGTTTGGTTATTCAATGGGGGTGTTTTGGAATATGGGTGGCATTTGAATTGTGATTCGTGAATGTTCAAAATGAGTGTGTTATATCGAAGTGATTGGGCGGGCTAAAGTTGTTAATGACCTCCCTGGGACTAATCCGAGTTCGATTCATGAGAGGAATAATTCTTGGCTATACTTTATTTACCTCGCAGATGAACTCTAGATTATCAGGGTTCTTTCCGCTGAGAATCGGAGGGTTAACATAAAAAAAGATAAAATGAGTGTGTTATAGTATTACATTATGTGCATGTGTGGCTAGTTTTGGCTTTTCGTAGTATAATTTTTTTGTTATGTGGTTTGTTTGGTATAATGTGTGTTGATTCTAATAAGAGAACACCGTACTAGTGAAAGCTTAGCCTAGTTATGTGTAATCTTTTGACAAAGTAATTTTAGTTTGCTCTCTAGTGGTATGGTATTGGTCTTTAATCTTGATGGTTGTTGCCTGCCTTTGTCAGATCAAAGTGTCTTTCGTAGTTTGACTCTTGAGGTTTAGGTTTGTTTAGACCATACGTTGATTGCCCGAAAGTGTTGTGGATGGTGAACGGCAAAAATCCCCCGTATAAACAATTCATTGTGGCATATGGTGCCGCCATGTTGAGCATTCTTTTGCAAATTGCCTATAGCAGTTGTTGAAAAATCTGCCATGCCATTCCGCCATGATGGCACCACATCTGCCATTTAGCAACATGGTTGTGCAGTACGCAAGCTATTTTAGATTGGTCAGCGTTTTCAGTTTCTGTACCGAATATGTTTGACGACATTTATGTTCTTCCTTTGCATTCATTTCCATGCAATGTCAAAATGTCTTTCATTAATGTACATAAGGAAGATACAAAACCGGCCTTATTTTAGCAGATTACGATTCATGAAGGCAGCTGTAGTTACGAAGGGGACAATTTACAATTTAATTGTTTCTTTGTTGTCCTTTTATTCTCGTCTTTTTTATACTCCCTTGTGAACAAGTCCATTGACCCTATGCCTGCAAAGTTTACATTTGACTTGGTCATGTTAATAAACTTGTTTTGTTTTTCTTGTCTTTCTTTATTCTTTTCTGTATTCTTTTCGCCTTGTTTTTTCGTACCTAATCAAGACTGGTCAATGGTAGTTGTGAAGCACCATGTCAAATTTTATTTTTTAAATGTAAACATATTATTAAATAGGGTAAAATATTCTAGTCAATGTTGCGGACGGCATGCCATGCCTCCATACAATTTGTAGTTTGACAAAGTTATTTGGTCAGTCCTGTTGCGCTTATGCACAATGAACAATGTAATATATCTATGGTTCATGATTAAACTTTACTGTGAAAGAGATTCTTAAAAAACATTGTTGGTCTTTTTGAAAGCTTGATTTTTGGCAAAGCACAACGATATCTCCTTTTTCCTTTTTGTACTTGAGAAGGGAAGCATAAAATGACTCCAAAGACCAAAAATATAGTTTTGGTATGTAGTGGAACCTGTTTGGCTGAAATTGATGCTATTGTCTTAGCTTTTTTTCCTGATGGAATATTAGTGTTTGAATAATGGTTGGCTTATGGGTCCATATAATATAATTCAATGTATTTTCAATGAAAAATGTTTGTTCTTTTGAATGCTCCTGTGTGTTGTTAATCTTTCATAGATTCAATCAATCAAAGATTATAATTTATTAATCCTTTCTACATTTGCTTTGAAACCAAATTTCATCCTCCTGTAATCCAGGGAAGATGATGATTTATTTCCCTGTGTTTTCATGGAAGAAACTAGCCAGTGCATGTAATACTTAACTAATATGCTATACTAATAGTATGACGAAAGTAAACAAGAATAACTATGTATTGATTCTGATGTTTTTTTTCTTGACTTGAAGGGCTGCTTGTGATTGCTCTTGCTAGGATGACATTGAGTAATCCACTCTTTGATGCTATCCGGAGTAACAGTGATGTTGATCCTCCTCAAATTGAAGAGTCAACAGATGTTGGTGAATTGATGAATGATCCTGCACAAACTACTCCTAAACCTGCTGGAACTATTTTAAGCAGTGTTCGTGAGCTTTTAGATTGTCCTGTATGCCTGAATCCCATGTACCCTCCAATTCATCAGGTTATTTATCATTTATTGATGATCGTTTTGTTGTTGATTTTTTCACGATCTTGAAAAGCATGTTTATTGGACCATTAAAATATGATGACTTAGGTACCGTTTGGCCTAGCTTATTTCAAACTTTTTTACTCAATAAAAGGAGAAGCTAGGCCAAACAGATTTTCAATAAGTTCTTGATAGAAATAAGTTGCTTAATTTTTATGAGTAAAATACATAGATAAAAACTTTTGAAGCTAAAAAAACAACAATTACCAAACAACTTTAGCTTTTTTCTAAAAGCTCTTATTTTCACTTTTAACTTTCAGATAGCTTCTAAGACCTAAAAATGTCAGGCCAAACGATACCTTAATATAGTTGGAAAAGTGAAATTGACCGAAAATGATAATGGAATGGTGTTACTGCATATTAGATTAGATTGGAGAAAAGGAAAAAACAAATTCTAATTTTCGTAGTAACTTAAAATAAAACAATTATCTACAAACTTAGCACTACTCTAGTCTCAAATATAAGCAAAAAATCATGGTCAAATTATTTTTTATGTAGTTGGTCTAAATTTTAGAATAGTAGAATGGATTAATAAATTTGGAGTTTATCTTAGATGAGGAGGGGGCAGCAATATAGTCACTTGTAAGATTGCTAGTAGGATCGAAAGATTCTACCCAATTAATTATGTAGAATCACAAAACATAAGCTCATAACCAATATCATGAGATTGGGATGTAAATTTCATCGTTTAATATTTATTATCCCATGTCTTTATCTCTGCAGTGTTCAAATGGTCATACTATATGCTCAGATTGCAAACCCCGGGTACATAACCGGTGCCCTACTTGTAGGCACGAGCTGGGAAATATTAGATGTCTAGCATTGGAGAAGGTGGCTTCATCTTTTGCACTCCCTTGTAAATACAAAGCTTTTGGATGCATCGGAATATATCCATACTACGACAAGCCAGAACATGAATCTCAATGTTCATATAGACCTTATAACTGTCCATATGCTGGTTCCCAATGCTCTATTGTGGGTGATATATCATACCTGGTAAACCATCTGAAAGAAGATCACAAAGTGGACATGCACAATGGTAGCACTTTTAACCATCGTTATGTCAAATCAAATCCTCATGAAGTTGAAAATGCTACATGGATGTTAACGGTATTGTTTTGCTAAACTTTCTTCTATTGTATAATTTGGGGCATGTTTGGAAGTAAATGTGTCTGTCTGCATCAGTTAATGATAATTTAGAATTTAAGTCATGCAATTAGTCATGTAATGTAACTTTTTTACTCGCATATAAACAAGATAATTCCAATATTGCCAATTGTGGAATATCTGAGTAACTTCGAGTTTATATTTTAAAAGAACTATTTTGAAGCTACATTTTTATTTCTCTAACATAATTGGCTTTTCGGCGATTTATGGATAACACACTAATCCACACTGGTTTGCAGGTTTTCAGCTGTTACGGTCAGTACTTTTGTCTACATTTTGAAACTTTTCAACTTGGAAATGCTCCTGTCTACATAGCCTTTTTGCGGTTTATGGGCGATGATAACGAGGCTAAAAAGTATAGCTACAGTCTAGAGGTAGGTGGAAACGGAAGGAAGATGGTTTGGCAAGGAGTGCCAAGAAGCATCAGGGAAAGTCACTCCAATATTCGCGACAGTTTTGACGGTCTCATTATTCAGAGGAATATGGCACTCTTCTTTTCTGGTGGTGACCGGAAAGAGTTGAAGCTAAGGGTTACCGGTAGGATCTGGAAAGAGCAATGACTGGAAAAAAATGATGTCCTTTCTTCGACCAGAAATTATAGTTTTTAGTGATACATTTCGTGTAGTGAATATTTATCTTCTAGTCATATTTTGTAATTTAGCAGGCAATCTCTCTTTGCTTATCCTTATAGTAAATGCATGAACATGTAGGTGTACTTAAGATCAATATGTTGTTTTTGTTTCTCATAATTCATGGGGAAAAAAACATGCCAGGGAAGTGGATGTAATGCTTCACTTATTATGCTATATTAACTATATCATGAAAGTGAAATTTGACTTGTAATGGTCATGGAATGATGTTACTGCATATTAGATGAAAAAGAGAATTCTCAATGTGTTGCCTAGGTGCGAGTACGGTACCGGTACTCGATACGGGTACTGGTACGGCAATTTTTAAAAAGCTAATGAATGTGTATGATTATAAATTAAGGTACGAATATGTACCCGGTACTAATACGGGTACGTACTCGGTACCAGTACTCTTCCTCAAATGGAGTACCCGTGCATCATAGATTCTCATACTATTCTATATAATGTGTGTCTGAGACATGTTTTAAGCACAAACTTAGTTTAGGTTGTTACTTTTTATCATTCAATATTGATTCTCCCATCATCCCATGTCTTACCTTTCAATCAACAAAATAAGATATTAAATTCAAGTCATTAACGTATTCCCCCGAATCATTTAGGAAAATCCAAATTACTTACCTTATGGTCGAACTTTTGATTACTTATTACCTTAACTAGTATTAGTTAGTTTTAACTAGAGTTAGTAAAATAGTTTGTTATAGGTTGTTGTAACTTAAAGAGTTTTCTTTCTTTAGTTTTTGTACATAGATATATAGCTCCAAATCAATTGTAACAAACACAAGATTCATTATTCATTCATTCTGAGAATAAGATGAGTTTGCTTTTTTCTATTGATCCTCTCATCAACATTACTCAAACCCTTTCTCCTAGATGGGTAATATGAAAAATAAGGAAAATACTAATATTTTCTATTAACTAAGAAACCACACAGCTATAATTATATAAATATTTATTAGGAAAATTCTAATGGGAACCACTCCTACAAGTGGGCTATTGTGGACCGGTTCTTAAAAAATATTTAAAATTTTAACGATATATATTGTTGTTCGAAAGTATAAATGTTCCTTTCTTTCTTATTGACTAAAACAACGAAAAATAAAAATATAATTTGTATTGAACTAACTAACTTCATTGGTTTATCATTGTCATCACCATCGTACACAAGCAAACATCAACTTCAAAGTTTTTAAAAAATCCATACACTATTTTTGTTAATCCTTTCTTTCTCTAACTAAAAGCTGATTTTCAAACTTTTTCATTTTGAATATGTTTCAAGATTAATTTTCCACTCCCATGACTCATTTCTACAAATACAAATAAATAAATAATAACAAAACCTTGATGGAAAAATAAAATTAAACATATCTTAAACTTTAATTCTTTAACCGCACATTATACACATAAAAATTAGTTGGCAAATTTTAACATGTCCTCATGATTATAATTAAATGCATATTTATCGAGAGGGTAATTTGTGCAAGCAGATTAGCTAATGCAGATTATTTTGTTGATGGATTATTCTGGTGGAATTAATTACCAAATTATTCTAGAGAGGATTTCTTTAGAGATAGAATTGGTTTGCCTACTTACCGTTTTTGCTAATTTTGTTTTGCTGGGTTTGGTTTATGCCTCCCTTCCTCTCCACCTTTTATTTTATTTTTTATTTTAATAATTCTTTTGGTGGGAATTTTTTTTTTAATGGTAAATTGTTAGTTGTTAGTATATTACAATATTGTTAGTTTTTCTTCTTGCCAGGACTTGAACCTTGGACCTCCAAACTTAAATTGAGGTGTCAACATAATTGGAATGTTGATGAATTACTATAATTTCATGTTATCCAATTTTGCTTAAGAAATACTTTTTTTTCTTTTTTGAACATAACATTATGAGGAATATTTTCTTTCCATCGTTTGGTTTGTCATTGAAAAGAAGAGGAAAGAAAATATTCTACTGGGACCCACACAAAATATTGAACGGAAAATGGGGAAGGAAGGTTTTTTTAAACAAAATGACAGAAATACCCCCAATAAGAGGATTTTTTTTTGCATAACCAATAAGAGGATTTAACAATTATAACTAGTCACATTTTTTTAAAAAAAAAAAATTGTGGCACTAATTTTTTTAAACGTGTGCTTTTAAAAAAATTTAAGTAATAAAAATATTTATTAATTTGGTAATATTGTATGCACTTGCATTATGATTGAATATTTTATTTTGATAATGGAAGTTATTTTTTAAAAAAAAAAATTTATTATCAAATCACATTTTATTTTTACTTTAGAGTATTTTTGTCATTTTAAATTTACATTTTTTTTTCCCTTTCATTTTCTTTCCATTAACTTTTCCTTCTATACAAACACACCATTAATATTATAACTTACCGGCCAAATTCAGTTAATTATACAGAAACCATTCATCAAAAGCATAAACATAAAAACATAATAGCAATAGTATAATAACTAAGAGTGAATTCTTCATTCTTCAATTCGGCATTACATTAACCTCTAGCTTTAAGTTCCGCAAGACGCCTCGACAAATCATACTCATCAACCTTCTCACTATCCTTCTCTTTAACTGGAACACCATGACCAACCGGCTTAGGAAGACCGACGGAAACCTCAAGTTCATAATCATCCGCCACTTGTTGCATCAAACTGTTAACCTCACCTTTCGGTGTAGATCCAGCCATAGCGCTTTCTATAAACTCCGCTTGAACCTCCATATTCACACATTGTTTCTCAAATTGATCCATCGTATCTGACATCTTCTGCAAATTTCCGGTTGCAAGAGAAGATTCAAGCGATTTCACGATGTTCCCCATCGATTTACTGATGGTTGACATCTTCACTTGTGTATCGAGACGAGCAATGATGGCGTCCAATCGGGAAGATAATCGGAGGTAATTCATCTGCTCCGTTTGTCTTCTGATCGCATTTTCTGCGTAGATTCGTGCACAATCCATGTTACCTTTTTCGATTGCTTTCTTTACTTTTAATTTCTCCGATTTCTCTTCCTTTTCGCACTTTCTTGCTTGTTTTTGAAGCGATTTCGAGGTGAATTTCAATTTCATGATCCGATTGATCAAGAGCTTCTCGGTGTTCCCCATGGTTAGGGTTTTTCACTGTAATGATAAATGCATATTAGTAACATTAATGTTGATGCCCTTAACTGTAACATTATTACCATCTAATAAAAAAGGTTGTTTAACTTTAACATGAAAGATTTCGTCAAAAACAAAAGACAAACTTATTGCACGTCTACATTTTATTCATATGTAATTATTCTATATAAATATATATATATAATATAAATTATAAGATTTCAATTACAAAAAAAACTTAACTTAACATCTATGAAGATCCATACAAAAATTCAATTACGTACAATAATGAATCAGAAAGCATTTCATACAATATACAAAAATTCATAAAAAAGATAAATAAAAAGAATGCAAAGAAAGAAAGAAAGAAAGAAAGAAAGAAACATGTATCAAAAAGTTATTATTACCTTTCACAGTGATCTCTCAAACAGTGTGATGTTTTTGTGATGTAATAATGCAAGAGAGATTGAAGAAAAAAGAAAGTAGTAATGTAATGTTTGAGTTAACAAGAGGTGAATTTATAACTGAACCTAGACATAAGATGCAATGAAAATTTTCTTACAGTTGGAAATAAATGCTGATTGATTACCATATCTTTGTCTAATTGATTTACTCTTACTTGTGTAACAAGATTTACTTCTTTTTTTCTATAACAAATCTTTCGATCAATCCAAATTATTTCATTTGTGTTAAAACTTAAAAGATTTACTTTTACTTGTGTCAATTTTTTATTTTTATAGATTCTTCTTTTTCTCGTATAAATCTTTCTTATTACTGTAAATAATAATGCTCTAAAAGATTTACAGTAAAAATATTTACGTCTTATTATTTTATTTGTGTTAAAACTTAAAAGATTTACTTCTTTTCTTCTATAATAAAAAATAAAACTACCTATTTTCATTTTTTTTCTTTACTTCCATCAAACTAATACTTTTTTTTATAACAAATATTACAATGACCCAAATTATCTTATTTTATGTTAAAAGATTTACTCTTTTTTTCTCGCACTTTTTTTCAAACTTTGAATTACTAAACCCCTATCGAAAGGTTAACAACAAAAAAGTAACTTTTTTTATATTTTTTTTACCAATCAAACTAATAGTATTACTGTTATTATATCTATTGCTAAATCTTATTACCAAAACAAATGGCAAGTCAAATAGTGGAATTGAAGTATTTATTTGTGTTAAAAAATAATGATAAAATTGTAAAAAAAAAAATAACAAACCATAAAATTTAAGCGAAAGGACTTGATTGAAAAATACTTTATAGTTCGAAGATTTTTTTTTTTGCACCGATTTTCGACCCACCAAAGAGCGATAATAATTCATAGATTTTATTACACATTTTTTTAGATCGGAAACATGAAGATTAATTAAACCATAAAGCTCAAGGCTAGAGTTACAATGAAGAAACTAAGAAGAGGCAACTTATATATAAAGAGAAACTACGCAATTATTTCACTCTATCATTACACTGAACCTAACTTGTTTCTCACGCAACCTTTTTTGTTCTTCGCTGAAATCATTCAACAATTAATGGCTCTTTCACCACATAAACGTCGTAAATACAACAAAGACATTACATTCACTAATAATTTCACCCAACTTTCGTTGACAGCACGTGCACATTACCAAACTCTGATTGAGAAAGCAAGAATTTGTCTTACTGAAAAGAACTATAAGGAATTGCTGATGCGTGTGCTTCCTAAACTAAGAAAAATTTGTATACATTTTAAAGTATACAAGTTTGAGGATGATCTTATTCCAGTACAATTTGAACAACAAGGTTAGTAATGTTATACCCTAAATTTATTTTTTCATTGCCAAGTATTCGAGTGGCTAAAGATTCACTTTTTAAGAAATCAGTGGGAGTATCAGTGTTCGAACTCTGAGAATGCTCTCGGGCTACTAGCCGGTTATTTTTATTCCTTTAATTAATAAAATCGCTATTTTCTAAGTTAAATTCTGACGTTAAAAGTCGCTATTTTCTAACCTAAATTCTGACATTAAAATCGCTATTTCGAAGAGATTTGTATTGGTTTTTAATCAAAAATAATTGTTATGCAGATGTTTCAACAAACCTCAATTTGCAATCAATCCTAACTAGGAGGGTACTCCAAGAAAAAATTGAATGTTCAATTTGTCTATCTATTCCTTCTCATGCACTAATCACAAGATGTACTCATATTTTCTGCCGGAGTTGCATCAGAAAATGGTTCGCCTGCGCCAAAAACCCCATCACATGTCCTTATTGTAGAGGTTTACTCACAATGGATGACATGTTCTCCGAAATAAAGCCAGCTACTAAACTGGAAACTCTGATGCATCTTCTGCTAGAAGACACCTCTACCAAGTCAAAATCGGTCGTATTTTCATGTTATGATGATGCAATTTACTATTTTCATATGCATTTGCATCGTGCTGGTTTCAATTGTTTTGATTATACTACCAGAAAAATGAAATACTGTGAAAATAGTATCGAGAAATTTGAAAACAGTGATGGACCAGTGGTCTTGTTGGTAGACTTTCAGACTGCTCGCAGAAAACAAATTCTCATAAATGCTGAATGCAGAGTCTTTCTGTTAGATCCATGTAAAAAATCTATTGAAGAAGAGTTAGTCGCTTGTGTTACACAGCCAGTGTGTGTTTCAAGATTGATATCTCAAAACACAATTGAAGATAAAATACTCTCATTGAATGAGATGTTTACTGAAACTGACACTTGTGATTTGCATGAGGAGAAGGTCCTAAAATATCTACTGGATGAAGATTCTACGCGATGATGTGTATTATAACCAAGAACGGTGTTGTAGTTTCAATGTGTGTGAAACATAACATAGCAACTAGATGAATCTTTAATGTGAAACTTTGTGATCCATTATCTGTGATTAACACAATTGAACGAAATTTATTATCTACGACAAACAAATTTATGAAATATGTTTCTTCTGCGTCGTGTGTCATTGGTGCTTGCATTGATTTTGTAATTCAATTTATATGAGATATACAATTTAGGTAATGTAATTAATCTTGTACCTTTCTTTACTTGCTTAACAAGAAAATGCAAGATTGACTATTTTGTGCAACATGATAACATTTTTAAGTGGTGTTTGTTATGTGAATGTTTATGTTACTGCAGTTTCTGCATTTAATTATTCATAAATAAATACTAGTAACATATTTCAAGAACTCACCCAAACCCATTAGTAGTAGCACATGATTGCTCACATCAAAAACATTTTTATTCAAGAACCAATAGTTGTGGAGTAATGAAGTCATGAAGGAAAACATTATTTTGTATCATATAAGTGTAATTTAGTACTTTTAATTGACACTGGCATCACCTGGTTTACTGAGGTTTACAAGGGTCATAAGAGAGAGCAGAGCAGCAGTTGACTTGAGGATCATTTCTTTTTCGGAGGTTGGCATATTTCGACTATATGACACCTCAAATTTAGACACATTTTAATAATATACACAACATTTGACAATAAAATTTCGATGCTCAAATATCATTTCTCTATTGAATATATACTTTGTCATATCATGTGTGAGGTTCATATTGTATTATAATAATGCAGAACCAAAAGATAGATGTCTCTAAATTAAGTGTATGTTTGGTTTTTCTTTGCCTCGATATTTTTCACATTCTTCGCATGTTTGGTCCATCTCTCATGGTGCAACTGAGACTTTATGAATTTACAAACATACACCTTATTAATGGCTATACTCTAATACTTTAGTTTCAAACTATAATGGCAATTATTCAAAATTGAAAATGAAATTTAGTTTGTTTGTTTGTCTATCCTATACAACTAAGTGTTTCAATCCATAATATTTCGAGTTGTTATCGCCATTTGATTGATTGACTTATTTTGAGTTGTAATCGCCATTTGATTGATTGACTTATTTCGAGTTGTAATCACTGTTTGATTGATTGACTCACACAATGATTTAGTGTTGTATAACTTCATAGGTGATTTGGCATAATGCTTGGATGTGAAGTTCAGATTATTCATCTCCAAAACTGTGTTCAATACTACATGAAATGTTTGTTTGTTTGCATTTATTCATAGCTCGACTGAAAAAATTTCCTACATAAAAAGTAAACAAAATTCTAATGCTGCATCCAGGCTAATATGCTATTTATGAACAACTGCAAAATGAAAAATCTCTCATCCATTTGGTTAAGAACACGGGCCTTACTCGCACTTGTCCAAATATGCACTCCATCCTTGAAGACGGTATTCACGAGCTGCCGCAGCTGGATTTACTGCCTTGATGATACCACGCCCCACTATAATAATGTCACTACCCCTATCATGGATAACCTGAAAAGAAAAGAAAAGAAAACAAACATTTGGCTAATTGTCAAGAGAAGTAGGACAAGAGTGTTCAAAACACCACAAAGGAACATAAATAAGAGGAAAGAAATACTGCATTAAGGCATTTTCATTAAGGTAATTGGTAATACGTGTGATTAGTTTTATCAAATGACTCAAATATCGATGGCAACGTGCATAAACTTACAGAATATGGAGTATTATATTGCTGCCCCAAACCATCACCACCAATCGCCATTTGAACTCCAGGAGTTGCTTGAATGAAACAAGGATTTATCGGTGCCCCAGACCACGATGCTGGATTGACCGAGATGAAGCCAATAACAAAGTCAGAATGATCCTCAGCAATTTTCACTGCAGCGGCAGTGTAATCTCCCTTGGCAAGATTGCCAGCTGAACTCATTTCAGCAAGTAGCAACAAACCCTTTCCACGAGGCAAACCCTAGGTATTGTTCATCATTTGACATGTTAGACTAGAATTTTTGGCATCTATAACTACATTCAAGATAATGTTATGATCAGGATTTTTCTATAGACCTTCAATTTCAGTCCATCGACAATTCCGGGACCAGAGATAATGTGAGCATTCACTATATCAGCCCAATCCAATATATGAAAAATCCCTCTGCAGTTAACATAAAAGACGGATATTATGGTCAATGCAGAAACAGATGAAAGGAAACTGAAAAAGAATACAAAACTTTCAAGCAATGTATTACCCTTCATACTGCATGGTCACTGTGTTACCAATGTCGGCAAACTTACGATCCTCAAATATTAAGAAGTTGTGTTTTTCTGCGATCTTCAACAGAGATATTACATGTTAATAACAAAATACTCCAGAAATGTGTACATTCCTTAAAGCATGGTAAAAAGTTGCTCATATAAAGTATAAACACGTAACAGCCTTTAAAGTTGCTTAAAAGTTAAAATCATTACTTGAGTGTACAGATGTTAACAATACTAGGGTGCCAAATCTTGTTCCGCAATAATCTAGGGGGGGAAAATAGCTTAATTTAGTAAATAGTATTATACCGCGCGAAGCTTAGAGCCAAAATCCGGTGTAAAATCTGGAAAGATATCCACATGGGTTTTCAGCAAACATATCTCACGACCAACCTGACATGAACGAAAAGGGAGATTAGTTTACATAAGTTATTCATTATGACCGAACTTCTAACTACAATCCCATCGATGATAATCAAGAGAACACAACTCTTCCCATTTTCAACTCATTTTTCAAATTAAGAACACTCTGTAACATTTTCACTTTAAATAAGAGATCAAACAACATGCCATCGCTGAAATATACATAAAAAAAATCTCACCTTATCAGCAATTTCAAGCAATTCAGCTGCAGTTCCAACATCTGCAGAAAAACACAGATTACTTTCCTTCTCAGCCATTATCTCAAACAACCTCTTTCCCATTGGATTCTTGGACAACTTAGCCCTCTCCAAATACGACAATACCTTCCTGACCTTCATTGTATTTTCCAAAGCAGCAACCTTTTGATTTTCCTCTAAGAATCTCATAACAACCCTAACCGTCTCCTCATCAAGCCTTCCTTTTTCCCTCAAAATTTTCACCATTTCGGTCAATTTAAGAATAGCGTGCAACTTGATTCCATTACTCTCCAAATTCTCTCTTCCACCTTGTTCTCTATCAATCAAAACAACAGCATCACTGACCTTCAACCCTATGCCACGCAACGGCGCCGCAGTTTCCAAAACCGATGTACCACTAGTAACTAAATCCTCAATTACCAAGCAACTTTGGCCATGCTTAAAATCACCTTCAATGGCTTTAGAAGTACCATAGTCTTTGATTTCTTTGCGGCGCATGACCATAGGGATGTTGTGCGTGACAGACACACAAGTAGCAATAGGAAGAGCGGTATACGGAACACCACAGACAAGGTCAAATTTAGTGTTCGAAACAGAAGAAATCATAGTTTGAGAAATTTGCCGGAGGACAGAAGGGTAAGATATAACAAGGCGAAGGTCTATGTAAATTGGCGAGGAGATGCCAGATTTCAGCTTGAAGTTTCCAAATTTAACAGCTGAGATTTCATGGAGTTTAAGAACTAAAGACTCCATTGTTGTGCCTTCTTCCGTATGCTTCAAGAATCATGTAAAACCGTAGGAACAATCAGTGTCATTCAATAAGTAACATCATCAATAAAATAAGGTATACAATACAACAATGTTGTCAAATACTCCCTCTAGCCTTAATTATAAGCAAAAAATCACTTTTCAGGTTCGTTGAATAATTGATGTATCTGGTCTATAATATAGATATATCAGTTATTCAATGAATTTTAAAAGTTGATTTTTGCTTATAATTAAGGATGGAATAGTAACATATATAGCACTAATAGCATAGTGGAATTCGAACAAGCCGCAATTGTTCCAAGATAAACAATTTAGTACAAATGTTGTCAAATAGAAGTTCTATAGCACTATAGAGTACTAGAATTCGAACAAACCGCTATTTTAGCATTCTTCGATTGACAACACTACATACAGTACAAGTACATGAGCTGAAATTTAAACACTAATTTAAATTAATAGCATAGATTTAATCATAATATTCATCATTCCTCACATCATAGAGGATGTTCACACAACCTTACTAACAGTTATGGTCTATGAAGCATAGACATTAGATACAGACACTGGACACGTGTAGACCGATAGTAATTTGAGAAAATGACATAATTGAAACTTTGAAAAAGTTGAGTGAGGAAAGTGAAATTGAAAAATAAGATAAGGTAATTTGTCAATAGATGCTATAATGGGGGAAAAAAAGAGCGAAATGTAGGAAACGAGAGAACATATATGATAAAAATGAGCGTGAATGCAACGACGAGAGTTTGAGTTCGCACCTTTTATGATGTGTTGTTGCTGTTGCTGTTACTGCTGCAGCTAGACGAGACGATGTCGCTCATTGCAGCAGGAATCAGAATTTAAAGCAAATTTTGTTGATAGAATACAATACAAGAATATTTAAGCTTTAATTTGTTCAGAGAATGTTTATTTATTTTTTAAATTGGTTACAAGTTTAAAAAAAAAAGAAAAAAGTTTAAAAAAGGAAAAAATTATCATTTTTAGTTGAGAATCAAATTAAACTGTTGGTGAAAGCCAAACTAATGCGGCGGAGACAAGGTCCGGCCAGCTAGACACTTGTCCGGGCTCAGGTCAAATTTTTTTATACGGTAGGAGTTGAGTTAGTTTAAGGCAAAATTGAAATTTTTAAAAATTAATTTAAGATAAAATTGAAATATTTTATTTTTACGATGCAAAACTGAGATTTTTAATTAAAACTGAAATTTTGCCTATAATTTATAAATTTTATAACACTAGTTAACGTTTTTCTTAATATTATAATCACTTAATAATCATTAAACTTAAAAAATTTATATAAAAAAGATTAACAAATTAATTAATGGTATAATAAAAAATACTAAGAGCAACTTTAGCGCTTGTCGGCTAAATCCAAATTCCTTATTGTTGACATAAAGTATAAGAAACTTGCATTGAAGTAATGGGTGGGTGCACTAATATTTTTTACACGGCAACTATTTAGCCAACGTCAACTATCTCATCTAAAGCACATAAATGTTATTATTTTATGTCATAATAATAAAATTCATAAATAGCCCAACTCTATTAAAGTAAATTAGTGATAAAAATATAAATATGTGGAGCCAAATTGTTGTTTTAATATTTTATTATTGTTAATTTTTATCTTATTGTTATGTATATTTTTAATTCCTATGAAAATGTAATTTTTTTTATGTATTATTGTTATATTTGTATTATTTTAATATTTATTTTTTGTCAAAAAAATTAATATTTTTATGCATATTAATTAAAATAATTAAATTAATGTAATTTTGAATCAAAACTAATTATAAATAAAAAAATATAAACATGTGGGGTCAAAATTTAGTTCTTTATAACCAACCACCATTAAAGTAAAAACTATTCAAATCAACTATAAATTTTTTAAATCCTACACATCACTTTGAACCCACAAAAAACTAGTTTACTCACTTAGTTTTTAAAGTTGCTCTAATATTAATGTTTGATTCATATTGCTAAGTTTAAAAACTGGTTTTTCAAACTCAATTTAGAGCGTGTTTAGTTCTGCGGTGGTAAGAATTGATTTTAATAGAATTGATTCTGTAAAATTGATTATGGTCAAAATTGATTTTAAGTTAAAGTGGTTTATGTTTGGATATATTCATACAAAAATGAGTTTAACGAAAAATTTACATGTAAAAATCAATTCTAGAATTAGAAGCTACGATTTCTAGCTTCAAATAGAATCAATTATGGAGGCATAATCAATTCTACTTTTGAGAAACCAAATAACTCAAAATAAATTCTACACGCCCAATCAATTCTGACATCTCCAGAATTGAAATCAAACATACACTTACTTTCGTAGATAACACAATTTCTTTTCTTTTCTTTTTTTTAATATGGCCTAAAGATACATGTTACTTTTTTTTTTTACAGAAAAAGATACATGTTACTATGACACTTAAATCCCAAATGTTATCCTAATCCTAATATTTACTATCCTAATCCTAATATTTACTATGTATGGTGTAAACTTTATTTTTGGGTAAGTAGTTGATATTGATTATGCGTGCATCCTAAATAAGTAAAATATTATCATGTACTATATCCTTAACCATAGCATTAGTGTCTGTTTTGTGTTAAAAAATAAAATTACTAAGTACCAAATTTAATGCCTAAGGATTTACAATTTTTTAAGGATAAAATTTGTTTGAAAAGTAAAACAAATTCTGACCTGTCTCTCTTTACCCTAAAAGCCTGTTTGTGAATTTTTTATTTTTTTTGTGACAAATCCTGTCTCTGATTTGTTGCCACTTCCAATCACAACACAAAGTTTCCAAATTTCTCTTTCTTCAATATATGCAATTTTCCTAAAGTTTCTTCAACCTTGATCACCTTCAAATCAAGGTTTTTCAATTTGTTCACAACCTTATCAATTGGACACAATTTCTATGAATTGGTCTTTTGGTTTGTTTCACATAAAAATTTGCCATTGAGTCCTTAATTTTGATGCCAAAATATAAAAGAAGACAGGTATGTTACAAAACATACAATATATATTAAGAATTTTAATTTCAATTAAAAAAAATTGTTCATCGTTTGTGTTTTTCATTTTGGCTTATAGGTGATTAATTTGTGCTAGATGATGATTACATATTTGATATGTGCAGAAAAGTAACTCACACATGGCTGGTTGCAAATTCTAGCATCATTTTTTTTTTATTTTGGTTTCAAATTTTGGATGCCAGAAATGTCTTCACCACGTGAAAATTCTGATATGAGAGATGGATCAGGTAATTCATCAATTTTTTTCTATTTACACCCCCTCCCCCCAAACCCCAAAAAATGATGCCATGATTTATTTTGTACAAAAATAAGAATAGGCTTATTCATATATTAGAATCTTTTCCTTTCACCTGTTTTTGTGAAAAATATTATATGAAAAATAACATTATGAAATGATTGAACAAAATTATATACCTTAATGATTGATATAAATATATAGTTCTGCACAATAGAAATGTCCAATGTTCATAAAAAATTACATAATATAATGAGGGATTTGTTAGAGTAGAGAATCAAAGTTGTCCAAACTAGGTAACTTGGTAATGTACAATGTTGTGTATAAATTCTCCGCAGCGACTTCATAGTGTAAGACGTTGCAAAACATTTAGATCTAAAGAAATGTAATAGTTTTGCGGCGTACTGCACTATGCAGATGCTACGGAGGAAACTTTTATCTTAGTTTTGTCACCATGAAAACTTAATCTCATAAATCTTTTCATCAATTATTAGGTCCACACAAAAGGCTATCAGGTCTGATGCATCAAGCTGGAAACAAGTTTTGCGCCGACTGCGGAACTCCAGAGCCAAAATGGGTGTAAGTGTTAGTTCGATTTTCGTAGGCATCCAATTTGTTAGGATTTTTCATTATTGATTCATACTTGCTCTTATTCATTACATTTATCTATTTATTGAATATCAGATCTTCAAGTCTTGGAGTATTTATTTGCATCAAGTGTTCGGGTGTACATAGAAGTCTAGGAGTCCACATATCAAAGGTATGTTTGTCTAAATGCGAGTTCATCGTTAGACATTAATTTGTTAGCCATTGTGAAAATAGGAATTCCATATTTTCAGCTTATTTTCACAAGTTCTCTAGGATAGCTGATGAAAACAACTTATAGCTTATACGAGAACAGTTTGACTTTATATTATCTTCTTTTATAGAAATATTTTATTGATAAACACGTTACACGTATATGCTATATGCGCTTAACTAAGTTGTTAATCCAAACAGAACCATAATCAAAATTGAAACCTAAATTCTGCTACATGATCAGTACAAATTTGTCTATTGCAGGTTGCATCGTTGAAGCTAGATCAATGGACAGATGAACAAGTTGATGCATTAGAGAATTTAGGTGGAAATACAGTGTTAAATAAAAAGTATGAAGCTTACATCCCAAGTAGTATAAAAAAACCGAAACCACATACCTCGATCGAAGAGCGCTCGGAGTATATCAGGTAACTAAAAGGAAACAGAACTCTCTTTAATTGTTTGCTTGTTGTGGAAATAAAATTACACCTTTCTTATTAAGAAATGTCCTATTGATTTTTCAGGAAAAAATATGAACAATTATTGTTCATGGCGTGCGATGACAATGCAGCGTGCGCAATTGTACCATCTCAAGGAAGAAGTTTATCATTGGTTCAAAGTAGTTCTTCGTGTTACACTTTTCATATGGACCCTAAAAAATACGAAAAAGCCCCAACAAAACATCGTATCGGACATGCATTTCGAAATAGTTGGGCAAGAAAAGATTCTCATGAGCACAAGTCTTCAAAGAAGAGTACCTCATTGGTAATGTTTCATTTCAAGTACTCATTTTTTAAATGATGATTAATTTTTTTGTTCTGAATGCTTAGTTTTGTTCCTATTTACTGTTATAGGCAGGTATGGTTGAATTTGTAGGGTTGATTAAGGTTAATGTTGTGAAAGGCACTCACTTGGCTGTTAGAGATGTAATGACCAGTGACCCTTATGTGATCCTTTCTTTGGGACACCAAGTAAGCATTCTTCAATTTATAGATTACTTGAAAAATGTAAATGAAAAATGTATAGTAAACACTTTTTAATATATGTTTTTGCAGTCGGTTAAAACGCGCGTTATAAAGAACAATTTGAATCCAGTTTGGAATGAAAGTCTAATGCTGTCAATTCCAGAAAACATTCCTCCCCTTAAAGTGGTAAGTTCAATTGTTTTTTCAGCATGTGTTCTTCGTAAAAGGGAAAGAGTAAATCCCTTTCAAGAATTTCAAGATAGATATCAAAATGGCTTAGTTTTTGCATATATATTTTGGATCCTCGGCATTCACGTAGTCGTTGATCCAGAGCATTAGGTCATGATCAGACGATTCATGTTCTGACTTTGGTTTGTGGGCCTAATTTATGAAAGTCAGAACGTGGACCGTCTGATCTTGACCTAATGCTCTGGATCAACGACTAGGTGAATGCAGAGAATCCAAATCGTCGCTATATATATTTATTCATACCAGTTTTCCTTATATGTGCAGCTAGTTTATGATAAAGACACATTTTCAACCGATGATTTTATGGGTGAGGCTGAAATAGACATTCAACCACTAGTTTTAGCTGCAATTGCATATGAAAAATCTTCAAGCAATGAGGCCATGCAGTTTGAGAAATTTGTAGCAAGCAAGGACAATAAACCTGTTAGAGATGGTACCATATCCCTTGATGAAGGAAGGATCAAACAAGAAATCTCAGTGAGGCTACAGAATGTTGAGAGAGGTGTTCTTGAGATTGAGCTTGAATGTGTTCCTCTTACTCAATAGCTTGGATAGAAAGTTAAGGGCCAGGAGAACTAAGTTGAACATAACACATTTTGGAGCATATGTCTCAGAAAGATTAATCTCTTTTTGGATTATTCTGTTTCTTTCCCTCTTGTATATTCTATTATCATTATTATGTGACATGAAGGGATTGCTCATCTACTAAAGTTATTTTCCTCTTGGATATTTTTATCTTATGGAGTTACCTTGGTTTCCCAATTATACTTTCAAACATTTATTGTGACATTGTGAGAATATTTACAACACATTAAGAATGCCACCTTTGAGTTTGGTAGAACTGTGATGAACAACCGTTGATTTTGTAAAAACTACATTCTATGCATGTTTGATATCACAGTAGTTTATCATTTTTAGGCTCGGCTTAGATACATGTGCAACGTGAGTTGTGGCAGTGGATCTCCAATAAATAAGGGCCTCAAAAAAAATTATAAAGTAACAGTATCACCGTATCAGTAGATTAGGAGAAGAAAAACTTAATATATTAACGTAAAGGCTCGGTCTCTCTAAAAATTACAACTTGAGGATTGCCTAAAAGAACTAAGAGGCCGCTTTTAAGATTTGTGTATGGCCTAAAAAACTTGAGACCGGCAGTGTGTACCACCATGACTTTGTAAAAGTTGGACTATAATTTTTGCAAAAGCATAGTAGCTCAGCGTAATTCTGTCAAACTTATTGAATTTAAATTTGCATTCTTAAACTTTAAAAAAATTACAATGACTTACCGTGGTTTTCGTAAACCCATTGTAGTGTATGTTTTGTTTCAATTTTGGAGTGGTCAGAATTGATTTTGGACGTGTAGAATTGATTCTAACTTGTTTGGTTTCTTAAAAATAGAATTGATTCTGCCTCCAGAATTGATTCTACTTGAAATTAGAAATCGTAGCTTCTGATTCTAGAATTGATTTTTACATTCAAATATTTTGTTAAACTCACTTTTGCATTAATACATCCAAACATAAACCACTTTAACTTAAAATCAATTTTGACCAGAATCAATTTTATTGAATCAATATTGACCAGAATCAATCTTACCGCCGCAGAACCAAACACAGATATAATTTCAAACATTTGATTACTAGAAAACCACAATAGTACTTTAACAAGTAAAAACTATGAATAATTGGGAATCATCATATTGCAAAGGGAATTAAAACAGGAGAATAAAACAAAAGTCGCCCACATTAGAGGGGGCAAAAGACCTATTAACTCTAAAATTAAAATATGGTTTTCACATCGGTTTATAAATAGATGTAAATTAGCAATGCGCACCTTTTCTAATCTCCCCAAATCATAATGATTAAATGAATTTAGACAACATACCTAATTGGCTCATCTAAGTTTTGGCAACAAACTTGGAACAAACAAAACCAATTATTCCCATCATATTTGTAATCAAACATGCCTAAATTAGGCAACAAACTTGAAATAGTTAGGTTTGTTTGATCCTTTTGGTTTCTTCCGGTTTAATGATTGCTATTTTGTTAGAGGATTTAAATGGTCAGTCACTCATTGTAATTGTATGATTCCTTAGGTTTCTTCCTATTTATTTGTTTTATCCCTAAATTTCTAGTATTTATTTTTTATTCAAAATATTTTAATCTTAAAAAAAATCTTAACAGTTTGTTTTAATCTTTACACCCTCCTTTTTCTTTACCACATTCATATCTCCATAAGCTAATGTTTTACCATAGCACTTACTACAATACTATTTTTTTCATAGGAATTTTTTTTTAATTAAATATTCTTTGATAATGGAGATTAAAGTTTAAACTTACAAAAAAGTGTAGGTTTGTTAGGGGAAAAAAGTTGCCCCATGTGAGAGAATACCAGAGAGCAATGTTCCTAGTTTCCTAGTAGTTGCTGAAATTGAAAGCAAAAGTACAGAGGTATATTCAAGTTAGGTGATGGCATTGGTCTTCTCTAACTATATCAGTGGCTTGAAACTAGGAAAAGAGCCTCGTACCAAAACATCAAACATAAAAAGTTGAACAAAATCTTTCCATGCAACATAGTGCTAAACACATATTATTCCATACCATTTCTCCCTTCGGTCAATATATATAGACAGATACATCACTTATTCAATAAACTTTTATATTTTTTTTTTACTGTTGGAATCGGAAAGAATAATTTAGAAGGAAAAGAAATATGACCAACAATATTGTTAAATAGAGCCAGAATTTGAACAAATAATCATTGTTTTGTGATACATAACTACATTTGAACCCGCTATTTTCTACTATCCGCAATCTAAAAACATTGTATCAATTAAGATTTAAGAATATTCATTACTACCATATTACACAAAATTACTTGTTCTTAACTTCTCATGGGTCTAGCCTCTATCAAAATCCTGTTCCCATCACTTTAGATCACATAAGAGTTCAAAATCAATTTAAATCAACTTGATTTGAAGGATAATGTATTAGCAAATAACAGCACAGTCATCATATTAACATGACATAAACTGAATACACCATATTTCAATTAACAGCACAAACAATCACAACTGTATTATATGACTTCATCTGCACAAATTAGATTCATATTAGATTCCCACACATGGGAACATAAGAAAGTATAAGGGACAACATCTGTAAGAACAACACTAACACATAGATACCGATAATAATTAAGATAGTGAAGGTGATTGTATTCATGTATCATTATCGGTCACGCACGAGACACGACTTTAATATGAACTTTTGATGCTAACATAAATCATTTTCAACCATCAATTGTCATTGTTTGCCAATCCTTACTATCACATAACTAGTAAAAGACATTCTCCCCACTGATGAATACATTTCTCACAGATATATGTGCCATTATAACATTGGGACATGCAGAATTGAAAATTTGAATCTGTTCAGATCTTGAGATCCTATGTGCTATCAAAAATCAAATATATAAAAATAAGGCACTATAACAAACAACAAACCACTCTCAATATAAATTTCAATGTTAATATTTCCAAATCCCTTGAAGGGATCATATCATTATCATAACAACACCAAATATTTACATCCCTTGATGAGAAAAATTCCTCACAAGGAATGAACTACAACAGACATACATAATCAAACCCGGTTATAAATTTTGTCTTTTGGGAGATAAAAAAGCACACTCTTGAACAAAATACTGTTCAAGGAGCTGAAAACACCATCATCTTCAGCTCATCACACACACACAATCCCCATAAATAAAACTGATATATAAAATTCAAAGAGATCTTTGAATTGTGATATAACCAAGGTTTTGAAATGTAGTCACGTCGCAATCCTTGCTTGATAGTATTACATAGAATCATAACAGCTGATGTGGTCTTAATTGCAGTTCAGGTCATGTTGCAGCCGCATCGTGATCCAGATCATGACGGCTGATGTGATCTTATCTGCAGTCTATCCAGATCGCAGACCTTTATTTAAAACCATCTGATAACCTTAACCAAATGTTTATCATCACCACCGCCGTCACCAACAACAACCGAAATTCCTCAATCTTAATCAAATTATTTATCAACACCTATTGCAAAAACACCAATTTCTACACTAATACGCACACATCGAAACAAATCAAGAATTGCAACAATTAGGACACCGAATCAAACCATTTTCATTACACTCCAAACACCTTTTCAACAACCCTTCATCCTCATCAAAAACCTTCTTACTCCCACTACAATTTCCACAAGGCATAAACCTAACATCACCACAACTCTCACAAACAAACCCCGGTTTCGTCTTCGGAAAACCCTCTAAAATCTTCCTCAATTCACCAACCTCACAAAGATGCTTTATAACCTCGGCACCACCAACGTAATTCCCTCGAATAAAAACCTGCGGTAGCGTCACATTCTTCATACTTTTCTCACCCATCACATTCATCAATTCCTTCCTATAAGAAATATCCATCGAAACATCTCTCTCATCAACCCAAACCCTAAATCCTCTCAATATCATCCTAACCGCATAACAATCTTCGTATGTTCGTCTAATTCCACGCAAACTCGTAAAATACACCACAATTCGATCTTCCGTTCCGTGCAATTTCACAATAGGTAATCCATCAATCGATTTCGATGATTTTATCAAAGAATCTGAGGTCGATTCGGTTGATGATTTTAAGGGTTTAGGTTTATTGATGAAAAGTGATTCTTCTTGAGCTGGTTCGAAGAAACTACAGAGCTTCTTAACAACTCTGCCACGAAGCGAAACGGTGCGTTCAATGTTTTGAGGTTTTTGCAGCGGTTGTTTTTCTTCGCGATTTAAATTAAGCGTTGTTAAAGATCGGTTGAATAATGAAAACTTCGACGACGTCGTATTGTTGGTGTTGTTGTTGTTTCTGAATTCTGCCATCGACTCTGTTGTTAAAAAAAAAGATCAAAATTTTGAATCCGTAAATAATAAATAAATAATATTATTTGTATTTATAATTTATGTTACCTTGAGAAAGAGGGACGGTGGGTGGGGCGGCGGATGATACTTGGGCGGTGGTTTTTCTGTCGTTTTGCTGTTTGTTGTTAGATTTTTTTTTGTTATCTGGGTTTTGCTTTTTTTTTTTCAGAGAGAGAGAGAAATGAAAACGCGTTTGTGGAGGAAAGAGAGAGAGAGGAGAAAATGTTTTCTGTTTTGGTGCGCTTTTTTTAGATGAGACTTCTCACGAGTGTGAGAGAGAAAAAAGAGAGAGACGTAGCTATGAAGCCAAGAATATGTACTTTTTGTAAAAAATTGTTCAAATGATTAAAATAAAAAATATTTATTTTTGGATAATAATAATAATAATAATGATATTATTTGGTGCTCTCAATTCAATTTTTAACAAAAAATTCATTTTTAAAAAAATATTTTATTTTTAAAATTAAATGATTTACTAAATTATTATGATAAATTTTATTTAATATTTTCTGTTCCAATCAATAAAGCAATACGTCATTGCACAAAAATATTCATTTGTTTTTTTTTTTTTTGGTTTTCACCACCAGTTGAATCTGGTTCGGGGGTCAGTTCTGGCATCAAGTGGTTCCAGTCCCCTCCCAATCGCAGTTGTTGGAGATCGAACCGTGGTCCTCCCTACCAAGTTCAACGTCAATCACCACTGAATCAACTAACGATTGGTACAAAAATATTCATTTGTATTAAAGCCTTTGAAATTTACTTTTGTCATCATAATCATTAGTGACGCACCATATGTCTTTTCCATTTTACTCTTTCATTATTTAAATAGTAGACGAAATAAGAATAAGTAATTTTTTATAAAAAATTTGTATTTGCCGCCCATTACTTTAAATAGCAAAAGCGTAAAATGGTCTCATCTACGTTGAGCAAGTTTTTTTAAGTTACTCCAAATTAGAACCTTTAAATTGAATCTAATATAATGGTTAACATTTTGGAAATTACTTTTGTCATCCCATTAATTACTGGTGCGTCCTACGCCCTTCTCATTTTATCTTTCCGCTATTTAAGTAACAGAAGATATAAGAATGAGTAATTTTTTAGGAAACACACCCTACAAGAAAATTCAAGATTTTAAAAATTTGTTACTGTGTTGGCTACTTAAGTAGTGGATGTTATAAAAATATGACATTTGAGTAAAAAACACTCCCCCCTACCTTTAAAATTTCTCATTTCTATAATGTTCGCTAAAAATGAGAACTTTTGAAAAAAAAAAACTACAAACATGAAATTTTAAAATTTTAAATATAGAATCCGCTACTTAAGTAGCAGACATGAATATTTTAGTAATTTTGTAGGACACCCAAAAAATAAGTAGGGTAGCAAAAGTAATTTTTTAACAACTCTATTCAATAATAATCAACATTTTAATTATGGATTTTGATGTATCCGAGAATATTTATAGATATTCATAAATGACATTTGATCATTGAAAAAAAAATTGGTTCTTTTAAAGACAAAAATATATTAAAAACAAACTATAAGCATATAAATATAAAATGATCTAAATAAAACTTTAATTAATATTTTAACTTTTCAAGTAAGATAATAGTAAAATTGCACTAAAATATAATAAGTTATAAGTTAATTGAATTAGCATATCAAAATAAACTATAAACTAGTATAAATAAGTTATAATCACATGAAAAAGAATGTCCTCAAATAGGTTTCTTTTTCAATATGAACTTATAAGCTATGAGTCATAAATTTAAAATTTGGTATTGCTAAATAGAGTGTTTGTGCACTTTTTACAACTTATATTTTTGTATTTAATTTATATGTTATCATTTTTTAGTACCACTCAAATAAATTTTTTTGGCTCCCGTTACTATTTTGTTATCTAAAAAACTTTAAGACCTAATTATTACAAACGTGAAACTTAAATGATTCTTAGATATATTTGGCATAAATCCTATTTTGGCAAGTGTTAATATGGACCATTGAAGTAGCATGTCCACATTGCATGATTTTGTAAGGTAACAATTTGAAAAATACTTATATGGTCACAAGTATTTGGTCACTCAATTTAGTCACATTCATATAAATAAAATATATACTTCCTACTTATTTTATCTAATTATTTTAAAATACATATTCGACATTATCCATTGTGAAATTCCTCGGGTCATGGACCGGTTCAGCACATGGGTTGACCTTTATATAGTCTAGCGAATTTCTTTTTCCACCCTACACGTTTCTCGCCTGTCCTACTTGTTTCCGTATTTATCTTTCCGCTACTTAAGTAGCGGACTGTATAAAAATGAAAAATTCTTTAGAAATTTTAAGATTTCGTCAATTTTATTTTATCATATTAAAAAAAATCAATTATATTTTATTTTTTGAGAAAAACTTTCACCAATCGTTCCTTTAATTTTTGTGTCTATATGATAGATAGGTCATGCTTTCCATTCTTTTTTTATAAATCCACATTCACATATCTGCTTTAGCTTTGAAGATATAAATTAAAGAACATACCAGAGTGTCTCTTGTCACATAGCTCAATCTTTTCACTCGCAATTGTTTACACTTTACAAAAATCAATACTTTAATAAATAAATTAGAAACACTTTGATAAAACAGTAAAGCAATCGGAAAAAAGAAGCCTACCTCCGGCCTCCAAATTCACAATTATTAGAAGATTAAATAATAATTTATTCTCCAATATTAACATTTTTATATGTGACTTAATTGAAACCTTTACAAGAGGCTTATAATTAATAATATGTACAATTTTCATATGTGTGTTCGTCATAGGAACTTAGACCACCTACACGCTGGTAAACGAAAAATCACCTCGACCGGATCAGAGTAAATAACAATGTCGAATCAGGCCGCCCCTGCCTTGAAAGAATTCATAGGCGGCCACCAGCTTTTACAAATTCGATTAGTATTACTCATGAAATTAAGTTTAAGAGCTGAGAACAAGAAGACTGATTAAAATTAATTAAGAGAAGAATCAAAAGTAACATAGTTATCATCATTTGATCTGCTAAGTGATGTATAGATGGAAATTAAGAACAACATTAGAAGCAAACCATAAATAACAGCATGCACAAAAATTGATGCAATAGTTGTCTTCATGTTCATAAACTCCAAGGGTGAATTCTTTCCTGGAAGCTGAAAATAGCCAAAATAGAGCTGCAGGCTGCAGCTATGAGAGGAGGAGTCCAATCATTTGCAACCTTCGTCCTTCCTCAACTGTTCGCCAGAAAGAGGATCGAATACAACAATTTCGTCAAGCCGATTCAACAACTCTGGCCTAAAATGCATTCTTACTTCTTGCATTACTAGATCATGAGAAACTTGCATGGTACATTTTCCTGAAAGTCCACTTAGGAGATGCTCGGCACCAAGGTTTGACGTCATGATAATGACTGTGTTCTGAAAAAAAACAGTTCTTCCGTGTCCATCGGTTAAACTCCCATCGTACAAGACTTGAAGTAGAGCGTTGAATACAGATGTATGCGCTTTATCAACTTCATCGAAAAGTATCACACTGTAAGGTCTTCTCCTTACAGCTTCGGTTAATTGTCCACCTTCATAATGTCCACTACACCTGAAAATTCAATTCACAATAACTTAGACGCGCATATTAACTATAATCAAACAGAGCTGCTAATACAATATCTTACCCTGGTGGTGCACCAATCAGTCGTGATACCGAGTGTCGTTCCATGTAATCCGACATGTCAATTCTCACCAACAGATTTTCATCATCAAAGAGTTGTTCAGCAAGAGCCTTTGCAAGTTCTGTTTTACCGACACCAGTTGGACCGAGGAATAGGAAGGAAGCAGTTGGTTGTTGAGGTCTTCCAAAACCAGCTCTCGATCTCAATACAGCGTCGGCAACAGCCTGAACTGCTTGGTCTTGTCCCACAACTCTACTGTGCAATCTGTCACCAAGTCCAACCAACCTTCTTTTCTCATTTTGGCCTAGCCGAGTCACCGGTATACCAGTCCATCGGCTAACAACCTTATCTATTTGGTCGGGTCCAACAGTTTCTGTCAACATCAAGTTCTTGTCTTTGTTCCCGTCAGTGCTACCTTCAAGCTCTATTATTGCATTTTCCACTTCATCGATTGCACAATATCGTAGGTCTGCAGCTCTTGCTAGATCATACCGCCTCTCAGCCTCCTGTAAAGCAAAGAGAAGCTCATCACGTTTCTTCTTTAGCTTTCGAATCTCATCAATCCTATCTTTCTCTTTTCTATACTTCATTTTCAAAGGTTGAAGCTTGTCTCTTAAGTCATCAAGCTCTTTCCGCACCTACAAATCATATAAAAAATTAGAACCATCCAAGTAACTCAAATACGCAAAATAAAATTAAAACCAATATGCACTATAATAAGATATTATAAAACCATTCTTACATCGACAAGATGGGCTTTGCTCGCTTTGTCCTCTTCTTTCTCCAAAGCATGAAGTTCCAATTCGAGTTGCATTCTCTTTCGTTCAAGGTTGTCGATTTCCTCTGGCTGACTATCAAGTTGAACTCTAACATATGCACATGCTTCGTCAATTAAATCAATCGCCTTGTCAGGAAGATGACGCCCTTAACAACCAAAAAACACAAATGTAACATGTTTGTAAAACCACAATCAAAACCATCCACATTTGATACATATATAATTAACATCAAGAGAACGTAAAGAGCAAACATTACCTGTTATGTACCGACTAGACAACTGAGCTGCAGCAACAATTGCACTGTCTTCAATTCTAACACCATGATGATCCTCGTATTTCCTTTTTAGTCCACGAAGAATACTAATGGTATCAGGCACACTAGGTTCAAAAAGATAAACCTGTTGAAACCTTCTTTCAAATGTTGCATCTTTTTCAACATATTTCCTATATTCATCAAGTGTCGTTGCACCGATGCATCTAAGTTGTCCATGAGCAAGCATAGGTTTGAAAAGATTAGCAGCATCCATTGATCTTGAACATCGATGAAGTTCATCAATGAAAAGAATAACCTTCCCATCGGCATCTTCAACTTCTTCCAAAACCGCTTTCAACCATTCTTCGAATTGTCCCCTCAGCCTAGTACCAGCAACTAATGCTTCCATATCTAAAGCAATTAATCTAACATCAGCAAGATTGCTAGGAACATCTCCTCTAACTATTCTCTGAGCCAACCCTTCAACAATAGCCGTTTTACCAACACCCGATTCACCTATAACAACGAGATTATTCTTAGTCCTTCTCGACAAAATCCTCACAACCCTTTTTATCTCTTCATCGCGTCCAATAACAGGATCATGTTTCCCTGCTTGTTCAACCAAGTCTCTACCATAAGTTATCAATGCTTTAAAATTTTTGTCATCAAAACCACAACCAAATTTCTTCCCATCTTTAGCACGAAGCTTTTCGACTTCTAATTTAACCATAGAAGCAGCCACAGCAGATTCTTTCAACAAGTCTGAAATTTGTGAATCATCAAGAATTCCCAATATCAAATGATGAAGAGCTAAACGAGTGTCACCGCGCAACTTATGTGCTTCATTTGCACTTAAAATGATTTTGAGAAGGGAAAAGCTTAATGGCACAAAACGATCATTTGAGGGAGGAAATTTCTTCAATGCTTGTTTTAAAACTCTTTCCACAGAATGTGAAGATTCTTCACCACCAACATTGGAAATTGCTTGGAAAAATATACCATTAGGATCAGAAATTAGAGTTGATGCAATGTGTAGGGGTGTCAACAGAGCATGTCCTGAGCTTATTGCTAGCTTACGTGCAGCAACAAATGTTTCATTTGTTTTGTGAGATAGATTTTCTGGATTCATTTACCTACATTAAAAAAAATAATACATAAAAATACCAACTTGACTAGAGAATCATATATTTGTGAACAAAAAATATAAAAGCATAAGCTAGATTTCATTTTAATGGGCAATGTTAGTATGATGTTACTTTATTAGTATTTGCTAAATTTGGAAAATTAAACTCGATAGGCCGATACAACTTTTATCATATTATTCTTTATTTTGAAGCACAAACATAAACACGGACACCACCAACACACAAGGCCGGTCCTGACTTTTTGGAGGCCCTATTTATTTGAATATTAAAAATGGACCCTTAATAAATATAAACTTTTTTGTGTCAAAAAAAAAATAAATATAAACTTTTTATAAAAAAATAATTCTCTATTTAAATTGTAAACAACACAAAAAATAGTCTTAGTAAAAAAAATTGTGCTAAATTTCAGAATAATAATATGATAATGTTGCTAATTTTCAAGAGTTTGAGTTAAATGAAAAAAATTTATGCTTAGAAATTAACATTTATTTTAGTTCAAAATGTTGCTTCTTTACATCTTTGTTATAAATGTTACTTATAAAATAAAAAATGTGTCTATTAAATTGAGCTATTAAATCAAAATTATTTTTGTAAGCAAAAAAAAAAAAAAAATTTAATACACATATATAAAAATTAGAGGTCCCTAATTGTTTGGGGCCCTATGTTGTGGCTCACATTGCACACCCCATAGGGCCGGCCTTGCCAACACAACGGACACTAACATGGTTACACCGATGATAATTTTAGCAAATTATATAATTCAATGTAATCATATATATTCAGTGTAGTTGTTTGTGTTTCATAGACTCCTTAATTCTTTCACATCAACTACCAAGTCAACCTTATATCCCTAAAACCTACATTACCATAGGTAAACCATTAATCGTGTGAAAACCCTACTTGAATAATAGCCATTATTTTAACCGACAATGTTAATACGATGTTACTTTGTTAGTATAATGATATAATTTATTATAATCATATATTCATTGTATTGTCAAAAACATGTTTATCACCGTGACACACGCCTAACCAAGAGTGTCGGTGTTTTGTAAATTCCTTAATTTTTTTTTTCATGTCAGCTATCAAGTCAACCTTATGACTTGAATTAGGTAAATCATTAATCCGACGAAAACTTTACTTAAGTAATAGCCATTGTATCACTTAAAATAAAAAAAAATAAAAAAAAAAAAGAAGAAAAAAACTAATAACCATTGTGTTAATAATCTGTTTTGCTTCATGGGCACAACTGGCAAGTCAATAAAATTTCAACACAAACAAAAACATTGAATGCATAACAAGAGTTTTACGCGGTACCTTTGATTGCATAAGACAAGTTTGTTTTGTTTTTCTTTCTTTGTGAAGAAAAGTAAATATGGTTCTTTGTCAATGAGGATTTATTGAAAAGAAGCACAATATATTATCTATAGAATTAGGATTCTGTTTCAGAGTCTCTTCTGTTACCGAATGTTTCCCTTTTTCTTTCTCTTTTACCAAAAGTCTGGGTTTATTTGTTGTTTCCCTTTATAAATTACTAGTTTGAAGAACAAAATTTACAATCTTATATAAAAACAAAAAACAAATCTTTAAATAAATCTTATTTGTTTTACTTTCTTTGGTCTTATCAGTTATCACTAATAGATAAGTTGCGTAAAAAAAACCCACTAATATAGTAGTTTTTTTTACCCAATAATAGTATATAGTTAAATATTCACTTTTTAAATCTATCCAATAATTGTATCCGAAAAAAACTTTATCCAATAATTAATGCATTTGATTTATTTATACTAGCCGTTCATCCGTGCCCGTTTGTGTGATCGATATTTTTTTTTGTTTGTTGTGATCGATATTCTCTATTGTGCAAATATAAATAAGTAATTAATCTCCTTTTTTATTGGACTTAGTTAATTGATAACTACTTAACCTCATTTTTTGTTGTGACTACTTATTAAGAAGAAAAATATATTTTTTTTTTTACTATACAAAAGTTTTTTTTTTTTTAGTTTTTTTAAGGGTAAAATAGGAATATTGAAAAAGTCATCCCAAAAGTTGTATCCCCTTTATATATTACTAGACGTCTTTCGTGTCCGTTTGTGTGATCGATATTTTTTTTGTTTGTTCTGATCGATATTCTCTATTGTGCAAATATAAATAACTACTATACAAAAACTGAAAACTGAAAACCTACTTTTATGTGGAAGTTGTGCTTAGTTTTTTTTAAGTTTTTTTTAAGGGTAAAATAGGAATATTGAAAAAGCCATCCAAAAATTTGTATTCCCTTTATATATTAGTATTAGTATAGATTATACATAATAGTTCAAATATATTATATCAATTATTGGATAGATCTACAAGTAAAATTTTGCTTTCATTAAAATAAAAATTTACTACTAATTTAATCTACTTCTAATCAACTAAATTTAATAATTTATCCTTATCACTTTTAATAATATTCCAAGTTTTATATCCTTAATTTTAATATCACTAAAAATTATAGAAAAAATAAGATAAACACAAAAATAAATTATATATCAATTTGTGCATAAAAATAGGAAAAATAAAATAAAAAGATTATACAAACAAAATATAAATAGTACTGTATAAATTTATGCATAAAGATAAGAACAAAAGAAAAACAACAAAAAGATTATAGAAAATTTAGTAAAAAAAAATTATAGGAAAAAAACATAAACAAAGTATCATAAAAACAAATTTAATTACTACCAAGTTTATTAATTTGTTCTTATCGATTTTAATAATATAATATTACAAATTTTCTACCCTTCTTGATAATTTTACTTTCTGTTTGGATTGATGGAATACAATGGAATGGAGCGGAGCGGAATGAAATATAATAATAATGTTTCAAATTAAAACATTATTATATATTTCATTCCGCTCCGCTCCATTCCATTATATTCCATCAATCCAAACGGAGAATCACCTACTAATCTATTGGAACATACTATTAATTACGTATAATTTACTAAAAAAAAATACACGGGATAATATTTTTTGGTTTTATGATAAACCACGAGACAATAGCTTTAATAGAAATTTATTCAAGCCACTAGATTTAATCTAATAGTGAAGGATTTTGGTAGCATATTAGAGAGATGTTGTGAATTCGATTAACTCACACCAATAACCTTTAGTGTGTGGAGCAAATAAATTAAGCAACCAAAACAGTGAGAACCAAGCAATATAATCACGAACAAATAAACAGTGAAAGCGGTAAAGAACACGATAATATTTGTTGACCCAGTTCGGTGTTAATGAACCTAATCTGGGGGGAGGGCGACCCTCTCCGTTCCACTTATCAATAGAAACCTTGATTACAATAAGATTCTCCACAAGAGTTACAAGAATTAGTGTTTTCCTAATTCTACCCTAGTCCCGAATCTCTCCCCGTGACCAAGAGATTCAATTCCAAGTGTTTCCCAAGGTGATAGAATGTTTCCCCCAACCCTAGAGTCTTCCCAAGATGTTTCTCTATTAACCCTAGTCTTTATGTTGGCCTTAGAAACCCTAAAACACACCTTATTTTTCTCAGAAAACGCAAACAGCACGTATATATACGCGTTCCCGCGCCTGGGCTCCACTGACAGATCAAAATGCACTTTCTAGAGTGCTCCTGGCGCCTGGGCGCCACTCCCCGCGCCTGGGCTCCACTGGCAGATCAAAACGCACTTTCTAGAGTGCTACTGGCGCCTGGGCTCCACTTCTCACGCCTGGGCTCCACTGACAGATTTTCGGAGTTTTCAAGGCAATATCCAACAATAGTCTCCAACACTTCTAGTTCAGTTCCAACACCTAGTAAACCTCGTTCACTAGTTCAACTAAACACATGTCACTAACAAGTCCACCCGAAGTCCCACAACTCAACCACATGAGAATCACCACTAGTATCCAATGCATAACCAATAGTAGGACCAACTATCTTGCATCAAAGTTCAGGAACATACCTCACATCATGTAAAAGAATAACACGATTGTCAAACATCGCAAGACAACCGAAAAGCCATATCTCAAACCTTTCAAGCCTTCCCGTCTTCAAGTGAACTCCACCTTCAACTAGCTCTAGGATTTTCACGGTACTCATTCTTCAAACCACATGTGATAGGAGCACCCAAAGTACATGACTCACAGCTCCACCGATTCCCAACTTCCACTAGTGCCTTCACATCCTCATAATAACGTTGTTGTTTCAATAGTAACCTGAGTATTATTAGCACCGCCTCTCCAGGCTGATGTCGAGTATTATTCCACCGCCTCTCTAGGCCGATGTCGAGTATTCTTACCACCGCCTCTCCAGGCTGATGTTGAGTATTATTCCACCGCCTCTCTAGGCTGATGTTGAGTATTCTTACCACCGCCTCTCCAGGCTGATCAATCATCTACGGTTCCCAGTTTGTGACTATGAGTGCTCCCGCACTCTCATAGCCTTCCTCCTCACTGACGACAACCTGAACAGATGAACTATCACCGTCCTTTAACGGATCGACACACTTTTGTCGGATTAAAATTGCCATCACCTTCACTTTCCACAACCCGAAGTTGTTACTCCCGGTGAATTTCACAACCTCCCACTTAGAACCCATGGTACTCAATTCTTTTGATCATTTACCCCACGGTGGGCGTCAATTGGAGATCGTAAGTTCAATCTCCAGTTTTGTTATAAAAAACAAACAAAAATAGAAGAACTAAATCCTTTTGACCACACAATTCTTACTCAGGGTCATAAGCAAAGGCAACAGATGATGCAAAAACCAAGATGCTAATAAGGAAGTAGAAAACCTTCATTTTGCAACTTAATTATACTACTCTTTAATATTGATCTTGATCTTGATCTATGTATATAACTTGTGAGTGTTGTAATTTGTTGTTCGTATTGCTTGCAATATTTATAAGGATGAAAATAGAAGTGGTTTGCATTTGATCTTTTCCGTAATTAATTTTTTATTGAATAATGAACCATTCTTTAACAACTACATGAATACTTGATCTCCAAAACCAAAGTCAAGAATTTTTTTAGGCATTACCGTGTCCACTTGACATTGAATTTAATTTACTACTACCTATTCTCGTAAATTATGATATTTTTATAATATACTCTTTGGCTAAATCAAATTAAGATAAGTTCATGACTTTGTCTTATGTCTCCACAAGTTTTTTAACAAATTAGATGTACAATTGATGATGCCGCATTTTAGTGGAGAGGATCTTGTTAACATGCGTTTTAGGATATAGTACTTACTAAGAAATCAAATAAATTGTCCTAGGAAAATTCAGATTTTTAAAAAAATTGAATAAACAATTTCTTTTTGTTGTTTTAAATTCAACTTGTGTACTATCATTTTATGAGAAATACTTGGTTAGGCACAAACACTATATATTATATGTTACGCACAAACTCAACAAGTAAAAAAAAATTAAAGAGAAAAAAAAAATTAATTAATGTGACAAATTTTATTTTTTTAATTTCAGGTATGTGTGTCTAAATTGTGCACCTAAATTTATGCGTCTATGTAAGACTTCCTCATCAAACATAGCCACATGAATTTAGACACACAATTTCACTTAAAAATAGAAACCAAATCTAATACTAATAGAAACCAAATTTAAAAACTTTATTATTCTATTTTAAAAAAGCCAATAAACAATTTCGAAATCAATGTTTGTTCATTAGTAATAGATCAGTTTATTTTGGCATTTTTTAAAAATAGATTTTATAATGTTACATAATTTTGTGTCAAAAATTTTTACAAAGAATTTTTTTATAAAAGCTTCAAATGAAAATTTGATTTGAATAGTTATTCTTAAAATGTCATTTTAGGCATTTCATCATTTTATTGAAATTTCTTTTGAATATCAAAATTTCAAAAAAATCACTTAATTTGAAGCTATTTAGTCGAAGATCCAATAGTCAATTTCAAAACTATGGGGATTCAAAAGAATGAGAACAAGCGAAAGACGATCGTTCTAGCTGAACATGATGTTCAATCAAAGAATTCAAAGAGTCGCAAAAATGGTGATGCTGGTGAAGAAGAATCAACAAATTCATCCAAAGAAACATTTCCATTTATTCTTTTTGGATTCATTATTGATCCAAATAATAGAATTAAACATGCTTACTCATGCAGTTTTTGTAGTTGAAAATTCATTAGTCCACAAGCATTAGGTGGCCATCAAAATTGCCACAAGTTGGAGAGAAGACTCAAAAAAAGGATTGAAGATGTGAACAATGATTGGATAAATTACTCAAATGGTAATCAAGGGATGATAAGTCAAAACACCTTCATTCCACACCATGGGGGATATGGATTATATAAGACAATATGATTAAGCTTGCAATGTCATCAAATTTTAAGGCAGAAAATTTGCTTGGTGAAGTTATCAATAAGGTTGACCAAGGTGCTGTGAGTCAACAAATTACAATGATTAGGATTGACTATGGTTCTGTTTCAAATGGGGGTGCTGAAAATGATGATGCTGGCAAAGAGACCGAGAAGGAGGAAGAATCCAACATTGATTTGACCCTTAAACTTTCATCTATGTTTTAATATAATCTATAAATAAGGTCTTAATATATTAAGCACCATGAGTTTTAATCTATAATAATATGTGTAAACAATATATTTTTTATGTGGAATAAAGTAAATCTCTCCATCCTTTGAAAATTAGTGTAAAGAGTATTATTTGTGGTGCATGGATAGTTAAATTTCAAGTTATGGTAATCATCTAATTAAGGTCCTATATGCCATCATAATTAAGTCGCTCTATCAACATTGGCATTTAGGATTGTCACATTTCAATTGCCATGTCACGTGATATTGTGACTTGTGAGACAATGAAATGTACGGTTGATAACACATTTGACCTTTTGCAACGTTTTATCGGTAACACTTTTAAAAAATGTTACACACTCCTTCTAATCTTAATAATACTAATACTAATTTGATTCCTTGCTCAGTTTTTTTTTTTGCAATTTGCCGTGGAAAATAATATTGGTAATTTTTTTTCATTCTTGGCTCAGTTTTTTGTTTTTCATAACTTCTCTCTCTCTCTCTCTCTCTCTCTCTCTCTCTCTCTCTCTCTCTCTCTCTCTCTCTCTCTCTCTCTCTCTCTCTCTCTCTCTCTCTCTCTCTCTCTCTCTCTCTCTCTCTCTCTCTCTCACTCTCACATCGACGTCTCTCCGCCACCAATCTCTCCGATCAGAGTTTGATTCACAACAGCTAAATGGTGATTCCTGAACGAAGAAGAGTCGAAAAGTGTGCGTAGTTGTATTCTCAAGAGTCGCAGAAACCCTAGGTCTCTGAATCGGTGCAGAATCGTTGTTCCATTTCTCAATTCACCTTCAAACGGTGCAGAATCGTTTTCGTCTTCATCCTCACACTCGTTCAAACGACGCAAATTCGGTCGTCAACCTGAAAGTCATTCTTCTCCATCTTCAACCTCAAATTTGTTTAACAATTTCGTTGAGATTCGTCTTCAGCTTCAGCTGATTGTAATTAGGTAATTTAAAATTCCAGTATGATTTGAAAAATTTGGTAATTAGGTTTTTGAAATTTATTTACCGATTGATTTATTGTTACAAACCGCTTTTGTAACTTTAGATTCATTACTGGTTGAGATTCGATCTTCAATCAAGCTTCAAATTCATTCTTCATTGAGATTTAGACATTTATGAGTAGTGAACAGAGAAGAGTCCTTGTGTTAGCAGATCATTACATATATCGTTTATGCTATTGAATTTCATAGATAAAGGATTATATGTTCGTATAATTTCACATATTGCATGCTCTTGAATTTGATATAGTCGATCTAGATACTCAATTGTTTTTTTATTTTCATAGATAGATTCTGGATGAATTGATTATGATTTGTGATTTCTCAATGTTAACTCTAGCAATTGCTTTGGTTAGACATAATTTTTTATTTGCTTACATGACATTGATCAATACATCATAATTTATATAGGATGAAGGACTAGAGTTAACATTATCAGGTGGAAGTGGAAATTTCAGCAAGGAGGAAGTATGTATTTTATATCCTTCAAACATTTGTTCTTAAGTTGAATTCTAGACGTTCAAATGCATGTAGATATAAAAATGTTAACTCATTCTCAATGAGAGGTTTTTTGAAATATGCCTTATATGCTGACCATGATACACAAATATTAGATATTTTGCTTAAGAAGCTAGATCTACCTTATCCATTTTGTTAATGTAGTTTGTGAATTCTTGAACTTGATGTAGACCACTGATTTCTGTGAACTATATGTTGATAGGGAAGACTCAGCCTATAAAATGCACAATGAGGTTGAGAGCGGCCTTGTATGTAGCACAAGCTTTAAGTTTAAGGGGAGAAAAATTACAACAATCATGGTACTAATTTGGTACTTTATATAGAAGAATTCTCAATATAGGGCGAAATTAAATAATACTTTTTCTATACCAAAATATGGGTGCGTTTGTTTAAGCTTTAATAATAATGATTTTTTTAAAAAAAAATCTAGAGATTTTTTTATAGAGATTTTGAAGAAAATCTAAAGCTACTTTGTGTTTGTTTACAATCATAAAAATCTATTTTTTTTAAAAAAGAAGTTCATACACTTAGATTCCTTAGTTTAAAAAAAATAAATTCTTGAAAAGCTATTAAAAATAGATTTTCATTTTGGGGCTAAAAATGACTTTTATAAGAAAATGATTTTTAAAAAAATCTATAACAAACATTATCAACATTACAAAATGGATTTTTTTTAAAAAAAAAATAGATTTTTTCTTAAAAAAATCCCAAACAAACGCACCCTATAAGTCGTTTTGATAAAAAAAATTGTACTAAATTAAAAGTCGATTTATATTACCAATGAAACATGTATTGTTTTTTTTTTCTTCTATTATATCCTTAACTGTTTATTTCTCTTTCTTCTTTTAACTTTCCAATTTATTTTTCTCATATAATAATGAAAAATAATTTTGTAAATTTATTTATAATTTCTCTTTTCCATACAACATTAATTATATTTTTTAATTTATGTAATATAGTTAAAATGACTTATATTTTATTTCGATACGGAGGAAATATTTCACAAAGGCTCGCGAATGACGCAACATACATGGAAATCGTGGCCACACCCATAATACTGCATTCTCCTTTTCAATCTTGTAGAGGAATCGATGTGTGAAGACAATTTTTCACTTTCACCGCCACCTATTCCCTTTTTATCATGCTTGTCAATTTAATTTAAACAACAACACACTTTAATTTTTTTTGGGTTCTAATCAACAAACTCATAGTTTGGATAACTATTAGATAGCTCCAATAATAATTCTTATGGATTGAGAATTTGATTCATAAATATTAGCCTAGTAATTTCAAGTAATCCAGTTAGAATCTTGTCAAAAAAGTTGTAAAAGGTCATTAGTATCATTTATATTAATTATAAAAAGAAAAATTTCCTTCTTAGTGATATGTGTTAAGTTTATTTCGTTAGAAAAAAAAGTTTATTTATTCTTAACATAATAATAATTTGGATTGAAATTAAGTTCAATACACCAGCACCAATAAGTTTAGTTGGATATCAAATTTTATATTAATTTATATTAAAATAAATGTCATGGTAAGGATTTATTTTTGGTCCCCTTAAGCATGTAGTTAGAAACTTGATTCCTGACTCGTGCGTATAGGAAAAATTCCTGGTTAAGGATTTTGGTCCCCTAATTAAGGCTGGATTCCTGTCTTGCGATATTTTTAAATTCCTCAAAAAAAACTTTATATTTTAAAAATAATTATTATAAGAATAGATCTAAAAAAAAAAAACTATTTCAAACTCATTTGTTATTATAAATAAATAAAAAACCATTTTAATAACCAGTAACTTAAATATTTTTTGCTCTAGGTTTTAATATAATAATTTTAACTATTTTTTATGTGATGATATCTCCTAAAAAATACTATTTTTATGAGAAGATACTCATTTTAACTATTTTTTAATATTTTATCATTAAAAACAATGAAATAGTTAATTAATAATGTAAACCCAATTTCTTTAATATTATTTTTTATTAACTTTTTTTAAATATAATGAATCACGAACACTCTTCAGATTAGGCGTGTTTTGGGGTCTAACACATGTTGGTGTTCCTCACCAATACATATGATCATATTAAATTATTTTATTTTTTCAAATTATTATCGATGTCAGTGTCATCTTGTTTGTGTTCGTATATGCCCAATGTCCGTGTTAGTCTTTATGATTATGTCTGTACCAAATAATTTTTCTTTAGGCTAAATTGCATTTTTTGGTCCCTTACATTTATTTTAGCTTTCAATCAGGTCCCTTACGTTTTAAAAGATTCAATTTGGTCCCTTATGTTATCAACGTTAGCATTAGTTAGTCCATTCCGTCAAATATTTCTCTAACCCCGTTTGATTTTTATATGTGACTAACGGTCTGGACAAGTGGACGTTATTTTGGACAAGTTCAATTTTTTGAAGTAGAAACCCCTCATTTTTCTTGGGGCCAATTCCATTATTATAAGTAACATATATTTTTTATTTTTATTTTTTTTACTTAGTCAGCACCCCACATGACGCTCAATGTGCCCAAAATAATGTCTACATGTCCAAACCGTCAGCCACGTGTAAAAATCAAACGGGGTTAGTGAAATATTTGACGTACGGAATGGACTAATTAATGCAAACGTTTATAACGTGAGAGATCAAATTGAAACTTTTAAAACGTAAATGATCTAATTCAAACTTAAAATAATGGACCAAAAGTACAGTTTAACGTTTTCTTTATTACCATCAGACAAGTGACAAATTTAATTAAAATGATTAAACCACTTATGGAAAGTTTTTCTACATAAGGAAAAATAATAAATTTTTATCTTCACATATGGAAATCATTAATATGAAATAATCATTTTTTACAATAAATTATTACATGGTCAATCTTATAAGAAATTAGTAGATATTCCTCTTCCCGCCGAAACACAATTTCACAGCTGGCATAGTGTATCATGACGATGTTAGATAAATTCTGTTAACATGTACACCACGTTCGATCACGACCCTTTCGCAACATCGATCAATCTAGAACCACATTGCTTTGGAGAATTTTCGATGGCTAATGTTCAAGCAAATGAAACGATGCAGGACCAGAGCCATGTTGAAGTTACTGAAAGAAACACACTCTTTCTTGGAGTATTGGGTGAGTATCTTCTTTAATCAATTGTTTTTAGTAATTTTAGGTTTATTTCTTGATTTGGGGGAAAAATTGAATTTTTACTTTTATGTGGTTCATCCTAGGATTTGCTCATGCGAATGGTAACAAGGCTATTACCGAAGCAAATCTAAAGGACGCAATTGCAGAAACAGAAAGTGGGTTTTTGGAATATGCGGAATCAAATATTCATCGAAATCCACTGTTGGGACTTGGGAGTGGTAGGAACATGCTGCCTTGCTGCAGTTATTTCGAAGGGTACGCTTAGTGTTGCGAATCTTGGAGATTCGCGAGCTGTGCTGGGATCCGTAGTTGACGGATGTCTCCAGATGATGCAATTGACAACCGATCATAATTGTAGCTATCGGGATATTCGAATGGGAATTCGTGCAAAGTTTCCTGAAGATCCGCGCATTGTCAGGCAAAAAGATGGAGTTTATTGTGTGAAAGGGTTTCTTGAGGTACTTTATTTTTGTTTTAATCAATTTAGATAGAGTTTTAGTTTGATTTGATATCTGATAGTAGTTTATGACTGTTATAAGGTTTTCTTGAATTTATATTCGGTTAGTAGAAGTATTGGTGATGCATTATTGAGATTAGATACTGTTATAATGTTTTCTTGAATACTGGTTTATTACTGTTATAATGTTTTCTTGTATTAGGTTATAGTAAAAGTATTAATGATGATGATGATGCATTTGATATTTGAAACTGGTTTATTACTGTTATAAGATTTTCTTGTATATTAGGTTAGTAGAAGTATGATGGTGATGCATATTTGAAATTAGATAGAGTTATAGTTTGATTTGATATTTGATACTGGTTTATGACTGTTATCATGTTTTTTTGTGTGTTAATAAATACTTAATATTAGGTTACTAGAAGTATTGGTGATGCATATTTGAAGAGCCCCGATTATTTGCTGTTGTATAAGATCCCCATCAATGGACCTGTTCCTCCGCCTTTTACTAGAGGGGTTATATCTTCTGAACCAGAGATGGTTACCAGAACTATAGCAGATACTGATAAGTTTATCATATTTGCTTCTGATGGATTTTGGGAGCTCATGACAAATGAAGAAGCAACAGAAATGGTCCATAGCAGTCCAAGACATGTAAGTGTATGCCTTGTTCTTTCTTAGTTTCTTCTTTACAAATGTCTTGATTCTTTTTAATTTCAAATGCCGTTCGAGTTAATGTAAACTGTAATCATACTTTAGTTATGATTGACATTTGATATTATTGTAGGAAATTGCGAAGAGATTGCTTAGTACTGCTCTATCAGAAGCAGCTAGAAGAAGGGGCCATACATATGGGCACATGCAGACTGTGCCGCCAGGACGTGAAAATCTGGGCAGGAGAACTTTTCATGATGATATAAGTGTTATCATTGTTTTCCTTGATAAGAAAACAGTGTTCAGGAAGCCAGTACCTAATATGTCCTACAAATGTTCAAATCTGAAGAATCGTCCGTCTAAATTTGCAGGGTCTACATTTAAACTGCAGTCGTCATTTACTTTTAAGGGCATGAAGAACCTTTTGAAAAAAAGGTTTATGCGAACAAGCCCTACTGTTGAGGGTCAGAGACTTCTTGATGGGGCTGAGAGCTCTCAAACTCGTACTGATCGTGATGAAGTGGTCGAGAATGACCGGCCAAAAAGCCGTTGGGACAAACTTAAAAAGAAGCTTACACTGAAGAAGGATTAAAGAAATGGGGAATGTGGGAAATACTGAAAACTGTTGTTTTTTACTTCCTTCAACAGTAGAGCTCTCAAACTCAAATTTTAATAAGTGTCCTGGAGTTTATGTGACACAAGAATTATGCTTGGAACTACAGAAATAAAATTGTGTGATTCTGCTTAGTTTTTCAACTAAAAGTTAGATAATGTTCTGAAATGTTGTATACTGTTTTTTCATCATCTGTCATTTCAGGTCTTGGTTGCATAATTTGAAATGCTCTCTAATAGTCGTAATTCATAATGATTTTCTTAATGCTAGATAATATTACTTACATACATAACCATTTTTATATGATAGTCAGGTGTACATGTATTAGGGTGTTAGACCATCTCCAATGGTAGTACCTATTTTAATAAGAAACGGTACTTATTAGGTACTACCATTGGAGTAATACTCATTTGAGTACCTAATAGGTACTGAGTCTCAAATAAATACCCTCTCTCTCCTTCTAATTTACATTAAATATACCTTTTTTGGACCCAATTACTCATAAATATTCAATTTAAATTAATTAAAATTTATACAATGCAAAAATAAATGGATTAATTGATATAAACACAATCCATATTTTTTAAAGTAGCAGACCAAACATTATATATGTACCAATTTGATATCAACGTTAATTTTTTTAATGCTAATGGACAAGATCACAAATTCAAGATTGGTGAGCTCATCTTCGACTTCAACATGATCTTATTGGACATATTTGGCAACGTTTTGGGCATGTTGATCAACAAAATTAGTTGTTTTTAAAATTATGTAATGCTATTTAAAATTATTTTTAACTTATGTAATTCTTAAAATTTGTTTTTTTTAATTAATTTTTGAATTTTAATTATTATTTTAAATTTTAATTATTTTTCAAATTATAAAAAAATAGTACATGCTACTTTTTGTAATTTTATAATTCAATTAATTTAATATTATAAAATAGACAATCAAATAAATAAATAATTGTAATGATGTGAAGTTATTGGTGGGACCAATTTAGAACTTTCTAAGGGGTGTTGGGTTGGAGTGAGTGAGTACTTATTAGGTACTATTATTAAAAAATAATAAACTAGTAATGTGTACATGTGGGACCCAGTTAAGTACTCATATTTATGGTGCTCCATTGTGGATGCTCTTAGTCTCCTACAACGTGACAAATCATATTTTGATATTTTAGTTCCGAGAGGTGATCACATTTAGTGTCCGAGTCTGACAATGAATCGAATATGTCGATGAGAATTCGAAGACAAAGGACAAGTCTTACTCAACAATTTTTGAAATATATATAGTTCAATCTTCAGTTTTATTATAAAAAACAAACAAAAATAGAAGAACTAAATCTTTTAACCACACAATTCTTACTCAACAATTTCATAGTACTTCTATTTGCCATTATCCATTGTGAAATTTCCCGGGTTATGAATTGTTTCATAACCTGGGTTGTCCCTTATCAGGTCTTGATATGTACTTTTCATGCCTCAGGTTTCCTCCTTCATTCCTTGAAATGACCATAGTACCCCTCTCTGTTATCTAGAAAGTAAACACTCTTTGCATTGTAAGTAGCGAGAGACAATATTTTATACTCAAACTAGTTACATACCCGTGCGTACGCACGGGACGCGCCTTCGGCGCGTTCTATTTCGTAGGGGACGTTGTGTCGTCGGAGATGTGATACAGATTTTAAAATGATTTATTTAAAGTGAGATTAATCATATATAATCAACTTTATTTAGGATGAATAATAAAATAAAATAAATGTAATAAAATGAATTAAACAAATAGGTATATATTATGTCCAAAAAAAAAGGTTATATATTATAAGGACTAAAATTACAGGACATAATACTATTGATATAATTAAATATAATCATTGTCATTGGTAATACATAATAGGTTTGATAAAGATAAAAGTTTAAGAGTTAGATTGTGTCTAGTGTATATGCGTTAATTTAAAATTTTATCAGCTTTTCTTGTGTTTGAAATTTAATTTAAATTTTTTTTATCAACAATTGTGACATATAAATATAAAATATTGAACAACAAAAACTTTTTCCTCGTATATAATAGTTAATTTAATTTTTGTATCAACATCAATAACGTGTTTCCCGTATGATTTAAACTTTTTATTAACAACAACTGTTTCAATGTATATCATAGTTAATTAAAAAATTTCATCATCACCAACTTGTTGCAGTTGCATAATAGTTAATTAAAGTTTTTATCAGCAACAACTTATTCCCCGTGTATAACAGTTAATTTAATTTTTCGTCGGCAATCTGTTCTCCGCATATAATAGTTAGTTTTTTTTTTTTTTATCACTAACAATTTGTTATGCATGCATAAAAAATAAATCTACCTTATTATGATAATATATTAGCTTACTTTATTATAATTAAAATTACTTTATAGTTCACAAATGTAGTTCAACTGCTAAAAATGTCAAAATTTAATCATTTTATCCCGTGTATAAAAGTGAGTATAAAACTTTGTCAACAAATAAAAACAATATAATTTTAAAAAATTTATTCATGATAATTAGTTTTTTATTTGTCATATACTCCTATGTGTATTAGTTATTCTAAACTTCTTATCAGCGACAATTTGTCCCGTGTATAATAGATAATTTAGAATTTTTTTATGAACAATGTCCCTCATGTGTAGATGTCCCGTATTTTATATATTAGTAACAAATATTTGTTTCACGGCGTAACATGAACATGATCTGTTATATAGACTCGTATAATCGCGTCCTTGATTTCTAAAGTGACATTAACGAATAATTTGTATAAATGTCCCGTATATAAAAGTTATTTTAAAATTCTTATTAGCGACAACGTGTCCTGTGTATAAAAGTTATTTTAGAATTTTTATGAGCAACTACAAATATCTGTTGTACGATCTTACTTCAACAAAATATGTTATATATGCTCGTACAAACGGATCCTTGATTTCCAAGAAGATAGAAAAAGAAAATAATTGGTCGAAGATTTGAATTTAGTGCGTTGATATTTTTGAAATTTTAGAGTGGAGGAGTTAGTCTAATTTTAGTTAGTTTGAGAATTTTCCAAGGCATCACGTCAAGTTATGGTATAAAAAATCTACACCAAAGAATCACATCACTTGTTATTATCATTTCTAAGTTTTGTATCTGCAAAATAATAAATTATACCGTTAGTTTGTAATCTTAAAAAATAAATTAAAATAGAAGTAGAAAATTAAATCTCGTCCATGTACATATCCATTTACGCTATATATTTGAAAAACATTTAATTTTAATATTTTAAGTCCAGATTTATAATTTAGTATATGATATATTATAATTTAGATCATTGTAAATATAATTTCCAATAGATTTATGTAGAGTAAAAAAAAACTTGAACTCAATTTATTTTGAAGGACTTTTAGATCATTGTAAATATAATTTCCAATAGTAGTTTTCTATACTATGACTAAAGTCATAATGAAAGATGATATGATTTGTCATTTTGTTCACTGCAGAAGTATTGATAAGAGATTAGGATAATACTATCATATAACACATAACTATCATATAACACATAGCATACATAATATATACTAAACAATGTATACACATTCACTATAATTACTTCCCCTTTTTGTTTCCTTCCTTTAGCTAAGCTAATCAAACAACAAATCAGATCTCATCTCTGCAACCAACTTCTCACACATCACGATGTTCTTGAAACTATATGACTCACATCATGGACATGTTTTTTGTTACATGTCCTTGAACTTTGTATCTCTAATGATAAATTTATAGTGATAAAGAAACTAATTTGAGGCATCCATGAAATCTGTTAAAGAAAAAATAAGTTAGTAGAGATTTATGTGGTTTTTTAAGCTTACAAATATTTCTCTTGTTTGACCATGTCACAACAAATATGTCCAAGGAAACTGTATCTCCAATACCAAACTAATGAGATTCTTGCTTCGGTCAAATTAAAACCATAAAATTCAATTAAATAAAGATGTGACAATTGAAGTGAACACCTAATATCTCATGTGTTTGGGTTCCATAGAAAGCACAAATGTTGATCATATCAACGGGAAATAAGATGTGAGAGGCTTTAAATGGTCATATAATTAAGAGTATGTCAGTTTGAAAATCTATTGGATATGGTGTTAGTAAAAAATAGAAACATAAAAGATGGTGTTAGAATAAAATAGAAAGGTCATGCCATAGTTAAGATTAACAAAACAGTGTTGGCTTTATGCATATGATTTTTCATATATCAAGAGTAGTAATTTTTAAAAAAAAAAAACTATGTAAAAGCATATAAAAACTATAAAAGTGCCAACCTTGAAGTAGTTTCTAGGAATATGCATTCTCTCTTGTCAAGATTATCAAGTAAAAATATAGCTTGTTACCTAAAGAATAAAAAATTATCAGGCAATGGAAAAAATAAATTGGAATGAAACAAACATTTGCATAAAATCAAGGTCATGTCTTCGACAATGATACCTGATATGAGTGAAAGAGCTCAAAGAAAAATAAATCATGAGTGAAATTCCTACCTATATTAGTACAAACATATACCATGTTTTGCTACCTCCACCATCATTGACATTTAAGATCAAAAGGTCTCTGCATCCCTGCTAATAATAATATCCAAACAACTTTAAGCCAAATGAATTGTAGAGATAAAGCTATGTAATAGCAAACTAAGCAATTTTTACAAAGAAAAGTAAACATTGATAAATGGAGGTGAAAATTAAGCATACAAAATTCTAACAGACAAAAGTACTTGAGAGATTTCACAAACAAAACAAACTCATAATAACAATTGGGTAAAGTGACCAACTTCATTTTTATCATCCATAATAACAAACTTGTTTCTGCAAATGCAAAGCCAAAATATGAAATAGAGAATGCATATCAAGCTTTTGTATTTGCAACACTTGCCTTAGTAAAATCTTTATCCAATTTAAACAGTGAACAAAGGAAATTGACAATAGAAACAAATATTATAAGCCTTTTGAGTTTGTCTTAGATTAAAATTATAAAAAAATGGATTAAAAATGGAGCATACCTGAGACAAAATCAACTTGAACAACAAATAGGAGATGCTAGAACTATTTATTATAAATATGAAATATGACAGTATTATACCCTTAATTTTTAGTTCAAATCAGAAAATGTTTTTTTTTTTTAATTACATGGAGAGATGTGTATTTGAGCCACATGAACTGACAATTGGCATCATTTGTGTATGACTACTTATTCATCCGAAGAATCTTGTAGTGATGGCGCAATTTTTTTGTGGTCGTAAATCTTGTAGTGATGCGCATCATTTGTTGCCCTCAGTATTTCTCAATAGTTCTCTTTTATTATTTTCAATAAATTTGATTCTCAGAATAGTTTCTACTTTCTAGAGGAAACACACGATATGCTCGTGTCCATTCCTGCATTAAATTTTGCAATAATCTATATAAGCTGTAGCTCGAATGACTAATATTTTTGAGTGCACATCTTTAAGGCATCATTGTCATGTGATTATGCTTAGCTGCTAGCCAAATTCAATGCACATCTTTAATGACTAATATTTACTATCTTTAAGCTCTAGCTGATGACTAATATTTTAAGGCATGATTTGCAACAAAAGCAATAGGGTACTTTGCTGAGGCAGATGACCATTTAGCATTAACATTATTACTATTTAATTACAATAGTTAATATATAAAAGTTTATATCAAGAAAGCAAGAACATGATTAGCCAAGTGTCTACAAACCCGCACCTGTATTTTTTTCCACTTGGGGAATTGAGATCCGGTCTACAATCAAATGTAAGCATCCAGACTTCCAGGATCACTCCAAAAGTTTCATGAGCATTGTTGGTATGATCTTTTCTTGTCTTTTCATGAAGATTTCTCAAATAAGTCTCCTCTGCCAGTAAAGCAGCAGGTGGATCATGGAAAACACCATGTACTTGAATAAAGCATTTGTAATGAGATAAAAAGAGACTTATAATAAAACATAAGATAGACATAAACATAAAAGCGGGATAAATCCAAATATCATAAAAAATCATTGTAGTAAAAAAAGTGAATGAAGTAGCTGACAATAAAAATGAACTAAACTAACACCTTGCATTATGCTTATCTTAGCACCTTGCATTTTTCTACCCTCAATGAGAAAACTAAAAGTTAGAAGAGAGGAAATTTGGCACTGTTAGTAAATAAATGAAAAGTGGGAGGATATTATATGAATGTTGTTGTAAACTAAAAGAAATTTAGGGGTAATGCAAACAATATGTCTTACAGTGGGATAAGCAAGAAAATCTACAGTGGCAGTGCCATGACCATCTTAACACTCAAATGGATGTTTAAGTGCAAGATAAGTTTGTTTGGAGCAGTCAGTGCATCCAATAAAGAACCATCCATTTGCTGATCCTCTGACATGTGATGTAGAGGCAACAGTCAGATAAATTTTGCCCTACATAATATAGTTTGATAAATGGTAGTACAAAGAACAAATAATGTATCAGTGTTGGTATAAAGATAATGAGGCAAACTGGTATTATAGTATAATAATACTCAATTTGCCAACATAACATAGTACTCAATTTAAGACTCCCTCAATGTTGTATTAAGCCTTGAATTTCTTCTTCTTTCTCCTGTGTTGGAATCTTCCTTCTTATTTTCATGCATCCTTCTCCAGTTGTTGTTTTTTTTGCTTCCTTCTCTCGTTGTTTCTAAAACAGAAGAAGTAACAAATGATGCAGAGAAGAGAAACTGGTCTAAAAAAGATGGCTATCAACAAATGAAAACCATAAAATTCAATAAAATAAATTAAGACTAATAAACAACAAAAGAACTAACAAACAGACTAATTAGAGTACCTTCAATAGTAGAGGAACAATAACAATGGTTACACTGACCGATAACGTAATGAGGTCATGATATTTCACTGAATAATGAGTTCTAGAAAGAGATTGAAATAAAATGTGTTGCTACTTGCTACCATGCCTCGTTCAACAAAACAGTACAGCAAGAAAACAATGATGAAGTTGAAAATTAAAATCATTAAGCCCGCTGACACCAACTAAGAACCGATAATGATATAGGTGATGCTAAAGTTTACCAGTTGTAACATATTCAGGTGCTGCATATCCTTGAGTGCCTATAACTTGAGTAGACACTCTTTTGCTGCATATTCAGGTTCTCACCGGTAGGACCTGCCTTTGCCAAGCCAAAATCAGAAAGTTTAGAATTAAACTCCTGCAATCCAAATCCATGATAAGTAAGAAAATTAAACAAATAAAAAAAATGAAGTTGTAAATAACATCACATATACTTGATGATCTTACGGCGGCCAAAAGGATGTTAGAGCTTTGAAATCGGGATATATGACTTGTGATTTTGCGTTGTGAAAAAAAGAGAATCATCTAGCAGCACCAATAGCTACTTTTATCCTTATTGACCAATACAATGGTTGTGGTCCTCCTATCAAATTACAAACAAAAGACGAATTAATCTCATTTATCAATTAATTTGGCCATAAAAAATAAATCAAAATTTCAATTTTTAAACATCTTAGTTTAAGAAAAGAAGCAGCATTTCGGTGATTATGGCAACTTACGTCTAAATAAATGATTCCGTAAGTTCCCTTTAGGCATAAACTCATATACCAATAGCCGGTTTTCTCCTTCCAAGGAGTACCCGGTCAATTTTACCAAATTAGGACTAATCCAAGGAGTATTTTGTTTTTTGATCCAATTTCATTCTATTTTCGTTTTTCCTATTTCCCGTTTCCGCTTTGAAATATAAGAAGGTTGTAAAACTGAAATAGAACATGAGAATCAACAACATTTTATCAAACACATGTGGACATATATAAAATTGAAATAAAACAACATAAAATTTATGAGAATCCACAACAACATTTTATCAAACACATGATATGCATATATAAAACTGAAATAGAACAACATGAAATTAAAAGATAAGTAAATCCAACCCAACAACAAAACAAAGCAAATGAATGAAAGTAAGAAACCAAAGAAAAAATATAAGATTTTACGGTAGAAGAATACTTTACGGTAAATAGAGTGAGAATGTGAAAACAAAGAAGAAGAAGAAGAAGAACTCCAACTGTCATATGGTCCAGATTTGATAGAGATGATTGTAGAGAAAAGAACCAGTCATCATCACCCTGTTTAGTTCTTCTTCCCACTGTGCATTCTTCTTCTCCGGTGAGATTTTGTAAGCAAAGAAGAAACCACAAATTTTATAAAAGAGAGATAGAGATGATTACAAAGGAAATCAATGTCTGTCATAGTTGTTCTTTTCTTTCTGTGTGTTGTTTGAGTGTGGAATAGAAAGGCCAGAGAGAAAGAGAAAGAAAGGATGAAGAATGAAAAGTGAGAAGAGAGAGATGCGTACAGAGAAAAAGAGAGATTTGAAAAATTTAAAATTCAAACTAAAGTGTTTTGCCCCCAAAATTTGGATAGTAATTGGACATTATTATCCTTGTCCACTAGTAATTAACCCGTGCCTCCGCACGGGTCGCGCGTTCCGCGCGTTAGATATACGGGGTCGTAGGATCGTCGGGATGTTGGGTCGTAAAGATGCGCTTTATAGACATTTTTTAAATAATAAGATACGAAAAAAAATTGTATTAAATTTGTGTTTGGTTGAATATAGACATAAAATTATTAGTAATAAAATGAGTAGGGCGTACGTCCTTACAATATATATGAATTATATGGTTGTTAATAGAAATGATAATTGTGTGCGACGTGTTATTAAAAAATAATTTACAGTGTTTACGGTATTAAATAAGAATAAGAAAAACATGTAAAATAAAATAAATAACATTAGAAGTAATTCAAATATAATTAAAAATAAAGGAGCAATATTTAGGGTATTAATGAAGAAAAAGATAACCATAGCAGTATAGAAACATTGATGATAAATTTGAAGTCCAATTCAACAGCATAATAAAGGCAAAACAGTTACAAAGTAGATAAACCCTAACAATTAGTCAAATAATTGGACAAGTTAATTATAACAGTGCTAAAAAGTTAAGATTTTTTTTTAAGCAAATTTTTTTTTTTGTGATCCATAAGCAAGAAATCTTCATCATCTACTTCAAAAATAACTTGATCTCCCGAACGATTGATAATTAAATGGACAATTGTTCATTATGAGAAGATAATTAAATGGACAAAAGATTGATAATATAATTAAAAATGAAATTAGGTTTATGAAAAGTAGTTTATGTGCATAGAGTTTAAATAATGAGTAAAGATCATTGGTATTAAAATATGAAGTATATTATTTTGGTGCAATATTAAAATATTGTCTTAAACCCTATCCAATAAATATGGTCCTTTGTTTGGAGGAATAATATATATAATATAGAGTTGTTTTTTTATTTGGGTGACATGTATATTTTGGTTTATTAGTTTCAGATGTATATTTTGGTTTTTTGGGTTGTTTAAAAATTACAAAAAAAGTTTACAAAACAAATGTAAGTAACGTTGAAAAAGGAAAAATAAATGTTGTTAAGTGTTTGAATGTAAAAAAATGTTGTCTTATATTTAAGATAATTTTTATCATGTACAAAATATATATAGTCATTATAATGGTATAATTATACATCATGATATAAAAAATTCGAAATATTTTGATAGTGACATTGAATTGGTATTAATTCAAGGATTTTCAAAGTTGTTGTTTGAGGTTTCACAGAATTTAAAATTTTAGGCCCAGTAATTAGTGGTTGGTCCATTAAGGTTGAAGTTTAACTATGATACTCTACATGTGCAATAAAAATAACTCAAACATGGTTTGTATTTTTGTGCATTAATAGTTATGTAAATTTTAAGGCCACATCAAGTAATAATACCGAATGATAACATGGATGACTGAAAAATAACTTCAATCCATTGCAACATAATTACAAAACAATTTTAAAAAGATGACACCTATTGAAAGTACCAAATTTAAAGCGTACAATATCTCCAGAATGAAAATGATTTTTTTCACAAACATGTTTCCAATTAAATCCTATTTTGGTTGTCATTGTTGGGGAATTTTTTAAGATGACCCAAAATTTATTTGGTCGTCCATCATCGGTACATACTTTTAATTCATCTAAGCTATAAAATTTGATGTATTCAGCAAATGATTGATGTAGAAGCTGGACAAAAATAGAAGGAAAAATATAAGTCAAAGAATAAATAAATGTTAAATATATAATATAGAAAAAATACTATTGAAATAAGCAAAGTTGAATACTCAACTAATTTATTGTTATTAATTGTAGATTCAGTCAAATGAATGTCGAACCAAGTTGTTGCAGAGGGGAAAGTACTTCGGCTATGGAAAGGTGAAATGTGTTGAGTTCCATAAATTTCTTGGAATGAGATCATAGAGAAACATTTGTAACCAAAATAAGCGAATGTAACATCAACATTAATGGGGAATTGATAAAAATGTTTCAGTTGATTCCAGCTACCAGGGTTGATTAGAGGATGATCAAAATTTTTGTTGTACCGTAAAGTATTAGTAATACCAGCATAGTCGATGATTTGCCACAAACTATGAAGTTCATTCCAAAATTGAAGCACAAATGCTGGATCGACTTCAGCACATTTCTAAAAAATAAAAATAACATTAAAGAAGGTAGTTAAAATAAAATAAAAAAATGTTAACATATATAAAAATTAAACAAAGAAAAGAAATATTACTTGATTTCCATAATGAACTATATGAAAGATTGACTTAGGTTCAGTTCTTATAATTTCTCTCATAGCTCTAACTTGCTTTGGGTCCATTTAGTTGGATGGATGAGGTTTGTGTAATATGAGCATGAGGTATTTATAGCTATGAAATTAAAATAAACCAACAACCAAATGTGGAAAAATGTGAAGTATTAAAGGGAAGTATAATAGAAAGTATGATTTAAATTAATAATGTACACGTTGGGAGATTCACATTGACCAAGAAAATTATAAAGGGAAGAAGTTATATAAATTAGTTGTTGAAAAAATTATCAAGAAATAGGAAAAAAGAAAAAGTAATATTTTGTAATAGTTATTTAGTTATTGATGATAAAAAACTAAATACTTGTTGTAAAAAAAAAAAAAAGACGAATTGTCAAGTATTAATTAAAGTGAATGAAATATAATAAGAATATGTTAGACTATAACAAAAGGGTAGAAGATCATATTTTTAATTAATGGAAGAAACACATGAATTGAAAACAGAAAAATAAAATAACAAAAAATAAAAATATTAAAATGATAGTACGATAATTAATAAGAGTAGAGTAATATTACAATAGAAGCATATAAAAGTAAAGACTTGTTAACAGGATCCTATTATTGAAAATGAGTGACAATTAGAACGTTGTTGTACTCCATATTTCCTTCATATTCAAATTTCAATCGATTGCCCACGATAATTTGATTAAGTTGACAAAAGATTGGCCATCCTTCTGTTAATTCGGCAGTTGTAGTATTTCCTTTGGAAATGAGAACTTTGCAAGCAACAACATGATTTAAAGGTCCGGAAAGCTTGACTTCTGCGTAGTTCTTTTGTGAAATAATCGTTGAAATTTCATTAGGAATAACCTGTATTAAAATGTTACAATTTGAAATAAGTTAAAAGAAATAATTTAAAAAAAAATTGTTAATTAAATAAAAGATGAAAAACAAACCATTGCAGTTGAGGTGTCAATGATAGAAGAATAAAAGTAGTGAGTTTATTTCGTGATATAAATAAAAAAATCAAGGGCAGCAAGTGTTGGTGTACAAGGTGATGAATCAATGAAATAGTAAGAAGAGGACAAAGACAGCAGCCACAAAATATGAAAGGGAGAGTTAATTGTATTGATAAAAGAGTAGCTATTTATACAAAGAGTAAAGTTTGCCACATAGGCCCTAAAAATGAAAAGACTTAACATAGTAAATACTAAAATACCCTTAAATATAAATTACTTCTAACACCATCCCTTAATTTATATTTAGACAAAACTGACAACACCAATTCCATCCCTCAAACGAAGAAATTGATCAGTTTTGATAGCCTTTGTCAACACATCTGCCAGCTGCTTCTGAGTGCTACAGTGCACAACTTCAAGCACTCCATTCTGAACCTGATTCCTCAGAAAGTGATACTTGGTCTCAATATGCTTGCTTCTTCCATGCAGCACTGGATTCTTGGCAAGATTGATTGCAGACTTGTTATCAATCATCAGCTTCAGAGGCTTGTTTACCTTGATCTTCAGATCCTGCAGTAAGTTCAGAAGCCACACAGCTTGGCATGCAGTCACAGCGCCTGCAATATATTCAGCTTCACAGGTTGATAGAGCAACAACAGGTTGCTTCTTGGAACACCAGGAAATAGGACCTCCCAGAAATTTAAATAAATATCCAGAAGTGCTTCTTCTATCAACTCTGTCTCCACACCAATCTGAATCTGAATAACTCAGAAGTTCTGATTCAGTCCTTCCTTCAGAGGGAAATAGCACTCCATGCTTCAGAGTCCCCTTGATATACCTCAGAATCCTGACAGCAGGTTGGTAATGGGACCATTTTGGTTTACTCATAAATCTGTTAACCATTCCAACTGCAAAACAAATATCAGGTCTGGTATTACACAAATAGACTTGTTGCTTAAGAGCATCTTCTGTGCTAACAGGTTCAGAATCTACTAACATTGCACACTGAATAATTTCTCCCTCAGAGTCTACTTCAGTGTCTTGCAACATTTCAAATCATGCAAATCTTCTTGGGATGCTTCTGATTCTCCGTAGCCTCTGAACTTGTTCAGAAGCACCTTCAGAAATTCTTTCTTCAGAACTTTGACCTTCAGAATTTGCTTCTGAATTCTGACCTTCAGAATTGGATTCAGAATTCTGACATTCAGAATTGGATTCAGAAGTGTGACCTTCAGAATTGGATTCAGAATTCTGACCTTCAGAATTGGATTCAGAATTCTGACCTTCAGAATTTCCTTCAGAACTCTGACCTTCAGCATTGCCTTCAGAATTCTGACCCTCAGAATTGGCTTCAGAATTCTGACCTTCAGAATTGCCTTCAGAATTCTGACCCTCAGAATTGGCTTCAGAATTCTGACCTTCAGAATCGTCTTCAGAGTCAGAGTCAGATTCAGAATCACTATCAGACTCAGAGTCACCATCAGAGTCATCTCCATCTTCTGAATCATCTTCAGAGCCTTCAGATTCTGACTCACCTTCAGAGCCATCCTCTGAGATTCTCACATCAGAATTTGATTGAGACTTGTTCCAATCCCAAATTTCAGATTCCTTCACAATGACGTCTCTGCTGAATTCAATTTTATTAGTCTCTGGACAATAAAGCTTGTACGCACCTGTACTGTGGTACCCCACCAGTAACATTACTTTGCTTCTATCATCCAGCTTCTGTCTTCTGGCTTCTGGAACATGTTTATAGCATACAGATCCAAACACCTTCAGATGACTAACACTTTGCTTGTCTCGTTGAGTAGGATAAGATCAAACTTTAAAAAAAAAGAGGTAATAATTTTGTTATAACATTAATGAAGTTGATATTTTGAAAAATAATAATAGTTGATGTTTTTCAAATTCACTAATTTGTGTACAAGTGTGATGAATAAAATTCACCTTGTTATAATTAGTATATTCAAGAATATAATTAACCTTGTTTTTGAAGGTGATATATGAATAGCTGCCAATGAGATAACGATTTTGAAAAACCTTAAAATTGTAACATATAAAATTATTCATCAGTTAACAATTTTAAGTATATAGGAAATCTTAGAAAAATTACTAAACAATGGTCATTTAAATTGATACGTTAAATATTTTAATTAAAAATAGCAGGAAAAAAATGCCGTCATATAATATAAATTTGTCTTGTATGGTTTAAAGGATAAGTGAATGTTTAGAATAATAAGTGTGTATACAAAATGATGGAAATGAGTACTCATGCTCATTCAGATTGTTATATTGAAGAAAGGTTTTCATTAAAATAATAAAGACAATTGAAAATATAACAGTGTGTATAAAGTGAGATATCAGTAAATTATAAGTCATTGAAAAGTGATTTGGGATTGTCGAATAGTTAAAATAATACAGAGCATAGGAAAAAGGTTTGAGATAAACCTGATAGATGTCTAATTAAGTTAAATAATATGTCATGAAGGTTGAACAAAACCCTTCAAACAATAGTTACATTCCAAAATAGAAAGAGTTGTAATAAATTAAAATTAAAGAGCAGGAAAAAAAGAGTTGTGCTGAAGAAGATACTACTTTGGAAGTAATTGAGGCAGGCTGCAGGGAAAAAAATAAAAGCAAGGCACAGGTTATATACAGATATAAAAATAGAAAGCATTGAAACAAAGAAATGAAAGAAGTAAAATTATACTTGTTAAACATTGTGGAAAACCTCTTTGAAAACAACATTGTTTGTTGTATTTTTGCTTCCAACTTCTTTATCATGAATTAAGATCTTCAAACCATTTTTTGTTTTGACTCTTGACATTGCAACATACAATTGTCCATGGCTAAAAACATCTCTTGGAAGATATAACCCAACACTATCAAGAGATTGGCCTTGTGATTTGTTTATGGTCATAGCATATGAAACAATGATTGGAAATTGCCTCCGAATGAGTTTGAAAGGCCAAGGGGATTCAGACGGAGACAATGACATTCTAGGTATGTAAATGACAGCCCCTATATTTTTACCTGAAATTATCTTGGCTGCAATAACATGTTCTGCAAGTTGCGTAACAATAAGTCTTGTACCATTACACAAACCTTCAGCTTGGTCTAAATTTCGCATGAGCATAATCGGAGTTCCGATCTTTAAGTTGATAGTGTGGTTAGGAATACCAGAACATCTCAAAGATGCAAGAAACTCTGTAGTAACAACATCAAAAAGATGTGAACCTGATGCTTCTGCTCGATCAACTGTATCAGAGCTTAGATACTCTATTTGTTCACCTAAATAAGCAATGGATCAATATAACATGTTTGGTAATGTATGAAATAGAAAAGAAAAAAAACAACAGGAATAAATGATTACCTGGAATTAGGTTTAGAACATAAGTATTAATTTGAGAGACAAGATCTATTGTTGAAGCCAATATGGCTTTAGATTGCAAATAGTCTGAGTTCAGGAAATTGTTGATTAAATTAGGATAGGTGATGTGGACAATAGCTTCAATTGGATCTTCATAGTTAGTGATTAAGTGCTCCTTTGGAATTTCAATATCAACATATCCATCATTTGGCTCAGATAATTTACCTTCTCCAACCTTCAAAATCCAATCTGCGAAATTTGCGATCTCAATTTTTTGTTGGGGATCAGTAGAGGTTTGAAGTCTCATGTTTTGTGTAAGTGTGAGAACTTTACAATGGGTCCAAATTTTTGAAGAATTAATTGTTGCATGAACAATATCGGAACGACTTCCCCTAGGAACAACCGGTAGTATTTGCCGAAAGTCACCACCAAAGACAACAACTTTTCCACCAAAAGGATCATCAGAATTGCTATATGAACTCATGATATCTTTCAAAGTGCGGTCCAAAGCCTCAAAACAGTATTTGTGAGCCATTGGTGCCTCATCCCATATAATCAGTTTGGTTTGTTTGAGCAACCCAGCAAGCTCATCATTATGTTCAATATTGCATGTTGAATTGTCAAGTGTTGGCACCGGAAGTTTGAATTTGGAGTGAGCGGTTCGGCCACCTGGTAGTAATAATGATGCTATGCCACTTGATGCAACAGTCAACACAATTTGACTTTTAGATCGCAATGAAGATGCAAGTGTTCTCCAGATGAATGTTTTTCCGGTTCCACCATATCCATGTAAAAAAAAGACTCCACCATTTTGTTGATGAACAGCATCCATAATAGTGTTGTATATGCCTTTTTGTTCATCTTGCATAGTAAGTCAAAGAAGTAAGTTAAAAGATATGTTTAAGAGTTATGAATTTGTGTTATATATAAGAATGACAATTATCTACTATAGCTACTTAGTAAGTTGTATTATTTTTATAATGGTTAAATTCAATTAAGATTACAATTAGAATGATCAAAGAGTATAAATGAAAATGTAAAGCAGGTTACTGGTGTGTTAACATAGTTCAAGTATTTATTAACGATAATGTAGTTAAAAACCTGTTAGGGAAGCAGACAATTGCTCATATTCTGACTTTTGTTGAGAGATATCATAATTGGTTTCTTCATAAATAAGTCGATTTCCCAATGTTTCAGTTACATAGCCTTGTGGAAATGGTAGTGTTGGAAAATCTCTTAAACTCTTACGATTTGCCTGAAGGTGTTTTTCAATGTCAAGTAGTGTCAAATTATCAATTTGTTCCTCCGTAAGCTGCAAGTCTGCAAAGATATAGAACTCATTAAACAAATGAATATAGAAATATTAAAATGGAAAAGCGGTATAAAATTATAAATATTGGAAACCTTTGTTGTTAGCAACCCTGCGTTGATAATATAAAATTCCATCAGACAACCAGTGTTTTGTTTTGTCCCATACATGCCTTGGACGATCCATGGTAGCTGCAAGAAGCATGCAGACAAACAATTTCCTTAGAAATAAGCCGGAACCCCAATCCTTTGATTCTTTTATGGCTGCAATATATTCTTGGTCATCTTGTAAAAACCCCATTGCGAAACATGCATCTCTGTAACTGAAATATTGTATTCCATTTACATTCATGATGTCTTCATATGACTTCGGTCCTTTAACAACTGTGAGCATCATTCTGAAATAGTATAGTTCACCAGTCGACGGTGGAACCCAAATCAATCGTCCGATAGTATATCCTCTTTGTCTTGGTTTCCATTTACGTTGACGGCGAACGTATACAAAATGTCCAATAAATTCACTATATGTTAAATGAGTTGCTTCAGGGTATATATTGTTTGCTTCCAACCAAGCTGTAAACATTGACTCTGTTACACTTGGTTTGAGGAGAATATCTTCAACCCTGTCATCATCATGATAGTATACAGAATGTTCTCCTAAGAGGTGGAAGTATAATCGCTCAACAGCTGGTTTCCTGGCATGGATAGGAAATGAAAAAATTCTCCAACATGCTTCACTTGGAGATACATATCTACAGTCTAGGTACTGTTTGATTTCATCAAGTTCTTCATTTGATTTCTGAAATGGATGTTGCGATGATGTCAATGCTGCAGTGATCCTGTCATAACCTTTGTTGATGTATTTGAATAGGTATTTGATCGATGTACACTGATTACACCATTCGATGTTGATGTGCGCTTGATACTTCAAAAGCAGCTGTGGATTGTAAGGCACAACATTGCGATTGCAAAGGGAAATTTTATTCTTGACAACTGTTCTATCATTGGATCGTCGTCTGTAGACTGGAAAGCCATCTTGATCAACCAATGTATGCTCTTGGAATTTTTTAGGGAAAAATTTGGAGCAGCTTCCATTTTTCATGCACGGTGATGAGGTTCGACTATTTCCACATGGTCCATGTATCATGTGAGATTTAACCAAATTGTACAATTCTGGTTGAGTGTTTTGGTCAGGTATCTCCGCAGAAATTATTTTGTCAATGTCATTTGGTGTAGGATACTTGCTAGATGGATGTAAGAATAACAGAATATGAGCATGTGGCAAGCCTCTTTTCTGAAATTCAATTGTATACATATCTGTAAATCAAAATAAGTAGTTAATAGTATTCATTGCAAGTGATGATTTAAAAAAAGTAAAAGTAGTGTTCCGTTCAGCCATCTCTTAGACGACAGAATTGATGAATGCAGAATGAAAATTTTGTTAAATAATGTAAGATAGGGAAGAATGTAGTAACTTACATGCCACAACTTTGCCTAACATGTGTTTTTTTGTCAAATCCTTCATCAATTCTTCCAGCTTGATTTTAAATACTCTAGCAATTATATCTGGACGATCATGTGGTTTTAAGTGTGTCTGACCAAGCAGGGTAACAATCTCTGGCCAGTTTGGATTGCAAGTAAAAGTAATGAAAAGATCTGGGAAACCAACATAAGCCGATATAGCCATTCCATCGAAATACAAACCATCCATGTATCTTTTGCCACCGACAAATGAGGAAGGCAATACAACTCGCTTACCAACTTTTGGAGCATTGTCGTTGTCATCATGTAACTTGCGGTACTTGCCTACTCTCAACTTTGATTGATTATTTCGAACCCATAGTAATCTCTGTGTTTCCATCATTGTGAACCCATCTACCAAGAATTGTTGGAAAAGTCTTCTAGAAGATATCAATGTTTGAGCCTCAGCTTTTCTTGATTGAATTCTAAAAGATAACCATTCCAAAATAGTTAGACGGTTTCTTTTCGTTATTTCCACTCCTTCAGGCTCACGATGTAAAGTTCCACGCCTATAACCGTCTTCACCGTAAGGGAACAGTAAAGGGTACTGGTAGGCAAGATAGGCCGGGTGAAATTCATTGATTCGTTTTAATCTGCCTGTTTGATATTCTAAGATAATATCTCGTTGATCAGCTGAATCAACATCACCAACAATAAGGGCTGCGACTTCAGAGACAGTTGGTTTATTGTAAATTCGACCATCAGTGGACCTCTCATGAATAAGTTTAAGTCGGACGTCACTGACATTGCCTTGTTTTATTCGATCTCTTGCCATTCGAAAACCTTTGGCATGGACATTGTGTTGGTCAAGCATTATGGACAGTTTTTGGATGGTTTGTGTCATGATATCCTTGTTGTTCCTATAAATCAATAAAACAGTAGGTTATTCAAAGTGAAATTGTCATTTAAAAAAATACGTAGTTTATTTTCCAGGAAGAAGGATATACCTGAAACCTTTGATCCGGTTATCAATTTCATTATCCGTGTCATATATGTAGAGCTGTCCAAATTTGGGTCCTTGTCCAGGGATAGGTAACAAACTTCCGATACGGTGGCATGTTTGACCTTGAATTCTTAACATTGGAGGACCTTTTCCTTCATTATAAGTATTATCAACCTTCATACCAGGTGAAGTGAAAGCAAACATAGAATTGTAAGATCGGATGTTTTGCTGAAACTTTTTATTTTCTGATGAATTTTGATCAAAAAGTAGTTCATGAAGGATTTGCGGCGCCTTTTGAAGGAATGGCAGTTGAACTTTTCCAGCACCACAACACATTTGGAAAGTTGGTGAAGTAGTATGTTTATGTTTACCTTTTCTTTCTTGATACCACATTTGCGCACCACATGAATTGCATTCAATCAAAGGTTGACCAATATCATAATATCCTAAAAAAGAAAACAACAACACAAAGTTTTAGGAAATATGTTTTTTGTAAAGGTTGAATTGCATATGAAATAGAAAAAAAAGCACAAGTTTGAAAGAACCTATGAAATTAAAACTTATCAACTCCTTTTTTAAATTCATAGGTTGGTACTGACCACGCATATTATTTGAAATTGTGGGATAAGGGAAAATGTGAAGGCAATACTATAACAATGTAGATATAAAAAAAGTGTGGTTAAGAAACAAAGTAGGTACAAAGAATGATTGAAAAATAACCTTGCATTGGAATGTTGTTTGAATCTACATTGGGAAGTTCATCATCTTCTGAACTTGAATCTGAGCAAACATCTTCAAAATCATTGTTTTCACTTTCATCAGAATCAGAATCAGAGTATTCTGCAAATTGGTTATTACTTTGATTTTGATGTTGTTTTTTCCTCTTCAAAGATTGAGGTGGTATTGATGAAGGAACCACATTTGTAGTAGGCAAAGTATTAGTCGAATTTGTGATTAAATCACCAAAGTTAAAAACTCTGGTTGGTTGAGTTGATGAAGATGGGCGATTTGATTGTACAGCTGAAAATTGATTTTCCAAGTTAGACTTGAAAGACTCAATGTGAACCAAACGTCTTGGCTTCTGTACAATGTCTTTTAGAATAGAGGGTTCTGTTCCTATATGACTGTTGTTATCTCTCTTGGTCCATTGATTAAAGTGAGATGTAGATAGATTAGTTAAATTTGATAATGGTATCCTGGGGAAAATACCAGAATCAGGGGTTGTAAATTCAGAATTAGTTGATATTTCTGGAATATGTTTTCTTCTCTGTGGTGTGTTAACATTTTTTGATTTACCATTTGGTGGTGTTTGATTCATTGTATGAACCTACTATTCTATGTTGAAATCACAAGATAAATTCGTAGTTCAGGTAAAATGTTGAGGTAGGAGGAGCAATGAAATTTATTTTTGGGTTATGCTTGGTCCAATATTTACTGGAGGAGGAAGTATAGTTTCATATTTTATAAATCATAGTTTGAAAAATTCGAATTGGTGGAGGGAAATACAAAAGGGCCAATTGTAATTTAGATAAAGGTAAAAGATTCAAAATGTGTTGAAATTATATTAGGCACATTATATTTTGATTATTATATATAAGTGTGTTAATTGTTTTATAGTTTTATTAATAATTGTTTTAGTGTTTGAAGTGGTTCGTACAATGGAGGAGACAATAAACTGTTTAGATAGTATTAGATATGATTCAAAAAAGGTGTGATGTTGACCAGGTCTTAACATGTCATGTCTACAAAGGAAATAGTGTGAATGAAGTAGAAAGAGTTAATAAAAAATGGGTTAAGTACACAGGCTGTAACAATAGGAAAGGGGTAGGATTGAAGGGATGATAGTGTGAGGCATAGGCATAAGGACGTGAATATCATTAACAATTGCATAGGGAAGATAATATCCAACTTGAGTAGGTGAGAAAGCATGAAATTAGGAGTGATAATTGAGGGTACTGCAGAATATAAAAAAGTGATAATAATAAAAATAATGAGTGCAGATCAGTATAGTAGAAAAAAAAAAACAAACTCAAGAAAGGCATATAAGTAATAAAATCAGAAAAACTGATCAGAATATTAGAGAAAATCATCTAGTAATTGATGTCTTAATATTGAGTGCAGATTACATAAGTGATAAAACGTTTGCTTAAATTACATAGAGAAAAATGAAAATAGTAATTGATTTAAAGATCAAGAGATCAATTGTTGTTAAGCACTACAACATGTAAAATGTATGGACGAACACATGTGGATAATTTGAAGCGAATAACATCACCGGCTTGAAACGCATTGATTTTGCGGAAGGATCTCCAGTGAAACCCAAATTTTGCTTTCATTCTACCAAGAACACTGGTGAAGACAACACTGCATGGAATAACTTTGTAATCTTTGGAGCTGCACAAAAAAACAGTATTGGGACCTTTCATCATGATATAATTAGCCAATTTGAGGGGTAAAACCTGAAAACAGATGGAATGATAAATAAAAAAGCGAGTTGTTAGAAAGTGAATTAAAAAGGGAAAATAGTTAGAGATAAGGGAACAAACCAATTCATCATTCGCTGCGTCATATGGTGAGAGCTTTAAATCACAGTAGAAAGTTAGAAATTTTTGAAGGTTGAAAAACACACAAGAAGGGGGGGGGTTGAATTGTGTGAGACTTTTTCTAAGTTAAAACAAATTGCAGCGGATAAGGTATAACACACACAATATATGAGGATAGGGTTAGAGAGAGATGCTCAGAATTTTTATACTGGTTCCTCCCACTAACAGGAGTAGTCCAGTCCTCTTGTCCTTCACAAGAGATTTCACTATAATCACTCAGATTACAAATGCTCAAGCACTAAGCAAGAGACTTCAAAACTGCTCAAGCACAAAGCAAGAGACTTCTAACTGCTCAAGCACAAAGCAAGAGACTTCCAATGCTCAAGCACAAAGCAAGAGACTTCCAATGCTCAAGCACAAAGCAAGAGACTTCCAATGCTCAAGCACAAAGCAAGAGACTTCCAATGCTCAAGCACAAAGCAAGAGACTTCTAACGGGTTTTAATGTTAATAAAGATAAGAGATTAACACTTGATATACAATCAGAGGTGTTTACAAAATACAACTCAGTTACAAGACTAACTTAGAAAATTATCACAAAGTTTCTAAGTGTTTGATAGCTTCAGAATTTGACAGAGTTTCAGCACGTTCAGAAGCTTAAGTCTTGATTCCATTTCTTCACAAATCTTCTTCCTTTTATAGATGATAAAATGAACGTTGAAGATTATAGCCGTTTGAAGAATTGAGACGCTCCTTTGTATAGATCAGTGAGCTTATTAGCTGTTCTGATTTGCAGTAGCTTAGGAGCTTAACGTTTACTACAAAATGAGAGATTCCTTTTGGCTTTTGATATTTGAACCTTGGTGAAAGCCAAATAAGGAAATAATCGTTTCTGAAGCCTGACTTGAAAAGGACCTTTCCATGGTCAAACCTTTTCATTCTTGGTTTCTGCGTTTGGACTTAGTCAGGCACAGTCTTCAATAAAATTGTACTCTCAAATGTAGCTTAACGCTTATATCTGACGAGCCTTCAGATTTTGATAGGCTCAGAATTACTTGTTTCAGATCTGGTGAGCTCAGATGTTCTTCAGATTTTGATAGGCTCAGAATTACTTGTTTCAGATCTGGTGAGCTCAGATGTTCTTCAGATTTTGATAGGCTCAGAATTACTTGTTTCAGATCTGGTGAGCTCAGATGTTCTTCAGATTTTGATAGGCTCATAATTACTTGTTTCAGATCTGGTGAGCTCAGAAGTAATTCCTTCAGAAATTCTAAGGTTCAGATAATAACTTCAGAGTTTCACAGGCTCAGAAATACTTGCTTCAGATCTGGTGAGATCAGAAGTAATTCCTTCAGAAATTCTAAGGTTCAGATAATAACTTCAGAGTTTCACAGGCTCAGAATTACTTGCTTCAGATCTGGTGAGCTCAGAAGTAATTCCTTCAGAAATTCTAAGGTTCTTTAGTACGCAAATTTTAACTTTTAATCCTGCACACTGAATTAAATTATTAGTACTCCAATTTAACCTTAAATACATTGTTATCATCAAAATCAATTAAGGAGATACAAAATCATAATTTTGTTCCAACAATTTTTTGGTACAGTGGGAATGATACACTGGATAGTTGGCTGTATCGGAAAGTTGATCATGAATTAGGATAATAAATTTGTTTTCTCCAAAGTAACAGAGTTGAATTTCAGAAACACAATTAATAGAAAATTTTTCCTTCATAAGTTGCCATCCATCAGTTATAACAGGTTTAACAATAGACTTAATAAACCTGACACTGCAAACATTGTGTTCAACATCAATGAACAACCAATGTTCACCCAATTCATTGTAAAATCTGTCAACAAAATCTGGATTAACTTCTCCATATGGCTGTTTGTTGGAAAGAAAGAGGGGTTAATAAAGAAATAAGGAAAAAATTAAATAATCAAAAGGGAAAAAATGTTAAGAGATTTGAATTGGATCTATATTTGAAAACTTCTATGATAACATTGTGTTGTTAGGAAAATGAAATCCAACCTGGTTGGGAAGATACACAGTAAAAAAACAGCCCTTTTGATGTAAACCTCTCAATAATTCATCATCCATGTTAAGGTTAGTATTTGCCAAAAAATATTTGATGGATAGGTCTTGCGTCTGAGATATGAGTAAAGGAAGGGTAGGTGTGGGTGTGATTATATGGTAAGAGATATTATAAAGTTGGGTGAAGTAAAATAAATGAAGAAAGAATAATTGATTGGGTTCACATGTTATAACAGGTAAAAGAATCTTTTATTGATGTCTTTATGTGAGATTGATAAATGACAAGTCATGTAAAAAGAAGGTTGAAATGAAAAATAAAATAGGTACATATCATGTAGATATAAATAAATATTCCATAAAGAAACATAAGTAATAGATTTGGCAACATAGGGAAATTTATAAAGGATCAAGTGTAACTCCAGTGTGAGTTGATCTATCAGCAAATACAAAATACGATAATGCTGTGTTAATACAAAACAGTTGCCATACTTTCACAGTGGGTTGTCTAATTAGTAAAGAAATAGTTACAGGCATTGCAACATAATTAGTAGTACTAAGTTTTCCAACAAAAAGTAGCAATGCTTTATACTTGTTCTCCAATTTTTTATTTTTCCTTCTTAATTCGTTTCTTCAGTTTTGTAGTTGAGAGTTGTGCGGCAATGGTTTCTTCTTCTGGTTCAGCCTCAGGAAGTGTTGGGGATCTTTTGGTGGGAGTCAAAATTGGAACAGTATCAGGATCATGCTCAGAAGAAGTGGAAATAATTTCCTGTAATAAGGGAAAAAATGTTAGTATAGAAAAAATAAATCGAACAAACCAGATAGTATAACATAATAATAACTGCATAAGAGAAATAAATGTGAGTGATTGAAGAGTGGAAAGCAGATATACTTACATTAATTTCAGATGCACTTGAAATAATATTTTCAACAACGGGATTACTCTGGATTTCATCAAGTGTGTCTTCAGTTGGCTCAATTGCCAGTAAAGCATTAGTAGCAGGGTTGAGCTACAGAGAAATTGAAAGACATTGTAAGTAAAATAGATCATCATAGTAAAGTTACGGTATTAAAAAATGTAAAATGACGTATTAAGAATACCTGAAGGTATCCCAATTCAGCTTCAAGAAAATCAACCATTGATTTGTTATCCAAGCAAGCTAAGACGGAACACTGTTTCCATTCTGATTGCCAATTGACACGGAAAGCAAATTTTCTGCCAGTCATTTCATCAAGTGTTGTTGGGTATTCAGACAAATCAGTTACTCCAGCCTGGTAAAAGGTTGATGATGGAAAAATAAGGAAAAGATGGTAAAGTTTGCAACAGTAACTCAATGGCAAGAGTTAAAATAGAATGAAATCAAATAAAGAAATGATACCTGTAATAATTTTTGCTGAAGTTGAGATGATGTTAGACCTAAGAGATCAATACAAGTATTGTCCCAAAATACAAATTTTGCGGAATCATCCCCATCAGTTACCTGGATATCAACCTTATACCTGAAATGTAAAAGGGAAAGAAAAATATTATGGTCGTTTTAAAATTGGCAGTTATAAAGGAAACGGGAAATTTGTTAATGTTAACCTTATGATTGGAACATCAGTAGAATGTCCGTCTCGACACTTAAATGGTGCAGCTAGTCCAGAGCATTGTTTAATACAATCTTTGCAACCAGGAAAAGACCAACCACTGGTAGAAACTTTGACATATGAGGTAGTGCCAACTGTGCAACAAATTTTGTCCTGTTAAGTTGTAGAATTACATGTGAGTTAGGTTGAAAATGGAATACTAATCGTGGACACTTTATAGTTGAAAAATATGATTGCAATAGAAGAGACAATAAAGAGACCTTAGGCAGTTTGACTATATCCTTGATTTTCATGACAGGATGACCCATAATAAACTTATCTTCTGGAGTTTTGTATGAACCAGAGGCTGAGGATTGAGAAAACTTAAGAGATGATGCTTGAATCATGTTGGTTGGTGTTGCAAAGGTGTTGTCATCTGGCAATCTATAAGGTAAGAATAGAGTTTCATATATGAGTGACCACATAAATGGATAAAAATGAATAAATGAGTATATAGATAGAAGTTAAAGATCTGTTACTTGGTTTTGAAGTCATTGATTGCAGGTATATCATCGTTGATGAGTAAGAAAGTTCCAGTCCAAGTATTAGTAATTTGCAATGGATAATTATCTAAAAAATGAAACAAAATAGAACATAAATTGCACTCCATATAGAAATTACGGTAACAGGGCAAAGATTAAAAGAATATGGTGTTGTTGGAAAAAAAAAAAGAGATTTAGAATTGTAACCAGCAGCATGCTTGAGGCGAGCATGCTTGATAATAACGACAATTGGGCCAGAGTCTGTCTTAGTATTCAAGTAATCAACAAACTGAGCAGCCAGTGTGTCCCAAAGACAACAATCAAGAACATTTGAACTGGAACATGAACAATTGTAGTAGGGTTTAGTCAGAAAAGTTAATGAAAAAATGCTTTTGTAAACAAATTTGGAGATATTACTCACCCTAAGTCTTTAATGGTGAAGGGAAATTTAAGTTTACCACCCATAGTAGTCTGTGCACTTCCCAGCTCGTGTACAGCACCAATTACATCTGAGAAAAAAAAAAGAACATAAAGAATGGTATTTGACAAAAGCATGTTTAAGTTGTGTTTAATAAAATGGAAATTGATTGTATAACATACCAACCAAAAGGTCTTCACGAAACTTAAGAGCTATGATTTCATCAAATGGTTTAAATTTGAAACCACATACAGGCATGTTAGGTATAGAAGTGTTTGGATAAACCTTTGTTCCAGATACAAACATCAGCTTGTAGAGATGTTCTGTCCACTTAAACTTGGCATCATATTTCAGAACCCTAAAATTTTGCAGTGTTTGGGTTTCAAGTTTTTTAAGTTGTTTGATATCAGCTTCCCTTTTCTTAACTTCATCAGGAGAAATACTAACATGTATAGTGTCTCCCTATGAAAAGACAAATAACTGATGTAATTTCAAAATTATGAAGTAAAGTGAGTTGAATAACTAAAATGGTAAAGTATAGAACAATAAGCAGAAGCATAAGTTGAAAATATGTTTAGAGTGAAAATCACTGAAAAAATGGAAAGCTTTGAACTAATTTAAAGAAGAGAAAAATGCAACAAAGAGTAAAAAAACTGAAATATGAAGTCAATAAAGTGAAATAGATATGAACCTTAGCATCGCGAATGATGAACTCAACTTGATCATCTTTGCCTCGTTTCACAGTCCACAAGCTCTCAACCTTGACAGCCAATTTCCAAAGCTCTTTCTTGTCGTGGATGTCTTTGATGGAGTCAAAGGCGCGCGCCATTTATACGAAAGCTGTAAAATTTGAAAACAATGACCAAGTTAACAATGGAAATAAACAATGAGCAGAGAAAGTTGAGGAAAAGAAGGAAAAGGAGATTACGACTTTGGTTGTATCGTCGGAGAAGATTGGAGGTAATGGTACAGCCCAAATGAAATGGAGAAGTGGGATATGGGATAAAGAAGTGAATAGGCAGAAATGGTTGAAAGGGTGTTATGTGACAAGAAGTGAACTGACAGTTGAATAAAGAAGGACAAATAAAAGATATTGCAGAAAGGAAATCTTGTAAAAGTAGATAAAAGGACATAAAAGTACATAGAAGCTGCGCTCGGCAGTGTTTGTGCAGAGTGAAAAAGATGAAAATTCAAAATGGTATGCAATAACATTTTTACCCTCAGTTATTTCTTGCTGACAGTTAAAGAATTTTATAGGGTAGTTTAGACATTTCCGTTGCCTTTTCATTTCTTATGTTGTATAGTAGATAGTAGATAGATAGATAGATAGATAGATTAGTGTTGAATAAAGTAAAATAAGGATAGTATTGATCATTTTGAAATAAGGATGAATGTGAGATTTTGTACTCAAATATGACAATAGTGTACCTACTTTTTAGGGTGGCATTTAGGGTGCACAAATGTTAAATTTGTGCACCATACACAAGTTTTATTTCAACCATTAGATTAAAGGTAGAACACACTTTTATCATGGTCACTCAGTATCAGATTTCTCTCATTTTTTCTCACTACCTCCTCATCTCTCTTCTCTCCTCCCTCCTCCCAGTAACAAACTTTCCTATGTACCATCACACCACCACCCAATCCGACCCTCCACCACCTTCACCCCGTCTCCCACCCTCCTAATCTCGACACCATCGGAATCACCTCTTCCTCCACCACCAGATCCGCCCCTCCACCACAATCAGTATATATTTATCAACATGAAAATTTGTATGAATTAGATTGATTATGGTAGTTTTGCATTATTTGTTCATAAATAAAACTCAAAAAGTATAAAATAAAAAATAATAATAATGATAATAGAGAATCAAAGAAAGCATTGAATAGATTGCACTTCAAGTTTATTGAGTTGAACTCCACAAATTCTCTTTTACCCACAAACCCATTTTCACTTCCTTTGTTTTGCTTCAAGTTTTAGTTAAAATTTCGATTTTTTCTTTCACCTATTTGTTGTTTATGCTTTTGAAAGTTGGTGTTTGTTAAATTTTAAAATGGTAAACGCCATTTGATTTATTTTTTTTGCAAGATTTGATTTTAAATTTTGAAGTTGGAACTTTGTAACAATTTTGAATATGGGAAGCCAAGACAATAAGGGTCATTGTTCTTCTCTTCATTCATGGTTTCAACTGTTTGACTATATTCTTTGAGTATTTTTTGTGATGGTGGAGGTGACCGAAGCCATTGAATTTGGTGGTGGTGGTGGTGGTGAAAAGAGCAAGATGGTAGAAAAGTTGAAGACAAAGTGATAAAAATATAGTGTAGGTAGACTATAATAATCTCTTTAATCTAATGGTTAAAATTTATTTTCTCTAACTTGTGTATGGTGCACAAATTTAACAATTTGTGCATTGTAAATGCCACCACTTTTTAGTAGTAAAAAAAAACGTAAAAAAAATAAGATGAGGGACAATCTAGACTTTTAAAGGACATATTTTTGTCTTTGATTTATAGTTGACTGAACATCTGCACTCCCATAAATAAAAAAATCATGAAAAAAATAGAGTTCGCATTCCAGATAGCGAGAATTGTTTGCCCTAAGCGAACTTTTTAACAAAGAAAGCAGGATCAAAATCAATGAAAAAAATAACTAAAATATGTCCAACAAGTAACAACTTAGACCCAGATCTATCCATTGAAACAGACCCAATACAAACCAGTTAAACTTGATGTAGTCATAAATTCATTATGCCCCTATCATCCCCTATATTATGCCCCAACCATAAATTCTCGATGCAGCCATTTCAGCAATGAACAAATGTCAGACACATGTACAAAATTCTAACAAATATCACACCAAAGCTAGATATATTGTAAAATTATTCATGCTTTTGTCCAAGACTTAAACTCTAATACTTCATCCTGAAATGAGAATAGACACCCTCTCTAACGGTCAGACCGAATAATCATGAGTTCAATGCATGTCACCCCAATTCTTCTAAATAAAATTGAATTTCAGCAAATATTAAAAATGAGCTTATCCATTGTTCAGGCTTCAATTTGAAAGAGCTTATATATCTAGCAGCCAATCCATGTTCAAGTAAAACACTTTCATTTGGAAAGTAGCACCAATCCATGTTCAAGTACACAGATTATTACCGAAAATCTAAACCAATCCAAATGCGATCGAAATATAAAGAATATATGATAAGCTAGAAAGCAAAATTAAAAAGGCCCTTGATTCCAAAATAAACAGCAAAAGATGTTTCTTTACCAATAAGCATGCTCGCAACCTTTTACAAGAGCAGTTTCTTGGAGTGCTATATTGTCTAAACATATAGCACATGTTGCCCCATGATTTCCAAATCCCAAAGAGTGATTCTCTTCTTCTTCACACCCATTTTCACTCTGAAAATCAACAATAGAATAAAAAAAAAATCATCAATTCTAACATATATATCCATTCAAAACACAAAGAAAACCCTAATTTATAGCACAATCTCTTGGATTTAAAACATAAGACAGAGGGGAAAACAGGGCACCATGCAATAAGAGCCCATTGAGAATCATTGAACCACATTTTGAGTATACCATCCCACAGAACAAAGCAAAAAACATTCAGACCAAGCTACACTTGAAACTCGAAATAAAAACACAAATATTATACCAAATTATACCTATTTTTCATCCTTATCTTTAAATAATGGTGTTCTCCTTCATCATTCTCTTTAATTTCAAAATAGATCCACATTATTAGAGATATCATTAAATAGAAGAAAGAGGAGCCGCATAAAACAAACATGAAATAGGATTGTTATTAGGAAAAACAAACCTGGTGTGTGTACAAATAGGACAGATAGGAAGCTCCTCTGCAACAAAAATAGATCAAACAGGTAGATAAACTAAAAAAAAGAAGTAAAAAACCATAACTTTACACAACAAAACAAAAACAAATTTAATAAGCTACACTTAAAACTGGGTAAAAAAATCAAAACTTTACACATTGAAATTGGAAAAACATACCTCTAGATATTGAAGGAAACCATATGAGATCTGTCGCCGCTATCGAGAAGCTAATCAACATCATTTCGAAAAATATCATGAAACCTAACCAAGACACAGAAAAAATGGAAAAAGAAACAACGTCATTAGATAATATGTACAAATGGAATTCCTGGAAATGGGAAGAAACAATGAACCAGGTAAGGAAATTAACAATTAACAGGGAAGAAAACAATGAAACAAAAATTTGAACAACAAGACAAACAAAATATACAAATTGCAACTCCTTTCTCTGTCACCATGAAAAGCTCAAAAACATTTAAACCACAAGAACAAAAGGGAAGGCCTGTAACTGACACAAATGAAAAGGGAATGGAAGGAAAAGTTCACAAACATTAACACCAATCAGTGGCGGAGCTAGGAATGTAAGAGAGCCCGGGCAAAAAATTTTAGACTAATTGCTTTGCCTCATGTGTTTTTAGAACAATTTATGTTTTGTTGCATCTGTTGTTGGTTGTATTCTGCAACTTATGGAAGTTGAGTTTGTTCTTTCCATTTGTATTCCTTATATTAATAGAGTGTTAATTAATATATTTGCTGATTCTAAACAAAAAAATAGAAGAACAAAAGAAAAGAAAATTATTAATTTACAACAATAAAGTAAGATGGGTAATTGAAGAAATTAAAAGAGGAAAATGAAATCTTGGAATGAGAAAAGAAAGCAGAAGGGAGAAGGAGAGAGTAATGACAAGAAGAAGAATATTGATTTTTCATTAATTTTCTTTTATTGATTTTAGTTTAATCTGAACCGTTGAAAAGTTTTTTTGCCACATGTCATGCATCAGTACATTACACTGGAAAACTAAATTATATGTGGACTAGAGGGGATCTGAACTCTTCTCCTTCTTTTCTCTTCTCCACGATCAAAACAACAACTCCATAACCTTTTTTTTTTCTCAAACTCACAAAAATGAATACTTTAAGCAATCCTTACCTCAAACCACCAAACTTCCTTCATTAAACCTTCACGATTTTTCATTCTCTACAACATGAACCTAACTTTATCGTTTAATTCCACAAATTACAAATTTTCGTTTTACTATTCATCTTCTCCAAACATCATGACAGCTAAGCCCGGGCATATGCCCAGGCTGGCCGGGTGGTGGCTCCGCCCCTGACACCAATAGGACAAAATGAGAGAAAAGAAAACGGGATATTTATGGATGAACAGTGCGCAGAAACCAAAACTCCCAAATTTGGCAATCAACAATGACCAATGAGACATCCTTCTTGTAAGTAGTATTGATTGATAGCAAAAATGAATTGTATTGGCGGGTGTGTATGATATGAATATAGCAAAAATGAATTCCCTGAAATAATTGCGTATGATAGAGTTAAATGTGTTTATAGTCTCTATTTTTATATGAGTTTCGACTTTTAGTCATATAATTTTTTAATTATATTTTTAATCCCCACATTTTCACCGTTTAAATTTTTAGTCGCTACCGTCAATTTTGTGTGACTTGGATAACGAAATCAGTCGCACAGGATGACACATATATGTCACATCATTATATGCAAATATTATTCAAGTCAATTTAAATTATTCTATGTGGTCAATTATGTTATCCTAGTCATAAAAAATTAACTAAAAATATAATTAAAAAAATGTAGAGACTAAAAATATAATCAAAATATAATTAAAAAAATGTAGAGACTAAAAATATAATAAAAATATAACTCACATAAAAATATGGACTAAAAATATATTTAAATCTATATATAAATTAATGTCAGAAACTTTTAAAATTGATTTTCTTATTGTGTAAAAAAAAAAAGTCCATGACAATGCTTCATAGAAAAATCAACAAGTTTGTGATAATAATGAAGCACATATCCAATTGCAAGGGCTGAATGAAAAATTGTGCTACATAAAATCACAATTAACCGGTATCACAATTCACAAATGCTATCCCACATTTAGATTCACAAAACCTAATTTTCACTAGCAAAAGTCTATTATCATAAACAGTTTTTTCATAAAATACATTTACAGATTAGGAAAAATCTATAAAAACTTATTTATTTGCATAAGGTAAAAAACAAGTCAATTCAAACGGGTCGTTGGTATACCAACAAAAATGAAGCTACTTCAAAGTTCAAACAATACATAGTTGAAACTGAAATCTAATCATTTGCAACAAGAGTGATTACATGCACGTTATAGAAAACTATAGATTTTTTTATTATTTTTGTTTACTTTCGCATCGGTTTCCGACTCATTAAAGGTGGGTGACTAATCCAGCTCGTGCGTAGAGGTATGTGCACTGATCAAACGTTGTTCTTCTGAGAATCAAAACCAGTAAAATAAACAATGTTTGGAATGACTTTTTATCATGTAAACCAAATTACATCATAAAAAAAACCCTTCAATAATTGAGAAAAGAAAAAGCATAATATAGAGGTCCAAATAAAACACCAACAAAATAGATATGATCAATACTCATAAGTCATAACAAAAGAAAGTCTTGTGGCATCATTATCCTTGATTTTCACGACCAATTTCCAGAGCTATATGCTGACATATTGGGCATACATTTTTCCGCCTCAACCATTGCTTGATACAGTTAAGATGATATATGTGCATGCAATTTATCTTTCCTATTTGCTCTCCCTCCACATAGTCTTCCTAATTAACATAAAAATAAAAATGACAAGTAGATTATAAAACATGAACTTTTTAATGTATATATTGTAAAAGAAAAAATAGCAACATAATAAGATAATTTATTTTCTAATTTTTTCCAAAAAGTTAATTATGTTATGCTAAATCATAAAAGTTCGTGTGTTGGTTACACAAAATTAAATTATTAATGATGAAACATGTAGTTGGTCTCACCTGACATATGGTGCAAGTTTGATTCAGTGTGTTGGTCTCTTCGGAATTTGTTTGAAATGTTTCTTGTTGAATGAATGTGAGGATTTGTTCTTCTGTCAGTCCTGCATTGACCCTTCTAGATCTAACGCGAGCCGACGACTGATTAAGAACAATTATTTAATCGGTATTAACAATTCATTTGTGACATATATTTGCAAAATACATGAAAATAAAGTGATGTGAATTTTCTATCGTAAATAATATTTTGTTCCTTGGCAACAAATAAAGACTTTAATTAAATCAACACAAGAAAAATATGTATGTCTAAAATAACTTGATATAAATATAATAATGTAATATTAAAAAATAATAGTTGTAAGAAATAACATAATTTGAATGAAGATTTATTTACCTCATTGCGACGATATTGTCGTGGGGGTCTAAGCTGTTACATTACAAAAACAAATATTAAAATCATATTTAACTCATGAATGCTAAATTAATAAACATATCAATTAGTAAGATTTGGAGATTTGTAGGATAGATTAATTATTATATGAATAAAACTAACATATACATAAACTAATTACCATCATATTCAATTCATTGTAACATATACATATGCTTTTAGAAAAGTACCCGAGATATTTACAAAGTCTTAATTAGCATGTCAATATTTTTATTAGAATTTATAATGTTTATACTCAACCACAAAAGCTATATTGAGAGTTGAGGTTTGCACTACATTTATAAAGGTTATCTATGTCATATATCTAGTCAACATGAGACTTCTAACAATTTTGTTCAATTTAAAAGTCTTAATTAGCACACCACACAACAACAACTAGAGTGCATTTGATCTGTTAAAAAATAAGGGATTTGACAACTTTTATTGTATCATATTTGATTTAGAAACTGATTGTGGCACTGGACAAAAAGATAGTAAGGGATAGAACAAAAACAAGATTTGTCGTCCCTCACCGAATCACAAAACAACTTTTTGTCCATAGTCAATTATAAAAAATATGAAAATATCTATTTTATTTTCAAATATAAAAAATATTATCGCTTTATATCTCTATAGTACAATTTTATCCTGTCATGTACTATATATCTTATTATGTATGTACTGTTCTGTTCAGTATTTACTGTTTTGCGAATCAAACGGACCCGTAGACATTTAAAATATTACATGAGTAACTCAATAGTGTGACCAAATAACATGCGGCACAACTAATTTAAATTTGGGCTCTAATATCATCTAATAATTTAATTTTGAGTCTAATTAATCCTTATAAAGTTATATTGTAAGGTGATATCACCTATTATTGGACTCTTAACACCTATTATTGGACTCTTAACAATTGAATCATATTTTTTTATAAGAAACATTTCAATTAAGATCTATTTCTAAGAAATATTTCTAGCAATTATAAACACAATTATCATCATTTTCAATTTATTGCAATACAATGTTAAAAGAAATCTAAATATAGAGGCTCATAAAGATTGGTTGGTGTGGCCAATACTGCATGTTCAAAGATACGTATTGTGGCAAGTGTGAGTGAGTAAGTTTTATATTGCTTAGATAAGTGTAGTACGTAATATCCCAAATTCTAAAATCACCTAATTAATATTAATTAGAATCTTGTCTAATTATTCAAAATTTCTTAGAGGTGATTAATTAATTTAAATTGTGAGAACTAAGTGAGCTATGTGCAGTATTAAGGATTTTAATTAAGACTAAGCTACACATTAACACCTTAATCACATGATGAATTAATTTAACACACTAGAACTTTCTCTTTTCCCTCTTGTGACTCACCTTATGACTCATCGCTCCCCATTGCTCCTTGAGGCAACACCTCAATATCCACTAAGTTCTAATGTATTCACATGCAATTGGACTCATTCCCTTCACTTATCAAACTTCAGAAAACTGAGGCAAGAGATTCCCTCATTTCCTCTCTTCTTCCACGCCAAACAACAACAACATACATACTTCCAAATTGTTCAATTAAGCCTCATTTCAAAAGTTGTCCTCCTCTTGTTATCACCAACTCATAATAGTAGCAAACTCAGAGATTCTCCACATGAAATCAACAGAGCAGAGAATCTCTCTGCATCCCTCATCTTCCTTGTCAAGTTTATCAACAACCACAACAACTCAATATCATCTCTTCAAAGACCAATAGAAACATATGCATGTCTAAACAGAGCCAAACCCTATACTGTTCCACATCAGAAATCTTCCCTGTATAAACCCCTTCATTCTAGCTGAATAATTCATCAAACAATCCTTCAATTCTTAGAGCAAAAGCTAGAGGATTTCAAGTGTCAAAGTTCAAATTCTGGTCTTGAGGTCGTGGGTCTTGCTAGGAGGATACAATAGCTGATTAGAGAGCCTAGAAGCAAGGAGTTAAAGCTTCAATCCAGGTGGATTCTTAGGCTAGGTAGTTAGAAATCCCCAATTTCAACTATGTATGCAAACTTAAGGAATTATTAGGGAATAGTTGAGTGAAGGAAATTAGCTCCCAAGTTTCTCTCTATTCTGTTCTATATCATATATGTTATGTTTCTGCACTGTCTTAGATGAGGATTGTAGGTGTAGCTTTTAAAATTTGATGAATTTCGCAAAACAGGGGACTTACTGCATGAACTCATCATAGCGAGCATTCATGGTGAGTTGGGGTTTCTGGGCCGATGAAACTCGCAATGGCGAGCTTTTGCTCGCCTAGCGAGTTGATTTAGGCCAGGACCTGTAAGCTCGCCGTGGCGAGCTGGTGACTCGCCGTAGCGAGCTAAGTGCAGAATGACTCTATATTTTCACTTTCTAAAATATTTTCTAGCACTCGTTTTATATCCTCATGTGAGATTGATCATTTGCAGTTATATACCTAATATAATGTTAAACAGGAGGTCATCATAGTTGGAATCATAGGGCATAGCTTAGGAAAATTAGAAATATTGTATGCTCCCCGGGTTTGGGAAAAACTATGGTAGTATGAATAAATTTAGAATCAGTCAATCATGCGCGGCTTAGTATGCTGCTTATGGACTTCCAATGGGAGTATCCATTAGGATATGATTGTGAGCTTCATGCCGTGAACCGAATCGGTCGACGGACAAGGCAGGCCTATGAGATATGCTCACCTCGGAGTGTCCTCGCGGGTAAAATCAATAAGAGTTTGTTTATCAGTGATCCACATTTATTTATTATGCTTTATGTTGTTATGATTATGAATATGATTATGTTATGACTGATTAGGAGCCCCGGCGTAGTCGCCATTAGGAGGGTAGTATGACCCACTGAGACTTAGTAGTCTCACCCCGCTCCATTCAATTTTTTTTTTCAGATAAGCAGCAGGTTGGCTAAGGTATGCTGATTGGTGTGCTCGTGGCTTTGCTTGGATGGCATTTCTTTCATGCTTTCTATTTTCATTGTGTCTTGTTGTATTGGCTTTCGTTTAGTGTTTGTTCTCGTGATGTTTTCGCTGTATTTCTTGAACTCTGTTGTATTTGGCACCTGCGTGTGCATAATTTCCAATTGTAATAATAATGTACTTATTTACCGATATGGAGGTTGAACATTTTATAAGTGAGAAGACCCATAAATTTAACACCTTAAGATTTTGGGTAAGAGTGTGGTGTCCAACTCACTTGTACAGTTGTTCCTGAGCCCAATGTGGATGATCCTCTAGTTACTCCCTCATTGGCGACCCAACAGTGGTATTAGTGCTGATGGTTCGACAAAGAGTTCGACCGACTCCTTATATCGAAATTCTTCTTGACATAGTGGTCAGACGTCGAGTCCCGTTGCATGGAAGCGACAACGGCGGTACAAGTAGTGTAGCTGAAAAAGCTTTCGCTCGAGGGGGAGCATATCCAAGAGTGGGTGGACTCACACTTGAGGGAAAGATTGTTGTGGCAAGTGTGAGTAAAAAGTCATACATTGCTTAGATAAGTGGAGGTTGAACACTTTATAAGTGAGAAGACTCATAAACCTAACACCTTAAGATTGTTGGGTTAGAGTGTGGTGTCTAACTCACTTGTAGAGTTGTTCTTGAGCCCGATGTGGAGGATCCCTTTGGATGCCCAATCTTGGTGACCCAACGGTGATATCAGAGTCGATGGTTCGAGGAAGGGTTCGACCAACTCCTTGTATCGAAAGTCTTCCTGACAAAAATGGTCAGGCGGCGTGTCCAGTTGAGTGTGACCAATGGTGGTGCAAGTGTATGGATGAAGAAAAGCTTCCGCTTGAGGCGGAGCTTATCCAAGAGTGGATGGACTCACGCTTGAGAGGGAGATTATTGTGGCAAGTGTGAGTGAGTAAGTCTCACATTGCTTAGATAAGTGGAGGTTGAACACTTTATAAGTGAGAAGACCCATAAACTCAACATCTTAAGGTTTTGGGTAAGAGTGTGGTGTCCAACTCACTTGTATTGTTGTTCTTAAGTCCAATATAGATGATCCCCTAGCTGCCCTCTCATTGTAACCCAACAACATGAATAAGAAATTGTTTCATACTTATGTAACTCCATTAAGTATCTTTGGTTTTAGTCTCAATTTGAAAGTGTACGTTTAATAATACAAAAAAACACTATATAAGTTATAACAACAAATTTGTCAAAAAAAGAAGTTATAACTACAAATTAAATACTGTGTGTAAAAAAAAAACTACAAATTAAATACTATTAACTTATTAATGGTGACTAAGAATCATAGGAAATAAATACAAAATATTTGAAAATCAATGGTATAAATTATATTATACTAATATTTAATAAAAATATTCACAAGTGTATACCTCATCCCCGGGTCTGTTCCTCTCTGCCATAAGTTCATGGAAATTTGAAACGAACATGTGGTTATGACCACCAAGACGAATTCGATTCTCTGGCCTTGTCAATGGTGATGTTGAACTGGTCTGCACATACCGAAGAGCTTCTAAAGGAGTACTAAACGCCGATCCAAGAGAAGGGTTTACTCGGTAATTGCTTGGTGAAGGATCATAAATCGACACTGGTCGTTGCGGTGGTACAGAACTAGTTGGCAGCACATGAACAAGAGTTGGAACTAAAAATCGACACGCAAGACCACTTGGCAATACCCTTGAATGTTCTCGAATGCTTGTTGTATTATGACCAAATACATCATCAATTTCACTATGAAAACTCTCAAAGTTGTTGTTATTGTTACTATGATTTTGTCTTGAACCCGTGATTCGAACAGAAGAACCACTACCAGCAGTTGTAGAAGACATAAAATTGTTGTATATTTGGAAAGGTATGGCAGCTTGAGTTGTTCCCAACGATCCTCTTGTTGTTTCAGAGGTATAGAAAGATGATGTAGAGCCAGCTGGAGGATCATATCTTCTACTGGTGAAGTTATTCGAAGGATGGTCTTGTCGTGGTGGGAACAAAAAGCGATTAATATCAGTTGGCTCATTAGTAGAATTAGATTGATAGGGTAGATCACCAACAATACCTGCTTGACCACGACTTTCTAGAAGACTATTAATGTGAGACTGAATAGTGTTAGTACTACTTGGTCTTGCACCTGCAGCAATAGCTTGGTTCATCATGTTTTGGTTCAACATATTAGAAATGACACTATTACCACTATAGTGCCTCTGCGATGTTGATGAAGTTGAAGAATACATGTTGTGATTGTCTTGATGAGGATAAATATCAGGAATTATCCGTCTTCTGCCAGAGGTTCCATCATCCTGTGAACCTTGATCAGAACTATTGTCTCTCAAGAATCGATCAGGTGATCTACTTCTCTTTAAGGAAAAAGAGCGCCCATGGTAGTCATTCCTAATAGGACCAGCAGCAGCAATAGCAACATTATTGTTAATTCTACCATTATTAATAGGATTACCATTATTGCTACGGTTTCCTACAGCTCCACCGCTTTGATTGTTGTTATTATATAAAGCAATAGGTCTTGCAGGTTGTCCTCCAATATTTGAATATAACATGGATGATAAACGTACTAATGACGACATGTTGTTGTTACCTCTGTTGATGGTGGTCAAAGTTGATCCAAAAGGTCTTGCAGATAGAAAAGAGGAAGAAGAAGCATGATTACCATTATAATCATTAATAGTAGTAGTTACTGGTAATATAGGAGTATGATAGTGATGATCACCACCATCACCATGACCAGAAGTATTGGTAGTGTTTGTGTTTCCACGAAGTTGGCGAAGATTGATAAGTTCATCAATTGATTGAACTCTGGTGGTTCTTGATCCTCTTACAATACTGCTATTATTGATACCAACAAAAGAAGAATTATTCGCAGAATCATTAGCCAATAAATATCTTAGAGCTCTAGCATCACGAACTGGGTTGTTATCTTCATTCAGCCAGTTTCCTGCACGATATTGATTACCCATTATTGTTGTCTGGCTTCTGCATGCCACAAACAACAATCATATATTAACAATGATATGATTACAAGTGTGAATACAATGTTTGTGTTGAACATTAGACATATTTAGGCCACCAAATATATTTCCAATAAAAAATATATGTATCTCATATGGAACCGAGACCAATTTGATCACTACCGTATCCATAAAGACAAGAACAATCATAGATTGTTACTTCTGAGAAGTACCATAAATATTTTGTTAGAATAAAAAATAACTTATATTTTTAATTTAAAATGAATAAATTTTTTGGTACAAAAGAGAAAAATCAAATAACAAAGAGCAAAACAATAATTAATACTTTATATAAATTAAAATTAAAAAATAATAATTCTTAAGTTTCATTCCGTTTAATTTATTTCATTCCACTCCGTGAGTTTTAAGTTATCCAAACAACGCCTTAGGGATGTTTGGACATCCATAGGTGACTCATTGTTACGTTATATATACACATGAGATATATGTGAATGTGCATGAAACTTTAAACACGTATTTTAGAGGTTGATCATACACACACATATCAAAGGCATCTTCATTGCATGTGCCATATGAGTAATGACATAGAGCCTTAAAAAAGTTGGGGTCTCAAAAAACAATTATAGGGTGGTAGTATTAGTAAATGAGAGATATAAAATGAATGATTGTTGGCTTTTAAATGAGGGATTGTAGAATTCAAATATTTGAGATTCTCTTTAAAATAAAAATGAAAGATTTATTAGTTACAAAAGACCCTAAAAGAGATTGTATGAAGAGGCGTGTGATAATGATGATTATCTTGTTTATCAAAGTTTTTTTTATATTAGTGAAAAATGATTATTTTCAGAATTTTTTATTTTATTTGTAATTTAAATCTCATTAAAAAAAATATTAAATCGATGACAATTTTTTTATTATAACTTATTTATATTAATTTCATAGGGCCTAAAAAAATTGAAGACACCCGTAACACATATCATAGATCTAATATAAATATAAGAGTATATGTATGCATAAAACATTACTTGAACATATAATATAACCATGTAAATTAAATAAATAAAAATATTAAATCTATTTTCATAAGATCAAACCCTAAATTGTAGAACAACAAAATCACAGACACAAAATATATTCATAAAAACAATAATTTCATTTTGACAAAATTCATAGAAAAAATATAAGGTCGAAAAATAAGATTTAATTATCAGCTAATCATAATTAGTTGATTAAAATCAAACAAAGAGGTGATTAATTAACAAAATACATAAACAAATATAAAAGATTAATAACAAAAAAATGAACACGTATTCACATACCAAAAGTTGATCGATGCCACAAGTTGATTAGGACTTCACCACTACTAGCTCAATCCCGATGATGGTTCCTCTCTCACTCAATTTTTTTAAAAGAATGAAATGACACTAGATAAAACTTCAATTTATAGAGAATATTGAAGAATCTCTATCTAGGCTTAAATATCATTTTTAATTCATTTCTTAATATTTTATTGATTTTAATTACATGTCTTAATAGTTAATTTTCTAAAAATTCAATTTCATACTAATAAATTAGTATGAGACTCTGAATGGATTGAAATGAACTGCTTCCCCCAATCTCATATATAAGAAATACTTTACTTTTTAGATTCATTGTAAAATGAATGTATTTAGACAATATTATAATATAGATTCATCCATTTTACAATGAATTTAAAAAGTAAAATTTTTCTTATATATGAAACCTGAGGGAGTAATTATATTTTTTCATGATGTGTAATCCCTTTGTGGCATTTATTTATTCTTTTGCCGAAATCTCATTGTCATTTATAAACCTTCTGTTTATGAATACAAAATTTTATTTTTAATTTTTAATTCTTTTTTCCATGTGATTGATATCATTTTTAATATTAGAAAAAATTAGTGTGTATATATATATAAGCACATGTTGGAACAAGTTTGGTAATGCAACTATATCCTTAAGTTTTTATGATAACAAAGCATAAGAGAACAATTTTGTACAATAATTTTTTTATTAAGCGTGCAGAAATTATGGCGAAGAAAACTGTTTTTGGACTTTGAACAAAGTGATTTTAGACTATGAACTACATGACTTTGTACTTTGGACTAGGTGGCTATTGACTCTGAAAAAGCAGGGTATTAACTCAGTGTTACTAGCTATAGACTATAGCAGACCGAGCAACACTTTTGCATACCTCTACATAATCATCTAGTTAAGTAGAGGATGAACACACCACTGTTACCTAATGACTTAGACATAAGCTTTTGGGTCTTAGTAAGAATTTTTATTTTTTTGGTAAGTCATAATAAGAAATTATAACAAAACGTGATTTAATTGAAGTGAAATGAATTAAGTCAACCTAGACATAAGAACAATTTATCCGTCATTTTATATTAGCTAAACTGGACAATTGGTCTTTACTTATTATTATTTTTTTAATATAATTTTGAGAGCCAAAAGTCCGCTCCCTTACTTATTTATTGGTTCCTTAACTAATTAAGGTTACAAATTAATCCTTTAACTGTAATTATGTTTGCCATATTGGTCTGTTCCGTTAGTTTTTCTCAAAAGACTTTAACTCTACTTACGTGACTACTAATGTTGTCACGTAACACACTGAAATGGGTGTTGAAAAGGAAAACCTGTCAATAAACATTTTCTACAAGAACACTCTTAACCAGTTGATAGTATATTTACCCATAGTATGAAAAATGTGTCTGAACGTATAATCATATTCGCTAGCACACTTATAACAATATTACTCATAATTAACTCATTTCTATGTGCATATAACGGATAACATAAAGTTTTTTTTTTTTGAGAAAAATTAATAAAAAGACCAATATGACAAACAAAATTAAAGTTGATGGACCAATTTGTAACGTTAATTAGTTAAGACACCAATATGAAACCAATAAATAAGTTAAAGGATCAATTATCCAATTTAGTCTTTTATATATACTAGTATTCGTACCCGTGCCAAGCACGACATAACGCATATTTCGAATTATTTAAGTATTAATTTTATATTTTGGTTTAAAAGTAGCTTTAATTCTCGTATTTTATAAAATGTGCAATTTTGGTTCAATAATCTTTTTGTCCAATTTTTACCACCTCATTTAACCTTTAATTTTGATATTTTGACATATTTATTAAAGAGTTTAAAGGACATGCATTATCAGTGTAAACTAATTTTGCTCCGACAACAATTAAGAATGCTTTTACTTTCTCATGTCATATAAAGAAAGTGAGGTTAAGTGAAGTTACGTGACGGAAAACATAGTTGTAATTTGTTGACAGTGTAAAATTATTTTACGCTGTCTGTGCATATACTTTTTTCACTTTTTTAAATGAGACGACATATAATATGTGTTTATGGCCACTTCATATTTAAAATTTAATTTATTATTTTTAAAATAATTAACATGATTTTGTCAAAAATAAAAAACTAAAAATGTTATTATTACCAACAAAAATTAGATCTTTTAAGAAACATATCATATTCTAAGGTCTCGTCACAATTATTATCATTAAGGTTAAACATATTTTTGGTCCTTTTAAATACTCAAATTTTTAGTTTTATTCCATATAAAATCTTTCTTTAAATTTTGGTCTTTTAAATAACTATATCAATTTCTAATTTTAGTCGGTGTTTTTTTTTAATATAAAAGATCACGTTTCATTTTCGAAATGAAATTTTTAATAACATCTCATTAGTTTAATAATTAACCATTTTAATATCTAATCTTCATAAATTTATCTATAATTTTAAATTAAAAAATTAATCATTTAAACTGAAGAGTAAATAATCAAGTTATTGAGTTTAAAATATAAGTTTGTATTTTTAAAACAATTAAAAGTATAGAGAACAATTTAAAAGGATTGAAAATGAATATTTTAGTTTTTTTTATTGCAAAATAAATATTTTATGGGTTAGTTTTTACCCATAAAAATGTAAATAAATTTTTTTGTTGAATAAAATATAAATATTTTAAAATAAGATGTGCAGTTTTTTGTTTTTGATAGAAATGTGATGTATAGTTATATACTATGTTACATGGATATATGATATGAAAGTCCGTTTAGTTTTTAATATTAAATGTCCATCCCCGTATATAATTAAGATATATATTAAATATTTATTTCTTTATTTGTAAAATATTCATCCCCGTGTATTATTTATTTTAAAAATTCATTTCTCTAGCTACTTATAAAATGTTCATCCACGTGTATAAGATTTTATTTTTTGAAAATGGTATAAGATTGTATGTTAATATTTACCTCTACTAAAATATTAATTCACAATAATTAACATACTACATTCGTCGAAAAATATTTAAGTATTTTGATAGAGTCAAGTCATTTATAACATACTCCTCCGGTGTTTTTTATAAGAAACAATCAATATTTTAGGTTCGTTGAAAACTAATATATATTTTGATAACTTTTTAGTTTTTCAAGATCACTTGCAATTATACCTTGTCTCGACACCATCTACAGCCGGCCCTAATATTTAGTTTTGAGCTTTCATCTTCTTCTACCGGTAATGGGTGATTTTACGTCATTTTTTCCCTAAAGTCACCCCTCTGCTTTTTTTTTTCTTCTTCTTGTTTTTAATCTAAATAAGTTATTATCACATATATTAGATCTTTCTTTTGTGTTTTTTTTTTTGTGTGTGATTTCGTCGTCTCAGTGCGGCAGTGTTTGTTTGTTGTCTCGCCTTGTTGTGGTGTTCGTTTGATAGAATCGGCAGATCAACTTCGGTCAACTACTGATTCACATATTGATTAAGTTTGTCAAAGATGTAGATTCAGAGGCATAGATATTCCGGTTACTTTGATTTTATCACATTATTTGTAGGCACGAGTATGCCGTTTTATGCTATTAACTTGGATGCTGCGAGCTTGTTCGCAGATTCATCATTTTTGTTTTTAGCGGTATTGAATTTGTACTTGAATCTAATGTACTCCATCGATTTGAATGAATGAATATCTTTTATTTTAGTAAAAAAAAAAAACTAATATATTTGGCCTATATTATAAATCAAATACATTAATTATTGAATGAACTTAAAAAGTTAAAGTTTCTTATAAAAAATATCGGAGGGAGTAACAAATTCAACTTTGAATTTTGAGGTGAATTAATTTTTCAAATGTTATTTTTTTAGCCTCTGTTCCAAAGTTCGAGCGTAGATAAGTAAAGTCTAGTCAAGGATTGTTTCCAACAGAAATTCACTTGATTCTAATGTCTTGGTTATTTTTTCAAATTTTTTTTAATATAATACTTAAATAATAATGATATTTTTTTTAAATAAATAAAAATTATGTTAATATATCATTTTTATTAAACATTCATTATTACATGTAAAATCTTCATCATCGGGGTCCCATAGTATAACTTAATTGGTAGAAAAGACATTATAAGGGGGACCAGACTTTTTCGAACAAAAATTTACTATTTATCCACATTTAAAAGTTTGTCAGTCTAGCCACTAATATAACTTTTTTTAGCGATGTCAATCTTCTGTCAAGGAACATGTTAATGATCGAATTTATTTGTTTTACTTTTTAATATAATTTATTTGTTTTAATTTTCAAGTATTGTATGTAAATTTATTTTTTATAATACCACGATGAAGTTTAAAATAATTTTTATTTTATATATTTCTTAACTTGTATTTAGGAGGAAAAAATTAAATGAAATTTCTATTAAATTTTTGCAAAAGAAACTGCTAAATAATTTTATTATATTTATTTAGTTGCTTATTATTTGTTTTCAAATAATTGAGAAAATATTATAAAAATGTAAATTTCTTTATTCTTTTATATTTTTTGTTACGATACAACAATCTAATTAACAAAACTCATGCCATATAATTTTGGACCTCACGTCTTAATATTTTCTCTTCCTATTTTATTTGTTTTTTTTAAAAAAGCAATCTCGTATAAAATGTGTATATTATTCTCTCTTCTAGTTTTTAATATGATTATAAAATCATTTATAATTTTACAATTATAAAAATATAATTTTACTAAGAAAAATAATAATATACATATGAAAGTTAGTAATGAAAAATTAAATCATAATAAAACAATAACATAATCTTCAACTTAAGCAACACTGTTGCTTAAAGTGTGAAATATGATTTACAATATACATTACACTTATTACCGAAAACAATACAATACATCTTCTAAATTAATTTACATTCATATGTGTGAGGAAGAATAACAATCCCTTAAAACACATATTGTAATCAAATGTCTTTGGTCCAATTTCTTCGGAGTTTATATATCATTTATATTTTCTTTTGAGATCCACATCTACAAAAATTGAAAAGAATGATGAATATAAAATAAGATGAATATAGATAAAATGAAAATAATTCGAAGAAATACAAACAAAATAGCTAAAGAGAAAAAGTTGGAAAATATGTAATTTGAAGTGTTCAACCATAAACCATTTATATAGGAAAAAACAATATGGGTATATAAGTATCTTTATTCATAATATCCAATTAAATTAATTAATAACAATATATATTGATTCATTGTTTTGTGAATGTCATGTTATGACTTTTTTTATACTATCATTTTTGTAGAAAATCAATAGTTAACACAAACTTTTAAAAGAAGCAAAGAATCTCGTTAAAATTAAATGTTTATAATTTAATACTAAAATAAACTCTTGAATTTTTTTTGGTACAAAACTCTTGAATTTATTACTACAATAAAAAAATTAGAATTTATAAAATAATATAGATTTATATTAGACTTTTTATTGTTCATAAATTCTAAATGTTGAACATAACAAAAAATATCACCTTTAATGTAGATTTATATTAGAATTATTGTTTAATAGTATTGATAGTCATTAATGTCAATCATTAATGTTAATGGTAAAAGTATCCTTAAAAAATTTCAAAAGGGGTTCCTAAATATAAAATAGGGTCTTGTCAAACGGTGCCCCCCGGAAAAATCTTTAAGAATTTCATTTAAGGAAATAATTTATTCAAAATGTTGAACATTTCAATTCTCGATGCGTTGACTTCACAAATTTTCATATTTTTTTTATTATAAAATATTACCGTTTAAAAGCTTAAAGAGTGCCACAGGAACACTATTTAGCATTTGTCTATAAAATAATATAGATATAGACATCAAATTATTTATTTTATTAATTATAAATTTTTATTTAATAGTTTGTGGAAATATTTCACTTGTCATTGAAATATTAAATTTTAATGTTTTTTCTTTACATAAATGAATTAATTGTCGAATGTATGCAAAAAAGAATGCATGAAAGATCACAATTTTAGAGGAAAGAGAAAGGTAAAGACATCAAATTTTAGTTCTTGATATAAAGACTCTGTATGATGGACCAATATTTTGTTATCAATGGATACTTATTTCCTTTCATATGAATTTATATAAAAGACAATAATATATGTAAATCAACACATATTTTCATAAAGAATAATATTTGAAAACACAAATTTATATTAAATTGAAACTCCAATAAAAAAACATTAAGCAAAAACTAAAAAGAAGCATACTCATGTTCAACAACTATTTCTCTATTTTAATAATTTTGTTTGCCCATTTAGACAAATTTAAAATGGATCTTACTCATGTCCCGTTTAATGGAAATATTATCTTCTTAATATAAATAACGAAGACACCCTCTAAGTTAACAATCTTTCCCCCTTTCACAACTTTTAGAATTTTTTTTCTTCTCTGCAACCTATCATCAAAAACTTAGATTGACAATATGAATTCTTTTTATTTTTTCTTTCGAGTTTGAAGTCTTAAATTTATAAATACAATTAACATAAAATATTAGTATATAATAAAATTACAAACATCGATAGAACCAACATCTATCTAATAAGGATTTCTTGTAAACCATATCACTTGAAGTTGGTCTTCGAAGTTGCAGGTCAATGTTCTTCGCACTAAAACTCTAATTCGATCTTCCTACATAACAAAGAATAAATTATCATAATCTAAACTTTTTTTTTTTAAAAAAGAAGTTTTTATTTTTTGCAATATTAAATCTCCCAAATATGCACAACTTTTAAAATCAATATCAATAATTGTTTCTTAGTGATATGTCCATAATAAAATCGTGCATAAAAGACATTGCTTTCACACAAAAATGAGAGAAACAACATAATACAAATTTTGAAATATGGATGAAAATGAAATAATTTTATGGATTTTGTTGTGGTAAAATAATTTATATTTAGAGAGTTATAGAAACACAAAGATAGTTTGTATCGTAAACAGAGGCAAATGCTTGATCAAGACTTTCAATCAAATATATATCAGAATGGACTTTTTTCGAGTTGCAAAGTTTAACCTTCGCATGGAACTGAAACTTTAATCTATACTCGTGCTTAGTAGTACGATATGATCCACCATTTGCAACAACTCCAAAATTTTTAATCGAGTAAATGTTACCTTCCTTAAAATCTTTTTCACACTTATAAATTAGAGTGTTGTACCGTGTATTTTATTTTCTTGAACAATAAAACAATATTTAATACAATACATAAAAAAAAAAAAATCAAGATAAAAAAACATATGTGATACTAACTCATCATAGTTCAACTGAATTGCAACCATTTTGTTCTTCAAACCATTGCGTTCATACTCCTTTTGAGCTCTAATGTCGGTTAACATTCTCATAATGTCTACAAAATATGATTATACACACGATTATTAATACCACATGTCTACAATGTTATAACTACAAAAACAACAAAAATACCTAACATACTAATACTTCTTACCATAAAGATAATTGTTATCATAGTCATGAGCAAATGTTGGAACAAAACTTTTAATCAAATATATATTGAATGAAACTTTTTTCAAATTGCAAAGTTTAACCTTCGTGTGGAATTGAAATGTTAATTTATACTCGTGCCTAGTAGTACAGTATGATCCACCATTTGAAACAGCTCCAAAATTCGTAATCAAGTAAACAACACCTTCCTTAAGATCTTTCTCAAACTTATAAATCAGAGTGCGACGCACTGTACCTTGTATTTTGTTTCCCTAAACAAAAAGACAATAGAATAATATTATACAACGAAAAATATATTAAAACTCAGTGTAAATGAAATTTAAACATACAGAAGAGTTCTTATAGTTGAATCCATTAGTATCATATCCAAAGAAAATGGTGCATTGTTGCCGGACATATATCGCGCACCAACCACATTCAAATTACCGAACTACAATATTCAAACTCTCATCAGTCTGGTTGATTTCGGATATCATGTTGATTTTATTCGCCATTGTTTAGTAACTTAACAAATGAATTTGTGAGTTGGTTGTGGAAAATAGCAAATGAGTTTGTGATAAAATTTTGGAGAAAAAGAAGACATATTTATAGTTAGGTTTAGAAATATAAAAATTAAGAGCAAATTTATGAGATAATATCGGTTACAATGTTGAATAAGTAACGTTCAAATAATAATAAAAAATATTTATTATAATATTTAAAAATTATACTTAACGGAAATATATTTATGATAATTAAAATATATATAAAAACGGTTAATTATAATAATTAAAAATATATTTATGATAATTAAAATATATATAAAAACAGTTAATTATAAAAATAAAAATTTATATGTAACGGAAATATATTTATGATAATTAAAAATTATATAGAAAAGGTTAATGTATTAATTATATTTTGTATTAATATAAATGTTTTTCATTTTCATTATTATTAAAAATTGTAACGTCTTCAATTATTAATTATATTTTGTATTAATATAAATGTTTTTAATTTTCATTATTATTAAAAATTGTAACGTCTTCAATTATTAATTAAAATTGAATATATTAAATGATAATGTAAATTTTTTACATTTTCGTATTTAATTAAAAATGTAACGTTATAAAATATTAAATAAAATTAAAATTAATGTTCTAGTATATTTTCATTAAAACTGACACGTGTCACTTTTTCGTCAATAAGGTTTACTTTGTTTATAATATAGATTATATTCAATTTTAATTAATAATTGAATACGTTACAATTTTTACTAATAATTAAAATTAAAAACATTTATATTAATACAAAATATAATTAATACATTAATTGTTTCTATATATCTTTTAATTATCATAAATATATTTCCGTTACGTATAATTTTTAATTTTTATAATTAACCGTTTTTATATATTTTTTAATTATCATAAATATACTTTTAATTATTATAATTAACCGTTTTTATATGTATTTTAATTATCATAAATATATTTCCGTTACATATAATTTTTAATTATTATAATAAATATTCTTTTATATTTATTTGAACATTACATAACAAAAGTTGTAACTCATATTTTGTCATCGATTTGCATTTAATTATTATATTTTTAAAGCTAATAAATCATTGAGGTTATACAACTGATATTTCAAAATTAATATGTGGACAAAAACACTGTGTGAAATAAATTGTGAAAATCACAATTGACAAATTATTCGAATTTATTAATTCAAACAAAACAAATTTAAATTTAGGACATATTACACAATGGATATAAAACTTAATCAAAATAATAAAGAAAACTAAGCAACGTTGGAACCAATCAATGACAACTTCAATCCTTTTCAATCTTGATATTCTTTAGCATGACTTTTGAATTTGAATTGGTTGAACTCTCTTGGCCAAACGGATAAAACCTTTTGAAAGGGGTAACACTGTGCGAATCCAAAGTTAAATAAATTGTTCATTAGCACACAACTTCTTTGGAGACGTGGCAGTATCATCAAACTTATTCATCAAATCCTGTCAACGTTAAATATATATATAAACTATTATTTAAACTCTTTTGTATGAGTCTTCAGTTTTAAATAAACAATTGAAAAAAACTTAATAATACCTGTGCAATATTGACATTTATAGTTTTCCCTTTACCGATGACAATGTCAGCTAAATTGAAAGATCCCGCTGCAGCCACATTCTATATAACATATTAAACTAATGAATAAGTTTTCATTTTTATTTGTTAACATGTATACAAAATATTAAAAACGAAATGTATACACATTAATGTTAGATTTTGTCTCCTTGAACTTCATGATAATTTCGTCGGTATTGCAAATTTTCTTCACTCTATAATTCCTTTCAAACTTTGTGTCATTATTGGTGTTGGACTCAATTTTGAACAAAAATGTAGAACCAATCAACTCAGAAATCTCTTTAGGTCGAAATCCTAACGATTTTTCCTATACAAATACAATTATTACTTTAAGATTCAAAAATAGCATATATAATATATATATATATTTTTTAACATCTCTACAAATAATTCAAATACATTACCCCATAACTCTCAATCATTTGAGATGCAGTTTTTTTGAACAATTTTGTTGCTTCACGGTAAAAAATGACGAATGTGGCAGAGTCACTTAAATCAACTACAGATATTATAATTCTGTATCTATATAATAGTTAACAAACAAACGTTATTGCCACCTTTTTATTTGTTTGAAAAATAAAATAAATACAATTTTCATATGTTACCTTTCGCTGACATTTTCCACATGTTTATTACAGTACATGCCGTCATCAAGAATAACTTTTTTGGTACACTCACATGCAGTGTACCACCACCCTTGTGTATCAAACAAATCTTTAATTGTTCCCAACACAATATAAGATGATTTCTGAATTTAAACAAATAAATAACGATTAAGTAGTATAAACCATTAAAACAATATATGGTTCCTACATGTACTAAAAGGTGAATATAAACATTTAATCCGTTAATTGAAAAAAACTAACCCCACGACTTTCTTTCAACCCCTCAAGTGTTATCCTATGCGTGACTTTGAGAAAATCATCTTATTCGGTCAATACATTAGGATCACGGATCATACAAATACCAGGGGACGAAGAATCATTTTTTTCCAACATCCTATAACTAATATTAACATGTCAGAATGTAAAAATTGAATACGAATACAAAAACTTCACATAAATTGTAAAATAAAACATTTAAATAAAGAAGAAAAATATACACAACGATTGTTATGCATACCTTTTCTTCAAATCAGTAACACTTATGAAGTCGGGATTAAACAACAACTTAGTTGAATTAAAAGAATTTTGAATTGTTGTAGTTCATATAAAAAAAAAACACATTTGTAAGAGTTTATAAGTTTATATTTACAACGAAAAAAATAAAAATAGATAACTTGATTTTTTTTTTATAGTCAACAAAATAAATATCTTGCCACAACTTGATTTTGACCATTAACACAACGACTATTGTGTTTTCAGTTTTTCCAGCCGCAACAAATGCATTCAACTCATCAACATATTGACCAAATAGGATAACATTAAACTTGAACCTATATGATTCACGAATGTAACAAAGCATTTTAATATTTTGTGATAGATCGAGTAAGATAAAAACAAAAACACATGTGATACTAACCCATCATAGTTCAACTGAATTGCAACCATTTTAGTCTTCAAACCATTGCGTTCATACTCCCTTGGAGCTCCAATGCCGGTTAACATCCTCATAATGTCTACAAAATATGATTATACACACGATTAATAATATCACATGTCTACCTTATAACGACAAAAACAACAAAACAAATACATAACGTACTAATATTTCTTACCGTAAAGATAATTTGTATCATAGTCGGGAGCAAATGTCGGAACAGGACTTTCAATCAAATATATATTAGAAGGAACTTTTTTCAAATTGCAAAGTTTAATTTTCGTGTGGAACTGAACGTTTAATTTATACTCGTGCCTAGTAGTACGGTATGATCCACCGTTTGCAACAACTCCAAAATTTTTAATCGAGTAAACAACATCTTCCTTAAGATCTTTCTCAAACTTATAAATCAGAGTGCGACGCACTGTACCATGTATTTTGTTTCCCTAAACAAAAAAACAATAAAATAATATTATACAACGAAAAATATATTAAAACTAAATGTAAATGAAATTTAAACATAGAGAAGAGTTCTTACGGTTGAATCCATTAGTATCATATCTAAAGAAAATGGTGCATTGTTGCCATACATATCGCGCACCAACCACATCCGAATTACACGAACTACAATATTCAAACTCTCATTAGTCTGGTTGATTTCGGATATCAGGTTAATTTTATTCGCCATTGTTTTGTAACTTAACAAATGAATTTGTGAGTTGGTTGTGGAAAATATCAAATAAGTTTCTGAGAAGATTTTGAAGAAAATGAAGACATATTTATAGTTAGGTTTAGAATATGTAACGTTCAAATAATATTAAAAAATATTTATTATAATAATTAAAAATTATACGTAACGGAAATATATTTATGATAATTAAAATACATATAAAAACGGTTAATTATAATAATTAAAAATATATTTATGATAATTAAAATATAATATATAAAAATGGTTAATTATAAAAATTATACGTAACGGAAATATATTTATGATAATTAAAAAATATATAGAAACGTCTTCAATTATTTATTATTAATATAAATGTTTATAATTTTCATTATTATTAAAAATTGTAACGTCTTCAATTATTAATTATATTTTGTATTAATATAAATGTTTTTAATTTTCATTATTATTAAAAATTGTAACGTCTTCAATTATTAATTAAAATTGAATATATTAAATGGTAATATAAATTTTTTGTATTTTCGTATTTAATTAAAAATGTAATGTTAAAAAATATTAAATAAAATTAAAATTAATATCTATTATATTTTCATTAAAAGTGCCACGTGTCACATTTTCGTCACCAAGGTATACTTTGTTTATAATATAGATTCTTAAGTTGTAGACATACACCTTAAGGTTTAACTTTGCTCGCAAATATCTTGACACCACATATTAGTTACAAACTTTAGGCTAAAGTTGAATGAATCATAACACGCTTCTAACTTTGATTTCAAACCGTTGTTTATAACTTTCATTTTGACGCAATTGTTTTTAACTTTCTTATAACTTTAAAAACCTAAAATGTTTGGCTACCTATTTGCTCATAAGTTAAAAGACTGTTTTGTATGTTGAATGAAATTGTTCCCTTAAACAATTTCTATGAGTACGATACTCTTTCTTATCACTTGCTATATATAATTTTGATTGTGTATACTTGCATAAGTTCTAAACACGCAACATAAGCTCTGAATATAAATCTATAATGGACCACTTGTAAAATATATATTAGAGTTTTTCTAATAAACTATTCTTAAAAGATAATATAATATTTATTCTAAACATATAAAATAAATTTTCACAAAAAAAACCAAATTATTTGACCAACCCTAAGACCAATTATTAGATCAAATCCGAGTTCAATTATTAATTAATATAAACAACTTATTTTTAGACTTTAGAATTCCAAATTATGAGGCCTTTGAAATGAAAGATTTTTATTTTTTATAAATTCTCTAATTCTCAGCGGAAGAAAACCTCAATAATTTGAAGTTCGACTGTGAAATAAGTAAAGTTTGATTAATAATCAATTTCTAAATTATCAATTATGTACGATTCTTCATATATATAATAATTATATATGAATAAAAAGTAGACGAACAACAAGCTGCGTCGTTAAACTTTTTTGTACAGCAAAATGCAACTTTTAAAAAATTACATTCGCAGACCTAAGCGACACAGTATTACTACGAAAAAATTCGAACCATTTACTTGATTTGTGCATGTCATCCTTACGCAGGGACCATGCTAATATTCTCTGTATCGGACCAAGAATTATTTCTACTGAAAATCAAAGTTGAACTCATTAGATTTTTTTTTGTCATGTAGCCTAATGGGTAAAAAATTCACCTTAAAGATTAATAAGTGAAGTATCCGGATTCGAATTTCAATTCCTGCACATATAGTGCGATGTTCCGCCCAACTGAGTTACACTTACGGAAACCGTTAAATATTTTTTTAACAAAAGGAATAAAAGAAGTATTACTAAAATAATATTAGTATAAAAAAAAAGCAAAAATTTGATTTCATGTTAAAACGCCGTCGTTTGCAGTTAATTTTTTCTCTCTTCTTCTTTCCTTCCCGCTACGCTTTCATCGTTCTTCCTCAGTCCCGACCAGAATTTGGGGTTTAGGGTTTTCATCCCTCTTCTGTGCAATTCCAAATCTCCATTCTTTCCACACCATAGTTCCTTACAATGATGTACAATGACCCTCATAACCCTCAGCACCAGCACCAGTTTCAACAGCAACATCAACAACAACAACAACAGCAGCAGCATTTTCACCATCAACAACAGCCAGGTCCCGAATTCCACCGTGGACCTCCGCCACCGATGCCTCAGCAGCCTCCGCCTATGATGCGGCAGCCTTCTGCTTCGTCCACTAATCTCGCCCCTGAGTTTCACCATCCTGGACCTGGTGGTCCCCCTGGTCCTCCTCCTCATTACGATGGTTCGATTTTTTATCTTTCTTGTTATTTTTATTATTTTCAAGTGAATTGAATTGAATAAGAACATATATACACACTTGTTTCCGTATCGATTTTTAGTTGGTATGGTTGATTATTGTTGTAATTGCTTATACATTGCTCTCGTGTGTTTATGTTTATGTTTGTAATTTGTTATTATTTATTTATTAATTTAAAATAAATGTTTGATTGATTTAACAATGCACATACTTCATACATCTGAGAGTAGTGTCTCGATTTTTTAGGATGACATTGCCCTATTTGATGAGTGGAGTGAAGTATTGAATTTGTTATGAACTTGATTTGAGGACAGAAAGTTTGCGATTAAATGGTTTTCAGTTAATTGGTAGACATAGTAAGATGGATCGAGTACGGGAGATGTAAGTTTAGTAAGATTTGAGTCATATGTATTGTAGAGGTGAGCTTTGCTTTGGGTAGTGCAGTTCCACAAGTTGGATGTTTAGGTATGAGATTGGGTGTTATGATGCTTACAATTCAAATTGGGTGATTGAACTAGGTAAATGCGTTAGGTGTAATTTGTGATAAATTGTTTATCAAAACAATAGAAAATTATACTGGATAGGATATATGACTGGTGATGCTCTATGGTGGGAGTGAACTGTTTGGCAGTGGATTAGTGATGAGAGCAAAAGACAAGTATTGCTGTGATGAGAATGCTGAGGTGGATTATTGTAGGGAAAGATAAAGATAAGTAATGGACAGGTGTTACGGAAAAAATTGGAGTAGCACATGATAAGAGAAAGATAGTATAAACGTGCCTTAGATGGTTGAAGATGACCGCAAAGAGTGAGAGGTTTTAACTTTTTAAGCTCACTATAACCCGCCGAACATGCAGTTTGTCGAATGTTTGTTATAATTTATTGCACATGGTTTTTCCGGAGTCATGCTTTGCAACCTTATTTTCCTTGGATAAGATAGTAGTATGTTTTTGTACGGTCCTTTGCATATATATGGTTATGAGGATTTTTTCCGTAGGCATTGAGTTAAATGAACATGACAGGCTAATTTGTTGAACTTTTGCTTTTGAATACATATTTGTTTCCTCTCTTTTGGAGGATAAGCCATATTTGATTTTGCTACTTTTTCCCCTTCAATAATTATTATTTTATTTATCCAGTACGAAATTATCTTTTACTGCATGTTAGAAAAATGTCTCTGCCCTCACACTTAGTTCACGGCATTACTGTTTATATATCTTCCTCATTTTCTATAAACTTGGCTAAATTTGCGGAACTTTGATGGTTTGGGATATTGTAACTATTTTAAATTTTTAATTAAATAGTGAATGGTTTTACTTACAGTTCATAATGATATCCATGGTGCAAAAAGAATGAGAAAGCTCACTCAAAGGAAGGCAGTTGATTATACGAGCACAGTTGTGCGCTATATGCAGGTAATGATTACTGCTTTAAAAATTGAATCACAGTTAAGTTGGAAATCTCCATCTGCGTATATTCCCCCTTGGAAATTCATGGCTAATCTGAATCTTCCTTCAGATTCGCATGTCGCAGCGTGATTCAAGAGATAGGACAGTACTGCAACCTACGCCGGCAGCAGCAATTGATGTGAGTGAGCTTCTCTTTTTTGTTGTGCTTTCTTTTTATTAAGTTTCATGAAACAACTATCAAAAACCTTAAATATCATGCCAAGATGAGTTAATGAATGGTTTTTATATTATATATCTTTAACACGTTCTCTCATGGAAGTGTCCCGTGGCTTGATGAGTGGATACTGTAATGATCCACCACCAACCTTTCATTGAAATTTAACCTTTTAAAACAATGGGGGTGGAAATGGTTGAACAGTAGATCACTAGTCAATGAGGCTCTGATGTCATATTAAGAACTAAACTGTCCCACAAGTTCAAGCATTTAGGTAATTGACACGTGAATGCTTTTTATACTGTCTTTAAGAATAAATATGAAAATGCTATTTTCCTCTATTCCAGAAACACAACTTGGTAATTTTTTGATAATTTTTTTTTTTTGTTGGTAATAACCAACCTATATCTTTATACTATAACCTAATGCTATTTTCCGTGCAGATGTTGCCAGCAGCTGGCTATTCAGACAATCCATCCACAAGCTTTGCTGCTAAATTTGTTCATACATCTCTAAATAAAAATCGTTGTCCTATTAACCGTGTACTTGTAAGTTATATTTTGCTTGCTGATAATTAGTTACATTCTTACAGATATGCCAGTTGTGCTTTTTCTTTTTGATCTAATCAAACACTTCTAAACAGATGCTGTTATGTATTTGATTTGATCTCATTATGCTCGGATAAATTTTTAGAGTAGTGTGTACATTAACGAGTTGCATAGGGATATGATATAACATTATGCCGGGGTTTGATCCATGTAGCCGGCCCCACAGCTTGGTTGTTGTTGTAGTAGTACGTACATTGTTTTAGCTGTGTATTCCTACAGTAAATCTGATACTGATTGTTTAGCATGTATAAAAAAATAGATATCCAGTTAACTTGTTTCCTATATCCTAATAGATTTATTTTAAACAACTTGCTCTCCATAAATGCATTTGTTATGGAATGTTTTCCTTAATTTGGTATTATCTTGTCAGGCAAGTTGAACTTTTCATTTTGAGTGTTGAGATTTGAGTTATTTCACGCAATTCTAGTGCTTTTAGAGAATGACACATTTACTCAATATATTAGGTGGTAAATTTGGTCAGAGTGTGAGGCATATTTGCGAACAAGTTTACATGGCATTTCGAAAACCAAATGTACTAGTCTAGTCTAGTCTATAATTCCATGTTGTGAACAACTGGTATGCATGCAAGTTTTTGGTTCCAACTGTCAAATGCATGCCCTTTTACCCCATTAGAAATAATTTGTCTATGAAGCTCTTCAGAAATTTTCTGAACCAAACCGAGAACACAATTACTTGTGTGTTCATGATTCTAGGATTGAATAACATGGATTTTTGTTTGATTAATGTCTCTTGGTTAGTAAAACTGCAATTATGTGTTAAATGCGGGTCCTGTTGTATTCAAGTAGTTACCACCGGCACCAACATTTTTCTTTCAGTTCAGTTCTTGGACTGTCTTGTACTCTTGTTGGATAAAAAATATTTATCTATAAAATTGGATGGTTCGGGGCATTAGAGTCTCTTTGGGAGGGGGAGTTTTTGAGGCTTACGTTACGTCTATATTTTAAAATATATTTGATATTTAATTTTTTTTTCAAAGAATATGATAAATGATCATGTAATACTTCAATCACACTTAATTGATTTGAAAATACATTTTATCAGTGTCCATAATTTAGAAGAGAAAAGTAAGCCCTTCCCTCCCTTTTAAACCCTTCATCCAACATACCCGTAGGCTATTATTTCAAGTTGCAAATTGCAATGACAGAAACAACTCCTATCTAACAAAGGGTGTCTTTTTTATTGATAAGAAGTTAAAAGGAAATACAGAAAGTAAGAACAAATGCTACCAGTTAATTTGGCCACAATCCCCAAGCTATAAGTCAAAACTTAAACTAAAACACACATAACCCCCCTTTCCCTCTGAACTTGTTAACAGATTTGTTCTCACTCTTTCTCCTCTGTAATCACCTTTCCTAACCATATTCTGTTTGAAAGTTAATCTCTCCCCTATATTTAGGAATCTGCCCACATAAGTTGATCATTATGGCTTTGTTGGGCGCCTTCGTATATCTAATCCAATCCAATAATGCATCATGCAACCTGCCTGCTTCATTTAGCAAATTATTTGACAGATTTATACAATATATTATCGAACATATGGCTGTGTTGTTTTATTGGATCATGCTTTTAAGATCTTTGTACAAAATTCTTTATGGTGTATTATATTGAGTTACATGACCATGTGTTTCTATAGTGTCTTCCAGTTAGTTTAGGAAGATGGCAGTTATTTATTGTTAATTTATTTAGTGTGCCACGGAGTTGCATTTGACTGACTTTTTGATGCTATCCCACTATTTATATTTCAAAAAAGTGGACTCCTACAGGTCGGCGTCTTATTACCGGCTCACAGACTGGGGAATTTACACTTTGGAATGGACAGTCTTTTAATTTTGAAATGATACTTCAGGTACATAACTTAAATGATTGTCTTGATGTTGTCATCAGTAGCTTAGGCATATAAGAAGTTAATGCTGGGATTTGAAACATATGCAGGCTCATGATCAAGCAATCAGATCCATGGTCTGGAGTCACAATGACAATTGGATGGTCTCTGGGGATGATGGGGGTGCAATAAAGTAAATATTTAATTTAATATGCCATGTGGTTTCTTATAGGCTTCATATTGCATATATTTAAGTAGATTTTAGGTTCAAAGGCACATCTAATTAGAAGTATTTATATTTGTGGGTCCACTTTCTAGGTATTGGCAGAACAACATGAATAATGTTAAAGCCAACAAATCTGCTCATAAAGAATCAGTCCGTGACTTAAGGTAGATTTTTTATTTTTAAATATTGTTTATAATTTTTTATAGCGTCGTGTAGTGGAAGAGTGCTGTAACTTTTTCATAAACAGTTTCTGTAGGACAGATTTGAAGTTCTGTTCGTGTTCTGATGATACCACAGTTAAAGTTTGGGATTTCGCACGCTGTCAAGAAGAGTGCTCATTAACCGGTAATGTGCTTTGAGTGGACCAAATATGTGAATGGGTTTTCTGTCTCTAATCTGGATATACCAGATGGGAGGATGGGTTTCCTGTCTCTTATCTGTTCAGCTTATTATTATTACTTTCTCTTGTAAATTGTTAGATTTTTGTGCAAAAGTTTTACTTCTTTCTATTTTCCATGATCATTCCTCCTGAATTTCACACTTTTACTTCTATTTTGAAGCCCATCAATTTGATACGACTATGCAAATTTCTTGTAAAATTAGTTCAAAAATTTATTTTTTTAAGTCCTTGAATCTATATATTGTGTTTATATTTTATATTCCCCATTTTTATGAACTAACCTTAGAGTTATTGTTGTGGCATTTGAACTCAGCCAGGCCATGGTTGGGATGTGAAGAGTGTTGACTGGCATCCAACAAAATCTCTCTTAGTATCAGGTGTTTTAAATATTTTTTTAATGAAATTTCCTGCGATTCTGAGATTCAATAATGTGAAATAATATCCAATGATATTTTTGCGATATAGGTGGGAAAGACAATCTTGTGAAACTTTGGGATGCTAAAAGTGGGAAAGAGCTTTGCTCGTTGTGAGTATTAACTTAAGCGCTGATATCTGTTGTGTAATTTGTCTGTGTTTATATATTCATATATTTGTGTCATGCAGTCATGGACACAAAAACACTGTGCTTTGTGTGAAATGGAATCAAAATGGAAACTGGGTGTTAACGGCTTCTAAAGATCAAATAATAAAGGTTGGTAACTAACTCATCATGGTACTAAATCATAGATCCTCAGTAGAAATTAGCATCTGTCTTCTATTTTTTGGATGGTTATCTAAGTCCCCGTTAGGGGTAGTTGCCAGTTTTTGGTTTTGAAAATCAATTTCAAAAGCAAAACCTGTTCGTGTAAAATTGAGTTTAGTTGGTGTTTCATTCATTTGGAAACAGTTTTCCCTAAAATAAAAAACCCCAAAAATAGTTTTTATTTTTTATTTTTTATAATTTTTTTATAATTTTATAATTTTTATATTGGTTTTCATTTTTCTATGTGTGCTTTCATCCTCTATGTTTCCTTTCTTTCTTCCTTGTTCCTCTTTTACATTTTTTACGATTCAATGATTCTGGGTATAATAAGTTTCTGATTTCGGTAAATAAGACTTCAATTTCGTCTCCATTTTTTCATTTTCTAATTTTACGTATAATAAGGAGCTGTTCGGTTTGTGGTTATGGTTCGGTTAATGTTGAAAGGTGGTAGGGGTGTTTTGTTGATATGCAGCTGCAGGTTGTCTTTTTCTGAGATTAAGTCTTGTTGTTAGTTGAATTGAGTTTGGTATTGGTTTCTTTGGATTTGGCTTTGGTAGTTTACGTTGATCGATGGAGTGGCTTTGGGGTCTAGTGTTCTAGTTTGGAGTTTGGTGGGGTTTGTGGCTGTGTAATTTGGTTGTTTGTTTTTGGGTCAGTGAAGCATTGTAAACAAAATTTTCTAATTATTTGAGTTGTGAATCAATGATAAAGAATATTAATTTGTAGGATAGTTTGTGAGGTATGATATTATTAGAAGCTTGGCGGTTGATTTAGATGAAGAGAATCAAATTGTTGTGTTTCTATAACTGAAATTCGGAATTCAAAACAGAATCTGATTTTGGTTTTGAAAATTTCAAAACTCAACAAAAGCTGGTTTTGGTTTTTGAAAATTTCAAACAAAAACAACCCCAAACGTGGCCTAAGCTTTTAGGGACTTAAGTTGACTTTTATCTACTAGTTAATCTTACTCTGTCAACTTTCTATATTGTCACATTCAGTTTATTCCTCATCATTCTCACTTCCTGCCTCTTTCTTTGACATTTGTGTCTGGCTTTTTATTTTTAATTTTGGATAATTATCTGACCTTTTAGAGGTTTGATTGAGGTTGGATTTTACTGCCAATTAATCTCACTGCATCTCTTTTGTACTGCTGTCCTTTCATTTTATTACTGCCCTTGCAGTTTTTTGTCAATACCTCCTTCTTCCTCCACTTTGATCTTTTACTTAATCTAGTTTGTTACTTTCATTTGGATTTATTATGCATTTCTCTCTCCCAGAGTTACTAAATTGTCATAAATACTATGGATTTGCAGCTTTATGACATAAGGGCAATGAAGGAGCTCGAATCATTCCGTGGACACCGGAAGGATGTTACTAGTAAGTTACATTTTTTCCCTTTGAATAGGAATAGTACAGTACATTGGTATTAGTAATCCTGCAATTAATAGTATATGATAACTACTGATAAGATATATAAGCTCATCAGAAAAAAATCTGACTGCGATTCTGTATATCTGGTTTGATGTCTTTTTTTACCTGGATGAGAAAAATTCCACTGTGACAGGAGCGCATAATCTTGAATTTTGGAAAATATCTGATGTTATTTAGCTGAGACTAGGTTTGTAAATCTGGATTTCTGCTATATTACTTGGTGACAAAATGCTACGAGCATGATCTAGTACAACTGTAAAACTGAAATGGAGTCTGAATGATGTTCGGCATACAATTTACTTGAAGCTAGGCTTAGTTCTGATTTGAAGGAGTTGATTAGCTTGATTGCTTTTAGTTGCTGGAAGTTTCAATTAAACCTGCAGTACTATGAATTGGTGTTCCTATTACTATGCGGGAAGTGTGATATTCAATTTAAGTCTAGGTTCATCTTAATTGTAGTACCTTTTTTTGTGTGTGATAATTTCCTAGCAAGTTATGGCTATTAGTGATTTACCATGTATTTGGTACCGCGTTGAGTAGACATGTACCGTTTGTCCAGTTTACCCATTGATACGTAGCTTCAAAGCTACCACGCGGTGACACCAGATTCCATGAAATCCAAACACACTTGAGTTATTATATTTCATCAAATTGCTAAAAAAAGCATCTTTATTAGATTCTGATCTAAAAATTGTTAAGTGGTGTCACAATTTAGTCTTGATCATGTTGTAGTTCGTTATTTGAGTACTTGTGTTGTGGCTACTTTTTATTGTGTTGTAAGCCCTTATAATTTGGAATATGAGTTCTCAGTATTTCTTGCATATTAATTAGTTACACTACAATAAACTTCTCTTGTTTTCTTAGCTTTTAATGTATTGGTTGTTCGGCAGAGTGATGTGTATTGGCCAAACTATTTCTAAGTAGGCAAATGGTGAAGTTTGTTATGGTAGTTCATGTGATATTCTCCGTGGCACTAGCAGAAGGCCATATTCTGCATGCACGAATGCAAAAACTTTGAACATAGTTAATGATTGAATCACTAATTTAGTCCTTAAAAATGTAGGTTGATGTCAACTAAGTCCTTGAAATTTACAAAATTTCAAAATGATCAATGAATTTCGAAGTTCTCAATCATATTAGTTCATGCCGAGCAATCTCAGAGATTAAGTTGACCGGTCCAATAGGACTGATATGATTGAAGAATGACGATATTTATATTCAGTGATCATTTCGAAGTTTCATTGACTTCTAGTTCATTAATGACCCTACAATTTCAGGGACTAATTGGTGGTTCACTCCAATATGTTTTGTTGGGCTATTTGGTAGTGTAATATTGCTAGTTTGTTTTTTAGATCAAATTGCGATTTTCTCCAATCCTTCTACAAGTATTAGTGGATTATGAATTTTATGACTTACTCTTGACTCTCTTGTTAGCTTTGGCTTGGCATCCATTCCATGAAGAGTACTTTGTCAGTGGGAGTTATGATGGTTCCATCTTCCATTGGCTTGTCGGGTAAATTTGTTTCCTCAATTGCATTGCAGTCTTCCTTTTCTCTTCGTAGTTCTTATTCTTACCTTATGTTATGGAATGTTCTTCTCTGATCATGCTTGTGTTTTATTTGGAGCTATTCATTTGAGTAAACTTTTTCTTTTATCAATAATTATAAATAATTTTGCCACCTTGTTTTCATTTTTTTCCACTTCAATTTCAAAGAATTATATTTGAAATGATGAAAACAAAAATTTATCTATTTTCACCATATCCAATACTTATTTAAAAATTGAAGCCAAGATTACAATAAATAAGGTGATGTTTCTTATTATTTCTATTGAATAAAAAGGAAAAACAGATAATATTTTCTCAAACCAAAGAAACCCTTGGGGCCTGTTTGGGTTTCCTAGTTCACTTTGCTTCCTGTTTTCGAAGTTTTTTACAGGAAATAGCGAAAACAATCCCACTCTGAAAGTGTTTTCAAGAAAATAGTGAAACTACTTTTTATCATTTTCAATGTTTCCTGTGCAAAACTTTGAAAGCAAGAAACACAATGAAAACAAAGTGACAATTTTTGTAATTAAAATCGAAAATACAAAATGTTTTTAGAAATCAAATACTTTATTTTCCTTTTGTGACATTGTCTTAAATTTTGGAGTTTGTTGAACTCAATCTTAATCCAAAAATACATTGAGAATGGACACATCATTACAAACTTCGAAATTTATATTTATCCATAAACAAATTGGGACAAACTATATCTGACTCTGCCAATGAATTAAACAATGTTTCTTTCCACCTTATCATCTCTTCTGAATTTAAGGTAATTTGGATAATATGAAAATTTTCAGCTTTTTATTTCCTGAAGATAAACTTTCTTTATACTTAGCACCAGTGAGTTGAATTTTCTTAATTAACACTCTCCAAAATATTTGGTCATTATTAATTTTGATTGTCTTTTTGCCTGTATGTATGATAAGAGAATGCTTCCAAAGGTAGTGTAGGTTTACAAGAAAACATCTCATCCCCTTTTCAGTCGGCATTATTGCCAAGATATTAAATTAAATAGATATTCTTAGTTTTCTCATTGGACTTGTTTAGGCTATATTTATAAACTTGAATGCTTGTATTTATACTTTGTTGGTACTTGCTTAAATGATTTTTCCTCACATTTATTTATCTTATTTGCTATGTGTTGTTTTTTTTATCATTACTTTTTTTATGTATTTTGCAGGCATGATACACCACAAATTGAAATTTGCAACGCTCATGATAATAATGTGTGGGATCTTGCATGGCATCCTATTGGATACCTTCTGTGCAGGTGAACAAAATTTTGTTGCTCGGTGCATAGTCCTATGCTTGCTTGTTTCCTCTCTTTGTCTCTTCTTAGCTTTGCTTACTCAATGTTTTTAGGTTTCTGTTGATTGTTTATTGTTTAGTAACTAGTTTATCTCTCTTTACTTTTTACCAATTGTTATCAAAGAAATTGACAGTGAAATAAACTTAAATGAAAAGAAATGGAAGAAATGCTACTAAATCACTATTCAATTATTTCATTCATTTGTTTTCATTATAGAAGCTGCGAGAATAAAAGTTAGTAAGGGATTATGAGTTAGTAAGCTCTCTCCCTGAATTTTAGGCAACCTTCTGTTATAAAGCAAAGCTAGAGAGGGGAGTGAGGGATTATGGAAGTTGTTATGAGTTTGTTAGGAGAGATGTTCTCTCTGGATTAGGAGCTCAGCTCTTGTAGGAGTTCATAGAAATCTGGTTATTCTGTTTCATATATTCTGTTTTCTGTGATTTCCATCAGTGTGTCATACAGGACACACCAAAAATCAGCTCTGTCCATGCTTCACAATCAATTTTTCTTAGTTATGAAATCATGCGTAACTTGTTATTTTGTTTTATGAGACTTGTGTTTAATTTGTCAATTCCTAGTTCAAAATTATTACATTGAGCACTATACATTACATATTTTTAGACACATTTCAATCTAATTTTAATTGTGTCTTTGAATCTTCCAATTGATGATTTGCGAGAGTGGATTCTCTCAATTGGAATTCCCTCAATTTCTGTCAATTGTTACACATCCACCATTCAATTCAATCTTTTAATTTTATATAATTTTATTTGTCTTTTTCTCTCTCATATTTGATGGTGGATGTGTAACAATTGAGGAAAATTGAGGGAATTCCAATTGAGAGAATCCACTCATGATTTGCAATTAAAAGTTAGCTTGGCAGTTCATGATTTGATAACCTCTGTAACCTAGTTAATTTATCTGTAGATATATGATGAAAGTGATAACCAACTTCAAGTTCCACGTCATGACATTAATGTTTTCTCATGCAGTGGCAGCAGTGATCATACAACAAAGTTTTGGTCTAGAAACAGGCCGGGCGACAGTGCTCGCGATAGATATAACAATGGCATGCAAGGTATTTTTATTCTCATCAAGGGAAATGATGCACTATGCAGTATGCTCCTTTTCGTCTTTGGTTTAAAATCTAAATCTTCTGCTGTCAATTGTTGTCATCTAATTATTGAACTTTATCCCGTCAAATTTTTTTTATTGAACTTTATAGTTCGTAGTCTCAGGTTGCTTTCCTTGTTCAACATTTTTTGGATTATTAGCCTTATATGGTAGAAAGAGAATGAGAGAGAGAGATATTGAACTGAATCTTAAGATGTATGATTATCTAAATGTGAGAAGAATACAACACGTAATATATATACAGGTGACTGCTTAGTCAACAGAACCTATAGATCTGATACATTTAGTTACAACTTCCTAAAGGTTAAGATAACTACAAACCGTACAATCACTTCACATTTTGTAGCAGTTAAGCTAACTCCCAGCCGTTCATTCTGTTTACAGAAGTATGTATTAGACTAGTAGTACTACCGTACTAGTATGTATCGATTTTACTCAATACTATACTCCAATATGAATGATGCATATCCATATAAATAAGTGCTCTCTTTCAGTATTTAATTATTCTTTAAACTTGGGCTAGAGTTTATAATATTTGAAGGTCCTTCTTTGTATGCTGAACAGAGTTTGGATGGTAGTTCTTTAGTTAAAAACATTGCCTCTAACCAAAAGCAATTAACAAATTATTTGACATTTTTTGAATATGTTCATCTCTCAGGATATGCGGAGCAAAATCCTGTTGCTGGTCGTGTGGGTGGTAATTTTGCAATGCCTGAAGGGCCGACAACTCCCGGACCATTTGCACCCCCTGGGCTGACTCGAAATGAGGGTACCATTCCAGGTGTTGGAGTTGCAATGCCCTTATCTATTCCTTCTCTTGATGGGCCTCAAGGAGAGCAGAAGCAGCCCCACCCTGGTGCAATGGGTGCTCCTCCTCTTCCCCCGGGTCCACATCCCTCTCTTCTTAACCCCAACCAACAACAACCATTCCAACAGAATCCACAGCAGATTCCACAACATCAGCACCAGTCTCTACCACAACAGATGGGTTCTTTGCCTATGCCTCCAAATATGCCACAGCTACAGCACCCTTCCCATTCTCCTATGGTCCCTCACCAGCATTTACCCCGCCCTCCCCCCCAAATGCCACTTGGAATGCCAGGATCCTTACCAGCGCCTACATCTCATCCAATGTCTATCCCAGGACCTATGGTATGTGTACAAAGATCTTCTTTTATTCTGATTTTTATACTTCCTTACATGGTTAAATTATCTGGAGGCATTTCCTACCTCAAGTATTAGATTGTTTGAGTATTGTATTTGTGGGGGGTTTGCTTGGGTCGAGATGTTGGGTGTTTTGGTTGATTATACTTGCAACATTAGCATGATATAATGCATATTTCGACAGTATCTGATAAATGTATCTGGAAATCTTTTGGAAGGATTTTGGAGAATATCCATGTGCTTGGCCACTGTTAAAAATCAAGATTCTTTAATTTCTCCTTATTTTTGCATCTGTTTATGTTTTCTTTAAAATATAAGTGGAGTGTTATTTCTTGCATATTGAACATATACATTACACAATTGAAAAAGTCAGCCATCTCTTTCAGACCATTATGTAATGAATTTTGTAAGTTTTTGCTTAATATGTTCAGAGGGTCTCTGTATAATGCTTGCTAATCAAATAATTATATGATCTAAGAGAGTAATTGTCCTGTTTGGTAGCCCAATACATATAGATAAACTACACATGTATTGCACAGTTCAACTTTCAATCAATTTTTACAAGGACATTTTTGTGTGCGCATTACATATTTAAATAGGTTTCATCAAGAGACAGGTTGCTTGATGCACACATATGGATTTGATTTCTGCTTTCGCAAGAATTGTATTTGCAGTCAATGTTCTGGCTAACAAATTTGAACTTCTTGCTGTGGCCCCCTTCCCCTAGGAACCGTAGGATTAACGCCCAAAAAAAAATCTTAAGTCTGAACCCATAATTTTTAAAATTAAAATTAAGAATTACATATTGAAGTCAAGAATGATAGGCATGTCATTCTTAACCGTAAATAGATAAACCCGACACCGGCGACACATGTTGTTCTTTGAGGGAAAGTTCAACAAGAAAGTAAACCACTGAAGTAAATATGCTCTAACTAAATAGACCTTGGTTGATAAGGTATCTCTAATTAAGAAATGCACATTTAACCGAACCAATTAATTTTTTGTCCTCCAGGGGATGCAAGGTTCAATGAATCAGATGGGTCCTCCAATGCCACAAGGTCATTATGGGGGCATGAATCAAATGCATTCAGGATCCTTGCCTACAAGTGGAGGACCACCTATGGGAGGTTTCCCAAACAATATGCAAGGGCCACCGAATACCAGTTATCCTCAAGGTGCTCCATTTAACAGACCACAAGGTGGACAAATGCCCATGATGCAAGGGTATAATCCTTACCAGGTAAGATGATATGTTATTTCATAAATTGCTTATTTTGGCTTTGATCCTTTTCTTTTACCATTTGTCTCATTTTTATACTGTTAACTGATTACGAGGTCGGAGTTTACTGTCATATCCAAGTGTTATTCTATTATGTATCAAAAAGGACTATATTAAATATGCTAACCCAATATGTGTACATGTTATGTCAACTTATTACATGATTATATTTCTTGTTTCTTGATTATTTGATTTGTTGTTGGAAGTTGAATGTCCAATTTTGAAGGGAACTAATTCTGTTTTACTTATACCGCAGTCTGGAAATCAACCCGGGATGCCTCTGAACGCACAACCAGGAGGACCACACTCTCAAATGCCTCAATAAAACAAAGAAATTGCTTTCTTTGTTTGTAGTTGTCATTTAAGCTCGTTTGGTCCCTTTTTTAGACATTTTTAAAGTTTTAATCTGCTGTGAAATTTTTGTCATGGGAAACTCTCTTGTGATTCTAATTAATTTTTATTTTTTCCCTTTGAATGTAAGAGGTTTCATACTTTAGTTTAGGTTCATAGCGATCAAGACATACTTCCATTGTTTAAGTTCGATTGTTTGACTCTATCTGCTTTTGCAAAAAGAAGATAGGCAAACTTGCTTCATCCGTCCTATAACTTTATTTAGATATATTAAGATTCAAACAGTTGCATAGTTTCTCTTTCAAATTGGTCCTTGAAATTTTAAAAATTTAATTACGGGTTATTTTGAGAATTCAAACTCAAATTTTACCGAGAATAATGTTGCGTGAAAGATTTCTATTTGTTCACAATATTTCACATGGTATTAGAGCAAAGCTTAAAGAAACAATAGTTACGATAGAGTATATAAACTATAAATTAGAAAAGACTAAACTACCGATATAATAATATAATTATTATCTAACAAATCAAACTAAACAGTTCAAACAATAATAATAAAAATGTCTAATTAGCTTAAGAGTTACTAAAATTTAGCTTAGGAATTCTAATTTACAATGAATCTCACCTGTAATATGTTTTATAGCCTTAAATCTCACCAAAATAGCATTTATTCCCTAAGAATTTAGTGTTTTTGTCTCTCAAAGTGTTTTGTCAAGATTAGTCCCAAAAGAATGAAAAAAATGGCTTAAAACAACACATAAATTGGAACAAAATGCCTTGCTGCTTTATTGTCTAGGTTGGTTCAAACACCACGTTTCAAGCAACCTTGAAATGCAAAAAAAAAAAAAGTACTCCAAATAAACCATGTTTTCCAAACGTGAAGTGTTTCAGGAAGTCCCAAAATTAAATTTCCGAATTTACATGATATTTTATGGCATAGAACAACAATTCTCCATCTTAATGGCCAATTTCAACATTGGGCATAACTCGCCTAGAGCCCTGAGTTATTGTTGTAGTCTCTCTCTCTCTCTCTCTCTCTCTCTCTCTCTCTCTCTCTCTCTCTCTCTCTCTCTCTCTCTCTCTCTCAATTATTTTAAATTTTTTCCCTTTGGATGTAAGAAGTTTTATACTATAGTTCAAGTTCATAGTGATCATGACATAATTTGTACTTTCATTGTTTGAGTTCGATAGTGATTTGAATGGTAAGGGGCTCGGACACCTTAAGCAAGTTTGCGTATTGCGAAATCCAATTGTCATGGAAAAACCCACATCGTGAGCCAAACAAATTTTTCGACATAGACTAATCACTGTTAAACGGTGGTAGATTTACTTCATGCATGCAATGTGGTTGCAGAACAATAAATCGGTAAAAGAGTATTGGTTGATCCGAAAATCATCCATTGGGTTTTAAGAACCACTATTTAAGGTCTATTTGATGGACATAATAATGAGACATTATATGATAACCATATTATATCGTATTTCAACTCTAGCTATAATTCATGTCTTGAATAACAACTATGTAAGAAATAAAAAAGATAAGATACGAATATAAATTACTAATTTTTTCATATAAAATATAAATAAAATAGGACTTTGATATTAAATATATATATATATATATATATATATATATATATATATATATATATATATATATATATATATATCAAAATATAGGAGCTCAAGAAAAAATATCTGAAATTCCTAAAATTTTAATTAAGAAGAGAACAGGGCACTTGTGGCCTGCCTAATGTGCAAGTCTCCCACCATTGCCTGTTGGTGCATGTATGTAGTAGAAAGCAACCTTTTTACAAAGGTCAAAGGGTTCATCAAAACCTTCATATGGGTCCTAGGAGCTAAGTAGAGGGCAAGGAAACTTCTATTGGATGAAAGGTAAGTCAATGGGTCCACACTTTGCACCAAAATTTCAAACTCTACAACACTCTTTTTCAATAGTTCAACAAATTAATAATGTTTTCCTTAATATTCTCTCAAGTCATTATCATAAGTAAAAATTGACTTTTCAGATTCATTGAATAACTGATGTATTTGATATATATTATAAAGCAAATACATTAATAATTCAATGAATCTGAAAAGTCGAGTTTTGCTTATAATAGTGATCGGAAGGAGAATTCTATAGTGCACAATTACTGAAATTTTAGAAACCAGCATGATTTAATGGCATAAAATGTCCCAACTCCCAACAACCCACCATGAATTTTCCTAGAAAGAACATCATTCATTGCCACTCATGACTTTACACACCATTTCAGAATAATGATAATGATATTTATTATTTAATTACCATGACATAAAGTTATCATTTAGAAAATTGCCAGTAATTAGTATTATATGGTTTTGTGAACATTGAGTCATTAACATAAGCTGAATTTCATATTTGCAATAGTTTCTTATTTTTCATCAGGCTCCTCCCTTTTGTGCCATGGCTCTCGAATTCGTCGGTAGTGCTCTTCTTTCAGCTTCTCTTCAGGTTGCGTTTGACAGGCTAGCTTCTGCTGAAGTTGTAGACTACTTTCAAGGAAGAAAATTCAATGATAAGTTTCTAAAGAAACTCAACATCACACTTCTCTCCATCAATGCTGTGATCGACGACGCAGAACAAAAGCAGATCAGAAATCAACATGTGAAAGCATGGCTCGATGCTGTCAAAGATGCTGTCTTTGAAGCAGAAGATCTGTTAGATGAAATTGCCATTCAAGTCTGTCAATGCAAACTCGAAGCTGAATCTCAATCCAGTCCTAACAAGGTATGGAACTTCTTCAATGCTTCTACAGATTCATTTGGCAACGAAATTGAATCAAAGATGCAAGAAGTACTTGAAAATTTAGAATATCTTTCTAGCAAAAAGGATATACTAGGTTTGAAAGAGGCTAGTAGTGGCTCCGGTGTTGGATCGGGTAGTCAAGTGTCACGAAAATTGCCAACAACTTCTTTGCTTGGCGAAACTGTTCTATATGGTAGAGATGTTGACAAAGACATTATATTTAATTGGTTGAAATCTCGCACCGACAATGAAAAGCAGTTTTCTGTAGTTTCAATTGTCGGTATGGGGGGGATGGGTAAGACCTTGCTTGCTCAACACTTATATAATGATTCGAAGATGGAGGATGAATTTGATGTCAAAGCTTGGGTCTGTATTTCAGACGAATTTGATGTTTTCAAGATAACTAGAGCAATTCTTGAGGGTATCAATGGATCAATTGATGATAGTAGAGATCTAAATATGGTTCAAGAAAGGTTGAAAGAAAAATTGACAGGAAAACGATTTCTTCTTGTTTTGGATGATGTTTGGAGTGAAAAGCGTGATCAATGGGAAGCTTTGCAAACTCCTTTTAATTACGGAGCTCGAGGAAGCAAAATTATCGTCACTACACGGAATTTGAACGTTGCCTCAAACACACGTTCAACTAGAATTCATCATCTGGAGCAATTACAAGAAGAACATTGCTTGCAATTGTTTTCCAGACATGCATACGGAGATGAAAATCCTCAATCGAATCCAGAGTTGACGGAAATTGGTAAAAAGATAATCGGAAAATGTAAAGGATTGCCTCTAGCCTTGAAAGTTATCGGAAGTCTCTTATACACAAAATCATCTTTGGTGGAATGGGAAAATATTTTGTCAAGTGAGATATGGGACTTGCCTGAAGAGGTTAGCAATATTGTCCCCGCTTTAAGACTCAGTTATGATCACCTTCCTTCTCCTTTGAAGAGATGTTTTTCTTGTTGTTCGCTATTCCCAAAAGATTATGTGTTTCAAAGGGAACAATTAATTTTAATATGGATGGCTGAAAATTTTCTACAATTTCCTCAACCTCAACAGAGTAAGAGTATGTTAGAAGTTGGCGAACAATACTTTGATGATCTGTTATCGAGGTCATTTTTTCAACAATCAAGGGAAGACAAAATGTGTTTTGTCATGCATGATCTTCTCAATGATATGGCAAAATATGTATGTGGGGATTTTTGTTTCAGGTTGGAAGTTGATGAAGCACAAAATATATCAAAAGTTACGCGTCATTTTTCATTTTTGAGATATAGATATGAATCTTCCAAAAGGTTTGAGGCCTTATGTCAAGCTGAAAGATTGCGTACATTTCTACCATTTAGCAGGAACAGGAACCTCAAAGTACCATCTTTTCTCAATGAATTCTGGATGTCTGGCCCTTTGCTGCATGACTTGCTCCCCAAGTTTAAGCGTTTGCGCATTTTATCTTTGTCTGGTTATTACAATATGATTGAGGTTCCTAACACTGTAGGAAATCTTAAACATCTTCGTTATCTTGACCTTTCTAATACCAACATAAAAAAGCTACCCGATTCAATATGTTTTCTCTTTAACTTGCAAATACTGAGGTTGAAGAATTGCCGATTTTTGAAGGAGCTGCCTTTGAATTTTCATAAACTCACTAATTTGTGTTATCTTGATTTTAGTGGAACCAGTGTGAAGAATATGCCAAATCATTTTGGAAAATTGAAGAACCTTCAAGTGTTGAATTCATTCTGTGTAGGAAAAAGTAGCGACTGTGATTCCAATATTCAGCAGTTAGGTGAACTCAATCTTCACGGATCACTATCAATTTCAGAGTTGCAAAATACTGTTAATCCCTTTGATGCATCGGCATCAAACTTGAAAGATAAAATACACCTTGTGAAACTAGAGCTAGAATGGAATGCAGAAAATGAAAACTCACAGCAAGTAAGGGAAGTGCTTGAGAACCTACAACCTTCAAAACACTTGAAGGAGTTGTCAATCAGGAGCTATGGTGGAACAAGATTTCCAGATTGGTTTGGAGATATTTCACTATCAAATTTAGTGTCCTTGAGGTTGAGTAACTGTGAAAAATGTCTCTTGTTGCCTCCATTTGGAATTTTACCTTCTCTCAAGAAACTATGCATTGTCGGGCTCTCTGGTTTAGTGGTTATTGGCACCGAGTTTTATGGGAGTACCTCTTCACATGTTCCATTTCCATCTTTGGAAACTTTGCAATTTGAGGATATGCAGGAATGGGAAGAATGGGAATGCAAAACTGCGACAAATGCTTTTCCATGTCTTCAAAACCTTTTTATAAATGGTTGTCCAAATCTAAGAGAGAATTTGCCAGAGAAGCTTCCATGTTTATTGAACCTTGAAATTTCTCATTGTGAACAACTTGTGGCTTCTATTCCTTGGACTCCATCTATTCATGAATTGCATCTAAACGATTGCGGAAATCTGCAATTTGATTATCATCCATCTACTTTGAAAATTCTCAAGATTGGTGGATACTACATGGAAGCATCACTGTTTGACAGGATTGAGGCTATCATGTCCAATATCTATCTTGAAAGAATGAAAATTGTTGGTTGCCCTAATATGAATATTCCAATACATTCTTGTTACAATTTCCTCGTAGGATTGTACATTTGGACTAGTTGTGACTCTCTAACTACATTTCCTCTTGATTTGTTTCCAAAACTCAAGGAGCTCCAATTTAGAGGCTGTAATAAGCTTGAGATGATTTCACAAGAGAAAACTCACAATCTCAAACTTTTGCAAATTTCCAATTGTCCTAAATTTGTATCATTTCCAAGAGGAGGACTCAATGCACCTGAGCTAGTACTTTGTCAATTTTTTAAATTAGAGAACTTGAAATCATTGCCTGAATGCATGCACATTCTCCTTCCATCTATGTATCATCTAATAGTGAAAGATTGTCCACAACTAGAGTTGTTATCTGACGGAGGTTTGCCATCAAATTTAAAACAGTTGTATCTTCGCAATTGTTCCAAACTTTTGGCATCACTGAAATGCGCTTTGTCAACAGCTACCTCTCTTTTTACTTTGTATATTGGAGAAGTGGACATGGAGTCTTTTCCTGATCAAGGGTTGCTTCCACAATCTCTTAGTTGTCTATCCATTACTTGGTGTCCAAATCTGAAAAAACTGAATTACTTTGGTCTCTGCCATCTCTCTTCTCTTACAAGATTGTATCTTTCTAGCTGCCCACTACTTGAATGCTTACCAGAGGAAGGTCTGCCAAAGTCCATTTCAACTCTACAGATTTGGGGAAATTGTCCGCTGCTCAAACACCGTTTTCAGAAACCAAATGGCGAAGATTGGGAGAAGATTTGTCACATTCAATGCATAATAATTGACAATGACATAATAACATGAACTTCAAATTCTAAATGAGGTAATCACCGGTTCTCCATTACTATGATCGTGTTTATTTGAAATATTTGCTTATTTGTCATCTTAGATTACTAAGGAAGCATTAATCACTTTTTTTACCTATTAATATGCCCTTATTTATAGTATCACAATTCACCTAAGTACTTCACTAACTACTACTAATAAGGGTACTTTTATAAATGAAACTTTTGTTTTAAAAATTGGTACACTAAATAATTTTCTTAAGAACTGTGCATAACTTTAAAAGACACTTAATATGACAGAGTGCATATCCCACTCTCTAGCTATGAAACAACAGCAGCAGATGACACAAATTTAGATGAAATTCTTTCAAGTTTCATAAATGTTTTTATTATATCTCAACTCAAGTTTTGACAGATTTAGATTAAAGTTGAATTTCAATCAAATATGTTGCTTGTATTTAGTATAAAGTTCTGGCATCCATTCCATCAAAAGTAAATTGCAAAGTTCTTCCATCATTACCAATTTCAATAATATTTACTTTTATTTGTATTTGCAACTATTTCAAATATCGATTAATATGTTGTTTATATCTACTTCCGTGTTAGGTGATGATTACAATGCCAGTAAAATGATGGTGGTGCTCAAATGTTCAGGTGAGAGCCATGAGTGTTTTTTAGGGGTGACCAAATTCCTATACAAGTCTTTGAAAGTTCTTGAATGAACATTGACCATGAGATGCATAATAGCTTGCTGAAGAAGGTTATCCTAGTTGTTTTCGACATTGTTTTTATTTTATGTGTGCAACACATGAATGAAGAAAAACTTCATAATGTTTTATGTGTACCATAATTATAAAGAATGTACTGCTAAATTTACAATAAGACTTTGGACATTTTTTTTTATCTTGATGGAATACCGTGATCTAGAAATCACAAATAATGAATTTCGTTGTACACATATTCTTGCATAATAAGACCAGCTTATGCTACATCGCTTGATCAGTTTTGTATATTATAACGGGAAATGACGTTTCAACATCAAATATGATTTTCCTTTTGTTTTTGTGAGTTATTTGTTGAAATCGGTCCAAATATGATGATGTTATGTTCAAATAGAACAACTTAGGATTGTCTTTACTTATAAATCCATGTTCAGTCCATTTCACATCTGATAAGAGACTCTTAAACTTTCTTAAACAATATTTTACTGACAAATGAGTAAAGAAAGCAAGAAAATGCAAGTTGAGTGAGTTTTACAAGAAATTTGTTTGCTTCAACTTTCCATTATGTTAAATCAAAAGAATAGAGCAATGATTATAATAGTAAAAAGATTTTAACCCACTTGCATAAATTTTATTCATCCTAAATATCCTTTTTTGAAATATATCCTGCACTTTCACTTCTATATGAGATCTATGTGATGCAACTTGGATAATATGATAATATTATATCTTTGTTATCATGGAAAGACTCGACGATTAAAAAAAAAGATGCTTTGCAACAAACACAGTAATTCATATAATTTAGAAAACAGCTCATTAGTATTAGCTTGCTCTATTGCATTGAATCAGCTGCACTTTGTATTTGCAATCCTTTCTTTGATTTCTGTTAAATCTCTCCCTTTCATCTTGTGCCATGGCAGTTGAATTTGTTGGTGGTGCTCTTCTTTCTGCTTTCCTTCAGGTCACATTTGAAAAACTTGCTTCTGCTGAAATCGGAGAATACTTTAGAAGAAGAAAACTTAATCACAAGCTTCTCAATAAACTCAACATCACACTTCTTTCCATCAATGCTGTGGTCGACGATGCAGAACTAAAGCAGATCATGATGTTGGAACAAAATTATGATTTTGTATCTCCTTAATTGATTTTGATGATAACAATGTATTTAAGGTTAAATTGGAATACTAATAATTTAATTCAGTGTGCAGGATTAAAAGTTAAAATTTGCGTACTAAAGAACCTTAGAATTTCTGAAGGAATTACTTCTGAGCTCACCGGATCTGAAGCAAGTAATTCTGAGCCTATGAAACTCTGAAGTTATTATCTGAACCTTAGAATTTCTGAAGGAATTACTTCTGAGCTCACCAGATCTGAAGCAAGTAATTCTGAGCCTATGAAACTCTGAAGTTATTATCTGAACCTTAGAATTTCTGAAGGAATTACTTCTGAGCTCACCAGATCTGAAGCAAGTAATTCTGAGCCTGTGAAACTCTGAAGTTATTATCTGAACCTTAGAATTTCTGAAGGAATTACTTCTGAGCTCAGCAGATCTGAAACAAGTAATTCTGAGCCTATCAAAATCTGAAGAACATCTGAGCTCACCAGATCTGAAACAAGTAATTCTGAGCCTATCAAAATCTGAAGAACATCTGAGCTCACCAGATCTGAAACAAGTAATTCTGAGCCTATCAAAATCTGAAGGCTCGTCAGATATAAGTGTTAAGCTACATTTGAGAGTACAATTTTATTGAAGACTGTGCCTGACTAAGTCCAAACGCAGAAACCAAGAATGAAAAGGTTTGACCATGGAAAGGTCCTTTTCAAGTCAGGCTTCAGAAACGATTATTTCCTTATTTGGCTTTCACCAAGGTTCAAATATCAAAAGCCAAAAGGAATCTCTCATTTTGTAGTAAACGTTAAGCTCCTAAGCTACTGCAAATCAGAACAGCTAATAAGCTCACTGATCTATACAAAGGAGCGTCTCAATTCTTCAAACGACTATAATCTTCAACGTTCATTTTATCATCTATAAAAGGAAGAAGATTTGTGAAGAAATGGAATCAAGACTTAAGCTTCTGAACGTGCTGAAACTCTGTCAAATTCTGAAGCTATCAAACACTTAGAAACTTTGTGATAATTTTCTAAGTTAGTCTTGTAACTGAGTTGTATTTTGTAAACACCTCTGATTGTATATCAAGTGTTAATCTCTTATCTTTATTAACATTAAAACCAGTTAGAAGTCTCTTGCTTTGTGCTTGAGCATTGGAAGTCTCTTGCTTTGTGCTTGAGCATTGGAAGTCTCTTGCTTTGTGCTTGAGCAGTTTGAAGTCTCTTGCTTTGTGCTTGAGCATTGGAAGTCTCTTGCTTTGTGCTTGAGCATTGGAAGTCTCTTGCTTTGTGCTTGAGCAGTTAGAAGTCTCTTGCTTTGTGCTTGAGCAGTTTGAAGTCTCTTGCTTAGTGCTTGAGCATTTGTAATCTGAGTGATTATAGTGAAATCTCTTGTGAAGGACAAGAGGACTGGACTACTCCTGTTAGTGGGAGGAACCAGTATAAAAATTCTGAGCATCTCTCTCTAACCCTATCCTCATATATTGTGTGTGTTATACCTTATCCGCTGCAATTTGTTTTAACTTAGAAAAAGTCTCACACAATTCAACCCCCCCTTCTTGTGTGTTTTTCAACCTTCAATTGGCATCAGAGCTCCGGTCTGTTGCTCTTCACTTAACAGTGAAACAGTAAAAGATCTAGGGGTACTTAGTTGAAAAACATGTCTGGTGTTACCTCTCCTTCTGCTTCCTCTGGACCTGATCACTCTGCTGTTCCACCTCCTCACAACTATGATAGGGAAAGGAACAGTGATAATCACAGAGACAAACCACCTTACTTCAACAGTGATCCTACTACTTTTCCTTTCTGGAAAACCAAGATGTATAGTTACATCATTGGGACCGATGATGAGTTATGGGATATCATTGAAGATGGTATACATTTTGAACACATGGATGATGAAGGTGTTGTAAGAAATACCTACAGAAAGTTCTTTGATGCTGAAAAGAAGAAACAGTATAAGAAGCATCATACTGTTAAGAATATGCTTATTGGTGCAATATCTCATGCTGAGTATTTAAAAATATCCAACAAGTCATGTGCCAAAACTATCTGGGACTCTCTATGTTCCACCTATGAAGGAAATAAGCAAGTCAAAGAAGCTAAGGCAAACTTATTAGTTCATCAATATGAGCTGTTCAGAATGAAGGAAGATGAAGATATTGAAACCATGTATTCAAGGTTTCAAACCCTTGTCTCTGGTCTTCAAGTTCTGAAGAAAAGCTACACTGCATCTGATCACGTGAAGAAAATTCTGAGGAGCTTACCTTCCAAATGGAGACCAAAAGTTACAGCTTTTCAGGAATCCAAGGATTTGGACAATGTGACTCTTGAAGATTTAATAAGCTCACTCAGAAGTCATGAGCTAGAACTTATGTCAGATGAACCTGTCAAGAAGATGAAGTCCTTGGCTCTAAGCTCTGTTCAGACTTCCTCAAAAGCTGCAAAGATCAAAGTGTCTGAACAAGAGGAAGAAACTTCTGATGATATGATGGATGAAAATTCTGAGAATGAAGAAATGGCACTAATGGTTAGAAGGTTTCAGAAATGGAACAAGAAATACAAAAGGTTTCCAAACAAAGGAAACAACTCAAGAAGTTCCTTTTCAAAGGACAAAAAGGAAGAACTGAACAACTGCTATAACTGCAAGAAATCTGGACACTTCATTGCGGACTGTCCAGAAATGTCATCCAAGGACAAAGGAAAGAATAAGAGCTTTGGGAAAGAAAAGTACAAAGAAAAGGTAAGGAAGAGTTTGTTAGCCACTTGGGAGACCATTGAGAATGACTCTGAAGGAGAAGATGATGAAGAAGGCAATCTGGCTTTAATGGCAAGAACTTCTGAAGGTAACAACTCTGATAGAGATTCTGAAGATGACTCAGATGATGAAAATGAGGTATACTCTAACATGACTAAATCTGAATTAATTGATTCTCTTAAGATTGCCGTGAAACATTACTCTCGTATAGTAAGTCAACACAAAATTCTGAAGAATGTTCATGAATCATTGAAAAAGGATGCCAAGATTCTTTATGATGAAAATGAATCGTTAAACATTCGTATTTGTCATGTTGAATCTAACTATGTCTTGGCAGACAAGCTCAATGATGATCATGAAGATGCTCTTCACGAATTTATTCGTTGTACCTTCAATAGGAGTAAAATGGCTTCCATGATTTATCATATGACTCGTAACTATGGTGAAGGCATTGGTTATTCTCGGTTTAAGAACTGGGATAAACCTCTGAAATCATATAGTGAGGATGATACTCCACCTGAATTATTCTCTACCTTTGTTAAAAGTGGTACACTTGATCTGAAGGCATCCAACTCTGAAGGAGGTTCTGAACCTGAACCCAAAGACTCAGAAGTTCCAAGTTCTTCTGAACCTAAAATTTCTGAGTCCAAAAGTTCTCAAGTTAAGGCTCAGAAGTCATCTGAACCTCTGAGAAATCAAGGTAAAGTTACTTCAGATCCTTGCTTGACCTTTGGAACTGTGATATACTCCAGATCAAAATCCAAGAATCAAATTAAGCCTAAACATTCTTGTCAAAGCTTAATTAATTCTAGATCTTGTGTTGATCATAGAAAACAAAGAAGGAATACTATTCAGAAGACTAACTCTAAAGGACCCATCAGAATATGGGTACCAAAATCTGAAATAATGTTTGCTTCAGATGCTCATGCAAGGAAAGGTAAAACAGCAGCCCTGGTACCTGGACAGTGGTTGCTCACGACATATGACGGGAGAAAAGCATATGTTCCAAACCCTAACTCTGAAAGAGGGAGGCTCTGTGGGATTTGGAGGAAAACAAAAAGGGAAGATCATTGGTACAGGTACAGTTGGTAATTCTTCTCTTTCCATTAAAGATGTTTGGTTAGTTGATGGACTTAAACACAATCTATTGAGCATTAGTCAATTTTGTGACAATGGGTGTGTTGTTACATTTAATAAGGAATCATGTACTGTATCAAAAGACTCTGACAAATCTGTAGTATTCAAGGGAATGAGAGTTGGCAATGTTTATAAAGTAAACTTTTCTGATTTGGTTGACCAAAAGATTATATGTCTTTTGTCTCTGAGTGATGAGAAATGGCTATGGCACAAGCGTCTTGGTCATGCTAACTGGAGGTTGATCTCTAAGCTTAGCAAACAAAAGCTTGTTAGTGGTTTGCCTGACATTGATTATCACTCAGATGCACTTTGTGGCTCATGTCAAAAAGGAAAATTTGCTAAGACTTCATTCAAGTCTAAAAACATTGTCTCTACTTCCAGACCCTTAGAATTGCTTCACATTGATCTGTTTGGTCCTGTTTCGACAGCCTCTATCAATGGTAAAAAATATGGATTGGTCATGGTTGATGATTTCAGTAGATGGACTTGGGTGAAATTCCTACGTTCTAAGAGTGAAGCACTTGTGGTGTTCAGTGACTTCTGCACACAAATACAAAGTGAAAAGGATCTTCGGATTCTGAAGGTTAGAAGCGACCATGGGGGAGAGTTCGAAAATGACTCTTTCGAATCTTTCTGCTCAGAGCATGGAGTAATCCATGAATTCTCTTCTCCTAGAACACCACAGCAGAATGGTGTTGTAGAAAGAAAGAATAGATCTTTGCAAGAAATGGCTCGTACCATGATGCTTGAGTCTAACCTAGCTAAGTTCTTGTGGGCAGAAGCCGTGAGTACTGCTTGCTATGTTCAGAATAGAATCTACATCAGACCTATTCTGAACAAAACTGCTTATGAACTGTTCAAAGGAAGAAAACCAAATATTTCTTATTTTCATCAGTTTGGATGTACTTGTTATATTCTAGACAACAAGGTCTATCGAAAGAAATTTGATGCTAGAGCTTATAAGGGTATCTTTATAGGCTACTCTGAACGCTCAAAAGCATACAGATTGTATAATTCTGAAACTCACACAGTTGAAGAATCTATACATGTTAGATTTGATGATAAAGAGCCTGACGATAAAATGTCAGAGCAAGCTGAGACTTTTGCAGAATTTCAAGTTTCCTCAAATTCTGAGTGTGAAGATCTCTCCATTGCTGTATATCCATCTGAGACTCAAAATGAAGATATCTCTGAAGGCCTTGAAACTGAAGACCCTTCAGAAACTGAACCCTCTCAGACACCTGCTCCACCTAAGAGTAAATTCAAGTATAGATCATCTCATCCTGAAGAGCTAATTGTTGGTAACAAGGATAGCCCAAGAAAGACCAGATCTGCTTTCAAAGAGGATGAATCCCTAGTTGGGTTAATTTCATTAATTGAACCCACAAACATAGAAGAAGCACTCTCAGATGATGGGTGGATTGTTGCAATGCAAGAAGAACTCAATCAATTTGAAAGAAATGATGTTTGGGATCTGGTACCAAAACCCAAACACAAGAACATTATTGGAACAAAATGGGTATTCAGAAACAAGTCAAATGAAAAGGGAGAAGTTGTCAGAAATAAAGCTAGACTGGTTGCACAAGGTTATAGTCAGCAAGAAGGCATAGATTTCACTGAAACCTTTGCACCAGTAGCAAGACTTGAGGCAATTAGACTTCTCTTGTCCTATGCAGTTAATCATGACATCACTCTATTTCAAATGGATGTTAAGAGTGCATTTCTGAATGGAGTAATTTATGAAGAAGTCTATGTTAAACAACCTCCTGGCTTTGAAGATATAAAGTGTCCTGATCATGTTTACAAATTGAAGAAATCTCTGTATGGTTTGAAACAAGCTCCAAGAGCTTGGTATGAAAGGTTAAGTATATTTCTTCTAGAAAATGGTTTTGAAAAAGGACATGTTGATAACACTCTCTTTAGAAAAACCTTAAAAACTGATATTTTGATTGTTCAGATTTATGTTGATGATATTATCTTTGGTTCAACTAATGCTTCTCTTTGCAAGAATTTCTCTAAGCTTATGCAGGATGAATTTGAAATGAGTATGATGGGAGAACTAACATTCTTCTTGGGAATTCAAATCAATCAAAGAAAAGAAGGAGTATATGTGCATCAAACCAAATACACAAAGGATTTACTGAAGAAATTTGGTCTTGAAGATTGTAAACCAATGTCAACTCCTATGCATCCCTCTAGCTGTCTTCTGAAGGAAGAATCTGAAGGCAAAGTAGATCAGAAATTATACAGAGGTATGATTGGTTCCCTCCTTTATCTCACTGCATCTAGACCAGATATCTTGTTCAGTGTATGCTTCTGTGCTAGATTTCAATCAGATCCTAGAGAGTCTCATCTAACTGCTGTTAAGAGAATCTTTAGATATCTGAAAGGAACCACTAATCTTGGATTACTTTATAAGAAATCCTTAGATTATCAGCTTATTGGATTCTGTGATGCTGACTATGCTGGTGATAAAATTGAAAGGAAGTCCACTAGTGGAAACTGTCAATTTCTAGGTGAAAACCTTATATCATGGGCTAGTAAGAGACAAGCAACTATTGCTCTATCTACAGCAGAAGCAGAGTACATCTCAGCTGCTAAGTGTTGCACGCAATTGCTCTGGATGAAACATCAGTTGGAGGACTATCAGATAAGGATAAGTAGTATACCACTTCTCTGTGATAATACTGCTGCTATCTGTTTGTCTAAGAATCCTATTTTGCATTCAAGAGCTAAACACATTGAGATCAAACATCACTTCATTAGAGACTATGTTCAGAAGGGAGTAATTAAGATTCAATTCATTGATACTGAGCATCAATGGGCTGATATCTTTACCAAACCTCTTGCTATTGATCGTTTCGATTTTATCAAGAAAAATCTGAACATGGTTTTTATTTCTGAATGATATCTCTGAATGCTGTTAACTCTGAATGAATAAACTGGTTCTGAAGGGCCTCAGAAGTTTGGACGGCTCAGAAACTATTATATAGGTTCTGAAGCACTCTCTCATCTGAAGCAATCAGAATTATTTATTATTAAATATGATTTCTTGTGACTCAGATACCTACTCTAAGTGTTAGTTGACCACTCAGTTTCTCTAACTGACAGCTGGCTTCTGAAAACACTACTTATCTGTGTAACTTCCCATCATGTCTAGTAACCGCTGGGTAATGAAGGAGAGCTAATGATGATTTTATTAAAAGTAACTGCCAAGCCCCCATTACGTCACTATCTTGTTTCCCCAATATTTTGAAACTTCCACTATAATCACTTAACTACACACTAGTCACTATCACTTCTCACGTTTTCAATATTTTGAAACTTCCACTATAACCATTTCTGACACTCCTAAATCCCCTCAGAAATCTCCTATTAAAGATTCTGAGTCTACCCCAATAGCAATGGACGTAGACCAATCTGAACCCTCAAATGTTCAAAATTCTGAAGTCCCTGCTGAATCCCAAACTGAACCCCTTCAGACTTCATCTCCTAAGCCAACCACTTCTGAACCAAACCCCTCATCCATTCAAACCACTCCACCTTTTCCTGGAACTGATTCAGATCTTGAAGAAACTCGTCTTCATTCTGAAACAATTCCCTGTTTCACCATGGTACTTAACAATTCCCTTTTACCGTTGAATGCATTTACTGCTGGTGGTTGTTTGCTGTGTGCATTTACTACCCTGTAACTTGTGCTTTGACTGACCCGTTTTTGATAATGACAAAGGGGGAGAAAATATTATTTCATTTCCTATGGCAGTGAAATTATTTCTGAAGCTCTAAAGATCACATTTTCTGAACTCTACTCTTGTTAAGTTATATTAAAGTCTTTTAAACTTTTAATGAGGGGGAGTAATAAATTTTGTCCAACATAAATTCATATAATATAAGATACGCTTGCAAACCATATCTTATATTTGTCAATCTGAAGAAATAGAGCTTGCAAACCTCTAATTCTGAAGGTAGAATATATGAAATTATATTTGACATTAAATATTACTCTTAGACTGTTTTATATTTATCATTGATAAACTTTTGAAGCTTATCAGACTCAGGGGGAGCTTGCAAACCTCAGAACTTGAAGTCAAGATGTTAAATAAAAACAACAACAATTGATTTTAAATACATATAGTTGTCATCATCAAAAAGGGGGAGATTGTTGGAACAAAATTATGATTTTGTATCTCCTTAATTGATTTTGATGATAACAATGTATTTAAGGTTAAATTGGAATACTAATAATTTAATTCAGTGTGCAGGATTAAAAGTTAAAATTTGCGTACTAAAGAACCTTAGAATTTCTGAAGGAATTACTTCTGAGCTCACCGGATCTGAAGCAAGTAATTCTGAGCCTATGAAACTCTGAAGTTATTATCTGAACCTTAGAATTTCTGAAGGAATTACTTCTGAGCTCACCAGATCTGAAGCAAGTAATTCTGAGCCTATGAAACTCTGAAGTTATTATCTGAACCTTAGAATTTCTGAAGGAATTACTTCTGAGCTCACCAGATCTGAAGCAAGTAATTCTGAGCCTGTGAAACTCTGAAGTTATTATCTGAACCTTAGAATTTCTGAAGGAATTACTTCTGAGCTCAGCAGATCTGAAACAAGTAATTCTGAGCCTATCAAAATCTGAAGAACATCTGAGCTCACCAGATCTGAAACAAGTAATTCTGAGCCTATCAAAATCTGAAGAACATCTGAGCTCACCAGATCTGAAACAAGTAATTCTGAGCCTATCAAAATCTGAAGGCTCGTCAGATATAAGTGTTAAGCTACATTTGAGAGTACAATTTTATTGAAGACTGTGCCTGACTAAGTCCAAACGCAGAAACCAAGAATGAAAAGGTTTGACCATGGAAAGGTCCTTTTCAAGTCAGGCTTCAGAAACGATTATTTCCTTATTTGGCTTTCACCAAGGTTCAAATATCAAAAGCCAAAAGGAATCTCTCATTTTGTAGTAAACGTTAAGCTCCTAAGCTACTGCAAATCAGAACAGCTAATAAGCTCACTGATCTATACAAAGGAGCGTCTCAATTCTTCAAACGGCTATAATCTTCAACGTTCATTTTATCATCTATAAAAGGAAGAAGATTTGTGAAGAAATGGAATCAAGACTTAAGCTTCTGAACGTGCTGAAACTCTGTCAAATTCTGAAGCTATCAAACACTTAGAAACTTTGTGATAATTTTCTAAGTTAGTCTTGTAACTGAGTTGTATTTTGTAAACACCTCTGATTGTATATCAAGTGTTAATCTCTTATCTTTATTAACATTAAAACCAGTTAGAAGTCTCTTGCTTTGTGCTTGAGCATTGGAAGTCTCTTGCTTTGTGCTTGAGCATTGGAAGTCTCTTGCTTTGTGCTTGAGCAGTTTGAAGTCTCTTGCTTTGTGCTTGAGCATTGGAAGTCTCTTGCTTTGTGCTTGAGCATTGGAAGTCTCTTGCTTTGTGCTTGAGCAGTTAGAAGTCTCTTGCTTTGTGCTTGAGCAGTTTGAAGTCTCTTGCTTAGTGCTTGAGCATTTGTAATCTGAGTGATTATAGTGAAATCTCTTGTGAAGGACAAGAGGACTGGACTACTCCTGTTAGTGGGAGGAACCAGTATAAAAATTCTGAGCATCTCTCTCTAACCCTATCCTCATATATTGTGTGTGTTATACCTTATCCGCTGCAATTTGTTTTAACTTAGAAAAAGTCTCACACAATTCAACCCCCCCTTCTTGTGTGTTTTTCAACCTTCACATGAATCCAAACGTGAGGGCATGGCTTGATGCTGTCAAAGATGTTGTATTAGAAGCCGAGGATCTGTTGGAAGAAGTTGAAATTGAAGTTAACCGATGCAAGCTGGAAGTTGAATCTCAAGCTAACAAGGTATGGAAATTCTTTAATGTTTCTTCAAGTTCATTTGACAAAGAAATTGAATCAAAGATGCATGAAGTACTTGACAACCTAGAATATCTTGCTAGCAAAAAGGATATACTAGATTTGAAAAAGGTTACTAGTGGTTTTGGTGTTGGATCGAGTAGCCAAGTGTCACAAAAATTGTCATCAACATCTTTGCCTGTTGATTCTGTTATTTATGGTAGAGATGTCGACAAGGAGGTTATCTCTAACATGGCTGACAACTGACTCTGAGAATGACAAGCAGTTTTCTATAGTTTCTATAGTTGGTATGGGCGGATTGGGTAAGACCAAGTTAGAGCTTCCAATAGTTAGTTAGAATCTCAATTAGTTAGTTATAGTTTGTTATTAGTTGGTTAGTTGGTTAATCACCAAAATGCTCTATATAAGAGCCACTATTGTATTCATTTTACTCATCTTTTGATCAATCTATTATGATTTTCTTATCATTTCTCTTTCAATATGAATCCCTTTGATTTCTATTCTCTTGATGATTTTCTAGAGTTTTCTCCACTTTCTCCAAATTATGCAAATCTTAACACCACACTTGCCCAACATCTATACAATGATTCGAAGATGGAGGGTAAATTTGATGTCAAAGCTTGGGTCTGTGTTTCACAAGAATTTGATGTTTTCAAGGTAACAAGAGCTATTCTTGAGGGTATCACTGGATCAACCGATGATAGTAGAGACTTAAATATGGTTCAAGAAAGGTTGAAGGAAAAACTTACTAGGAAGAAATTTCTTCCTGTTTTGGATGACCTTTGGAACGAAAAACATGACCAGTGGATGACTTTGCAAACTCCTTTTAATTACGGGGCTCAGGGAAGCAAAGTTCTTGTCACTACACGCAGTAATAAAGTTGCTTCAATCATGCGATCGAGTAAAATGCTTCAATTAGAGAAACTAGAAGAAGAACATTGCTGGCAGTTGCTTGCTAAACATGCATTCCAAGATGAAAATCACAAAATAAATCCTGACTTTAAGGAGATTGCTAAAAGGATACTCATTAAATGCCAAGGATTGCCTCTAGCTTTGAAAACGATTGGAAGTCTCCTGTACACAAAATCATCTTTGGTTGAATGGGAAAGTGTATTGGCAAGCAAGATATGGGAATTACCAGAAGAGGAAAGCAACATCATTCCCGCTTTAATATTGAGCTATCATCACCTTCCTTCTCATCTCAAGAGATGTTTTGCTTATTGCGCCTTATTCCCTAAAAATTATCTGTTTCAAAAGGAACATTTAATTTTATTATGGATGGCTGAAGGTTTTCTACAGTGCCCTCGACAGAGTGTGAGCATTGAAGAAGTTGGTGAACAGTACTTCAATGATCTACTTTCCAGATCATTTTATCAGCAATCAAGGCCATATCAAATGAATTTTATAATGCACGACCTTCTCAATGATTTGGCAAAATATATATATGTGGGGATTTTTGTTTCACAGTCAATGACGAGGAATCAAATAATATATTGAAAATGACTCATCATTTATCATTTTCAAGATTTTCCCATGATGGCTCCAAAATAGTTGAGAACATATACTATGCTAATAGATTACGCACGTTCCTGCCATTAGAAACCTCTGATTTTGCACATAATGATTGGATGTCTAGCGCATTGATGCATGAGTTGTTCTCAAATTGTAAGTACTTTCGTGTCTTGTCGTTGTCTGGTTGCTTTATTGTGAATGAGTTACTAAACAACATAGGAAATCTCAAGCATCTTCGTTATCTTGACCTTTCTGAAACTACTATAAAAAAGCTACCCGATTCCGTGTGTTCTCTCTATAACTTGCAAATATTGAAGCTGAAAAATTGTTGGTATTTGGAAGAGTTACCCTTGAATTTACACAAACTTGCTAGTTTGCGTTACCTTGATTTTAGTGGAACTAACGTAAGAAAAATGCCAACCGGTGTAGGAAAGTTAAGGAATCTTCAAGTACTGAGTTCATTTTATGTTGACAATAGTAACAATGCCAATATTCAGCAGCTAGGAGAACTCAACCTTCATGAAACACTATCTATTTCACAGTTGCAAAACGTTGTCAATCCGTCTGATGCATTGAAAGCAAATTTAAAAACAAAACTACACCTTGTGAAGTTAGAATGGAATTCAAACAGTGATAATTCAGAGAAAGAAAGAGAAGTGCTTGAGAAGCTACAGCCTTCCAAACACTTGAATGAGTTGTCAATCCGCAACTATGGTGGTACACGATTTCCCGACTGGTTTGGAGATAATTTATTGCTCAATGTGGTATTCCTAGAGTTGGTCAATTGTGAAAATTGTCTGTCGTTGCCTCCACTTGGAATCTTGCCATTTCTCAAGGTATTGCGGATCATAGGGCTATCTGGGATAGTAGTGATTGGTTGTGAGTTTTATGGGCATGGGACTAACTCCTCTTCTATTTTTCTTCCATTTCCATCCTTGCAAACCTTAACCTTTGAGAATATGAAGGCATGGGAAGAATGGGATTGTAAAACCGTGACAGGTGTTTTTCCATGTCTCCAAGATCTTTCCATAAGAAATTGTGCAAATCTAAAAGGGTGTTTTCCCGAGAAACTTCTTCGTTTAATGAAACTTGAAATTTCTAAATGCGAACAGCTTGTGGCTTCTGTTTCATTTGCTCCATCCATTCATGAATTATGTCTAAATAATTCAGGAAAGTTGCAATTTGATTATCAACTGTCTACTTTGAGAGTTCTCACGATTGGAAAATATTGTATGAAAGGATCGTTGCTTGAATGGATTGAACACACCTTATCACACAACTCTCTCAATCTCGAATCATTGGTAATTTCGGAATGTCCAACTATGAATATCCCCTCAGACTGTTGCTACAATTTCCTTACATATTTGAGTATCACTAGTAGCTGCGAGTCTCTAAGGACCTTTTCATTGGATTTCTTCCCAAAACTCCAGTATCTCAATTTTCAAAACTGCAGCAATCTTGAAATCATTTCACAAGAGCACGAGCACGATCATAGCCTTACAAGTTTGACAATTAGAGAGTGTCCTAACTTTGTGTCATTTCCCAAGGGAGGATTCTATGCACCTAGTTTGAAGTATTTTGTTATCCGCAATTTGGAGAATTTAAAATCACTTCCTGAATCCATGCACACTCTCTTTCCATCTCTTAACACACTAACTATAGACAATTGTCCACAACCGGATTCGTTCTCTGATGGAGGTTTACCATCAAGCATAGAACTCATGCATCTCCATGGATGCTCCGAACTTCTTATCGCTTCAATGAAATGGGCTTTGGGAATCAATACCTCTCTAAAGTATCTGTCTATTCAAGAAGTTGATGCGGAGTCTTTTCCCGATCAAGGATTTCTTCCCCCCTCTCTAAAACATTTGCATATCCATAATTTTGTGAATCTCAAAAACCTGGACTATAAGGGTTTGTGTCACCTCTCTTCTCTTGAAGATTTGTATCTTATTAACTGCCCTAGTCTCCAATGCATACCAGTGGAGGGTCTTCCTAAATCCATTTCAACTCTAGTAATTAAGAACTGTTTGTTGCTCACACAACGATGTAAGAAACCTAAAGGTGAAGACTGTGGAAATTTTTTTCATATTCATTGTGTGCTAATCGATGATGACGTCATAATAACTTGAACTACAACTTCTAAACAAAGACATTTTCAAATTTGTAAGCAGGTAACTATGTATTTTGACTTTTAAATTTAACATCTTTGGTGCTTTTAAATTAATTCGCTATATATTCATCCCTATACAACAATGTTGTTAGTTGCACAAGTTACAGTTTAGTTGCTATATAGTTGCTAATATAGTAGTACTTGTTAGAGCTTAGTGTCACACAACCTACATTGAAAATATCAGATCAAGGCTCAACATGTTTTTGTTGTATCTCCTGAATTCTTATAGTTTTTGGCATAGTATTTAGTATTTACTTGAATTTGTATCCGCTTTTTAGTATTTACTTGAATTTGTATCCGCTTTTTTGACATTTTTCTTCTTCCTGTTTTCTATGCACAAAATCTGTTATCATTATACCATTGTGGCAGTTAGAATTCTATTCAGATATGTTGCTTATATTTAGTTTTCATGTTTGGCTAGGATTGGGGCGCCACTAGAAGAATGGTGAAGCGTTGAAGTTCTCGACATAGAGAAGACAAAGATATATAAGTATATGAGCTTTGATTTCTTCTTAAATCAGCTTTGACATATAACTGTTATTTGATTCTTCTCATAATACACAAGTTTAATCTCATCAGTATTTGATTTATTTATTTTGAATGCGTAGACGAACTGACAATCACCATTCACCACCTCAAATTAGCACACACACAAATGCGAGGTCCCAGATTCGCACCCAGATGAACATGTCTAGCCTAACAATATTGGTATTTGTTAATTGAGCTTGAATTTAATCTTGAATTGAACTTGTAAGCGACTTACTGTATATTGAGATTAGTGGAATTCAGATTTAAGGCTGACAACAAGCCAAGCATAACTCGAATCTAACAACAGTAACATATGCTGCAGTTATATATAATCCTTTGAAGTCTATATATTTCTAGACTTGTTCATTCATCAAATTGTTTTCTAGATATCAGAAGTTATAGCTATCCTTAAATTACTAGACATTCATGTTTTCATAAGCAGTGGTAGCAGACATTCATCAAACATTAAAGTCTTGATGTTGAAATAGGTTAGGAGACATTGGTTTTGATAGATTTAACAGAGGCATGTTAGGTTTATTCAATTTCCTCAAGGCAAATAAGGCTTCATATTATCATAAAAAACAATTTTGATGTCCATTTCGCATGTAATTGTCGGAGTACTTCATGGTTTGATAATCTCGGAATTAATTTCAGAGCTATGTGGTAGGACAATATTTACATATTGTTTGGTTGGAGATAATTCATGTTCCAATGTGATGTCCTTAAAGTTCAGAATATGCAAAATTTGTCTTGATGCATCATCCCCTCATATAGAGAAAATGAGAAAGATAGCGATAATGAATCATTGTTAATTTTATTGATTAAGTTGGTACAATCAACTATTGTATATATACAATTGTTAGAAGAGTAATATGGAGGGAAAATCAGTTAAAACAAACTTAACTAACTCTAACCAATTTGAAACTACTTCTAACTAACTAGATATTACATAGTTGACTTTGACCAATGTGGATTACTTGTGAATCAAGTTACTGCATCTATTATGAACATTTATCACCTCTCAAAGAACTATCATTAGTATTGTAGGCATTTAGATTCTAATAATTTCAATAAGGTTTACTACCAGTTTGGTGTGTGGATATAAATGGTGGCTGATCTGATAGTGGGTGACCCAATGAATGAATCTTGAAGAGGCTCTGATATCATCTTAAAATTCAGAGTTGGGTCTAACTCAACCTTATAAAACTAGCTTGTAAGGTGATGATTATCTTCACTTATAAACATAAATTCATGCCAACTCACAACCAATGTGAGACTCTTAACAGAGGTTAATGGTACTTTATAAATGCCAACACTAACCAATTTGAAACTACTTCTAACTTAATGAAGTGAATACTTATATAGGCACAACCACAAATGAATAGTGTTTAGGCACACACAACAATGTAAAAAAGAAAATAAAAAAGAAATGATATGATGTGAGTAAATTAGTTTTCAATTAATTTTTTCTATTCATGTGAGTGTGCCTAAACAATTTTTATTTGGGTTTGTGTCCAAGTAAGACTTTCTCCTTAATGAAATTGCTTTGTGCACCCTCCAAATTACTCGTGCACCCCCCAATTTCTCACGCACCCCCAAATTTCTTGCGCACCCTAAAATTTCTCGCGTACCCCCCAAATTTCTCATACACCCCCAAATTTCTCGCGCACCCCCTAGATGACTTGGGCCCCAAAATTATTTTTTTTGTCCCCCCCTCCATATTTCCAGCCTAAACCATTTTGCTGTGTGAATGGTTTCAGATATATGCACTTCAAAACCATTAAGTGCATAATTATGTGTTTCAAAAGAAGCATTTAATTTTATTATGGATGAGTGAGAATTTTCTACAATGCCCTCGATAGAATATAAGTATGGAAGAACTTGGTGAACAATACTTCAACGATCTATTTTCCTGGTCATTTTTTCAGCAATCAAGGGAACATAAAATACATTTTGTCATGCATGATGTCCTCAATGATTTGGCAAAATATGTATGCGGGGAGTTTTGCTTCACATTCAAAGATGAGGAATCGCATAATGTACTGAAAATGACTCGCCATATTTCATTTCCAAGAAATCCACGTAAAGCTTCCAAAATATGTGAGACCTTACATAATGCTAGTAGATTACGCACAAGCCGGATCGATGATGATGAGGATCTTCGCCCTATAAGGACGTGCTTGAATGCATCCTGTTCTGATGAGTTAGTCCGTTGTGATCTGGATCCGTTATGTTTTGAGGAGGGACTCTTGGTTTGTCAACTATTTTGTGGACTTTGTGCGAAAAAGAGGAGACATTTTTGGGTGTAATAGTTGTCGCGTTACATTTTTTAAAATTGCACATTGGTCCCTATTTTTTCAAAATTTAAATTTGGCCCAAATTTTTTTGAATTTATTAAAGTGGCCCAAAATGTTCACAATGAAAATGCCCCTGATAATGAAATTCGTTGTGTAGAAAACGAAGGAAAACACATTCGTTACCTACGCGGCGAAATAATGTGCAAGCATTGGCTGGTTCGAACTGTCTGATTCTTTCTCATATCACTGCATTTTGTTTCGTCTCGCGGTTCACGAAGAAATCATTTTCGTTGTGTAGTCAATGAAATATTGGTTATTTTTGGGAAATGTAGAGTTTCGTCATCTACGCACCGAACGTTTTTTGATTTCGGTATGTAGAAGACGAAATGTTTGTCCACTACATCTGGGGTATTTTGAAATTTTTGGGAGTATGTAGGGGGGCCTAGATAGCAAAGTTATCATTTTTTAAATGTGTGTTTTGTTCCGGGCTAGCTAAAGGGCACTACTACAAAGGCCCAATAAAACAATGAGGTGTATTGACTTACATACCAAATATTGGATAAATGACTCTTACGCAAGATTTTTGTGAGTCATCCCTTTCACATAGACGACCCCACAAAACGATTATAACTCATATCTTACTATAGATGCATGAATGCACTCATCTTGAGGTACCCACATTTTTACCTAATTTTTGCATATACATTTCCCCTTGGTACTTGAAGCTCACATCATGATAAAGTACAAATTTGACGAATCAATCACACCGAAAGATGTTTCTATTTTGAACGTACGGTTCATGTTTAGATTTAGTAATTGGAAATTTCATTGTGAACATTTTGGGCCACTTTAATAAATTCAAAAAATTTTGGGCCAAATTTAAATTTTGAAAAAATAGGGACCAATGTGCAATTTAAAAAAATGTAAAGGACTATTTTAAAATTTTTAGAGACTAATTTGCAATTTTGGAACAAAATTAGGGGTCAATTTGCAATTTTAAAAAATATTAAAAGGGTCAATTTGAAAATTTTACAATATATGGGAGGAAGGAATTTAAAACTGCTAGTTTTTTTTTGTCTTTTGAAATTCTTTAAATTTAACTTGGACAAAATACTTCATAATTCGCATAATTTTGAATTTTTTTTATAATTAATCATCCAAACAAGATAATTCTTACAAAAGAATTTGAATATCCTCAAAATATTTTTCCATCCAAACACACCTTTTTAACTAAATTGTAAAAAAAAAGCTTTAAAAATTAAGCCAAACTATTTTGTTTATTTATTTGTATTAATATTTTTTTTTTGATAATCAAAAGAAAGAATTATAAAGGAGTACAAGAGGTACTCAATCCCTTACAATTCAATGCAAGTTATTATATGCTTTGTTGACACACAATAGAATCATTACACCAGTCAGAAAAAGAAAGGGAGGATTTACGACCCAACCGACTTCTAAACCACAACCAAGACAACGCTTTAATGTCATCCATAGTGTGGATAAATCTGGCACCGTTCCTCTGAATAATATATTATTTCTAAGCTTCTAAATGCACCAAGTAGTTGTCAACCAAATCAAGTGATTACCTTTCATACCTTTTTTTTTAGTTTTTATAGTATTGCCAAACATAAGAAAATGATTCCAACCTTCCAAAGTATCCTTCTTCCCATCCAATTATAAATGTTTTTATAGTATTAATAATTTTAGTTGAAAATCTAGTAACTTTTAATTAATGACTTTTTTATATATAAAGTATTTTTATTAAAGGTATCTCTTTTTGAGTCATTATTAAAAATCATGATAAATCACATTCAACAAGTAGCGTTGAGTCTTTTCTGTCAAAAAAAAAAAAAAGTAGCGTTGAGTCTATTTCAATATCTATATCAATTTTTAATTTAGGACTATTTAGTTCGAAAAAGTTATCATCACTTGTTGTAGAGAATAGCAAGTACGTGGATCGTTTCCGTGTTGATAGTTGGCTCACTCACCTCATATTTTTAGAAACTTTTATTTTGTCTTTTAGGATTAATTAAAAGTTGGTATGCTTCAACTGGACTCACTCACTGGGTTAGGTTCAAATCCCCCAGTTTTGTATATATATTTTTTTATTAATATAATAAAGAGATATATAGACAAATTGATTGGAGCGAAGTCTGCTTTGTCGCTTAATGTCTAGATGCTTTTCGCTTTATAAAAAACAATTGTAGTTTCATATATTTTTTTATTAGAAAAACTACATTGATTCAAATTTGTAAAATATATCAAATACAAACACAAATTTAACATCGTAAAAAAAGAAAATGATAAATCAATTGCAATTTTTATAAATTTCTTTTATTTACAAATAATAATAACAAGACTAGATTACAGTTCTAGTCTCCTTATTTTTATCATTTAACGAAAATTGGTCCAACTATTTTAAAATCACATAGTTCTAAACCCTCTATCAAATTTTTATACTTAAAAATGACGATTTAATAGAGACCATATATGAACTTGTTTATTATATAGTACTAGATAGATATACTTTGCCTATTGTACCAAAAAAAAAAAAAAAAAGATATACTTTGCCTATTTAAGAATAAGAAGACCATGAACTTGTTTATTATAGACACAAAGAAGTCATAGGCAAATATCTCACATCTTTTGAGATAATCAATATTGTTGTGTGAAAGAAAGGAGGGGGAGAGAAAACATGATGAGCACAACAACTCTTGAACATGTTCATGATAGACAAAAACAATTGAAGCATTTTGAAGAATCAAGAGCAGGTGTAAAGGGACTTGTGGATGCTGGTTTCTCTAAAGTCCCTAAAATATTCATTAATGAATATGAAAACAAACAAATCATGAACTCAACTTCAATCAAACTCAATATTCCAACCATAGATTTTTCACCTTTATTTATAAGCCCACCAACAAATTCAAGTTCCCGTCTTGAGATAATTGAGAAAGTAAAGTATGCATGTGAGAAATGGGGATTCTTTCAAGTTGTCAATCATGGGATTCCATATATTGTTTTGGATGATATGATTGATGGGGTGCATAAATTTCAAGAACTTGATGTTGAAATAAAGAAAGAGTTTTATTCTCGTGATTTTACCAAAAAAGTACTTTATAATACTAATTATTTTGATTTGGATGCTAATCTTGCTCTTAATTGGAGGTACACTCTTGCTTGTGTTATGGGTCCTCAGATTATTGATCCTCAGCAACTGCCTACGGCTTGCAGGTATATATACGTATTTCTCTCCATCAATTGATCAATCTTATGCATCCCCTTTATTTATTTATATTCCGAAGTTCACCGTGAACAAATAATTAATACTATTATAACGAATACGAATTTTATAAAATTCAATTGGTAAAAAAGTCTATATGTAATTATGTATAGTCACGTAAATCATACGAGAACGGGAGCTTGGATCTTTTCCATAATATTTTGGCCTAGTGAAAAATCACACACCTTTATTTTTATTATCATTCTTAATTTTAAATAAGGAAAATACTAACTAATGTTTCTGGAATAATAGTTAAGAAGCTAAATAAGGTATGAATGCATCGAAATTTGTATAATCTACATTTTAAGTTTTTATAAGTATAATAAATGATATTTTTAATATAAAACTTACTCTTTTTATTATCTTTAACTAATGTTCCGGAAGTATTAGTTAACATCACCTAAAAAATGAAAGGTAGATAAATCTACTAGACTCTTTTGTGTATTAATAAAAACTTAAATAGTATTTTCTCCGATTTTATATATAAGAAAAATTTTATTTTTTAAATTATTTGTAAAATTGAGGTAGATAGATTACATTAATTTAGATAAATCAATTTTATAATTAATTAAAAAAATCAACTTTTCTTTATATATAAAATTTGAGGTAGTATATGAAAGTTTAACGGTGATCAGATCGAGGCACAACCAATCTGACGCATCAATTGGATGACAGCCATAGGTCCCAATCTAATTGTATCAGTCATCAGACTACCATCAGCCTATCAGAAGTTTACAACAGTGATGACACATTTTCATGCATGCCCTAACACTATTCTTCAGAACTCATTTCAAAGCTGATCGACAATACACAGCAGAGAAAACCTAATTTGGATACAACATATACATTTAGACACACACATATCATTGAAAAAAATTTAAAAATAAATAATTTAGTCATATTATTTAATATTAAATAATTCTTTTATCTTTTAACTTTTTTAAAGTTATGTATGTGTGCCTAAGAATAATTAATTTAGGCAAGTGCCTATGTAAGAATAGCTCCACACTACAAATCAATAATAATCAATTACTAATATGTAAATTAATTGTAAAAATAATATATTGATAATATTATTGTCGAGATACATTATTTTTACAATAAATTTAAAAATGTAAAATTTGTTTATATATAAAATCGGAGAGAATACTAGTAAGCTCTCTTGTTGTTGTTGTTTGTCCAAATGTCATGTATCCCATTTTAATAGAGTATCTACAATGGATCTTTATATTTTCTAGTATTTAAATGGATTTCATATGTACACATATTCAAATATAATTTTTAATAATAGTACCTACTCTGTCCGCTCCATTTTATTTGTCGTTTGAGAAAGAAAAAAAAAAGACAAATTAAAAAAAATGTTTTTGCACTTTATTTTCCCTTTATACCTTAATTTTAATCCACAAAAAAAATTTCTATTTTTTTTACACACACTTTGCCTTTCGAAAAAATTAAAACCACAAAAAAAATAAAAATTAAAGGCGGATCTTAACAAACCAGTTTTTTATTTTGCCTTTTAAAAAAAAACATATAAGTTTTTTGATAAGATATACTTCACCGGGTGACTAGTTGCGACTGGCACGATATAAATAGAATTGAAATTTCGGCACACAAGAACTGGATGTACATTGAGATGTTCCAACACTATAAATATTGAGTGTGATGTTGGAACATTCACATTACCATAATCAACTTAAGCAACAGAAAATAAACAGCACAAAATAAACAACACAAGTTGAGCTAAATGTTAAAGAGTTGGAGGTCCAGGGTTCAAATCTTGGCAAAGAGAAAAAACTAACATTACATTGTAAATATATTAACGACCAATAATTTGTCATTAAAAAAAAACAACACAAGTGATTTGTTAACCCAGTTCGGTGCATAACGCAACCTACTCTGGAGGATACCAATTCAGGAAGGAAATCCACCATAATAGTACTAGTTCAAAGACCTCAGCAAACGCACCGTTTACGTCTTATCACCTAGACACTACCCGTGCAACTTCTACCTAGAAACTCCTAGATATGACAACCTCTGGTCACTTCCTACCGCAACAATACAACCAACACTATTGATCAATTCACAAACCAATGATGGAGATACTCTCCTAGAACACTCGTACCTAAAGACTTATAGTGATCACAATAAACAACCAATCTCCGTGCTTCAAACCTTTGGAGAGATTCACAAATTAACAATTAACATAGACTCAAAAGACTCAGTCCTAAGCTTGCATCTAGGTGATACGAGAAAGACTCACAATTAACATAGACTCAAAACCCTAAAAACTCTATTTTTTTCAATGAGGGCTCAAGTAAGTAAATTAGGTTTTTCGTCCTTGCTTTTATATTCTGAAGTAGCACAAGATTAATCTTCAATTTGGACTTCAGAAACACACTGATCCACAAAATCTCCAGCTCACATATTCTTGAATCAAATATATTGTTTCCATAAATATTTCCAAATATACCGGAACCAAATACAAAGTTTTCTAAAATATTTGAACATCTTTAGAAAATAATCACAACGTTGATTCTGGACAGGCAAACGTCTTGGTGCACAAGTAAAAATGCGTGGTTTCCTTGGATAAACAAATATCATAATTATTACACGAAATCAAGGCACACTGCAGACGTTCCAAATGTTAAAACATTATATCAAACATCTTATTTTAGCAAAATGATGCCAACATACAAAACACCGACCATTAATATTTTCACTAATGTTATTTAACTTTATTTACTTGCAGAGATGCAACAATTGAATACTCAGAGTATGTTAAGAAATTTGGATGCATCATATTTGAATTGATTTCTGAAGCATTAGGCCTCAATTCCAGTTACCTTAATGACATTGACTGTGCAGAAGGACTTTTTCTATTGTCCCATTATTACCCAGCTTGCCCTCAGCCAGAACTAACTATTGGCACTAGTTCTCATTCTGACAGTAGTTTCTTCACTGTTCTCTTACAAGATCAACTCGGCGGCCTCCAAGTTTTGCATGAAAATCAGTGGGTTGATGTCGCACCGATTCCTGGCGCTTTGGTTATTAACCTAGGTGATCTAATGCAGGTAAGTCCAACAATTTTCAAGTAAAACTTTCTATCTATTTATCTACATCGGTTTGCCTAATTCAGCCTTACAAATCCGATTTGCCTCTACCAATAAATCGCTATCCAAACTATTTTATATTTGATGTGGAACTTCTTAACAGTTTCGTCAAAATATAACTTCATTTTGACGTTTATAAATTTTAGTAAAAGAAACTTTCAAGTCCTTTAAAAGAAAAACATAAAAAAATCAAGGGTTAATATGATTTTATCCCCGCAAAGTAGGCGAGTTTTGCTTTACCCCTATAATTTTATTTTTTTTTATATTACCCCCGCAATGTTTTTTTTATTTTTTTTCGCAGTTCATTTTATTTCCTGGGGTAAAACAAAACAACATTAAGGGGGTGACATGAACTGCGAAAAAAATAAAAACACATTACAGGGATAATATCAAAAAAAGATTATAAGGAAATAACGCAAAACTCGCATACTTTGCATGGGGTAAAAGTCTATTAATCCAAAAATCAACCATTAATATATTATGACATAGATAGAAGCTAATCAAAATTGGCCTTCAATACTCAATGTCTAAACCTTTTTTTTTGTTGCAGTTAATCACAAACGATAAGTTTGTTAGTGTTCAACATAGAGTTTTGGCACAAAAAATTGGTCCAAGAGTTTCAGTAGCAAGCTTTTTCAGGCAACAACTTTCCCCTGAGAATTCAAGAGTATACGGACCTATAAGTGAGTTACTGACACCAAGTAATCCACCAGTTTACAAAGAAACATCAGTGAAAAATTTTGTTTCAAAATACTATGCAAAAGGGCTAGATGGTACCTCTGCATTACAACACTTTAGGCTGTAAAATGGAAGACCAGCATCTTAATGTGGGAGAACCTTTACTTATGTTTGTCGCACCAAGAAATGTAATTTCCTTGTATTTTGGATTATTAATAATAATTTTTACTTATAAGATTTAAACATAATAATTTTAACATAAGGATTATATCATACTTAAGAGTCTGTTTGAATTGACTTATTTTTAAACTTATTCAAAACAAATTATGCAAATAAATAAGTTTTTATGTATTATTATAAATTTTTCAAGGTAGTTTATGAGAAAATAATTTATAAAAATATAATTTTTTTCGATAAAAATTTATAAATCAAAAAATTATTTATTTGCATAAATTATTTTCATAAGCTCAAAAATATGGCAAATTCAAATGGTCGGGGACTTAATTATGAAAAAAAAAAAAAGGGATTATATGATACTTTGTTGACATGGTTAATTGAAAAATATTTAAGCAATGTTTTTTTTATAGACAAAAGTTAATTGTTTTTTTAAAATATATTATACAAAGATAGTCCATTTTTAACACCCTAATTGGATGATTACATGAACTAAAAATATGCATATTTGTACCCAAAAAAAAAATGCATATTTGTACCACCCTGAAAATAATTAGTTCATAATTAAATTGTGATGTACATGAAATTAAATGAGTTTGTGTACATTTTAAAATTATTGCAGCAACTAGCAAGAAAAGAGTAATACCGAATAAATGCAAACAATGATGAATGTAAGAAGTTTGATAATGGAGTTTCGCATTACTATACTATAGAGTTAAAACTAATCGTACTTTATAAATTTTTGCATTTTGCTCTAAAAGAAGATAACAAGCAATCTCATGTCATTGATGTCAATTCCATAAGCTGTGTGATTAGTCTTCTAAAATTGATCGATAACTATATATGATGATACTTCTACTTGAATTGCTTTTTGGTTCTAGAGGTGAGAGTATATATCTTGGATAAAATGTTTCATGGTTGAATTGTGATTTTTTACATATACATCACTTACTTTTGGAAAAATAAGAGTTCAGTTAACATTATATCTATATGTAATTTTTGTTCATGTTCATGTATATACATCATCTAATCGAACGTCTAATTGGATGATTTACGTGAACTGAAAATATTTATTTTGACATGAACTATAATGTTGGCGGACGTGAAATTAGCTCACATTCCTTTAAGTAATGTGGTTTGACTAAAAGAAAAAGCAACCGGATCTTCGCACTATATAACACTTCTCTTTACAAAATTACAAGTATTATATGAATTAAATTCGAGTACACTTTCGTAAATTGAATTAACTATTGTACGTAACATTTGAAAATTCAAAATTTACATATTGTATATATGTATTTAGTGAGATGAATTTGTGTATGCATTAAAAACAGAGATTAAAAGACGATGCACAATGAAAGTAAAACATTGTCAAAATGAGTTGTTAATAATCCATCAAAAAATTTATCAAAAAGAAAAATAATCCATCAAAATTGAACGAAATTCTTTCTTAGCTAATTACATTAGGAACTTAATTTATAATATGCTTATCCCTTTTGCATGTTCTAGGCACTACCTATGTTTTATTTAGTTATTGGGGAATGAATTTCTTCCATATCCTTCCTTTAGTTGTTAATAGGTTGTTCTTGTTCTTCCTTAACTCTTGATTTCAGCAAATGAGGCTTCAGCTTGTTTACATCTGATTGTTGAACTGGTTTCAGGAAGAATTCTTCAGCTCCCTCTTCCAAACATCTAATACAATTACAAACAAGTAATGGGGTTAACTCAATTTAATATGTGAGACTTCACACTTTTAAAATAATTAATTTAATGTTAAGTTTTAGTCTTTTTAATGATATCTTCTATTCGCAACTGTAAAAACAATTTGATATCGTGCTATGGTATACAATTCCCTCACCTGTTTATTCTAGATGGAACATTCTCCGACGACATTATCACGACCAGGTATGTCTTTACAAGATTTGGATTCCTGAACATCAAAGAATTATTATTAGTTTTAATATCTAATTAGTTAGATAATATATACAAGTGTATGGATAAAGATGATGTTGTCCATGAATTATTTTATTTTTTGAAAAGAACGAACAATTTTGATTTTAGTTTAGCCATATGCAAATATCCCAAATCATAAGTGATATAAAAAAATAAAATATAAGTGATATCATCAAAGAATTCTCTTCGTTTTTTTTATTTTAAAAATGTCCTGTTTTAAAATTCAAATCACTTGTATTTAAGAAATAAGATCCTATTTTTCAAATTGTTTCCTGAATAGAAAAAAAAAAACTTCACCATATAATAATTTATGCATTTAAATATCAAAAGTGCGCACAAATTTGAGGCAAAATTTAATGATATATAAAATAGACTAATAAAATAAAAAATATTGACAAAAATAAATTTAAAAATGTCTTGTAAAATATGCCAAGAACCAACCTTGACTTTTCTAAGCAGATCATATCCTGTCATCCCTGGCATACAATAATCTGTTATGATCAGATTTACATCTACATCCTGCATAAATAATTGAATAAAAGATTAATACAAACTTGTAACAAAAAAAAATTAATAGAAACTTATCAAATAAAATTTTTAATCCATAAATATTATGTAAATTTAGTTTGAAAATAAACCTGATGAGTTTTTGAAGTAACATCCTCAGCCAAACCAAGAAATTTCAAAGCCTTAGTGGCAGAATCCACTGCAGTAACTGCAATTTCATTACAATACAACAAAAATAAAAAATCATTATCATGCATAAAATCTTAGTAACCAAAAATTCACATCTTCAACAAAATAATATATTGACTACACTAACATGCTCATATATATTTTCTCTCATTACACAAAAATAAAAATTCATTATCATGCATGCATAAAATTAAATCTTTGTAACCAAAAATACAAACCTTCAACAAAATAATATATTGATCATCCTTATTATATATATGGATCATCCTTTTTTTTTAAATGGCAAAGATATATATATTCTCTCTTTACATAAACAACATAACAATGTAAAAATATAAATCAGAATTAAAAAATAAAAAAAATAAAAAAAAAGAAAATACATGGATAAGAAAATTACCTTGAAAAGAAGAAGTTTTGAGGAGCCTTTCAATCAACATTCTATCAATGATACTATCATCAACAGCCAAAACATGGAATTGATTCTCTTTAGACATACCCATTGCTTGAAAGATTATTTTTCAAGTCAAAGAAATGAGATGTGCTCTATTTATAGAAAAACTTATATCAAATGATGAAGGGACACAACACTATGCCTATAATTCACTCTTGTTCCCAAAAGGTTGCAAAACTAAACTAAAAAAGACTTTGTTACAAACTAACCATTACATCCTTTCAAGTATATTTTGAAAATTTTCCAACACATCACTTACTTTTGAAAAAAAAAATATACGTATAATAAGAGTTCAGTTAACGTTATATCTATACGTGATTTCAGTTCATGTACGTAAAAATTAATTCAATTCATGTATTTTAACAAGTGTCGATGGACGCGAAATTAGTTTTCATTCCCTCATATTAGTTTGTATTGTACGTTTTAAGTAATGAGTTTTCCCTAAAAGAAAAAACAACTGAGATTAAAAGACGATCCACAAGTTTGTCAAAAAAAAAAAAAAAAGACGATGCACAACGAACGTAAAACGTTGCTAAAATGAGTCGTTAATAATCCATCAAAATTGAACGAAATTCTTTCTTAGCTAATTACATAAGGAACTTCTAATGCTTATCCCTTTTGCATGTTCTAGGCACTACCTATGTTTTAAATTTGATTTGAACCCAAATTTAAATGCTAATTAAATTTTGGCCTAGCTAGTTTTATCTAGTGATTGATGAATGAATTTCTTCCATATCCTTCCTTTAGTTGTTAATAGGTTGTTCTTGCTCTTCCTTAACTCTTGATTTCAGCAAATGAGGCTTCAGCTTGTTTACATCTGATTGTTGAACTGGTTTCAGGAAGAATTCTTCAGCTCCCTCTTCCAAACATCTAATACAATTACAAACAAGTAATTAGAACAAGTCAAAATCAAAATATAGTTCATAATATGTGAGACTTCGCACTTTTAAAATAATTAATTTAATGTTAAGTTTTAGTCTTTTTAATGATATCTTCTATTCACAACTATAAAAACAATTTGATATAAAATTAATCGTTCTATGGTATACAATTTCCTCACCTGTTTATTCTAGATGGAACATTCTCCGAGGACATTATCACGACCGGTATGTCTTTAAAAGATTTAGATTCCTGAACATCAAAGAATTATTATTAGTTTTAATATCTAATTAGATAATATACAAATGTATAGATAAAGATGATGCTGTCCATGAACTATTTTATTTTTTGAAAAGGATGAACAATTTGGTTTTACTTTAGTCATATGCAAATATCCCAAATCATAAGTGATATCATAAAAAAAAAAAATATAAGTGATTCTCTTCGTTTTTTTCTTAAAAAATGTCCTGTTTTAAAAAACGAAGAGAATCACTTATCCCAAATCACTTGTATTTAAGAAATAAGATCCTATTTTTCAAATTGTTTCCTAAATAGAAAAGAAAAATAACATCACCAAATATTTTTTATGCATTCAAATTTCAAAAGTGTGCACAAATTTGAGGCAAAATTTAATGATATATAAAATAGACTAATAAAATATAAAAATTGACAAAAAGAAATTTAAAATGTCTTGTAAAATATGCCAAGAACGAACCTTGACTTTTCTGAGCAGATCATAGCCTGTCATCCCTGGCATACAATAATCTGTTATGATCAGATTTACATCTACATCCTGCATAATTAATTGAATCAAAGATTAATACAAACTTGTAAGCAAAAAAAAAAATACAAACTTATCAAATAAAATTTTTAATCCATAAATATTATGTAATTTAGTTTGAAACAAACCTGATGAGTTTCTGAAGCAACATCCTCAACCAAACCAAGAAATTTCAAAGCCTTGGTAGCAGAATCCACTGTCGTAACTACAATTTCATTACAATACAACAAAATAAAAATCATTATCTTGCATATATAAAATTAAATCTTAGAAACCAAAAATTCATACCTTCAACAAAATAATATATTGACTACACTAATATGCTCATATATATTTTCTCTCATTACATAAACAACATTACAATATAAGAAAAATAAAAAATCATTATCATGCATGCATAAAATTAAATCTTAGTAACCAAAAATTCAAACCTTCAACAAAATAATATATTGATCATCCTTATTATCATATATATATTTTCTCTCTTTACATAAACAACATTACAATGTAAAAATATAAATCATAATTAAAAAATATTAAAAATCAAAAAAGAAAAGATATGAACAACAAAATTACCTTGGAAAGAAGAAGTTTTGAGGAGCCTTTCAATCAACATTCTATCAATGATACTATCATCAACAGCCAAAACATGGAATTGATTCTCTTTAGACATACCCATTGCTTGAAAGATTATATTTTTCAAGTCAAAGAAAATGAGATAAAATGGTGAATGAAACAAGAGAATATAAAGTATGAGGAGTATAATTGTAATGAATCAAAATCAAAATGTGACATTTTAAATGAGAGGGTATAATGATAAAAAAGATACATAATCTTGATAGGATATTTGACAGTTTGGAAAGCGGTATCCTACAGATTTCATCCAGAATCTGAAGGATCTTGAAAGTTGATTTTTGAATTGAAGAATAAGCAAAGAAGGTGGTGTTGTTTTACCAAATTTTTAAATTAGACATGCTAATTATTATTATTCTAATATTTTAATATATTTGACACTTTTGATAATAGGTGTGTTATTATTATTTTAATATATTTGACCTTTTTTTATATAGGTTTGGTAATTTTTTTTAATATATTTGACCATTTTTTATATTAGGTGACCTATACATATATATATATATATATAGGATACACACATATGATTCTCTTTTCACCATATTTGTCTTTTCATTATGACTAAAGGGTATTTTTTTTAAGACAAAAAATCTCATTTCCATTCATGCATGTGCATGACTTGCTTAGTGCTTTGTACTTAGCCATACTTGATTTTCTTGTATTTTATTTACACGTTTGACCTTTGACATAAAGACAATTTTGATCAAATCAGATTTTCATTTTTTTTTTATCATTGTTAAGAAATCCTTAATTTGTTGCTTTTGATTTTTTATTATTGTTAAGAAATCTTTAATTTGCGACTGACACGTATTTTGAATTATCTGATTAAGTTCATATATATTTTAACTTTACATTTTACATTTTATTAAAAAAAATGCTGAATTTTATTTGTTAAGATATCTTTTTATTAAAATTAAATAAAACTCACAATTTTGATGAAAATGTTCATCATCTTCATCAATGTTTTCATATTTTCATATTTTTTAAAGGATGAAAGTGTTACAAATAAAAGATAAATGATTGGAATGTTACAAAAAAATAAGATACATAACCAAAATGTTATACAAATGAAAAATAAAAGATCAAAATATTACAAAAAATAAAAATAAAAGACCAAATATATAATTTTACCTTCCTTGATGTTCTGATGTTCCATTCTTTAATTAAATGACCTAAGAGGCATGATTGGGTCAAATTTAGAATTTCACTACGCACCTTCCCACCAAATCAATATTTAAATATTTATTCTTTTTCCTTTTTTTAAATTGTCTTATTTTTAGTGAATATAATTTCTTTCTTTATCTGTTTTATATTTAAATTTCAAGTTTAAAGATGGTAAGCAGTCGGTGTAATGAATGTTTACACGGACATCCAATTAGAAATCACCACTCTTCCATGTCATGTAAGTAGTTTTAAAATAACCATACATAAATGGGATGACGTGGCAAATTGAAAGATTTTCATTGAATGTGTGTGTAAACTTTCATTACACTGACCGTGCATATCCTTTAAATCCTTAAATTTGTATAGTAATATTTTTTTTCCATATATTGTTTTAGCGGTTACTTGGCGCATTTCAAATAATTTGGGGCAGAACTTCAAAAATTATTATTCTTTTAAATTTGAATTATGATTGGTCCCTCCCATTCTTTTTTTAATTTGAATTTGAATTTGAATATCCCTTCCAAGCGTGGCCAAGCAATTATAATTTTTCTTTAAAAGGCCAATATATATTTACATTGATAATAATCATAAGATATTTTTATTAACTCTAGTCTTAATTCATGATTAAATCAATAGTTTTTTTTTACAATATCGATAGTTTAACAACATTCAAAAACGAACATGATAAACGTCTTAATTACCGAAAATCACACGATTACGGTGTTTCAAACACACCACGTGCAAGTCAACTAAATCAAATAAATATTCAATCCATAACAAAGTCGGCTTTGATTATTAAGAGGTCTTGCTTCCTGTAATAAAAAAATGTTTTTTTTCTATAAAAAGATTATTCTCTATTTAAATTGTAAATAAAATAAAAACAAAAAATAATTATAATTGTGAATTCATGTTTCAATTATATTTTTTTTAATAATGGTTTTAATTCTTATGTGAGAATGATACTTCGTGATATCCATGAGATGAGACACCTAAACGGCAAAATAGTACTTGAGTGATATTTGTTTGTCGGTTTTAAATTAATTTGAAATGATTGTAACAAAAGTTATACATGAAAAAAAGGTCAATGTTGAGATTTGAACTTAGAACCTTGCATATACAAACATCATTGGTAGAATGGCAAAGAGTCCGTGTCTTTTATATGAATGGCAATGGAGTCCGTTTGATTGTATGAGAAGATGATAGTGTCATTGGTGTCTGTGGTGGATCGTTTGTTTGGTTGGCCTTGCCGTTGGGGTTTTGCTTGGTTTTTTAGTAGGTTCTTTCCTTTTTTCTGTTTTTGTTTGTGTGCTCTTCTGGTCTGGGGTTTTGTATCCTGTTTGTAACCTGCTGTACTTGCCTCTCTCCTTAATATGCCTTATATTTTGGAGAGTTTGTTAATAAATTTTTTCGCTGCTAAAAAAAAAAAAAAAATCTACAGATGCACATTTGAAAATATTTTTGTGAATGTTGATGATATATAACTACTTCCTCTAGTCATTTTTATAAGAGACGATTATTTTTTAGATCCATTCAATAATTTATGTATTTGGTCAACTGTGAAGAAGATTTTCTTCTTGAACTTGACTTTGTGTTGATGATAACAAAAGCACATAACAAAAGAAGAAAACTTATGGAGTTTCTAGATGAGAAACAAAGATGAAGATAAAGACTTAATCTTATTAGTTAAAATAATTGTGAGTATGGTCCTTATCTATGATTTATCATATTAAATAATTATATAACTTAGAATGCCCAGAAATTGTTTTAAAAATTAATTTTTAAGTTAAATATAAAAGTTCATATGAAGCAAGCTTTTAAAATTATAAAAAACTGATTTTTAAAAATAGCTGTTAGCACCTTTTGAACCTGTTCAACTATTAACCGATTTAAAAATAAATTTTTTGTGTCCTTTTTCTCTTTCCCTTCAGCTCTTTATTTTTCCGTACTTTGTTCATATATTTATCATAACTTTCTGGAAATATAAAAAGAATTCAAACATCTTTAAAATAACCGAAAAAAATCTAAGAATCTAATTCACCCCCTCTTAAGTTGCACTCTAAAAAGTTTGTCTCTTATAAAAAGGACCGGATGAAATATTATTATAGGACTTCAAGATTTAGCACCAAATTTTAGAGGCTCGGTGCCGTCACACATCCAGCACATGCACTGTGGTAGGGCCTGATCCTTAACTTGCTTTTTTTTTTTTGGACACAACTTGCTTTCTATGAGATAGCAAATTAGCAAGCATATAAATTGCATCACGTGACTAAAATTATTTTTTGACAATGCACAACTGTTGTCTAACCAAACTTAGAGATGTCAACTAGACAGAGAATGCTCCTTCATCCCCGCACTATCTTCTAATCGGTTCCCCCACCCATTTCCCTGATCCCCACCACGGGGAGATGTTTTTCTCCATTTTCATCCCCATAAATCCCGCCGATATCTACAAAGATCTATGAACATTGAAAAATAACAATTTTTTATATTTTTTGTTCAAAAACCTAACACTTGGTATTTCAATATTTCTAAGTCTTCTTTTTCTATATAAAAAAAAGGCACATATATTGCACATTTCTTTATTTATTTTTAAAATATCTTGTTTCAATGACAAAATAAATATAAAAAAAACCTTTGGTACAAAAATCTTAACATTAAAAAATCCTAGACAAAAACTCAACATACATTATAGGAAAATTATTCAGATAAAGGCAAGTATAGAATTGAAAATAATAATAATCCAAAATATTGAGGCAATTATCAACAAAAGTAGAAAAATAAGTTTCATGGTCGGTGACGAGAACCCACGGGGTCATCCCCATCTGCCACCCCAAAGTCTCTTAAGAAGAAATTTTTTTTTCATCCCCGTCAGAGTCGGTTTTGATTATTTGGAGGTCCGGTTTAAATATTAAAAATGAACTCTTAATAAAAAATAAAAAAGAATCATTTTCTATTTAAATAATATTTTTTTACTTGATTTGGATGTTTTTTCACCAAACATTTGATATTTTATGAACATTGGTAATATTTAACCATTATTATATAGAACCTCAAAATTAAACTATTGAATAAATCTAATTTTTATAAAAACTAACAATATATAACTATTATTATTTTTTTTGACACAATATATAACTATTATTATAAGACCTCAAAATTTTTAGTTGAAATCTCTAAATTTTGAAAGTTCGATTCCATCATTCACCCTGCACTTCCATAGGGATCGGGCTGGACCCGTCCTCATGGGAGAAAAATGATCAAACTCGAAACCCCAAATATATATGCTCCACAATGAACCCCTTTAACAGATGTGAATTATCATGTCGTGCTATTACGTACATCCCACCATAATTTTACCAGCAACACGACAGTCAAATGTTTTTAGGGGATTAATATTATTATTTTTTTGTTAGGTAGCTTATGGCTAGAATTTCACTTAAAGGCGAATAAGTAGGCTACCAGAGTTCGAACCATGGTTTATACACTTTACGTGCAAATATTCTATCAACTAAGCTAGGCTCACGGGACCAAGAGATCAATATTTTATTCCTACAAATAAATAATGGAAACATGCATGATCAGCATTTTCAATTAAAAAAAAAAAAGCAAATAAATGATCTGCATTACAACATGACTCATATATTAAAGGGTTAATAGGTTTTTATCCCTGCAAAGTAGGCGTGCTTTGCTTTATTCCCTGTAAAAAATTTCTTTAACTTTCCCCCTTACAATTTTTTTTTCTTCTTGGATGTACTTTTTAAATCGGTTGAACAATCGATGATATTCCGTACGTACTGATTTTTCGCTACAAATCATATACATAATATAATGGCAAAAACTCTGCTTTATGAAATGATATTCCATGTCACTGAGTGCGAAAGACAATCAGATGGAAGATAGTTAATATTGAGAAAGAACATTTTCCTATTTTAAAGGATCCATTTTGTTGGAGAGAAGAGAAAATATTTTAAAGTATAGGGTTAATAGGTTTTTACCCTGCAAAGTATACATGTGTTGCTTTACCTCTGTAAAAAATTTCTTTAAGTTTCTCCCTTGCAAAATATTTTTTTTTAGTTTTTCCTTTTAGTTTTTTGATTTAATTTTTAAGAAGCGAGAACACGGAACAGAGACAAAATAGTTTCTAAGAAGACCCCTTTCAATTTTATTTAAACATTCGATACTATTCTTTTTAAAAGGCGATGGCTATGGAAGATAATCTCAATAGTATGAATAATTTTAAAATGGTAAAGTATCAATATTAGATATGCTCATGTTCATCGGAGAGGCTTTGGAAAATTTGTGGTGTATTAAGGCGATATTAAGATGGTTCGAAATGATGTCGGGGTTAAAAGTGAACTTTGCAAAGTAGGTTGTTTGGGATACATGTTGAGAGACCATTTATGACCATGGCAGCGCAATTCTTGAATTGTAAACTAGGGGTCTTGCCATTTATTTATCTTGGGTTGCCGGTAGGAGCGAATCCTATATTAGCAAGAACTTGGAGACGGGTGATTGAAGTGCTACGGAGGAGACTACACTCTTGGCAAAACAAATATGTGAGCTTCGGTAGTAGAGTTATTTTAATCAATTCAGTGCATGCCTCAATTCCTACATACGTACTATATATCATTTTTGAAAATGCCCGTTAAAGTATGGAACAAAATAGTTACGATACAAAGGAACTTTTTGTGGGGAGATTATAGTGGCGATAAAAAGATCCCATGGGTGAGTTGGTCAGATGTGTGTCGTGCAAAAGAGCTTGGTGGTTTAGGAATCAAGAATCTTAGAGTGATGAATATCTCGCTTCTTACAAAATGACGTTGGCGATTGATATCAACTAATGATTTGCTATGGGTAAAGTTAAAGGCTAAGTATGGGGCTGAAATTGTAGCTAATACGGATTTATTGAGTTCGGTGGAGGCCAAATTCTCGTCCGTATGGTGGAAAGACATTTGTCGGCTCGGAATGCTAAATGATGGGGAAGGGGGGATTGGTGTCGTGACATTATGGTAAAGAAATTGGGGAATAGTGTGGCAACAAGATTTTGGTTAGACACTTGGGTGGGTGGAAGACCACTATGCAAAGTCTTCCCAACAAGATTGCACTTGGTTTCTTTGCAACAGGACCAACACATCATTCACATGGATGGTTGGACAAATGAGGTGTGGTGTTGGGATTTCAAGTGGCGACCACAACTCTTAGTTGAACTTCGAGACCAATTGTTGAGGCTAATTAATGGAGTTACTATGACAAAAGTTGCGGACTCGTGGTCGTGCTCTATTGCGGATGATGGTTACTACACGGTCAAAGCGGGCTATAATTTTCCTCCCTCCATCGGGTCTGAATCACTGAATGCACAACAATGTAGCTCGTTCAACATGGTTTGGGATATCTATGCGCCGCTGAAGGTCATCATTTTTAATTGACAGCCTGTAACAACCACAATTTAAATTAGCATCAAGAAGGAATAATGATTGGAAATATTTCTATTAAATGGAAATAAGAAGTTGTGCATTAAGTGGAAAAATGACAAACTAATAATATTTGAGTAAATGATGGCTAATTGAGGACATTAGTACTTCATGAGACCTACATGCCCATTCACAAGTGCATAAAGAAGTAGAAATCAGAATTTTAATCTTCTCTTACCCATCCTATTTCTCTCCCTCACGACTACATATATTCTCCCTCTTCTCTCACCCATTCATTTTTACTTAACACCACAAACAACACATTTTAATATCCTCTCTTCCTTCCCTCACGCGGTAACAACAAGAGCTTAACACAACCACCATTTAATTCCTTCACCCAAAAACCTTGCATGTAGCTCATTTCAATTATCCCATTGATCAAAAGCACAAAATAAACCAATTTCAAATGTAATACTCTTTATCCCTTCTCAGCCAACTGAACCCTAAGCTAAGAGGAACCCAACTCCATTATTCCTCTCTAGGTTTCTTTGCATGCACAAGTGAGGAGGTAAAGTCTCTTAATGTTACATAATCTAATTGGAGATTGATGTTAAAAGGATTTAAAGAATGGGGCTGGAGAAAAGAGTAATTACATGTACCCATATGCTATGGTTGGGAGCTGTTGAGAGCACTTAGAGATTGATACTGAAGTTAGGAGGTGGTGTGAGAACAAGATCGAAAGAAAAACAAGAAGAAATTTGAAGAAGGTTGGTTAAACCCATAATGGGTATAGGGCTTTGAAGATACGGTCAGTGCTCTCTCCTCATAATCTTAAATTCTGAAACTCTTGAAGTTCTAGATAGTTAACGTAATTCCGGTCGTTTCGATACCAGCCGCGTGCATTTCGAGCGAGAAACGAAGTCGGTATGAATTTTAGAAGTTGAACGTTCCATGCAGTAATTCTGCAGAATTTGTTCGGGATCGACCTGTATTAAAATGGTAATTTCTCTCTCCTCGTACCTTCTTTTTGAGTGATTCCTGTTCCATTAGAAAGCTTATGATTTTCTCTTTGTTTCAGTGTCGGACGTCGAGGAATTTGGCAAGGAACGAGGATTGTAGGTTGCTCCGAAGATGGCGCGTTACTGCACAATTGTGCAGAAAATTTTGCTATGGAATTAAAATGAATTCGGCATTCCGGAAAGTTTCAGAGTCTTTATTGTCTCCGTTCGAGCGTCATTTCAAGTGGGTGCCTTAGGTATTAGCTTACCTTTTAGTTCGGCCATTATTAGAATTACTAGTCAATTACAAATTAGAAATTATGATGTGGAGTATTAAGTTCCCTAAACATACTCCTAATGTTCATTAGAATAATGATTTTGATGAACAAAGTGTATCCATGATAAATTCTTAGGTTTCCTCAATTTTATCATGGAGATGTTGTTTCCTATTTCTTGTAAAGTATGTTTAGTGTGAAATATGGTTATTAATTAGCTTTGTTATGAGATATGATTTAGGAAACCATTGGGCTATGTCAAATACTTGCTTTATTTTGAAAATTTCATGAGAAACCTCATTATATGTTGCATGAATTGATTGATGCATTATGTGAATCGATTGGTCCCTTTTCTTCTCACTTCGATCAATCAATTCATGGAATGACGAATCAGTTCGTGAGACCTATTTTGATGAAATTTCACTGTTTTTAAGGTTCTCATGGTTCCTAGTTCATACGCTAATGATTCCTAATTAAAAAACATGATTTCTTGCTATTGTATATTGATGAACAACCCTTAGGATGATGATCACATGATAATATAAGTTTAGGAAATTTCCCGGGTTCGGGATATCGATGGGTAGGATGACAAATAAGAAAAGAACTAAATTAGTTAGTTGCATAATGCAAAATTCTTAGTATAGAGTTTTAGATAACTTAGACAGTTGATCATAATTTTATGTATGGATTTATACCATTCTTATGTATGAATAAAATGTTTATGATAAATAATATGTTAAGTTGTGGTCCTTGAGGCACCGGAAAGACTACCTCAGATAGGAGTTGAAGCTGGATTGGAATTCCACAAGGGAATTCCACACAACGACGAGACGAGCATAGTTACCGCCCTCTAACCCTGATATGATAGAGAATTTAGCCGGATATGGGATACTCTGAAACTGCTCAACTCAGGGTATTCGTAAAATGAACTCAGATAATTGTGTGATACACTTTACTGCTTTTATTCATTATGTATTATTATGAAAACATATTATCAGGATTATGCATTAGGATTAATACAGGAATAGAAACTATTAGTTTCAATTGCCCCGGCGTAGTCACCAGTAGTTGGGTAGTAGGAGCTCGCTGAGGCTTAGTAGTCTCATCCAACTCTATTTAATTTTTTTTTCTTCAGATAGACAGGTTGATATGAGCAAGGGCCAGGTAGGTACTGATGATCGAGGTTGAGCTTGGATTATCGGATGAGAAGATTTTAGTCTTCTTCCTTGTTTGTGTTATCTGTTTTAATTTCATTACTTCCATTCCGCTATCGTGCCATGTAATTCAAGTATTTTATTCTCTAATTATTGTACTCAAATTCAATTACATATATTCCGACTAAATATTCTAGACAATTTAGTTGGGGTGTTATACAGTCGTTGCGCCAAAGACTGCCTACCCGCGCGAACTTGTTGCACAGATGCGTCATTTCTATTGTACAGGGGACGACTTGCTGCTGCTGCTCCTCACATCAGGAAACAAAAATTCATTTGTTTGCGACATGTCGTGTGGCAATGGATGTTTGGGCTGAGATTTACAATTGGATGGGTCTGATTACGATGTTGCCGAGTGATTTGTTTGTTTCCTTTGATACATTTGGATTCCCATTTAATTTAATTGTAAAAAACGTAAGAAGGGGCTGAACATGATATGGAAAACGGTGACTTGGAGGTTATGGATGGCAAGGAATGCGCGTATCATCGACGGAAAAGAAACTCCAGTGTGCGAGATTGTGGAAGGGATAAGTCCCTTCGTGGTGCCCACGGTGCGGTTCGTAGGTTAGTTAAGCAAGGAAATCCTACTGGCGGGCGGTAGCGATTGTACCTTTGACATCCGATCCAACATCACTACATTGGTTTACTGCTAACGAATTTGCTGGTGTGTATGCAATATGAATGGCAAAAGTTCCCCATGGAATGTCTTCTTTAATTAGTGGTGTCGAAATATCCGTATCGTATCCTGTCGCGATGTTCGTGTGCTTCATTAGTACAATATACATAGTAGGTTATGATAGATCAAACTGTGTGCTATAAATAGATGATATACTCAATAATTCAAATGATGCTTTGCCTCTCCGTTTGTCTTTCAAAATTTGTTAGGCTGAAATCAAGCTTGCTATGATATCTGTGATTCCTTTTATATATAATTCTTAGCATATGTTTAGGCATAAACTTAGGCATCTATTTTTGGAATACTTGGTCACTGTATCCGGTCGTATTCTTGTATATATATCGTACAAAGTCTCAATGAAAAACAATGAAGGTTCGTCTTTGTTAAAATAGTTTCTTCCCTTTCTCAATGACTAAAAACAATGAAGGTTCGTCATCAAAAGAAAAGAATCATCTTAAAAAACACACAACAACCAAGGTTTGCATGTTTCTTCATAAGTTACATAGATCCTTTTTTTTTCCTTTGCTTCGAATATATAGACCCTTTTTTTTTTAAGGTTCCGTGCTTTAATCAAAACGCTAGATCATTTTTTAAAGTTTGTGTTTTAATGATTTGTTAACTTTTTTTTGGATTGAATTTGTGTGCAGAATAAGAGTTTATCCTAGAAGCGTGTTGAGTATCTCAAAGTGATTCAAGTATTGTCTCGAAATTTTTTAGTTTTGATGCTAGTTTTTGTTGGCTGTTTGGATTTTTTAATACGTGTTGTTTTATGTTTTGTTCCGCTACACCCAAGAGTCCTACATTACTTGAAAATCAAGATTAAAAGTAGCTTGTATATAACTCTCACACACGTACCGAGGTGCCGAAAAGAACCAATAAAAAACTGTTCTTTTTGACTAGACAAGAACGGTTTATAGGCGTTGCCGAAGATTTTTCATTGGATCTGGTACTTGTTTGGGATTTGAGGCTCATAAATTTCAATTTTAAGTGAGAAAATTTGAATGAACATGGTTGAAATTGTCTGATGCGCTTAACATGCAGCCGTATACATATGATATGACTGAAAATGTTTGTACTTAATCTTTCCTTTATATTAATTTTGTTTTTGCTTTTGAAATTTTTTTATGACTGTATACAGGCTGAACATGATGCGTTAGTGAAAGAGAGAGCAGTTTGTGAAGCCCAATACGAAAAATCGATTGAATCATTAAACAAGAAGGTATACTCCTGATTCTTTTATTGATTATACAGAGAAAATCTCATATCATACATGATGCTTGCTATTTAATGAAATAGACATTACATTTTTGGTTCTGCTGTCGAATTTAATCATGTTTAATTCCAAACTGATATATGAACGATTGCAGCGCTATGAAATTGTGAATGGTGTTGCTGAAGTGGAAGGGGTAACAACTGAAACAACAGCTGAGGCTGAAGGTAGTAACTAACCAGGAACCGCGCCGACACCGTACACTTTTATTGTGTGAGTTCTTTATCTTCAGAAATTTTCTTTTGACTTATGCAGAGAAAGGAGTGCCTTCATTTTGGCTCAATGCTATGAAAAACAATGATTTCTTAGCTAAAGAGGTAATTTGAAAAAAGGGTTCAATATTGTTAACTTCTTACCTTTTAATGCTTGAGTTTTAATTTTTAGCTATAAAATCACTTTTGTAAATTGTAATGATGTTTTCATGATGTTCTCTACAAACCAGATTACGAAGAGGGATGAGCCTGCTCTAAAGTATCTCAAAGATATCAACTGGACCGAGCGCAAAGACAAGGAAGGATTTGTTCTTAAATTCTCTTTCAATTCCAATCCATATTTTTCGAACTCTCACTTGACAAAGACCTTTCGTATGGTTGATGGCAAACCTAAGAAAGCAATGGGGTAAGCTTATTTTTGTTAAGAAATTCCACATCGGTTGTCAGATGACCTGAATGTGTTTATAAAGTAGAGACAATCATCACCTTGTAATGATGAGTTTGGCCCAATACTCAATTCTAAGATGGCATCAGAGTCTACTAACGAGTTTTCGATCAAGCCATCCACCATTTATATCCATGCTCTAAGCCCAATAGCGCTGGACACGAGTGAGTGAATTAAAAAGTCTCACATCGGTTGGGAGATGGCCTGAATATATGTGTTTATAACGTAGAGTCAATCCTCACCTTACAAGCCGATTTTGTAAGGATGAGTTAGATCCAATATCCAATTCTAAGAACTTGATGTTGCTATTGAGCTATATATTAATTTGTTTGGCTTGATCATTATTAAAGTTTACTTGCTGCATTTTTTGGTTTTACAGGGAAGATATTGAATGGTTTCCAGAAAAACGCCTGACACGGACTCGGGGAAAACCCAAGAAAAGCTTCTTCAACTTTTTCAAACTTATTTATCCAAAAATCTTGGAAGACATGAATTATGATTACATTGATCCGGATCTGGTATGACAGGCTATCTATATAAACTCGAGGCTAAATATAAATATGAAATTTTCTACTATTGCTTGAACAATATAATTTATTTTGTAACAGAAAGAGTTAATTCAGGATGAGATAGATCATGTGAAGTCCCGATACGGGACACGATACCGATACGATACCGATACGTAAATTTTTTTAAAATTTCCAATCCGATACTGCCGCGATACGTTATTTAAAAATTAAATTTAAAATTAAATATATAAATACACAATATATAAACATGACTAAAATCAACAATATTAATAATTAAAAGAAGAAAATATCCAATCTTATATCAGAATTTTGGGAAAAGCTCAAATGTTTAACAACCTGTTATATAGTAGGACACCATAGGTTTTCTTTTGAAAAATGAAAAGTAAAAAATTATATTGACAAAGGAAAACCACAAGAAGTGCTAAAGATACAAACAAACATAGGGTATTGAGACGTATCAGACATGTATCGGATATTACTTTTTTATTTAAAAATAATGATTTAACCGATACTTTTCCGATACGAATATCGAGACGTATCGGAAGAGTATCGGATATTATTTATTTTTTTAAAAATAATGATTTAACCGATACTTTACCGATACGAGTATCGAGACGTATCGAAAGAGTATCGGTATCGAATACGTATCGGACACGATACGTCACCATTTTTTGAGTATCGGGACTTCATAATTCATGACTATTACATTGGGTAAGCTTAATTGCATTTTACTTGTTGTCTAAGCTATGTGTCGAACATGTATCTTTAAATGAATTTTGATGCTTTTATAGTAAAACAATAAGAGATAAGATCATCCCCCAAGCTGTGTCATTGTTTACTAATGAGGCTGCTAAGGAAGAGGATTCTTTTGAAGATATTGATTCTAACAATGAAGATGAAGATGAAGAAGAGGTATAATTTCAATTGGTTTAATTTTGTGGTCTAGATGAAATCATATTAGTCATTATAATTTAGGTATTTATTGACTTATTTGGTAAGTTTAAAAAAAAAACCCAACTAATTGTAAATATTAGTTTTTATCTCTAAAGTAGCCATTTTAGCTATATATTTTCACCCTTTTTTTTCCATCACTTTTGTAGGATTTTAGAGGTAAATGGATTTTAGAGGAAATACAACAATATGATCTCTAAGTGACGGGCAGCGAAGTCAAAGAATAAAAAATTCTTATTATGTCAAACTCACTTACCGAATTTTACCAAAACTTTTGATAGACTCAGATTAGCAAATTAATGGACTAGTTTTTGTGAGAAAATTTATGATTTTTTTCGTAATACATGGACATGATTGGATTCTTATTTTATTTTTGGTATTTAATTTTATTTTTTGGTATTGAATTTTATTTTTTGGTCGTCATCTCCTTTCTTAAGAAATTGACATTGCAGGACTGATCTCTTTTTTTAGTGGAAAATTTTTCAATAATCAAATACACCGTTGACTTCTCTCTTCAAGAAGATAAGTTTACTTCATAACCACTTTATGCGACTTTATGAGTTAAATGATGGAGACTTTTCGGTTACTCATAATGTTTTCAAATTGGCCACAAAATTTCCTCTTTGATTAGTATACTAATCTCATTCATCCTCTTCAAAAGAACACTAAAAAGATCATTATAACTAATTAAAAACAGAATATGCAATCGTGTACACACGAAATGAAAAAACTAAACAAAGATACAATGAAAAGAAGAGAAGAGAAGAGAATTAATGAGGTGTGAGAGAAGTCAAGTCAAGAGGTCTATATATAAATCTTTTGTTGGTTCCCTATTAGCCAGCCAATGCCATGTCATAGCCAGACAAGTGGCCATTTATGTTGGATTGATGTACTCATGGCCAAAGCAAAGATGCATAATTAATTTCTTAGTGAACTCTTTTGCTGGGACAATGTTTGTGCTGTCAACGGATGAAAATATTTTTGAATTGCTTGATTCTTTTGTAGAGGAGATTGGAAGAAAGTGAATGGACTTGGTTGATACAAAATTAATTGTTAAGAAACATGGCATCCATGAAAAACTAGAGAGAATAGTAAAAAACTCTTATTGAAGGTGATGAGTGAAAATACAATAATGAGAAAGTTATGTACAAATGAGTAGTGTAAAACTTATTTATAGTCTAACTAACTAGACTAACTAACTAGTCACTAGAGCAACTAACTATATCTCTAATAGCTTCCCGCAAGCTGGAACGTGGTCACAACACTTCCAGCTTGAGATAACTAATACAAAAGTACATCAAAATAAAGGAAAATACAATGTGATTTGCCGGAATACATCGGCTAAAAAGAACAACTTAAAGACCATTAGTCGTGCTTAACCATCATAAGGAAGAGACACAACCCATCAAAGCCAACTAAGGGCAAATGCTTAACCATCAAGTAGAAACCACAACTCAAGGCTAAACTACTCGGAGGAAGCAACAAATCAACGCTTAACCACCAAAGGCAGAAGCAAATCAACTAAGCCAATTAAGGCACAAAGCTTAACCATCAAGAGCATCCAATCACTCAAGATAGAAGCAAAACAATGAATGTCGGAAGGTTTGATGGCTACGAAGTGAAGCAACAATACTCAAGTTGTGCTAAATGTAATTAGCACATCAAAGGACCAACAAATCAACGAGAAAGATCAAGTAGTATGGTTGATGGCTAGAGAGTGAAGCATCAATATCAATATTGTGCTCTAGATGAGATAGCACATCAAAAACCATCTAATCAATCGAGAAAGCAAGCAAATACAATTTGCCCAAGATATAGCATAAATGCAACAAAGCCAATATGGCTAATCAAAGAGTAGACCAAAGAACTCAAACTAGTCTTCAATCTTCACAATAAGAAATAAACTTGTAGCAAGTACTTACTCAAACTGAGGCTCCCAAAACAACAATGCTTAACCATTCATGAGAAGCTTATATGAAGTCTTAACCATCCTGGGCAGAAGCTCATAACAAAGCCAATAAGGCTAACAACTTCAAACCAACAAGAGTCAAAATGATCAAAGTGCAATCTTCATTGTTCTACATGGACAATGGCAAAATCTGAAGGTAGTAAACCAGATCCACATAAAGGGAAATTCATGTGCCAAATCTGAAGCTTCCAAAAAACACCAGTTATCCAAAGCTAAAACACCAAAAAAACAACACCATGGCAGCTGGTACTCAAACAGTCCATGAACGAAGAAATAAAACTTGAAATCCATGAAAGAAGAAAGCAATGACCAAATAAAGATGTCTTCAAAGAGGACTAACTCCAACACCTCAAATTTTAATTGTGAATTTCCAACACCAAATACTAGCAAATTTCCAAGAGAATGAATTCATTTTCAACACTCCATACAACTATAAGAATGTGAATCTTTTCTTCAAAGGGGACCAAACAAGCATCACAACAAATTCCATACATCATAGAATTTCATATCTCAAGAAATCTTTGATCAAATATAACTCTTCTACCTTGCTCTAACACTACCAAAGAAGCTTCGCAAAGTACACCAGGGATCAAATACCATTGAGCAGCCACTGAAATTGATAATCATCTTGTAACATCTACAAAAGCTGATATGGTACTTTATCCAAATAGAACTACTTCATTCATTTCCAACCCAAAACTTCAATTGTGAAGCTAGTAACAAAGGAGCATAGCATATAACTCAAATATGTCTTCAAAATTTGTTCTCAATGATAAGCTACTACTAACAGAGAACCAACATCCAATACCAAGTTAAGTAACAATGAAACTTAACTCCAAAATCAAGACAATGATATACACAAGGAAATGGCTAAAAAAAAAAAGACCTTAACAACTTCCAACACATTTCAGACTGATAGCAACAAGATTCCAGTAACACTAACTATATCTCAAACTTCATATCTATATCTCATAGATGAACCGATTCGCCGAGTAAAAAAAAATTCAACATCATAGATACACTTCAAGAACCTCGAGAAATTGCAAGTAATGACAGAAATGACTTACAATTCACAAATGGAGACCAACGATTCAGTAGACATTAAGGCAAGAAACAAGAACCTCATAGAAATTAGAAGCCAAAGTGATGATGACTTGTAGCAATAATGAAAGCCGATGAAAACTTGGATTCGGCAAGCAGTTTCTTCAATGGAGACAGCACCAACACTACTCGCAAATGAATCCAAAACTCAAGAATTATCTAATCGGATCCACCGCAAGATCGGAATCAACAGCAATCTCACGAATCAATCAAACACCAATCGTCGATGCCATCCAACATAAGTCAGGACCTAGAGCAAAATTCAGATCGAGTTGCAATTGTGAGGTCAGCACATCTGTGAATTTGAGAACAAGATTGGATAGAATCACGAACAAAATCAAAATTGGAACCCTAGAAATTGGGGGAAAATGGCGCAAACAAAATTTGTGATAAAGAAGAATCATAAAACAGAATTGAATCTAATCATGAATATCGAACATGAATCACAATCGCAAGAAAGGAAAAAAGAAGGGAAGAAATTTTCTCAGGAAAGTGGATCAGAGAAAAGGAATATACGAGAGAAAGGTAAGAAACGAAAGATAAACTGAGAAAGGAGGAACAATGAGAAAATAGAAAATGCAGCGGAAAATACTTTCAAAGTGGATATCATATTTGCTCTGATACCATGTTAAGAAACATGGCATCCATGAAAAACTAGAGAGAATAGTAAAAAACTCTTATTGAAGGTGATGAGTGAAAATACAATAATGAGAAAGTTATGTACAAATGAGTAGTGTAAAACTTATTTATAGTCTAACTAACTAGACTAACTAACTAGTCACTAGAGCAACTAACTATATCTCTAATATTAATAAAGGTGTTTGGTGATAAATTATTGGATTTGTTGTGTATTTAATTTTTCTTGACTTATGAGGTGATGAATTTATAGCTTTGATGATGAAGATGGTGATGAATTTCTGAATTTGATATAAAAATTAACAATTTTCAACAAAATTTAACAAAAATAACTTATTTGGTAGATATAGAAGTATTTTTTTTTTTTGACGGAAGTAGATATAGAAGTATTGTTACATGACAAAAATGAAATAATAAATAACTGTGGCCGTATAAAATTAAAATAAAACCAATAAATAAGTTAGAGGATAAAAAACTAATTTAGCCTCTATATCCTCTTCCTAAGAGTAATGAACCTTGTTGTAAGAATACTCAATTTTTATTTTTCCTTTATTACAAGTTGGTCGGTTATATTGTTGCAAGTCGAGTAAGAACTTCATTCCATAAAAATTCTTTATTCAATTAATAAAAACGAGTAATAATAACATTACATCTACCTTGAGTTGAAGCTCAATACATGATTCTTGCTTATAGCCACTTATTTAAGACAACAAATTCACCATAAAAACAAGATGAGCACTTCGGTACACATTTTATTTGGACATGTATGGATATATTGTTGAGGTGTACAATTTAATAGGTCTACAAATAATATTTAATATAGAAAAATCATTAAGCATTATTTGTGAACCAATCATAATTGTTTACATCAACAAGTATACCGATTAGAATGCATACCGAAGAATTCACCTAAAAACAATCACTCACTATTATGAACATGCTTTTTATTTTTAAATGACAAACCTGATCCACTTAACTTATCCTCAATAATTTTGGACAGTTTTTCTACCATGGAAGGAGAAAGATAATTAATCCAATCGCCTATTTCCGCCTTTCGAAAGAAGTATTTTTTCTCAATCTTCGATCCCCATACTCCGGATTTATTCACCTCCAATTCTTTCATCTTTTTAAAGTGACATAAATTTATAATATTTTCAATCACGCCATTAATTTCCTCTTCTCGGGTGAAAGGGCGACACAAAAACTCCGCAATTTTTTTAACATGAAAATCCGCATCTTCTTTAAGATCTTCATATTTCAAGAATAAAATTTTGTCGGGTCTAGCTATGCTTTCCTTCCAATAGCTCAACATATGGTCCCAAAATGGACCAACATGACATATCCCCTTACAATAACTTTCAAAACCATCCTCTATAGTTAATGGAGGTAAAGAAAGACTTAAAGCAATGTTGTTCGTGAAATTCCAATATGACACATAAGTGTCAAATGGGTTCCTACATATGTAAATTATCCTACAATTGGACTCTTTAATTGACTTAGCCAAAGAAGGGAAAGGAATGTGAGTTCCAAAAATCCTTGGTTCAGACATTTTCAATAGGTCAAATTTAGGAAGCGGGTAAAAGGTACCAATATAATAAACATTTAATTCAAAGAAAGGCACTAGTTCATGAGGATTAGATGTAAGTAATGGATGATTAATTTCTAAAGAAGAAAATCTATGGCGATTAACAATGGCAAAAGTAAGAGCTTTCAACCATGTTGTTCCTGATTTTGGCATAGATGCAATAACAACATCACTATGCTTAGCTTGAAAATTATTTTGAAAAGAGATTATAGATTGGATTTGTGATGGTAAACACCAAAAGTTTTGAAAAAAGAAAAATTGGTTGGAAAACCTGCTTTCTCTAGGAAGTGAGAAGATTTTCTCCTTGAGTTTAATGTCTTTTTCACCAATTGATTCTAATTGCATGTATGTGAATTTTGTGAGATCTGTTGATGCCATTGAAGGGAATCAACAATGCTTGGTTGCTACTAAAGTATTAGCATATCAATGTTATTTATAGGGATTAGTGTAGGTACTATAAAAGTAGACCAGCTAGTGGTTACAAAGTTTTATAGGTATGCACTTTTAAAATAGGACTTTTTTAATTTTAATAATAAGATAACTAAAAGTTTATTTAAGCCTAAAATTATATATTTTGATGATAATAATCGTAAAAGAAGAAGTAACATTTACTTTTAAACTAGGGGTGTAATTGGATCGGTTTGGATCGATTTTTGATAAATCTAAAGTCTGAATCAATGTGTATTCAATTGGTTCGGTTTGGATCAGTTTGTCCTGTTTTTAAAAAATGAAACTGAACCAAATGATTTGGTTTTGTTCGGATACTTTGATCGGTTTTGAAATGATTTTTCTTTGCAATATTTTTTCTGCTATTATTTTTTTCTATTATTATTTTTTCGACCATACGTAATCAAATATCATCATACACAATAAAAAAGGAATCGTAGTTCATAACAATAACATCATATTGAAACTCATAAAGTTTTCAAACAGAGTACAAAATACAATCAAAAAACTTAATTCAAACTCATAAAATTTTCAAAAACTTATATTCACATAGTTGAAAAGATCAAAACTTAAATTTACAAAAACTTAAATTCACATAGTTATAAGCTTAAATTTAGGACATGTCAGATCAAGAAATCTACATAAACAAGCAAAAACTGTGTTCTCTTTTTAAAAATTTAAAAACTCAATATTTGTTGTTCACACTGTGTTTATATAACAATTACTTGAAAACCCAAAATCAAAACTAAATCAGGGCATGTTTGGTTGCTATTTTAATCAACCGTGTTCTCTTTTTTAATCAAACATGTTTTGAAAATCTAAAATCAAAACTAAATCAAAAACATGTTTGTTTGTTCACACTGTGTTTTTGGTTGCTGCGTGTTTTTGAATTAAGAATCCTAACAAATATTAAGGTTGTGTCAGTTTAATGTTGACATGAGTTATCATATATGGGCTAAAATTGATTATATTATAGGTATTGGTTTGGTTCGGTTCAATCCAATAGATCTGAAAACGAAACCGAAAACCGAACCAAACCGCATCGGTTTTCAATTGGTTCGGTTTTTATCCGAACCAAAAAAGTTAGTTTTTTTTTTCCGATTTAGATTGAATTGAATTATCAGTTCAATTAAATTTTTCTGATCCGCTTACACCCCTACTTTGAACCACTACCATTTATTTTGATTTTGTGGTTCCGTTGGGATAAGAATTTTAATTTATGTTTGGTTATTTGGCTCTTAGAAAATTTTTTTTCCTACCCCAACAATCTTTTTAATACCCCAACATTTGAAATTGAAATGACTAAAATGCCCTCATATATAAATTAAAAGAGTGAAAAATTTATCACTTTTACCATTTGCAAACAAAGTGTACCGAGAGAGCAGAGAAAGTGAGTTTACCGGCACACTTGTGTAAAAGTATACCGGTATGTAAACTTGCATACCGGTACAGTTGGTTTGAGTGTACCGGTATGTATATTCATACCGGTACACTTTTGTGCGACTGTACCGGTATGCATATTCATACCGGTACACTTTTGTGCAACTGTACCGGTATGCATATTCATACCGGTACACTTTTGTGCAACTGTACCGGTATGCATATTCATACCGGTACACTTTCAATGACTGTACCGGTATGTATGTTCATACCGGTCCAGTTGAAGATTTATTTTTTTTTTTCTAAAAATTAATTTTTTTTTTCAGTGGTGCGCACCAGAGGACGAGACGGTAGAATTCGACGTATGGGAGGGACTAGTCGTGGCGATCATCGTGAGCGCCAGGCAGAGGATCAGCCTGTGCCGGAGCAGCCTGCGGCTGTGGGCTGGCCTGGAGGTCCCATTGATACCAGACTTCTGACACGATACGAGCAGCATGTATCTCGTCATGTATGGTTTGATCAGGTAACTAATTGTTTATTTTGTTATTATTTGTTAAGTTATATTGATGAAGTTATATCAACAGTAGTGTTAAAATATTATTGATAATGTTTTTTTTTTAAATATATGCAGGATCGTCCACTTTTGAGGATAGCATCTTTAGGAGCAAAGTTAGCTAGTTGGGTTTCTGATCAACGTCCACCAGTTATTAAAAATTGGTTGGAATTGTCTGGATTGAGCTGGCTTGAGCATACGAGTTTGACAAAGGTTGATCCAAACCTTTTAGCAGCATTTATTGAGAGGTGGCATCCGGAGACATCGTCATTTCACATGCCATTTGGTGAAATGACGATTACACTCGACGATGTGTCATGTCTGTTGCATCTGCCTGTTAGGGGTAATTTTTACACTCCGATATCAGTTAGCATGGAAGAAGCTGCATCACTTGCAGCAGAGTTGTTGGGGGTCAGTATTGAGAGCGCATTGGTAGAAACTTCAGAGCAGAGGGGTGGATATTTTTCTCAGCAGTGGCTATATGAGTGTTATAAGAATAATTGCCAACACGGGAGATTTGTTTTTGCTGGTAGGGCGTGGATGCTGTTGTTGGTTGGATGTACTATTTTCACGGATAAAAGCTACACGCGCGTGGACGCAAAATGGCTGCCTATGTTTAGAGATTTATCTGCATGCCATACATATTCTTGGGCCAGTGCTGCGTTAGTTTGTTTATATGATAACTTGAATGATGCCTCCATGTTCTCCACAAAGGCTTTTGCAGGGTACGCGACACTTCTACAGGTAACATTTCTTTTTCGGTACTGTAGATGTTATTTAATTTTGGACATTTTTGTATGCATATTGCATGTTTAGAATGTAATTTAGTATGCGATTTTTTTTTTAGTATTTAATATTTTTTTTCGTTGCATAGACATATTTTTTATTTTTGTTGTAACAGTGTTGGATTCACGAGTATTTCCCTGGCCTTGGTCGGCGGGGGGATGCGGATTCCGGGTTTTCTTGTAATGCACCCGGTTTCCCTCGAGCTATGCGATGGAGATATAAGCAGGGGAAACTGAAGGTTCATGAGTATCGACCGATCATGGATGCACTGACCCCGTCTGATGTGATTTGGCGTCCGTTTGAAGATCACAGGGGTATTAGACCTTATGACCCGATTTGTATGTATAGTGGTTATCTGCGTGGTTGTGCGGTAGTTCCTCATTTGCCTGAGAGGTGTGTTAGGCAGTATGGATTCTTACAGTATATACCACCACCACCACCTTCAGCTCCTGCCACTGCTGTCATTGATAGCGATTGGATCGGTTATAATATTTCTGTTGATCAGATCCTTCAGGCGACACGTGCAGCGACATATCCTGCTGAGGCTACAGATGATTATCTGCCGTGGTACTATACGGTGTCACATCCTATATTATGTCGCCCTGTTGATGGACCACATGGAGTACAGCCAGTTCCCCAGTATGTGCCAGTACAGCAGCCAGCACAGCAAGATGATCCGATACCAGAGGATGCACCACGAGGCGAGCATTATTGGAGACATGAAGCTGCTACCGCGCTTGAGAGATATATCACTAAGATTGACGCTCAGAGAGAGGATGACGCCTTTTATGATCTTTTTATGGCATTGGATATTTGCCAAGGTGTAGAGGTTGATCCTGATCATTATGTGCCTTGATGCATTTGCTTCTGTACTTTTTTTTTTTAGCATTATTGGATATTTGCTTGTGATCTTATCTATGTACTTTTGTGAAATTTTTGTTACAGTTATTTCTTGCACTTGTTTATTTACGTAAATTATTTTCATGTCCTAAAATAATCACACGATTCAAACCAAAAAAGCAAATAACCACATTACGCTATGTGTAATAATCTTTAATATAAGTTTACTAAAACGATTGATGATGTGTATATAAATGATGTCATCTATCATAAAATTAAACAACTAAAAGTATCAAATTTAGATTCAAAATTAAACAACTACGATTCGAAATCAAACATCCACAACATCACGAGGATGATTAACCGGAGGATTTAAAAGTTGCCAAAATTGTAGTCGTCCAGTTAATCTTTTGATCCAAGATTCTGCCTCAGGTGAACAATATTTTTTCCAATCAGGGTTCACATCGGGCAACGGAAATCCGGGATTCATATTTACCTATAAGAAAAACAAAATAAGTTCAGGTTCGTAGAAAATAAAAACATAATAATTATTTTGAAAATTGATATGTTTAAGTTTAAATTCATATTTACCTGAACCCAATGATTTCCATCGACATAACCGATACAGAAAAACCTTGCTGAAGGGGAATATGATCTCATCATAGGAAAGAAAGTCGTGCTAGGTTTACCCAAAGTGACCAAAATGACATTATACCTATTTGCAACCAAGTAACCCATGGCAGGTATGGTGAACCATCTATCTTTTGACTGAGCGCCTAATCCTGATATCTGCAACGATTCTTTCACGAGTTGTATACGTTCGCCGAATAACTTTTCGTACAAACTGATATTACTTTTCAATTCATTGTCTAACTCTCGACGGACCATGGGCCAACCATCCTCTGTGTAACCAAGTAAAGATGCAATAGCTCTAAAACCACAATTTCCATCTGCAATGACTTCAATAATGTGAGCAACATGTGGATGTATATGCTTTGGAAATTGTGACAAATACTTTTGAAATATTTTTTTTTTAGATGTCTGAGATAGTTGCTTCTGAGATGACTGAGATAGTTGCTTCTGAGATGACTGAGGTGGTTGCTTCTGAGATGGTTGCTTCTGAGATGATTGAGATGGTTGCTTCTGAGATGACTGAGATAGTTGCTTCTGAGATGACTGAGGTGGTTGCTTCTGAGATGGTTGCTTCTGAGATGATTGAGATGGTTGCTTCTGAGATGACTGAGATAGTTGCTTCTGAGATGATTGAGATGGTTGCTTCTGAGATGACTGTGATGGTTGTATACACAACCTCTTCGATGCACCTTGTGATTCACGCTCTTCTCTTTCAACATGCTCAAAGAATGACGGATCACGATACACATCATAACCCACCGGTGCTTTGCCTTTATCTTTGTTCTTCACTCCACCTCTAGTTTTAATTTTTTCAGGCGGTGGAATCAAGGAACTTGTATTTGGATAAGCAAGTTCAAACATTTTACTATTTAACGCTCTTTTACCAACAGTATCAAGTGATCGAAATCGACTCCATATTGCATCTATTGCACGACTCATGTCTAACTCATATATATCATCTGTGTCATCCTCTAATGGTTCCTCCATAGTTAATTTCTTCCAATGACCATGAACTGCCTCTAATGGTATCGATTCAGCGCTCTTTATATACCCACCCAATTCACATGCACAAGGCAACTGACATGTTGACCTAAGTATACAACCACAAATGTCCTTGTCGGTTCCAACAATGCCAACTCTCTGAAACTCCTCAGAAATTAGATTCATAGCGGCTCTTGACACAAAGCTTCTTAAATTCTTAAAAAACGGACTGCTATGTAGAGGCTCCGTATAATAAAAACTTTTTTGAAATGATGCCTTCACTTTGCCAACTTGAAGAATTATATTGTCATTCATGGATGTCAAACACTTGAATAAGTCACCTTTGCTATTTCCCAACATCTGCTTCAATTTCCAATGCGATGACTCGACTCTAAATATTAAATTCCACACAAAAGTCAATTAAATGAAGAAAAAAAATAGAAAAAAAATTCAATTTTGAAATTGACATAATCATACCTATTAGTTGTTGTGTTTCCTAAATGCATCACTTTATTAGTCCATGCTGCAACAAATTTTTCCTTGTGAGGGGTCAACCAGGTCTTACTAACATAGTCAAAAAACGTACTTGAGTTAACACATGCTTGCTCAAGCGCATTCAACTGTTGATGATACTCCGCCTCATTTGTACTACGTACAACATTTTGCCATAAATTTTTCACCAACTCTCGCATATCCTTAATTACATGTACGCCGCATCTTCCAGTCACATTTTTGTTTATGTGCCACGTACAAAGCAAATTTACAGTACGTGGAAATACAATTTCAATTGCTTTCATCAAAGCAAGCTCCCTATCGGTCAAAATTACTTGAGGAACATTATTTTGCTTAATAAACAACTGTTTTAACTTCTCTAATGCCCAACAATAATTGTCCGTCTTCTCAGCTTCCAAGTAAGCAAATCCAACATTGAATGTCAATTTGGTTGAAGTTATACCAATAATTTCAAGCAATGGTTGTCTGTATTTATTTGTTTTGTATGTGCAATCCATTTCCAAAACAATTGGAAACAAATTTAACAACTTGATTGAATCTGGATGTGCCCAAAAAATATCACTCAAAATATCAGACCCATCATCTTTTCTTCTATTCCACGTGACATATTTTTTATCATCTAAACATTGCAGCACGTGTTGCATCTCTGATATAGAACCTCTTTCTTGTTTTTGCAGCATGTGTCTTTTTCGATATATTTGGTTGGCATCAACAAGAGAATCTGGATTAATTCTTTTTAAGTCTAAAACGATGTTCCTTGGTGCTACATTACACTTTGACAGATCTTCAACACGTTTATTTTCTTCCACGGTTAAACGCGCCTTACGAGGATGACCTGCATATTTTTTTATTTATTTTTGAATTGCAAAGATAAATATAATATATTATGAAAAAAAATAACATTACAAATAAGAGAAACAAGGATGACCTGCATATTGATCAGGTAGTCCGTGATTGTGAACTCCACATTTAACCTGAACTTTCCATCCCGAACCATCTGTTGAAGGTGTGGCTCTAACTTTGAATGGACAATTACATTTTTTTGTTGCTGTTGACGTAGAACTTTTCGAAGAGTCATATTTTCCACCTCTATCACAGCCCAAAATTAATTTGTCATTTCTTCCTCTTATTCCATTCTTTGTATCTGATCTAGTAATTATTATACTCACTTTATTGTCAATTCCAACATCTTGTGCCCATGTTATAACATCATCTCGTGTATTAAATTTTTCGTTGGTCGTAAAAAAAGCTGTGGTATCTACTGATATTTGATCTGCATCGCCAGTTTGAGCCATATCTGTTGTACAAAAAAAAAATAATAAAGTTTTAAAAAAAGTGAATAACAATAAAGTTTTAAAATTTTTAAAAAAAAAAAAAACCTGTACCGGTACACTTTTCCAAAGTGTACCGGTACAGTTTTCGAACAACATACCGGTACAGTTTTAAAAGTGTACCGGTATGTTCTTCTAACTTAACTACACCGGTGCTCTTTTTAAAGTGTACCGGTGTGTTCTGGAAAATTTAAAATACCGGTATACTTTTAAAAAGAGTACCGGTGGATTATGGAAATTGAGAATACCGGTATACTTTTAAAAAGTGTACCGGTGTCGCTTTAACTCTGAAAAATACCAAAAAAAATAAAATTTTAAAAATAGTAAAATAACAATATTATATAAATAGTAACATAAGGGTAAAATAGGAATATTTAAAAATTTGTAGGGGTACAGAAAAGATTGTTGGGGTAGGAAAAAAAAATTTCTGGCTCTTAATATGTTGTTTAAGTCTCATAAATAGTTTCAAAATAAAATATTATATACAACTATAAAATTGTCATATCCTATTCCTTAATATTTTAACTCACACCCCCTGCCAAATAAATTTAACTTCGCATCCAAATATCCTTCTTATTCAGTTACATAACATGGGCACTTAGTTTTTAGCGAAAAAAAGGTGGACACTACTTCGTTAACTTCATTATTATTAGGGAATAGGATTTTCTGTAGCTATTGTGTCTTGTTGTAATTGATATGATATGAGTTATTCAGTCTAAAATTGATGGCTGAGGTTGTTTTAATTATTAAAAGGTTTTCAGGACAGTTAGATCTTAAGTGTATGACTGAGGTTTAATATTGTGTGAAACCGTGTAATATCATACAATAGGGAATCTCTTATTCATAGTGTCTATGTTTTTATTATTGGATATTTACATTATTAATAGGTAATTACTATATTCGTCCATAAATATAAGACTTCTTTGTGAAAATCACGAAGAGTTAAAAAATTGATTTTGAAATAAATTTGTTGACAAATGATATTGTTTACAATTTTATCTTTTAAGAGAGAGAGAGAGAGAGAGAGAGAATGAGCTAATATATTCTTTAAGGTGTTTATGACATATTCTAGAAAAAGATGCACCATAGTTTTTTTTATACTATAAAGATGCACCACAGTAATTAGTACTAGTGTATTGGTAAAAAAAAAATGATTAATGTTTTTAGAAATTTGAAAGGGGTATTATAAAAGAGATAAAGAAAATTTGCAAGAGAGACTTATTTAGGGATACAAGTAATAAGATTTAGTAAAAAAAAAAAAAAACTAATAAGTTTTAGTCAAGCTCCTTTGATGGGTTCTGTTGTAGGCCGTGCATCTTTGAGAGTCTATTCATATTTTACGAATGGCATTGCATTAAGGGTGGTGTGCACCCATTGTAGTTTGTTTGTTTTCCTTAAGGAGGCGTTACATCGAGGACGGTTCTCCCGTTGTGCTGTAAAATTTTGAAACTTCATCTTTTAATGGTGATATTTGTGTCCTCGTGTTTGGAGCACCGTTTGACGGTTGTGACTTGTAGAGTGATTCCTACATGTGTTTCTATAATTGTAGAAATGTATGGCAATAGTTAAATATTTTTGTTTCCTTTTACCTTTGTGGCTTTGGGGAGCTTAAGTTATTTGAGCGGTTTTCAAGCTTTACGGCCTTTGACATTGGTGGAAGTTGTTTCTTTGAAATGTTTATGTACAACTTCTTCCCCTCCCCGTGTATGGGCTCATAGCGAGATATCTATTTTACCTAGGGCGGTAGACTGTTGCCCCCCAAGCCTTTGGTAAAAATGATTTCTTTGCCGTTGAAGGGTTTTCTTTGTTTGGGCGATGCCACCCCTCCCCCCCAACCCCAATATAATTTATATATTAAAAAAATTTATGGCCCCCTAAATTATATTTTCTGGTTCTGCCGCTGTTAATATACTGCCATGAACTAGAAATTAGGTGACTTCTTTGTTATCGAGCTTTTGTTTTAAAAACAAAATATACATTCTTAATTTATTTCAGGCTTAAATATATTTTTGGTCCCTACAATTATGTTTTGTTTTGGAAAGAGCCCTTGTAAAAAAATAATTTGATTTTAGTCTCTGCAATATCTCAAAACTTTTAAAATAGCCCTTGCAGGGACTAAAATCATTTTTTTTTTTACGGGGCCTCTTTTCAAAACAGACATAATTGCAGGGACCAAAAACATATTAAAAAAATAGTTACATCAGCTCTAAATCCTACTCAGTGTCTGCCACGTCATAATCCAAGTGACATAAATTTGTCACGTCAGCTCTAAATCATACTTAGTGTCTGTCACGTCATAATCCAAGTGACATGTCATCAAGAAATCTAGGTCAGGGGCTATTTTAAAAGTTTTGAGATATTGCAGGGATTAAAATTAAAATTATTTTTTTACATGGACTCTTTTCAAAATAAGACATAATTACAGGGACCAAAAACATATTTAAGTCTTTATTTCACTAAGTGTATGAGTTAATTCTGCTTGGTATATTTATCATCGAGATGAACTTGTTGTACTTGTGCAACTTTAAATTCTTCGCTTCTTCACAAAAAAAAAAAAAAAAATTTGTGTTAACCCTCTAATCTTAGGGGAAGGGCCTCGGTAATCCAAAGTTCGGACGCGCGGTAAGATACATATTTTTTTATTTTTGGTCAAGGGTAAGTTACATATTTTATTTTTTAATGAAAGTAAATTATTATTTAATAATATTTCATACTCTCTCCGTCCCAAAATAAATGACATATTTGACCAAATTCACGTTTGTCAATGCACAAATTTAATTATTAATATATTTAATTATCTAATGTTAAAAATTATAAAAATTATATATTTTAAAAATACTTGTCGAGACAAATCAAACAAAATCTCATATACTCATATTTACATATGTACATATTAGTATAATTAAAATATAGTCAAAGCAGAATATATAACAAATACATAATATTAAAATTAGATCATTTATTTTGAGACGGAGATAGTACATGCCGTGCCAAATAAGTTAAACTTAATATCCAAATTTCCTTCCTTATTCAGTTACATAACCTGGGTACGTTGTTTCTATAAAAAAAACGTGGGCACATTTTTATTGTTGAAAGTTTGATATCCGGCTTAAGGATCGACTAATTCAAGGGGATCAATCTCATTGACCACTTGCGAGGGTCTTGTTTAAAGTCTTTTTTTTTACTTTTTATGTACTAATCGACCAAAAATGACATTAAAGAGAATCAAATATAAAACTTTGAGAGGAGCAAACTCCAAAAACTCAAACAACACCACTCAATGAACCAACCCAAGTGGGTTATCCTGGGCGCATTAATTTCATCTATCATTAATTTTTTTGGTGGGCCATTTTATTGGTGGGCAATTTTCCATCATTATTATGTCTTTAGCAACATATATTTATATTTTGGCTTAAATACACTTTTGATTCTCCTATTTATAAATTTTTGAAGTTTTAATCCCCTATTTTCAAAATCAATTTTTTAGTCGCCTATTATAAAAGTCAATGAAATTTTTTGGTCCCCCATTAATGATGTGTCACTTCTTATTCATGATATGGCACCGACTTGGCATTAGTAATTTGGTAATAAAATTAAAACTGGATTTTGTGGTCATTCTCAATTTTTTTCCTATTCCAGATCTTGATTTTTTTTATTTGGATTTTTCATTTTTTAGATCTGAATTTTTTAAGATCTGGGTGATTCAATAAAGCCGTGCAGCTCGCTGTTCACTTACCAAACACCTTGCTAAATTTCTTTCTTCTTGTTGTTGGTAAAGTTGTTGTTACAGACTTACGGTAGTTAGCAATAATGATTCTCATGAGATTTTGATTTTAGTGGAGGTTTCATCCATGGTGAGTATTGACATGATGACGAAGAATTAATGAATAATGATGATGATGGTGATGAAGGAGCATGTTTGAGTTTGAAAAGTGTTGATTTTTTTTAACTGAAGTTTGAAGATGGTTGATGATGATGGTGCAATGTTGTTGTGTTGACGATGATGGAGAAAAAAATTTAATTAATTTTTAAATAAAATAAATAATATAATTAATTAGAATAATAATGACATGGAAATTATTTTTTCTAAATTATTAATGCTAAGTCGGTGCCATGTCATGAATGAGAGTGACACATCATTAAAATTGATGGGGGACCAAAAAATTTCATTGACTTTCATAATAGGGAGACCAAAAAGTTGATTTTGGAAATAGGTGGACTAAAAATGCAAAAAATTGTAAATAGGAGGATCAAAAATGCATTTAAGCTTTATATTTTTTAATATAGCTAATAAAGTTTTTAATCAAAATGCGTAAAAAAAAAAAATTAGTCAAAAGAGTTTCATAAGTGTAGCTCAAACGAATTAGAAAATAAATTCATCAACATTATAGGGAATAATCTATAAAAAAAAAAAAGTTACAGGTGGTCAAATAAAATTCGTCTACTTTATTGGGAGTAAAAACTTATTTACCCTAATTAAATAATAAGTTATTTTTATTTTAAAAATAAAGCTTAAATGCAGTTTTGTTTTGTCAGATAGCCTAGTGGTTAGAATTTCACCAATTAAAGGTGAATAAGTGGGCATACCAGGATGACTTAAATGCAGTTTTATTCCTCCTATTTTGAATGAATAGGAGAGAGTACATGCCGTGCCAAATAAGTTAAACTTAATATCCAAATTTTCTTCCTTATTCAGTTACATAACTTGGGTACGTCGTTTCTATAAAAAAAAACATGGGCACATTTTTGTTGTTGAAAGTTTGATATCCGACTTAAGAATCAACTAATTCAAGGGGACCAATCTCACTGACCACTTGCGAGGGTCTTGTTTAAAGTCTTTTTTTTTTTTTTTTACTTTTTATGTACTAATTCACCAAAAATGACATCAGCGAGAATCATATATAAAACTTTGAGAAGAGCAAACTCAAAAAACTCAAACAACACCACTCACTAAACCAACCCAAGTGAGTTATCCTGGGTAGGCACGGATCTATAGCAAAGAAATTAGGGTCACTTACCCCCACTCATTTCTTATATTTTGGTGTATATTGTTAATCATTTTCACTATTGCCTCCACATGGATGAGTGTACTGCCCCCACTATATACAAATGCAAAGCTTGAAACAAGTATTTTTCATTATTTTTTTTGTTCATAATCAGTGGCGGAGCCAGAAATAATATTAAGTCTGGGTACAATTTTAACTGCAAATATACATATATTTATTGGTATAAAGTTTTTGGATTGGGGTTCGTCCATATCCAACCGTTTTTAACAAATAATATATATATTATATATATACTAAAATAATAATAAAAGTAATTAGTTTTAAGGATTTAATCTAAATATTTGAGATTAACACAAAAGCAAGCAAACATATTTTTTTTGGTATTTTGGGTTATATTTAAGCATGAGGTAAAAAATTAAAATCAAAGAAAAACAATAATAATACATGTTTTTACTATTTTTACCATATATAAAAAGGAAACAAAGTTGATATTTTTAGTATTTTTGATAAAGAAAACAGAAATATATTTTTAATAATGTATATAAACAAATAAAAGAAAATGAAGGGAAAAAAAAAACAAAAGGGAGAACGTGGAAGTTAAACCTAGGACCTCTATATGCTCAACCAAAAACCAAACCACTAGACCAATGCACATTCAACTAATATTAAACAGCTTAAATAATATATATTAAAACACATTTTGTGTCACTGTTCATCATCTTCAACCTCTCACCAAAACCTCAAAATTCGTTTTTTCCATTTTTTTCATCAAATTGGACATGTAAATATACCATTTTGCTCATGATTTCATCAGGATTATGAATATACACTTAAATTTTAATAATCCTTACTCAAACTTCAAAATTTTATATTAAAATAAAAACCCTAAATATAAAAAAATAAAAATTAGATTTGGGGAAGCCTGGGCACCTGCCCAGTCTTGGTGGGCGGTGGATTCGCCCCTGTTCATAATCAAGTGTAAAACTATAAGAGAATGCATTTTTTAATGATTATTCTAATCACATAGAGGTTGATATTTTTTATAGTGTTAAAAGTGAAAAAGTAAATAAAATTCTAAGAACACTTTTCTACCATATATAAAAATATGTAGAGAACATAATTATAATTTGTAGAAGTTACAATATCTTCTACTACTAGAAAAAGTTAAAATACCGACGGAATTTAGAGACAGAATATATTTTGTCTCTGATAGAGATGGAATTAGAGACAGAAAAAACAGTTAGAGACAAATATTTTAATTTTAGAGACAGATATTTTCATTTTAGTGATAGATTTTGTCCGTCTCTAATAGTTTAGAGACGAGGAAATTACCGACGGGATCAAATCTGTCTCTAGCCTGCTTAGTGACGGAATATTTGCATTTTAGAGACAGATTTTGTCCGTCGGAATTTAAGATTTTTCTAGTAGCGTTCATTGTCCTAGATATAAAATAATTTGTCTTTTTTTTAATTAACTTTCTAGTATACAATGTAATGGGTCTCACTACTAGAAAAAGTTGAAATAACGACGGAATTTAGAGACAAAATATATTTGTTCTCTAGTAGAGATGAAATTAGAGACAGAAAAAGCAGTTAGAGACAGATATTTTTATTTTAGAGACATATATTTTCATTTTAGAGATAGATTTTGTCTGTCTCTAATAGTTTAGAGACGAAGAAATTACCGACGGGATCAAACTCGTCTCTAGCCTGCTTAGTAACGAAATATTTGCATTTTAGAGACAGATTTTGTCCATCGGTATTTAAGATTTTTCTAATAGTATCCAGTAATATAGAGTTTGGTCGTAAAAGAATTCATTAATCATTTGAACCTAATTAATTACTTGATTAGATATAGTTTTGTTATTATAATATCTTATTTATTGCTTAATAATAATGATATGGTTGTTATTTTGTCATTCGCTAATTGATAATATATTCTTTATATAAATCTTTATTGTGTGTAATATTGCCCCCATCAACCAAAATTTATGGATCCGTCACTGGTTGTAATACTTATACATTTCAAAATTGCAAACAAGAGAAAGATGAAGCTCTTCAAAGTCTTGCTTTAGTTATGACTACCGAATTAACCGCTGCAAATCTTGCTTAAAGGTTTAACAAATTATTTATCACAATTTAATTTTCCAGCACCGCACGACAACATACTTAAATAGAAATAGGTGGAGGATAAATGGGTATATACATGCAGTGGTAGGAGATGAGGGATTTAAGACTTGTTCATCTGGGTGAAGTAGATAAAGATTGATATTTAAACTAATTCATATTTTAAAATTATGTAAAATTAATTTAATTAAGGTAGTTTTTTTTTTACTTTAAGTCGTTAAATTTAATTAATTATATCATAAATTCTTTTGACAGGGTTATATACATTTGATTTACAACTAGTATGTTAGCCCGTGCCGTGCACGGGATTATTCTATTTTTTAATATTATTTATGTGTTTATTTTAATATATTATTTGAACAATTTAGTTAAAAATAATAAGATAAAATTGATATAGGTTTTGCATGATATATATTTAATAATGCTATAAGATAAAGCGAGATGAAGAATATTATTTCGCTTCCCATTATACACTATTAAGAGATAGATTTTTTCTTTCATCTTCATCTCCAGGACTATACAGTGACCCTTTAAATATAAAATAATTATAAACTTCATTCTCAGATGAAAATTTAATTAATCTAGGTGCATTTTTAATAGTGGGATGGAAAGTGTTACGCATTTCTTATTCTATACCCGTGAGAAATTATCTCTCTCTTTCTCTCTCTCTCTCTCTCTCTCTCTCTCTCTCTCTCTCTCTCTCTCACTATTTCTACATTTCTCCCACAAGATCATTTAATAGTATTGATTTGCTTATGTTCTTCATTTTCTTTTGAAGGTTGTCTATGTCCTTTTTCATTTTATATTATTTTGAATGTTGCTTATATATTTTTCTTTCAATTATTTATGAAATTGATTTTATTTAATTTACTTGAGTATGAAAATGCGATATATGTTTAAGGATGTTACAGGGACATAGTAGGATGAGAAGTACTCTCTCATTTCCCGTTCAACAACACTATGAGATTTTTTCTCCCTCTCTCTCATGTCTCTATAAGGACTCCATCAACAAAAAATAATTGTAAATTTTATAATATTTTTCAAATGAATATTAACATACTTTGACCGTGTTTCTATAGTCAAACTATTTTTTTGTCATTGTACCACAAATAATCAATTTTCATGTGTGAGCGTCAAATGGAAAAATCTATGTATGAATCTTCACTCACATTGATAAATTAGCATCCAGAAAAAGATTTGAACGAATGTTTATGGAAAGCTTAAAATCGAAATTATAAATAAAAAACCCATTGATTATAAAAAATTAAAATTATATTAATTTATTTTAGGTTTCAATTCCCATAGATTTTTTCAGTTGGATGTAATATAGTGAAAGTGCGATGTACACATAATATGGAAAAACTCCCGTAGTCGAAATTCAAATTATAATTAGTCAATATATATTTTTAATAGTGTAGTGAGAAGTGTTTTATGTTTCCAATTATATACCATTGAAAGATTCTCTCTCTCTTTCTCTCTCTCTCTCTCTATCACTCTAGTCTCAGTTACAAGATTTTATAGCGAGTTCCATCAACAAAAAATAGTTGGTAATTTTATATTATTTTTATAATGAATATGAATTAAATTTTGAGCTCATTTATCACTGCCAGTGTGTATTTTTAATAGTTGAGTGGAAAGTGCTTCCGATTTTTCATCCCCCCCCCCTCTTCTCCCTCTCTCAAAACTCTATAGGGGTCTATCAATAAAAAAATTGTTAACTCTATATTTTTTTAATGAATATCAATAAAATTCTCGTGCTCAGTTCTCACTATCATCTACATACAGTTTTCATCATGGGGATAATATTTCATTGTGCTAAATAAAATTTTGAATAAGTAATCCCAATGACAAAATATGAAATTATGGATAACTTCCACATTCAAAATTCAAATTTTATTTCGTCAATGTATATTTTGAATAGTGAGGGTTAGAATGCTCCCCGTTTTTCATTCTACACCATCGAAACTCTCTCACTAATTCTATCTATCTTCCGTGTCCATTACGGGACTCTATAGTTACTCCATGAACAAAAAATAGTTTGTTACTTCTTTATTATTTTTTTAAAAATCAACATAGAAATATTACATGTAATTGAATGATTGGATAATAGATACATGTCAAATCAAATTTTAGCCGAAGTGTTCACATAGTTTTTATATAGAAAATATATAATATTTAATCAGGGATTAAATAAGTTTGTCGTTATTAAAAATATAATCTATGTTAGTAATTAAAATATAATATTTTAATTTCTACAAAAAAATATAATATTAGAAAAGCTTTAATTGAATTTTACCAACGCAATATTATTAAAATATAATAATAAAAATATTCATATACGTATAATATTAGAGTTTATAAAATTAAAAAGTACCAATTCCCACAAAAAGAAAGAGTTTTTACAAAAAAAAAATATTAGAGATTCTAAAAAAAAGTATTAGATTTTTTACAAAAAATATACTCGCATAATATTAAAGTTTCTACAATAAAAAAATATTAGAGAATCTCAATAACATATTAAACGGTTTTGGATTTTTATAAAATTTAACATGACTGATCTATATGATATAAATTTCCAATCCAACGGTGGATTTTGTAAAATTCAAATTCGTTAAAGCGTTATTGAGCGGTGTAACATTTGGTGTCAAACTAATTGATGTCAACGGATCCTGACCCATATATATGGGTCAGGATCTGTTGACACCATATATGGGTCAGGATCCGTTGACACCAATTAGTTTGACACCAAATGTTACACCGCTCAATAACGCTTTAACGAATTCGAATTTTACAAAATCCACCGTTGGATTGGAAGTTTATATATATGGGTCAGGATCCGTTGACACCAATTAGTTTGACACCAAATGTTACACCGCTCAATAACGCTTTAACGAATTCGAATTTTACAAAATCCACCGTTGGATTGGAAGTTTATATCATAGAGATCATTCGTGTGAATTGTCAGACAAATCTAAAATCATTTGATATATTATTGAGATACATCATAATTAACGGTTTTAGCGTTTTTTTAAATGCCGTTAATCTTTATGCGTCTCAATAACATATCAAATGATTTTAGATTTGTCTAACAATTCACACAAATGATCTATATGATATAAACTTTCAATCCAACGGTGGATTTTATAAAATTTATATCGGTTAAAACGTTATTAAACGTTATTGAGAGGTGTAACATTTGGTGTCAAACTATTTGATGTCAACGGATCCTGACTCATATATATATATATATATATATATATATATATATATATATATATATATATATATAGTTGCTTAATAAAAAAATGGGTAAATATGTCTTTACCCCCCTGTAATATAGGCAAGTTTTGTTTTTCCCCCCTGTAATTTTTTTTGTCGTGATTTGCCCCTTGCAATGTAAATTTTTTTGGTTTTCCCTCTTAGGTGCAAGGAATTTGCACTTTTTAAATCGGTTTGAACAAAATAACCGATTTAAAAAGTGCATCCAAGGGGCGAGTCCAAAAAATTCAACATTACAGGGGGCGAGTCATAAAAAAAAATTACAGGGAGAAAAAACAAAACACGTCTACATTACAGAGGGAAAAAACAAAACACGTCTACATTACAGGAGGTATAAGCCTATTTACCCTAAAAAAATTAATAGGTCTTTACCCCCTTCGATAGTAATTCTACTTTGTAGATAGGAGTGGTAATGTCAATTAAGAAAAAACACACTTTTTTCTTTTAACTTTTATTTCTATGAAACAATCAAAATTTCATCTCACTTTCTATTCACTTTCTTTTTACTTTCTTTCCTCTAACTATCATTTCTTTTACTTTCTTTCCTTTCGCTATTTTTTTTTTTTATCCAAACAAAGCCTTTTTTAGCTTCCATCATTAGGCCAACTAGTTTTTTCATTAACAAGGATGAGCATTTATTAAGTGCAGTTTATTTCGATTTTCAATACGACAAGGATAATTTAATTAGGAAACTTAATTGTTTATTTTGGTAAAATTTAGAGTTTCTTAATAAATGTAAATATTTTCTTATATTATGGGACGGAGAAAGTGTGTGTGTATATATATAGCATAACAAAACAGAACTAACTCCTTTTACTAAATTTAACCTTCATTGGTAATTAAACTATAAACTTTATAAATTAATATTGAACATTTTACATTTATTAACATTGTTATTTTAAAATTATGTTTTGATATTACTTACGCATTTATATCTTTATCATATTTTAATTTATCATTAATTTCATGAAATGTGATTTATTTATTTAATTTTTTTTACTAATTTTTGCAATTTTATAGATTATGGCATGATCTAAGCTGTTTTGGACAATTCAATTTTGGTGAAGTTTGCTAGTTAAGTAGTGAACCTCTTTTACAATATGTTCGCTACTCAGCTAGCGAGGCGTTCTGTTGCGAAATTATGAAAATAGCAGGAGGAAGAATGCAAATTGAAACATAATGTGTCAAATTTTATTAATTTCCATTACAATCGGAAACAAAATTACATTGAGATATATTTGTTAAACAGAAAAATACATCAATATTACAACCAAAAATAAAGTAATTTAAAAAATTAGATAGAAAAATTACATCAATATTAATAAAAATAAACCCAAAAAAAGTTGATATGTTGTCGGAAAATTTGTTTTTCTACCCCAACAATTGTTTCTATACCCCAACAAATTTTTGAATATTCCTATTTTACCCTTAAGTCACTATTTATATAAAATTCCTATTTTATTATTTTTAATATTTTTATTTTATTTTATACGTTTCGGTACTATCATTAAAAGTGATCCGATAAGTTTTATAATTGAACCGGTATGTTAAGTTTACCGCTACACTTTTTTTAAAGTGTACCAGTATTTTCAAATTTTCAGTCTACACCGGTACACTTCGAAATAAGTGCACCGATATAGTAAAATTTCCAAACGATACACTTTTAAAACTATACTGATATGTATATGTCCATGGAATGTACCGGTACACTTGTACACTTTAAAAAAGTGTACCGGTTTTTATTTTTATTTTTATTTATTCTCAAAAAGTGCACCGATACAATTTTTCCACAATTTCATTTCCTCATTTTCACTTTCTCTCTTTTCTCCCTCTCAAAATGCAATCCTCTCTTTCACTCTCTTTCTCTCCCACCTCCTCTGCCACCACAATTTCCAGATCACATCACTCTTTTCCACTCTCCACCGCACTAAACCTCTAAACCTCCGTTTTGCGGTTTTAGACGCCAGGCATTGGGTTTAAGTTTTTCAACCTCTCTCAACTGTAATCTCCAGCAGCTTGCCCGCCGTCAATACTCCACCGTAGTATCTACGCTCTGACTATGGAAACAATTATGTATCATCCTTCGATTACGATTTGTTGACTATTGGTGCTGGTGTTGTTGGTCACGAAGCTGCTCTTCACCGGTATAGTAAAAATGATGATGAGAGTAGGTGGATACATAAATGACTTGTTCAACTTTTTGATTTTTTTCTTGTTAGATTGTTGGAACCTCCAAGAAGTTGAGGAAGAATAAAATGTTAAGTCAGAAAGATGGGTCTGATGGTGAAGAATCAATGAATGGCATTAGCAATGGAAGTGGAAGAAACAAAATTCATAGTTTTACACCTTCAACACCACCTCCAACAGTTGTGAATTACAGAACAGTGAAGAGGAGGAAAGGAGTTCCACATAGAGCTCCAATGGGAGGAGGAATCATTATAGAATACTGAATTATTATTAATAATGTTATATAGTGGTTTTAATGTCATTTTCTATTTTTAGTTTGGACAATAAAAAGGTCATCTAGTATGCACTTCGTTCTTTTTATTGTTTCTCACTTTCCCCTGTTTCTTTTTTTACTCAATTTACAAACCCAAATTCATTTTTAATGTTCCCAGCACACTCCTCATACCGGTACACTTTATGAGAATAAAAAAAAAAAAAAAATCGGTACACATTTTCAAAGGTGTACCGGTACATTCCGCGAAAACATACATATCAATACAGTTTTAAAAGTGTACCGATACATTCTAAAAATTTTACTATACCGGTGCACTTATTTCGAAGTATATCGGTGTAGACTGGAAATTTGAAAATACCGGTACACTTTAAGTAAACTTAACATATCGGTTCAGTTATAAAACTTACCGTATCGCTTTTAATGATAGCACCGAAACGTCAAAAAATAACAAAAAAAAAAGTAAAATATTAAAAATAGTAAAATAAGAATATTATATAAATAGTGACTTAAGGGTAAAATAAGAATATTTAAAAATTTGTTGGGGTATAGAAACAATTGTTGGGGTAGAAAAAAAAAATTTCATGTTGTCGACATCTACTTCTAGTTCAAGATACGACAACAGGCCAGTCCACCCATGTGAACCCATTTGCTTACATTTATTGGTCTGGCTTTCTTTGGGTGCACAACTTATCGATAGGTCATCTCCTTTCTCAAGAAATTGACAACGCATAGCTAACATCTTTTTTAGGTGTAAAATTCTCAATAAGCGGATATGTCATTGACTTCTCTCTACAAGATGTGTGTGTGTGTGTTGTGACCAATAAAACTTGACCACTTTTGATTGATGTAGGAGATTTGACCACCTACTAATCTACTATTTAATCAGTTTGAATAGAACCCTAAACTCCTTGTGCATTCATATGCCTTCGTTTCTTTGGGGTTCTCGCAAAGTAATTAAGACTTGAATATTTCTTGTTAGATTCAAATTTCAATGGCATAAGAAATTTTTGCTTGTTATCATAACTTACTAATCCTCCTTCAATAATTTTCACAAATGACCAACAAAAATTGTCGAATTTGATTTTAATATTATGTCAAAATATCATTTCTAATTAACGATATGTAAAAATAGAAATGTTGTATAGATCGTCAAAACTGACCAACGTACGCTGCAATTATTTTTGATGTGGTCCACAACAGTGATCCGTGCTAGTGTATCAAAAAATCCCAGCTCAAATATTTCCAATTTAATAATTATGGGGTACCTAAGTTGCACATAGAGGTCATTAAACTACAACTTTCATTTGTTTACTATAGAAATTTTAATTTTTTTTTTTGACATATGCCACATGAAAATTAAATTCTTTCAAAATATATCTCTTTCGTATATATTACAAAATTTAAAAAGAAAATAAATTGTCACTCTCCAAAATTTTAAATATAAGTAAAATAAAAACTACAGTTTCTTGCTTCTTTTTTTTGGATGACATTACAGTTTCTTGCTTAAATATAAGATCTTTTTGCTTATATTTAAAATCAAAGGAGTATAAATTTCTCAACCAAACAAATAGAAAGAAATAGAAAAACCATATAGGTTTAAGATTTTTTTTAATTAAAAATTAATGTATAGACCTATATAGAATACATTAAATATATAAATATATAGAAAGAATGTCAATGGTGAAGACATCATATGATATTTTCTTGTTTGAAGAAAATAAGCAAAAATATTGCAAAAGTAAAAAATAAAAAAATACTGATCTAGTATAGTATAATGACCCCTCTGAAAACCTTTATGTTCCAAATTATATCAAACTGGAATTAATCAATAATGAGGTGTGAATTGAATGATACACTAATACGGATCACAATTGCAACATCACATGAACCAAAGAGAAGAAGTTCCTCAAGCTGCAATAGAAAGAAGAATAATGTGAGAAAAGATTAGGGTTGTAAATTGTATTTGTGTTATTGACATGAGATGAGAGTAGAATTGGGTGCTTATTATATAACAATTTTTTTCATTTTGGAGTGATGGGCACACCCACAAAGTGACAAAAAAACTGATCCATGTTTATGTCTTTAATTTATAGTATTGTATATTCCTCGTTATACATGCAAATTCAATTTCAACCGTTGGATGTTAGATGATACACGTGTATGTGAATTTGATAGTACTCCTTGCTCGGATATTTTATGAAAAAAATATAGGAAAATGCTAAATAATGTCTCCGAACACTAATTAAAAATGTTAATATAGAAATTTTATCTTGGAATGTGTACATTCAATATCTCAAAATTATAAAAAAGTTATTTTATCATTATTATTTTTATTTTTTATTTCCTCTTTTAGTATGATTAACAAGTGCCCCGGGGACACTGTTTAGCATGACCCAAAAATATAATATATAGAGAGTAATGGAGATCACTGACGATGTAAAATAATTTTACACGATCACTTAACAAAAAGTTATTATTTTGTCATGTCATATCAAGAATACGGAGTAAAGTGGATATTTGACGATGTAAAACCTATTTTACACGTTTAGTATATGTTTCTTTTTCTCTAAAATTATTTCGTGCACATCTTGTATTCTATGAAATTATTGAGTTTTTCTAAGTTAGTCACTATATAATATGATAGATCGATTGTTTTTTTTATTGAATGATTTTATAAAACTACATTATTCTTGTATAAAATCACATCTTGTTAAAATAGTATAAATTTATACTAAAAAATTAATACTTACTATTTTAACAAACTAAAATATTTGTAAAAATTATCTACAATGACTATTTTAAATTTATTAATTAATTGTTATTATTATTCGTTTTATACTTTAAATTGACTTTTTTGCGTTAGAAGAGTCAGTGACTTGAGTAGACATCTTTGATAAGGTTTGAGTAGTGATCGTAAGATATAGTTTTCACATTCATCTTTATATTCTTAAATACTTATCATAGTATTAAGGATCTTAGAATCTACATTTCTCACATAATAAAGATTAAAGACCGGAAAGAACATGTCATCATATCATCACACAATCCATGATGATATATGATAATAGTTAGTTAGTAAGAATTCATCAATTTGTTGACAAAAAGTATTGATTGTTTTTGACCCTCAATAATATATAAAAGTCCTCAATAATACATCTGATTTTTTTTTATTTTTAAATTGAATAACACTTATTGAGTGTTAAGAGCCCCCAATAAATACATCGTAAAACGTGATATTTTGAGAAAACATTGTTGAAGCCTCCAAACCGCCAATAATGCACAAAAATATTGTTTGACAAAATTAATAGAAAAAAAAAAAACAAAAAAAACCCACCATGACCAAACACTCTCTCACCCTCACCCTCACCCTCACCCTCACTCTCACTCTCACTCACCCAAAAAACCCTTTCTCTCTTTCTCTGCTCGCGTCGCAACACCACCTGCCTCACTCACCGGAAAAGCTTCGACCAATGACCACCGTCACTCGCCTCTCACCATCGGCCGCCCTCTCTCTCTCTCTCTCTCTCTTCTCGACCGCACCACCTCTCTCTCTCCCTCCCTCTCTCTGCTCGATCGAGTTTTCAAAACCCTTTCACCGGAAAAGCCAGTCGCCGCCACTGACCACCAGCACAAAAGCTTTCTCTATCTCCTTCTCCCTTTTGTCTCTCAGTCTCTCTTCTCGCGACAGACAGGTAAAATTATTCAAAATCTGTAGTTTTTCTTGGGTTTAGGTTTTTGAAAATTTTTTATTTGGGAAAGTTTTTTTGCGTTGTTCTAGATTTTGCTCTGTTCTTAGTAATAAAACATCGGAAATGTGCAAAAAATTCTTTTTTCCATGTCTTCATCCAAGTAATTTCCTATAGTTAATGTTCTCTTGATGTTTGTATTTTGCACCTAATGTACTTTGTATATTATGCCAATGAGGTTTGAAAGTAACCATAATATTATAGAAATTTGATATGAATATACCAGGAAGTAACGTATTATATGGCATAAGCCTTACTAGTTTATACCTGAACATATGGTCTTGTAACTTAATTAATAGCTTCATGTGATAACCTAATTCAATTACACAGTATTTATCTGTACTTTTAGATGGAAAAAGTTAGGCCATGATCAGAGTTTGAGTTGACTGCCAGTTTGAAATGTTTCAGGTTTTATTAATTTATAGGAATTGCAAATTTCCAACAACAGTATTACTGATCTTGGGATTTTGGTGAATTTGCAACACTGAGCAAAATTTTGATGTAAAAAAAATTGATTTTTTTAAAAAAAGTAATTTATAATTAAATTAATTATTAAAAAAGTAATAAAACAATTTCTAATTTAAAAAAATAATTTAATCATTTAAAAATCAGAATTTTTAAATAATCTGATTTAATTATTCAAAATCAGATTATTTAAAAATCCTAATTTTTAAATGATTAAATTATTTTTTTAATTAAAGGTACATTATTGAGGGTTGCAGGCCTTCAGAAATTTATTGAGGGCTGCAGGCCGTCAACAATGCATAAATAGCTGAAGATGCATTATTGAGGGTCCTGAGCCGTCAATAATCGTTACCGACGAGGCTTTTATTGATGGCTCTTGGCTCTCAATAATGACTTCATTATTGACGGATTTTAGTCCTTTTTGAAGGCTTTTGGCCCTCAATAATGCATTGTTTTCTTGTAGTAGAGACAAACATCTAAATCTCAATCTATCTATAATTTCTTGTTCGTTATTTCTCATGACCCGTTCTTAAAAGTAATATAGGGTTCGTTTGAATTGGTTTATTTTTGAGTTTATACAAATAACTTATGCAATATAAATTGGATTTTATGCTATTTTATAAGTTAAAACTAGTTAAAATTGTATTTTTATAAGTTATTTTATCATAAACTATATACCTTGATAAACTTATAAATTATAATAATAAATAAAAATTGCATAAGCTCAAAAAATAAGTCAATCCAAACGAGCCCATATTAGAGAAACTTCAAGAAAGAGACAAAATCCTTAAACTTTTTCTTTGGTAACTTTCATCATTTTACATATTTTAAAATTGAAGCTGGATAAATATTTGCATCCTTTCACATGAATATTTGAATCCTTTCACATGACTCGCAAAAAAAAATATTTTCTTGATTGTAAATATTTTCATAATAACTAGTTGCATCATTTCACATGAATATTTGCATCCTCTTTTCACATGAATCACAATAAAATAATTATATTTATTAATAATTCTTATATTTTCTTCACTTGATTTGTGTGACTTAACATTACATCAATCATAATGCACATCACACAGAAAGAGACACACACACACACGCAGAAAATCCCAGCCAATCTATACACACTTATTTTTGCTACAATATCATAATTAATTCCTATAATTGTGTTGTCATATGATTACTAAGTGTTTGTTTGGTTATGCGTTTTGACGCTCCAAACGTGATTTTTTTCCTCCAAACACAGCTTTTTATGTGATGTTTGAACAAACTCAAACATGAATCTCCAAATCTACGTTTAGGGTTAAAATGTGAGTCTGATTGAAGCCACAAATCCGAGCTTCTGCAGCATATGTTACGTGAGTTCAAATTTTAATGTTGGATGACAGTGACACATCTTCACTTTATTCCTCTATTGCCCTTCAAAATAGCCATAACTATTCGTCTTCCTGCGACTATTTTTCCATGTGTGCGATATAGTGTCAACATGTCTTTAGGTTAGAAAAGAAAATAAATGGGCTCTATTCATTTTTCTGGGCTCGTTTTATTCTGAAGGCCCATTGTATTCGTTTTTTGTTTATATACATGAAATTAAATGTTTTTACATTTAGCAATATTTTATTTAATGAAGACAAAACAAAACAAAACATTATTTATCTAAAAAAAGTATAAAACATAAAACAAAACATTGTAATTTTCTTAATGTTGACCTTGGTTTTGAAATTTATTTATTAGTTATAAATAGAATTAAAAAGTAAAAACTCATTTTGTAATTAGACATTCAAAAACAATTTTGAATCAAACTATCCAAAAAAATCGAAACACAAATTAATTTACGTTCAACTCACTTTTAACCAAAATCAATTGTATCAAACTCAATTATTGTTGCCGCCGAACCAAACATATACTAAATAGAACATCAAAGATATATTTATACTAAATATAACCAAATGTTAGTTGGTTCAGTGGTAATTGACGCTGCACATGGTAGGGAGGACCACGGTCAATCCCCCGCAACTGCATTTGGGGGGACTAAAATCATTTGATGTTAGAACTCGTCCCGAACTCTGGACTACTAGAGGCCCCTTCCCCTAGGAACCAGAGGGTGAAAACCAATATATATATATATATATATGATGACACTCAATTATTTGCTAATAATTATTTATATTTTATAGCTTTTAGTTAATTTTTAGGAGTATTACATGGTCAAAGAAAAGAATATTGGGAAAAATTGACATAGCAAGAATTTTGAAGATCAAAGACAAAAGAAGAAAAAAAAACACTTAAAAAAAATATTGAAGTGTTGGAACTGATTTTCACACCCGAAGCCGCTGTTTGCCCCTATCACTATTACATAGTGGCGCGATCTGAAGCTTATGCAACACAACACCACTTTATAAAGCATGATTTGCTATTGCCTATTGCTACATCACGTGATTTATAAGCAAGTCTCTTGAATTAATAAGGTATGACGCAAGCAACAACAGATTAACATGATTGGCTACACCACGTGGGTCCTTCTTGATAGCTAGCAACAAGGCTCCTCCTTGCATATAGGGACGCGATTTGCTTACTTGCAGGGGGCGATTAGTAGTGATTCCTGGCTTATAAATACCACCTTTTACCAAAAATAAGGGTTACCGACATTTAGAGAGAAAAATACCATATGCAGATATTGATCTAAAGAGCAGTTTTTGAAGGTTTTTTCATCGGTTATTCATGTATAATTTTTTTAACTCTTTTGTTATGTCAATTATTATTATGAGTAACTAAATTCATATGATTAGGAATTATAGATGAATCTTTTTGGAACTATCTGAACCATGTAACTACGTATTATAGTTTATTCAATGAAAACTTATAATTATTCAGTTAATTTTATGTTTATTGCTTTTCTTTATCTGGCCAATATTGAATTGAATTTAAGGGATAAATCACTACTGACCCTAGGTTTTATAACTGGATCTAAATTAACTGTTTGTCAATCATAATTGCTTTAAAAATAAAGAATTAGTTTGTATGATCAAGAATTTAACGTTCATTCATGCTTCTGATAATATTAGTTTCACCTAAGGAATTAGGGTGCTGTATTAGATAAATGAGACTGATGAGTCAAGGAATTGGACTCGGTCTATTTTGTTAAATTATCGTAATTATAAGAGTTCTATTGTTGAGAGCTAGAACCTAGAGTACCAGATAGGAACAAAGAGAGGATTCGAAATAATTCCTGATCGCCTTTCTCTATTAAAAAAAAGTTTCTGTTTATTTTCCTGCATTTTAAGAATTGTTACCATAAAATCTGAAAACTCCCCCCTTTGCATTTACATCCTAAATACAATACAATTGTTTTGTCGAAATTGAAGCAATCCCTGCGGATACGAACTTTATAAATTTATTACTTAACGATACAATTAGTACACTTGCTAATTTTGTCATCAAGTTTTTGGCGCCGCTGCCGGGGATTGTTGATTAATTTTGACTGAACAATTTATTTTATTTAGGATTTTTATTTGTTATTTTTATTTTATATAAAAAAAAATTAAAAAAAAAATTGCACTTCATGTTTATTTCATTGTGCTTTGCTACTGAAAAGTTTCCTTGAGTTTTGTAGTAATGACAGGAATATGGTATAAACATATGTTGATTGATAATGAAGAAATAGATATTCTTCGTTATCAAATATTAAAATCAAAACTTGAGGAAAGATATAGGGAGATAGATATAAAGAGGCTAAAGGAGAGATGTGTTTATTGTGATCAGAATCATGATTGTGAAGATAATAAGAAACCTTGTAGTAAGGATGAAGAGCCACAACTGATCATGATCAATTACAATTCACAACTCGAAAGTATTTTGGATGAATTCTGGAGGTCCAATCAAGTTCCCTATGATAGATTTGAAGTGCAATGTGGTAATCTAATGGAGAAAGCAAATTTGTGTGAGAAGTTGGTTGAGATGAAGATGGAACATCATGCTATTGGTGTAGAAGAAGAAACTTTGAAAACCAAGAAGAATGACTTGAGAAGTGAGGAACCTAGATCTTTATGTGAAACTTGAGTCTCAACCAATAGAGATTAGAGCAAAAAGGCCCTTGCAAACGAAGTTTCATTCTTCTCTAAGGTGGGAGAGTGCGTATTCCAAGAGCTTAGTTGTGGGAGCATGAGAACACTTAATTCTCTATGCGAAGTTCATGGAATTTTTACCAAACAAGAGGAAGAAGAAGAATGATGTGTTCTTTTTGTCGTATATGCCACCCTAACAACAATCGAGGAGTCAAACTAATAACGTTAAAGAAGCGCTACTTGGGAGGCAACCCATGAGTTTTAACTTTAACTTTTCTTTCCGCTTTTATTTTAATTGATAATCTTTCTTTTAAGTAGTTAAAAAAAAAAAAAGAGTCAATGATGTCATCTGCTGACAACGCCCTATGTTTATGTATCATGTTTCTTGTTTATTATTGAGTATGATGTTTTTATGTCGTTACAGAATTTTCAGTGTATTAACACCTGAGTTTGCATGATCTAAATCTCGTTTGCTCACAAAAAGAAAAACAACGGATGTATGACTGTTCATTAAAACACAAGGGTGCAAGAGACAGAGAGACGAGTAGGAAAGATGGAGTTTGCACGATGAACAGATTCAACCTTCAGATACCTCAGCTGGTGAGCGCTTTGAGCCAAATATATTCCACGGTATACCAATTCTTTCACATCTTATGAGTGTATTCATGCTTTGTATATTTTCTAGAACTTGCGACTATTCTCTACTGTTGATTGGTTTTACATTTACACACATAGAGGCACAATTGTTTTGGAATTCTGGGCCTTTTCAAGCTACCCTGTATATTATTTATCCTTGCTAAACCACTTTGAGCCTAAAAAAATATACTCCCCTTTCTTTCGGTGACAAACCACAATATAAGCCACTTAGACCTGAAATTTTTTATCTGTTTACCCTCTATGGAGTTAGGTAGAAGCTTTAAATTTCATTGTCTTGGCAATGTCTTAAGTTTAGGGTTGCTTTTGAAATTAACAACACTTTAAGTTTGAGATAGAGGTACTAGAGAACTTACAAAAAAAAAAAAAAAGAGAATAAATGAAACTCACAAAAAAAAAAAAAAATTCATCATTGAGTTTATTCAAAAAAAAAAAAAATCACTCTTCATTAGTGATTTCTTCAAAAAAAAAAAAATGAGTTCTCTAAGTGCTTAACTATTATGAATTTGAGCCCGGTAATGGTCAAATTTTCATTAAGGAATAGTAGTGGATACTTAACTCTGTTGGGACAATGTGATAATTTTGGGAGAAATTAGAGAGAATAGAACGAGAGAATTGAGACGAGAATTAAGAAAAAGAGTTGATTACTATTCATCCACATGGGGCAAGGTATTTATATACAAATGGGGGCTTGCTTCACTGCCAAGCGATCGTATATTAACTACCTAAGCCAAAACAAAAACTATAACAAACTAACTATCTATTACTAGCTTCAGAAACTTTCTCAACTTCTGAAGCTCTACAACTTCTGAAGCTCTGCTCAGCTTCTGAAGCTCTGCTCAGCTTCTGAAGCTCTGTAGCTTCTGAAGCTTCTCCAACTTCTGAAGCTCTGTAACTTCTGAAGCTCTGCTCAGCTTCTGAAGCTCTGCAACTTCTGAAGCTCTGCTCAGCTTCTGAAGCTCTGCAACTTCTGAAGCTCTGCTCAGCTTCTGAAGCTCTGTAGCTTCTGAAGCTTCTCCAACTTCTGAAGCTCTGAAAACATGACTTATTAATTCAACACACCTCCTAAGACATGTTTTCCAAAGCATTCATTCCTATAAGCTTCTTCAGAGTGTCAAACCTTGCCTTAGCCATAGGTTTGGTTAGAATATCTGCAAGTTGGATCTCAGTATTGCAATATTCCACCTCAAGCTTATCTTTGTTCACTTGATCTCCTCCCCAATCTGAATCTGAGTAACCATAAGCTATTAGCTTCTTGCTACTGTTCCTTTGGTTTGGAATTAAAATGCCATGATCAATGGTTCCTTTCACATATCTAAGGACCCTCTTTGCAGCAGTCAAGTGATTCATCCTTGGTTGATCCATAAATCTGCTCAGCAGACCAATACTATGACATAAATCAATTCTAGTATTGCACAAGTACCTCAATGATCCTATGATCTGTCTGTACAGTGTTGAATCAACCAACTCATCCTCAGTATTCTTGCTCAGCTTCACACCTGTTTCCATAGGAGTAATTGCAGGGTTGCAATTGCTCATGTGAAACCTCTTCAATATGTCAATGACATATTTCTTCTGATGCAAGAAATAGCCTCTATCTGTTTTCACAAATTCCATGCCAAGGAAATATGATAGCTCTCCCAGATCAGTCATCTCAAACTCCTTCATTATGTCTGCTTTGAATCTCTCTAGCACAGCTTTGTTTGATCCTGTGATCAACAAATCATCAACATACAGACACAGTATTATAATCTCATCATGACTTGAGCCTTTCACATATACTCCATGTTCTGATGTGCATCTAGTGAAGCTCAAATTCAGCAGGAAGCTATCAATTCTCTTGTTCCAAGCTCTTGGAGCTTGTTTCAAACCATAGAGAGCTTTGTTCAACTTGTACACTTTCTGTTCTTGACCTTTAATCTCAAATCCTGGTGGCTGCTTCACATATACCTCTTCCTCTAATGGTCCATTCAAAAAGGCAGATTTCACATCAAGCTGGTGCATAGCCCATCCTTTGTAGGTAGCTACTGCAACAACTAGCCTAATTGTCTCTAGCCTTGCCACAGGTGCAAACACTTCATTAAAGTCAAGTCCAGGCTTCTGAAGAAAACCCTTAGCTACTAACCTTGCTTTGTACTTAGCAATTTCACCACTTGGTTTCATCTTCAGCTTGAAAACCCATTTCACATCAATAGGTCTCTTGTTTACAGCTTTGTTCATCAATGTCCAGGTGTTATTCTTCTCAATTGACTTCAGCTCCTCTTTCATAGCATTCAACCAATTTGAATCTTTCAAAGCTTCACTTAGAGTCACCGGTTCCAACTCTGCAATCATTGCTTCATTGACCAGTTCTCCATCTTCAGTGATTGCTTGATCAGGAAACACATCATACTCATTCAACCTTATTGACTGTACCCTTTCTCTAGTTGATCTTCTCAACTGTTGATTAGGTGCAGCATTAGGTTGATCATCTTCAACTTCTATCTCCTCTTGATTTGTTTCTTCAAGCATGAGTCTTCTGTTGAGCATTGAGCCTTCAGCACTTGTGCCTTCAGCACTTGTGCCTTCAGTCCAATCCCAACCCTTTGATTCATCAAACCTGATATCTCTGCTAATCACAACTTTGTTATCTCTAGGTGAGTACAATTTGTAAGCACCAGTGGGATGATAACCTAACAATATCATTGTCTGACTTCTATCATCAAGTTTTCTTCTAACTTGATCAGGAACATGTTTGAAGCAAAGTGAGCCAAATATTCTAAAATGACTAACACTTGGTTTCAAACCTGTCCAAGCTTCATGAGGAGTCTTGTCTTGTAACCTCTTTGTAGGACTTCTATTGATGATGTAAACTGCTGTAGAGACTGCTTCACCCCAAAACTTATGAGGCATATGCTTAGCTTTAAGCATACTTCTGGCCATGTTCATGATGCTTCTATTTTTCCTCTCAGCTACACCATTGTGTTGAGGGGTGTAGGGTGCAGTGACTTCATGCTCTATACCTTCATCTTCACAGAATTTTGCAAATTCATGTGAAGTGTATTCACCACCTCCATCAGTTCTCAATTTCTTAACACTAAATCCACTTTGATTTTCAACTAGTGTCTTAAATTTCTTGAACTTGGTAAATACATCACTTTTCTTTTCGATAAGGTAGAGCCAAACATGCCTAGTACAATCATCTATGAATGTCAGAAAATAGTTGTTACCTCCAATGGATTTCACCTCAAATGGACCACACACATCTGAGTACACCATTCCTAGCTTCTGAGTTGATTTCATAGGTAATTCATTCTTGAATGAATTTCTGGCCTGCTTTGCTGCACAGCACTCTTCACACATTTCACTTGGTGCTCTGATCTGAGGCAAGCCATGAACCATCTTCTTGGAATTCAACATGCTTAAACTTTTGAAGTTTAAGTGTCCAAACCTGTGGTGCCATATCCAATTCTCTTCTGAACTAGTGACTGAGGCTAAGCACTTGAAATCAATCACATTGATTTCAACCTTAAAGGTTCTATTGCTTGACAATGGAGCTCTTAGGATTAACCTACTTTTAGCATCATGAATCTTCAATTCTTTATTAGCCATTGTCACTGTATAATCCTTTTCAAGTAATTGACCAAGACTAATCAAATTACTTGTTATAGAAGGAACATACAATACCTCATTAATGAAGGATTCCTGACCATCTTTTCTCTGCACAAGAATTGTCCCCATACCTTCACTAGTGATCTGGCTGCTATTAGCAAACTTGATATTCCGTCTCACTGAATAATCAAGCTTCAAGAACCACTTCTTGTTGCCAGTCATGTGATTGCTACAGCCAGTGTCAAGATACCACAAGTTGGATTTATCAGCGTCAGTGTTTGTACTTGCCATGAGCAGGGAATCATCAGAGTCACTACCATTTCCCTTTGCCAATTGAGCTTCATCCTTGTCACTTCTCTCAACTTTCTTAGAGTGACACTCTCTAGCATAATGGCCAAGCTTCTGACAATTATAACACTTCACATCCTTCTTATCAATCTTTTTCTTTGAACCTTTCTTGTTACCTTTGCTAGACTCTGAATCTTTAAGGTTCTTGCCATCATTCTCTGAATCTTCTTTCTTTTTCTTGTTTTTCCCTTTGGAACCTTTCTGAAACTTTGCCTGCAAAGCTTGATCAATAGCTTTATTTGAGCTCCTCTGCTTGACTCTCAGTTCATGTGCCTCCAATGAAGCTTGGAGCTCCTCTATCTTCATAGTGGCCAAATCCTTTGATTCTTCTATTGCTACTACTATGTGATCAAATTTCTCAGTCAAGGTTCTCAAAACCTTCTCAATCTTGGACCTCTCTGACAAAGCTTCACCATTTGACTTCATCAAATTAGTGATACTCAACATTCTTGAAAGATACTCAGCTATCGTTTCTTGATCATTCATCACCAACATTTCATATTGTCTCCTCAGAGCTTGCAGCCTGATACCCTTCAGTTTTTCATCACCTCCATAAATCTTTTTCAATGTATCCCAAGCACCTTTAGAAGACTCTTCCTCAATGATCTTCTCAAAGATATTAGGATCCACACACTGATGTATGATGAACAGACCTTTTGCATCCTTTTTCTTCAACTCGCGATGCAAGGCTCTTGCTGCTTCATCAGCATTTGCAGCCAAGTCTGGTACTCCATCATTAACAGTTTCAAGAACATCTTGAAACCTGAAAATGACCTTCATCTGCGCACACCAACGATCATAGTTTTCACCTTTGAAAACTGGAAGATTTGCAGGAAATTGTGATGAGGTTGTGCCATTGTTCGCCATTGTTTCTTGATCAAAGAATCAATGCAAAACGTGAATCACAACCGGGCTCTGTTATACCAATTTGTTGGGACAATGTGATAATTTTGGGAGAAATTAGAGAGAATAGAACGAGAGAATTGAGACGAGAATTAAGAAAAAGAGTTGATTACTATTCATCCACATGGGGCAAGGTATTTATATACAAATGGGGGCTTGCTTCACTGCCAAGCGATCGTATATTAACTACCTAAGCCAAAACAAAAACTATAACAAACTAACTATCTATTACTAGCTTCAGAAACTTTCTCAACTTCTGAAGCTCTACAACTTCTGAAGCTCTGCTCAGCTTCTGAAGCTCTGCTCAGCTTCTGAAGCTCTGTAGCTTCTGAAGCTTCTCCAACTTCTGAAGCTCTGTAACTTCTGAAGCTCTGCTCAGCTTCTGAAGCTCTGCAACTTCTGAAGCTCTGCTCAGCTTCTGAAGCTCTGCAACTTCTGAAGCTCTGCTCAGCTTCTGAAGCTCTGTAGCTTCTGAAGCTTCTCCAACTTCTGAAGCTCTGAAAACATGACTTATTAATTCAACAAACTCCAATTTAAGCCTGCTTTTCCAAATATATCCCACCGTTACCCAAGCCAAGCTACAACCTTTAAAACCTCAAAAATGTGTGTGATGTACTTACTTTGATTGACTGTTTAGAATTTTTTCAAGCTTATGGTAAAATTGCATTTGCATGTCGATTGAGCGATGACCCTATTGAATTTCGAGAGAACTTGTGAGTGAGAGAAAAGGTTGAACTCGGAACATTTTGTGAACGCACATTCGACTGAATCCAATTGAAGTCTTGAGAACCGGTTGTTGAATGAACAGGACTTCTGAAGTTGAGACCGGAAGCTCCACATCCGGATGAAGAAAAAACTTATGAGATTTTTATCATGCAAATTAATTTGTTAATTCACTGACAGTTTTATTTTAGCAGGCATTGTTACTTGAGGACAAGCAACAATCTAAGTTTGGGGTTGTGATGACACTCAATTATTTGCTAATAATTATTTATATTTTATAGTTTTTAGTTAATTTTTAGGAGTATTACATGGTCAAAGAAAATAATATTGGAAGAAATTGACATAGCAAGAAGTTTGAAGATCAAAGACAAAAGAAGAAAAAAAAACACTTAAAAAAAATATTGAAGTGTTGGAACTGATTTTCACACCCGAAGCCGCTGTTTTTATCGCGCCCCTATCACTATTACATAGTGGCGCGATCTGAAGCTTATGCAACACAACACCACTTTATAAAGCATGATTTGCTATTGCCTATTGCTACATCACGTGATTTATAAGCAAGTCTCTTGAATTAATAAGGTATGACGCATGCAACAACAGATTAACATGATTGGCTACACCACGTGGGTCCTTCTTGATAGCTAGCAACAAGGCTCCTCCTTGCATATAGGGACGCGATTTGCTTACTTGCAGGGGGCGATTAGTAGTGATTCTTGGCTTATAAATACCACCTTTTACCAAAAATAAGGGTTACCGACGTTTAGAAAGAAAAATATCAGACGCAGATATTGACCTAAAGAGCAGTTTTTGAAGGTTTTTTCATCGGTTATTCATGTATAATTTTCTTAACTCTTTGTTATGTCAATTATTATTATGAGTAACTAAACTCATATGATTAGGAATTATAGATGAATCTCTTTGGAACTATCTGAACCATGTAACTAAACTCATATGATTAGGAATTATAGATGAATCTCTTTGGAACTATCTGAACCATGTAACTACGTGTTCTAGTTTATTCAATGAAAATTTATAATTATTCAGTTAATTTTGTGTTTATTGCTTTTCTTTATCTGGCCAATATTGAATTGAATTTAAGGGATAAATCACTACTGACCCTAGGTTTTATAACTAGATCTAAATTAACGGTTTGCCAATCGTAATTGCTTTAGGAATAAAGAATTAGTTGGTATGATCAAGAATTTAACGTTCATTCATGCTTTTGATAATATTAGTTTCACCTAAGGAATTAGGGTGCTGTATTAGATAAACGAGACTGATGAGCCAAGGAATTGGACTCGGTCTATTTTGTTAAATTATCGTAATTATAAGAGTTTTATTGTTGAGAGCTAGAACCTAGAGTACCAGATAGGAACAAAGAGAGGATTCGAAATAATTCCTGATCGTCTTTCTCTATTAAAAAAAGTTATCGTTTATTTTCCTGCATTTTAAGAATTGTTACCATAAAATCTGAAAACTCCCCTCTTTGCATTTACATCCTAAATACAATACAATTGTTTTGTCGAAATTGAAGCAATCCCTGCGGATACGAACTTTATAAATTTATTACTTAACGATACAATTAATACACTTGCTAATTTTGTCATCAATATATATGTATATATTCGAATACACCCTCGTAATCATGTAGTCAAAATGAGATGTTAATGAATGTTGAGACTATCTCGAAATCTTCAAAGAGTTGCAGTGGAAGTTCCTTCATGAAAATGTCATCAATTTGGTAACCTGAATGAATATGTAATATTCGTATGTGGCTACGAGCAATTTCACGCACAAAATGTATATTCATCTTAATGTTCTTAGTATGTCGATGTTGAACAGAAATGTCGGAAACATAAATTGTTCTTACATTATTGTGGCCTTTGAGATAGGACGATGAGGCTCCGAAAGTAAGTTCCCAAACCAATACGATTTAGAAACTACATTAGTGACTCCATCGTACTCGGAGTCAGCACTGGATTGAGACAATGTGGACTTTTTTTCCACATACCAATAGAATAAGTTATCACTTAGATATACACTATATTCAAACAAGGACCTGCTGGTATGGTACATGTAGTTAGTTTATCAATGGAGTTAGGAGGGAGGGAGGGAGGGAGGGAGAGAGAGAGAGAGAGAGAGAGAGAGAGAGAGAGAGAGAGAGAGAGAGAGAGAGAGAGAGAGAGAGAGAGAGAGAGAGAGAGAGAGAGAGAGAGAGAGAGATGTAGACCGAAAGTGAGAGTGCGCCCTTAATATAGTAAATGATTCACTTCAAAGCAGTCATAAATTGTGTCCATGTGTCTTTCATGAATAAACACACATGCTAAACGACATAATACTAGTATGTTAACCTGTGCCGTGCACGGGATAATTTTCTTTTAAATATTATTTTTATATTTTATTTTAAATATTATTTGAGTAATTTTGTATAAATTAATATGAGTATATATGTAATCTCACGTATTAAAACTAAATAATTGAGAATATAAAAATATTCATCCCCGTACGTATTAAAATATGAGTATAAATATAGGATTCAGTTTCCATAAAATAAAAATAGAAAATTACAAAAAAAAAAAAAAGTCTTGTATTAATATATGAGTAAAAATATATCCTCCATAAATTAATAAAAAAAGAGACTCCCAGGTATTAATAAATGAATAGAAATATAGGTTTTTGTAAAAATTATAAAAATAGGCATATCAATATATGAGTAAAAATAAATGTTGTAGTTTCAATTATACGGAAGATCAAAATAACCTCCTATATTAATATATGAGTAGAAATATTGTTGTCCATAGAAATTACTAAAAATAAGCCTACATATGTTACTTATTATTTCTAGTTTCTCTAATTTGCAACTAATCAAAACCCTAGTATGATGTTTACTTAGACGGGAAAATTTTCTTAATAATGTGCAATTAATTAATAAACATCATCCTTACTCAGTGGTTACCCAATTGTTATCCACTAAAAATTTTACTATTTAGATTCTACTTTCAATCTCTAAAACTATGTCAATCCCTAAAAATATGCTAAAGTGATTATCTATTTTTTTTACATAGAATCCTATTAAAATTAAAATAAAGTTTAACCTTCACAAGAAAAAAAAAAAAAGAGAGAGAAATTTTTGCGGTATACTTTTCTCTAACAATAATAGTAACTATACCCATAAAAAAAGAAATATACTAAAAATATTCTTTAAAAATTGGTTTATATATATCATCATATTTGAAAATTTTGCTAACTTGAATCCCATGTCAATTCCTAAAAATATGATAAGTTGATAATCTCTTTTTTTTTTGGACAAAGAATACTTAAGAGGTATAATGAATTGATGCATAATTTTTTATTTGGGAATGCTATATTCTTAATATCCTATAATTTATCACATATTACTAATATACATATTATATAATTGAATGAGTGTGTTCCATGCGAATGCACGGGTAAAAAGTCTAGTTTATATAAAAGTAGAAATATAGGTCATCTTAGAAATTTAAAAACAAAAAGTCCCTTATTAATTTGAGTATATATAATAATAGGTCAAGTATAAAAGGATATTGATTAATAGTTCGAAAATTATTTTCGGGAAAAAATACAAATTGATGTGTCTCTCAATTGTAAAAAACAATCGGCTAACTCTGACTCGTTTGTCTTCATGTTACCCTTGTTTAACAAAATTAATTAAATAAAAACTGAAATCGAAGCAATCAAGTGCACACAACAACACAATCAAATTGATTAACTCTAATATCAAATTATCCTTCATCACCCTCTAATATATGTCATCTTATAAATTATAAATAATATTCCGGTGTATTAACATATAAGTATAAATAAATATTCTGATATAAAATGAAATAAAAAATTAAATTTTGTATTAATATGAGTAAAATTATAGGTCTCCATAGAAACTATAAATAAATAGTTCTGCATACATAGAAATATAGAATAGTCTCTCCAATTTTATTCGATCTTCCTTTCTTTGCAACGTGTAGTTAATACCAATCTTGACCATCGCCTGTATTAGCATAAAATGTGAATAATTACTAAACACATATTTAGTCTTCTGATAACTAAACATTATATCAAAACAAAAGTTTTACAATTGAAAGAAATCAAATATTAAAATAAACTCAATCCTAGAATAATGAATAAGAAGATTCACAAGCATAACACTATTAACATGCTCCGTAAAAAAACATAAAATTATTATGAATGTGGTCAATTTTTGAATAATATAAATTCTTTCAACAATAATTAAAACAATCATGAATATTTGTGTAAAAAAAAGCACAAATAAAAATAAAAAATATGTTCTATAAATATTTACCTTAATTAACCAACAAAAATTATTTGTCGTTTCGTGTATCTTTACGTTCACCGTGATATTATGCTATCAAAATTAAAAAGAACGAATAAACATAAGCACAAAATCATAAATTATAGAAAAATATAAGAAACATATTTTTGAAGCATGATCATAAGGAATAAGGAATGAATTTAACAACTGTGAAAGTTAAAATTGAAAGTTTAATATATTGGCTTTACAAATAATTAAATTTGGATGACCATTAAAAGTTAGGTTAAGGAACAACATTCTATAAGCTTATACAGATCCTATTTCAATTTTTTTTATATATCTGCTTAATTTAGTTGTTAATAGAATAAATAACATATATCCGTTGTATAAACTTATAAATATCCAATTAATTTAGTTGCCAATATATATCCGATTAACGAAATTTTTTAGAGAAATCTTTTTTTGAGATTTTTTTTTTAATTAATGAGTTTTTCTTTTAAAAAAAATACAAAAATAATAGAGAAGCTCTAATCAAATGCCACCTAAGCAATTTTTTTAAAAAATTTTAATTGAATGCCACCTATGCAGTTTTTTTTAAGAATGTACGAGAAAGCTCCGTAGGAATCTCGCTATCTATATAATAGAGATATATTTGGTCTTGTAATGGTCTAATAGATATTTTGTCTTGTATGGATTGCCTAACGATCCACTCAATTTTTCTTTTGTATCCACTAGTGTAAAAGATGGTTTGCATGAAGACATTCCTCCTCAATACTTTGAAGGATAATTAAGTTATCAGATAAAAATGTCGATTAGTGTCATGTAACAGATATACCCAAAAAATAATTCAAAAAACCCAAATCCTTCATAGCAAATTCAAAGTTAGGTTTAGACGTGTTGGATTGACGAAAAGTGTCTGAAGATGCAACATGAATAATGTTATCCACAATAATGTCATTGATAAATGAATAAAGAGTGATTTGAAACACCGTGAGAAAAATTCAATGTGCCTACAAAATCAATAAATTGTAGGTGTCAAGCAAGAGGTGCTTATTTGAAATCATAGTGACTTCTTTAGCAAGCATGCATAGTTAGGGTGTCGAGGATTGCAAAAAAAAGGTTGGTACATGTATACAATTTCATCAAAATTTCAATGCAAAAAAATACATTTTTTACATCTAGTTAATGTATGCACCATGATTTAAATAGAACTGCGTTTAATATCGTTTGAATAGTAGTCAGTTTGACTACCATATAAAAAGTCCCACCACAATCATCACCAATTTGTTGGCATGCACCATCACCTATCACCTAAGCTTTACAACGCTCAAAAGAACCATCATACTCGACCAAAGTGTTAAACCTCTTTTGCATATATCTTGAGCACCGTACACCATCTCGTTATAAACCAATCTTCGTCATGCCAGAATCTTCTAGAAATAAACATCATCCGTGAAGTAATTTAGGATGTGTTTAATTTAAAAAAAAAAAAACACAGAAACCAATAAATAAATTTAAATTAAAAATTAGTCGAAATTCATTCATCGCTATCTTGTGCAAAACAATTGTATTTTGAATTTATATTGCATTTGTAGAATCATCAAATCTTCACGCCACTGTTCATGACATCATCTTTAGTCCATACTCCATAGCCTTTTCATCATACTCTCCACATCTTTCACTTTTTCATATCAGTCTCTTCAAATTGTCATTTCATACACTCTCTCCCTTCTTCCTTCCGTGCTGCTTTCTATCTAAACTTGCTTCACTTCTCATTCAGATAAGTTCATATCTGTCGGGAATAATGTCTAAATATTTTTTTTGAAAAATTTTATATTTAAATATAGTTTTATATTTATAATTAAAATAAGGTGATATTAGAATTTAAGAGTTATATTTTCGTTATATAATTCTAAGATATTTTTAGAATATTAGTATGGACATCCGTGCTAAGCACGGATTAGAAATTCGCTTTTTTTCATCAATAAAAAAGTGCTTGTCATATACTACCTCTGTCCCATTTATAAGAATTATTTTAACTAAATACACTATTTATATGTCTTGCTTTGATCTCATTTTTCTAAAAATATATAAATATAAATATTATCAAATAAGATCTTGTTTGATTTGTTTCAATGAATATTTTCAAAATATCAAATTTCTATATTTTTTACTAATACACAATTAAAAATATTCATAATTAAAATTATGCATTGGCATAAGAGCAATACTCAAAGAGTTCTTATATTTTGGGACGGAGGTAGTATATATAATTAATCATAGAATAGATCACGTCTAGAAATATATCATTAATCATAAATCATTTGATACGTCAATGATATACATCGAAATTAACGTCTTAGGAACTTTCAAAAAATAAGTTCATTTTGATGTATCTCATTGACGTATCAAATGATTTTTGATTAATGTTATATTTTATAGACATGATCTATGATATAATATTTTCAATCAAACGATCAAATTTGTAATATGATTATCTGATAAAGAGTTATCAGATGTGTCATATTACTAAGATTGACACATTTGTGTCATTTGATCCTCTCTCTCTCTCTCTCTCTCTCTCTCTCTCTCTCTCTCTCTCTCCAATTGAGACTTTGAACCGTCTCATATATGACACATTTGTGTCATTTGATCCTCTCTCTCTCTCTCTCTCTCTCTCTCTCTCTCTCTCTCTCTCTCTCTCTCTCTCTCTCTCTCTCTCTCTCTCTCTCTCTCTCTCTCTCTCTCTCTCTCTCTCTCTCTCTCTCTCTCTCTCTCTCTCTCTCTCTCTCTCTCTCTCTCTCTCTCTCTCTCTCTCTCTCTCTCTCTCTCTCTCTCTCTCTCTCTCTCTCTCTCTCTCTCTCTCTCTCTCTCTCTCTCTCTCTCTCTCTCTCTCTCTCTCTCTCTCTCTCTCTCTCTCTCTCTCTCTCTCCAATTGAGACTTTGAACCGTCTCATATATGAGAAAAAATTCAATAAATATATCAATAGGGATTTGTTCTAATGGAAAAGTTTAATCTTTTATGGGGTGAAGAATTCAATCAAGACCATCTAATCGTAAGTCTTGTATCTTGATTATTAGGTAAAAAATATTATATTTGATCTAATAGAATGAACTAAATCAAGACAGTGTAAAAAGTAAAGCAATTGAAACTAAAATCTTAAATCTCACATCTTAATTATTTTTTGTAAAGGTTCAATTAAAATATTCAAAGAGACATGATTTAGCAAAAGAGTGGCAATCTCTTAAAGTGTGAAAAACTAATTAAACTCACGTAAAAAAATAAAGTAATTGAGACCATACTTAGGCCTAGCATCTTAGTTATTTTTATAAATAAAATATTAAAAGAAATTTGATCTAAACCCGTGTAAAAAGTAAAACAATTGAGATCATAACCTTAGGTCTCATATTCTAATTATTTTTGAAAAATGTTCATTTAAATACCCAAAGAAATCAAATATATCATAAGAGAGTAATTTATTATGGTATGAAAAATAAAATCAAACCCGTGTAAAAAGTAAAGCCGAACAAAACAGAAGAGAGTAATTTCTTACCGTGTGAAAAATTAAATAAAACATGTGTAAAAAGTAAAACAGTTGAGATCATAACATTAAGTCTCACATCTTAATTATTTTTCTAAAATGTTCATTTAAAATATTTAAAAAGATACGATATAACAAAAGAGGGTAATCTAGTTTGTATAAAAAGTAAAACTATCAAGATTATAACTTTAGGTCTTACAATTAATTATTTTTGTAAACAATAAATTAAGATATGGAGAGAAATTTGTTCTAATTGAAGATGGTAATCTCTTACATTGTGAAGAATCAAATCCGTGTAAAAATATATCATATTCAAATCCATTGCAAACAAAAATTAAAAAATATAATACTAAATTTTAGATTTTTACAAATTATAGATCTTAATTGTAATTAAAAAAGTAGCTTAACCTTAATCCCTTAATATTAGAGTGGTGTTACGTATCCATATAGAATTCATGAAAATCTTAATGTCTATTTTGTTTTTTAATTATTATTATTATGATTTGTTTTGCAATACATTAAATAAATGGTAAAATAAATATTCAAGGCAATCCTATTTTTTTTTTGACAAAAGATTATTTTTATGTTACTTATCCTATAGAATTGATGGTAATCCTATTTTTTTTTTTTTCACAATAGATTTAATAAAAATAAACAAAAAGCAAGGCATAAAAAAAAGGAAAAAAATCATAAAATTATTGTTTTGTTGTTAGTGGGAATTGAACCATGTCCCTTTAGGTCGTAAAGAAAAGACACATAGGCGCCACATCATTAAAATAATGCCACATATAAATTTTCTCCTCGAGAATAAATGTGAGAATGACAAGTGTACTATTTGCTTTGAGTAAGGCAAATAATAATAGTATAGATTTAAGATTTGTTTAGAATTTATTATAGGATTAGTTTTGTTTTTAAAAATATATGATTTGTTTTTATGTAGCTCTATATATAGGCCCTGTTTGGATTAGCTTATTTTTGAGCTTATACAAACAACTTATGCAATTTTTATGTATTATTATAAGTTTGTTAAGGTAGTTTATGATAAAATAGTTTATAAAAATACAATTTTCAATAATTTGAACTTATAAAATAATATAAAACCTAATTTATATTGCATAAGCTGTTTGCATAAGCTCAAAATTAAGCTAATCCAAACAGGGCCATAACGCCATATTCATGATCAATGAGAAGAAGAACTTTAGTATTATATTTGAGGAGAGCTTTCTCCCTAAGATTATATCTCACCAAATTCCGCAATACAAAAACACAAAAAATCATATCAGTGGCATCAGAGCGCTAAGGTTCAAACATGTGAAGATGGAAGAAAATGATGATGAAGAAGATGAAGACGGAGAAAAAGAAGAAACCATGAAATCAACAACTCATAACCATGATCATCTTTATTATGAAGATGTGACGGAAAAAAAAAAATCCATAATCAAAAACCATAATCTACACATTTCATATGTTATATGCGAGATAGTTTCATGTATTGTATAACCCATAACCATAACAAATACATGAAAAAAGTTCAAGTCTCATATGAATACACCTTTCATATGTTATATGTGAGATAGTTTCAGGTATTATATAACCCATAACCATAACAAATACATGAAAAAAGCTCATATGAAGTTGTAGAGAATAACAACATCAATGGCTGACACCCTACTGTTACAAGAAACATTGTTATTCGTAAAAAATGTAGATGAAGAAAAGAAGAAGACGACGACGACAACAACAACAACAACAACAACAAAATCAACATGAATCTCAAGTTGGATACAACACAAAGATAAAAGAGTTTTTACAACTCAAATCCCAGGTCGGATACAACACAAAGATATTCAGTCAAAGAGGAGGCTTGGGAAACAAAAAAAAAAAATTTCAGCGCAAATCTCAAATTGGATACAACAAAAACATATTCAGTTAAGGAGGAGTGTTGGGAATAATGCCTAAATATCTTTTTTGAAAGATTTTATATTTCAATATAGTTTTATATTTATAATTAAAATAAGGTGATATTAGAATTTAAGAGTTATATTTTCGTTTAGAATTCTAAGATATTCTTATAATATTTAAGATTTGTTTAGAATTTATTATAGGATTAGTTTTGTTTTTAAAAATATATGATTTGTTTTTATGTAGCTCTATATATAGCGCCATATTCATGATCAATGAGAAGAAAAACTTTAATATTCTTCATATAACCTTATATTTGAGGAGAGCTTTATCCCTAAGATTATATCTCACCAAATTCCGCAATACAAAAACACAAAAAACCTTATCAGTGTCATGCACAATTTACCATTCACTTTTATCATCACTTTATAGTAATCAATCTTAATCTTAAGAGTTATTTCTGTAAAACCATGGGCAAAGAAAAATATACAATGACTGAGGAAGAAGAAGAACAAGAAGATACTGAAGAACTGGTTATCTTGTCTGATAGAGTGAAAACTCCATTTGCATTAATCTCTCCACTGAGTCTAAAAATTCTATCTATGATTTGGGTTTTGGCTCTATAGCCAAGTTTTATCTTCGTAACAAAACAGAACAAGTTTTGCATGGTGAAAATGAGTATCAATGGGTGAAATCTGAGGTGTTCAAATATAAATCTGAATATTGTTCAGCAAAAACCATAGAGCATTTGAAGAACAAACTTGTTGGAGAAACAGTACCAGAAAAACATGTTCTGTTTGGTTTTTGTGATGATTCAGAACGTGTTTGTTTTAGCAAAAGAAAAAATTATAGTTTAGACTTTTGTTATTTCTATGAAACTTTTTTTACAAGACTAGGAATGAAACTTCCTTTATCGCGATTCGAGTGTGAGGTGTTGAACTGGTTGAATGTTGCTCCGTCTCAGCTTCATCCTAACAGTTGGGCCTTTGTTCGTGCATTCGAACGAGTACTTATTTACTACGGTTTAGAACCATCTGCTGCTTTGTTTTTCTGTTTTTTCCAGTGTAGGATAGGAAAACAAGTGGGGTGGGTTTCATTAAATGGTAATCCGGGTCGAAAATTGTTGGAGTCTTTTGATCAATCTTATAAGAAATTTAAGAATAGGTTCTTTAAAATTTGGGCTGTTCCTGGCGAACCTTATTTTCTATTGAATAGTGAGGATGGTAAACCATTGTTTCCTTTATATTGGTCTCATGATCCTCAACCTGTTAAAGAGGTTGACGAAACTAGGCTTCCTCGTCGTAAGTTTTGTATCGTTCAGTTTTTGAAGATGTTACCTACGTTAAGCACGGTTAAAATATTGGCTGCTCAAAATGATCCTAATGCTTTGGATGCTTACTTATGTAAGTTAGTTTTTGATGGATTGGATAGTGCTTTTTGGTTAAGATTCGAATAATTTTGTCTAGGAAATTTGTGAAATAGTAGTGATAATTTAGTCTCTGAAATTGAAAAATATCAGTTCGGAATGGACTGACATTCTTCAATTTTAGAGACTAAATTGGTTGATCGCTTACAATTTGGAGAATCAAAATGGTGATTCACTATTTTACGACTAGTTATATATCGAACTCTTTTATTAATCACATACTCACAACAAGTACTACTTTGTCTTATTAGGTAACATGGCACCAAAAATGTCCAAGAAAAAGATGGAGGAGCTTCTAGAGTCAACCAAGAAAGAGGGCATTAGCCATGTGACTGCTAATGTTGTCAAAGATTTTTCCAACAAGAACATACCTGAGGCCATTCCACTTCCAACTGTTTCTGCTGTTGCCTTTGCTCCCACTTCTAGTTCTAAGGCTCCTACCAATCCGACCTTGTGGGCGAAACATCTTAGGGAGTTTAACGAAGGTCCTGAGGACTCCTTGTGGAATTTGTCCATCGATCGATCTGAGATCATAGACGAGCATATAATGCGCCGTGCGGACGAAGCCAAATTTGCTAGAGCTGGAGATAGTGGTATTTGTAAAGCACTAGCTAGTCATAATCTAAGGTCTATTGCTATGGTGCGCCATCTTGAGTATGCGATTATTAAAAAGGATGTTAGCATTGAGACTTTAAAGAATAAAGTATCTAACTTAGAGAAAGAGTTAGCTGCTGAAAAAGAGAATTTGGCCACTGCTTATTCCAAGTTGAAAAAAGAGAAGAATGATTTGGCTGCAAAGTACAAAACTGAGTCTCATGGTTGGACTCAACTAAAGAAAAAATTGGAGGAGGATGTTGCTGACTATCAACGAGGTTTTGCTGAACAATATAGGGATGGTTTCGAAAATGCCATTTCTCAGATTCGTATTATAGTTCCTAATGTTGATGTTTCTAAGGTCGATATGTATAAAGTTGTTAGGAATGGGATGATTGTTGATGAAGAGGAAGATGAGGAAACTTAAACAAGAAGAAATCAATGCTTAGAGTTGGTAGGAAAATGTTTTGTTTTGAAGCTTATGGAGGGATTGAAGGATGCATTAGTGTTTTGTTTTGAAGCTTAGGGGAATTAAAGGATGCATTAATATTTTGTTTTGATGTATATATGGTCAATATTTTGTTACTTTTTTGGGACATCTTTAGTTAATTTCTTGTTGAATGAATGCTTCATTTTACCTTACTATTATTGTGATTTGCTTTCTCCTTTTTTCTTGTTCAATGTTTCTCACTTTTTTTGCTTTCTTAGTCCGTTGTGGTCGGTTGTGGCCTGGTGTAGCCATTGAATCTACAGTATTGCAAATTTGCGGTCATTGCAGTATTGTGATTCAAATTTTGCTTATCACAATTCATTTGTGGGGTAATGTTGTCGCGGTCACTACCTCAACTGAAATATTGCGATCATATACGTGATGTGGTACGAAGAATTTATTGTTCTAACTAGGATTTCAATTCAATGCATTAGCTGCATAATTTTAGAGATTCTAATTCTTATGTGACAGTAAAGTTTAAAGCTCATTCTAGAAATGCTACCAACTTTATGATAACATTGTTGCAGAAAGTTTTGGAATGGAACAAAAGCTTGATATTGGAGAAGTTGTAATGTTATTTCATTCCTTTAATTTGGATAGTGACACTTCATACAAATGAATAGGGTTCTTGGCTTGATGTTGAGCTTGCAATATGGAGAAAGCTACTTTTTAGTAGCATTTCAGTATTTGATTTGCAGAGGTTCTCATATGTTGTCTTTGTTAATACAAATTTTATCCTTAAAGAATCTAGAATTTGTGTCAAATCAGTCCTTTTTAGAATAAGTTTTAGAGACATTATAGTTGATTCTTAAGGACCAAGAAATTTTCTTTTCTTAGGGACTAATAGGTCTTTGTATATTTTGTCGACGACTAATATATTTACTCTAATTCATAGTTACTTGGTTTGCAATTTGTTTCGATATGTGGTACAGATTCTGGTATGCAACTCCTCAAAGTATTCGGTATGTAGGGGTATATATAATCGATACATTATTTCAGTTGTGGTGAATTTTACCCAAATTTGCATGAACACAGTTATTATAATTGGTACACGGTTATCACACACTGCAGTGAATTATATGTGACTATGCTCTTCTTAAGTAACAATCATTCTCTTAGTCATATGTAAGTGCAGCTTAGATAGTTAAAAGCTGCGATGCAAGAACATTTGAATACCGAGGTACAAGTTTGAACCCATTATACCTCTCTTCTCAATTAGTGTGTGAGTTTTGCTGCTAATTTTTTTGAAATCGGAAATACCTAAACAATCGTTTCCTTAAAAGAAAGAAAAAACACGACGATATGGTAAGATTGAAACAAATATGTAACTAGCTTAGAAATTTATTGTTCTTATACAACACATCTAGAACTATATACTAATTTGGAAATTGTAGTAACATAAGCTATGCCAATAGTTTTTTCTTGCCTTGTGTTACACTCCAGAACGATATCTATTGAAGCTAGAACCCTCTTGGTTACTTCTTTCATCCACAACTACTTTTTTATACTCATAACACTTTGCAAGCCACATATAAACACCCAAATTAACAGCACTTAACACAGCCATAACCCAATAATAATTATCAAGGTGTGCCCTATTGATATTATCTCCCAACCATTTCTCACCAGCTTTTGAACTAATTGCTTCAACAATAACTATAACGATGTTACTAACAAAGCTTCCAACTCCTACTATACTTATATACGTCGCGGCTCCCAAACTTCTCAATCCCTCCGGCATTTGATCGTAGAATAATTCTTGTAGTCCAACAATAGTAAATGCGTCAGAAACACCGGTGATCATATATTGAGGAAGTAACCACCAAATATACATCGGTAGTGTTGCACTTGGATCGTCTATTAGACCGTGATTTTTAGCAACATTAACCCTTTTGGTTTCTACGATAGCCGAAACAACCATTGTGAATATAGACAAAAATAGACCGACCCCGATTCTTTGCAACACAGTTATCCCATTTGGGTGACTTGTGAATTTTCTAGCGAGCGGCACGAAAACTCGGTCGTATACTGGAACGACAAAAAGGATCGTGACTCCGACTAAGCCTTGAAGTGACGCCGGAGGGAATTGAAATTTTGGTCCTATGGTATGGATTAATGTGCCACCTTGCTTAGTGAAATATGTGTGGATTTGAGCTTGAACAACAGTGAACATTAAACAACTTAACCATATAGGGATTAAACGAATAACTAACTTCACTTCTTCAACTTGTGTCACTGAACATAATCTCCATGGATTTCTTGTTTTGTTTGAGGCATCAACTTCATCAATTATTGCTGCTTTGTCCAAAAATCTGTTGCAAAATATTTAAATATTTATTTATTTTATCACAAGAATTTTATTTTAGGATATGGTTGTAAATACTGGAAAATGTCAACCATGAATCTACAATTATAGGTGAGACAAAAAATCTAAACCCACAATATATTGTTGATATCAATTCCACCCAAGACCCACCCCATTGGCCTATAACAAATTAGTTACCCATCACTTTTCTTCTTTTTTTGGTCAAGAATCCATGACTTTTCTATCATTCAATGTATAATAACAAGTTGAACCTAAAAATTCTCCAATGCAATTATTATATACTCCTATTAAAGTTTGTCACTCATCCAACAACATGTCTTCGATGTTGGAACCTCTAGTGTTGTAGTTCGTTCTCAACCGTTTAATTTTAATCGACGAATTAAATTTCTTTCTACTGTAATGATTTTTGTTAAATAGTTTAGTGGTTAGAATCAAACACTTTAAATTTGAAAAAATAAAAAAATTTAATTTCAAACTCACACGCTTTAAGTGTGGAGAAGGGACTATCTCAATTCCCATCCTTAATCTTGTTAAGTAGTTAATTGAATGCCATGGAATATGGTGGCACTCTTTGTACCATAAACAAAAATCAGTTATTTTGCCTTTATCAATTATCATCAAAGTTTCAAACAAAATTTGAGCATCTTCAAACGAATTTGAGAAGTGTTAGAAATGTTATCTTTAATACTCCATTCAAAACTCATTTAATAATTTTATAAAATTATGTAAATTCTTCCACTTTAGCATGAATTTTACTAAATAGGTAATGAGAGGTAGGATCCACATAAATTTTACTCAACATCCCTATGGTCAACAATAACCTGCAATAATTGCGGATTATTAATGACTATTGAGAATTTGTGTCCTCAATATTAATTTTTCAAAAGTATAATAAATTTAAGGTTTAGTTGCAGTTTTAATCCCCTTATTTTTATCATTTTACAAATTTGGCACCCTATTTTCAAATATGACAGCTTTGGTCTCTCCATCATATTTTTTAACTATAAATTAACGGTGTGATGTGTTTTAAACTATAATTTGACAGTTTTGCTATATGATATGATAATGAGAAACTTTCAATATTGATAAAATTGTAAGAAATTATTTTTATAAACTTAATTTAAAACATGGTTCACTATGTTTTAGACAAAAAAAAAATGATGGAGAGACCAAAATTATTAAATTTTAAAATAGAGGATTAAAACTGCGGTTAAAACTTAACTGAAAATTACTTAACTTTCCCAAGCAAAATTGGCGCGCTTATCCAACTTCTAGTGTAAAAACTAAAAAGATAAAATATTTTTTTGAGAGTAGTTATGGTGCATAAACTTTTCTTATGCACCATACATAAATAATGAAAATTATTTCGCGCAGCCCAAATTGCTTTTATGCACAAAATGGAAAGTATATATCAACAAAAAATAATAAAATTCAAATTAGAAAGAGTGTTACTCACCTATATTGACGAGTATGTAGCAAAGTGTGATATTTAGGTTGAACATGAACATGATGATGATGATGAGGTTCAAGTTTCTCCTCTTCACTATAGCAAAAGTTGTTACTATGGAGGAGCGTGTCTTGCACGCGCCACTTGCGAAATGTAGCAACAAAAACTTGGGCCAGTCTTGTAAATGGGCTACCCGTAGGGCCTTCTTTTCTGTACCTTTTGATTCCAAATAAAAATAGTGCCAATGCCATTGCTAACACTCCTGCCAATACTCCTAACCCCACTCCCCACCCAACATTGTCCTGTTTTTTTTTCACATATATTCAAATATGCATTGTTAGTACAATCATTTATTAGAATTAGAATCATATATTATTTGGTCAAAAAAATGAATTAGAATCATATATGTGTATGTATGATGTTTTTGTTATACCATAAAGGTATACAAGATTTGTATAACAAAAATGTTACTCTTTATTTTTAAGATACACTTCTTTGTTAGAAGTTATTCCTTAGCATTATAATTGTATTTTCGACCTTCGAGTACTACGGTAGTCCGATTTTGACACCTATTTTCAATCTCATAGTCATTGTGACTTTTCTTTAAAATTAAATACTAAAAACACCGTCCTGTGAGTCTAGCTCAGTTGATAGGATATTTGCACGAAAAGTGCAGGGATCAAGGTTCAAACCCTGGTACGCCCACTTATTTATCTTTAAGGGGTGAAACTCTAGCCACTAGACTATCTGAACAAAAAAAAAAAATCCTAAAAATGCCTAAAAATCAACCCGTACATGTGAAAATGAATGAAATTGCTGATTCGAATTTCAAATTTTTTGATATATTTTAATCAAAAAAATAATATATTTTAATAAATTTAGAAGGCTGAGATTAATCTGCAGTCAAAAACTGACTGTAGGGAATCTATTTCCAAAGAAACGGACCTGGATCCCATGCAGTCAAAGCATGGTGCAGTCATGCAGTCACTGCATGGGAGCCCTTAGATTTGATGTATATGAGAGAGAGAGAGAGAGAGAGAGAGAGAGAGAGAGAGAGAGAGAGAGAGAGAGAGAGAGAGAGAGAGAGAGAGAGAGAGAGAGAGAGAGAGAGAGAGAGAGAGAGAGAGAGAGAGAGAGAGTGTAGCTAGTCAGTCAATAATGTTTGGTAATGTACTATGCAATTACTAGGTAACTGCAATTACACTAAATTAGTTTCAAGTTTCCATAAACAATTAATAATAAATACTCTTAGATTCATGAGTGCTACGTACAGTACTAATTGTCATTGGCATCGTGTATATACATATATATTACGTATAATAAAATATATTAATTGTATGTATATTAAATAAATAGAACAAAAAACGTTGTTTTAAAATTATTAAAAACAGAAATGTTATTAAAAAATTATTTTATTTGTATATTATAATATAAATCTTATACATAATAGTTTATTTATTGTGTAAAATTATCTATATTATGTTATTTTTTATTATTTTATTTAAAAGCAAATATATACCATATATATTTAGTTATTACCGATCCAACCCCGATTAGACCCCGGTCCGACCTTTAAACCTCGAACCTTTGAGTATTCCGGTTCAATCTCCGGTCCGGTTTTTATTACCTTGGAGTTTTCTTTCAATCAAATTTATTTTTATTTGACTTTTTACAAAGAGAGCCAAAGTTCAAACAAAAACTAAATTATAATATAGCAAGAGGTGGTAATCTCCATAATATCAACTAACAATAAAAAACTGGCTTCAAACTTATATTAATTAAGAAGTTAAACTAAAGTGGTAAATATCTAATATTTAATTAAGAAGTTAAACTAAAGTGGTAAATCATCATAATATCAACTAACAAATTGCAAGTCTGATTCTCGTTACCTGAAACATTTTCCAAACAATTTATACAACAATTTGATTCTCGAATTATTCTTTCCCAAAATGAAAACTTTAGAAAAAGTTGTTGTATATAGATTAATCTTCTCTATTTTATGGGAAAAGCTCTTTATCTTATGTAACTTTTTTTCTTTCTCTTTTCTAATCTTCTTTTATATAAAAGAATTATTTTTTAGCTAAAAAAAGATCATGATATTCATCATTCTCTTTCCTAAACAAAATTGTTTTTGAATGAGGGATGGGAAAGTTATTAATAAGGTGAAAATGGTTTATTATGAGATAAGGCCAGAATATTAGTTGTACTTTTTTGATAATTGACGACATAAAAGTCTTGAGTTGGAAGTGGAGCTTAGCTAGACTAAAGACGGTCTCTTATATGTTCAATGAGTGGTATTGGGATCCTGAAAATTGCCTTCTCCGTTAGTGTGTAGATGGTTTCTTTAAAATGTTTTTGTTATTAGTTTCTTTCTTGTTTAGAGGCGGTTGTTTTGGGAGGGTTTTTCCCCTCGTGCTTTCAGGGTTTTCCCTTTTTGTATTGATCGTTTTCGCTCCCCTTTTCATCTTGTAAAGGTTGAAGCTTTAATAAATTTTGCCGATTAAAAATAAATTAATATACTTTTTCTTATTGGTAGTCGAATCTGGTAGTGTGTGCAGTGTATCTAGTATTTATAGTTATGGCAATGCTAGATTTCGTGGAAGTTTCCCTCACAATGCATCGCAAAATAAATATTAGTAATTCATGATTCACGTCCAAATTAAGCAAACTACAATTTTTTTTTCTTTGTGGTGAAATGTTGACATGTATATATAGTTCGTAATTCCTTTCGCTACATATAGCACTGCTCTTGTAGTTACGACGAGTTTTGATATAACGGATTGGAGTACCCATATAATTTGTATTAATAACCGTTTCTATATGTCTGATTTTATAAATAAATACGATTAAAATCAAATAATTTTTATAATCAGATGAATATAATTGATTGTAAATGTAAAAAAATATATATATTTATACTAACAACTTTTTTAAATCATTATACTAACAACTTATTTACTAAAACAATCTATAATTTTAATGAAATTAAATTAAATCCTTAATTATTATTTTTTCACTAATAAATCCTTAATATTTATAATTGATTGAAAATGGAAAATTAAATATAAATATACTAATTAAAAATAAATTAGATGCTTAATAATAGTAATTAAATTAGTAATTACCTGAAGATATACTGGAATAAACACAGCAGCAGTTGAACCAGCAACAATGCCTAAATACCACCAATTGAAAAATGAACTCTTAGCATCCTTCTCTTCCGGCGTATCGTCGTCGAATTGATCGGCGGCGAAAGTTTGAACACAAGGTTTGTGGCCTCCTTCACCAATGGAAAGCACATAAAGTGCAAAGAAGAAAAGTGTTTTATGTCTTAATGCTGACACTGAAAGTGTCAAGAAAACCATGCCCTGTTTTTTTGTAATGTGACATTAGAACGTACGTTAGATTCTTATTCATCAACCATAAGCTAAAGTAATGTTTTGCATTAAATGAATATAAATTAGAAGATAATGCATGGCTTTTTTTTTATAATGAGGACAAATGTGATACACAGGAAAAAATATGCAAATTGTGAAATGGAATATTGGAATCATGTGAGAATTGAAATGCTTCAATTGTTTTGACTTTTGAGTGAATGAAAAGTTCTCACAAGAAAGAAAGAAATGATTCACATAAAGTTGGAGTAAATAATTAAAATTAAAAATATATAATTAGTGCTATTTTTCTTTTGCCCAATTGTCTAATAATTAGACTTACCCATAGAAAAATAAAACATTGTCATTTCTAATAATGTTCCTAGTACTTATCAATTGAGCTGTATTTATGAGACAAATTAGTTTTTTTTTTACAAAGTGATCAAGTAGAAGTTCACATATGACAAAGTTATCTAATGAGAAAACATATACAGTATATTGTAATTTTTCTATTTTTGACAAATTGATTATTGTAATTTATTAACAGTAAAAATATTTTATTAGCTCAAGTCAAGTGTGTAAAAAGTGAAAAACTAAATTCTAGCTTCCCACTGTATGGGACCCTATGCATGATGCATAAAACTCCGCAAAAGACAAAAGTGTTGCATCACAGAGAGGAAAGAGCACATTAGATTCCAGCAGCAAGAATAAAGAACCATGAAATAAACTAATAAAGATATAATTTGATTTTATCATAGGAGTGGGGTATAATTAAATATATCTTTATAAAAACATCTTCGAAATTATTCCAAAAAAAAAAAACTAAAATAATATAATAACATCTAAATCCACTTTTTAACCACTAAATTAGTTGATCAAAAAATAACTTATAAATCATGTAAGTGCAACACAACTAGTAGATATAAGGGACAATAATTTATAGGATTATTACATTTCTAACTTATCCGCATTTAAAAGTGTACGAGTCTATATATGAACTTTTTTTTAATATATATGACTACTTAAAAGGAAAAAATTAGCATTTTAATATGATTGGTTTATCGTTGAGTTCAAAGAATATCCACCATCATTATTAATTTTACATTGATAATCAATAAAAATAATTTAAATTTCTATTTCATATGAAAAAGTGAAATGATATAGCAAAATACGTAGTTGTTATTAATTGATATAATTTTACAATTTCGGTGCATATTTGTATAATTATTTTTTATACTCAATGTATAATAAAGACATAATGAGGTTCATAAAAAATAATAAAGATATAGTAAGAGTGGAGTAGAAAAAAATATTTACCACAAAATAAATGAGCGAGGACAAGAGTATGGTGTTGAATCGACCAAGATAGGAATCAGCTATGAAACCACCAAGCAAAGGGAACAGTGAAGAAACACCAACCCATGTGTTCACGTTTTTAACAGCTGTAGTTGTTGGTTCTTTCAGAAAATCTGTGAGATAAGTTACTAGATTCGAAGCCAAACCTTGGTATGCAAATCTTTCAGCAAATTCCACAACTATATCATATAATAAATGGACCATATAATCAATTACAACATGATTAAAAATGAGTAAAAATTGGGGAAGGGGGTGCAAATAAGAAATGAATATTAGAGATTTGGAGAAAATTGATTAATATAAGGTTGAATTGAAGTAGAACTTACATATGATGAAGATTGCAGCATTCCAACCACCCTTTGTGGTTGTGGTATGGTGGATGAGGGAATTGCTCTTGCTCTTACTTGGACTATCTGCCATGATTTAGTTGTGAATTTTGTTTGGATTATAAAATATTAGTTGTTGATGTTGATAATCTTAGGGGAAATCATATTTTTTAAGAAGGTAGTTGGGTCTCTTATATAGGGAAAATTATGTGAGTACTATGTTTGGATTTTTGTTTGTGGGGATGAGAATAGGAGCACTAATAGAAATTGGGGTAGGGAATATAAAAATGGTTTGATTTGGTTCCTTTCACTTGGACTTTAAAATTTATGAACATGTGAATATACACAGTTGTAAGGAAAGGAAAATTAATAAAATAATATAAACTATTTTAAGAAAATATCATAAAAGGGTAACAAATTCTTATATCATTAAAAAATAGATTAAAAATGTTAATGCATTATATTTAATATTTTATAGATAATAAGATAAGTATTTATTTTGTCACTATTATATTTTTTTTATTCACCTTCTTATTATATCTTATTTTTATTCTATCATATGATCCAAACTGAGCCTTAAACAATTTTTAATATGTGACATTTATTCCAAAAAACAATTTATAATATGTGACTTAACGAGTATTTAATAACTGTAGTATAAAAAATATCAATAAATTTGTAAAAAAAAAAAAAAGATAAATTTCTAATGATTTAATGTCACATATCAAATTAATGATATTTTTTAATAAATGAAAATTTGTCCTTAGAGCATCTCTAATAAGGGTATCAAAGAAAGTTTTATAGACTAATCACTCGTACCTTTGTTTTTTATCATTGGAGTTATATGACGTGACATAAAAGATATCAAAATTGATGATATTGTACCTTATTTAAGGTACCTGTATAACCTAGCAACGCCGTAATGCCCGACACTTGCCCAACCGCCACACTTAGCATTTAGCGGCAGTTTGAACCGCCACTAATTGCTATTTACAACCGCCGCCGCTTGCTTTTTTCAATGTAGTAATTAATAACTGTATCATCAATTTAATTACTATCTTTTTGTATATATCAAATTAAATATATTTAATAACTTATTAACAATGTACGATATCCAATATGGTATCATCATTGGAGCAAAATATTTATGAATTGCATAAATATTATATGCCATGATAGGGATCACTTATTAGTAATGTATGATATTCTAAGTGGTATCACAATTAGAGATACCACATTATACATAATAAAGTGATTAAACTTACTTAAGTAGTTAATGAAATTTATAAAAGACGAAATATTCGAAAGAATTTAAGTTCAATTTTTTTAGTGAAATACTATTTTGTCAAATTTTATTTTTCTTCGGACTGAAGAATTAACACAAAAAAGAGATTAAAAAAAAATACATTATATATAAGATCTTGGGTAAGTTTATATTAACATTATTTGAGTCTTGTTTTGGTAAACATTATCTTGAACAATACATCCCAATTTTCACCTCTCATTTGTTTTTGTTTTTCTTGTCTTTTTTCACCTCTCATTTGTTAATGCTGCAGATAGTTCGAGTGGAGTGGACATTGATTGTTCCTCATGACTTGTCTGGGTTATTTGCGTTATTTTGTTCATTTTGTGTAGCTTAGGGGTCTGTTTGGCAACACTACTGATCTTACCAGGATCAGAAGTAGTGGCGGAACAGCGGTGTTGATTCAGCAAGCCCCTGTTGAAGCGGAGGGGTGTGTGTACCTGTTTACACTCCGACGCTTAAGTCAGTAAAGTGTAAGATTATGGTTACTTAGGTTGTGTGAGAAAACGTACCTGGCTCCTCTGAATGAGGAGCATATTTATACCCCAGCGCTGGGCCAAGGCCCTTAATGGGCAATTAATGCCCATTAAGTGGCTGCCGGAATTCTGGCCGTTTGGCCATGATGAGCAGTAAATGCCATCATTCCGGTGGTCGGCCGTTACAGATGGTGAGCATCTGGCCGACGGGGAGGGTGCCTCTCAGAGGGGCAGAGCCTTTAGCTTTAAGGGACTTAGCCTCAGAAGTCCAGTCCAGAACAGAAGCCCCCCAAGTCGTTATGCTCGTGTACGAGCATGATGACTTTAACTTAGGCAACAAACTTTTGTTTGCGTATACGAGCAACGAAACTTGTGATCGCCCTTTATTGTCAACGAGCATCGTCGCGTACAAGCGACCACAGATTCAATCGCTCGTATCGAAGAGCTTGTGTTGCAATGTTTTGCGAGGACGTTGAATCTTCTTTGAGATTCCCGTTGTGCTGGTCGTTTGATAGTCCTCGTTTCTTTCGATGTCCACGTGGACTCGAGGATTTTGCGGATTTATTGGCGTTTGGTGAAGATCCTGCTGTTTATTGCAAGGATTTCGATTCGCCTTTATCCGTTGAGATTCTCTCGATGATCGTGCCATTAATCGCGACGAAATTTTCGTGGAGATTTTCTTGGACTCTGCGAGATTTTTGCGTTCAGTGGATGTGACCTGAAGGGACAAACCGCTTCGTCTCTTGTTGCCACGTGTAATGGCTACTTGAAGCGTTTGAGTGCCTAGCAGCGTAGTCCCTGTTCACGAGGTCACTTCTGAACCGTTGGATTCTCGAGCCTTTTCGCTTTGTGATGGTTCAATCTGAAAGCGTTGGATCGCTCAAGATCACAGCCTTTGGATTAAAACAACGCTCCAGATGCTTGAGGCGTCGCTTCGTTTCGTACAAGTGCGTCTGTACGAGATTCTCTATATATATGGAAAAGGAGGGATTTTTGAAGTTTCACTTCATTTATCGTTTCCAAACGTTTACTTTCAAACTTCTTTCTCTCTTCAACTTCTCTGTGCAAAATTTATATTTGGCGATTTCAAGTTTCCTCAAGCTTTCTTCATCATCATCTTCCGTTTTCAACCTCTATTTACTTAACCAAGTAAGCTCTCACTTCCTTTTCTCGTTTTTTATAGCATTTGGTGTATTGTTTTTAGTTTTTTGGAGTTTAGGAATTTTGAGACTTTTGAGATACGGAGGTTTGGGGTTTGTAAGTGGTGGTTAACACCTTTTACCCCCCTAAAAATGGTAGTTTTAGTGATATAAAACTAGGATTTTGTAGTTGGTTTACTCCGGCGCGGTAGTTATAGGTATTTAGCACCTTTGACACGCATTTTTTGCTATTTCCCACAGACGGCGCCACTGATCTTATCAGGATCAGAAGTAGTGGCGGAACAACGGTGTTGATTCAGCAAGCCCTTGTTGAAGCGGAGGGGGGTGTGTACCTGTTTACACTCCGACGCTCAAGTCAGTAAAGTGTAAGATTATGGTTACTTAGGTTGTGTGAGAAAACGTACATGGCTCCTCTGAATGAGGAGCATATTTATACCCCAGCGCTGGGCCAATGCCCTTAATGGGCAATTAATGCCCATTAAGTGGCTGCCGGAATTCTGGCCGTTTGGCCATGATGAGCAGTAAATGCCATCATTCCGGTGGTCGGCCATTACAGATGGTGAGCATCTGGCCGACGGGGAGGGTGCCCCTCAGAGGGGCAGAGCCTTTAGCTTTAAGGGACTTAGCCTCAGAAGTCCAGTCCAGAACAACTACAAAACTGACTTATAGCTTATGTCTTATAGTTTATAAGCTAAAAGATCTGTTTGGTAACAGTCTTTTCAACACTGACTTATAACTTATTTTACTAACTTATAGCTTATTTTCCATAAGCTATTTCAATTAACTTATGAGCTTATAGCTTATAGCTTATCATCTTTTCTTCTATTTTTACCCTTATCATTTTATTTAAAATCCATTTTTACCCTTTTTAATTTATTATAATATAAAACAATATAAAATAATAAACGTCATTCTTTTGCTTCCAATGTTTTTTTTTTTTTTTGACATTTTACTTCCAATGCTTATGAAATAAAATAAATACCCTTTCTATATTTTAATTTGTATAGTTTACGCTATGTTCTACGACGTCTTTAGTTTTTAATATACTAGACTAGATGGAAGAAAATGCATTAGATAACTTTTATCTTAAATTCATTTTTATCATTAAAAATATATTATTACAATTTAAAATAAAATAGGTAAATTTTGTACCTTTTTATGCTAGCCTATCTATTATTATTTTTACTATATTGTTCTTACTTTTTTTTTTTTTTTTTGTTATATCACCTTTTAAAATGTTGTTATACATAAATATAAAAAAAATTGTTTTTCCGTAACAATATTTTATGACGCGTTGTACATAACTATATTATCATTTACCCCTTCATTTTAGTATTTTTGATTTATTTTTCATGCATTTTTTTTTGTCAAGATTTTTCATGTATTTATTACTATAAAAGATGCATGTATCTATATTGTCACAATTTTTTTTAGTACATTTGATTTATCTTTTATGTATTTGTTATAAAAACATAAAAAACGTAATGTTTAATCTTTTATATAAAGTATAATAATTGAAATGAAAATAAATTTAAATATAATTTCAAAGAATAAAATTTAATTCTATATAAAAAAACTAATAATATATAAAAGATATATTAAATTAATAAATTTGAATAACTAAATTTGAAGTGTCTTAAATATTAATTAGATATAAATTAATAATGATTTTTCATAAGAGACTTTATATGTCCTTTTTTGTCATTTTACATTTACTAGTCAGTTGAATCGCTAATTTTACCAAACACCTCAATCAGCTTATCAGCCATAAGTCATCAGCCATCAGCTATAAGTTATCAGCCATCAGTCATAAGTTAACTTATCAGCCATCCGCTATTTTTGCCAAACAGAGCCTAGGTAGAATCTAACCTAGGTTAGTTTGGTTTAACACTCAATTGTGTATACTTATTGATCAGATTTAGTTATTTATTACTAATATATTTAGTTTATAATATAGATTAAATATATCTTTTTACAATAAATCTAATAAATTACATTTTACTTATAATAATTTCTGAAGGGAGTGGATAGTGAATTCTTTCTTATATTTGCTTTGACAGTGATTTAATAGTTTCTTCGTGATCATATTTTTTATTCAACATCTCTTTTAGATTGCTGACCTTTATTAGGCGTCTTCACTATAATTTCCTTCTTGATTTTTGTTACGATGGTTTTATGGATTTTGAATGTTTGGGACTCCTGATTTAGTCGTTTTATGCTCTATGTCATTTATTTTTTTTAGGAATGCTTTATGTCATTTGTTTTATTTTCTTTTTTTATATATCTTTGATCAATTTTATAAATAAAATAAATGTTTTAGATACTAATAGTTAGATCTAATTAGGGTGAACTTATTATAGATTGATGTTGTTCATATGTTTTAATTTAATCGATGAATTTTAATATTGTTAGACCGATTATTTTATTCAAATAACATGAAGTTTCATAATTGTATGTGTAATTTTAGCGGTATTTACCACTTCATTTAAGAACAAAAACAAAAATATAGATGGATGTTAATGACTAAATTATTTAAGCATGAATTGATAGAAACCTAAGATTGATTATTGCACCATCTCAAGGGAAGTAGCTACTAGCTAGCATCATAAGTGAGAATAGGATTCAAGAATATTTTTTGTGGACTCTCATCATAGAACATTATGCATTATTATAAGATTGAGGGTTCAAACATCATTCACAATCATTAAATTAGCTTATTGGAATCAATTTCCCCATATATATATATATATATATATATATATATATATATATATATATATATATATATATATATAAGTAGTGCTATTGTACCAAAAAAAATATATATATGAGTAGTAGTGCTATGGTCACACTCACTAACCCACTCTTCTAATACACTCCAATTAAAATTTGCCACATCATCCACTTATTTTCTCTCTGTAACTTGTTACTGGTTTCATTTGTAAGCATTTATTTTATTTTTTATTATGATTGTTTAGAATGCTAATTACAGTTTCATCTTCTTCTTCAACCTTCCAACAAGATTGTCCCACCGCTTGTTAAATTACAGTTTCATATTGTCCCACTGTCTGTCAAATTACAGTTTCATCTTCTTCTTAAACATCCCAACAAGATTGCCCCACAACCATAATCAAACCTTCGACTTCTAAGATTGAACAACCCAAATCTATAAAAATATTACAATAAACAAATTTCCATCGAAAGTTTGGGTCACACTGAAAATATTTTCTTTTATTTGAATAGAAACATAACAGAATAATTGAAATGGAAAAACCAATTTAAAAGGATTAAACAATATACAAACTCTATACCCAAATTTAAAACTTTAGAAAATAGAACCAAGTGGTCAAAAAAGAAACGCGCAAGAAAGATGATAAAGAAATTTTTAGAAACGATCACAAGTGCCTGGGAGTTGGACAACGATTTAGATCTCGCTATGGCAAAGCCAGATCGAAACCAGATTGAAGCTCGAAATCGTAAAGACATAGACCAGGACGGCTAACGACGCATGACGGAAGAATTATAGGAGCTCGCGAAAAAAATCTCAGCCAATACCGTGTACATCGGTTGTGCGGAAAAGAATTTGTTCATTCCTTCAGAAACTTCTGCAGAAAGTAGAGCCTTATCTGCTTTATTGCAAAACACTCACCAGATGATCCAATATTTAGGTGCCAGCAGCAAGTGTTTCAGTGTCTTGTTCACTATTGATCTTGAGTCTAGTTTGAGTCCTAGCGACATCCCTATAGTTAGCGAGTATCTAGATGTTTTTCCTGATGATATTATGAGTCTTCCTCCCGAGCGTGAAACAGAGTTCTCTATAGATCTTGTTCCGGGTTCACAGCCCATTTCAGTTGCTCCTTATAGAATGTCTCCATTAGAACTCCATGAACTTAAGACCCAACTGGAGGAATTACTTCAGAAGCATTTCATTCGGCCTAGTGTCTCTCCTTGGGGAGCACCTGTTCTACTTGTCAAGAAGAAGGACGGTACTATGCGCTTATGCATTGATTACCGCCAGCTCAATAAAGTTACAATCAAAAACAAGTATCCGCTACCTCAGATTGATGATCTCTTAGATCAACTCAGAGGTGCCACCGTGTTTTCAAAGATTGATCTTCGTTTCGGCTATCATCAAATCAGAATCAAATCCTCAGACGTGTCTAAGACGGCATTCAGGACGCGTTATGGGCATTACGAATTCCTAGTTATGCCTTTTGGATTGACTAATGCTCCTGCTGTGTTTATGGATTACATGAACAGGATTTTCCAACCCTACCTCGACAAATTTGTTGTCATCTTTATAGATGATATCTTAATCTATTCTCGCAATCAAGAAGATCATGCTGAACACCTCAGAATTGTTCTGGAAGTTCTGAGAGAGAAGAAGTTGTATGCCAAGTTTAGTAAGTGTGAATTCTGGCTCTCAGAAATTAAATTTCTGGGACATGTCATTTCCCAAGGCGGTGTGTCTGTTGATCCATCCAAAGTAGAAGCAGTTCTTAATTGGGAAAGACTCAACAGTGTATTAGAAGTCAGAAGTTTCCTGGGATTAGCAGGTTATTACCGGAGATTCATTCTTGGATTTTCTGAAATCGCCTTACCTTTGACCCGATTGACCAGGAAAGGTACCCCTTTTGTTTGGGATGCTGATTGTGAAGTGAGCTTCAGGACGTTGAAAGAAAAGCTGACCAGTGCTCCAGTATTGGTCATTCCTGATCCTAATCGGAAGTACGTGGTGTATTGCGATGCATCACATAAAGGTCTTTGTTGTGTTCTAATGCAAGATGGAGCTGTGGTAGCATATGCCTCGCGGCAATTAAAACCACACGAGCAAAATTATCCAACCCATGATCTGGAATTAGCAGCAATTATTTTCGCTCTAAAGATTTGGAGGCATCACTTGTATGGTGTTCAATTTGATCTTTTCAGCGACCATAAGAGTCTGAAATACCTGTTTGATCAGAAGGACCTGAATATGAGGCAGCGTAGGTGGATGGAATATTTGAAGGACTTCGATTTCAATCTCAACTACCATCCTGGTAAAGCGAATGTTGTGGCAGACGCTTTGAGCAGGAAAGCCTTATATGCTTCCGAACTCTTAATGCAGCAGTGTGGATTGTATGAGAAGTTCAGAGACTTGAATCTAAATGTGGTGTACAGAAAGAGCGGCATTAGAATCAACCGTATGGAGTTGTCATGCGATCTGCGCTCGAGGATAGTGCAGGCGCAACGAAGCGATATGAACCTTCAAAGGAGATTGAATAACCCAGAGTTCTCAATTGCATCGGATGGTGCTATGTTGTATGAAGGGAGATTGTGTGTACCAAATGACGATGAACTGAAAAGGCTGATTCTTGTCGAAGCACACAAAAGTGGATTCTCAATTCATCCAGGATCCACCAAAATGTACCACGACCTGAAACAGAACTACTGGTGGCCGAACATGAAGGTAGAAATCGCTGATTTTGTGTCTAGATGTTTAGTTTGTCAACAAGTGAAGATTGAACACCAGAAACCTGGAGGTCCGTTGCAACCGTTAGAAATTCCAGAGTGGAAGTGGGAACACATCACTATGGATTTCGTTGGAGATTTACCCCGAAACCAGAAGGGCCAAGATTCAATCTGGGTAGTTGTGGATAGATTGACCAAGTCAGCTCATTTCATCCCTGTGAAGTCCACCTATAAGGCCACACAGTATGCAGCTATTTTTATAGAACATATTGTGAGGTTGCATGGTGTACCCCTCAGCATCGTTTCAGATCGTGATCCAATCTTTACTTCTAGGTTTTGGAAAGCCTTCCAGCATGCGATGGGTACTCGGTTGAGAATGAGTACATCGCATCATCCTCAGACAGATGGACAGTCTGAAAGAACTATTCAAACTCTTGAAGATATGCTTCGTGCATGTGTTTTGGAAGATGGCGGTAGTTGGAGCAACTACTTACATTTGATTGAATTCTCTTATAATAACAGTTACCATTCCAGTATCGGAATGGCACCGTTTGAAGCTCTGTATGGAAGAAAGTGTAGAACTCCTTTATGTTGGAAGGAAGTCGGTGATCGCGGATTGTTGGAACCAGACCTTATTCAAGAGACGACTTTAAAGGTTAAGTCAATCCGTGAGAAGATGAAAGTTGCACAGAGTCGGCAAAAGAGTTATGCTGACAGGAGAAGGAGACCGTTGGAATTTGAGGAAGGAGATCATGTGTTCTTGAAGGTTACTCCGAAGTTGGGATTACGTGGTGTGTTTAGAACCAAGAAATTTTGTCCAAGATATATTGGACCCTATCAGATCCTTCGACGCGTTGGCGCTGTAGCCTATCAGTTAGCTCTTCCCCCTTCTATGTCAGGGCTACACGACGTGTTCCATGTCTCTCAGCTTCGCAAGTACATTCCAGATCCTTATCAGCCTATAGCAATTGAACAGATTGATCTTCAGCCAGATCTAACTTATCAACCAGATCCAGTCCGAATCGTTGATCGCGATGTCAAGACTCTTCGGAATAAGAGGATTCCCATTGTCAAAGTTGAATGGGCGCAGTCTCCGGACGGCGAGTACATATGGGAATTGGAATCAGACATGATGAAGAGTTATCCTCACCTATTCTAAGGTAAATTTCTGAATTTCGAGGACGAAATTTCTTTAAGGGGGGTAGATTGTAACATCCCCAAATTCTAAATTGCTTAATTTAATTCTAATTGGAGTTATGCCTAATTAATTAAATTTTAAGTAAAGGTAATTAGTTTATTAAGTTGTGAGAGTTAGGTGTTTTATGTGTAGAAAATAGGAGTCCTAGTGAACTTAAAACACATAATACTACCTTAATCTCATAATTATGGACTAATTAAACTAAGCATTCAAATTACACCTCTTCCCTCCTATGACTCATACTTGCACCAACCTTGCCTTTGCTCTCCACCACTCAAAACTCATGCAAGAGAAACCACTTCTATTCATTCTTGTTTGTAACTTCAGAGCTGAGACTTGAGCTTTCTCTCCCTCCATTCTCTCTCTCTTGCTCTCACGTGAAACAACAACAACAATGCTTCCAACTTCTCAATTTTTCCTAACTCAAGTATTTGTTCTTTTCTCCCTTGTGAACACTTAACAACATTCAGCCAGGGTCAGGGATTCCCATATGCAGAGAATCAATTCTGAAGCTACACCATATCCCTTCCCTAAGACCTCACAAGCTAGTAAACAACAATCTATTTCTTTTCACCTCAATACCATCCAATAGTAACACATGCATGCCTAAACCAGGGCCAAACCCAGCACTGTTTCTACTCAGTAAAACCACTATAAATAGCCCTTCAAATCCATGGGTTCATTCATCAAACACTTCTCAATTCATAGAGCTTAAACTAAAGGGTTTCAAGTGTTCAAGTTTCCAATTCTGGTCTTTCTGTTCGTGGGGCTAGCTAGGAGGTTCTATAGCTGTCTGTAGAGCTTAGATAAAGGTTAAAGCTCAATTACCAGGTGGGTTCTTAGGCTAATTTAGTTAGTATTTCCCAAATTATGAAATGCATGCAAACATAGGAAAATTATAGGAATAACTGTATGTATGAAATTAACTCCCAAATTTCATTCTATTCTGTTCTATATCACTTATTATATGTTTCTGTACTTTCTTGTACGAGGATTGTAGGTATTATTTGTAAATTTGATGATTTTCGCAAAACAGAGGCTTTTCTGCATTAACTCGCCATAGCGAGTTGCTAGCGAGCAATCATGGCGAGCTCCAGGTTCTGGGCTGAAGAACTTCGCCATGGCGAGCATCTGCTCGCCTAGCGAGTTGTTTAGGCCAGTACCTGTAAGTTCGCCATGGCGAGCTTGGTGACTCGCCGTAGCGAGCTAACCTAGAAATGACTCATTTCTCCTATTTTCAAATATAAATAGAATACTCGTTTTATATCCTCGTTACAGATTGTATTCTGCATAAATGTATGTAATTTGATGTTAAACAGGAGGTCAATCACAGTTGATCTCTTAGGGTTTAAACTTAGGGAATTAGAATATTGTATGCGCCCCGGGTTTGGGAATTATTGGTAGCATGTTGTGCACTTAGTGATCAGTCGATTAGAAATATGATTATGTTATCAGTATGGACTTCGTTTTATATGTTCCATTAGAAAATTTATGTGAGCTTTATGCCGAAGCGCTTTCTGCTCGCGGATAAAGCGAACCCCTGAGACGTGCTCACCTTAGAGGGTTTGCGGTTTAAAATGAACAAGATTAATTCTGTGATACACTTCTATTTTATTGCTTATGATAATTATGCTATGAACTTAGTTTATGATATGACTGATTAGGAGCCCCGGCTTTATAGCATAGGAGGGTAGTAGAATTCACTGGGACGAAGTGACTGTCTCACCCCACTCCCTATTTGAAACAGGAAAACATGTTGAATAGGTAAGCCTTGGTGTTGGAGTCGCTGCTGCTGTTTGGAGGATTGCATTTTAGATTTCATGCTTCCTTATTATCTAGTTGTGTTGTTTATGCTTCCGCAGTTATTTTCTGTACTCTCGATGTATTTGGCACCTGTGCGTGCAATAAACTCCTGATGTAATAATAATGAATTCAGTTACCATTAATAATATTCCATGATTATTCTAGATTTATCTATGGAATGTTATAGTTAAAACGTTATTAGAAGATGTAATATTTAGTGTCAAACTAGTTGATGTCTCATATGATCCTGACCCTTATAATATAGTTCAGATATATTAATTATGTCATGAATTTAAAAAGTTAACTTTTTCTCATGATAAAAATTAGATGGACTGATCAATTTCTTAATATTGCCAAAAATTACTACAATTGAATTTATTTTTTTTGACAAAACTACAATTGAATATTTAAAAAGAAGAAAAATTCTCAAAAAGTACTATTAACAAACAAATTTTTCTATCATGTGCAAATTTATACAAGTTATAGGGAGTTTAAAATAGTATATTTATATTAAGACTTGTGCATTTTAAAAATATGTGCAAAGTGTATAAAATAAAAAGTAAAATATAGATAAAGATACATATTATCAATTTTTTTATGTTCAAATAACATACTAGACATGGCAATGGGGCGGGTCGGGGACGGATTTCGCTATCTCCAAACCCAAACTCATAAAGTTCGGGTATCCCAAACCCGTCTCAATTCTTAACGGGAATGAAAACTAAAACCTCAAACTCATATCCAACGGGGTTCGGGTATCCCCATTCCGTTCTACCTCCATATTAATTTGAGTTGCACTTTGTTGTTTTTTTATTAAGAAAATAGTTAAAAGTAGAAAATTATATTGTTTCAACAATATTTATATATAGAAAAAATAAATTGATTAATACTCAACTTAAAAATATGAATGCAATCTAGAGTTTGTTTAAGAATCTGTAATATATAAATGATAAAATGTAATTCGATATAAGTGGGGCGGGTTCGGGGACAGATTCAGACTGGGTATTAACATCCCCATAACCCGCCCCAACCCCAACTTTTAAAATCGGAGAAAATTCAAACCGAACCCAAACCCAAACCCAGTCAACTCGAGTTTTTTCCCGTCAAAATCAGGACGGAGCGGATGAATTTCCGCGGGTTTAGCTTATTTTGCGATGCCTACATATACTATTTGACTTGATGAAATACAGTTTCATATTTGTCTTATATACGACAGTGATGATTCCTTACTTACCTTCTTTAATAAAATCACTGAATGATAATTCTATTCTATATTAGGTCGATTCCACAAAAACAAGCATATATGATATATTAAGCACCACATTAATATATTCCTTGTTCAAAAGACAATGTCAATAATAAATATTCATTTTTGTGTGTAAAATTTTTATTGGTGAGCAATATTTTGAAAATATTTCTATCGATGTACTTTTTAGTCTTGAATCATGCTTTGATCGTAGAGAAGTTTTGGAATTCAACTCATATAAACATTATTTTATATTAGAAATAAAAGTAAATAGCTATCAGATAAATATGTTCCATTGATCAATTTGTTATTTCTGTTTATAGATTTTCTTAGTTGACCTACACGTATCCTCTCTATTCTAAAACTTTGGTTTTTTAACTTTTCATTTTTGTCCCAAATTTTTTATTCTTTTAAAAAATCAAAGTATATTGAATGAATAATGATGTACCTTTACACCAATCTAAAAAAAAAAAAAAAAAGAGAATACAAGTAATTTGATCCATTAAGAATTACAAGTTTATGACATCTTCTCCAAACATTATATTATTGTGGGCTCGCCATAAACATCAAGTGGTTGCCAACCAAATTACATGTGGAGTTTTTACATGTGACTTATTCTTTAGCAGAACAGAGCATCAAAAGAGATAAAATTCTTCCAATAGATCCTTCAAAAGTGACAAATTCCACTTTCAACCACCCAAAAATTCTCTTCCAAATTTGTTGAGAATGAACAATTGAAAAACACATGGCCATTTCTTCCTCTTCGTAGGTCAGGCCGACCTACGAAGTTTTAATACCTAACCTACATAGACTCAGGTCAGGCTAGCCTATTTATTTAAATAGAGTAGGCCAAAACTTTTTAATAAGCATATTTAATCAAATAGGTCAGACCGCAGACCATTAAAAAAGCCTTATTAGCCTACTAGGTCGATCTATTTAAGTTAATATTAATAATATTTTTAATAATATTATTATTTATATATTAAAATTTGTAGTTTCATTAAATTATATCTTTATTAAATTTTTCTGTAGTTTAAGTTTATTAATCTACATTATTTTTTCACATATGTAGATGTATTATTATAAACTATAATTGAAATATGATATATATATATATATATATATATATCATATTTCAATTATAGTTTATGCCTTTCTATTTTTTGACAAGCCAAACTCAGGACAAAGTCTAAGTCATGCCTTTCTATTTTTTCACTTATGATAGGCCACACAGGCCAAGCTCATGCCTTTCTATTTTTTGACAAGCCAAACTCAGGACAAAGTCTAACTCGGCCTAATCTATTCTCACCTCTAAGCACAACTATGTGGATTAACAATAACACATTTTTCCGCCAATTGACAATTTTTAAATATTTTTTTTACACATACAGGTTTTAAAGTTGATTTAAATAACCTCTTGCCGCTTTTCAACTCAAAATTTTAACAGATATTTTCTTAAAAGTGTCGCAAGAGCACTCTTTAACATTTTCTTGTTTTAATAGTATATCAGTATTCCAAAATACACTCATTAAAGTCATCTGATGTAGCAAAATAAAAAATTTCTATTGTGTTTAATTATCAATATTGGTTCCCTTATTTTCATTCAACCATAAAATTGATAAATTTTTAAATTACTTAGTTTTGGTCCCTCGTAGATTTTCAAAATAGTGATATAACATATTTAAAATAAGAATATAAGATTAATAGTTTACATTTTATTTTTTAAATAACAAAGGAATAAGGGCTCGTTTGACCTAGCTTATTTGAGAGCTTATACAAATGGCTTATGCAATATAAATTAGGTTTTATGCTATTTTATAAGTTTAAACTAGTGAAAATTGAATTTTTAGAAGCTATTTTATCATAAACTACCTTGAAAAACTTATAATAATACATAAAAATTGCAAAAGTTGTTTGCATAAGCTCAAAAATAAGCTAGGTCAAACGGGCCCTAAATTGTAAAGTTAGAAACGAAATTTTTAGGTGTTTTTCTTTTAATATTTTGTGAATTGAATATTTCAGACTTTTAGAATGTGTTATATATATTGTTATCATTTTTAGTCTAAAAATTTGCAAAAGAGACTAAATTAAGATGACTTTAAAGTAAGTTGTGAATGAAATAAAATAGAAGAGTACCAAGAATATAATTATTTTGACTATTCTTCACTATAAAATATATTTACGTGTGTATTGTTTAGATTTTTTAACATATATATATCGTGTCATTGTCATGACAAAGGGTCTTCAAGTAATGATGAAAACATCCGTCAAAAAAAAAAAAAAAGTAATGATGAAAAACATCTTTGCTTTTTGGAAATGGGACTACTACCATAGTCAATGCCTTCAAAAATTTCTCCCATTTGCTAGCATGAAAGTCATATCATCATAGTGCTTTATTAGTTGATCATTTTTATATAATTTTTCATTACTTTTTCTTCTGATGCATACATGTAACTAACTCTCTCTTCATGTCTTTCCTAGGTTATGCTGACTATCCATTAACACAATATTCATAATCCATCTATTATCCACAAAGAACAAACATTATAATCTATTGATGTAAGCATTTTATATTTTCTCTTTATCAATGTACCAAATTTTGCTCACATAACAGATCATCTAATTAAAGGTTTTGCCGACTCTCCCAATTTGCATTTTTATGATGTATAAAGCGGATCAAATTATATGACAAAAAAAAAAACCGGATCAAATTAGGCTTTGTGGATAGGTGTCTGATACCGATACATGTTATTATATTTTTTTTTAAGCAGATAACAATACATTAAATAAAAAGAAAGTACAAACAAGTTAGGGGGGAAAGAGGACAAGAACCTGACCCAGCAACCACACAAAGTGTAAAAACAACCTAGAAGGGTAATACAACCTTAAACAACTTACACAAAGTGGTATACAAAACAAAACTGGATCAAAGTCCAGTGAGAGAGCCAAATGCGAAACAGTCTAAAACGCATCAAACACAATCCAGCAAGTCCGACGCGGGACTCGAAACCAAATTGCAAAAAAAAAGATGAGTAAAATCTGCAACCATTAAAACATAACACTAGAGACACAAGACCTCTTTAAGATACGATGATCGAATCTGACCGTCAACACAAAAACAGAAACTTCAACCGACAACTCGCTACAGCAGCAACGAGTACAAAGCAATTTCTAGCTTCATCTGCAACGGAAAGGAGAAAAAAAACTCCACCTAGCAGATTTAAAGAACAAACCCAGAGTCGTCGCCATCCCAAAAATTCTAAGATGCAACAGCATAATTGAAAGCTTGGTCCCTGCAGATCTCAACAGATCTGGAAAAGATACCAGAAAACCAAGTTCCAGAAAAGCTAAACAAGCAGTGCAACTACCGAAAATAAAATCCAGAATCACAACCACCAACCACATCAGAGAAAATAGAAATGGAGCAAAACGAAATGGGTTGAAAACCAAAACAACGGTAACACCAAACCAACCACCGCTGTAAAAGGAAACGCTGAAGCAGAACCGCATCGCAAGAACGTCGACGAAACCCAAAACGCAGAACGAAACCGAAGTCACAGTTGCGGAGGATACGACTAAGGGTGATCGTATCCGAACCAATCCAAAAGTAAAACCGCAAACCGAACCAATCCAAACCGAAAATCGCAAAAACCGCATTTGGTTTGGATGTATTTGGATGACTTTTTTCTTGATCCGCAAACCGCAAAATCGCCAACCGCTAAAACCGTAAAAGCCGCGGTTAACCGCTAGAACCGCATTAAGTTTATATTATATTCCAATACCTCTAAAACTCCTTTAAGTTTCTATTATAATCCAATATACACAGTCTAATTATCAAGTCAGTCCATCAAATTAATGAAACTTCAAGTCGTTCTTATTTTTTGTATTGTAATATTACTTTGGTATTGTAATATTATTTTATATCAACAACTTTTATCGATAATGTGATGTTATTTTGGAACTTCAAGCTCTTTTTTTGGATATTTAAAATTGTAAGGTACTATAATGTTATTTTGGATAAACAACTTTTATTGGTACTGTAATGTTATTTTGTAACAAGTTCATGTGTGTGTCAAATGATCATGATAGAAATTTTTTATGCCGTAAACCGCCGCCACCGAACCGATCCTAACCGCATTGGTTTGGTTTGGTTTGGATGACTTTTTAAAATCCAACCGAACCAAACCAAACCGCATGCTTTTTTATCTCGCGGTTAGGATGACTTTTTCGCTCATAACCGAACCAAACCGCACCGCGAATACCCCTAGATACGACGGCGGAGCGTTGCCGGTTGAACAATAACCACCCAACACCGACGGCGAGGGTTGAGAACAAACTCTAGAGAGAAATAAGCGCGCCAGAATTTAGGAGAGTGATGTTGCCGTGAGTAATCACGAGCACCACCAAACATAGGATCTACATCGTTAAAGGAGGGTTTGGATTTTTGATACATGTTATTATATTGAATTGTTTCATTTTTATAAATTCAAACATGCCCTCCTAAAGATAAATACGTGGGATTTAAACCGTTGTACTATATTTCAACTGTATTTAAGGTCCGTTTGAATTTGGCTTGGTTCTAAGTTTATGAAAATAGTTTATACAAATAAATGAAGTTTTATGTTCATTTATAAGTTTTGTCAAAAAAAAAATGTTCATTTATAAGTTTTTATTATAAAAAGTTATATTTTTATATTTTTTCATAAATCAACTTAAAAAACTTATAATAATACATTATTTCGCATTAATTCAAAAATAAATCAATTCAAATGAACCATTAATTTAACCATAGTTGAGTATATTAAATCAATTGAATTATAAATTAAAGATAATCATTAATTTAGTATTTCGATTTTTAAAACACTAATTAGCATCAAATTTATTGTAAATTTTATTAAGGTCAACTTGTATTGTCTATAAGCAATTAAGGTCAACTAGTCTATTGTCTAGAAGCAACTATACTTCTTCTAGCTCAATTCCAACAACACTACCACCACAGAGTACTAGATTGAAACTAAGTGGTAGTAAGTGAGCACCCGAAACAAACTCTGAACAGGGTCCATCTTTCACATAATGGGGTATCCAAATTCAAATTTTTCAACAGCTTTTGTGATATTCATGTGAATATATGAATAAATTTTAAAGTGAAATTTAAAACAAGTTTTGGTCTTTGACAAAAATGGAATCTTCTGATGAGTGAAAAGAAGGGCAATAAGAAATGGAAAACATTCTAGACCTTTTGTTGTGGCTATAAGCCAAAATAATGAGTCTAAAATTCAATGACTCAAAGGGAATTATTAGAGTTTGATAGAGACATTGTGCCCTTTGTAGCCTTTTAATAAAAATATCATAAATTTGATTATAATATTAGGGGGGTCAAAAACGCAGATTTGGAGTGTTGTCTAAAAGCATTCATGTTTTTTTAACTGATTATATTGTGTGATAGATTGAGAAAGATGTTCTTTTTATCTTCTGGTAGAGAGGCAATATATAATACAGTATTCAATAGTAAATGTCATAATGTCATACTATTTATTTGATTCTCCCATGTTTTAGGAGGATCAGCCCCACTTTGCTTTCGACTTGAGATGTGATGTATCTGTTAGGGTGTGAGTATTGGGATTTTTAGGAGGATTTGTTAGTAGCATTGTTGTTAAAATCGAGCGTTAACTTATAAATTTGTTCGAGTTTAGGTGTTAAAAATTGGTTAACTCGTATGTAAATTCGGTTTTTTTGTAAAATTGCAACAAAAATATTTTAATCGAGTTAACTCAGTGTGAAAATGTTAAAATTGGGTAAACTCGGACGAGTTTATTTGTATTTTCGTGTTTACCTTTTTAAACTTTTTTTATCCAATTTCAAATTTTTTTTTGCTCATTAGACAATTTTTCCTACACATTTAAAAAAAAAAAACACTATGTATTTATTTAGAAGGTGAAAACATTCACACTTTCACTATCTTTCTTTCTCAAATAACTATTCATTTTCTTTAGAATCGGATGAATACAATGATGAAGATGATGTTGTAGAATTGTAGGAAAATGTAATTAAGTTAGAAAATCTATGAATCTTCTTATTTTCAATTGTTATTTGGATGTTATATGATTTTAATAATGTCAATATTTAAAAAAATAATAATAATTATAAAGTCGAACCGGTTGAACAAGGAAACTGGATGAATAGTCAATTTGGTCTAACTATCGGATCAAAAATGTAATCAAACCGGTGGAAAACGGCGTGAATTGGCCAAAACCATACTACATTGGTGGTTTCTGCAACTTGGGCGGTTCATTGTTTACATTCTTTTTATTTTATCTAAGTTGTTCTACCATTTTTTTAAAAATTTCACGGTTGAGCATAAAAATTAGAGTAATGAGGAAGATAACTGAATAGAACAAATTATCAAATTTGATTTAGATCATGTGATTTTAGGATCTTACTCATCCTCCACGATCCAATTGTGATGGTGTAACGAAAAAAAGAAGAAACTGAGACAAAACGGTGCGATGCGAAAAGAAGATAAAGAAGTTGAAAGAGAAAACGAGAAAAGAAGATGATAAAGTAGTTTTGGTCCTCTCCTACATAGCACACACTAACTAGAGATAAAAAAGTTGAAAAAATGTTATTGTTAGTGTCTTTAGCACACATTAACAAGAGAAAATGACAAAAGAATATCAAAATAAAGAAGTTGAAAGAATGTCGTTGTTACATGCCATGAGAAGGGAGAAAAAAAATATGAATATGGCGGCGGCTAAGAGTGTACGGAAAAAAGGAACTAATTAAGACAAACATAATAAAATATTACTTCCCGCACTCCTTGAAAGTCTTTCTTCTCCTCCGGAAATTTCAAAAACACCCCCTCGCTACTTAAGTAGCAAACTCAGAGGTACCAAATTGAAAAGAAAAAAATAGTTTGCATTCTAGATTGCGAACCTTAAAATATAGAGTATAGAGAGCAAAAGAAGGGGGAGAAATACGAAAACATTAGATTTTATAAGGTTCGCATTCTAGAACGACTGAGGATGCAAACCATGTTTTCCAGTTCTTGCTATTTATAAACTTGCAACCTACGTTGTGTAGCAACTAAACTATTTGACAAACAATATCATTTATCTAAAAATGTATGGGTTTTTACATATTAATTTTAATTTATTGTTAGTTTGTCTATTGTTTTAGTATTTTTAATTTATAGAATTTATCCATTTTTATTGTAAAAATTACCAAGTTTTTACATATTTAATTTATTATTATTACTTTATCAATTTCTTTATCTTATAGAATTATCAATTTTAAAATGTATAACACAAAATATGATTTTAAAAAGATAAAGGGAGGTATTTCCCTCCGTGCTCTTTCCCTCCCTACAAAAATCCCAACTAAACCTTAAAGGCATTTGATATATGGATTCATCTTACTTATATGTTGTTCAATGTCCACTTTTTCATCCATTGTAAAACTCTTGGTCTCACTTAGGGTATGTTTGGATTAATTTATTTTTGAGTTAATGGAAAATGCTAAACAGTGTTCTCAGGACATTGGTTAAGCATATTAAAATAGAAGTTTTATCTCAAAATGTGTGCATTATTCAATACCTCAAAAACATAAAAAAATTATATTTTTAATATTAATTTTATTTTTTATTCCCTTTTTGACATGCTTAACCAATGCCCCGGGGACACTGTTTGACATGACCCTTATAAAAAAATAACTTATGCAAATAAGCTTTTATGTTAATTCATAAATTTTCATTGCCAAAAATTGTATCTTCATAAGCATTTTTTTCATAAAATACCTTGACAGACTTAGGATTAATACATCAAAACTTATTTATTTGCATAAGTTCAAAAATAAGTCAATTCAAAAGCCCTTTTGTATACTACAAAAATTAATCTACTTCAAAATCAACAATACATAGTTGAAATTGATATCAAATCATTTGCAACAAGAGTGATTACATCAACATGCGCATAAGATAACTAGCTTAATTAGCATATAAAAAAAGGAGAGTGGTATTATTGTTTAAATTAGTTTCTTTAACTCACGCGTCATTCAACTCAATTCTAATGGAATAGTAAAATAAACAGTATTTTACATCCTAAAAAAACCCTTCAATAATTGAAAAAAAAAAAAAGTTCAAATAAAACATTATAGCCAAATAGATATGATCAGTACCCATAACAAAAAGAAATTCATGAGGCATGATTATCATCGACTTTCATCCTCATCTTCATGACCAGTTTCCATAGCTATATGTTGACATATTGGACATACATTCTTCTGCTTCTGCATCAACCATTGTTTGATGCAGTCAAGGTGCTAGATGTGCATACAATTTATTTTTCCTATTTGCTCTTCGTCCATATAGTCTTCCTAATGAACATAAAAATAAAAAGGAGGGGTAGATTATGAAACATGAACATTCTAATGTATGTATTATAAAAGAAAAAAATAGCAACGTGGTAAGAGATAATTTATTTTATGATTTTTGTCCAAAAAGTTAATTTTGTTATGCTATGAAAGTTTATGTGTTGGTTACACTAAATTAAATTATTAATGATGAAACATGTAGTTGGTCTCACCTGACATATACCCTTATCATCATTTTCAATTCATTGTAACATTCAATTTTCACATGGGATTTAGAAAAGTAACAATAGATCATTACAAAGTAGTATCTAATCCATAACTTAAGTAAATTTATATTACCCAATATCTAAATTTATATTACCCAATATCTATTATTTATAAATAGATTGACATGTCATATTTTATTGGCTTAAATATGGTTTCAGTCCCTGCAATTATGTCTTGTTTTGATTTTAGCCCCTGTTAAAAAAAAATTGATTTTAGTCCCTGCAATATATCAAAATTTTTAAAATAGCCCTTGAGCTATATTTTTTAGGCTTAAATATGTAAAAGGTCCCTGCACTTAGGGGTCGTTTGAGTTTTAGTCCCTACAATTCAAAAACCTTTCAAATTTGCCCTACACTTTCAGTCAACTTTTAAAAAGATCCATGGGCTGACTTTTTTGCTTATGTGTCACAATTTTTGCCATTTGTCACTGATGACTGGGCTTCAAGGATGCTGATTCATTTAATTGTGTTAGACCATTTACAATGGTCTAAAAACTCAACATCCACTTTATTCACTCCACATCATCTTCTCTTTCTTCCACCTATTCATTCAACACTCATTCAACACTCTACCCTCTCCAATGATTTTTTCATTCAACACTTACACTCTACCCCACCACTTTTTATTTCATATTCTTATTTAAATTTAAATTTTTATGATTACATAAAAATACAATTAACGATTAAAATTTAAATTAAAATTATACGATACAAATTATCGATTAAAAATATAATAAAAATTATCGATAAAAATTAAATTATACTCCTGATTGCAATTATAATAAAAACAAAATTTATTTAAATAATTGATACGATACAATCATCTTAACTTGAAATTAAAATACGACACACAAGTAGTTAAAACGATACAAATATGGATGAAAGTTTGGAGGATGTTGGTTGGAAAATTGATTTGGATTTTGATAATAGTTGGGATTTTGATAATAATTGAGATTTTGATAATTGTTGGGATTTTGATAATTGTTTGGATTGTTAGAAGAATTTTGGGTGTTGAAATTATTATTGGGATCCATTTCACAAAAAAAAAAAACTAAAACTTCAAATTAAACACTAATTGAAAGATAATAAGAAGATTAAGAGAGTGAAAAACTTGATATTTTTTTCTGTGTCCAAATGAAACAAACCAAGTCTCTATTTATAGAGAAAAAAAAATCATGAATTTTGGTATAAAAATAAAAAAATAAAAAATTAATTTGCAATGAAATAATTGAATTTAAAGATAAAATGAGATTGAAAATCCGGACAGCCAATGAAATGCTGCCACGCGTCCCTATCTAACCATTTGCTTCTTCTCTCTCCGCGTGATCAGGCTTCTCACGCTCCCTGCCGCGCGTGTGCTGCACGCGCCAGCAGCAAGCCACTAACACGCTTCCGCGTGTCCCCTCGGCAGACCCTTCAACTGTGTTGAACTTGTTCAACACCTCTCTCCTCCAAGTCAGCTTTGAACACTCCATTTCAACACATTTTGCTGTTGAGAGCCTCTCAACACCCCTCTCAACTATACCATTGTAAATGGTCTTATGGAAGGACAAAAATACCCTTGTATCAAAATGGAACTTGTATCTTCATCAAAAACAACACCACCACCAACCATCAAATCCCTTCTTCTTCCTTCACCATCAACCTTCAACTTTCACAATCAAAGAGTAGTAACAAGAAGAAACATAAGCAGAACGGAAACAAGAACAAGAAGAAGCAGAAGTTGAGATTGAAAACCTCGAATCATCAACAGAAAATCTAGGATCAGTATCACATGATCTACTACCCAATGATAAACCATATTATCCAACCTCAGATTGTGTCTCTCTCAAATTCCTCACCCTTTGCTTTTCAACCTCCATGTTCCTCAAACCAACGCCATTTCCAGCAACAGAACCGTCACAAGCAGCATCATTTCTCTACAACTTCTGTTTCCTCTCCCAAAACACTTCCGACGAACAACAAAAACGCTCCGAGATCTACACCTACGAAGCACCATGGCACATCTACGCCATTAACTGGAGCGTCTGTCGATGACACAAACGGCGAAATCAAATCCGATCTAAATCTCTCCTTCGAACATCCATACCCACCAACCAAAGCAATCTTCCTCCGTATCCGACGAATCTCGCGGCGTCGAATTCAAAAGTTTCCTCAATGGTAACAAAAACAACGAGTATTGCGGTCCAATCACATCCTTTGATTGGAATGAAGCTGAACCGCGAAGAATCGGAACTTCGAGTATTGATACTACTTGTACGATTTGGGATATTGAGAAAGAAACAGTTGATACTCAATTAATTGCGCTTGATAAAGAAGTTTATGATATAGCTTGGGGTGGTGTTGGTGTTTTTGCTTCATTGATATTCCTGTGTTCTTAGTAGCTTCATAGCTTGGTGGTGTTGATGTTTTTGCTTCATAGCTTGGGGTGGTGGGGTGGTGTTTGAGTGTTGTTGTTCTTGATATTCGTTTTCCAACATTACCTGTTGTTGAATTGCAGAGACATTAAGCTAGTGTTAATGCTATTGCTTGGACGCCACATAGTTCTTGTCATATTTGTACTGCTGGTGATGATTCTCAAGCTTTGATTTTGGGAACATAATTTTGGAGATTGATTTGGGTTTGATAAAGAAAGGCATTTTGGTCATTTCATATTACAATTTAGTGAGTCGGCGTCCTCTCAGCCCAGTCATCAGTGCCACCTGTAAAAAATAGTGACACATAAGCAAAAAAGTCAGCCCAAAGACCTTTTTAAAAGTTGACTGAAAGTGTAGGGCAAATTTGAAAGGTTTTTGAATTGTAGGGACTAAAACTCAAACGACCCCTAAGTGCAGGGACCTTTTGCGTATTTAAGCCTATTTTTTAATGACATGTCACTTTTTTATGATGTGGCACACACTGATTAGGATTTATAGATGACACGTGTCATTTTTGCTGACATGGATTAATACAATCATTTTTCTTTTAATTTTATCATTAAATAAATTAGTTTTTCTTTTTACATAAAAACAAATTGCTTAAAAAAAATAAATACAAATTAAAATTTTAAAAAAGACAAATTAAAATTAAAAAAGGCCGTGAACCCAGAAACTTCAACCATCTCTCCCACGTCCCACCAAATTTTCCAACGCGAATCCTAATTGCATCGTTTGTTCAGATGAAATCGTGTTCGTAGATCCAAAACAAAAACAAACAAACAGAACCGAATTCAATGGTTTTGAATCAAGCCATTCTTTACAAATCTTAGGGTTTATTCCACCCCTTTCCCTCTTGAACTGTTTCCGGTCGAAAGAACAACCGATCCAATCGACCAAATCGAAAATCATCAGAGTTTGTGTTTGGATTAATGAAAACAATTAATTAGAAAAGAAGAATAAAAGGAGTAATAATTATATTTGTTGAAGAGGTGTGAGACCCAACAAGGAATCGTAGTTCTGGATTTTCTAATTCACTTTTTTGGATTTTGGGTTTGGATTAATGTGATGGGTAGGGGATATTATAAGGGTTTCTTGAGACAATTTTTTCTTGTCTTTCGAAGAAGATTACGAAGTTGAATTTATGATTTGAAGATGAATTAATGGGTTTGTGGTTGAAGATGCAATGGTTACTGGGTTTCATGGTTCCTACTCTTTATTTTGTATTTTTAATTTATTTTGTTTTATTAAAAATGAAAATTTAAATGAAAATGTTAATGAAAAATCCACGTCAGCAAGTTTGTACAGTCAGCATAAGCCAAATCATTAAAAATTAGACATGTCAGCAAAAAATCCAGTTCAAGGACCTTTTTAAAAATTTTGAAATTTTACAAGGACTAAAATCAAACTTTTTTTTTACAGGGGCTAAAATCAAAATAAGTCATAATTGCAAGGACCAAAAACATATTTAAGCCTATTTTATTCAATATGATACTCTTAATTAGAGCACCTCCTCACAATAACAGCTAGACATTTGAAATGTAATAAGAGTACGTGACCCAATTATATGTGGCACAATAAATCTAGAATATTTGAAAATTAATGACATCAATTCTTTTAAACCAATACTTAATAAAAATATTCACAGGTAATTAAGAAACTGTATACCTCATTCCTAAGTGTGTTCCTCTCTGCCATAAGTTCAGGAAAATTTGAAAATGAAAATGTGGTTATGACAGCCAAGACGGACTGGATTCTCTGATCTTGTCAATGTTGAACTAGTCTGCACATATTGATTAGCTTCTAGAGGAGGGTTTAGCCGGTAATTGCTCGGTGAAGGATCAAAAATAAAAAAAATGGTTGTTGTGGTGGTACAGAACTACTAAGCCGCACAAGAACAAGAGTTTGAGCTAAAAATCGATACACACAACAACTTGGAAATACCCATGCATGTTCTTCAATACTTATTGTGTTATGACCAACCACATCATCAATTTCACGATGAAAACTATCAAATAAATAAAAGTTATTATTACTATTATTATTTTGTCCTGAACTTGTGCTTCGAAAATAAGAACCACCACCATCGGCCGTAGTAGACATGAAATTGTTGTATAAGTGAAAAGGTGTAGCAGCTTGAGTTGTTCCTTGCAATCCTTTTGTTGTTGTAGATGTATAGAAAGATGATCTGGAGGCAGCCGAAGGATCATGTCTTCTACTGATGAAGTTATTCGAAGGATGATTTTGTCGAGGTGGAAACAAAAAGCGATTAATATCAAATGGCTCATTAGTAGAATTAGACTGATATGATAGATCACCAAGAAAACCTATTTGACCATGACTTTCTAGATGACTATTAATGTGAGACTGAGTAGTGCTAGTACTACTTGGTCACACACCTGCAGCAATAGCTTGATTCATCATGTTTTGGTTCAACATATTAGAAACGACACTATAATGCCTCTGCGATGTTGATGAAGTTAAAGAAGACATGTGATTGTCTTGATGAGGATAAATATCAAGAATTATTCGTCTTCTGCTAGAGGTTCTAGCATCTTGTGAACCTTGACCAGAATTATCGCCTCTCAAAAATCGATAAGGTGATCTACTTCTCTTTAAGGATAAAGAGCGCCCAGGGTAGTCATTCCTAATAGGAGCGGTAGCATTAGTAGCAATATTATTGTTAATTCTACCATTATTCGAAATAGGATTACTATTATTGATATTGTTTCTTGCATCCCCACCGCTTTGATTGTTGTTATTATATAGAGCAACATGTCTTGTAGGTTTTCCTCCAATATTTGGATATAACATGGACGATAAACCTAATAACGACGACATGTTGTTGTTGCCTCTATTGATGGTGTTCAAAGTTAATCCAAAATATCTTGTAGACAGAAAAGAGGAAGAAGAAGCACGATTATCATTATAATCGCTAATAGTAGTAGTTATTGGTAATATAGGAGTAGGATAGTGATGATCACCACCATCACCATGACAATAAATATTGGTAGTGTTTGTGTTTCCACGAAGTTGGCAAAGATTGATAAGTTCATGAATTGATTGATCTCTGGTGGTTCTTGATCCTCTTACAATACTGCGATTATTGACACCAACAAAAGAAGAATTATTTGTAGAATGATTAGCCAATAGATATCGTAGAGCTCTGGCATCACGAAATAAAAGTCGGGACAAGGACAATCTTACAAAATATTTTAAAATCCTTGACTGCATTCTGGCAAGTGGACCAATTTGTCGTCGAGTATTAATAATTCACACTCTAGGTGTCTAGAATGAGTTCGTATCCACAGGGATCGTGCCAAAGCATTATCAGCTTTATCTAAGTTCGTGGTTTTGCATTCGCTTTGGGTTTTGAAAAATGTTTTTTATAAAAAGAAGCGACATGCTTGCGAAAAAGTAAATGTTTTGATTCAAGAAATATAGAGAATAGGTATGGCGGTTGAACTTCATCGCTTAATCATATATGGCATGATCGGTGTATAACATAATCATTCAGATTATTATTCGGCGTTTATTTTATCCTTGTTATGGCAGTACCTTACTACTACCCTATATATGTGAAGTTTCCCTACATTCATAATTAAGGTACCTAAGAAAGCCTAACATCGTTGTGTCACATACCCTAATTACTAAGTGAGTTATTCATCATACATGCATTATGTTCATCAACCATCCAATGCCTCCAGATCATAGTTTCGGGCTATTCAACTTCTAATTGCTATGTCACAACTAGTTCCCGATTCCTTCTCTAATTGCCATGTCACAACAAGTTCACGATGTTTACCGTCTATATTCATCTAGCATTATTTACTACTAGTTCCGAAAAAACATTAAAGTAAACCCTAATATTGCTATTAAAGCTAACCATAATATTTATTCTATGGGCTGTCCCGCTTATCCGGCCAGATTTCGGGCAACGTTATTAAAGTGTAAGAAAGTAAATAACAAGTAAAATACTGAATAACGATTTATTATAACTTCGACTCAATCACATGACCCAAATATTCATAGGGGAGTTCATCTTCTCCACCACAACCTATGACATCTATTACAAAAGACTTACATAATTAAATTACAAGAATCTAAATATAAAAGCCTAAAGAGAACATATCTTGCTTAGACAACTTTCCCGTAAGGGGAGAAAACTATACCCTTATAGCTCATCTGAACCTCTCTAGTAGTATAGAGAAAGTTCTTCTATTTTTGAATGAATAAAATGAGGTTTGGGAGCTCTATTTATACTTTTCGTATTGGGCCTCAGCAATCCATCGTACTACGATGGATCCAACGTACCACGATGGAAAGATTCAATTCAAAATTATAACTGATCTTGTGCATTTCATCAGCTTGGTCGCCAAGTCAAGCCATCGTGCTACGATGCATGCTATCGTGCTACGATGAGACTATTTTCTTCAATTTTATTGCTTCTGATTTCTTGGCAAGCAAGCAGCTCCCATCGTGGCACGATGGGAGCCATCGTGCTACGATGATGTGCACATTTCTTCTCTTTTTTGGCTTTTTCTTGTCTTTTCTGTATCTTTGCTTTGTCTTGATGTTTTTCCTCGATTCTATAGGTTTTCCTTCGTATTCGGGCCTGTCTTTGTCAATTTATTACTAATAATATTACCTAAAATACTACATAAATTTATGTCATCAATCCTCAACACTTTTTTCATCAAATTTGTCTCATTAAATCTCAATTCAACAAACCCCCTTAATTATTAGTTAAAATCATCAATTTTTAAACACCCATTACCTGATTACGTGATTTTTATGCCGCCGACTCAATCCTGTTTACATCCTGCATTCACAAAATTTTCTATTTTTCATTTCAATAGATTCAATCAAATAGATCTGTACAAAAAAAAAGTAAATCAACCAAGCAATTTTATATCCATTTATAAGATTCACTTTAATCAAATATAAGTATACAACGAGCCGCCACCTAAATTCATGTTAGAATATTGTCGGAAAAACCGCACACATCACTGTCCCTTTTATATCGACTGTGACTTTTGTTTGGATCTCGCTCGAGCCAGTCCCTATGAGATGAAGTCAATCAATATTTATTGTCACTAGAGGAGGGAATACTCTACAATTGATGTGGAACTGAATACCATCTCGAACAGTTCCACCGTGAGAAATCGTCGCTACACTTTATGATGAAAGTGACCTTGCCGCTGCGAGTATAAAGCCGTGTTCAAAAATACTTTTGATTTCAAATTTTAAACAATAAAATAAAAATAGAATAAAGAGTCTTTTGATATTTAAAATAGAACCAATTGACTGTAACATGAATTTTAAAAAGAGGCACGTTAACCAATGATAAAAGGCGGTGTCTAAGAGAGTGTATATGATCATTTAATCACAATATTTATCCGTTTTTTAAAATCTAAAACATTCTTACACGTAACTATAAAGATTAACTCTCATAGATCAAACTTTAAATTAATTATCATAAATTATATATAAAAAAACTTTCATAAATCAAAACTTTAGACCATATAATTAAATACCCAAATATCTTACACTTTATGCTTAGTACCCTATTTAACTCGAGTAAAGTTTATCTAACCAAACTCAAGTTCAAATTTAGATACAACTGTTTCATTTCATTTCACTCAATAATTTAAAAAGAGCCACGTGAACCAATGATAAAATGTGGTGTCTAAGAGAGTGCGTACGAACATTTAATCGCAATATTTATCTATTTTTGTTAAACTAAAACATTCTTACACATAACTATAAAAATCAACTCTCATAGATCAAACTTTAAATCAAGTAATAGATTAACTCTCATAAATAAACACTTTAGACCAAATAATTAAATATCCAAATATCTACCACTTTATGCTTAGTACCCTATTTAACTCAAGTAAAGTTTATCTAACCAAACTCAAGTTCAAACTTGGTTACAAGTTACAACTTACAACCGTTTCATCTATCTATCTATCTATCTATCTACTTCTATCTATCTACTATACAACATAAGAAATGAAAAGGCCGCTCAAATGTCTAAACTGCCCTCTCAAATTTTTTAACTTCGAACAACAAATTACTGAGGGTTAAAATGTGATTTCGCAACAATTTGAATTTATGCACTATTCACCTCTGCAAATACTGCAGAATCTGTACTTTTGAAGATTTTTTTTCCAAAATCAGACCTTTTGGCAGTCTTTTTTATTCAAAATTTGTCCTTTTGGAGGACTTTTCAATTATTTTCCCACCATTCATACTAAATTCAATTTTAAAACCACTCTTTCTCATTTTATACTCACTATCTCTACTCTTTAGTTCCCACCTTACTTTCTTCTTGCATTATCTCATTTTATTCTTTCTCTCTTCTCAAATTCAAAAATCTATTTTTGTTTTAATAAATTTTTTTTCTGTGCAGGAACAAGAACAAGAAGAGCAAGTTAAAGAACAATACCAACAGCAAAAAATACAAGTAATAAATAAATATTTTTATACTTCCACATTATACATTTTATTTCATGAATCTTACTTCTTGACCATACTAAAATTGTTCTTCAAACTTTTACGCGTATGTTGCTATCATTTTCTTTAGTTTTACCACCTTCACGGGACAAATAGCATCACATTCTGCAAAATAGCAAAGTAGAAGAACAACTTTCTGATTAAATTGTTTTTGCAGGAAAGCTATGTTATTGGCTGCAAAGCAAACAAGGAGAAGAACAAAACACAGACTAATGGTATTACTTTCTTCAAACTTTTACGCGTATGTTGCTATCATATTCTTTAGTTTTAAAACTTCCACGGGACAAATAACATCACATTCTGCAAAATAGCAAAGTAGAAGAACAACTTTCTGATTAAATTGTTTTTGCAGGAAAGATATGTTATTGGCTGCAAAGCAAACAAGGAGAAGAACAAAACACAGATTAATGGTATTACTTTCTACTTTTAAATTAAACTATTTATTTTACTACTTTCTTACACAAATCTACTTTGTCTGATATTTTTTTTTTTATTTAAAAAAACTCATTAAAATGAAAAGATAGAAAACTAAACACTAAACAAAACTTTTTCCTATTAAAACAGACATTGATGAAATGACAAGAATCAGAAATACAGTGCACAAATATAGAAAATTTTCTTTTAGAAAGACAGTTTCTTTACTTAAGAATAAACCAAACAAAACAAATCCAAAGAACTAAACATAAGATAAAAAAAAAACACAATAAAATCTATTTTGTACAAAAAAACAAACATTTTACAAGTAATAAAAACGCATTCAAATTATTTCAAATTTTTAATTAATAAAGAAATTGCACAGGAATTTTTTTTGGTACCAGTCATGAAGAAATTATTATTGTAAATAAAAATAAAACAGAATAAACAGAATCAGAAAAAAAGGAAATTTTTTAAAATAAAACTTCATATTTAGAAAAATAATTAGAGAGAATCAGAAAAACAAAATTATATAAAATTGTCATTTTATTTTTAGATCTAATAAAACACGGAAACATAAATATATGAACATAAAATTCAAAATAAACAAAAAATAAAATGATAAACAAGAAGCAGATCCAAAACAAGCATGCATGGTACAAGATATTTTTTACTCTTTGCTCTTCATTAACTTATTTTCTTCATTTGTTTTAACTTTCCCGTTTTTGTAGAAGGTGACCGCAAAGATAGATTAGAGAAGGTGAGATAGATAAATGGAGCTGTGGTGGTATTCCGAAGAAGGTGATCAGATCTTGAAATAATTTGATGGGTTTTGTAGAGGAGATAATAAGTCATTCAAATCTTGTGTTGTATTTACCAAAAGGTCGACGGAATGATATTGGAAGTGATCGGAAGTTAGACAGTGTTAATAATTTACGGTGGAGAGGTGAAAATAAAAAACCATTTGCTGCCAACATGAACATCAGAACACCAAAATAAAGCAAAAAAAAAACAAAAAAAAGGGCAGCAAGAGAAACTGAGTGGGGCGGCGGTGTGTTTGGTTTAATTGAAGTGATTGTTACAATTAGGGTTTCATATAAAAATAAGAATGACATATGGTAATATTTGGGCTTCTTATTACCTTTCAACAATTTATGGTTTTCGTGGCCCAATTCCAAACTGCAACTATTTTTTTTATATTATTTTTATAGGTTTTCTTTTTAAAATATATTTATGGCCTTTTAAAATCAATAAACATTTTTTAAAACAAAACCTTTAAATCACATTAATTTATACTTATATGGTTTTTTTAGGCAATATAGTTTTTTTTTAATAGAATGTAAATTATTATTGATAAAACATTTACGCGGAGGTGAGAATTTGTATGGCTGATAAAAAAATTTAAATCGTTTTTATAAATTATTATTGATACAAAAAATTGACGGGGAGGTGACAATTTGTATGGCTGATAAAAAGTTTAAAATTCCTTTTACAAGCTATTATTGATAAAAAAAAAATCACGAGGAGGTGACAATTTGCATGGCTGATAAAAAATTTAAAATCCCTTTTACAAGCTATTATTGATAATAAAAAATTCACGGGGAGGTGACAATTTGCATGCCTGATAATAAATTTAGAATCTCTCTTACAAGGTATTATTGATAAAATAAATTCACGGGGAGGTGACAATTTGCATTGCTGATAAAAATATTAAAATCCCTTTTACAAGCTATTATGGATAAAAAAAATAATGGGGAGGTGACAATTTTCATTGCTGATAAAAATTTTAAAATCACTATTATAAATTATTAATGATAAAAAATTAACGAGGACACAAGTATTAATCTTTACACAAAATAAATTTTTGTCCCAAATGAATTACTTAAAATATTGTCCTCAATTTGTAGAACATTGCATTATATATGTAGGGGGCAGTGTTCGAATCCCGTCATTCCACTAATCTACCTTAACGATGAAATTTCTAGCCACGACCAAAAAATATATATCTTCCTCTTGGATTAATTAATTTTTGTTTGAAACCGACATGAGACTAATCCAAATATAGAATTAATGTTTCTAATTGAAGCATAAAAGGAAAAGTAATTGTTTTTATAAAAATTCATATATGTCATGAAAAGTATGAATAGTCTACAATTTATTAAAAAATCTACTAATTTGACTACTCATAATTTTATGTTTATATTCAACCAAACACAAATTTATTACATTTTTTTCCTATTTAAATATTTTTTTAATCTGTATCCAACGCATCTTTGCGATCCAACATCCCCACAAACCAACGATCCCGTAAATCGTACACGCGGAACGCGCGACCCGTGCGGAGGCAGGGGTTAATTACTAGTTCACACTCAATAAAAATACCATCAAAATCCCAATTATACCCACCTAGTCTCAATCACCCCCAACACAATCACAAAAAGTCAACAAGGGTAAAATCGTCATCAACCATCAAAACCCCTCTACCAAAAACCCAGTACCTCTTGCACAACCACAACAAACACACAGAAACAAATTTTCATTTATATTTACCATCGAAAACACAAATTTCATTTTTCATTTCTCATTTCATGCAAAAAAACAAAACCCAAATTCTCACTCTCACACACACTTCACTCTTCACTCTCTCTCTGAAACTGAAACCCTTTAACTCTCACGCGCCTTTTTATCCTCGATCAAACCCTAACGGTACATCAATTTTCTCCCTTAATCGTTCTACATTTTCGTTTCACGCAACAATTTCACACTCTGTACTTTTTCACTAACGATTTTGCGTTTTTTTGGTTCTCATTTCCGTTTTTTGTTTTTCTCAGTCTAGGGTTTTTGAATCAGCTTACATAGACGCACTGTTTCGTGTTTTCTTCAGCTTAATGATCAACTTTTACGACTAAGTAACTTCGATTTTGTTTGTTTATGGTTCTGCATTTTTGTTTCATGCAAAGACGCTACTCTATGTTGTGTTTTGGTTCCGATTTTTCTTTTTTTTGTTCTGATTTTTTGTTTTGATTTTTGTGGTTTTAGGGTTTTGTGTTTAGCTAGCTGAGACGGTTTGATTTAACAGAGATTTCTCTTTGAGGTGAGAAAGGTCTTTTTTTTTGCTGGATTTTGGTTTGACTTGCTTTATTTTCTTTGAAGATCATCATTTTGGGGAAAAACTTTAAGGTCATTGACTCATTTCACATTTTTTATTTTCTAGAAAACTTCAAATATCACTAGTTTTGTTTTTTAAAATTTATTTGTAAATAAATTCTTCTATCGGGTTCAAATGGAGGTGAAGGTGAGTGATTCTTTGTTTTTGGTGAAAAATTATTCAATGTAGTTGGGGATTTTTCTTTTTTTGGCAATTTAAGGAGTTGGGTTAAATGAAGATAAGCATGCATGTCTTTTTTGGGTCTGGGGTGTGACTTTGTGTTCACTAGAGAAATGGATGAGTGAATTTATCTGTGTATGTGAAACCAATTAGTGCCCTATTTAAGAGACAATTTGTTATTAGGAAATAATCTCTCATTAATAATGGTATAATTATAAATGTGCATTTGCGTTGTCTGGTTTGAACAAATAGTTCGGCAGGATTTCTCTATTTTCAAGTGCGTTGATTTATGACTTCTGAATCAACTGTTTCATCCTAGTGTTTTTTGGGTTATGATTTATAACATCATAACAAAGCTTAGTAACCAAACACTGAAATTAAGAATGGTGGCATCATCTATTTGTCAAGGTGCTTGATCCAAAAAGATTTGTATTAGCTGTGCAATATGCGATATCTATCTGATCACCCTTTCAAACATTTGTAGTGGTCAATGATTATGGATATGTTAGTTGGATGTATTTTCTTATGTTGTCTTTGTAGATTTCTTTTATTTGCTTAATTTTGTCAAAGTTTTTTGCAAATAAAAGTTAGACTTTGACTACCCTACCTTTCCAGTAATTTTCTGTTTATTTGCTTTTCTGCCTTAGTTCTGTTGAAACTTTTAATTGTTTACAAATAACGACTCATGATTATGAGTTATCTGTTGACAGGGGCTGTAGATTTACCAAGGTAGTGATGGAAGATAATCCTACTTCAAGTCTTTTGGAAGGGAAGGTTGTGGGGATCCAATTCAGTATGGCTACACGCCAGGAAATTGTAAGCACTTTCTTTTCTTTTTCCTGTTAAATTTTATGACTAGCAGATATATGCAGCTCCAGTCAGCAATAGACTTTTGTGGTACTCAGTTGATGGAAATCATCATCTCTTTGCAAAATGACTCCAATGAGATAAGCTTGTATAAATTTGGACATTTTTTGTGACCTTCGCCAAGGATGGAGGATTGCATACTTGGGTTTTAGTAATTAGGATCTTTGCTAAAATTTTGGTGGTCTTTTCTGCTGGGTTCCTTTAAGAACCTTAGTTTGAGTGTTTTTATTTTGTTATTGATATTCCTTGACATTTATTGGTTTCAATATAAATGTATGGTGTGAGATTTTGGTTTTTCTTTTTATCTTTTTTGAAAAGAACTCAAAACAGACAAAGTTGTATTCTGTGAGTGTTTATGCATGCACATACTGCTGCGTACCAGCCACGGTTTTGGTTTTTAATTTTCATCAGTAAAAGAAGTTTTTAATTTCAGTGTTTGGTTACTAAGATTTGTTATGATGTTATCGTCTTTTCAATAATTTATTAGATTTGATCAATATAATGGGAAATTTCCTGTTTTCTTTTGTTGATAGAGTACTGCATCAATTAGCGACTCCCAAATTAGCCATGCTAGTCAGCTAGGAAATCCATTTCTTGGGCTTCCACTAGAGTTTGGACGATGTGAATCTTGTGGCACTTCTGAAGCAGGGAAATGCGAAGGTCTATTATTTGACTTTTATTGTATTGTTACTTCGATGGAAAATTTTTATATTTCAAAAGAATTGTGGCTGAATCAATATTACTTTTCAGGCCACTTTGGTTACATCGAACTTCCGGTGCCAATATACCATCCTAGTCATGTTACTGAGTTGAAGCGGATACTGAGCCTAGTCTGCTTAAGCTGCTTAAAACTGAAGAAAACAAAGGTATCACTCGAATGGAGTGTGAACACATAGTTCTTTAGTTTTTTCATAAGTTGTGAATGATATTTAGTGCCAGACATTTTATTTTCACTTTTACCTATTTGTTTAATTTTCAAATTAAAAGATTCAAGAAAGGCTATTTTCCTTTGAGATACTTATCTTTTTCCATGCTCTCTCTTTTGTCATTATTTTGAAGCACATAGATGTCTGGTGCATTTTACCAGGAAAACCGTTTTGTATTTGAGTGAGAGTATTGGGATAAACCCATTTTTTGTTTGTTCAAAGTTCTTTATTATTTTTTTTGAAGAATTGTTCAAAGTTATTTATTAGTATTTTTTTTTGAAGAATTGTTCAAAGTTTTTCTTAATTTCATCTAAATTCCGTTTCCTAAACCAGAACTAAGTGGTCTCATTTTTTAACCGTCAAACTCATTGTTATATTAATAATAATATCATTTTAAAAATATGCTCTTTGATTTAATGATAAAATAATTGTGAAACATGCTTTACTATTGAATGAAGTTGGTTACTGATTGGTAATAAGTAATTATCAAATTATGAATTTTATATGATTGCATGAAAAATGATATTATTACAAAGTCAATATTCAAATCACATTGTCATAATTATTCTAAATAGTAAATAGAATTAATGATCTATTTGGTGAAGCAGCTGTGTTGACATCAATATCATATGTGAACAGAAACTGTGAAAAATAGTTCGGTTTCTGAGAAGTCTGCTTAATGGTGATTGCTAAAATATAAATTGCTATAAATGGGTTTACATGTGGTTGGAGTATTTTATGTAAATATTTTATGAATTGTGTACTCAGTTTCATTTTTCATCAGCTATGTTTTTATTAGTATTAACTGTGTATTAATTCCTAACTATATCAAAATAGCGGCCATCCCACGCCCTGCTATCCCCAGTTTTAGGGTGACTGACAATATAGAGTGCTCCTCAACTTTAAATTTTGGGTTGGTAAATATGCAGTTGATTTGCATTGCAATATAAAAATGTGACTTCATTAATTCAGATCCACTTGGAAAGGACATGCTTTTTAAATTTAAATCAATAAATTTATAACTTATTGTTAGCTTAGTTTTTTTTTCCTTTTCTTCTTCTCATTACATTGACCAAACATAGTAATTAGTAAATAAGGTTTGGTTTGTTAATTATGTTATCCTAAATTGATAGTAAATCCTGCTATACGCACTCTGTTTATTAGATTTTTTTTGAACGGCAAAACAAATTATCAATAAATAAAAAGAGGTGAAACATAGTACAAGTGGTACTAAACCCACCAAAAAAGATGAAGTACAAGAAGTACTCAGAGTCACAACACCCAAGTACCTAAACAAACTTATTTTATCTAAGCATACAATCCATCGGTTTCAAAAACCACTCGTAAAAAGTACATGGGGTACCCACTTTCTATGCCAAAAACCATTGCCAAGAGAGACTCTTAATGTTATCAACTATCTCCGACACTAGAGCTTGTTTATTAGATTTAGATACAAGGATGCAACCTTCTTAATCCATTGCGTGCTTGATCTTACTGGCTGTAAGAGAAGACATTTTCTATGTAATAGTTGCACTAGTTTATTTCACTGCACTAGTCTATTTTGCGTTATCAGTTAGTGCCAATTGGTTACAGCTGTCTGATAACTGTTTCTCATAGGCAGTTGAAACAGCCTTAGTTTTTGAACTAGACTCTGAATCTGTAAATAGATTGCTGGGGCAGAAGTAGATCAGTTTTATCATTTTTAGTATCGATGAATATTTAGTTATTTGTAACTATCCATCTCTAATACTGGCTCACAACCTTTCAGGCACCTTCTTCAAGCAGTGGTTTGGCACAGAGATTATTATCTCCTTGCTGTGAGGTTAGTATGAACCAATCATGTGATATCCTTTTATTTGATTAGGTTTCAAATTTAAAATGAAAATATTCAATATGTTCTTAATAATTTGTTGGCTAAAACTGGTTAAGAAAATATTCAATATGTTCTTTTATTGGATTATGCATGTATTAAGACTGATGGATATTTAGAGGGTCATTCTAACAAGTGCCCTAAGGGCACTAGTTAATAAAGCAAAAAATAGAAATTTTGCATTGGAAAGAACAATTTTAGAAATTCCAAAAAATTGAATTCACCATTTTCCAACACAATATTTCTATTAATTCACCATTTTTATTTACAGTTATGATATCGTCTTTCGCGTGTTTAAATCACAATCCCGATTTAGGATCTTGATTTTGACTTCCTTGATAACTGTTTTGGCACAAGATTGCCCATTTGCATCCCAATGGCGATCTGTTTCCGTTACTCTAGTTTATTAAGGTCTCGAATAATAGCAATCCAAACAATTTTTTCATGTTTTTTTTTCCTTTGTATGATTTTTTCTTTCTTTGGTTTGCTTAATTGTTGTTTATTCTGTCCTTTCTTTTTTTGTTTTGCTGTCTGTTTTTGGTGCCGAATTTAATATTCAATCTGTTCTTACTTTTTTGTTGGCTAAAACTGGTTTTTCTATTTTCATACAATGCTATAGATGGGAACTTGTTATTTCCATAAATATTAATGTCCAAGGTTCATGATAGTAATATTTTCGTTTTAGGATGTTAATGCTTCACAAGTTTCTATTCGGGAGGTCAAAACAATTGACGGGGCTTGTTACTTAGCACTGAAGGTGCCAAAGACAAAGATGCATGACGGATTTTGGAGTTTTTTAGAAAAATATGGCTATCGCTATGGGGGTGATCATACTCGAGCTTTGCTTCCTTGTGAGGTGTGTGTTTTACTAGTTTTCATTGTTATTTTGTTGCATGAATTGGCTAGTTACTTCTGCCCCCCACCACCACACACACACCTGCTGTGTGTTACTGTTTATGTTCTTTATAATTGAAGCAATTCATATATACGCATCTGTCATTGTTTTATGATAGTTGCATCCAGTAGTTGCTCAGTCTCTTTAATTGGAAATTTTTAAGTTGGAGTTGGAGAGATGCTAAGTGATAAATAATAGGACGAACGTAGTAGTGGAATTTGAAAGATTTGGGAGGTACAACCTATCCTGGAGCTTTGGGAGACTCTTATAGTATCTATCTTCTAATGTTTTTCATTGGTCCTTTTGATGACCCTGTGACCATACAAATTGGAAGGGTGAACCTTAAATTTACTGATGATGAATTACGGGCTTATGACTATTTTAGAGATATAAGCCTCTGTTACCGTATTACAATCTCAGAAAAATAAGCCAGAATTTTAAATGAAGAAATGAATAGGAAATCTGTGCTAAGTCTCTCAATCTCAAGGATTAATTCCTCTAGATTTACAACTGTTATTCTAGTAATATTCAATAAAGTTAATCTCTTTTCTATCTGCTCTTTATTTTTTCAAGTTAAGCTTCTGTCAATGTCCCATAGATAATCTGTTTCTTATATCTTCCCTGGAAGAGGAATGCTATCAACAAACTCTCAAACTAACATGTTATTATTGTTTCATTCCCTAATAATCAACACGTTCTTTTTAGAAGGGTTAATTTACGAGGCATTCAAATAGACTTTTTTTTAAATGAATCAATTATAGAATCTCAGAAGCCTTTGCCTGCATTCTCTTCCCATAAATGGTGGAATGCTCCTTTTGGTTCACTCTGCTTTATAGGGGCATATAACTATTTCTTGACCTTATATTTTGAGTTCCATTGTTGGAATTGGTATTTGTTTTTTCTGTATGATTGAAATTTCTACTCAAAATGCATGTGTTTACTGTCACACAGTGTTCTAATGGTTACTTTCAGGCTAATTGTTATATGCTTCTTATGTTTTTACGTTCCTGTTGGAGCTTGTAATTGGATTTTGATTTACAGTTTGTTCCGGTTGAAACTTGTCATTCGATTTTGATTGATAGTTTATTTGTCTAATATCATCCAGGCGATGGAAATTATCAAGAGAATTCCTCCCGAAACAAAAAAGAAACTTGCTGCAAAAGGATATTTTCCTCAAGATGGATATGTTTTGAAATACCTTCCAGTACCACCAAATTGCTTGTCTGTGCCAGTAGTTTCGGATGGTGTCAGTATCATGTCTTCGGTGAGGAAATGATAATGTGATTTGTAGCTTGATTATATTATGTTGTAGTCCTTCAGAAACTTATGTATCTCTCTCACATTGTAGGATCCTGCAATGACGATTCTTAGAAAATTGCTTAGGAAGGTTGAAGTCATCAGAAGTTCTAGATCTGGCGAGCCAAACTTTGAGTCTCATCAAGTGGAAGCTAACGATTTGCAATCCGTGGTTGATCAGTATCTCCAAATTAGGGGTACTTCTAAGGCCGCCCGTGATATAGAAACACATTATGGGGTCAATAAAGAGCTGAATGATTCCTCAACAAAAGCATGGTTAGAGAAAATGAGGACTTTATTTATAAGAAAAGGTTCAGGGTTTTCTTCCCGGAATGTAATAACTGGAGATGGCTATAAGAAAATAAATGAAGTAGGAATACCGCTTGAGGTTGCCCAAAGGATAACATTTGAGGAGAGAGTAAGCAGCCATAACATCCATTATTTACAAAAGTTGGTTGATGAAAACTTGTGCTTGACATACAAGGAAGGTTTGTCAACTTACTCGCTAAGGGAGGGCTCAAAGGGGCACACTTATCTTAAAATAGGTCAGGTCGTCCATAGGAGGATTATGGATGGCGATACGGTCTTCATCAACAGACCGCCAACTACCCACAAACACTCCTTACAAGCTCTTGTGGTGTACATCCACGACGACCACACAGTCAAAATTAATCCACTTATATGTGGACCCCTCGGAGCGGACTTTGATGGTGACTGTGTCCATCTTTTTTATCCTCAGTCGCTTGCTGCTAAAGCTGAGGTTTTGGAGCTTTTCTCCGTAGAGAAGCAACTCCTCAGCTCTCACAGTGGCAATTTGAACCTTCAGTTATCCTCAGATTCGTTACTGTCACTAAAAATGCTAGTCAAGAGTTGTTTTTTGGATAGAGCAACAGCGAATCAAATGGCAATGTTTCTTTCACTGCCTTTGCCAATGCCTGCTTTGCTTAAGGCCTCTTCTGGTGATTCTTTTTGGACATCTATTCAAATTTTGCAGTGTGCTTTGCCTTTCTCGTTTGATTGTACTGGAGTACGATACTTGATTAGGCAGAGGGAAATCTTAGAGTTTGATTTTACCAGAGATCTCTTGCCTTCAGTTATAAATGAAATAGCAGCCTCAATTTTTTTTGGCAAGGGTCCTCAAGAGGCACTCAATTTCTTTGACGTGATCCAGCCCTTTCTGATGGAAAACATATTTGCCCATGGATTTAGTGTTGGATTACAAGACTTTTCAATATCCAGGGCAGTGAAAAGAGTTATAAATAGAAGCATTGGGAAAGTTTCTCCTTTGTTGCGTCAGCTGAGGGACATATATCAAGAGCGTGTGGTTCAACAATTGGAGAACCTCATTCAAGATATTGAACTTCCAGTCGTAAGTTTTGCTTTGAAGTCAACAAAACTTGGAGATTTGATTGACTCGAAGAGTAAGTCGGCGGTTGACAAGGTGGTTCAACAGATTGGCTTTTTAGGCCAACAACTCTTTGAGAGAGGAAAGTTTTATTCCAAGGGATTGGTTGAGGATGTAGCTTCCCATTTTCATGTGAAGTGTTTCTATAAAAAGGAAGATTATCCCTCTGCTGAGTTTGGTTTACTCAAAGGATGCTTTTTTCATGGTTTAGATCCATATGAAGAGTTGGTGCATTCAATTGCAACGAGAGAAATAATTGACCGCTCTTCTAGAGGATTATCTGAACCAGGCACACTATTTAAGAACTTGATGGCCATTCTCCGCGATGTTGTTATTTGCTATGATGGAACTGTGAGAAATGTGTGTAGTAATTCCATCATCCAATTTGAATATGGCATACAATCTGGAGACGCAACACAACACTTATTCCCTGCTGGTGAGCCTGTAGGTGTCTTGGCTGCAACTTCCATGTCTAACCCTGCTTATAAAGCAGTCCTTGATGCTAGTCCGAGCAGTAATTCTTCCTGGGGATTTATGAAGGTAATAAGTTCATTGTGAAAAATGGACACCTGTTTCTTATATTTCTGTAATAAATTTGAGTTATTTATTTATTTGTGCATTTTATCTTCAGGAAATACTCCTTTGCAAGGTGAACTTCAGGAATGAACCAAATGATCGCCGTGTAATTTTATATTTAAATGATTGTGATTGCGGTAGGAATTATTGTCGAGAACGTGCTGCATATTTGGTTAAAAATCAGTTAACCAAAGTAAGCCTCAAGGATGCAGCAGTAGATTTCATTGTTGAGTAAGTTTTCTGTCTTGGTTTATTTTTTGCTATATTCAGCATATACTTTTAGTTAATAGTTTTTTTTGCGGTATTTGTAAGTGCTCTGATGCCAGTGTTAGAACCAGTACAATAATATTTTGTAGTGAATTATGATGTTTTATTGAGTTGAAATGAAAGCGAAATGTTACAAATAATCACAGGTTGTTAGAGAGGCTTCCCTCTCCCTAATAACTACCAAACTGAAAAAAATAACTGGATGCCCCAAACATCCATTTCCCTACTCTATTTAATTACACACAGATGGGCAGTTACAACAAAAGACAGACTAACATATACAGTTACAGACACAATCATAAATCTAGGCAGTTACAGACCAATGAGATTGGGCCAGCATTGATGTTTTTATAATTTTATGTCTCATAAGTTTTGTTTAATCAGAGGCTTGTTGCTCACATGGATCAACCATGGTTAATTGGTTACTTTGTAGCTTAATGTCTGACTTGTCTTTATCTATGTTGTCAATTTCACTTATGCCTGTTAATATTTGTCTTTGGGGTTGAGGTCTGGGCTTCATCTAATGTCTTCTCCATAATTTTGTCTGATTACAATTCGTGTTGAATGGCTTGAAAGAGCGTTTGTGATGAATCATTTTCTTGGTCAAGGACTAATTTTCAAAGGCTAAGCTTTTAGGTGCGAATTCATGAATGGTTTTGTCTCTGTAATATGTTCCCCTGGACAAAGAGCTATTTAGGCTTGAAGCATGCATGTCTTATTCTGTTCGCTTATGATGCTATAACTCTTCATATGTAGTTTTCTGATATACTTGAATTAGTTGGTATATTTTTTTTTGTTATTTGAAAAGTTGTATTTATATTCATTTTTATTTATTTGGAATATCTGTCTCATCTGCAGATACCAGCACCAGCGAAGACGCAATAATGGTACTGAAGATGCAGGCCTTGTTGGTCATATTCATCTAAATGAGGTTATTTTTGTTCTTCAAGACATGTTTAGGATTTGATGCAGGCAGGCATGTGCCTGCCATGCAACTAGTACACTTTTAAATTTTATAATCCGTCTCTCTAGAACATTTTTCAGATATGCCTCTGCATAAAAAAAGAACACTTTTTTCACGTCTCTGCATTTTTGTTGTTTTCTTTATTAGAGTGGGGTTAGAAAGCGCTTTTAGCTACTGTTCCTAATTATTTTTTGTCTTCCTTTGTTCGTAGGAGATTTTTATAATTTCCTTCATATTTTCTACAAAACGGCATTGAACTGAAATATGCATAATTGGCCACTTTGTTTTTTAGATAAATTAACTTATCATTTTGTTTGATACACTGAACTGTAATAGCATGTCATAACTTGTTTGAAAATTATTTTTTTTTTAAAGATTTTTTAATATTTGTTTTAAAATGTATATACCAATTCTATTTATGTTTGAGTTATGAGAATGTTTTTATGGATGAGAAGTACAATACAAAGATAAGATTAAGAACAATTCGTGTAAGACAGTTCTTTAATGTTGAGATGAACAACTCATGCTCCGTTATCTAAAGAAACTTGCTTTATATTTAAAGGACAACTTGTCCAAAGAAAACCTTGGGTGAAACGACTGGTAATTGGTAAAGATATTACTCTATTAGATTTGTAGTATCTAATAGTGATTTTGATTGGTTTATGGGAAAACTGTTGAATTGTACTTGTATGGTTTGTGCCAGCTTGATTGTACGTCTTATGAAATAAGCTGATCTGACCGGCCATGAGTTTATTTAACATTCATTGATAGTGGTGGTTGAAATCTATATGTTAATGATAGTGGGAAATAAGTACAACAAAAATGTGTAAGAAGTTTGGTATTATTTAATTAAAATAGACTAAATTATAATACATGTAATTTTCTATTCTTTCATTTGAGGCAAGTGTATTTTTATCTTACTATAAATGTCATTATTGTGTTAAAATGCTTTTGGTTATTGATTTATCATTTTGTTAATGGTGGTTGAAAACTTTATGTTAATGATAGTGAGAAATAAATACAACAAAAATGTGTAAGAAGTTTGATATTATTAAATTAAAATAGACTAAATTATAGTACTTGTAATTTTCTAAGTGTATTTTTATCTTAATATGACCGTCATTATTGTTGTAAAAATGCTTTTGGTTATTCATTTATCATTTTGAGCAGGTGATGTTAGAGAACCGCAAGATCAATATGTCTGAAGTTTATCAAAAGTGCCAAGAGAAACTTGATTCCTTTAGTCGGAAGAAGAAAGTTTACCCAATTTTAAGGAGAACCGAACTGTCTTTCAGGTTAAAGTTTTGTTCTGCCATATTCATTTGATATACTGCTATACATTCTTAATTTTCTTGCTTATTTGAAGTACTTCTATACATTCTTAATTTTCTTGCTTATTTGAAGTAATTAGTTGCTTTGGATATGATTTATAGTAATTGTAGTCATAGGAATAAATGAATGCATGTTCAACTACAGAAAACAACAGTAGCGAATCCCCATAATCAGGAAAAAAGTAGCAACTAGTAAGGATAATGAAATATGTATGAAAGGCGCACTTTTTCTGAGCAAGTTTGAAAAGGCAGTGCCATTGAAGCAACCTTCTATAAGGGATGATCTCATATTTCAGTCTTGTTTATAATAAGTTGATTATTGAAGTGCTCAACCATATTGTGTCTTGTTGAGTACTTGATTATCATGTTGTACCTTCTCCATTCCTTGTAAATATGGTTTCTCGTTCTGTATGTGTTCCCGAGGTAATGCACAATAGAATCTTCTCTTGGTTTCTAATATCCATTCCTTGTTTTCTTCCCCATGTGTGAAGTTTCTTGTTTCAATGAATATCAGCAACATAAGGCTGTTTCCTCATTCATGGGGTTGGTTGAATGGGCAAAAAACACCACATTATATTGTCTCCCAAAAACAAGAGGAAAAACAAAGAAAGATAAAAGCTGATGTATATGGAGTGCTTTTCTTTGAACATTATAATCACGTGCTTTTCTTCTCACCATATGAAGTTACATTAGTATTTAAGTTTTGTCTCTGTTAACAAACATGCAATTTGTTTGCAGTTTAAAACTTACCGTCTTGTCTATTATCTTTCTGTGCAGTGAGTCATGCTATTCTCCGAATTATTTTGCCCCTTGTATAACGTTCCTTTGGCCGGATGGTGAGGATTTGGACCACACCACTAAAGTCCTTGCTGACTTGATCTGCCCAGTTCTGTTAGAATCCATAATCCAAGGTATGTTCTTTTCCACTCATACTTTCAACTAAGAACTATATATCTGTTATTGTTGCATCAATATATGGGGTTTAGATAGGGAAGATAAAAAGGATATTTTGGTAATTCTGGATTTAATTAATACTTGTTTACTCTGATAGAAACTGTAAATGGAATGAACAGAAATTTAAAAAGGAAAAACATGAGAAAAACTGTGATGCACTTGTATCTACTATTTACTGAATAAAAAGTAAACACAGAGCAATTGGAAGATTGCTCCTTCAGAGGCACACACAAGCACTCTGCCATAACAAACCCAGCAATCAAAATGATACCCCCTCTCTCCTACCTCATCATTCTTTATAACCGAATTTCACTCGCACAGTTCATCCCTCATTCTCCCATCTCTCTTGGTTATGCTTTTCTATTCTTCCTCACATATACTCTCCACACCTATGGCTTGGACTGCTTTTGGGTTAATAACTCATTTGGAGCTCCCTCAGTTTTGTCAGCATCAATGGCCCCGTTAGATGCTATGACTACATATTCCAATAATGTGGAGTGTCTGACACGTATCCGACACTGATACTTATATGATATGGCCCGATACGTACTGGGGAATTATCCTCAATTTAATTTTTAAAGAAAGTGTGGCCGATACATTTGGTATACAGCTGAATGGTACTGATTCGACACGGGATACAGCAAACTCCAAAAAACCAGGATTTTTCTTTTATTTTATTATCAAAAGCCAGGATTTTTTGAATTAAAAAAGAATATGAAATATAAAAGGAAAGCAAGGCAGACACAAAGGTTTGATAAAGAAAGCTGGGGTTTGCCTCATTGCTCTGTTTCACGACTTTCATCTCTTTGCATCTCATTTTCATCTCTGATTCTGTCTTTTGTTGGACCAAAAAAAACGTCTCTACGAGAAGAAAGTATGAAACTCATGATGTTCATAAACCACTTATATATTGTGTATTTATTTAGATATTTAATTTTAAATCAAATTTTTTATTGAAGTATTTTGGCCCTATCATATGTTGATTTTTTAAATTTCCTGTATCTCCGTCTGTATCAGCGTCGTACCAAGCAATGTAGTCGGGATTGAGATTCTATGTAGGATCGGTAGGCTGATGAAGGATCGTAAGTACGAGGGTCGTTGCACGATTCGTAAGATCCTACTCAAGGGGAAAATTTTAAGTATACCTACAAACACAAAAAGTATAATACATCACAACTTTAAACTTAATAAATATTTCATAATAATCATTCCAAAAGTTCATAACAACCAAGTACTAAGTTCAAAAAATAACTAATAAAAAGGCGCAAAACCGATCCTGCTTCAGAAACTCGACCCTGACTGCCAAATGCGCAAAAGCGAACCGGAACGAAGTCAAAGAACACCAAATGAATAATTTAATCAACTAGTATTCACTCTGATTAATAAAATCTTGCCCTAATCCTTGGTGAATTGCTCCTAGAAATCCTCAACCATTCTCCTCAATCTCTAGGATTACTCCTAGACAACATGTTGTCTGAAACTCCACTAGCCTTCACAGAAATTGCAAAAGGTTGCAGGACCTGTCTCATTCTTGTTGTATGTGCCTATGTGTATCTGATTCAGTCACCTAGTATTGAGAAAGGACAAAACTAATCTTGGGACACACCCTTCAAGCATTTTTATTCCAAAATCTTGAGGGGTCCCGCTAAAGGTACTCTCACTGTCTTCCAACCTTGGCCCTAACAAAGTTTCGTATTAGTTCTGATTAAGGGATGGCTGAATCTTATTATAACGATGTTGTAATCCATCAGTCAGGTGGGGTTTGAGGCACAACTTCCACCATTGAATTCATGTCCAAAGCTACAAGAACAGTCCCCGTCTCCTTAACACATCCTGGTAGAAGATAATGGTGCCTTTGCCCGACTCTTGTTGCCCATTCAAATGTATCATACCTCCAAATAATAGTAAATCTCATCACTTCCATTGTTTTTCATCTCCCTCAATTTGTCAAACCAACTTTTTGAAACTCAACCTCATGATCTCCCCGTCACAGTTGGTCATGAATCGTGACGCTGCCCTTTATCTTATCAATGCAATGCAAGTTTTGATTCACGATATTCTGTGTTTTTACACCGTAACTCCATTAATGCTTGTTGCACGATATCTCCATCTTGCATTGCATTCTTGCACTCATTTCTGCTTTTTGTCACAGCATGAAACTAGTTTTCAAATTGAAACCATCTTATATAAGTTTTTTTTATCAACTAGTATCTGAGCAAGAGATCAAGAGTTGCCTAAGCTCTCCTGATTCTCAATAACAATACAACTCCCTCCCCACTCAAATATTTTGTAACTAACTAACTAACTACTTGGATAATAATCTAATGAGGTGATATTTTCTTTGCACTGTTCGTTTCATATTCTTTTTAAGATGTAGATTGCTTCAACTGTCATTCTTGTCCACATATATTCTTACATATATTTTGTTGGTAATCTTTCCATTTGTATCTTAAATAGGAGATCCGCGTATCAGCTCGGCAAGTATAATCTGGGTTAATCCTGGAACAAACACATGGGTCCGTAACCCGTCCAAATCTTCTAATGGTGAATTAGCACTGGACGTCATTCTTGAGAAGGAAGCTGTTAAAGAAAGTGGTGATGCTTGGAGGGTTGTACTCGATTCCTGTCTTCCTGTTCTTCATTTGATTGATACGAGGCGTTCTATCCCTTATGCTATTAAGCAAATTCAGGAATTACTGGGGATATCATGTACTTTTGATCAAGCAATTCAGGTAAATTTAATATATTTTACATAATGTTAAAGTATGAGCGATCTGCTTTTCTTCTTGTGAACAAGCACCTTTAGTAAACATATAGGGGTTTTTCTTTCAGTTTCAAATCTTAATTGAAAATCAGCTGCATGTAAGTTCTCATTGATTACTATATAAAGTTTGTTTTCCCTCCCTTTACTGTGTGGACTAGGAATCAGTCTCTTCAGTGACATATAGTTGACATGCTTTTCATTTCATAGTTTAAAAAGCTTAGGCAATCCTCATCTTATATGCCTGATTTGGTGGAGTTTAATTCGGCCCATATCTCAAAAACTTGACTTTTCCACTGATGTGTGCATTTGGGGCATCATGCTTAGATCTTTTTGTAGGTTTGTTGTCCATTTATCTTGAACTAATATTTAGCTGCATTCATACTTCTCTGCTTTTTGCTCTTTGCCACATCATGAATGTTGGTAACGTGTATTTTCTGAGAGACTGATTTTAGATAGACTTGTTGCATGCATAGTTCTTATCTCCGTCATTCTTTTGGTTGTATGCTTCCTTTTGTCTGTTTTTGTGCTTTCCTCTTGTCTTTTGTGATATTTTTCTACCAAAAGAACTATGGCTATGATATTGTCAGTTATTAAGCTTAGTTTATGAAAGGGCCTTGATCATGTGGTATATTCGTTAGTAGCCTCAACATTAGAGATTTATGTTATCTTATTTATCCTTTTGTGCTGTGTGCAGCGTCTTGCAGCTTCAGTAAGAATGGTGGCAAAAGGTGTTCTCAGAGAGCATCTCATTCTCTTAGCAAGTAGTATGACTTGTGGTGGAAATTTGGTTGGTTTTAATACAGGTGGTTATAAAACACTGGCTCGTCAATTAAATATTCAAGTACCATTCACTGATGCAACACTCTTTGTAAGTGCCTTGGTTGTTTTTAAATTACATGATGTATCTTGTAATTATTTTCCTTACTTTCTAAATGTGTTAATGCAGACTCCTAGAAAATGCTTTGAAAGAGCTGCTGAGAAACACCATGCAGACTCTTTGTCGAGCATAGTTGCTTCCTGTTCCTGGGGTAAGCACGTGGCGGTTGGTACAGGATCTAGATTTGATATTGTATGGGATCCCAAAGAGGTATTTGATTATACTTGGATTTAATACTCGACTTGATTATGTCTGGAGTTGCAGTTCTTTGAACATTGTTTTTAATTTTAATGTTGGATATTTTTCTTTGCAGATAAACACAAACGAAATTGAAGGGATGAATGTTTACAATTTTCTTCACATGGTCAAAGGCCTTGCCAATGGGGAAGAAGAAAACAATGCTTGTTTGGGTGAGGACATTGATGATTTGCTCGATGATGAAAATGTGGACTGGGATATGTCCCCACAGCATACCTCTGGATTTGATGCTGTCTTTGATGAGACTTTTGAACTACTGAGTGGCCCAACATCAAATGGTTGGGATTCAAATAAAAACCAGATTGATCAGACCAAAACAAACTCGAATGATTGGTCTGGTTGGGGACAGAAAAAATCTGAAATACAAGATGACTCTTCAAAGTCTAGTGCTTGGGGGGCTGCCACCAATCAAAATAATGAAGAATCTTCTTGGGGTAAAAAAGATGCAGTACAAAACACCCAATGGGAGTCCGGGATTCAAAAAGACTCTTCAAAGTCTAGTGCTTGGGGGGCTGCCACCAATCAAAATAATGAAGAATCTTCTTGGGGTAAAAAAGATGCAGTACAAAACACCCAATGGGAGTCCGGGATTCACGAAGACTCTTCAAAGTCTAGTGCTTGGGGGGCTGCCACCAATCAAAATAATGATAAGCCTTCTTGGGGTAAAAGTCGACCTGTTGCACAAGATGCAGTACAAAGCACCCAATGGGAGTCCGGGATTCAAGAAGACTCTTCAAAGTCTAGTGCTTGGGGGGCTGCCACCAATCAAAATAAGGATAAGCCGTCTTGGGGTAAAAGTCGACCTGTTGCACAAGATGCAGTACAAAGCACCCAATGGGAGTCCGGGATTCAAGAAGACTCTTCAAAGTCTAGTGCTTGGGGGGCTGCAACAAATAAAAATAATGATCAGCCTTGGGGTACAATTAAGAGTGGCTTACAAGATGATACAGTACAAAACACCCAATGGGAGTCCCGGAAGTTGAAATCTGATGTTATCCAAGAAAACTCTTCAGAGTCTGGTGCTTGGGGGGCTGCTACAAATCAAAATAGTGACCAGTCTTCCTGGGGGAAAAAGAAAAATGAAATACAAAGTAGTGATGGACCGCAAAATGCTACGTGGGTGTCTGGGAGCTCTCAAAAAGACTCTTCAAAGTCTGGTGCTTGGGAGGTCAATACAATTCAAAACAGTGGTAAGTCCTCTTGGGGAAAAGCCAAAACTGGAGTTCAAGATGGTGGAGAGGAAAGGGCCCAAGAAGATTCTGGGAGCATTAAAAAATGGCAAGCAGATGGTATCCAAGAAGACTTGTCAAGCTCAGGTGGTTGGAAAGCTTGGGGAAAGAGTAAATCTGATGGACATGAGGGTGAGTCTATAAAAGTACAAGAAGATTCTTGGAACTCTTGGAAATCAAAAGCTGGAGCTGATGTTACCCAAGAAGACTCTGCGAAGTCTAGTGCTTGGGGTGCAGTCAAAGATGCAACCAAATCCAAGTCGAATGATTGGTCCTTGTGGGGAGGGAAAAAAGATGAAATACATGTTATTGCAGAAGACTCTTCTAGATCTAGTGCTTTGGAACATAAGCCGGACAACGTTAAGGACAGTTGGGATGCCAAATTGCCAGTTGCCAATAGCTCTTGGGGAAAGCCCAAAGCCCCAGAAAACGAACCTTGGGATAACAAGAATGATTCATCAAATAGCTCTTGGGGAAAACCCAAACAACAAGAAAACAAGCCTTGGGATTCCAAAACCGAGCCAAATAGTAGCTCTTGGGGAAAACCCAAAGCGCAAGAAAACCAATCTTGGGCCAAGAATGACTCGAATCAAAGTGCAAGTTCACGTGGATGGGACTCGCATGTTGCCTCTGCTAACTCTGAAGGCGACCGAAGTTTTCAGTGGGGCAAACAAGGAAGAGACTCATTTAAGAAAAATCAGTTTGAAGGTTCACAAGGTCGGGGTTCAAATGCTGGGGACTGGAGAAATCAGAATCGCCCTGTCAGAGCACCTGGACAGAGGTTCGAGTTATACTCTTCTGAGGAGCAGGATGTTCTCAAGCATATTGAACCTATTGTGCAGTCCATCAGAAAAATCATGCAGCAAGAAGGGTAAGTTTCCGAAGGCAGTTGTCAGTGGGTGCTATAACTCATGTGCTTTTTTTTTTCCTTTTGAAAACTGACTCATGTTTAATTATGCCGTCATGATCTCTTTATGCCTTTTCCTACTGTAAAAAAATGTCACCGATATTCTCTGGTTATGCTTGGTCTTTTGATGTCATATCTTTTTTACTTTACACATTACACATTGAAAAGTGGAGGAGTGCTAGCAACACACTCTTTGATTGTTAAAATTCATTTGGGTCCCACCAAATTATGTTTGGTCCTGTATTAATTTAGAGGGACCTATATTAATTTTCACCAATATAAGAGTGTTGAAGAATGTGTTGGGGAATGTATTGCTAGCATTAGTCTTGCAAAATGTATAATTTGCAAATTTTTAAGGTGTCATTCCTTCCTTTCCAGGAACCTTTTTACCTCTTTGTTCAACTGTTATTGCTATCATTACTTAATTATGATACTTCCTTGCGCTGAAGCTTGCATTATGGTTAATTATTTTTTAAAAATTTTCTGCACATATAGTCTTTGCATCTTTTGTTCTTTACCTATCACCCACTTCCTCTGCTTTTTATAACAAAAAGCTGCTGCATTCTTATCTTATTTTTCTGATAATAAATTCCTGTGTGTAGATACAATGATGGGGATCCGCTAGCTGCTGATGACCAAAAGTATGTTCTTGAGAATGTTTTTGAACATCATCCAGATAAAGAAACGAAAATGGGTGCCGGAATTGATCACGTCATGGTATCCTCTAATTCTTTATCCTGGCGTTTCAGCTTCCATCAATATTTATAATATTTTTCATTATATGTGCCCGAGATGAATTAGTTTCTTTTCAATACTGGATAATGGTTTATTTTAGTTTCTTCCTTTTAATGCAAAATCTGTATAAGTTACAGTTGCACATCTTGTCTTCGCTTGTGTATAATGCATTATGTTGAGACTTTCACGTGTCCATCTCTATATTTTCCTTTCTTTAATGTTCGGAGGACTTGTGGTGACAGGTTAGCAGACACAGCAATTTTCAGGACAGCAGATGCTTGTATGTGGTTTTAAAAGATGGTAAAAGAGAAGACTTTTCGTACCGCAAATGCCTGGAAAACTTGGTGAGGAAGAAATTTCCAGAAACTGCTGAATCGTTCTGTGGAAAATATTTTAGGAAACCCCAACCCCGTGTAAAGAGGGACCAGACTCCAAATCCAGCAGGGGAGCAGACTGCAACTCCAAACACAGCAGGGGAGCAGACCTCTACCCCAATTCCAGCAGGGGAGCAAACCTCTACTCCAAATCCAGCAGGGGAGCAGACAACTACTCCAGCCGGGGACCAGACTGCAACCCCAAATCCAGCGGGGGATCAGACCACAACTCCAATGGCTATGGAAACCAATGAGTAGAAGTTGGAAGTTGTGTCCTTAATTTTGTACAGAAAAGGGCACAGTTGATTTAAACGTTTCACAACGGACCAATATTTCTGTAGGAAAGGTTCCCCATTTTGTTGTCTTAGTATCATAGTTACTCTGTTTTAGCCTGTGATTGATGATGACAAACCAAATGGAAATGTTTATATTTTTAACATCTGAATGATGATAACTTGTGCGATGTGCCTGCCAAACTTCCCCGCACATCATTTTGTCTAACCCCTCAACCTCATTCAGCTTCTAGTAAATGACCAAACCACTACCAGAATGGAAACCTTTTGATTTGTTTCGTGAATCAGCTTGTCTGTTATTCTGTGAATAGGTTATCCAGCATTCTAAATTTATGTGTAGTGGTAGATTATTTGGTTAAATTTTTCTCATGTCTCATCTGGGCAATACGAGTATCGAGTGCCATTTAATTTCTTGTTTGTAATCATTGGTATGTGGTATGCTGACATTTGCCAAAGAAATGCTTAGGGTTATGCAATCCTTTCTTGTATTCATTTTGCGTGTAATTAGAGACACCTGGTGACAATTTAGAAAATCAGCCTAGGTAGGTGGCTTTTTGTTAATCTGCGTTGCAATATTTTTTTGAGGATATGGTCTGCTTGGAATTGCAGAATTAATATATTGAAGTAGTTTTTACCTCTACATCACGTTTACTCAATTTTCCCTATTTTTTGGGTCAAACTAGCAAACTCTGCGTTCATAATGTTTTAATGAATACAAATGTTATAAAATTCATGTTAGTTTAAAAGTTAGTAAATAGATGATCCGTCAATTTTTTAAAGAAATTATAATAATTTGATGTTATTGATACCATCAACATGGATCATATGGATTTCTATTAGTCATTTTTCCATTCTTATTCTCCTTTTCTAGTTTCCAATTTTATTTTTCCAAGAAAATCAAATGTTCTCATCTAATTTGATTTTCTTTCCTTTTTCAATTTTTGTCTTATTCTATTCTATGTATATAGTTTTCTACACTTTTTGCATTTAATCTTTGTTATTGATCAATTTTTAAAGTATTGACCAATTTTGTCGATGGATAAAAGATTATTTTGACATTTTAGAAAACTTATACTTAAAACAAAAAGTTGTGTTATTTAGTCCATGATAAAATTTTAGTATTTCTCAAGTCATGAGCAAGTCTTACAATAGACACCACAATTTAGACATACAATTTAGACACAGTCACATAATTTAAAAAATTAAAAGAAAAATAAATTTGTCACATCAATTTATATTACTTTAATTTTTTTATTTGATGTGTGTGCCTAACAAGACTTATTTGTGTTTGTGTTTAGTTTAGAGTTTGCCTCCCGGTTTGTTCAATTTCTAATCTATATCTTCTTAATTTCGGATATTTACCTATCAATCAATAAGAACAAGCAACATAAGTAGACATACACGTGGTACCTGCAACTAACTTATAATCAATTTTTTTGTACCACAGACAAATCTATTTACGTGGTTTGTTTTCATTTATTGATGGATAAATACCTTCAAATTATGACGAGGTTCACCATTTTCTAGACAATACTCTTTGGAATTAAAAATGCAAGTCTCCCGTGATTAGCTAAACGTTGGTTTAATACAAGTTATATATTTATTTTCTGGTATTTTAATCAAATTTTAAATATCTGTCGGATAATGATCCAAAATGGCCACAACAATATAAGAATTTATCAAGAAAACAGGTGAAGAAATATGTAAAAGAAAATTATTAGTGGAGCACTTATTGGTGCTACACTGCTACATCATGGTGATGTGTTAATTACCCATGTTTTTTTAAAGGCAAACCAAACATCTTCTTAATCTTCTTCGTTTTTGTTCCAAACAAACACTTTAGTTTAGAGACTATGGTTTCTCCTTCGTCTTCTTCTTTGGTTGGTCCACTCCTCCTTGCTCCAAACAATGGTTATAAGATTTGGGAAGACCCATCTTTCATCAAATGGAGAAAAAGAGACCCACATGTTCACTTACAATGCCATGAATCTGTTCAAGGTCATACATAATCTTTTTTGCATCTAAAAGTTTCTTTTTTTAATTCACTTTTCTTTTTGTTTTCAAAAGGGTATATCTAGTTTGCTTCAAAATTGGGTTTTTTCCCTTCTCAAATTCTATTCTCAGAATTATGTTTTTCATATATTTTAAATGTCTGCAGTATTGGCAATTGAATGAAACCATTTAAGAAAACTGAAGTGAGGATTGACTGTGGTTTTGGCTATAAAGAACGGACATTCGTTGGATTAGGTGTGTTCCAGTGTCGAACACGACATGGACACTTAATTAATTACATTGAAATATGTCAATTTCTCATAATATTATCAGTGTTGATGTGTAGGTGTCCGTGTTGCGTCCGGTGTATGTGTCCGTTCTTCATACGGTTTTGGAGATAGATGATCACTTAGTGAAATTTGTATAATGTCTGTGAATTATTTTTTATATGGATTTCCTTAGTTTTGTTTTTGAAATAAGTAAGGTCTTAAGTTGTTATTGTATAATATTTTGTGTTATATGTTTCACAATTTTCGTTAAATAATATTGAATTTTGTGATATGGATAGGATCTCTTAAATATTGGTATCAAAGAAGCAAAGTAGATTTTCTGGTTTCTGAATCTGCTGTTTGGAAAGATGATGGTGTTAATGGAGCTCTTGCTAGTGCTGCTTTTTGGGTCAAAGACTTGCCTTTTGTTAAATCATTGTCTGGATATTGGAAATTTTTCTTGGCTTCTAATCCTAGTAATGTCCCTACTAAATTTCATGAAAATGAGTTCCAGGATTCAGAATGGAGTACTTTACCTGGTAAGAGCATGTGTTTTGCTTATATATAGATTCATTTGCACGCGGTGTATATCTATTACTCTTCTGAAGTAGCTGCGCTATACTTTATTTAGTATGAAGTGTTGTGAAACAGCAGCTATAGCAGTGCGATACCATTGTAGCATAGCGGAATTCAAACAAACCACTATTTTCCGTGATCCACAAGTGACGGCAGTGGCAGCTGTAGTTTCCTTAGAAAGACTACTTTAGTTTTCTTTGCCATAATACCTTTATGATATTGAAGTGTTGCGATGTATTTTTTATTTTTTTTATCATGTGTTGCGATGTATTCTGTATTTGAATTGATTGATTCATGTCATTTTTATTCTCATAAGTTCTGAAATAATCATCAGTGTCTAATTACTTTCCTCAAAATTGGACAGTTCCTTCGAATTGGCAGCTGCATGGATTTGACTGTCCGATATATACAAATGTAACATATCCATTTCCACTCGATCCTCCTTTCGTTCCTACAGAAAATCCTACTGGCTGCTACAGAGTGGACTTTCAACTTCCTAAAGAGTGGGAAGGTATGATTCAATTCTTGTAACATTGTTATACTTTTTCTCCTTTTGTTTATCAACATATACAATAAAGGAATTTGGTGTTTTATTTTTTTATTTGGATTTTTTTTAGGTCTGTGTCTACTGTACATTGTACTTTAGATACAATTATGAATATTTATGATGTATTATGCAATGAGTTTGGTGAACTAATTTTTTTCTAATGTAATCGATGTCATTGACTACTGAGGAAACACGAGTTGTTATGAGTGATTATAGTTCTTGATGATGCAAGTATCCCAAGAGTTATTTCTGTAATCTTTTCCGTTTATTTTCAGTATCTTGTTTTGCAAAAATATCGTCTATTTACTTTGATGAATTGCAATCCTGCCATTTTTTATCCACTACGTTTTATGGTTTTACATTTCATTTTAATAATATTAGTAGGATTTTTATAGGTAGAAGAATTTTGTTGCATTTTGAAGCAGTTGATTCAGCCTTTTGTGCATGGATAAACGGGCATCCTGTAGGATATAGGTATAACTCTCTCTCTTTCTCTCTCTGGTATTCGCAATGCATACCTACAAACCCAATGACGTATTTTCTGGTTAATCTTGCTTCTGTATTTTCAACTAAATTAATATAAGTAGGACATAAAGAAAATGTATGAGAAAATGTTAGTAACAGCAATGATAAGTTGGTAACTGTGGTGTTAACCAATATAGAGATAAATCTTGCAGTTGTCTAAGCATTCGATTTTCATGTGCTATATGGTCACTTAAATATGGAGTTAAACAACGCAATAAGACATTAGGTGTTCTATGTTTTTTTCATTATTAGGAATTGAACTCAATACATTAGGTATTCTATGTACTAATGCTAAAAAAGGTGTTATATATGTGTATTTTGGTGTGGGAGTAAAATGCCTTATTATATAATTTCTTTGAAGAATGAAGGTACTATGAATGAAGCTTCTAAATCAAGCAACTATTTGTTTTATAACATAGACTCTATTATTTTGCAAGGACAGTCAAGACAGCAGGCTACCTGCAGAGTTTGAAATCACTGATTTTTGTCATCCATGTGGTTCAGACCTGAAGAATGTTCTGGCCGTTCAAGTGTTTAGATGGAGTGATGGATGCTACCTTGAGGATCAGGATCATTGGCGATTATCTGGCATCCACCGTGATGTTCTTCTTTTAGCAAAGCCGGAGGTTTGTTTTCTCTAATATTCTACTTAGCTGCTATTTGCGTCTTATCTGCTATTTGCGTCTTTTCTGCTTTGATGTTAACATCTTTCAAAATATTTTGCGTGTAGGTATTTATCACTGACTATTTCTTCAAATCAAATCTTGCTGAAGATTTTTCTTACGCGGAGATGCTGGTAAGCATAGATATTTTACGAAAACACTCGTTATTTTTATGTCATAATTATCATATATGTATCTATAACTAGTCTTGTTTGTAGAAATTTTTACCGAAATCCAATTTTTATTAAGACTCTGCCACTTTTGTTGTTTTGATTTTGTAAAGTTAGATGCAATTATGCAAATATATACGTGATTTTTTTTTTTTGTTTGGGTATTAACCCTCTGGTTCCCAGGGGAAAGGCCCCCCGGTAATCTAGAGTTTGGCCACGAGGTAAGTAAAGCCTGGCCAAGAATTGTTCCCACCAGAAATCAAACTCGGGTTGTATAAGTGAATTAACCTATGTTATTTTCACAAAATAAAATTTATCTCTGTTGCCTGCATTCTACCAAAATTGGCACATATTATAATTAATATTATGAAGTTCAGATTAAGTTGATATTTATATCTGTATTTAACTCTTGTTTGGTAAATCTGATATTGTCAAACTCATGTATACGTTATACAGGTTGAAGTAAAAATAGATAGATTACACGATACATCAATTGATAATGTTCTTACAAACTACACCATAGAAGCTACACTATTTGATTCTAGAAGCTGGGAATCTCCTGATGGAAATCCTGATCTCCTTGCATCTAAAGTAGCTGACATAACATTCCAACCAACAACTGCACCGTTAGGGTTTTATGGTTATACGCTCGTGGGAAAACTACAATCACCAAAGCTTTGGTCAGCAGAACAGGTGCGGAATTTCAATCAATTTTATGTGTATGGAATCCTATATAATTTATTCGTTGATTCGTGACCCAATGATATTAAAACTGTGAACAACAATTTAGATTAAATTACTATTGGCAAATACTGTTAAAGTTATTATTGAATATTTTGCGTTCGATGCTTAAACCATCACACTGTGATCTAGCTGATGCTTACCGAGTTTCTTGTCATGTCACCTCTTTCCTATGTAATTTTTATCTCAACTATTTTTCCATGGCCAAATGAGTAATAGGGCAGATATAGTTTTGAATGGAATCCGTACATTTTTTTTGTGATTGAATGTTAATTTGATATGTTTAAATATTCTAAAAGCTTCGTGTATGACCCTTTTTGCAGAACATTCTTGGTCTCTCTTTTACCTATTCAGTTGTCGAATATAATTTTATTTTTTTTGCACTTGTTACAGCCATACCTCTATACATTAGTTGTCGTCCTCAAAGATAAATCTGGCCGTGTTCTTGACTGTGAATCTTGTCAAGTAGGGTTTAAAAATGTATCTAAAGCCCACAAACAACTGCTTGTTAATGGACATCCCGTTGTAATAAGAGGTGTGAACAGGCATGAACATCATCCGGAAGTGGGAAAGGCAAACATAGAATCCTGCATGATCAAGGTACTTGTCATTTACACTCATTGCAAGTCGGTTTTGTACGGAAGAATTGTGCCCGATATACAAACCTAATATGTGTTGAACTGTTTCTTGATAAGTCTGTCACTTTATCTATTTATGGTGGACAACATGCTAAATGTACTCACTTTTACGACTTTAATATTTGATTTGCCAACAGGACTTGGTCTTAATGAAGCAAAACAATATTAATGCCGTGAGGAACAGCCATTACCCTCAGCATCCTCGTTGGTACGAGCTATGCGATTTGTTTGGCATGTACATGATAGATGAAGCCAATATTGAGACACATGGGTTTGATTATTCTAAACATCTCAAGCATCCTACTTTGGAACCAATATGGGCAACTGCAATGTTGGACCGTGTGATTAGCATGGTTGAGAGGGATAAAAATCACACATGCATTATTTCCTGGTCTTTAGGCAATGAATCTGGATTCGGAACAAATCATTTTGCTATGGCTGGTAGTTACTTCCATTTAAGTTCTCTTTTTTTCTTTTGTTAATTTTTTAAAATTGCTTATGAATATTATTTATTGATCCGTTTCCCTTCTGTCTGTTAATGTGTCAGGTTGGATTCGAGGAAGAGATTCTTCGCGGGTGATACATTATGAAGGAGGTGGATCAAGAACTCCTTGCACTGATATTGTGTGTCCTATGTATATGCGTGTTTGGGACATGTTGAAAATTGCCAATGATCCTACTGAAACACGTCCTCTGATACTGTGCGAGTATGATTTCAAATTTTATGCCGACTATATAATCACTTGACATCTATTTTCCATATTGTTTTCAATGATAGATAATTATAACTTTTTTTTATTTGTGATGCGCTTCTCAAATGGCAGGTATTCACATGCTATGGGAAACAGCAACGGTAACCTACATATATATTGGGAAGCAATTGACAATACATTTGGACTCCAAGGAGGCTTTATATGGGATTGGGTTGATCAGGCGAGTGATCTTTTAATACTATAACCAATCGTTGAATGATCAACATTGCTTGAAAATTGAATGATTTCATCTGGATTCTGACAAATAATGTATTTTGATTGCATATAGGCTCTGTTGAAGGTTCATGCAGACGGTACAAAACGTTGGGCATATGGTGGTGAATTCGGAGATATTCCTAATGACTTGAATTTTTGTTTGAACGGTCTTACGTTTCCTGATCGAACTGCTCATCCCGTGTTACATGGTAAGTTGACAGTTTGTCTCATTTTGTGGCACACACCGTGCGTGACGTTAGTTTGTTCAATGCATTTTTCATAGGTTTATACATTTTTCTTAATGGCTTTGCTTTTTTGTTTTTTCAGAAGTCAAGTACTTATACCAACCAATCAAAGTGAATTTAAATGAAGGGAAATTAGAGGTACTCATAGTTCAATACATTTTTTGTTTTTCCTAAGTCAAATGTGTAATTGGTATTGGTAATTCATTTTAGTTTTTATTTTGCAGATAAAAAATACTCATTTTTTTCAAACAACAGAAGGGTTGGAGTTCAGCTGGTATATTTCAGCAGATGGATACAACCTTGGATCTGGTAAGTTGAATCTTCCCTCAATAAAGCCTCAGAGCAGTTATGCCGTCGATTGGCAATCAGGTCCATGGTATTCTCTTTGGAATTCATCGTCATCGGAAGAAATATTCTTGACAATAACCGCTAAGCTTTTAAATTCTACACGATGGGTTCAAGCCGGTCATATTGTTTCTACTGCACAAGTTCAACTGCCTGCTAGGAGAGACATCGTTCCTCATGTAAGGACCCGTTTAATTTCATGGTCTTGTTTTCATTTTCACATAACTAATGAACATAAGAGAATATAGATCAATATTTTCCACACCATTTTCTTTTATAATATTTGAAAACAGATCTAACAAATTTTGAAATTTTCAAAATGTCAAAACACTGTTTCTATTGTTTCTAAATTATTCGTTTTCCCTAACTTGTTTTTCATCTTCTCTCTATGACGATTGTTTGCTGCATGAGTCTTCCACCTCCTTGTTAGTAATTTAAAATGAACGCATTTAGACAAAGAAAACTGAAAAATGTTTATAGAAAGTAAATAGGCCCTAATGTTTTTAGTTCTTTCATTTATGTTAGAATCAAGGCCTACCTATTTGTATGATTGAGTTTGAGTAACGAGGTTTAGTAATTATTTAGGTATATATGCATATGTTACGTCATTTAAAATTGTCTATTTTATGAATGATTCCAGGCTATCAATATTGGTGATGGCACTCCAGTTGTCGAAACACTTGGAGATACAATCAAAGTCAGTCAGCAAGATGTTTGGGACATAACATTGAACACTAAAACAGGTTTAATTGAAAGCTGGAAGGTAAAAGGAGTACATGTTATGAATAAGGGCATACACCCTTGTTTCTGGCGAGCTTCTATTGACAATGATAAAGGAGGAGGATCTGATAGTTATTTGGCGAAGTGGAAAGCTGCTGGAATTGATAGTGTCCACTTTATTGCCGAGAGCTTTTCTGTACAGAATACGACAGGAAACGCAGTTAAAATCTTGGTGGTTTTCCACGGTGTTACCAAGGGTGAGGAGGGTTCTCTCTCTAACCAAGACAAATCAAATGTTCTGTTTACAACAGACATGACATATACTATTTATGCTTCCGGGGATGTCATTTTGGATTGCAATGTGAAACCAAATGCTGATCTTCCTCCCTTGCCGCGTGTGGGAATCGAGATGAGCTTGGAAAAATCATTGGATCAAGTCAGTTGGTATGGAAGAGGGCCATTTGAATGTTATCCAGATAGAAAGGCTGCTGCTCAGGTCGCGGTCTATGAGAAGAATGTCGATGAGTTGCATGTTCCTTATATTTTTCCCGGTGAATGTGGCGGTAGGGCAGATGTTAGATGGGCAACATTCTTAAACAAAGATGGTTTTGGAATATATGCTTCAAAGTATGGTAGCTCTCCATCCATGCAAATGAGTGCAAGCTACTATAGCACTTCGGAACTTGATCGGGCCACACACAATTATGAGCTCGTTAAAGGAGATAGCATTGAGGTACGTATAATATAACCTGCATTAATTTTTTTTTGGGATAGACAAAATATTAGTATATTAGTATTTTCTCCTTCACTATGGTTTAAACACTGGCCGTTTAACTACTTCAACTCTTTTAACCCTTAACTCAAACCAATTGACCCCAACAAGCACGTAGAAGTGCGTATTTGAAACTAGATGCAAATCATGCAATGTGCATTCGTTCAACTTGTGCTTCAAGCGACAGTGATAAAAAATATTAAGTAATTTTTATTTATTGTCACAACTTAGGCATAAAATATTAGGTATAAATCTGTTTTGATTCCTGCAAATATATTTTTGCGTTTTAATCTCTGTAAATTTTTTGTTGTTTTTAGTCATTGCGAATAGATCATCTTTTGCTTTTGGTCTTTGTTGTTTTGTTTTAGTACTTGTAAAATTTTATAATGTTAGATTATATTACCATCTTTGATCTCTTTGGCATGCCGGTTTCTCATTGATAATATTTTACAGATTCATCTAGACCACAAGCACATGGGCGTAGGTGGAGATGATAGTTGGTCTCCATGTGTCCACGATCAATATTTGGTTCCCCCGGTTCCATACTCCTTCTCCATCAGGTTATCTCCGGTAACTCCAGCTACTTCCGGTCGTGACATCTACAGTTCTCAGCTTCAAAACTCCTGATTTCTTGAATCACATGGCGTGATACTTGAAGATACATTATCCAAAAGAACACCAAAGACTAGCATGTTCGTGAAGGATGTCAATAAAATTCAAAGTTGTTGATGTAAAGAAGAGACACTCGCATGCAATCTTTTGTGGTTGGTTGGTACCCTTGATGTAATGTGAAGGATATTGATATTGGTACATCTTTGTTCACTTTCACATCTTGGTTAACAAATGTGAAGTAACTGTGATATCAATAATTTATAGCTGGTTTGATGAAAATAAAGGAAATTATGGCATATAATGCAATGGAATTGCTTGTGCAAGTTTGTTTATGGAATGAATGTGTTTTTTCTTGCATAATAACACTAGTCCAGCAGTTCATGTATTGTCATGCGCACAAAACTCAGCAAAAATAATTAAGGGCATTTTATATTTTAAATATCAACTTTGCAAACAATATTAATTAGGCAAAAACATATTATAACTTGCTGATATTGAACTTTATCTAACAGTTGAAAGTCTGTTGTATAAGTAAAATTATTTTTTTTAAAGTAATCTACATAAATGAAGTAAAAATGAGGTAATCTACATAACGAATTAAGTCATGGATGTAATTTTGAAAAATGTTATAAGCTGCTAATAAAAAAAAAAAACCATAAAGTAATAATTCGGTCCCCCTATTTTGATATTTTTGAACTTTTGATCCTCCTATTTTAAAATTCAGTTTTTTGGTATCCCTATTTTTAAATTCAACAAAATATTTTGGTCCCCCGTCAACTTTAATGATGTGGCACATATAGTGTGATGTGTTGGCACTAATGAATTGAGAAAAATATTTTCCATGTCATTATTATTTAACAAATTTTATTATTAATTTCATTTATATATTAAAAATCAAATTTTTTTTAAAAAAAATAAAATAAAATTCCTCTTCAGCATCATCAGCACAACACCAGAATCATCACCATCATGGAATCATGAGAAAAAAAAAAAGTGACTATTTAGAGAGGTTAGAGAGAGAAAAGCATGTTCCTAGGATTTTCTTCTTCTTTGTGGAATCAATGTTCACCCTTGTAGCCAAAATCTGGAACAAACATCTACACCATTTTTCATGTTTTCTATGTCAACAAAAACAGAAAAGAACACGAAAGGAAAAACAAAGTTGGAAAAAGACCCTTTTTGCAGTGGCTTTCCTCTGGCCTCTCCGCCGTTTATAGCGGTGCTCTATTTTATGGCCACGCCGCCGTCGTGAACGGCCGCCGTCGTGCAACCCACAATTTACTCTATGAAGCCTTCATCAATAAGGTAAATCTAGAAGAGATTGAACATGATGAAATTATGGAAACGCAGATCTGAAATCGAAACAAAGGGATTTCGATTGATTTACTCTAAAAATTCATATTTGAAATCCCGATTATAAAATGATTTTTGTTTTCTTTCTGTTTTCCATTTTGATTTTGCATTATTATTAAAACGGTGTTTTCTGGATGTGTATTTACGGTGATGATGGAAGAATAGAGAAGGAAAATATTATTGGGTTGTGATGCTTGCGTGGAGAATACGAAGAAAACCCATTAAGATTAGGACCAATTTAGAGAAATAATGTTTCATAATTGTTTTTTTTTTTTTTTATGGATAATGTTTCATAATTGTTATTGAAATACAATAATGACATTTAATTGCCACATCACTGCCACGTCATTAATTACAGTGCCACCTCAATAAAATTAGAGGGGGACTAAAAAAATGTTTGAAATTGAAAATAAGGGGACCAAAAAGTTGAATTTTTAAAATAGGAGGACCAAAAATTCAAAAATATCAAAATAGGAGGACCGAAATTGCATTTAAGCCAAAAATAAATTCATTTAACCAACAAATGTATAAACTGCTCAAATATGTTTTAATGTGATTTTTTTCAAACTTTTTGGTTCACATTCTTCAAGCTACTATTCTCCCTATAGAATACATAACATTCAAAAATGATGAAAAAACCCCAAGCACACTAAATAGTATTATACTACGAAACACGAACACTCCTCAAATTAGGTGTTACCCCAAGCACACTAAATAGTATTATACTACAAAATACGAACACTCCTCAAATTAGGTGTTTCCCGGTGTTATATACGCATTGGTGTCTAACACCAGCACATATGACTATATTGAGCTGTGTTATTTTTTCAATTTTTTTATCAGTGTCAGTGTTGTTGCTGTGATTCGTAGGTATTCAATATAAACATAAGCCACAAAATCCTCTGCCTATTATGTGGTTTAATCTACATTAGTATATTAATATAAAGTGATTCATGAATGGAAAAACAAACTCATCATTCTGTTGTCAAATTGTCACAATCATAAATCAAGCTTTCAAAACTGCCACATCAAGTGCAGCAAAGCCTTCTCACATCAGAAAATAGAGATATAAACTGCATAGAAATTGTACGCATAAACACACAGCACACTGCTAATAATAATTCCCTAACATGTAACAAAACAGGACAATATATTATTCTAAGAATTGTGATAAATTACAACCATCATTGCAAAGACAGCGTTTAGAGAAGGACTGAAAACCATCCATGAACGCACGCAGTAGGCAGAAGATATCCTCACATCCTAAATTTTTCTATTCGCTCAAAAGCCACCACTGCAAGTCAATTTCAACAATGGAAGATTTACATTACACATTCATTGACATAATTTGACGAGCAAGACCAGGATCTTGTTGTAACAGCTCTCTCAGATTGTTTTCCACCTCTGCAATCTGCTTCTCCAAGTACTCTCTCGAGCTCTGTTCAAAGCCATATTTACTATATTAGGAATTTAGCAAAGTTAAAACAGTTATTTTTGTCTCACTTCTGAAATTTAGAAAGTTTCTAGGAAAGCTAAGGAGGAAGGACATTTACCTGTAATGAGGTAACCGAAGCTTCACTATCCTTGAACTTGTTCTCTTGTTCATTCATCAATGTTGCCTTCGTCTCTAATACAAACCTGGCCACAATGTTAAGAGTGTATTAGAGTATGTCATTTATATTTTCTAAACATCCAATAACTGAATCTTTTGTTCTCTAATTCATAGCATGTTCAAATAGGCAACCACAACTCACGTTTTACCTGCAAAAATAAATAAATTGAGTCATGATATTTCTGAAGAAAACGAGGGAATCAACGAAATAGAATTCTAAATACTTGTAGGATTATTCCTTAGATAATTTTTACATACCAATGGATTTGTAAACATTGGTATCATCAGGAACCTGCTTCAGCTCCTCCATTGTCAAAAAAGCGCGCTTTTTATCTGTTTCTTTGGAACGTATCTGGTTTTGTACCTGCATGCAAGGGGATAATAAAAACTTCAAGAGTCTCACACAACCCCTAATAAGCATATAACTCCCAGATGCAAAATACAAATATCAAGGTTTTCCGTGTTTTACTAACACTTGTAAATAAATAAAATTACGAATTCTCTTTCAGAACTCAGATATATGTATTCACTGTCAGGTTTGTGCAGAGAGTGCACATCCTAACACACACAAGTAGTTATACTTAAACACAAAAGCCTTAAAATCCTAGAGTCATGGATATGTAAATATTGAGATTAGAGTCACTCTTCTACAACGCAACATCCTCTTCAACTCTAAATTACTCGAAACAGAAGAGGACAATTCCAGTATGTGCACAATACATATAGGAAGACTCAACTAAAATATCAAGATAATATTAAATTGAACGTGTCTACACCATCCTTATTTTATTATTACTTAAATGCATCTTGAATTATTAATTGAATGTGTCTACACTATTCTTATGCAAATATCCTATTTTTATGCATTCTTTTCTTTCTTGTAAAAATCGCAAGAAACAACATTGCTCTTTATGAAAACTTCTTGTGATATGATAACTAAAATCGACCCAAACCCAGCCTTGAACAAAAACTCAAACCAAAAAGAAGTCCCTTCAGTACCTTTTGCTTTTTATGAAGGTACTTCAACCTTTACTTTTCAGTATCCAATATTCAATACCGTATAGCACTGACACTTCAGATTGAAGAAATATCTGGTGTCAAACATGTGTCGATGTCTAACATCGACACATGTGGTTACATACATTCACTTTCATTTTTTCAAATTATTACGGGTGCCTACATGACAATGTTGCATCCAATATCAATACTTGATAGCCAATACATACGCATAATTCCAATTTTATTTCACTATATCTTCTCGTGTTATACCGTCACTTCTTAAACCTTGCTTACATTGTGACATGATAAGATAGTTGAATATTGAAGTTCTAACATTAAAGTGGTTTTTCTTTTTAATTCTATATTTCAAGTTAACATGTGACTAATTCCAGAATAAAGATTTGTCAAAAAAAAAATTCCCAGAATAAAGTTCACTTATTCAGCTAAATTCAATTAAAAGTTCAAATAAAGAATCAATAATAATGATATTAATGATGATAAATAAAAATAATAATAGTAACTGAAAATTAAGAGAAAGTTACACAAACCTGCTTTAATTTCCTTGTAGTTTCTATCATACGACCTTGAATTTCAATGAAAGCCTGCATTTTTGGATCAAATGTGAAAAAAAGAGTAAGTTAGAACAATGAGAAAGGGATTGCGTAAATAAAAAATTGAATTCGAAACATAACAAAAAGGGGATTGCGTTATTACCGTTTTGAAGGATTCGTCAGCCATATGAATGAATGAATTGAAGAGATAATTGTTCGATCGGAAAACAAAGTATTCAACTGTCAAAACCCTAACGCGACTGAATCAGGAAGGAAAATAAAAAGATGCTCGTGATGTTTAAACGCAGCGTTTTGGGATGTCAGCAAAATTTCCTAATTTTTTAATACTCTTGTAATAAGAGACAGGGAGACATATTTAATTGCTTCAAAAAAAAAAAGGGAGACATATTTAATTTTAATTTAATTTTAGACAATTTTTTTGCCAAATAGAGAATTGTTTTATTTATTTTATTTTTATGAGATATTTATTTATTAAAAAAGTTGAAATATTTTAGTTAAAAAAATAAAAATAAGAGAAAGGTGAAATACTAACCACATATAGTATATTTTTTAAAAATGGAATTTATTTTTACGATCATGCTAATATGGATTGTTTGGATTAACTTATTTTTAAGATTATGTAAATAAATAAATTTTTATATATTATAAGTTTTTTAAGATAGTTTATGAAAAAATAGTTTATAAAGATGCGATTAGTGAGAAATTATTAATTAAAATAAAAATTTACTTATTTGCATAAATTATTTTTCATAACCTCAAAAATGAGTAAATCCAAACGAGTTCTAAATATCATGAAGATATTGTTTAAGAAATACATTAATGCGTCAAAGAAAAGTATATACGGGTTTGTTTGGATTTCGCTTAATTTTTAGCTTATGTAAATAAATAAAGTTTTATGTCGATTCAAAAGTTTTCACGGACTAAAATTATATTTGTATAAGGTATTTTATCATAATTAAACTACCTTGAAAGTTTATAATAATACATAAAAGTTTATTTATTTGCATAAGTTATTTCGCATAAGCTCAAATATAAGCCAATTTAAATGGGGTCCTAAATAGATTTTTTTTTTCTTTTTTGATTACTGAAACAATTTATTAGAATTTTTCTTATTCTTATCTCCGTTTGAGAAAGACGAAAAAAATTTTGTTTTATAAAAAAAAAAAAAGATTTTGTTATATTTCTTTTAACGAAACAATAATAAAATAGTTTATAGCTGGTAAAATTTATATTGTTGGATAGTAGCCTTTAATAGTTGAATTGTCTGTTTTAACGGAATACTAATAAGATAGTTTAGAGTTGAAAAATTAATTGAATTGTTTGATAAAATTGGTGATTAAGTTAACTGATAAATATAAAATGACATAAAATGATATTTTAATTAATAATAAAATTTGCATTTAAGATTGTAATTTAAATTTATTCATGTAACTTACCAAAAAAAAATAAAATATTCATGTAATATATTATTATTAGATTAATTAGATTAATTTTATATTATGAAAATGGGCCTTTCTTTTGAGAAGCAGGGTTCTTAGAGGTAGGAGATGCATCACTCATCATATTCATTCATTCATTCATCTGGAGTAGTGTAAAGGCAAACTTTATTGTGGTTTTGGAGAATTCTCAATTTATCATTGGTGATGGCACCACTATTATTTTTTGGGAAGATGTTTGGTGTGGAGCGCAGTCTTTAGTACAAACTTTTAATATTCTTGATTCTATTGTGAATAATTTAGAGTCTAAGGTAAAAGTGATTATATTCACAATAGTCATTGACATTTAACTCCAGAGGCAGTAGCTCTTGTCCCAAATTTGATGCAGCTTATGGAGCAAGTAACCATCATAAACATGATTCTTTAGTCTGGAGGAGAAGCTCAAGTTATGGTGATTTTTTAATTCAAAGCTCATCAAGGGCCTCAACTGCATTGGACAAAAACTATATGGAGCAAAGACATTCCTCCATCAAAGTCGCTAGTGGCTTGAAGATTGATGCATGATAAATTGCCAACAGATGAAAATTTGTTGCTGAGAGATTGTTTCTTACCATCTATCTGTAGTCTTTGCCACAAGCTGTAATGAGACAAAATGGGGAGAAGGCTGAGTCAGCACTGATGGGCCCACAAGGGAATGAAATGGAATTGCACAACCCACAAAATCAGGGATTGAGAAAGAGCAGCAGAATGAGGAAGGATACTTGTAATTTTCATGTGAATTGAGAAGTATCTTATCCTCTCTCCCTCTTATACTTTTTATGTATTCACATCATATACTGCGAATCCCTTTACAATTGTAAAGATTGATAATCCATTAATAAAAAATTCTCTCAAATTCTCTCTGTCAGTTTGTGTATTGTTTCATTGGTGCTTTCATCTCACCATGGCAGATAACAACAAGATGAAAGAGCTAGCCGTCGACGTGAAGAAAAACGCTGATGATCTTAAGAAGTTGTATGATGAAGTTCAGATCAAGTTTGAACGATTCGGTGCGGTGAGTGATGCTCGATTTCAAACCATGGAGGATCTGCAAGCGTCAACCGATGGGAAACTAGACAAGATTAATGAAGCTCTTTCACTATTACTACGCACCAGTCCTCAGAGCTCTTCCCATGGTGTTGCGAACTCAATCAAAGCTCCGTTTCAAGTACAAAATGTTAAGCTCGATTTTCCCCGTTTTGATGGCAAAAACGTGATGGAATGGATTTTTAGGGCTGAACAGTTTTTTGATTACTATGAAACTCCTGATAAGGATCGATTGACCATCACATCGGTTCATTTGGATCAATGTTGCGTATTTTAGGTGTGATATAATTGTTCGCAATGTGCAAGTATACACAGTCTTATCTATAGCACAAGTAATAAGAAAAAGTATCGTTCCTACAGGGATTATGATAAGGAAATCTCGCTCCAAGACTAGTTCAATTAGTTTTACACTTATGAGTGATTAAAGTAACAAAATAACAGTTTAGGGTTGCAAATAAATTAATGGAACAATTGATTAAAAGAGTGTGAGAAAACAATTGTGAAAGCATGTTGAACTTATGATCCATTTAATATCCAGCTTAATATGTGTGTGATGAGATAAGTGTAGGCAAGACTCCTGCAAGCAACTCTTGCCTTATGGTGTATGTCTACAACGTTGGATAATGCAATGCGTGATAAGATGAATCCTATGTCTAGGTCAAACTTACTTCATTACAGTTCAGAAAACACGTGGTTGTATTCTTACTATGGCCCTAAAGCTTATGTCTAAGACTTCAAGTAGAGAATATATGTCTATACCTCACTTAACCACATTAGTTCATTCAATCCATTCATTATTAGATGCCTCTTAATAACAAACTTGTATTCAAACCTAAGTTGATCAGTCCTGGATATGAATATATAGCAAAAGAACAAATGAACTAAAAGAGCATACAAACACACATCACATCACTTAAACATATTAAACTTTCAATTAAACTTCACATAATTTCAACATTAAGAGTTTAGCTCATGATGAGCATAGAAACCATAACAACCAAAGATATAAGATTACACAAAAAAATGAATTCTTAAATGTAAACCTACAACTGAGATGGCCTTAGAGTTAATGTCTCAAGCTCCAAGTTCAACGGCAGACTAGACTTCAGTTATCAGCAGCAGCGGCGCACCATGAACGTCTTAGGGTTCTTCTTTCTTCACAACGGCGGAACTTTCTAAGCATCTATCATCTTTCAGCATATGCTAACTTTATGGGTTTAAGGCACCTTTATATAGGACATTCTCTTGGATCATGGGCCTCCCTAAATCCGAGAATAAGACAGCCCAAAGGAATAAAACATATTCCCCAATGATTAGTACAATGACAGCACTATCAGCACATGGGAAATCTGCCAGCTGTCTTTCCTCGCGTTAGCGCCCGTTCGTATTCTTCATCTTACGTGGCGGCTTTTGACTGCGTTGACTGGTCAGCCGCCTCTTGTGGTTGTACGGAATGGTTGTCTTGACTGTAATTATCATTTGCCTTGGCTCTTGAACCTTTTCAATGGTCCAGTGGTCTGTCTTGACACCAAATGACTCTAGAGCTCTCTTTATATGAAGAGATTACATAAAAATCCTAAATACATGCTAGACTCATAAATGGCATAAAATAAACCTAAACATTGAATTCAAAACCATATTAGCAGGTAACAGAGCAAGTAAAAAGCTGTAATAATACTCACATAAAGTGAGTTATCACACCCCCAAACTTGAACTTTTACCTGTCCTCAGGTAATGCCGTAGAAAGCAAAGACTTTGTGAGGCTACTCATCTTATTGACATGACAACAACACATTCAGATCATAAGCTTCAAGCTTCAGATTATATTTCAAAGATTAGCATAAATCTTGCAATTCAAAAATCAATAATAACCATGCGTGTGTGTGTGAACTGATATCCTACTGTCAACCAGAGACATGACAAGATCCTTTTCTGAAACTACATATTCAAGACGTAAGTTATCTTTTTCTTTCCTATAGGTTCAGGGTTTGAGCTTAGAGACTTGCCTAAGGGGGGAGCTATTCTTTTCATGCTTACACAAGCTTTTTGATCATTATATGCAGGGGACATTACTTAGGTTCAATTTTATAGTGCTTTAGGTGATACTCTACCTTTTCACCTGACGGGATCTCACTTGTAATGAGTCCAACCTGTTACTCCGAGTAGAGCACCCTACACAACACATGTTCCTCCAGTTTTAGGCACAGGAACCCTTTATTGTCCTTCTAGTAGTTGGCACAAGGACTTATTATTATTTTTTTTATACATAATTATGTAACGCCCCATCACTTTTATATCTAGCCATGCTTATACATTATTTTCCTAACTCCTTTACCCCAAACATGTTCTTTGTTCATTCCCTTAATTATAGTCCATACTTAGAAAACCTAACCTCATGACTATGTATTTTAAAAACTTATCTAGCCATTACTAAGGTCAACAGTTATCAATCAGTTGTGCATAAAAGGTGCAATGGTTATCACATAAAAAATCCGAGCAGAAATTTCAAAAATTTCAACAATCCTAGACTAAATTCACTTATAACCTTAAAACTCAGTTGTCATGTCAATAGAATGCTTAGCCAAACAATTTAATTGCGATATGACTCTCTAAAACGGACAGACTCAATTTATTTGACTCATGCCTCTCCCCCAAACTTAAGCTAAACAGTGTCCCCACTGTTGACAAGGGAAGAGACAACAACAGACAAAACAGACAACCTAAAAACTAAAAACATAAAATAAAAGACAAGGTAAGACAGATACCACTCAGGCAAGATGCCTGGCGCTTTTCCTGGTTCCAGCAGCGTGAACCTTAGGCTTTCCCTTCTTGGTGCCAACGACGTTGGACACCCCTTCATCAACTTCCTTCCTTTCTTCATTCATTCTTGCCGAGACAGATGGCTCAGGATCGGCACCCACAGGCTTATCAGCTTTTGCCTGTGGCACAACTTTTCTCTTTGTTGTGCGATTTTTCCTTAGAATGGACCCAAGGGTTTGGGACTCATCCACAGCTGCTGTCACATTTTCCGTCGTCGCCAACTTGTCTCCACTAGGAACACTAGCAGCAACATGATTCCCTACTTCCAGCTCAGGGATCCTATCCTCTTCATCTGCCTGCTCAACAGGCTTATCAGTAGTAGTCTCATCAGAACTATGGCCTTGTCCTTCTGGCCCTCTTTCTTCTTCACTCATCTTCACTTCTTCAGATACGTCCTCCAGTTTCTCATCAACCTTCACACTAGCACTTGCCTCATCATGGATTTCTCCTTCTCCATGGTTTTCTTGAACAACATCCTCTAACAACACCTCTTGACTGGCTAGAAGCTTATCAGAAGCTATCTCTGGCTCAATCAGATGGTCTTCTTCAGGCAACCGCTGATTTGACTCAACTGCGAGCTTAATGGGGGCTTTGCATGAAGAGACAAGGTGTGTCTCTTCTTCCACAACTTGATTCTTCTTTCCAGACTTTGACTTCTTTTTCTTCTTTCTTTTCTCAGCCTTAGCAGATGGCTCCGGCTTATCTGCATCTGGCTCTTCCTCAGGCGGAACTTCTTCTTCAGCAACAATGGGCAAAATCTCTCTAGGGAATGGAGGTACTGGTCCAACATGCTTCTCTGCAGGCAGGCAATACTCAAACTGCAGCTCCATCCAATGACTGAATTGATCATTCCAAGCATAGAAGGCTTGCATATCCCTTTACATCTTGGATAACAGAGCCATAACATCTGGAGAACTAGTGGCAGCAGGAGCAGCAGGCAACTGCAGCCTTGACTTTCGCCCAGTATTTCCCTTTATCAGCACTTCAATTGCTCGCGCATCAAAACCACCAGTTGGCTTGAAAACTTCGTCCATTTCACCATGGGGTACTAATTGCTTCTTACACAGCCCAGAAATCAAACATGGGTAGTACAACATACCTTCCTTCTTCTGAGAACAGAGTGTGATCTCCTTGGCTATAATCCTTCCAACATTAACATACTGCAGGGCAGTAGTACAGTGCAGCAACACCAGTCTTGCCTTATTGACTGTTTCATTGTGACCGGTAGGCAAGACAGTATGCTTCATAAACTGGTACCACACCCTCATCATAGGCTTCAACTGCATCCTCTTCACCGTCCATTCATTCACACCATTCTTCTTATTCCACTCTGTCCCTTCAATGGTTAAACTTTTCATGACACTTGTCATCTCCTCATCAGACAACGTGGCTAGAGTAGCTTCAAATTTGTCTTCTCCATCCTTAAGCCCATAGAAACGGTTGATGTTGGCTTCAGAGTAAAGGACTCCTTTGCCTCAAACGAACACTTCCTTCTTCTTCTGATTGGGGTTGGTGAGGTTTGCGTAGAACTCCTTCACCATTTGAGCGTTGTAATCAGATGGTTGCTTTGCTAACTTCTTCCAGCCCAAGTTGTTGATAATGGCAGACAATTCTGCAGGGATCATCGTATCATCCTGTTCAAAACTGCTTATAAATCCTCGCTCTATGAAGAACGATTTTGCAGAGATGAATTTGGTGTAACGTTGCTCAGCTTCAATGTTGACGAAGCTATCAAAGTAAGAATCATTGTTGGAGCTTTGAGAGGCCATGGTTGAATGTGGTGATGAAATTTTGGTAGTTGGAGTATTTGTGAGAGAGAATAGAAAATTGAGAAACTTAGAGAAAAATAGGATTTGTGAAAGTGTTTTAGGGTTTAGAGAGGGGTAATTATATAATCGTGGGTGAAAATGAATAATTGGAGTAAATCTTAGCAAAGATCCGTTGCAAAATAATACACCGGTGATGTAATTGAGGTAATGATGGCAGTTGAAAAAGTAGTGGGTAGCAGTTACAACCGGTCACTCTATCGAAAAGCATTAGTCACATCCGGCGCGTGAGATAACTCGCCTGACACGGCTATAATCATCGGACAGGTGTCAATAATCAGTGTCTGGTGCTTTGACAGCTAATTTCCACAAACTCTTCAATGACTTCATTAAGGAACCTCCACGTGACTTGACACTTGGTGCTCACAGCGCGCACCACAAACTCTTCAATGACTTCATTAAGGAACCTCCACGTGACTTGACACTTGGTGCTCACAGCGCGCACCCAGCAAAGCATCAGTCATCTACAGTCAAGACTGTGAAGCAAAAAAGTTGACTCCAATCATCTTTCCTTTTCTGAAACAAACGAAAACTAAAAACAAAAACAAAAACTATTTACATTAGTAGTCTGGGGTGCCTCCCAGCAGCGCTTGGTTTTACTAAGTCCTCAGCCAGACTTGTAACCATAAATCAAACTTCATCAAGGGTGGTGGTGACTCTAGACCTTGAGTCATCACCCCAATAGTGTTTTACTCTTTGACCATTAACTTTAAATTCTTTTCCAGTTGACTCATCTAAAAGATCAACAGCCCCATAAGGATAGATTTTCAAAAGTTTGAATGGGCCCGACCATCTAGATTTCAACTTTCCAGGGAACAGCTTCAATCTAGAATTAAAAAGTAATACTTGTTGTCCCTCAATTAAAACTCTTTTTTGAATCTTTTTATCATGCCAAGCTTTGCTTCTAGCTTTATATAACTCAGCATTCTCATATGAAAACATTCTATGCTCCTCCAACTCATTTAGTTGCAGCAGTCTTGCCCTACCAGTTGCCTTATAGTCAAAATTCAACTTTTTAGTAGCCCAAAAGGCTTTACATTGAAGTTCAATTGGTAGGTGGCAAGCTTTACCAAAAACTAATCTGAATGGGGACATTCCCAAAGGTGTTTTATAAGCTGTTTTGTAGGCCCACATAGCATCATCCAAGAGCTTAGACCAATTCTTTCTAGAAGGGTCTATCACTTTTTCTAAAATTCTTTTTATCTCTCTATTGGATAGCTCTGCTTGCCCACTAGTCTGAGAATGATAAGCAGTGGCAACTCTGTGTTTTACCCCATATTTGGCCAACAACTCCTCAAATATTTTATTGCAAAAGTGAGAACCTTCATCACTGATGATGGCTCTAGGAGTGCCAAAACGGGTGAAAATATTCTTTTTCAAAAAGTTTGTTACCACTCTAGCATCATTAGTGGGGGTAGCAATTGCTTCAACCCACTTGGAAACATAATCCACAGCTACAAGAATGTATAGATTGCCAAAGGAATTAAGAAATGGTCCTATGAAGTTAATACCCCAAACATCAAATAATTCAATTTCCAAAATGTTGGTAAGAGGCATCTCCTGTCTATTGGAAACATTACCTATCCTCTGACATCTATCACATTGTTTCACAAATTCATAAGCATCTTTAAACAGGGTAGGCTAGAAATATCCAGATTGCAATACCTTAGCAGCAGTTCTAGTGCTTCCAAAATGCCCACCATAAGGTGCCGAATGACAATTAGTCAACACTAGACTTGCCTCTTGGCCTGCTACACATTTTCTCAATATTTGGTCAGCACATTTTTTATAAAGAAAAGGTTCATCCCAGAAATAATCCCTACCTTGATGGAAAAATCTTTTTCTTTGTTGGGAATTAAGTTCTGGGGGAACTACTTTGCTAACTAAATAATTGACAATGTCAGCATACCAAGGAGTCATATCTCCAGTTATCGCAAGTAATTGCTCATCTGGAAATTCTTCCTTAATCACATACCTTTCTTGATTCTGCACTTCATCTGGGAGTCTTGACAGATGACCTGCCACTTGGTTTTCTACTCCCTTCTTATCTCTGATTTCCAGATCAAACTCTTGTAAAAGCAAAACCCATCTGATTAACCTTGGCTTGGCATCCTTCTTTCCAATGAGGTACTTGATGGCTGAATGATCAGTGTAGACTACCACCTTGGTACCAACCAAATAGGATTTGAACTTATCAAAGGCAAATACCACAGCCAGCAATTCCTTTTCAGTTGTTGTGTAGTTGAGTTGAGCTTCATTAAGTGTTCTACTTGCATAGTAGATGGAATGAAAAGTCTTGTCTTGCCTCTGCCCCAGCACAGCTCCAACAGCATAGTCACTAGCATCACACATAAGTTCGAATGGCTTGGTCCAGTCAGGTGAAATGATAACTGGTGCCGTGACTAAAGCTGTCTTCAGAGTATTAAAAGCTTTCATACAGTCTTCATTGAAATCAAATGGAACATCATGCTGCAATAGTTGGCATAAGGGCTTTGTAATCTTAGAAAAATCTTTGATAAACCTTCTATAGAAACCAGCATGACCCAAGAAACTTCTAATTCCTTTTACATTTGCAGGGGGAGGTAACTTCTCAATAACTTCTATCTTGGATTGATCCACTTCTAATCCCTTCTTTGAAATTATGTGCCCTAACACAATACCTTCTCTGACCATGAAGTGGCATTTCTCCAAGTTGAGAACCAAGTTGCTCTCTTCACATCTGATTAACACTAGTTCCAAATTGGAGAGACAATCATGAAATGATTCTCCAAAGACAGAAAAATCATCCATGAAAACTTTCATTGCTGATTCAATTAAATCTGAGAACAGTGCCATCATACACCTTTGAAATGTAGCAGGTGTATTACAAAGTCCAAATGGCATTCTCCTAAAAGCAAAAGTACCATAGGGACAAGTAAAAGTAGTCTTCTCTTGATCTTCAGGAGCTATGGCTATTTGGTTGTAACCAGAATAACCATCTAGAAAACAGTAGAAATCCTTACCAGCCAATCTATCTAGCAGTTGATCTATGAAAGGCATGGGAAAATGATCTTTCCTTGTGGCTTTGTTCAGCTTCCTATAGTCCATGCAGATTCTCCATCCAGTCACAGACCTTGTTGGAATCAATTCATTCTTCTAATTGGCAACCACAGTCATGCCTCCTTTCTTTGGTACACATTGAACAGGGCTTACCCACACACTATCAGAAATAGGGTATATAATACCAGCATCTAACCATTTAATGATCTCTTTCTTCACTACTTCCTTCATGATGGGGTTGAGTCTTCTTTGGCATTCCACACTATTCTTAGCATTGTCTTCCAACAGGATTCTATGAATACAAACAGTTGGACTAATCCCTTGAATATCTGTCATTTGCCAAGCTATGGCCTTTTTGTGTTTCTTGAGCATGGCCAACAGGCTTGACTCTTGTTCTTCTGTTAATTCAGCAGCTATGATAACAGGTAATTACTGACTAGTCTCCAGGAATGCATACTTCAAATGAATTGGTAATTGTTTCAGCTCCAGATCAGGTGGCTTCAAAACTGAGGGGATATTCACCTTCTGATCTTTTTTAGGGATCTCTAAAGCTTCATACTTGTCAACCCAAAGTGCCTTTGGCTGAGTTGGATCTTCATCTTCATTAACTTCTTGTGCCAATTCCTTGTCTTCAAGTACAGCTAACTCATTTTCCAATGGGTCATGCCTCTTTTCAAATTGTTTTCGAACCAATGAATCCAAGCATTGCAGTAAGGAAACATCTTCTATCTCTTCAACGGGGTACTTCATTGCTTTCAAAATGTTGAATGTGACTTCTTGAGCATTGACTATCATTGTGAGTTCTCCTTTCTCTATATCAATTAGTGTTCTGCCAGTTGCAAGGAATGGCCTTCCCAATAAAATAGGGGTATCATCATCAGCATTGAAATCCATTATGATAAAGTCAGCAGGCAAGACAAACTTGTCTACCTTTACTAACACATCTTCAATTTTGCCTTGAGGGTAACATAGACTTCTATCTGCTAACTGAAGTGTCACTGTGGTAGGCCTTGCGGCTCCAATTCCCAATTTCTTGAATATGGAAAGTGGCATAAGATTGATACTAGCTCCAAGGTCACACAGTGCCTTTCCAATATAAACATCACCAATGGTGCAAGGGATGGTAAAAGAACCAGGATCCTTCAATTTGGGTGGAATTTTCCCTTGTACCATTTGGCTGCACTCTTGAGTAAGTGCTACAGTTTCAAACTCACCAATCCTCTTCCTCTTTGTAAGCACATCCTTCATAAACTTAGAGTAGTTTGGCATTTGCTGAATAGCTTCAATGAGAGGAATGTTGATATGCAATTGCTTCATGATCTCAATGAACTTATCAAATTGCTTTTCTTCTTTGGCTCTTCTTAGTCTCTGAGGAAATGGAGGTGGTGGTCTTTCTCTTTCTAAAACAGGGCTACTCTTGGTAGTAGCTTCAGGGGCAACTAGAGTCTTGTCTTTTGGTGACTCAGGTGCTTTTTCAAGACTTGTCTTCTTTGAACTGACAGCAGGGGATAACTGTTGATTTGACTGTGAGACAGTTGAGTCTTCAGCCAACCTTTCTTGAGCATCTTCAATTTGAATTGTCCCCATGCTTGATCCTTCATACTTTGTTCCACTCCTCAAAGTTATCATCTTGCATGTTTCTTTGCCTTTGTCTTTTGAGGTAGAAGCAGGTGTTTCAGTAGTGCTGGGCAAACTTCCACTTGGTCTTTGAGTAAGAGTCGTGGCTATTTGGCCCATCTGATTCTCCAGATTTTTGATACTAACTCCTTGGGCTAAAATTTGATTCTTGGCTTCAACAGTGAAATTCTTTGTCTCTTGCATGAAATTCTTCAGTATTGTCTCCAGTTGACTACCAGGCTGTTGAGAAAAACCTGGGGGTACAACATGTGCTTTTTGATGAACTTGTTGATTTTGTGCATTTGCCCAAGAGAAATTAGGATGGTTCCTCCAACCAGGATTATAACGATCACTGTAAGGATTGTTATTCTTGTTGAAATTGTTGACATAGTTGACTGACACAGGGTTTGCAGGACATTCTTCATAGAGGTGAGCTCCACCACAATAAACACATGCTACTTCAGCTAAGTCAGTAACTACTTTGACAGGTTCACTGGCAACTGCAGGCAAGGCAGGTGGCGTGAGTAAAGTCTTCAACATGTTGTGCATTTGAGCAACTTGAGCAGCAAGGGCTGTTGTTTCACTAACTTTATGGACTCCAGCTGGCTTCCTTGATTGAGTAGGAGCAGGATTTGCTCTGGCTGTAGGCCATTGATAGGTGTTTGCAGTGATACTCTCTATGAGATCAAAACCTTCTGTGTAGGACTTGGAAAGTAAGGCTCCTCCTGATGATGCATCCAACATATTTCTTGAAGATGGCACTAAACCATTGTAAAAAGTTTCAAGCTGAATACACACAGGAATACCATGATGTGGACACTACCTTAGCATCTCCTTATACCTTTCCCAAACATCAAACAAAGTCTCATCCTCTCCTTGTCTAAAAGAAGTGATATCATTCCTCATCTTTGCATTCTTGACAGAAGGGAAATATTTAGCTAAGAACTTCTCAGCTAGAGCATTCCAAGTAGCAATGGAATTAAGCTCTAGAGAGTTTAGCCAACCTTTAGCTCTATCCCTCAGTGAGTAGGGAAAAAGCCTTAATCTGAAAGCATCATCCGTTATTCCAGGTATTTTGAAGTTACTAGCTACCTCAAGAAATTGCTTCAAGTGGAGGTGAGGATCTTCAGTAGCAGCACCAGAGAATTGACCGACAGTTTGAAGCATTTGGAACATCATTGGTTTGAATTCAAACTGAGCAGCTGTTATCTCATGTCTTACTATCCCAGTGTTCATAGCATTTGGATCAAAAACGGCATAATCCCTTATATTCCTTCCTCGGTCATTAGCAATATCGATAATGTCAGGCATGTCTCCTGGCTGTTCTAGATCTGCCATTTCTTCTTCTGATATGTAGCACAAGTATTTTAGGTGTGATATAATTGTTCGCAATGTGCAAGTATACACAGTCTTATATGTAGCACAAGTAATAAGAAAAAGTATTGTTCCCACATGGATTGTGATAAGGAAATCTCGCTCCAAGACTAGTTCAATTAGTTTTAAACTTATGAGTGATTAAAGTAACAAAATAACAGTTTAGGGTTGCAAATAAATTAAAGGAACAATTGATTAAAAGAGTGTGAGAAAACAGTTGTGAAAGCATGTTGAACTTATGATCCATTTAATATCCAGCTTAATATGTGTGTGATGAGATAAGTGTAGGCAAGACTCCTGCAAGCAACTCTTGCCTTATGGTGTATGTCTACAACGTTGGATAATGCAATGTGTGATAAGATGAATCCTATGTCTAGGTCAAACTTACTTCATTACAGTTCAGAAAACACGTGGTTGTATTCTTACTATGGCCCTAAAGCTTATGTCTAAGACTTCAAGTAGAGAATATATGTCTATACCTCACTTAACCACATTAGTTCATTCAATCCATTCATTATTAGATGCCTCTTAATAACAAACTTGTATTCAAACCTAAGTTGATCAGTCCTGGATATGAATATATAGCAAAAGAACAAATGAACTAAAAGAGCATACAAACACACATCACATCACTTAAACATATTAAACTTTCAATTAAACTTCACATAATTTCAACATTAAGAGTTTAGCTCATGATGAGCATAGAAACCATAACAACCAAAGATATAAGATTACACATAAAAATGAATTCTTAAATGTAAACCTACAACTGAGATGGCCTTAGAGTTAATGTCTCAAGCTCCAAGTTCAACAGCAGACTAGACTTCAGTTATCAGCAGCAGCGGCGCACCATGAACGTCTTAGGGTTCTTCTTTCTTCACAACGGCGGAACTTTCTAAGCATCTATCATCTTTCAGCATATGCTAACTTTAGGGGTTTAAGGCACCTTTATATAGGACATTCTCTTGGATCATGGGCCTCCCTAAATCCGAGGATAAGACAGCCCAAAGGAATAAAGCATATTCCCCAATGATTAGTACAATGACAGCACTATCAGCACATGGAAAATCTGCCAGCTGTCTTTCCTCGCGTTAGCGCCGTTCGTATTCTTCATCTTACGTGGCGGCTTTTGACTGCGTTGACTGGTCAGCCGCCTCTTGTAGTTGTACGGAATGGTTGTCTTGACTGTAATTATCATTTGCCTTGGCTCTTGAACCTTTTCAATGGTCCAGTGGTCTGTCTTGACACCAAATGACTCTAGAGCTCTCTTTATATGAAGAGATTACATAAAAATCCTAAATACATGCTAGACTCATAAATGGCATAAAATAAACCTAAACATTGAATACAAAACCATATTAGCAGGTAACAGAGCAAGTAAAAAGCTGTAATAATACTCACATAAAGTGAGTTATCAATCAAGATGTGGTGCCTTGGTTTCAGATGATACAGATAGTTTTTTATTAATGGATTATCAACATTTACAATTGTAATTTACAATTGTAAAGGGATTTGCAGTATATGATGTGAATACAGAAAAAGTATAAGAGGGAGAGATGATAAGATACTTCTCAATTCACATGAAAATTGCAAGTATCCTAACAACTTTAATTATATAATACGTAGTCTTGGAATTGGTTGTTATGCTTCCTCATTCTGCTGTTCTTTCTCAATCCTTGATTTTGTGGGTTGTGCAATTCGATTTCATTCCCTTGTGGGCCCATCAGTGCTGACTCAGCCTTCTCCCCATTTTGTGGGTTGTTAACCATGACTGAGATGGGACCTATCATAAGTCCTGCTAAGGTACTTGGTATGTGTGTGGTCCAACAAGGAGAGCACAAGATCCGTCAGGTTCTTATCCAATGGGCAAATATTGTCAACTGAAGAAGCCACATGAGAGGAATGGGAAGATATGAAGGTCAATTACCCCAACTTCAACCTTGAGGACAAGGTTGTGTTAAATGGGGATGGTATTGTAATGAGACAACATGGGGAGAAGGCTGAGTCAGAACTGATGGGCCCACAAGGGAATGAAATGGAATTGCACAACCCACAAAATCAGGGATTGAGAAAGAGCAGTTTAATGAGGAAGGATAACAACCAATTCCAAGAATACGTATTATATAATTAAAGTTGTTAGGATATTTGTAATTTTCATGTGAATTGAGAAGTATCTTATCCTCTCTCCCTCTTATACTTTTTCTGTATTCACATCATATACTGCAAATCCCTTTACAATTGTAAAGGTTGATAATCCATTAATAAAAAATTCTCTCAAATTATCTCTATCAGTTTGTGTATTGTTTCACAAGCATGGTGAATTTTTTCTTTTCATCTTTTCTTTCAATGTCCCTTTGCTATTAATATTTGGACTTGATTTTCAAAAAATTATTAGCATATGATGACAGGAATTTATACAGTATTTTAGGTAGTATTATTAGTTGTAAAATGACCAAGACATGCCCAAATATCAACAAAAACCTGAAGAAACGAGAAAAAGCTTCAAGACAAAGCGATGACACGCAAAAGACAAGAAAAAGCCCAAAAATGAAGAAAAACAGTTCATCGTGTCACGATGGCTCCCAACGTGACACGATGAGAGCTGCTTGCTTGCCAAGAAGTCAATAATTGAAGAAAATGCGCAGCTCTCAGTCTTCAGACCATAACTTGAGCTACGAGTATCGGATTGAGGCGCGGTCAGTTGCGTTGGAAATCTAAGATGAAGAGCTAAAACTTTTGTGTTGGAGCAAAAATGCAATTCTCCCATCGTAGCACGATGGCACCCATCGTAGCACGATGGAGTAACTTGGCGACCAAGCTGATTAAATGCACATGATCAGTTATAATTTTAAACTGAATCTTCCCATCGCAGTACGATGGCTTGCTGCGGCTCATTACAAAAAGTGTAAATAGAGCTCTCATTCCTCATTATTATTCATTCAGAAATAGAAGAACTTTCTATTCCTTTTGGAGAGAAGTTCGGAGAAGCTCTAAGGGCAAGTTTTCTCCCCTTACGGGAAAACTAACTCAGCAAGGTATGATTCTTTAGGATTTTTATAGTTAGATTCTTGTAATTTAATTATGTAGTCTTTTGTAATAATTCCTTAGGTTGTGGTGGAGAAGATGAACTCCCCGATGAATACTTGGGTCATGTAATTGAGTCAAAGTTATAATAAATCGTCTTTATAAATTATTATTTGTTATTTGTTTTCTTGCTTTAATATCGTTAGTCGGAATCTTGGCCGGATAAACGACAACGTCTTAGAATAAATAATTAGGGTTTACTTTAATAGTAATATTAGGGTTCTCACTGTTATTTGTCCGGAACTAGTAATGAATAACACTAGATTAAAGAAACGGCGAAACAATCTTGAACTAGTTATGACTTAATAATTAGAGGAAGAATCAGGAACTAGTTGTAATAACAATTGGAAACTGAATAACCGTAACTAAGATCTATGGGTATTGAATGATCGATGGTCATAATGCATGTTTGTAAATAACTCTACCTAGTAATTTAGTGTATGTGACAAAGCGAGGTTAGGCTCTCGTAGGTGCCTTAGTTGCAAAAGTAGGGGGACTTTGCCTACATAGGGTAGCAGTAAGGTGCTACTAAAACAAGGATAGAATCAACGCCCGATAATAGTACAAATGACTATGTTATACACCGATTATGCCAAGTATGAGGGATGGAGTAAGTTCAACCACCATACCTATCCTCTATGTTTCTAAATCAAATCTTTTATTTTCCTTGCAAAGCATATCGCTATTTTTATAAATTAAAACTTTTTTCCTAAAAACCAAAGTGAATGCAAAAACACACGAACTAGAATAGCACTAGCAAAGGTTTGACACGATCCCTGTGGATACGAACTCATTCTAGATACCTAGAGTGTGAATTATTGCTCGACGACAAACTGATCCACTTGCCAGAACGTAGTTAGCATCATATTGCATTTTAATTTTGTTGGTGATATATGGATGCTTTGTGATTGAAGTTGGAAACCTCAATGTAAGGTTGTGATTCTTGCCTCCTTAATCAATATTATAAGCACCATCTTGTGGGTTAGAAATCAAGCTCGTTTTAAAAACAGGTTTGTTAATTGGAGAAATATCGTCTCTATGATTAGATCAAATGTATCTTTATTTGGCAACATGACCAAATCCACTTATCACTCTTCCATGCACTACAAAAAATAAGATTTTTCGCAGCGACTTTTTTGCAGCGACATTCAAATTGTTGACAAAAATATACATATAGCAGCAATTAATTTAAGTTGTTGTTGTAAGTTAGTTTTTTTCTCAACAATTATGTTATCGCTGGAAAAAATTACTTATCCCAACAATAATTATTGTTGTCGCTAATTGTATAGTTTTTTTGCAACAAACCTTGTAAAGTCGCTGAGAAATCAATAATTATTATTTTTTTATACATATCTTTTATCATAATTTTTGTTCCTATATTTATGCGTAGATTTGTTTTAACTTAAAATTATTATCTTTTTTATGTTTATTTTTTTGTTTTTTTTTCTTTCTATTTTTATATTTTTAATACTATAGATTATTTGCAACAACTTTGTAAAGTCACTGAAAAACCACACAATTACTACTTTTTGTAGTTTATGTTTCTATTTTTTGCGTAAATTTCTTTTAACTGAATATTTTTTTTTTCCTATTTTTATGTTTTGTATCTCCTTTTTGACAACAACATTATAACGTTGTTGGAAAATTTTATAATTGTACCAACAACATAACTTGTTAATTAATATATTAAAGAATTAAATTTATTTTTAAGCAATTTCAATATACATAATTTTTTTATGCATAAAAAAAAACTACCACATTTTTATTGTTTTATTCCTACTTTTATGCATAGATTCATATATAATCTTTTATTGTTTGTTTTTTTTCTATAATTGTTTTACTAAACTTCTTCTAATCCTTATTTTATTTTTCTTCCTATTTTTATACATATATTGTTAATAGAGTAAAATTACAATGAAGGAATACAAAATTTTAAAAAAATATTAAAATTGATAAGGACAAATTAGTAAATATAGTAGTTATCAATTTTAATATATTATTATTAGAAGTAGATTAATTAAATTAATTTTATTTGGATTAAAAAAATAGTGGTTTGTTTTATATTTTTCAAAATTCGACGGTAGCACTCCATACATACCCACTATCACAATCGCGATAATCATGTAGTGTGATGGTTAATTGAGTAAAGATAATCCATTAATTATTTTATTTTCCATGTATTTTGGAATATTTGTTAATTAATCAATCTATTTACTAATAGCTATAAATTCATCCACTTGGATCATATATTGCAAACTTTCTATACGGTAGATTACTATTCATCCAAAACTCCTCTTTCTCTTTTGTTCATTGGTCAAAATTTAATCACTCGATCTTTTCAAAATTTAACCGATCAAGTTCTCCATCATGTCATCATTATTCATCAACTTATATAATTTTCCCTTTCAAAATCACTTGTCTCACTTTGTTCCACACATAACCTCGTTAAAAGTTGAGTAGAATTTCAATAAAAAAAGCTACGACGAGAAGGTATATAATATTCAAAAGCTTTGAAGAATATCGACACAATTCAAGAAAAGTGTGAAGACTATGACAGAAGATGATGAACAATGGAGAACAAGGGGCAAGCAATCAAGTCATCGGTGTCTTAAAAAATTTTGTGATGTTCTTATAGGTTTAAGTGATAAACATTCAAAATAGTGTTGTTTTTTTGTGTTTTATAATTTAATGTTTTGATATTATGTGAATGGCCACTTGGTTTTGTTATGATCTAAATGACTTGTAATTTGTATTTTGGTTCTTTGTATTTGAATTTTTGTATAAATAAAATTTACTGATTAAAAAAAAAGATTGAACGAGAAACATAACTTATAAATAAAATTTAGCAATCAATTGTTGACATTGAACGTTAATTCCTACTATTTATTATTTCATGGGAGATTAAATTAATATTTGAATTATTGACAAACACTAGTAATGTCAACGACCAAAACTTTTTTCAACGGCATACAACAACAATTTTTTCGTTGGGAAAAACACTTTTTTTGCCAGCGACAATAATTATTGTTACAAAAAACACTAATTATGTCAGCGACATTAATTGTTGTTGAAAAACATTAGTTATGCCAGCGACATTAATTTTTGCTGCAAAATACTAGTTATGGCAGCGACATTAATTGTCCTTGCAAGATTTTTCGCAACGGCATTTATGCCAGCGACATGCAGCGACAATTTTTTCGCTGCGAAAAATACATTTCGCAGCAACTTTGTATTTTTCGCAGCGACATTTGTCGCTGCCAAAAATCATATTTCTTGTAGTGATGAGTGATTTCAGAATTCTTAAGAGCTTTAGAGTTTCTATCCACCCTCCTCGAGCACGCTCCATCAAAGAAGTCCCGTGATAACCTCCACCTCTTGATTGACTAAAATGTAACATTGACGTTGCCTCCAAAAATGTTTCAGTTGCTTGTAGTGGTGTTTTTAGGAATCATCAACATCAAGCGATGTTCATTGTCGGGTTCGCAGAGAATATTGGCCCTCATCCATTTTGTACTATTAGAGCACCTACATTCATGCCACTCATGTGGGTGGTATAAATGGGTCCCACATAATATTTTATATTATTTTATACTTTTTAACTATTTAAACCATTTAACCATATTTTTTAAATATCCATACCATTCATTCAAAACTCTAACATAGACCCCACAAAATTCACAATATATATTCATACCATTCTTTTTACATTTATTTTAATTAAAAAACTGTTACAGTACAATAAATAATAGAAATGACACCGTAATATAACTTGGAAACGTTTCCATTCCTTACTACGGCAAATCTCCTCAAACATCCACACCACTCTGACACAGTGGCAATAATTGGCAAAAGATACTACAAAGACACTACCAATATTTTGGCTAATGTTATGGTGGACCACCTTCACAAGTGGTCCACCGTGGACAAGTGTTATACCGAATATGAATTTTACAAAATTTACTATTGGATTGAAAGTTTATATCGTATAGATCATCCATAAATTTTTTAAATTTTTTTGAAAATCATTTGATATGTTATTGAGACCCATCAAGATTTATGTTATTTAACAACCGTTAATCTTGATGTGTCTCAATAACATATCAAATGATTTTTAATTTTTCTAAATTTTTCTATAGATGATGTATATGATATAAACTTTCAATCCAACGGTGAATTTTGTAAAATTCGTATTCGTTATAATGTTATTTGTGATTGGTCCACCATGAATCACTTGATGAAGTGGTCCATATTAGAATTTATCCCAATATTTATGCTCTTAAGAACCTCCTGCTTGTATCTTGAATAGTCTTAATAGGAATCAACTTGATGGAAGGCCCTATTATGCACCCCATTTTTTAGGTGCACCGATGCACCCCTGTAATTGACCTGCTATAGCAGGTTCCCTCTTTTATTGATGAGTGGGTCCCACAAAATATGTAGAAAAATAAATATTAAATTTTAATGGTTGATTACAGTTTTGTCCCTTATTATTAGTCATAGATCTACAACAACTTGAACTTCCTCGCAGAAACACCTTCTCTCATTCATCATCTCTTTCTCTCATCTTTGGCTTGAACCCATCTTCTTCAAAGAATAGATCTATATCAAAAACATCTTTCTCCATCTCTAAATCATGTTTTCCTCCTTGATAAAGAGCAAAAAACTCTTTTTCCTACTCTGCAATTTGTCACGTTTCCCTTTTTGATAAAGAGCAAAATATCGATGGAGGAAACGCAGAAGCACAACAAAAAAAGAAGAAAGCAATCATTTTCAATGGAGTGGAGATCGGCATCGGTGGGTTGAAGGCGGCGACGACGAGCATCGAAGAGATTTGCAACAACGATATAAGGTAGTGCACTGGTTCCACGGCGTGAGGTGGTGCTTCGTCGTAGGAAAAGCAGCAGATGCAGAGACGAGAGAGGAGGAGGTAGGAAGAGCAGCAGATGCAGAGACGAGAGAGGAGGAGGTGATAATGCGTTGGAATCGGAAGAGAAAGATAGAGTTGAAAAATATTCTCTATTTCTTAAGAAAAATAGAGAACATGACACATGGCACAACCTGGTATACAAGATTAATCGGACGAACAATACATGACTTTGCAACCACAAAGTCAACCAATCCGGATATTCAACATCGTCTCTTCTCACAGAAACTATTATAAAACCCATATCAAAGAATTATTTATGTACCTTAAGTAGTGAAGTAACCAGAGAACCTGCTTAACAGACTTTTATGCTTTAATTGGTTTGAAGAAATAAAAATGGAACGAAATAAAATTGCAAAAATCGATGAATAAATTTGAATTAATTCTATTTATTTTAAGTTTATGTTGAGAATAATGTTTAAATATTTTTTTGAAGATTTTATATTTAAATATATTTTTGTTTTACATTTAAAATATGATATTATTAGAATTTAAGATTTATATTTCTGTTTAGAATATTTAGGATTTGCTAACAATTTATAAGATTAGTTTATTATTTAAAGATATTATTTGTTTTTATGTATATAGAGTCATATAGATATGATTTAGAACAAAAATTTCAATTTCTCCACATAAAATATATCCTACCAATTTTCGCAATACAAAAAACACAAAAATCTATATCAATTTATTTATCGGTTTCGGTAATTTTTTTTCCCACTTTCTTTCCATAAAACCAAACACAAGCATATAATGTTCAAACATTTATATGGAAAAAACAACAACGAATTAGTTTAATCCTAACATTGTTATGATATCAACAATCAGCACAGAGATCACAACTTCACTAAAGTTAATAATTAATAAATTATTCTCATTTCTAGTAACGATTGTAATAACAGTCTCATTAAAAATCTAGTTTTATTTTGAATTTTATTGAGTTGCCCGTTCAAAATCGCCTACTTGGACTCTCAAACAAATGAGAATAATAATCTTGATGATCTGAATTCGAATGTATAGACGAATTGTAATAACATTCAAATCGAAAATCTAGTTTTAATAAAAGGGTCATGAATTTTTAGTAAAACTATCGATTTCAACTGAAAATTTCGAATTTTATCAATTTGATCGTTCAATATCACTTAATTGGAACAACAAACAAATGACAATAAATTTTTTGATGATCAGACTTCAAATGTATAGACCGATTGTAATAACAGTCTTATCTAAAACCTAGTTTTAATGAAAGGTCGTTAAGTTTAACTACAACTACCAATTTCGACTGAAGATTTTGATTTTTATGAATCTGACTGTTCAATATTACATAATTGAACTGACAAACAAATGAGAATAAGAATTTTGATGGTCATATTTTGAATGTATAGACGAATTGTAATAACAAGCTCATATGAAACCTAGTTATAATGAAGGAGCCATGAAGTTTGACTAAAACTACCGATTTCGACTAGGATTTCATATTTTATCAATCCGACCGTTCAATATCACATAAATGGGTTGCCTAACAAATGAGAATAATAATTTGGATGATCGGACTCCGACTGTATAGGTACGAATTGTAATAACAGACTCACTGGACCTAGTTTTAATGCAAGAGCCATGAAGTTTGACTAAAACTACCGATTTCGACTTAAGATTTTGAATATTATCAATTCGATCGTTCAATATCACCTAAATAAACTGACAGACAAAATGAAAATAAGAATTTAGATGATCGGACTTCGAATGTATTGACCGATTGTAATAACAGTTTCATATAAAACCTAGTTTTATGAAAGAGCTATAAAGTTTGACTAAAACTACCGATTTCAACCAAATATTTCAAATTTTATCAATCCGACCATTCAATGTTACCTAATAGGACCAGCAAACAAATGAGAATAAGAATTTTGATAATTGGACTCTGAATGTATAAACTGATTATAATAACAGTTTCATTTGAAACGTAGTTTTAATGAAAAGGGCCATGAAGTTTGAATTAAACTACCAATTTAAACTGAAGATTTCTAATTTTATCAATCCGATCGTTTAATATCATCTAATTGGACTTACAAACAAATGAGAATAAGTATTTTGATAATTGAACTCTGAATATATAGACCAATTTTATCCCTACATTTATGTGAGCTTTCAAGATGAGCCCTATGAAAATTTTATTATATTTTTTTTTTACTAAAAATTTTTATTATATTTTTAATTCCCAACGTTTGACTCTTTGTAAAAATAGCCCCTCCTATCAAGTTAAGTTATTAGTGACTAGACAAATAGAAGTGTGACATGGTGGTGCCACTAGGATACAACAGTGAGATGGCAACTAAGTTGGCAATTATATTAGTCATATGTTAATCATTAATTATAATAAATTTGATATTTATAGAAGAAAAATTTGATATCTAAAATAATTAAATTATGAAGAAAAAATTTGACCACAATTATTAAAGAATAAATATGTCTTTATCTCCTACAAGATATGCGAGTTTTGTTTTACTCCTGTAAAAGCAAATTGCGATTATCCTTGACTGGACAAATTTGATGATGTGACATCTTAGGTGGTTTTTAATTTAATTTTGATTAATTTATTTGATGATTCACTGATAAATTTTGCCTAATTTAATTCATTTTTTATTAATATAAAAGAAAAAAAATATTGTTCAAAAAAAAAAAAAAAATTTGTTTTGGAAGAACAACAACAACATCACGTTCCTTCACCCACTCCTTCATCCTTCCTTCTTCAACCCGTTAAAAAAAAAAAAAATCTGCAAACTCATTATCTTTTTCCTAACCCAGAATCTTCATCTTTCAAACCCAAATCTTCAAACCCCAACAAGAAATTCAGATCTGGATTTTTAATTTTTTTGGGGTTTATTATTTAATTTTTGTTGCTCTCGATCTCTCCGCAATTGATCTTGTGTTGTTATTCTTGCGTTGAAGAATGTTGTTGTTGTTCTTGCATGGAGAAAGATGTTTTTGATATAGATCTATTCTTTGAAGAAGATGGGTTCAAGCCAAAGATGAGAGAAGGAGATGATGAATGAGAGAAGGTGTTTCTGCGAGGAAGTTCAAGTTGTTGTTGTAGATCTATGGCTAATAATAAGGGACAAAGCTATAACCAACCATTAAAATTTAATATTTATTTTTTTACATATTTTGTGGGACTCACTCATCAATAAAAGAGGAAGTTCAAGTTTCTGCGAGGAAGTTCAAGTTGTTGTTGTAGATCTATGACTAATAATAAGGGACAAAGCTGTAACCAACCATTAAAATTTAATATTTATTTTTCTACATATTTTGTGGGACCCACTCATCAATAAAAGAGAGAACCTGCTATAGCAGGTCAATTACAGGGGTGCATCGGTGCACCTCAAAAAATGGGGTGCATAATAGGGACTTCCCAACTTGATAGGCCTAATTAACTTTAGGCTTACCTCTTACTAAGAGGGTTTTAATTTGGTCCCCCATTTTGCTTTCTCTGCTATGTAATGAATTTTGGTGTGTGTAGTGCTTTGCTACACCACTTTTAGTTAAACAAAAAATATTATGAAATTTTATTTTAAGTTTTTTTTACTATTAAAGCAATAAATTTTTCAAGTCAAAGAGTACTTGTATGTAAATTAGACGAGTCTTAAAAGTTGACAAAAATTGTGAAATCAGAATAATAGTACAAAAAAATATTTTTAACTTATAATAAAATTTAGATTAAATTAATATTCAAAATACTTAAAATTAAAGTATTATTATATTTGACATAATTAAATAAATTTTGTATTTTTTTCGATCTTATATATAAAAAAAAAATTAACTTTTTAAAATTATTATAAAATTTATTTATTTAGACAATAATATAGTCTAAATACGAAGCGCATCATAGTAAATGTCGAATGGTAAATAAGTAAAAATAAAAGTGACAAAATAACACATTATCATTACTATTATCGATCTTAATTGGCGAACTGGGAAACATGAAAGTAGGGGCCAACTTTGATCTATACACCATAGGGTTGGATAGGGCTTAGAGTCTACGGGCTGTGCCTATTTGTTTCCAATAAGGCAAATCTATGAGCCTCTGCAGTGGGATATGCAATTGAGAGAATCTTCTCTCCTATTAAAGGGTTAGATTAGGCTGTGATCATCACCTACTGATAGACTCTAAACTCTATAGTAGGATCTAATCTAGTACTCCGTATATGATTAGGAGTAATTTTAATATAGGAATAAATATAAATGTATAGTGTTTAGACACACTTATATGAGTGAAGAGAGAGAAAATATAAAATAATTTAATTTTAAATATTTTTTAAAAAAGTAAATGATGTAATGTTTTATGTATGTGTGTATAAACACTATTTATTTGTGTTTGTGCTTACGTAAGACTTTCTCTATGATTAAAGTATAATATTTTTATGAAAAATGGTTCTCTCAAGTTGAAAAAATAATTGAAAAAATAAAGTGAACTTTTAGGCCATTGAATTATAAATATAGAATAATATTTAAATTGAAAAGAAATGAGAAAAAATTAATTGGTGATTAAGATATGAAAATTGAGAAAAATTAAAGAAAAATAAGTTGAAACGATTCATTCTCATATTTATATCGTCCCCCATTTACTCTTCTTTTCACATTTTCTTATTTATTTTTTCTACTCACTTTTTATATAAAACTAATTATTTTTCATTGAATTTTGAATATAATTAATAGGATAAAAATATGTTTTTAAATCTCTATTTTTATAACGAATTTTAGCTTTCATTCTATAAATTTATTTTATGTTGTAAAATGTATATTTAATTTCTCAAAGGTATAAATATATTTTATATTGAATTAAAGATGAAAGACGTAAAGATCTACGGTTCAAATTCCGACAAAAGTAAATAAATATTCTCTCTATCTTAAAATTATTGTCATTTAAATTTTTTGCATATATATTAAAAAAAATGTAATTATGTTATTTTCAATATATTTTGTGTAATTAATTGAATAGTATGCTGCTTAACTGTGTCCAATTTATATAGTAGTAGTACATTAATAACACTCATGTGTCTTGCAGTTCTTTTTTTTTAGATTTGAAATACTTTCATTTGATTTGATCTCGCAGCCTTTCCTTATTCTGTTTCCAACTAAAACAAACACAAGACAATGGTGGATCTTGTTCCGCAATGAATTCAAAACAAAAACGTGCAAGAAACTGTTAAACATTAATTCCACTATCAGACTCCACTTAAAGAATTGGATCCTTTTTAGTATTTTTTGTCCAATCTTCTGTTCTTTTTATAATCTAACGGTTGCTAATTAAACAAAAGGAAAAAGTATAGTGATGTGGAGAGAGAAAAAAATGAATAAATGGCTGAGAGATCAAGACATGATAAAAACATGATAGAAGATACAGATCCCTCCGCTTACGAGCACAGGGACGGATCCAGACGTTTAATACTAGTGTGGCCAAATATAAAAAAAAAAATTATAAACTAAATTATATTGAAAATAATAAATAATATTGTTTAATGTAATAAATTTATAATAAAAATTGTCTATAATTCATTTTTTGAAAATTAGCTAAAATATCATTGCTATCCACATTACATTTTTTATAAAAGTTACAAGATAGTCATTAAACTATTAATCACTCATTTTGTTACATAGTTGACTATCCACAAACTTGATAGATAAAATTAAGGTTAATTTTTTTGATAGGTGTCGATAACATATCAAATTATTTCAAATTTCTATAAAATTTTACATGTATTTTATCTATATGATATAAATTTTCAATTTTAATGGTAAATTTTATACTGATAAAAATGTTGCCAAAACAATTTAATTTCTCTAATATTATGTATCTATTGACCATTCCTTTTAAAAAAAATTAACCACAATTATTATTATTACAGGCAACAGCAATTTTTTTAAAACTGCACTCAATGGGAATTGAACAAAGGCTATACTTCAAAAACAAGCACTGTATTACTACCAGCCGAATATTAAAAGTTAAAAATGCATCCAGTGGGACTCGAACCTAGGCTTGGTCAATCACAAGCGAAGCATTTTACCACTGGGCCGCTAGATGTATTATGATAAAAACTAATGGCAGTATATATATACCATAATAATTAAAAAAAAAACATGTAATATACCGATTAAAAATAAAAAATCCACTGTGGCCTAAGTATGCCACCATGTGGGTCCGCCCCTGACAAGCAGCATTATAGAAAGTTCTCTTTTGCGAAGCGAATAACTCTACGCCCTATTATAAATCAAATAATATATTACTATAAATACTGTATTTATTAATAAATTTTAAAATTAAATTGTCTTTTATAAAAAAACAAGAAGATGCAATAATATAATTTCAAAAATGCTAAACCGTTCCTCCAAAATATAAGTTAAACATATTAATATGAAATTTTATCTTTGAATTTATGCATTTAACATATTAAAAATATAAAAAATATCTTTTTATTTTATTTTTTTATATGCTTAATTAGTGCATTAAAAGCACTGTTTAGCTTAGCACGATTCAAATAATTATAGAGTTAAATACATTTTTCATCCCTAAAAATATAACAAATTTTTATTTTAGTTCTTAATTTTCCCATTTTTTTAATTTATTTTTAATCCTTAATGATTAATTATGTCATGTCTATCTGTACAAAAAAAAATAAAAAAAATTATGTCATGTCTATCTATTATGTTAAATATATGTAAGTCGATATTGTGTTCAAGAAATATTAAAAATATGTCAAAATTATTTCATTAAAGACTATAAATAAAACATAATTTTTTTGGGATGAAAACATTTTATTTCTATTTTTAAGGACTAAAATAAAAAATCGCTATAATTGTAGGAATAAAAAACTTATTTGACCTTATCATTTTATTAGCAAATTTGTTTTTATATTTTGGCTACATATTACCAAATTTTATTTAAAATAACTAAAAACAAAAAATATATAACGGTAAATACATTAATATATCAAATGTTAATAGTTTTTTTTATTATTATTACTTAAGAGTTTTACATTGGATAAGAGATGACCTAGAATAAGTGAAGACAATCTTTATCATATAAGTTAATTATGTAGTGTTAAGTATAACTTAAAATTCTAAAACGGACACCTTCATTTATATTTTCGCAACAAATTCAATAACGGTGTGTGTAAAAGGATGTGTTAAAAATCTCTCATTAGATGAAAAATGGTTTAAAAACATGTCTATAAGAGAGAATAATTACAGTCAAAATAAAAAAGAAAGGATAATTCTCACCTTCAAAGTCGATTCATTTATATGATTTATTTAACCGACACTCTAACTAATAACATGTTTGAATGAAAAATATTTCTAGGCGGTGTAATTTTAGAGGATAATTTCAAATATTTTTTGTATAAATAATTGTTTGAATAAATTTTCTTCTTTAAAATCCAAGTTTGATTCTCGAGTGAACAATTTCTTAATTATATTCAAACTCTGAATTATCATTATTTAATAATCGAACTCTAAATTATCATATTTTTTTTCATAAGAATAATAAGACGATTAATAAAAGAACCTTTTCTCATAAGAAAAATGGTAACTAGTGTCTCTAGGATATTAATTAAGCAACTAAATAAAATAGAAAAGTATTAGAACTTGTGTAATATATTTTTTAAAAGTATAAAATAAAATGTTTTTTATAATATAAAAATTTCTTTTTTTATATTATTAATTAGACAGCTGGTAAGCATGGATTCTCTTTTTTTTTTCTCTTCAATTTCCTCTTTAATTTTTTTTATATGTCTATCTCTCTCATCATTTCTTCTCTCTCATCATCATTTATTTATTTTTAATTTTTAATTTCTCTCTTCATACTCATAAAATAATGAATTGGAAAGGAAATTGAAAAAAAATCATAAGGAAATGATCCAAATCCAAATAAAATATGTAAGTGGAGATCGAGTGTCAGACTTGAAACCTGTAGCAGTAGCCAGTACTTCCTTTCCCTTCCAAAATCTCCCTATTCTCTCGATGCTACCTAGCTACCTACTGCCTACTACTCTTCCTATAATCAAAAGCAAAATCACATTTTTCATCAAACACAATCTCAATCTCAATCTCATCATCTTCTACATCCCAACACCTAATAATCAAAAGCAAAATCCAAATTCTTGTTGCAAAATGAGCATGTTAGGCTTAAGAGACTTAGTTCTAATAGCTCAAACTCCTTCATCTCTTCACAACCAACAAAACCAACCCATTTCATCAGATCATCATCCAAACATCCCCTTACCTTCATCATCATCATCTCTAAGTGTTGGTCTTGGAATTTTCCCACTCCTAACTACTACTCACCCTCATCATCAAAACCAAAACAATGATACTAATATTCATCAAGACTCAAACTTTTGGAATCTCAAGATGTGTCAACCACAACAACTTATGATGATGAATTCCACAAAAAAAAGGGTTGAAGAAGAAGAAGAAAATATTAATGGTGGTGGTGAGTTTAGGGTGTGTTTGGATTGTGGAAACAGAGCTAAGAAAGATTGTAGTTTTAAAAGATGTAGGACTTGTTGTAAAGGTCGTGGTTTTGATTGTAGTACTCACGTGAAGAGCACGTGGGTACCGGCTTCGTTGCGACGAGACCGGAAAATGGTGGTGGCTGAAACCGGTGACAGTGATGGTGGTGGTGGTGTTTCCTCTGGTACTAAGAGGCAGAGGATTTTGGTTTCATCATCACATAATGCTGCTGCTACTTCTCATAGTTCTAGTTCTAATGCTGCTACTAGAAGCTTAAGCTTAGATATTACTAGCTCTTGTCACCAAGGTACTTTCAAATTTTGTTTCATGCTAACAAAAAAGAAATTAGTCTCTTGAATTGAAAAATATCAATTATTTTAGAAAAATTCTAATATCAACTACTTATACAAGAGGCGAGGTGAGGTCCACCGTGAATCGGTATTTAAAAAATATTCAAAATTTTATCGATAACATGCGTTTTTTTGGAAGTATAAGTTTAGAAATAACTAAAGATAGTCACCAAGGTACTTTACTTTCACTTTTTGTTAATCTATCCTGTTCTAAATATAAACAAAAAGTCATTTTTTAGATTTATTGATCACAATGAGTGAATCTAAACTATATATTTTCTTGTTATAATTTAATGTGAGATTGAGAATTTTGCATACTACTATAGGTTTTGTTATAAATTGGAGGGTGAGTTTTGGTGAAATTCGGATCCTCTCTGCTACAGCCGGCTACAAAAATTTAGACTAAGAAAGAAAAAATTTCTCTTTCTTAATTTATTTATTTAGCCGGCTGCACCATAAAGGGTAAATGCCCTCAAATTATGAAAATGTAGAGGAGTAATCACCGATCTTTACCTTGCATACCCCAATATTTTTCAAACATTAATGTAGTAGTAGTAATATTAAAATTGGTTAACGTTAGGCCACTACTCTGCACTTAGTACGTGTGAGTTTCGCCATAATTTTTCACTTCTCTGAAAATAATGTTTAACATTTTTCTTTGATAATTTTTAATGTTTATACAAATTTAAAGAATTCAATTTAGTTAAATTTTGGAGGATGAAATGTTGTGTACCAAATTGCAGATGCTACCTTCAAGCAATCTTTGCCACATTATGTTCGTGCACCTGCTGTTTTCAAGTGCCATAGAGTTTCTGCTATTGGCAATGGTGAAGATGAACTTGCTTATTTGGCCACAGTGAATATTAGTGGTCATATCTTCAAAGGGTTTCTTTATGATCAAGGTATTATTGATGCAAAAAATGAAACAATGCCTTGTGTTTCAGAACTTCAACTCGGAAGTAATGGCAGTGGAAAGAGTTATAAGGAATGTTCTTCTTCTGCAATTGAGGTTCCAACTACTGCATATCCTGCATCTGCTTGCTAAGATTGCTTTAAGGTAAGTAACATTCTGATTTCGAAACCATTTTGATTAATTCTTATACTTGTTTTTTTATCAATAGGAATTGAACTCGGTATCTCAAGGTTAATTCAGTCGCACACACTATAGTATACTATCAACATGCGTTAGACCCGGTGATTATAATATGTATTAGAAAATAAAATTGAATCTTTACTAAAATTGGATCAAGATTTGCATCAAGATTAAATGATTTGGTAAAGTTGAGATATGGTTTATATCTTATCTAAATCAAGGGTTGAGATTTTCCACAATCATAACACAAGAATATACCGTGAAAAACTCTAAAATTAAAGGAAAAAATCATGATTGTTTTATATATTTTCTCCAAAACGAATATCTAACCTACCATTATAAGGGTGCAAGAACCAAAGTAATGGTCCGACAAAAAACTCGAAGATCCAATCCAAACAAAAAATTGGTCTAAATTTTGTTAAGAAGATCTACCAATGTGAGTTAGCTTGTTCTAAATTTCGTTATGAAGATCCCAATTTTAAGATGATATCAAAGTCTCTTCAAGATCCATTGAACCACCTGCTATTAGGTTTTCGCTATCGAGCCGCCTTATATTTCTATCCACGAATCAAACCTAATAGTGTTGGATATATTTTAAGTTTATAAGATTGAATTAGGCCTAACTTTCACTTTTAAGAGACTCAACATGAAACACACCAAACTGATTTAATGTGGTTAGTATTTTTTTAAATGAAAAGCTACTCTACCAAACATGGCTTAATTGATTTAGACTACACTTTTGAGTTCATTTATACGAAAGTTTATGAGAAAAAAGTAGTGAACACTTAAAAAAAAGTCACTTTCAATAAAAAAAGAGGACAACTCGACAAGCATTGCACGTGCACTTTTTTATTGTCATTACCTATTAGTGTTGGAAACATCTCCAAATCCACATCATGGTATGTAGTATTAGATTGTTGAATCTGATTGAGCAAGAGGTCGGTGTCTAATTTATCAATTGATTAGGGTCATTGCTTTGTCTACATAATTACAATTGGTTTGTCTACAATTGGTTGTATTTTTATGTAAACTCCTTCCAAAGTAAGTTTTATGTTACCAAATTTTATGGTGTTTTTGGTTTTTTGACTAATTATGTTACCAAATTACATTGTTGTTTTGATAAATTGTTTTTGATTTGTTGTGTTATTTAGCCTTCTTTTCTAGATAATATAAACTTGATTAATGATATGATGATGTTGAAAGTGTTCAGTAATCAGTCTACACAACCTTTGTTTTTGGCATTAGTCCCATCTCCAACTTTTTAGAGGTCCTACTTGAATATTAAAAATAGATCTCTAATAAAAAAACACAATTTTTAAAAAAAATTATCTTCTATTTATATTATAAATAACATAAAAAATATATTTATCATTGTATATAACATTAAAAAGAGACATCTTAATTTGGGGTTAAATTTGTTGCAAAGATTAAAATAACTTCGTGATTGAGTTTATGAATGAATTTCTTTTGTAATAGTTGCGATTCTAAGTTTTTTTCAAAAAAATCATGTATTTTGGTATAGATAAATATTCTATTTTTAGATTTATTGAATAACCGATGCATTTTGGTATAGATTAGATACATTAGTCATATGAATCTGAAAAATAATATTTGTTTATAATTAAATTCGAAGGGACAAATATTTTAGTCATTCAATAAATCTGAAAATTGAATATTTATGCATAGTTAAGGTTGCTGTGAGTGGATTTAATGTTAAGAACAAAAATAAATAAATAATTAATCCTTGAATTTTCACGCATTAATCAATTATGTCCCTGAATTTATCGAAATAACTAAAACATTATTCAATTTGTGAAAATTTATATAAATTGATATAACTTTATGATAATTTAGGGATGCAATTGAATGAGGAACAACCTAATTTGATATAACTTTCACTAATTAAGAGATGTTTTAGCTATTTCGATAAACCCACAGGTGTAATTGATTGATGGGAGAAAATTTAAAGACAAAATTATCTATTTACTCAAAAAAAATTGTACCCTTAAAATGTATAATAGTGTTCTGAGATTTAAAACAACTGTTAATAATCAATAATTAATAAGAATAGTTTTGTAAAATTGTTACACTTATTCATTCATATATTTCTTTAGTGCGGTTGATTCGTAGGCTTATGGCTTATCATTGGCATGTCTAATTTCGTCATACTTGGAGGGAAGATAACTGATATGTTAATTGACTTGCTAACTGCTAACTATAGTATATCTTTAGACTCTTTTGTTTGTTCCAATGTGGAGACTTTGCTTAGTGAGCTCTACAAACTCCTTTTTGATGATATTTTTGTGACTTGCATGTCTAAAAATATTCACATAGTTTCGTAGTAGTTTCTCTTGTTTCTTGTCTTTAGGCTTCGGCCCTCCTTTGTAAAAAAAAACTTGCATCATGAGTAGTAAGGTAGTTGCTAGCCTTTCTTTTACTTTCATCATACATCTCTGTGACAAATTATGGTAGCTACTTTAAAATTCAGTTTTTGTTTATTTCATTTTCCCTAATTTTAAAAATCATTTTCCATTTTTTAAAATTTGTGTAGGAAATATAAAAATATTTTCTTAATGATTATTAATAGTTTTTTTTTTTCTTTTTCCCTTCTTTCTAATGGCAGGGAATGTATCAGATTCATGACCGTGTGAGGCAGTTCTTTCTACTATAGAATGTTTATACTCCACTTTATATGCATCAGAAAAGAGACCTTGATGTTAAGGGATTTTAAATATAATGTTTAATTTTTCATTGAAGTTTACTTTAAATCTAGTTATATACTTTTGGACTTTAGATAATTAAGGATAACAATTGGAACAAATATGATGGATATCTATAAAAATTACTAACAAAATGAATTTTTTTTCTCACCTCAATGGTATTTATTTTGTTGCTATTATGGTGCGAATTTTGTTGAAAATAAGTTCAAAACGTTTGTGATTAGGATTAGGATGCACATAGAAAAATTCAAATGAAGCCATATATATATATAGCAACATCAACTGAACTCATTTGCAAAAAGACAACTAGTTTCAAGTATGTATCTCAGCGACCTTCAAAAAGACAATGTTTTCCCACTGCCGTTCTTGCCTTCTGAACTCATCGTGGAGATTCTCGTGAGGCTTCCGGCGAGGTCTCCTTAAATTCAGGTTTGTCTGTAAATTATGGAAAACACTAATTTCGGATCCTAACTTCGCAAAGAAACATCTTCTCATCTCAACTGCGGATCCCAGCATGACCCACCAACGATTGGCCTTTTGCAATTGTTCTTACCCATTGAATTCATTATTCGAAAACTCATCAACCCGTGTTTTACCAGATAGTTTCAACGGCTTGGAAAACGCTGAGGATTGTTATATGGTCGGTTCGTGCAATGATTTCTTTGTGTCTTTATGATCCCGAACCTGAATGTAATATGATAATGTATAACCCTTCTATTGGTTTGAAATCTAAAAGTTCTCCCAAAATTATTCCTTCACCTGATTGGTATTTGCAGTATTTTGGTTTTGGCTATAATCATGTTAATGACAAGTACAAGGTGCTAGCAGTTGTGAATCATGTTTATGGTTATTATGAATCATTGACCAAAGTTTATACATTTGGTGAAGATTCTTGGAGGACAATTCAGGATTTACCCTATACTTCTCTTAATGAGGACTTAGGAAAATATGTGAGTGGCACTCTGAATTGGATTGGCTGTCGACGGGGACGATATGTGATTATTTCTTTTGATCTGGACAAGGAGACTTACCGGGATGTGTTGTTGCCTGAAAATATTGGTAACGGCGATTACATGTGCAAACCTTCGCTTTGTGTTTTGAATGATTGTCTTTGTGTTTTGTGAACAAAACTCATTTGGTTGCGTGGTTGATGGTGGAGTATGGAGTTGTCAAGTCCTGGACTAAATTGATGAACATCCCTCGCGAGAAGTTAACATTCTTGGATAATATAAACCGATATTCTATTATTGAACTATTGTTCGTTTCAGAAAATGGTGTTATTCTACTAATGGTATCTTCACAACTTATCCTATATAACTTAAACAGCGGTGAGTTCGATTGTCCCTTTATAAGTATCAACGGTGTGGATGATCCAGTGATTTATTGTGAGAATCTAATATCTCCGCGATGATAAGTCACTGCGGAGTCTTCCATGTTTTCGCTTATATGAATTATGAATAAAAATATGTGGCATTTGCTTTGTTTTGTTTTAGACATTCAATGCTTTTATTGGATGCACGATTCTTGATAATATTATGGAGGGACAAAAGAACCTTCACAAGATTCTTTATTTCATGAAGCCTCTCTAATGCTTCATTCTTTTGAAATCATTTTAGGTTCATTTAATTATGATTAATTAGTCCTCCTTGTTGATGTGCAGGGATGCTAATTGATATTTTATACTAAGTTATAATAATAATCAGGAATATTGAACTGGACCATACTATAACTTTTATTTTCCTTTTCAATTATCTCTTATATTGATAGTTTAATTATATTCTCCTTATCGGTTATGGCATTTTCTTGGCTGTTTGATCCACAAAACCAATGTATAATTTGAAATAACAAACAAGAAAATTGATTGCAAAATTATATGGCAATCTTGTTCAATTGCTTTCGAAGCAAGTTATTAATGTTCATATATTTTACTTTTGAAGGCAGTTTAATCTTCTTTTTTGATAAGCAATCTTTTATTGAAATTTAGCAAATTAACACAAGATGTGCAAAGCTGCTCCAAAATCAGCATACAAATAATGGATACATATTGACCGCCACACCACTAACTTTGTTAAGAGTCTCATGTTATATACGAGATGACCTGAACACGAATTTCATTATGTTAGGTTAGGCCCAACCCAAAATTTTAAGATGATATCAGAGTCTCCTCCAAGATCTGTACGGCCACATGCTACCAAGTTTCAACTAAAACTTATGAAACACAAAATAGATAGAAATAAGTAGCAATTGTGTGGCAACACATCCGAAAATTCTGGTTTTTAATCGGACGTCAGTTTTCTATAATCTTTGCGCTGCTGCCACAACATCATCAAATTATGCGTTAGAACACAAACCAGATAGCATTGCCTAGCAATAGCACGCTTTAACAAAAAAAAACCAACCCCTTGATCATGCAGCCAGCTGCAGCAGGCCGTGGGCTGATCTGCACGATTTGCTGCTGCAGAAATGCAGCTGATGTGAGGTCTTCTGCGTTCAAAACCAGTTCCAACACCAACTATTCTCATGCCAACTTCCAATGTTCACAACTTTTACGCGTTTATTCACCACAAGCCTATATGTTAGTGGAAACTTAGTATAATTTTTCTATATAACAAACTATTTGTTACCACTTCATGTCAAACCTTAGTTTGCAAGCTACTTTTGATCCAAAATTACAAATATTTTGATTTTTACTTTTTTTTTTTATCATGAATTAATATTTTGAGTTTTACTAAACTCAAGGATGATTAATATAAAAAAAATCTCAACCTCATATGTACAAAGAATGTATGATTTCGAATATTGTTTACTCTTGTGTTGATTCATTTACAATTGGAAAAGGCTTCAGTAACTCTCAAAATCTAAACTACAACATACAATAGCTGTAACTAAAATTAAAATAATTTTTTTTTATAAAACTATAAGGAGGGAAAATTAACAAACTTCATAAATGTGTAACATATCAATCACAAAATACCCTCCAACTAATGTGCATTGGTCAGATTTCACAACTATGCCCTCAAGAAGGGTCCTCTAGAAAAACTCTGAAGATGAAATCGCGAAACCGTCTTGAGTATAGTCTTGGATCAACGGCAGAGATCGTGGTTGCATCATATTGAAATGATTTGTAAGCATGTTCAAGCTTTTTACTAATGTCATAATCTTGTAATATATCGATTATACCGAAAAAGATTATAATTTCATATGTCTCTCCTGTTGGTTCTCCAACCAACTGAGGAGTGTCGCAACTTTTTCGCGTAGTCAACTCGGCTCGCGCTGGCATGTTTATACCTAATTGAATCCACCTGAAACATGACATAAGATGTAATTGTTTTCAGAAACTAGAGTTATAGAAGTTTTGAAACTTTTGCTATTATGTGTTGATAGACTATACCGGCTAGGATCTACTACAATACGATCCACGTCGACTCCAGAAAGACGAGGAGCTCCATCATCAAAGGCACCTGCAACATATGTAATGGATTCAGATAAAAATCATGTAAAAAATAGAAAACTAAGAAAACCAATATAAGACAGGACATAACCTGTAGGAGTTTGAGCGCCAGAACCACGAGCAGGTGTACCGGCCTCACTACTTGCTGATAATCCTCGAAAATGGAGACCTACCAACATACTGTAATCCATAATTCTTTCTTGTTCAAGAAAGTCACAATCCTTATCCACTTGCCTGAATGAAGAAATGTTAGAAAATATAACCATGTTTCATTCACATATAGCGCAAGTAAAAAAATATCAAATGTGCTTTTAATATAACAAAAACTAGTATAGTGCAATGTTCTACTCGGTACACCAAAACGGACTGAATGCACTCTAAATTTTTGACTGCACAAAATTCGGATCGCTTGATACACATGCTGAGGTGAACAAAATGAGATTAACAAGTACCTGCAGAATTCTTGAAACCACGACTTCCGTAATCGGAATATATAATTTAGGTCAAGGTCCTTAAGTGTTGTTGTAGGCTCTATTTCCTCCTCAGGCTTATCAGTCGTACGACCAAACGTTGAACCTTTCAAGTCAAAACGCCTATGAATGGCGTATTGTGAACAAAATAGATTTCCCATGATGACAAATCGAACCTGAAATTTATCAAATGTAGTCAATTATTATTATAAGTTCTTCTGTCAAAGTAGAAGTTTATACAACAAAAAATAGCATTATGTACCTTCTTCTGTGAAGCTCCTGGTAGTTTAACACAATGTAGGCCAAAGAACTTGGTTACTAGAGTATTCTCGAATGCGCGAACGTGTTTATAGTAACCAGGAAGCATTCTCAAGAAAACCTGCAATCATTTTAAACAGTTCCAACTGAAATATCAATCAGTAGTACAATTGAAAACTACATGGCAAAAAGGCCTATTGCAAATGGTAATCATGTAAAGTTGAAAAAGATTTGAAACTAATTCCAAAACATATAATGTGCTAAGTTAGCAATAAGCACCTAAAATATATGGTGTTGTTCTTTAGTAATGTGCAGTTTCATTCCACTAATTTTGGAAAACTTGAAATTATCGGAGTTACAAAACCTTAAGGCTTATATGCTTATATTTATATCTGACCAACGAAGAAAGAACTCACTTTTACTTCTGATTTCTTCATGGTCTTTATCATGTATCGGTCATCGTTGGTCAAATAAAAAAAGCTTCCACTTTTTCCAGGGGATGATAGCTCACGTAGGGCGTCATTCCCACATAATGATATCATGTAATCAGCTGGATCTACTTTGAACAATTTTCTTAAAGCCCTGCAATTATAAATGCAATGAACCATTGAGATCAGTGGATTCAGATAAGCAAATATAGTTCTAAATTCTAATAGCTGCTAAAGTTTTTGTATATAAAGGTCATGAAACAATTGCAATATCAGCGAACAAGAGTCTACTCAAACTTCATTCTTATTCCTAGAGAAGCAAAAGATATTCCGAAAAGAAGTGTTGTCACTTGCAGATTGCATAAAATAGTGATATGTTCAAATTCCATGCCACTATATTCACTATTTGCCAACATTTTATAATAAATAGTGTATCGCTGAACAATACTGATATGTTTAAATTCCGCTATGCTATATAGCGTCGCTATAGCTGCTATTTAACAACTCTGCCTAAAAGCCTATATCATCAAACTCTTTGTGCGAGGTTGTAAATTCATAGAAGCATACTCAACAAGTAAGCAGATTCTGATACAAAACATGATACACCAAATTACAAAAAACAATTTTGCATCAAAAGCTTACCTGAACACTACTGGACAATAGTCTTTCCATCTAAACTCGCAAGACGGGTGAGGTGGTGTGTGCTTGGATCCTTCAGGTGGAAATTTCGTCCATACTTTTTCTTTAGGATCAAATGCAGAATTCTTCAAATCAAGAGATGTAGTTGGAGCAGGTCTTCCAACAGCATGTCTGTGCTATGGCACAAGAAATTAATAAAGGTGCAATTAAAATTCGAAGATACAAGCTATCAGCATATATAATATATCAGTTAAAATGAAAGACAAGAAAACAATGAAAAGCTAAATATTAGATAAAGTCGAACGTAATTTGACCAAGAATTGCTTTGTTTGGCTTCCAGCTTCAGAATTCATTCAAGTCTCAAAATCCATCACAGTTAAAAGCTAAAATTTCTAACTTTTGCCGCGCAGCATAGAATCTACAGCAATTCCAATCTAAACTATCCAAACATAATTTATAAAAATCATTTTTTCGTGAATGCATACAAACATAAATCACTTTACATTCAATCAAAATGAATTTTAGAAAACCATATCAAACATGAAAAAAAAAAAAAAAGCTTTATCTCGCCGCTGCAGAACCAAACATACACTAAATTAAAAAGCTTCCTAAACATGAAAAAAGAAGAAAACTATGGTAAGTACCTGATACCTAGCTGCAAATTAAGCATGAGTTCATAGTTCTTATGCCCTTTGGAAATAGTCTCTCCTTGTTTCTTTGGAGGCTTCAATCTCATATGTGGAACTCTTGGAACAGAATCAATCATAGGACTCCTTGATCCATCATAACTACTATAAGAACCATCTTCAGAACTATAATTACTAACCCTTTCAGTAACTTTCTTAGATAATAAATGTTTATTATTAGTATTATCTTCCTCGAAACCAAACACGTTCAAATTCTTGTGTGAAGGAAAAATAGAAACTTTCTCACAAGCAGAAACATAACAATCAATCAAATCAACTGAAAAAAGATCCATAGGATCCCATTCTAAAGGATCATCATCAGAACCAGAAGAAGGATAATAAGTACCAGTTTGTTCCTTAGAATCTTTACTCCAAACACCAACATAAAAACTACCATCACACCATCTAAATGTACCATTACCTTTAGGAAAACCATCTTCCCAACAACCATCATATCTATTACCATTTTGCCACATCAAAGTACCATTACCATTAAACAAACCATTCCTCCATTGACCAATATAATGATTACCATTTTTCCATTGATATCTACCATGACCATTTTGTAACCCTTTTTTCCAATCACCATCATAAAAATCACCATTAGGATAACTTTGTGTACCTTGTCCATTTTTCATATCCATAACCCAAAAACCTTTATAAGTATCACCATTAGAACCAATATAAGTACCTTTACCATCCATAAAACCATTCTTGAAATCACCTTCATAGGTAGCACCACTTGGCCAACTAAACCTACCTTTACCTGTGATATTACCTTTTTGCCATTCACCAACATACATACAACCATCTGTCCATAGATATTTTCCTTGACCATTTGGAAAATTGTTTAACCATTGACCTGTATAAAAATCACCATTGTTGAGAATCTTCTCAACCTGGTAAACATCATCATCAACATGGGCAACAGACATTGGTGTTGTGAATATTCTGTTTGCCCTTTTCTTTGGTCCAGCTGATTTTCTAACTGCTGCTTCCCAAACCTTAACAATGCTGTTAAACTCTTTGTTCATTGATTCTTCTCTCTCTAAAAGCTTTCAATAAACACACTTTTTCTATTCACCTTCACCCATTAATGCTGAATTAAGAGTAAAGATGCAGAAAATTATAACATTTTCTGCAGGACAAGAACAACAATGAACAAGAGAAGAAAAAACCAGAATGAAAATCTTAATTAAAAAACACAAACCCAATAACCAAGTTTGTTACTTTTCCTCAAAATTTGGTTCTTTATTTGGTTTTGAATAATGGGTTGTGTTTAGATTTTGATATTCATGATAGAAATTTGTGCTGTTAGATTTTGACAGGGAAAGCAGAAAAAAGTTGGTTGGAACCAGTAACTGGCTTTTGTTATTGTTTTTCTTTTTTTCTTGTCTTTATTTTTTATTTTGTAATATTTTTTAATCTTGTCTTTATTTTTTAATTTATTTATTTATTTTTTTTTTTTATTCTTTGTGCTTTTTGTTTGTTTTCTTTCTTTAGTTGGTTTCAGCCAAAGAGATTCAACTCATCATTCTATTGATTCCGATTTTGGCTCCTAAAAGTAATATCAAACAAGAAAATGAAAGATTGAAATTGTGGTGAAGAGATTGTCAATGCCATTTTTAGCTAATTAAATGGGTCATATTATATCACACCTAATTTTAGTTGTATGGTTTTCTTCTTCTTCTAATGTGATTTTGATTATTACTCTCAGACCTCAGTTGATTTTTACGTATCACTTTTATTATTTTTTTTTGGGATAAGAATATCTTAGGTAGGTGAACAATAACCTGGGCTGTTAGATTTTTTTATAACAAAATTCAATCTTTAAAAAATTATATTAATAGACTTACGCAATATAATATTAATATATACATGATTTTTAAATTTTTTTCAGAAAGTCTACAACTTCTAGTGCTAGAAAGTCAAAGTGTCGAATGTAAACAGTATAAAAACATGTTAATTGTCAAAATATGTTTTCTCGTGTTTGGCTATTTTGCAAAACAACATTGGCATCACTTTTTTGAATGTATTTATTCAAAGGAAAAAATATTTAAAATTAAATAATAAGTATTTAAAAGTATTATGGAAAAATAATTTTTTTGACAAATAAATAAAAAAAATTCTATCAAGAGTGATACAATTTATTAAGTTTGTTAGCATGTGTAAATATCCTAAAATGAAAAATTCACCTGAAATAATAAAATCCTAAAAAGACAACTATATAAATATAATAGAGGTATATATTTATTTTCTGCCTTAATCTTTTTGAAACCTAAGATTGCTTATAGAGAAAATATTTTCTTCATATATTAAAGGGTTAAAATTTTTTTTTTTTGAGTCTGGTTAAATAAATTTTTAGTCTTTGTACAAAGAAAAAAACAAGTTTTTGTCTTATAAATATTTTAAATTTTCATATTTAATTTATCCAATGTTAAAAAATATTAATTTTTGCAAGAGAAATTTCTACAATGTACTAAAGTACCGTTTGACCCAACTTATTTTAGATTTTTCTACTCAATAAAACTAGAAGCTAAGCCAAACAGATTTTCAAGAAGTTTTTGATAGAAAAAAAAAGTTGCTTAATTTTTATGAGTAAAATACATAGATAAAAAACTTTTGAAGCTAAAAACTCTCATTTTCACTTTAGCTTTTTATGAGTAAAATACCAAACAACTTTAACTATAATTTTTAAAAGCTAAAAAAGTCAGGCCAAAAGATAACAATATGATTGCAAAAAATAATTAATTTTTTTAAGCATATATATAAATTAACTTAAAGTAGAGACCAAAAGTTTCACAAAAAATATATATAGAGGATCAAAATGAACTGAATTTTTTTACAAAAATTTAAAACAAAAATAAAAATATTTATCAAAACCAAAAATTTATTTGACCTTATATTAAATAATTCAAGTTTCTTTTTGTCCCACGTTACTAACAAAACTCATATTATATTAATTACTAGATGGTATGAATTGGCTTTGGCATTTTCATAGAGCCAACCTAAAACACTTATTAAAAAGTGTTTACTTCCCATATCAAAAAAAATAAAAATACAGTGTTTACTTCTTTATGTCATGCAAGTCATAACTCATAACCCAATAACACACTCTTGCTGCTGACTTAAATTTCTCAATATTGAATAAGATTTCTAGAGGAAACTGTCCAATATTTCTATCGTGAATAAAATAGTTGGGTTAATTGAATTGTAAGAAAAATAAGGTTAGCAATGTCATATTGATTAAAATTAATAGAAATTTAGTTAAATTTTTCTTACTAGTAGAATCTTAAGGATATGTGAGAATAAAGACAGAGAATTTTATTTTCAATAATACAAAATAAATATGAAGGATAATTTGAATGACTCGATTGAGAGTACTAGAGAAGTACTCCCCCACCCCACCCCACCCCATCCCACCTCACCACATTGACATTATCTTGATGAGTACCATAATCATAACATGAATGACCAAGTTCAATCTCAACATTGAACACATATTATTTATTTATTTATTTTTATGAAAAGGCAAGAGGAAATTATATTTCTTTTATTCATTTATAGATCTCATTAATTTGTGTAAAATGATATAATGGTTTGTGGGTTGAAAGTATTATTTAATTCATTATAAAAAATAAAGAATTATTCAATATTTTGGGTACTATATACTATATGAGATAAATTAATGAAATTGTCATCCAGTAAAAGAACAATGAAATTTGTCATGTATTTTTTTCTGCATGTAATTAATAGGTAGCTCAAATGCATGATTACATGAAGAGAAAAGGTCCCGGATTAAATATTATACATGGAGATGGAGTGTGTTTGAGGTGGTCGAGTAAAATTATATTGTTGTTTTTCATTACATATAGCACAAACAAGTTTATAAAAAAATTAGAGCAAGTAATCATTATGTTATTATACACCATATTATGTTATTTTAGCAAATTAACCTTACACTAAAATAAGTTCCAATTTTCTTTTTGTTAAGTTGAGAGACATGGGAGCCAATACTACCTATAGCACAACATAAGTTCCAAGTAATCATTACAGAATTTTGTGTGTTTGTGTACTGAGCTTGACAAAGCACTCAAAGTTAGGTCTACCAAACAATTTGCAATGCGGTTGAAGATGGAATCCATGATCTCTAGCATACAACTCAAATTCTTCATTACTATAGACCAAAAACAATTCGCTAGACACAACTCATGATGGATTCAAAATATTTAATGTGCATGACTTCGTGAATATACGATAAATTCGGATACATTCGTACGAATTGACATTCTTACCCTAATTTAAATTTTGGTCCAATTTGCAAGACCCAAATAGAAAAAGGCAGCATTTAGGCTTTTCCTTCCTTTCCTCTTTAGAGAACACAAATGATGCTCTTTAACAAACAAAATGAAACAACATCTCTTTGATTCTTGTTTTTATCGATTTTCGTTATGTTTTTTGATTTATATGAGTATCAAAATTTATTATAGTTTTTTGCTATATATTTGGTTTATAGTTATATTGAAAGTTTGAATTATTGATGTTTTTATAAAAGTTTATATGTATATATAACTCATATATAAATTTATTTTAGTCAATACTATTTTAATATAAAATAAATTCGACTATCTGTCAAAAATTGTTGCTTATTTATTTGTCAGTTTTATCTTTTGTTCACTACCTATCAAAATCTATTGCTTATTTATTTAGGGTAAATGAGCTTTTATCCCTGCAAAGTGGGCGTGTTTTGTTTTATTCTTTGTGATTTTTTTATTACCTTTCTGTAATGTTTTTTTGTTCGGTTATCCCATGTAATTTTTATTTTTTTGAATTACCCCCCTATAATGTTTTTTTTTCCATGTAAATGATGATGTGTCATGCCCAATGAGGGGGTAAACCAAAATTCGCTAATATTATAGGGACAAAATAATGGAATAAACCATATATTCAATGAGGTAAATCCAACAAAAATATTACAGGAGGTAATTCAATTTTTTTTTATTTTTTTTGCAGAGATTAAAACAAAACACGTTCAATTTGCATGGGGTAAATGTCTATTTACACCCTTTATTTTAGGTTACTAGCTAGTGTTAAAGATACAAAATTAAATTTTCATTATTTTTTAATTAAATTTCAATTAGAATTCATTTCTCTGGCTAAATTAATTAGTGGGTCTCATTATCTTTAGTTAAAGTCATTATCAAAGTTGTGGAAGAAGTGAACGTAGAAAGAAGTGTTAGAAAATATATTGTCAACACCTTTTTTATTGCATCGAGTTAAAGTCTTTAAAGAATACGGAGTACGTACTTATTTATATGTTAAATTCAAATAGTAAAGGAAGACTTTTGTGTAAATTTCAGAGATATGTACGTTTATTTTGTAAATACAAAATAAAAACGTGATTATTTTACTTAATTTTGTCAATATTATTATTACTAAACTTCAAATTCATTGTTATAGTTTGTTAATTTGTACAAGATATCTCAAGTCAAAAGCCAAAAATAATTGATTAATTCTTCGAGGTACAAAATTATATTTAAAGGATAATTAATCAAATCTCATCTTAAAAGTGTGGTTTCTAGGTAAGACTTCAAGTTCCTAAATATACGCATTTTATTTTATGATCATAAACCTTTTAAAAGACTTAATTTTTGGCTATGTATGAAGCTTGGTAAATTCCTTGTTATGTAATATTTTTTTTTATCAGGTAGCTTAGTGGCTAGAAATTCACCATTTAAAAATAAATGTATATGATATTATATTTTATAAGATAAGATAAAAATTTCCTAAATACGTGCATGCACCTTTCATCATCAACTCTTGAACCAGCTAGCTCATACTAAACAGCGAAATGAGCTTGATTGATATATATGGTCCCTAACCCTAACCAACCATACGTGCAAAAGTTATAGACTAGGTCAAACACCATTATATTCATGACCCAACTAAAGCTTCATTTTGGCTGCAAATAAAAGTGACACTTTGTTATTTGCTTTCATCCAGATCATATTGAGATTACTAAATTATGACAAAGGATAAGAATCAACAAAAAAAAAAAAAAAGGATTTATTTGAAATCAAGATTTGAGCTTATTGGTTGTCACATAGACTTGGGTCATAACACATAGAATGTATCTATAAAGTTTAGCAACATTCTAATTAAATCTTGATTTTTATAAGAGCTAAAATTGTAAGCATAAAATATTAAGTGTTATGCTAACCAGACTACAAGTTAAGAAATTTAACAGAAGTAAATTTTGCATTAGAATAAGAAAAAATAAAGTTAATTACGGGATTAAAATTCAAGATCGTTATGAGAAATTTTCTTTTGAATTAAATATGTTTTTAGTCGCTTTAAATATACCATCATATTTAGTTCCTTTAATTTTTTTATATACTTTAGTCATTCTAAAATTTAGTATATTTAAAGGGACTAAAAACATATTTAATTATTTTCTTTTATAAGAAAATTGATCATTGGACCCGGTGTAAACATTACGACCCTTCGTTAATTTTTTATATTTTTATTTTAGACTTTTTTTAATCTTTTGGTCAATGTGATTCGAGCTATATATATACGGAGCTTAATCGACTTCTTTAGTTATTAAGTTGAACCGAATGTTCATAAACTTTAATTGAGCTAAGTTCAAACTTAAAAAATAGTTCATGGCGAACTCGAGTTGAATTTTGAATTGATACAGTTTTTATCGAGTCGAACCAATCTTATTTATTCAATATTTTGTTCATTCATAATTAATACTCCCTCCGTCCCAATTTGATTGAGTCATTTGACCAAAACACGCATATTAAGAAAATGATATAAATGAATGAGAGATATTATTCATTTTATCAAATTACCCTTGTGTATTCCCTATGCACTTTTTAAGTGCAATAATGATTACTCTAAAAAGTAAATTTTGCAAGGGTAGAAGTGGAAAAACAAGTAGAAAATTGTAAATGGCTCAAGTGTTTTGAAACAATTTTTTTTTGCAAATGACTCAAACAAATTGGGACGGACGAAGTATGAAACTTAACCACTCACACATAAAATTTAACAATCGATGAGAATTTATATACCTATAAATTGATTCAATACCAAAATCCACGCATTTTCTCTACAAAATAGAATCAAGGACTCAATAGAGCATCAAGAGTAACAAGGGACCAATTGTTCAGAATAACATTTAATAGTATAAGTTTTGTCTATACTTACTAGTAGCATACTATATTTCATGCCATTGCCGGCGTTTCAAGTTCATGTCATGGCATAGCAAAACATTGATGATCGTGAGAGGATGGACGTGTGGTAACTAAACTACGTGTCCACATGAAAATCATAAACTTTATAAATTAAATAAAAATAATATAAAATTCAAAGACCCCATTATTTCAACCCCTAATTAAAAATGTATTTATCATTGTCCCCTTTGTTTAGTTAGGTTTCTCTAACAAATATGTTGTCCCAAGGCCAGTGTGGTTTATGTAATTTGGAGAGACACAAAGGTTTTAATGTCAACGAAAATGCAGGCAATTTGTTGTTGAATAGGATCACAATGAGCCCACCAATGCTCTAACTTTATGTTGTTATTTCATTTTGATGTTAACAATGTTAGGGTGTTGTCTCCCATTGAGGTATCTTATGTCAGATAAAAATAGCCTTTTGTCTAATTCTAAGCTTGTTTCATAGGTTTGAACCCCCACACAAACGAAACCCAACATAAAGAAAGGGTCCCCCACTTAATTTAATTTCTTGCCATTACCTATCATATTGGTGGCTATATCCAATTAATATTCATCATCTATAGGGTTGGTTCGAACACTTTAGAGGCTCGAATTAATTTTAAAAATTGAATGTTTAAGAATTATTGTTTTTCTCTGAAGTAAATAATATTATAGAGATTTCGGGGTTTGATTTGTTAAACAAAACATCAATTCCATTTCTCATTTTAACTCATAATAATATATTTTTTCGTCATTAGACTATCCATATTGATTTGGTTGTGTTGACAGTGGTGTAATTTTCACTCAAACCTAATGAATCTAATGCTTAATCTTAGGATTTGGGTTAGACTAGTTAACAAGTTCAAAATTGGTCTAATTTGTGAATTTTTAGTGTTTTTTTTTTTTTTGGTTAAATTTAGTCTAAATGCTATGAATTATAAATTACTATGTAAAAGTAATTTTCTAGTGATACATTCAATTATCGATCCAATGTCATGATCATTTGGCAAATCCGTCACCACAGATGTTTTTCAATCACATAATACACCAATCATATATAAAACATACATGAAGTCACAAGTTTGAAAAACCAACTAAGGAACAAAAACAATTTATATCATGAAGAAATACATGACATGTTAGTTCTATGTAAATTGGTTCGTGTGTCAGATGTTACAGATAAAATAGTAGAAAATACATGAACGTTGATCCTTTAAGTTGTCCTTTTCTTTGTTTGCTAAAACCTCCCTTTTGCCGCCCTCAACCACCTCCCCATCTTCGGCTACCTCCCCTTCCCCACCCCCACCCTCCTCCCCTCCATCTCCCTCTACCCAACCCTCAGCCCCCTCCATTTCCTCACCTTCAGCCTCCCTCTACTCCACCCTCAACCACCTTTCCTCCATCCCCCCCTTCCCCACCCTAAGCCTTCACCCCTATATCTTCCTCTACCCCACCTTCAGCCACCTCCACTTTCTCACCATTAGCCTCCTCCCTTTGGTATCCCTTTACTCGAACTCCGTCGTCAGCCTCCTTCACTTCTTCATCCTCAGCCACCTCTCGCCCGTCTCCCTCTTCCCCACCCCGAACCACCTCCCCTCTGTCTCCCTCTAATCCACCCTCAGTCTCATCCACTTCCTCACCCTCAGCCACCTCTTCTCCAGCTCCCTCTGCTCCACCCTTAGCCTCCTCAACAGGAGGGTTCCAGAGGGTGTTTGAGAGAAGCAACCACATAGGGCACCAAAATTTTATGGCACAGTTTTTTTTTTTTACTTAGTGTGTGTATGTGCGAGAGATTCTCCACACGAACGACCCGTTAGGTTATAGTTGCACTCTAGTGTGTGTGCGTGCGTGTGTTATAATAAATAAATTATTATAATAAAATTTTAAAATAGACTTAAACTCTAATGATTTTGATAGCGAAATCTATTTGAAGGGTTAAAATTTATCAAATGAATTCTAACAATTGAAAGTATAATCTTTAACATTTTTTTTTTCACATTATATACTTTTATATGACTTATAAATAAAGGGGGCACAAAAATTATAACTTGCATATGACACCCAAAATCTTAGAGATGACCCTGCTCCTCCACTTCCCCACCCTCAGCCACCTTCCCTCCATCTCCCTCAGCTTCCTCCCATCCGCCTCCCTCTTCCCTGCCCGCAGCCACCTCCCCTCCACCTAACTCTGCTACCTCTATAAGGCGGCCACCTACCTCCATCAGCTCAATGACGGGAACGCTGCCTACCAAATTCTTGCCGCCTCCTCTCAAATCTTCCTGAACAACGGCTCTCTCAACATCGATTTGTGTATCAACCCTTGAGTAGTTGCCGTATAAGAAAACCTGAATGTCTCCCAGTGTGAGTCCGATCACATTAAGGAGCTGGGAAAATATTAATCAATAAATATATATAACATTATTTTATAATCATAATATATATCTGGCAATTAATTTAATTTTTTTATAATACTTACGTAAATGTTAATGTTTCCTGCAAAAACGCCATAGAAAAGCCATAATGTGGCACTCAGTATAAGGCAAACTGTAAGTGTAAGAGGAGATATGGATTGTACACTCCTTGTTCGAATGACTTGTACTTACACATGTTATTATGAAGCATGCAACAAATTAACAATTAAAAAAAAAAGAATAATAGTAATAGTAAAGTAGTAAAATTTAAATTATAATTTATAAATATATAGGTTCTTTTTTGCAATAGACATTTGATAGGTTCTTTTTTATTTTATTTTGCGGTTTATAGTGTTGAGTTTGACTGGGACCCTTAGTATCAATCTAGTTTTTGGAACTTATCAACATGTCGATAATATGACTCATATTGGAGGATTTACAACAAGCTTTGTTCTTGGATTTGTTTTCATGAATCGCGAAGTTTCAACATATTCTAAGAGGTGCCACAAAAACAATGATGGATATAGAAATACAAATCCATCCAAGTACGACAACATGATACTTCTTAGCTATAACAAATTGTATAGCTAAAAAGATCGACAAAAATAAACCCACACTCATTGCCATAAGCAATTTGAGGGTTAATTGTTGTAATTAAAAACAAATTAAGCATCTTAGTTAAAAAATGGTAAAATAACATCTTAATAATTTGTAAAAAACTCAGAATCTACAAATAACATCTTTATATATATATATATATATATATATATATATATATATATATATATATATATATATATATATATATATATATATATTTGAAATTATATGGGCATCTCTAGGCACATAGACAATGTATAGAATGATATAAGCGGTCTCTATAACACATCCGATGACGTTTAAAGAAATAATTAAAATGTCATCTGCTTGTAGAAAGTTGTAATACAACTAAAGCATACATCCAAATAATGCTACTAGGTACGGTAGCGACCGAATGCTTTCTGTGCTTCTTCTTCTATATATTCGAACAAAAGTTTGTTGCAATATATATTTACGGGAAAAAAATTATTATAATTTTCATATATTACATTTGAAGAAAAGTTAAATATTAATTCTTCAAATATATTTCACTATTAAAATCATAAGAGTTTAAGTCTATTTTAAAATTTAACTGTAATAATTATTTAATTTGATTAATTCAAAATATATTGTAATATAGTTTAACATATATTATTATTCTTAAAATATATTGCAATATATATTATTCTTAAATTGATTATTATTCTTAAATCTATCTAAAAATTATTATAATTTTCATATATTACATTTGAAGAAAAGTTAAATTTTAATTCTTCAAATGTATTTTACTATCAAAATCATAAGAGTTTAAGTCTATTTTAAAATTTAGCTATAATAATTATTTAATTTATTTATTTTAACACACGGACGCGCGCGCATACGCGATTGCACGCACACTCGAGTGCAACATACACACACCAAATAAAAAAATTGATGTCATGTGTGATTGCTCCTTTTGAACACCCTCTGTAACCGTCCTGCTTGTTAGATTTAATTTAAAGCAACTTCAATATATCGGAAAGATACTGGACGGAGAAGTTGTGCTTTTTCGGCCAAATCCTAATTTTGTTTTGCTTCTCCCGAGCCTGACCGACTCGACTCTTTTCCCAGCCCTCCGGCATCTCACTTCGTTTCATTCTTCTTTTTTATTGTTCGATTGAAGACACCTGATCGGCCTGACTTCATTTCTTTCTTCCCCGTCCACCAATCCTTCTTCTTTTCGGGTTTGGATTTATCTCGTCATTTCAATAGTCGTTGTGGTCGAAGGGAAAGAAAGATATGAATGTTCTTTTGGAAAAATTTATAGAAATACAACTACTGAGACAAAAGCCAAGGTAAACGTATCGAACCAAAATAAGGGATGATTTACTCTATTTTATCCAAAAATAGAGGGTCGTTATGGTTAATGATTTGGATTCCCCGTAAGTTCTAACATATTTTTTTTCAAGTTTGGTTGGTGTTTAAAGTGATTTATTTTTGTTGGAATTGATTGTTAAATTTCACATCGTTCAGTATCTTATAAAAAAAGAGGTTAAAAATATTAACTATTGGAGAAATCCCAAATCGTTTAGTGAGGTGAAACAAGAGGGAGACCAATGCTATATATTGCACTTAGGTTCTTTGTTTTTAGATGCACACTACAAGAAATATGATTTTTAGCAACAATTTTTTTTGTTACAAGTCGCTGGCAAAATTACATTTGATTGTTTTGCCAGCGACTTGTAACAACTTTTAACGAAAAAAGTTGTTGCAAAAAATCATATTTCTTGTAGTGGCACCAGACAGTAACACTTTAAGTTTATATCTGACTTAGTTTAAATATTTGTTTTATGAGAGTGTGGTTGTATTGGGGTATTGAGGTGAAAGTGTGAGAAGTCTATGTGATATAAAAAATTTCACATAGTGATAATTCTCTGGTTGTCGGTTTAGACAATTGTCGTAGTTTTTTCTTCGATGTTGGAGTTTCCACATTATATTTTTATGTTGTGATTGTATTTATTTTTCTTTTTCAACATTTGTTATTTCCTAACAGTTTTAACACTTCCTCTCAATCGTTTAATTTGTGTTACCTAGTTTAAGCTTGATAGCTACCATAGTTTCTTATTTGGTTGAGAAACAAAGTTTTATTTGTGATGATATTTCAGTTGTAGTTGTCTTGTGTCATTTTGATCTATGATATCGTACAGATATACTAAATCACAAGCAAGTTTTATGTTTAATGTTGTATTTATTTGATTTTGCAAATTTCTTTACTTCTTTGCTCTAATTGTGAGTACTTATTGTACTCACCATTTAATATTTAGCTATTTTAGTTTTTTTTTTATACCACATTTAGCTATTTTAGTTATGTCAATGAATTAATGAGATATTTTTTTTATTAATTTATTTATAAATTATTATTGAATTTAGTTGTAACTAAATTTTGAAGGTTTGCAATTTTCCCAATTTTTGATTTATTTGTTTTGTTCTCCTTTGATTCCACATTGGTTGGTTCCTTTCACATTCGTTTTACCTCTTCAAAATTGAAGGTTTGCAATTTTCCCAATTTTTCATTTATTTGTTTTGTTGTGAAGCTTTGGTCTTGGTTAGCTGGTTGTCTTGACCAAACGATTCAATTCTACCAAATGGAGGATTTGTGGTCTCTCTGTGATGGTCCCTAGGCGCCCCAAAGTAAGCTTGTTCTTATTGCTGCTATTATTAATTTAATTAACACTGTGTGGTTGGCTCGTAATTATGCTAGGTTTCATAATCATCTCATTACCTGGCGTCATGCTATCTCTTTGATTTCTACTAATACTATGCTCGTTGGGAACCATACTTGCAAGGTTTCTTCTAATGCCATTAAGGATTTCTCTTTTTTGAAAAAGTTTAACATTGTCATTCGCTGCCCTAAGATGCCTATTCTGAAAGAAGTTATTTGGAATCCTCCATTGTACTCTTGGTACAAGTGTAACATTGATGGTGCCTCGAATGGAAATCCAGGAGCTGCTGCTTGTGGTGGGGTTTTTAGCGACCATTCCTCTGATTTTGGGTTTGCTTTTGCTGAGCCTCGTGGTACAGCTTCTTCCTTTTATGCAGAGCTCTGTGGTGCTTTGAGAGCTATAGAGATGGCTAGTGATAAGGGTTGGACTAATCTTTGGTTGGAGACAGATTCCTCTTCAGTTGTTGCTGCTTTTACTACCCCTAGTAAGGCTGTTACTTGGTCCTTACGAAACAGATGGCGAAATGCTCAAGTCAGGTTGTGTACTATGAATTTTCTGGTGTCCCATATCTACAGAGAGGGGAATAAAGTGGCTGATCTCCTGGCTAATTTTGGTTTATCTGCTCCTGGAATTACTACTTGGACTCATGCGCCTATGTTTATGTCAGAGTGTTTAGAGAACAATAAATTAGGCATGCCTAATTTTAGAATTTGTTCTTCTTGATGTTTTGTCCTTTTGTATTTATCCGGAGCACTGCACTCTTTTTCCCTTCACCTGGTTTTGCCCATTGGGTTTTACAAGTAAGGTTTTTAACGAGACAGTTGTTTTGTTAGCTCCTACTTGGGTCTTGGTCTAGTCCCCCCAAGTTGTATGTTCTCATTTTTTCTTTTAATAATATTTGGGAGTTAGCTTGTCTGTTGAGTTTTTAGGGAGGTGCCAACCTAGTTGGGATGTCCTTACTAATTCAACTAAGCTTTCTCTTTCTTGCTTAAAAAAAAAAAAAAAACTGAAAATGATCATATGGCCGGGTTTCCTTTTCTTTATTCACTGCTTTTTTTAATTTTCATCTCCCACAAGTATGTCACTGATTTCTAGTTTTAATTGATTTTGCAGGTATTGCAATGATCTTTTTATTTGTATTGAAACTTAAATAAATTAAGGTATTATCTTCTATCGTCAATTTATTTAGTTTTTTATCTTTTTTGTTTGTTGGTGACATGGTCATAGTCCTACTTGTTTAGTTGTTTTTTATTATTGAAATAATTGATTTGTTTATTCCTGTTTTAAATATGTCATCTATTTTGGTATTTCTATTTTGTTTCTTGGATTAAGCTTCTTAAGTTTTGCATTAACAAAATAAATGAATTTAAACCAAATCACATTACAAATTTTTTGAACTAATCCTTTTCTATACACGTTTTTGAGACATAAGCCTTTTATTTTTGTGTGATTTTTAATTATTTTGCTCTTAAAATTTGTTAATTAATTATGATGATTTTGACATTTCATTTATAACTATGACTACGACTATAGAAAAATTTAAAGTTTCTAACATATTTTGATTCGCGGTCAATTTGACAGAACCATAGTGAATCGTCATGATTTTGCAAAAGCTATACTTTGAAGCTTCAACGGAATCACCATGTTTAATTTTGATTCCCCGCTTCATTTTCAAAGTAGAATTCTTGGCAATCAGACAAATGAAAGTATATCAATTTTTTTTCTTTTCTACATAGCTAGAGTTTTTTTTCTTCGACAGTCTAGAGTCTTATTCTTACATGATATTTTGTATTTTTTCCAACAGACGCAAGTTTAGGTAATTATATGATAAAATAGCACTACTCTTTTAAGAATTGTGTCACTATGATTTTTGAATGTGTTGATATCATTTTCTATCGTAGTGGAAATATAATGAATTGCACACCCTTGGACTTGGTTATTGACTATTTTTTCACATCATATCAGCATATTTAAAATAGATAGCAATGTTTATAACAAAGATGAAAATAAAAAGATTGTGATGTGGAACCACAAATGCAAATAATTTTATGATTTTTTTGTAAATTTTTCTTGCAATCTTTCCTTTTTAGGATGTAAATGTGTTTCTGTTTTTTATCGTGTTTTTCTTTCTTGGAAACGAACTCCCTAAAACAATTCTAAATTCTCCTATTTATAAGAGAAATGTGTAAATTGAATAAATATTTTTGATCTTGCATGTCTGCCACATGTAGGACAAGCGTCTTTCGAAAACTATTCGCTCAATCTTTCTTTATTTGATGGTTAAATTTAATTTTGGTAGAAAATTGTTTTTTGCTTATATTCAAAACCAGTGTAGTATTATATATTTTGTTGAATTTTTTTAAAAAAAGTTATATCTAGTAACTCATTCAATAAATCCTAATCAACTCGCTCGCCATCAAATTAAATAGGTTTGAATATGAAATAAAAAAATATAAGTTTTACACCTAACCTAAATCAATTAAGTTTTATTGAATCGGATAACAAATATCAAAACTGATCTGATCCGCAAACAAGCATAACAATTTCATTGGACAAATAAGTGGATTTAGATCCTCTCCAATTTTTTCTCGCATATTTTCTCTCATTTTATTAATCTAACTGTTGGTGAATCACAAAGAGTAAAAAAAATATATTTAACATGAGAGAAAAATAACTAAAATTACTACCACAATATTGTTGGGTCACCAAGAGGGGGCAGCCAGGGGGATCATCTACATTGGGTTTAAGAACACCTTCACAAGTGAGTTGGACACCACACTCTAACCCAAAACCTTAAGGTGTTAGGTTTATAGGTCTTCTCACTTATAAAGTATTCAACCTCCACTATTTTAAGCAATGTGGGACTTACACACTCACACTTGCCACAACAATCTCCCCCTCAAGTGTGAGTCCATCCACTTTTGGATATGCTCCCCCTCAAGGGGAAGCTTTCTTCATCACTACACTTGTACCGCCGTTGTGCCACTTGCACTCAACGGGACCCGCCGTCTGACCACCTTTGTCAGGAAGACTTTCGACACAAGGAGCCGGTCGAACCCTTCGTCGAACCATCGGCTCTGATACCACTGTTGGGTCATCAAGAGGAGGCAGCCAGGGGGATCATCCACATTGGGTCTAAGAACACCTTCACAAGTGAGTTGGACACCACACTCTAACCCAAAATCTTAAGGTGTTAGGTTTATGGATCCTCTCACTTATAAAGTATTCAACCTCCACTATTTTAAACAATGTGAGACTTACACACTCACACTTACCAAAACAAATATGACCAATATAAGAGAAAAATCCAAGAGAATTCATATCCCAAATAAGCATCGACAATACTAATTAATTTGTGGAGAATTAAGGTTCAACTACAAAACACATTTTTGAAAGCTACTACTAGTAAAAGTATGAATACCAAAAATAGAGATGATCTCATAATCATGCTAGGGTGATAAAGTTCTACTACTAATTAATGTGGTTTCCTTTCAAAAAGACAACACAGAATCCTAGTACTAACGTTTTATGTAATCATAAAATTAGATTCGAAATGGAATTGAGTGATTTGCACGTAAGATGACAAGCAGAAAAAGTAATCTATTATTGTGTGGGACTTTTGAGAAGCAGTAAACCTCGATCTCATCTCACTTCTCGGTAGTGCTAATGTTTGTTGGTAGAATAGTGTTTTGTTTTTTTTCACAATGGTAGAATAGTGTTAAATATTGTAGTTACCATGATCTTCGACAAGGTTTTAAATTTTTTAAATTTATTTACACTCTTATTTTAAAATACAAAAATGCTAACAACGACTATATAGAGTATTTTCCGATTCTAAATATAAGTAAAAAAATAATTTTTTAGCAAATAAAACATGTATTTATATTAGTTTATTGTTCAAATACATGTTTTATTCAATGAATCTAAAAAATTATTTTTTGTTTATATTCAAAATCAGAAGGAGTGCTCTTTAAGCATTTTTTTTGATAATGGTATTCTTTAAACATTTCATTTAAAGAAATCTATTTACAATATATTAAAAGAAACTACTACTAAAAAATCTATTTTGTCCTTAGTACGTTTAATAATATTTCACCATTTATGCCCTTAAATGTCATTTTAACTCTAAATTGAAAAAAAGATATGAACAAAACAAAAATAACAAAAAAAAGATAAGCATAAAACAAATCTACTTATAAAAAAATTAAAAAGAGAATAAAACAAATATACTCATAAAAATAGCAAGAGAAGTGTATTTATGATGAATATATATTATAATAAATAATTACAGGGTAAATATATATTATAGTAACACACGTGACAATTGTTTTAATAAAAAAAATTAATCTTACACGGGACAATTGCTTTAATAAAAAATGGAATTAAATAATATATTATAATAATACACGGAACAATGTTGATGAATATATTATTGATGAATGTATATTATAATAATAATATAATAATAATAATAATACACGGGACAATTGTCTATTTTTTTTACAATATATTAAAAGAAATTACAACTAAAAAATCTATTTTGTCCTTAGTACGTTTAATAATATTTCACCGTTTATGCCCTTAAATGTCATTTTAACTCTAAATTGAAAAAAAGATATGTACAAAACAAAAATAACCAAAAAAAGAAGATAAGCATAAAACAAATATACTCATAAAAAAAAGATACAAAATAAAAATAACAAAAAAAATTCCAAAGATAAGCATAAAACAAATCTACTCATAAAAAAAATTAAAAAGAGAATAAAACAAACTAGTATAAACACCCGTGCCAAGCACGGGCTAGAAGTTCAATATTTTTTAATAATTTAATATATATATATATAAATTAAGAAAGATTTTAGAAATGAAAAATTGGAGCTCGAACCAGCATCACACATAAGTTATCTTTCATTTATAAATATATAATAATTTTAGACTTTAATGTCCAAATATATGTATATTATTATTGTCTTACTAATTATTTTATTTTGCTGTTAAAATCTGATGAAAGTTTTATTTTTTCCTTTTTTGTTAATTAAAAATTAATTTAAAGTATCAAGAGATCGATTTCTTCAAATTGCAAATGATAATTTCTTACGAACTGAAGAACCTATTCAAGAATGTGTAAAAAGTAAACCAACCGATATCATAATCTTAGGTCTAACATCTTAATTATTTTTTGCAAAAAGTCCAATCAAAATATTCATATTAGAAATCTGATCTAACGAAAGTGGATAATCTCATATGGTGTGAAAAGTTGAACAAAGTTAGTGTAAAAATTAAAGCAATTGAGACCACAATCTTAGGTCTTGCATCTTAATTATTTTTAAAAAAATTTAATCAAAATTTCAAGAGAGATATAATATAACATAAGAGAGTAATTTTTTACGGTGCGAAAGACTAAATAAATCCCCTGTAAAATGTAAAACTATTTGGATTATAACCTTAAGGCAGATGTCATAATTATTTTTGTAAAATGTTCAATTAAAAGAATTTAATTTATATACAATGTCGTTGTAAAGTTATTTTATACATTCGTCCAATAATATACCAATACATCATGTATTGTGTTTAGAGACACATGACGTGTCACATTAATTAAATGATGTGGCAACACATCATTAGATGTATGTGTAAAAAAAGTTTACACCGACAGTGCACAACAATTAAACTCCAATTAAAATATCCAAATAAATTTGATCTAACAAAATAGGATAATACCTGACGACATTAAGAACTAAAACAAATCTGTGTAAAAAGTAAAGCAATTGAGATCATAACCCTAGGTCTCACAACTTAATTATTTTTGTAATAAATTCAATTAAAATATCCAGAGAAATTTGGTCTAACAGAAAACCATAATCTCTTACGTTGTTAAAAGCTATATCAAACCCGTGTAAAAAATAAAGTAATTGAAACCATAATCATAGACATTGCATCTTAATTATTTTTCTAAAAAGTTCAATTAAAATTTCAAGAGGGATTTAATCTAAATCAAACCTGTGTAAAAAGTAAAGTAATTTGGACTATAATCTTTTGTTTCACGTTTTTATTATTTTTGTACAATGTTCAATTAAAATCTAAAGAGATCTTATCTAACGGAAGATGGTAATCACTTACGGTTTGAAGAACTAAATAAACCTCGTGTAAGGAGTAAAGCAATTGCGGTCATAATATTATGTCTTGCATCTTAATTATTTTTGTAAATCAATTAAAATTTCTAGAGAATTTTGTTCTAACGGAAGAGAGTAATCTTTTACGGTGTGAAAAACTAAATCAAATCGGTATAAAAAGTAAAGTAATTGATAACATAATCTTATACCTCACATCTTAATTAATTTTTGTAAAACATTCAATGAAAATATATATATATTTTTTTTACAATGTTGCCAATGAAAATCGAACCTAGGACCTCATGGATACTACCCAAACCCCTCACCACTACAATGAAAATATTCAAAGAGATACAATCTAATGTAAAAAATATATATATATTTTTTTTTTACAATGTTGCCAATGAAAATTGAACCTAGGACCTCATGGATACTACCCAAACCCCTCACCACTACAATAAAAATATTCAAAGAGATACAATCTAATGTAGAAAGATAATCTTTTACAGCGTGACAAACTAAAGTAATTTAGAACACAATCTTAGACCTCGTATCTTAATTATTATTATTATTTTAAAATGTTCAGTTAAAATATCTAAAGAGATATGATCTAATGAAATAGGGTAATCTCCCATGGCGTGAAGAACTAAATCAAGCCCGTATAAAAAGTAAAGCAATTGAGATTATAACATTAGGTCTCACATCTTAATTAAAAAATTTTGTAAAATAATCAATTAAGGTATTTGGAGAAATTTTTCTAACAGATAATAGTAATCTCTTACGGTATGAATAACTAAATCAAGTGTAAAAAGTAAAGTAATTCAGATCATAGTCTTATGTCTCACGTCTTAATTATTTTTGTAAAAAGTTCGATTAAATTTTAGAGAAATTTGATCTAACAGAAAAGCATAATTTTCTTCATTGTGAATAACTAAATCAAGCCCATGTAAAAAGTAAGAAAATTTGAACCATAACATTAAGCCTTACGTCTTAATTATTTTTGTAAAATGTTCAATTAAAATATCCAGGGGGCTGAATATAACAGAAGAAGGTAATCTCTTATAACATAAAAAATCTAAATCAACCCATGTAAAAAGTAAATTAATTGAGAATATAATTTTGGGTCTCACATATTAAATTTTTTACTAAAATAAAATTCAATTAAAATATAAAAAAAAAATTGTTCTTACCGAAGATGGTAATCTCTTACGTTGTGAAAACCTAAATAAAGTTCATGTAAAAAGTAAAACAAATTTCAAGTGGGATTTTATCTAATAGAAGAGAGTATAATTTTTTACGTTGTGAAGAACTAAATTAAGTCTATGTTAAAAGTAAAGAAATTTGGACCATTACCTTAGACCTCACATTTTAATTTTATTTTTAAAATGTTCAAATAAATATTTAAAGAGATTGAATATATAACAGAAGAAAATAATTTCTTACAGTATGAAAAATTAAATCAAACTCGTGTAAAAAGTAAAACAATTGAGATCGTAATCTTAGGTCTGACATAATTATTTTTGTAAAATGTTCATTTAAATATCCAATTAAAGAAATCAAATATAACAGAAGAAAATAATTTCTTATAGTGTGTAAAATTAAATCAAACCTGTGTAAAAAGTAAAGCAACTGAGATCGTAATCCTAGGTCTCAATTCTTAATTATTTTTGTACAATATTTATTTAAATATCCAAATATTGTAAAAAGTAAAATCAAACCCATGTAAAAAGTAAAGCCGAATATAATAGAAGAGAGTAATTTCTTACGGTGTGAAAAATTAAATAAAACATATGCAAAAAGTAAAGCAATTTAGATCATAACATCATGTCTCACATCTTAATTATTTTTGTAAAATGTTCATTTAAAATATTTAAAGAGATATGATTAAACAAAAGAGGGTAATCTAATCTGTACAAAAATTAAAACAATTGATATTATAACTTTAGGTATTACAATTAATTATTTATGTAAACAATCAATTAAGATATTGAGAGAAATTTGTTCTAATTAAAGATGGTAATCTCTTACATTGTGAATAATCAAATCATGTCCGTATAAAAATATGTCATATCCAAACCCATTGAAAAAATAAAAATAAAAACAAATATAAAATATAATATATTTTAGATTTTACAAATTATAGATCATAAGAATATTAGGGTGGAGTTACTTATCCGTATAAAATTCATGAGAATCTTAATGTCGATTTTTTTTTTGTTGGTACATATGTCTATTTTGTTTTTTAATTATTATTAATTTATTATTATTAGTGTTTGTTTGGCAATACATTAAATGGTAAAAAAAAATATTCAAGGCAATCCTATTTTTTTGTTTGACAATAGATTATTGTTATGTTACTTATCCTATAGAATTGATGGTAATCCTATTATTTAATTTTTTTTGTTTCAATATAGATTTAACATTATAGATTTAATAAACAATAAAAAAATCAAGGCAAAAAAATCATAAAATTAATATTTTGTTGTTAGTGGGAATCGAACCGTGTTGCTTTAGGTCGTAAAGAGAAAACACATAGGTGCCACGTCATTAAAATAATGCCACTTGTACGTTTACTTCTTGAGAAGCAACGTGAGAATGCCAAATGTACTTTTTACTTTGAGTAAGGTAAATAATAATACACTAGTATGGACACCCGTGCCAAGCACGGGCTATAAATTTATTTTTTTTATAAATTTTAAAAATGCTTGTTTATATATATATATATATATAAATTTTTTTTATTTTGAAATTAATTAATATTTTAGAAGTGAAAAATTGCCCGCATTATATATAAGTTAGCTTCCATTTATAAAAATATATTGATTTTCGATTTTTTTTGTTAGAATTAACGATTTTGACTTTAATGTGCACATATATTTCCTTTATTCTTGTTTTGGTAGAAAATTTAATTAATCTATCAAAAGGATTTTGTTCTAATGGAATATGATACTCTTTTATGGGATGAAGAACTCATTCAAGAACATATAACCTTAAGCCTTGTATCTTGACTATTATGTAAAAAAATTTCAATTAAATATCAAAATGTATTTGATCTAACGGAAAGAACTAAATCAAGTTGGTGTAAAAAGTAAAACATAATTAAAACCAAAATCTTAAACCTCACATCTTTATTATTTTTTGTAAAAAAGTTCAATTAAAATATTCAAATAGATATCCGGTCAAACGGAAGAGGCGTAATCTCTTAAAGTGTGAAGAGCTAAATTAAACTCACGTAAAAAAATTAAGAAATTGAGACGATATCCTTAAACCTCGAATCTTAGTTATTTTTATAAAATGTTCAATTAAAATATTAAAAGGAGTTTGATATAACAACTTAATTAGGGTTAATCTCTTACGGTAGAAAGAAATAAAATCAGGCCCAGTATAAAAATAAAGCAATTGAGATAATAATCTTAGGTCTTCTGAATTGTTTTTGTAAAGAGTTCAATTAAAATTTTAAGAGGGATTACATCTATCAAACAGAAGAAAATAATTTCTTACAGTGTGAAGAACTAAATTAAGTCTCTGCAAAAAGTAAAGCTCGTAATCTTTTACATCTCAGTTATTCTTGTAAAATGTTAAATTAAATTTTCAAGAGAGATCTGAACTAACGGAAGAGTGTAATCTCTTACCGCGTGAAAAACAAAATAATATCCGTGTAAAAAGTAAAGTAATTGAGATAATAACCTTAAGTCCCTCATCTTAATTATTTTTTAAAAACTTTAATTAAAATATCAAGAAAAATGTATTCTAACATAAAATTGTAATCTCTTAAGGTGTGAAGAAATAAATAAAGACCGTGTAAAAAGTAAAGTAATTGAGACTGTATTCTTAGGTCTTGCGTCTTAAATTTTTCTTTTTTAAAGGTTCAAGTGAAATTTCAAGAGGGATTTGATGTAATAGAAGGGACTAATTTTTTACGGTGAGAAGAACTAAATCAAACATGTGTAAAAAGTAAAACAATTGAGACCATAACCCTAGGTCTCACATTTTAATTATTTTTGTAAATTATTTTTATTAAGATATCAAAATGAATTTCATATAACAAAACAAAATAATCTCCTACAGGTGTGAAGAACTTATTTAAACTCGTGTAAAAAGTAAATTAATTGACACTATGATATAAGGTCTCACTTTTTTTTATAATACTTGTAAAAAGTTCAATTAAAATTTCAAGAGAGATTTTCTCTAACAGAAAAGAGTAATTTATTACGGTGTGAAGAACTAATCAATCTCGTGTAATAAGTAAAACAACTGAGCCATAACCTCAGGTCTCATAACTTATTTATATAAAATATTCAAGTAAATTATTCAAAGAGATATGATCCAATGGAAGAGGGTAATCGCTCTTACGACTTGAAGAACTAAATGAAGTCTGAGTAAAAAGTAAAGCAATTGATATCATAACCTAAGGTCTCAATTATTAATTATTTTTGTAAGAAATTCAATTAAAATATGCAAAGAAATTTGTTCTAACGGAAGATGATAATCTCTTACATTGTGAAGAACTAAATCAAACATGTGTAAAAAGTAAAACCATTGAGACCATAACCCTAGGTATCATATTTTAATTATTTTTGTAATTTTTTTGATTAAGATATCAAAATGAATTTCATATAACATAAGAGGATAATCTCTTACAGGTGTAAAAAATTTATTCAAGCTCATGTAAGAAGTAAATCAATTTACACTATAATCATAGGTCTCGCTTTTTTTTAATACTTGTAAAAAGTTCAATTAAAATTTCAAGAGAGATTTGCTCTAACAGAAAAGAGTATTTTATTATGGTGTGAAGAACTAATCAATCTCGTGTAATAAGTAAAACAACTGGACCATAACCTTAGGCCTCCTAACTTATTTATTTATATAAAATGTTCAAGTAAATTATTTAAAGATATATGATCCAATGGAAGAGGGTAATCGCTCTTACGACTTGAAGAACTAAATAAAGGCAGAGAAAAAATAAAGCTATTGATATCATAAGGTCTCAATTATTAATTATTTTTGTAAACACTTCAATTAAAATATCCAGAGAAATTTGTTCTAACAGAAGATGATAATCTCTTACATTATGAAGAATTAAATCAAACATGTGTAAAAAGTAAAACAATTGAGACCACAACTCTAGATTTCACATTTTAATTATTTTTGTAATTTTTTTTATTAAGATATCAAAATGAATTTCATATAACATAAGAGGATAATTTCTTACAGGTGTGAAGAACTTATTTAAGCTCGTGTAAAAAGTAAATCAATTGACACTATAATCTTAAGTCTCGCTTTTTTATAATACTTGTAAAAAGTTCAATTAAAATTTCTGTAAGACCCATAATTCTACTGTACCGTACGGGTATTGAGAACAAAAGTAGTGGCTAAGAGTTTAGGGTTTTTGTTAAGTTATTTTGCAAGCATCGTTGTAATAACATCATTATTGCTAAGTTGGAGCCTGTTTTGTACTCGTGTGCTAATAAAGCCCAGACTTTTGTTCCCTAGTCTTTATTTATCTATGAGAACGTTCTTGTGCCTTCAGAATTTCGAAATTCGACTTTCTCCGTTTATTGGAATAACGAGTAGAAAATTGTACCCGCTGTTGGAAAATTTACGGTTTCTGTTTTCCGTCGAAATTTAAGTGGAGACTTTATATATCGGCATGAGTTAGAATCTGACCTCAGAATATTTTTGGGAGTTTAGAACTAAAATTTCAGTCAGAGAATCAAATTCGGCGATAAGTTTTAGAAATGTTTTACGGCGAACTTTTATTTCGTAGATTTTCTATTTTCGCAAGTTTCGTCCGTTAGCGATGCGCGACTCGTCCGCAAGCGAAAGCTAGAGCTGTGAGGCGAGGTGGCTTCTAGAAGCATAGAAAATATCTTGTGAGGATAGACTTGGATTGATCCAATGGCTAGATTTGAATCTTAGCAAATTAACACTATTTGATCCAATGGCCATAAACTAGCAAGACTTTTATAAGTGGTGGACTTGGAAAATATCACAAAATTGACTCTTCTTTCTCTCTTGGCCGTGAGTTTCTTCTTCCTCACCATAGCTTCACAAAATTTTCATTACTTCATCAAATCTCTTGATTTTAGGCTTGTTGGATCATAGAAATTGCAAGGAATCATCTTCTCTAAGGTAACTAGACTTCTCCTTCCCTCTTAGTTGGTCAAACTCATGGAGTTTGTTGGATTTTTAGTTTATGTCCTTGAGAAATTTTTGTTAGAAAATGTTCATAAATGATTTTTGTTCCATGAGAGTTGCTCATAAGTGTTTAACTAGTTTGTTTAGAACTAGATGGTTTGTATTCCATGAGTTTGATGAGAATCTCATGAAGAAATTGGATTAGGGTTTTGGAGAAAATTCTAATTGATCAAGAACATGGAAAATTGTTTTAGCTTTTATGTTTAATGAATTGTTTCAAGACTTTTAGAGAAATGGATGTGTGAAAAATAGTTTTGTTTTGAAAAACAAGAAATTTGTTCTTGAGAGTTCAAGAGAAAACTTTTATGAATTTTAGTTTGTGTTTTGAAAAGTATTTGTTGTTCAAATAAATGATTTTGGGAACTAAGTGATCAATGCCATGGTTGTGCAATGAAAAATGTTTGAACTACCTTTGTTTTTGGATTCTGGCCGAAATGGACAGGGGTATTTTCGTCCCTTTAAAATTGTTTTTGTGTCCTAGAAACTTAACCATTTGATACGCCCTTTCGAGACGATGAATTTGGTGTATGGCTCGTCTTGATCGGACAAGGATTGAATGAGTTATGGGCATTTTAGTTTGAAAACTATTTTGTCAAGAATTGTGTTTTAAGAGGTAAACATTTGAGAAAAATCTTTGAAGAGTTTTTGTGTTGATTGAAAAGGTTTTGGTGTATGAAAATGATCACATTGGAGTTAGAAATAAATGCATCTCATGGTTATGTTTTGAAACGAAACTATTTCATTTAATGGAAAAAACGTGAAGAGGTTCACTTGAATTTTGATCAATTAGGGAAGTCTTGAAATCACTATCCCAGAGTGTTAGAACATACCCTAAACCCCTCTAGAATTTTGAGGATAGGTTTCGTTTCGATAGAATATACGAGGAATATTTTATTGATGGTACGCTACTTAATTTTAGGTAGCGCGTATCGTAGAGTTGTGCGAGAAAAGTTCGTGGAAGCTTGCCAAGGTAAGGGCACCTTTATTTCTGTCTTATATCGATAATAATATGTGTGTATGCTTGGTGATGTGATGTGATTGTGTGCTTGGCATGTATGTGTTATGTATTCTCGTGATGAGATTTTGTTACCTACATGCTTACGTTACATATGATTTGCGAATATATGTATTAATATGTGGTTATGATTACATATGTGTATGTATATTGATTGTTGCATGAGCATGTATGGAACGTGTATGTCAGATGGAGACTACACGGGTGATTTGTCTGTGTGACTTCACCGGTGATTTGTCTGTGTGACTTCACCGGTGATTTGTCTGTGTGACTCCCCTATATATGCTGAAATAAAAAGTATGCTCATGCATTTCATAGTTGCGTGTAGGGGTGTGGATTTCCTGTGTGGGCCCACCTAAGCACCGGGTGTTTGTCTGTGTGACTCACCTAATCCTGCGGGATTTTATTGAGTTGGTGATTTGTCTGTGTGACTTCACCGGTGATTTGTCTGTGTGACTTCACCTGCCCTGCGGGGTTTAGTAGGTGTGCGACAGCCAGTGATTGGTGTCCACATGAAGCCTACGACTCTCTGCGGAGAGGTTAAATTCCGGAATTCATGCATGTGACGGCCAGTGATTGGTGTCACGATCATTTTAGAGTCTGCATTGATAGGCTATGTGCGCATTTGAATTATAATGCTTGTTGAGAAGGAAATGCTAAATGTCTATTTACTTTCCGTATTTGGTATGTGTATATTCGGTGTGTATCATATATATGTATATGTGTGGCGACCCTTGCCATAATACATGAACGGGCTCCTCCCACCCTAAACGATGGATTCCCGCCTGATACCGTGGGTCGTGAGGACGACGGTAGCTTCTTGAGCCCTCAGTGATTGAGTGGCGTGGTATATCTAGTTAGGTTTATGCCGGTGCGTTGTACACCGTGCTTTTTGGTTAGGGAGTTTTATTCTGACTCTTTTGGATAAACTGTATCTGAGTATTTATACTTTTGGTTTAGACGGTTGTCTTTTGGATTGTAAATATTCAGGTACACACTTTACTTCTCGAAAGTACTTTTATGTATGATTAGTATTATGCCGATGCTTTGGTTGTACTAATATATATATAATTAGTCCTGTGGTATGATTAATGCCGGCTCGTCACAAAATTTATGCGCGCTGTGTTTGTTTTTAAAAAAAAAAATAATGCCCCTTTTTGGGCTTTGAAAAATCGGGGTGTTACAATTTCAAGAGAGATTTGCTCTAACAGAAAAGAATAATTTATTACGGTGTGAATAACTAATCAATCTCGTGTAATAAGTAAAACAACCGAACCATAACTTTAGGCCTTGTAACTTATTTATTATATAAAATGTTCAAGTAAATTATTCAAAGAGATATGATCCAATGAAAGAGGGTAATCGCTCTTACGACTTTAAGAACTAATTGAAGCCCGAGTAAAAAGTAAAGCAATTGATATAATTACCTAATGTCTCAATTATTAATTATTTTTGTAAAAACTTCAATTAAAATATCTAGAGAAATTTGTTTTAAAGGAAGATGATAATCTCTTATGGTATAAAGAAATAAATAAAGTCGTCAAAAGGAAAACATTTGAGACAATATTCTTAGGCATTTCTTGATCAAATAGTTCAATTAAAATTTTAAGATGAATTTGATCAAATCGAAGAGAGTAATTTCTTGCGGTGTGAAAAATAAAATCAAGCCCGTGTAAAAAATAAAAACAATTGAAACTATAATTTTAGGCCTTACATCTTAATTTTTTTTACAAAATTTTCAATTAAAATATCAAAAAGAATTTAATCTAACAGAAAAGGGTAATCTATTACGGTGTGAAGAATTAAATCAAACGTATGTAAAAAGTAAAGACAATTGAGACTATAATCTTATGTCTCGCGTCTTAATTATATGCGTAAAATATTCGTTTAAAATTTCAAGAGATATTTGATCTAATAGGAGAGTAATTTCTTATAGTATGAATAATTAAACCAAACTCGTGTGATATACAAAACAACATGAACATAACTTTAGGTCTCACATCTTAATTATTTTTATAAAATGTTCCATTAAATATTCAAAGATATATGAACTAACGGAAGTGATTTATTTCTAATTGCGTAAAGAATTAATAAAGCTCGTGTAAAAATTTAAATGAAGTTGATTAAAAGATGAAAATGTATGTTTAAATATTAGGGAGAAGAGAGTAATTTTCTCTAATATATTTTGTATAAGAGATGAGGAAAGTATATATTTTAACATAAAAGGGGAGAGTAATTTAATTTAAGCACCTCTCAAGAGAGGGTAATGTAATTTACTATAATATATATATATATATATATATATATATATATATATATATATATATATATATATATATATATATATTATCTCTTAATTAATTTTTGTTTGTTTTTTATTTTGTAAAGTTTGTTATTATTTTTTTGGCAATACATTGAATAATTGGTAAAAAAAAATAAACCAAGGCAATTTTATTATTTTGTTTGAGAATAGATTCTTTTTTGTACTTATCCTATAGAATTCATCTCAATCTTAATATCTATATTATTTTTTTGTTTCACAATAGATTCAATAATCAATAAAAAAATAAAAAGCAAGGCAAAAAAAAGGAAAAAAAATCATAAAATTATTGTTTTGTTGTTAGTGGGAATTGAACCGTGTCCCTTTAGGTCGTAAAGAAAAGACACATAGGCGCCACATCAATAAAATAATGCCACATATAAATTTTCTCCTTGAGAATAAACGTGAGAATGACAAATGTACTATTTACTTTGAGTAAGGTAAATAATAATAGTATAGATATACTCATAAAAATAGCACGAGAAGTGTATTATTGATGAATATATATTATAATAAATAATTACGGGGTAAATATGTATTATAGTAACACCCGGGACAATTGTTTTAATAAAAAAAACTTAATCTTACACGGGACAGTTGCTTTAATAAAAAAAGGAATTAAATAATACTCCGTATATTATAATAATACACGGAACAATGTTGATGAATATATTATTGATGAATATATATTATAATAATAATAATACACGAGACAATTGTTTTAATAAAAATAATTTAATAATACACGGGACAATTTTTTTAATAAAAATAATTTAATAATATACGAGACAATTGCTTTAATAAAAAAAAATTGAATAATAAATATTTGTTATTATTACTTATAGTTTATTACACAAAAATCATACACGGGACAATTGCTTTAATGAAAAAAATTACTTAATTTAATAAATTTTATAAAAAAATAACAGAATAACGTCACTTATTATTTTTATTTTTTTGGTATACGACGTCACTTATATTTTAGCAATATTTTATAAATAAAAGTCAATAAACCCGTGCGAATGCATGGGTCTCAAAACTAGTTATTTATTTAAAAAGTAAAATATTTTAATTTTCAATACATTAACTTAACATATTTTCATAAAAAAAATAAACTTATTTAAGATGCTTAAAGAGTGCCTCAGTAAAATCCTTAAAATAAATGTCATTTTAATAATTTTTTTTTTTATAGATTTTTCGAAGGATCAAGGGTAACTTATTTGGTTTATAAAAAAGGGTAACTTATTTGATAAGTAATACAAATTAATTAACCACATAAACAACTTTGTAAATGGACTAGACATTAATTTAGGAGTACCACTTGTAAATTTATTCATTTGTCTAACTCTCATTAGTTTTATTTTTAAGGATGCTCTCATTATAGTTGTTGGGTAAATTACACAATTCTTCAAAGGTAGCCTAACTCTCATTGGGTAAATTTCTAAATTACAAACAATCTTTAAAGGTAGCATGTGTTTCGCAAAAATAAAAAATAAAAAATAATTAAGATAAATGTATTTTTACTTTTCAATGATAAATGTTTCAATTGGTAGCCGGAAAATTCTAACTTAGGCACAACCCCAACACATATACATTTAGGCACACACACATAATTTCAAAAAATTTAAAGCTAAAAGAAATAATTAATAGCTATTGATGTGACTATTTTATTTAACTTTTATTTTTTCTTGTGTTTGTATGTGTGCCCAAATACATTTTTCTTGGGTTTGTTAGAGCTGTCAAAATGGGTCGGGCTATTGGGCCGGCCCATTAGCCCTATAGTTTTACACGGGCCGGACTTTTAAAAAAAGTTGATCGGGCCTTATAGGGCCGGCCCCTCGGGCCTATATTTTAATGGGCCGTTATGGGGCCGGCCCCACGGGCTTTTGGGGCGGCCCCTTAAAGAGTTAAAAAAAATATTTTTAAAAAATTTTAAAAATAATTTTAGCTAAAAATAAGGAGTTTTAGTTACCATTAAATTTTTAGATAATTAAGTAACAAAATATGAGATTTGTTAGTTAGGAGATAATTATTAAACCAAATTTGTTGTTTTTTAAAGATTAAACCAAGTTTGTTATGATTATCTTTATTTGAAAAAAACTAATAACAACTTAATCAATCATTATAAATAGTTTTATTGTCCATTGAATTGATTTTGTAAAAAAAATTTGTCAAAAAAAAGAAAAAAAAGTTTGTCGGGCCGGCCCATCGGACCATGTAGGCCTTTGCTTATCGGGCTGGGCTTAAAGGGTCGGGCCATGATGCTTAATGGGCCGGCCCACTAAAGCCCCTTTATATTGCATGGCCCCACGGGCCGCCAAAAGAGGGGTCGGCCCGCCCCGGCCCGCCTCGGCCCGGGGGGCCATTCCATATAAAGGGACTTTAGTGGGCCGGCCCATTAAGCGTCATGGCCCGGCCCGTTAAGCCCAGCCCAATAAGCAAAGGCCTACATGGCCCGATGGGCCGGCCCGACAAACTTTCTTTTCTTTTTTTCGACAAATTTTTTTTACAAAATAAATTCAATGGACAATAAAACTATTTATAATGATTGATTAAGTTGTTATTATTTTTTTTTTCAAATAAAGATAATCATAACAAACTTGGTTTAATCTTAAAAAAACAACAAATTTGGTTTAATAATTATCTCCTAACTAACAAATCTCATCTTTTGTTACTTAATTATCTAAAGATTTAATGGTAACTAAAACTCCTTATTTTTAGCTAAAATTATTTTTAGAATTTTTTTAAAATATTTTTTTTAACTCTTCAAGGGGCCGGCCCAAAAGCCCGTGGGGCCGGCCCCGTAACGGTCCATTAAAAATATAGGCCCGAGGGGCCGGCCCAATAAGGCCCGATCAACTTTTTTTAAACGCCCGACCCGTGAAAAACTATAGGGCTAATGGGCCGGCACAATAGCCCGACCCATTTTGACAGCTCTAGCTGAAACCACTTAATAGCAAAATTGATCTCCAAACCAGATTAAATTGATGGTGAAAAAAACTTTAATATTTGGCTCCACTAGTTAATTTTTTTATTATATTTTCTAAGCAAAAACACATTATATGCGCACAAAAAATGTCACAATAATTTTTTTTTGGAAAAATTAAGAGAATAATGGACACTTAAAAGAATCTTTAGATAGTACTATTAACTAAGTTGATACTTTCATTCTCTAACATACATAGTATGTTGTTAAAACACCCATTCTTAAATATAAGTGGGTGTATGTTAGCAACTCCTGTAGACATTTGCTATAATACATCTATTTATTTTTTAAAAGATGTGTATTAACAAATGGGCTAATGCTACGGTGGACCACCTTCACAAGTGGTCCACCGTGGACAAGTGATCTAACCGAATACAAATTTTACAAAATTTATTGGTAGATTGAAAATTTATATCATATAGAGCATCCATAAAAATTTTTAAAAAAATTGAAAGTCATTTGATATTTTATTGGGATTTATCAAGATTTACAGTATTTAATAAACCGTTAATCAAGATTTATCAAATGATTTTCAATTTTTCTAAAATTTTCTATAGATGATCTATATGATATAAACTTTCAATCCAACGGTGGATTTTGTAAAATTCGTATTGGTTATAGGATTTTTCATGAATGGTTCACCATCTTAGAATTTTCCTAACAAATGATAATAAAAAAGTGGTTAAATATATCCTCAGATGTATGTTGCTAATGCACACCTTCATAAAAAAATGGTAGGTGTGAAGTAACATTCCCATATATATATATATATATATATATATATATATATATATATATATATATATATATATCTGAAATCCATTAAAAAAAAAAACTTGAAAAGACATGACGGAAAAGAAGAGTTAGGAAAGAAAAGATAAGTTAGAAGAATATGAATAATGCTTAAAAAAACAAAAGAAGAAGAAGAATATGAATAAATGAAGTAAAAGCTTTATTGAATGTGAGAGATTGGACCACCCTCTAAACGAGAGTACGTTGTAATTACTACTATTAGCATTTTAGGCCAATTTATTAGGCCACACTTTAAATTGAAAATTATTAGTTGGATGCATTGGATGGAATAATGTGTTGAGGTAAAGTAAATTTTTGAGAAAATTAAAATTCTTTTGTTTTGATGATTAATATTCAAATATTTTTAAAATGATTGGAAGTTATGAAGTATTTTTAAAAACTACCAGTATAATTGTTTTTTACAATTTTAATAGTTTCTTAGCATATCCGATCTAACAATCAGATTACACCGACGACCCCTCTCATTCCAGTTCTACCGGTTTGACCGACCAACCCCATTTTTAAAGCATTGCCAAGACTTTGTTGGTGAATTTTCATGATACAACATAGTTAAACTTTTTCTATAAGAAAAACAACCACAGATTGAAAAATAAAAATTGTGAAAGATCAAAACTGAACACTCATGAAGATCAACTTCACAAGCACATCAACATTAATATACAATCTGACAAAAAAGAATGAAAAACAGATAATTTTTTTTTTAATGAAATGCATCAGAGATAGGAAATTTAAATAATTTTTGGGGATAATAAGGAATGAAAGCAAAGTGTCAAGAGAAAGCTTGTCCAATTGCTGACAAAGTTTCCAAAATATATGGAAACTTGTTTCACTTGTTTCCTCCACTACACCTTACCCTTGTATTTAATTTTTAACCACTTTAGTACAAGTTTTTAATGGAATTGAAGAATGAAGCAGAACCAGATTTTGGGGGTGTGAATAACACCTTTTGATAGGACAAAGTTTACCAAATCTCAACTACCCTTAATAACCGCTGTTGACAGCCGTATATGGCAGAGGTATAGGGTGGCTGAGGAGCAGTGTCTTGCAAGGTAAAGACTGTATCCCTAATAATGTCACACAATCAATTTTTTTGAAAGAAAAGAGTGGGAATGAATGAGTGAAAGGGTTGAGGGGAATCAAAGGTACGGCTGGATAAGGACAATATTATGTGTATGATAATTGAGGACTATTTTTTATAAAACTTTATTAATTTGTCAATAAATTATAGTTCAACTGATAAAAATATCGAAATTGTTAGTGTCGGACATCATGATAAGGATTCAAACACCGATTTCTTTATTTTGTGTGTGTGAATTTTCAATGGTTTATTATTTCGTCTATTTATAAAAAATAAATCTTAATCTAAAGGATCATCAATTCTAACACCGGCTTATCGAAATTCATTCAAAGTCAATTTTCTTTGCTATGTATAGACCAACTAAATACAAAAAATAATACTGAAAAGGTTTTGAGTTAATTACGGAGTGAAAGGTAATTTTGTTGAGAAACTACTCCCTTCGTCTCCTATTATAAGGGAAAAAATCCCAATTTTTATCTCAAATTATAAGAGAAAAAACTATTTTTAAGAATATTTTTTTCTTATTCTCATAGAATTAAATACAAATTGCATTTAATTTTCTCTATCTCTCATTTTCTCAATAAACAACAACTAATAAAAATTACTTTTACATCTTCTCATGCAACTTACTCCAAAGAAAACCCACAAAATCATACTTCAAATTATCATGTTTTACTTTTTCTTAATATGTTTGATTTTTTATTTTCCCTTATAACATGGAAGGAAGGGAGTATTTAGTTAAGATGTGTAAAATATGTAGAACCAAAATATTAAACTTAAGTAGTTAATGAACTTCCCTAACTACGACGGATTGTTCGGGAGAACCAAATTCAATTCTTGATAAAAATAAGTTTTAACTAACTTTTATTTATTTCGTGGCTAAACTATAAATTATCAGAATCTCATTTTTCAAAGAACCCAACGGTTAATTTAGTTGTCAATAGTGTGTAATTTGGTATTTTCATTTTTTACAACTGTGGTGGTGGTGGTTATTTATTGTTTTTGGACTTTGCCTTTTGGCCACATCCAATTTTAACTTGCTTCTAGGTTAATGCAAAGAAATCTATACTATGGGGATATCTTTCTTAAAAATATTCCAAATTTATTCGGATTAAAATTTCAGTGTTTACATTTAATTTTATTCATGTGTGGTTCTGATTTATTTTTCCCTGACTAATGTGTTATGTGTGGTTGGTTCTGATCTAAATATTGAGAAATTTTCTTAACGATGGAAGGTTAAATATCTGTACAAATTAAAATAACAATTTTTAACCTATTATGTATGTCGTGGTAAAGAATTTAGGTAGTATATTAGAGGTGTTAAATTAAATTCTCACCTCCATTATAAACAAAATAAAATAAAATAAAATAAATAGCAACCTTTAATTTTCTTGCTTTGTAATTTAATCATTTTAGACCTTTTAGATGATCCAAAATCTTGATTTTGTGTTTTGAATAGGTTCACTATTTTGCCAATAATTTCGACCAAGTTCCAAGAATAAAGTCATTAAGGCCCTGTTTGGATTAGCTTATTTTTTAGCTTATGCAATATAAATTAGGTTTTATGCTATTTTATAAGTTCAAACTGGTGAAAATTGTATTTTTATAAGTTATTTTATCATAAACTACCTTGACAAACTTATAATAATACCTAAAAATTGTATAAGCTGTTTGCATAAGCTCAAAAATAAACTAATCCAAACAGGGCCTAAGTCAATTGTCTTATGTCTCCAAATATGCATAATTTAGCATAAAATTTTGATTTATATAAAGGCATCACATTTAAGTATTTTAAAAATTACAATGAAATTTTTTAATATAGTTTTAACTTACTAAATCAATTGAAAAATAAATATTATACGAAACCAATTACATTACTTGATTATCGATAAAAATGTAGTATACTATTGTTTAAAGAGTTTTGCTAACATATTGTATACTTTAAGACACTTGTTAGAGATAATAAAAAAGTTTAGCGGAATTTTTTTGAAAAACTTTTTAGAAATTAATTACACTACTTCAAATACAATATTTTTATATGGTTTTTTAATAACCACACTTAGAACAGTTGTTAGCATTTTTTAAGCTATATAAAAAGCTCAAAGAAAAACAAATAGACTAAAAGGGGGGTGTGAATAATAATTCATCAAAGGCAACTTGTAACTCTTTTATTAGGCTTTCTTTTGGTGGTAGTGCTTGGCCCATTATTCTTATCAAAGAGAAGGGCCTTCTAAATGATAATTTCTCAATCCGTCTCTATAACATTAAATTTTGTCACAATACACTACTGAAATCATGCTTCTAATAATATTAAAAGTCTAATGGACATGAACTGTCGGTGTAAATTAATTTTGTATTGACAACTAATAAGAAGGGTTTAATGTTTCATGTCATATCAAGAAAGTGAGGTTAAGTGGGATGACATGACAGAAAACATGGTTGTTATTATTGGTTGACAGTGTAAAATTAGTACATATATTTTTTTTAGGGAAATGTTAACTTGTGCCCTTGAGGGCACATGTTAAGAAGATAAATGTGGAAAAAATTTATTGAACTTGTGGTGTATTACATTCTCTAAGCATTAAATTTTTTTGTATCATTAAATATTATACTTCTATTTTTAGGTAGCTTAACATGTGCCCTTAGAGCACAAGTTAACATGACCTTTTTTTTTAATATTAAGAGGACAAATTGAGAAATTATCTATAGAATAGGCAATGGGAGCATACGAGAGGGTTTTCATGGTTTTGGTAAAGGCTGATGAGCAAAATTTTGGGTCAAAACTGTGAGGAAAGATTGAGCAAGGCAAGGCAAGTCTACTTTTGAATGAAGAATTTGGTGGGGAGGTCAAATTTTTAGTTTTCAATTTTTTTATTTTTTTTGTTACAAATAAGCTGATGATTGAACCTAAGACCTCTAAAATACCACTCAAATTTCTTACCACTAGACCAAACCTAATGACTTTTAACATATTAATATAAAAGTGAAGGCGCAAGCAAGGAAGGAAGAAGTTTTAGAAGATTGAACAAGATGAACAGTGCAGGCGGGGGGAGAGAGAAAGAAGAGAAAGGTGAAAAGTGAAGCGAGGAAGATAGTGTGTAATGGTCCAAAGTATTAGTATCGGGTAGATCGATCCAAAGATAAGTGATTGTGGTCCACAATGGACCAATTATTTTATTGGTCTATTTTATACGGATCCTAATTTTATATTTATAACAGGGTAAAAAAAAAATCCAACAAAAAAAGAATCCTTGATAAAGAGCAACATTAACAAAATCTGAATTTGATAAATCTAATCTAACTTAATACTAGAATCTATCCAAAATATCCCTTTCCGTTGGAGGCTAAAAGTCAACACAGTGTTTGCCCCTATAAAAATGTGAGAAATGTAAAATAGCAAGGTTTTCTTTTTGAGAAATGTTAACTTATGCTCTTAAGGACACATGTTAAGAAGATAAATATAGTAAAAAATTTATTGCAATACTTTTGTAGGTATTTTTTGTATCATTAAATATTTTTGTATCATTAAATACTACTTTCCATTTTTAGGTAACTTATCATGTGTCCTAAAGGCACATGTTAACATGACCCTTTCTTTTTAACTCTACAATTTAATAATCCATTCTTCAGGAGCCAAGAAACAATACTCCCTCCGTCCCATTTTATTTGAGCCTTTTATAAAAAAAATTGTCTCAAAACATTTGAGTCATTTACAATTTTGTACATGTATTTCCACTTATACCCCTTATACTTGTATTTTCACTTTTTAGAATAATTGTTACTTGCCCTTAAAAAGTGCCTACGGAGTCCCAACAAGGATAATTTGGTAAAATTAAGAGTATCTCTCATTCATTTTTACATTTTTCTTAATATGCATGTTTTTTTGCAAAAAGCTCAAGTAAAATGGGACGGAGGGAGTACTATAATTTCTACAAGCCATAGTAGAATTTAATAATCTATTCTTTAATAATCTATTCTTTAAAAGTCAATCTCTTATCAAAGTCTACTCGAACTCTTCAAAAGCGATAGTTAATGAGAGTAGTTAATTAATTACTCCCAAGTCCCAAGTATACTAGTTAACCTGCACATAATTTTTATAGATGAATGTGTACACAACATATTACGTATCTACTTATATAATTAAGTTGAGCCGGTTAATGATGTCTTCATAAGATGAATTGTTCGGTTGAATTTGAGTTTAATTTCTGATGAAAACAATTTTTGCTCAGAATTTACTTATTTCACGATCGAACTCAAACTCGAACTATATCAATTCATAATCGATAAAAACTAAAAAGGATGAATCTGCGAAGATACTAACAACACATATTTTAATAGTTGCATATCAACGGCAAAGTGCCTACAAATATGACAAATCCTACACTTAAGACAAAAATTAAGTGTCCGATATACAACATGACAAAAAATAACACACACATTGAGGTTTATGCATTTAGCCGCCAGGTTTGATGTCAATAACAAGAGTCTATTCTAGTAGAAGAAGATGGAAGCAAAAAAAAAAATAAAAAAAAATATATATATATATATATTATAATTACCGGGTAAATTTTAAATGAGTCTTGCTAACGAGTGCCCCGGGGCACTCTTTAAGCATTCTATTTAAAGAAATTTTTTATTCAAAAAATGAACATTGCAATTTCCAATGCGTTGACTTTACGTATTTTCAGTTACTTGTTTTGACACAACAAGTAACTGTCTCACTGCAAAGTGATATAACAGAACCGGGCTCTGATACCAATTGAAGGTGTGAAAAAACACAAGAAGGGGGGTTGAATTGTGTTTTGGGTAGTTTTAAAAACTTCTTCAAAGTTTTGCAACTTATCAGATTTCGCAGCGGGCCAAGTTTAAACACAAACAACTTCTGGGATGGTGAAAGCGAAAACAGAGCAGGAAAGAGTAAAACAGAGAAAAGAGAGAACACGAGATTTATACTGGTTCCTCTCATAAACCGAGAGTAGTCCAGTTCCCTTGCACTTCCAAGGGATTTCACTATAATCACACAAGATTACAAATGCTCAAGCCAACAGCAAGAGACTTCCTTTGCTCAAGTAACACCTTACAAGAGACTTCCAAATGCTCAAGCTTACCAGCAAGAGACTTCTAACACAAAAAGAAAATACAATGTTTGAACAACTGATAAATAATATCAGAGTTCTGAGAACAAAGAAATACAACTTAAATAACAAGAATATTCTTAGAATTCTTGAAAAGAAAACTAAGGTTCAACAACTGATAAGTCAGAAGTTGAAAACTGTTTGTCTTGAATTTTGATATAATCTCAAATTGTATCTAAGTTAAAAATGCTCTTTGAATTTTAGCAGAATAACAGCTCTTTTGTTCTTCGCAAGTGTGTTGTCTCGTCTTCAAATTCTTCCTCCTTTTATATATGAAGTTGGAGCGTCTTGAATTTGAGCGGACAATGATGAATTCAGCTACGTAGTACTGTACTATTGTTTTCATTTGAAATGTGCTTATCCAAATCAAGTAAAGATCAAAATCTGAGCCTTGATTTCGAATATTCTCCCAAATCAGGAAAACAAAGTTAGTACAATAGTACAAACGTCATTATCATGAGGATAACGGTCTGAAAGAAGTTCTTCTGCTCCTTCAGATCTTTGCCAAATAGATGATAGTCGTTAATAAGAATAGAATGTTCTTCTGGCGTCCTCTGCTGTTTCATCGTCATCAGAATCTACAGATATTAAATTTGCTTCTGATGAGTTCAACTTCTAGTTGACTTTGACTTGCAACTTCTGATGACTTCAACTTCTGGTGTTGTCTTCAGAACTTGCATTTTCCCAACTTCTGGGGATACTTTAGCATAGCAACCAGAACTTCAATTTCTAGTGAATATAAATTTTAACTTGTATATCTGCACACTAGAGTAAATTATCAGTATTCCTTATTGTATATTAATACTATTGTTATCATCAAAACTACTTGGGTTATATTAGAACCAACTTTGTTCCAACAGTTAGCATTTGCCATTTTAAATTATCCTTTATCATTATATTATCACTGACGTTTTTATTGTTTACATAATTCTTAGTTTAGTATTACACTATTAATTTTATTATTATTATCAGTGCCGGTTGCATACTAATTCCTTATCATTAAATTTTAAATTGTCCTTTAAACTATAAAACCATACCACTCAAACAGAATAAAAACACAAACATTAGCAATAGCAGTATGGAAAGTTCTGTACAAATTTATGATGTATCTGAATCTAATTCCAATATTGAGCAAGAAAATAAACCAATGTTGTCATGGGATGAAATTATAGAAAAAAGTTTATCAAATTTTGGTTGGATGGATTTCTTACAAGGTGTTCTTGTAGCAGTAGCAATGTTTTTTGATGCACAACAATCATTCATAAGCATTTACACTGATAATTATCCAAAATGGCACTGCACAAACACAAACATAAATTCATCATGTTCTTCATCTTCTGATATTTGCAAACTCCGAATGTCTTCTTGGTCTTGGGACACACACCCTTCAAACACAATCATTTCTCATTGGAACCTTGAATGTGCTAGCACATTCATCATTGGTTTACCACAATCTTCTTTCTTTATAGGTTGTCTTCTTGGCCCTTCCTTTCTTGCAGCATTAGCCGATTCGTCTATCGGTCGAAAAAAGGTGCTAATATTTTCTTGTTTCTCAATGTCAATAACTTCCATGCTTATAATTATCTCCACAAATGTTTGGATTTACTCTGCTTTCAAATTCTTGATCGGTTTCTGGCGTTCGTCCATTGGTACATGTGTTCTTGTTTTACTAACCGAGAAAGTGAGCACCGAATGGCGATTCCGAGTTGGAATTGTTGAGTATTTTACTTTTACAATGGGGTACATGTCTTTACCCGGTTTCGCTTATATAAACCAAAACTCATCGTGGAAAACTCTCTATCTTTGGTCGTCAATCCCCGCTCTATGTTACTCTATCATTGCTTATCTCTTTGTTACCGAGTCGCCTAGGTGGCTTGTTATGCAAGGTCGAGAGAAACAAATTTTGAAAATGCTCAAAAGGGTTTCATCAGAAGAAAATGCTGACGATGGTAACGTTAATCTAGCTTCGAGTTTACCAAAACTGAAGACTAAAGAAAACAAATCACTTTTTCAACATTACTCTTCAATAAGTGAATTGTTTCATAAAAGACGGGCTCTTAAAAGAATGATAGCTGTTATGATTCTTGGTATTGGAATTGGAATAGTTTATTATGGTATGCCATTAGCTGTTGGAAATTTGGGGTTCAACATTTATTTGGCTGTGGTTTTTAGTGCTTCAATGGAAATACCTTGTTGTGTAGCAATATATTTCTTGGAAAACTATAGAAGAAAACCTCCAATTCTTGTTTTCTCATTCTTAGGTGGAATTTGTTGTGTGATGTGCGTTGTCGTCGAAAATAAAGTACCAGCTGCTAAAGTGGCGTTACCAATGATTGTGTTTTTGGGCGCTTGTACGGCTTATAATTTGTTTCTAATATACATTATAGAGTTATTTCCGACATGTGTGAGGAACACAATGACATCGTTGGTGAGACAAGCAACTGTCTTTGGTTGCATATTTTGTCCCTTTTTGATATCCGCAGGGCGGAAAAACAATATTTTTTCTTATGGCGTGTTTGGAATTGTTATAATGTTATCGAATTTTACATTTTTCTTTTTGCCAGAGACTAAAGGGATTGTTCTTTGTGATACAATGGATCAACAAGAAAAAAAAGAATTAGCTATATGTGAAGCCATGAATCAACAAGAGTAAACCTATTGAAGACTTTGGTTGTAATTAGCTTAGTTTCACAGTTTAGCTTATATTACTTGTTGCACAAGTAGTTAGTTTTTCAGCTTAACTACATAGTATGATTCAGTTAGTTTGTTAGATTAGTAATATGCTTAGTTGGCATTAGCTTCATGTGGCTTAATCTTTGTATATAAAGCTACAATTGTATCATCTTTGAATCATATTGAATAATGAATAACAATTTCATACTCTTATTCAAGTTCTTTGTTGAAACCAATTCGTTCAAGTTTGTAGGTTTCACACTCATCAAAATGTTATTGTGTTCAAACACGAGTTTGATACGACCGATGTGAATAATTTGATGTGATAATTCAATAGAGAAAGAAATTTAACTTTGTAAATCATATGCTCTGCCAAAAAAACTGAAAGAAAAACAAGAGGGAAATAGGAACATTATTCTAAATGTAACTAAGGAACTAATAATACATTTTCAAGCTTTATTTCATCGTTGTAATACTATAATAATGTCATGCACATTCTGAATCACAATACCAATTGCAATATTCAAAACTTATTTCAACAATTTCTGGTGCATTAGAGTAATGCAAGGCTCAGTTTTTGTCCTGAAGTTTTAGAGTAAATGCCTGCAAAGATAATAGAACTTGCTTCAACTTATCCTTAGCCTCTTCATCAATCAAATCGCCATCGTCGTTAAACTTTGCAGGGGGCACAAATGCTTTTATAAAGAACTCGGGTTTATTGATGAAATGAAGATCAATATACACTCCAACTTGGCGTAGATGATAGTGCGATCTACCACCACCAAAGTCTCCTCCGGCGCTTACTATTGCGGCAGCTTTGCCAGCCCAAACATTTGGAGGTCTAGATGCCCAATCAATTGCATTCTTCAATAGTGCTAATTACATTAGAACCAACCATATAAGAAGGAAAGTATGTAGTTAAAATCTTTACCAAATAAATCCTGAATTTCAAGGAAACAAATAGAACCAACCAATATCACCCTATATCTAAAACAATCTAAATCACAATAAATTATCAATTTCGTCCATAAAATATCAATCACACAGTCACTCTTTAATTTAGCCTCCAAAGTATATAAAAATAATTAGTCACTAAATTATATAAAATTCCTCACTTTAGTCCCTGCTATTAACCTGTGAGGGACTAACCTCATGAATTTCCATATACTTTAAGGCCTAAAATAAAATTTTTGTTTTTGTTTTTGCCATCAGTTGAAACTGGTTCGGGGGTTAGTTCTGGCATCAAGTGGTTTCATCCCCCTCCTGATCGCAGTTGCGGGGGATCGAACCGTGGTCCTCCCTACCAAGTTCAGCGCCAATCACCACTGAACCAACTAACAATTGGTAAAATAATGATTTTTATATACTTTAAAAACCAAGTATTATTTTTATATATTTTAGAGGCTAAATTATAAAGAGAATGATGCTTTAATAGCTAAATTGATGGTTTATTAAATCTATATGTTTCATTTGCTAAAAAATAAGGAATCGGATAAGATAACTTCAGTTGTACTGTGTTCGATTTTAAAATTGTTCCTGTGACTGGACAAACTGGGGCTAAGGGACCGGACAAAAACCAAAATTCTTTTCATCCACCAAACCACGGGATAACTTTTTGTCCTTTGCACAAATTGACATGAATAACAAAATAACTTTTTGTCCACCAAATATCATGCAAGACAAAATTTGTACAATATCTTATTTTGCAGATCAAACGCAAATAACTATAGCAAAGCAGAAGAAAACAAATAGTACCTGTGAGAGAGTAATTATACTCAGGAGAAGCAAAAAGAACACTATCAGCTTGAAGAATCTTGTAGCGAAAAGCTTCAACTAAAGGTGGATAAGTTCCATTGTTCTCAAGATCAGTGTTCAACATAGGTAGATTTGAAATATCAATGAACTCAATCTCAATGCCTTCAATGGATCCTTTGCTCAACTCAATTGCTACATACAATCATCAACAATTTGTAACTGTAACCATATAAAAGAAGAAAGAATTGAAGAAAATAAGAGAAAGATAAAGAATTGAATGAACCTGCACGGATAAGGCCTGAGTGGTATGAAGCTTTTCTCAGAGAACCAGAAAGAGCTGCCACTTTGATCGTTGTTGCTGCCATAACTCTAATGTTCTGTTCTTTACTTGTTTGTTCTGTGTATATATACTACAACTAGCAATTTAGTTGATTATGTTGTGATTCATGTGACTCAAACAAAAAGTCACAAACTCATATTATATTATATTATAATAATTAATAATTAAATATTAGTAAATTCTTAGATTTTGTTTTATCCACATAAATTTGTTTTTTCATTTTGTTTTTTAAGTTTTCACGGTCTAAGTGCGGTGTTGTGTTTTTTCGTTGTCTTGTGCAGCGTTTGTTAGTTGTTCGGCTTAGTACGGTGTTCGTTTATTCAAATTGACATATTCATTTCAACTCACTATAGATGTGATGAAAATTTGAACTTAAATGTTGCAGATCCGAAAGTATGAATATTTCGATTACTTTTATATAGTCATATTTTTAAGCACTTTCATGTTGCCGTTTTATCCTATTAACATAAATGCTACAAAATTATTTGCAGATTTACCTTTTTCAGTTTTTAGCAATCTTAAATTTGTAATTATTTATATATATTTTTAATTTAAATGAATGATTTTTTTTTAGTAGAAAAGAATTTTATTTTTAAAGTAAATAAATAGAGTATTCAAAATTATATAAAATATGATGGAGTAAACATGCAATTTAGTCCCCGAACTATCACTCTCTCACCAACTTAGTCCCTAAACTATTAAAAGTAACTAAAAAGTCCTTAGACTATTTTCCATCCATCAATTTAGTCCCTACCGTTAAGTGGCCGTTAGTGGTCCATAAACTATTAAAATACTTCAATTTAGTCCCCAAGCTATCTTAAAAAACAACAAAAAATAGTCTCTAAACTATCATAAAAAAAAACTACAAAATCATCTTTAAAACTTATGTAGTAAAAGATCAAATAAATTTGCATCCCCAACAACAACTAGTATCCCATTAAAATCACAAATTTGAGTCTCTATAGTCCATTGAACTTTTAAACCTCGTCATCCCTATCATTCTAGCAATGGTACGTTTAACATAAAACTCATTCTTTTGATCAATACATTGATCTTGCTTAACCATAAATTAAACCATAATCCATTCATTCATTATATAAGCCAACTAAACCGTAATTCATCAAATTCATTACATAAAAGTCAACTAAACCATAATCCATCAAAAGAACTAAATAGAAGGTTCAAACAAAAGATCAAACAAAAACACTAAGTAGAATGTCATTCATTGCAAAAAAATCAAATATCATTAGCAAGTATCAAATAAAAGCACTAAGTAAAAGGTCCTTCATTGCGTGTTCCTCGGCTTAATCCTGGAGTCGGCATGAATCTCATTGACATTGTCTCATTTGTGTTGTTGTATGCTTTCATCGGATCTACAAGTTCCGGACTGACTACGCTATTTTTGACAGCAACGACTGGTTTTAAAATTGGATTCTTCGGTCTCCACAACAGTCCTGCACCATTAATATTTATAGGTTTACATAGTGTAGGTTTTGCGGCAGGTGCAACAACACTCTGATTCACCTTTGCAGCAAGGTCCTTTATTTAAAGGATGATTTTGTAGTTTTTTATGATAGTTTAGAGACTATTTTTTTTGTTGTTTTTTAAGATAGCTTGGGGACTAAATTGATGTATTTTAATAGTTTATGGACCACTAACGGCCACTTAGCGGTAGGGACTAAATTAATGGATGAAAAATAGTTTAGGGATTTTTTAATTACTTTTAATAGTTTAGGGACTAAGTTGGTGAGAGAGTGATAGTTCGAGAACTAAATTACATGTTTACTCAAATATGATGTCACAACCAATTAAGTTAAATTCAAAGAGACACAGAGATTGTGTTCTATTTGATTTTGTTATTTGCTTTTAATTTGTTGTATTTTGACTAGTATAAGACTTTCTGCACACAGAATATTTATGACTTACTAAATGGGTGTGATGCAATGTGATCACATAAGCACTCACGCCATTCATAAAAAGTCTATAATGGCAAAAATATCCAAAATTGGGGTTGGAGTGGAAAATAATAGGGGAAAAAGTGAAGTTAGGGGAAAAACTGGTTTTTTAAAATTTGAAAACCAAATTTCCATGTCTTCCTTGTTTTGTAGGAAGAAAAACAGGATTGGAATATTGTATTTAAAGAGTTTAATTTATATCTTTTAAAAGTTGAATAATTTATCACTACAATCCAACCGGATGTAGATTGTTAAATCTTTCTTTAAGAAAGGATAAGTTCATCTATTGTTTTGACTAAAAGTAAGATATTAGTCAATTTTCAAATATAAATTTAATTTTGCTAAAAATAAAAAAATAAATTGGGAACTAAAATCAAGTTTATTTTTAAAATATAATCAAGTTTTTTTTATTTAGTAATACTCACAAAATCAAGTTAATAGCATATAATAACAAAATATCTACAAATAATATGATAAAATTAAAGTGGCCGAAATATTCATGCTTCCGTATCTACAACATTAATGTTCAAATCATTGATTAATTTACGATTGATCTTTCAATATGAACTAAACCAACGCCTCAACAAGACGAAAAATATCGTACCAATAAGACGACGAACAACACACCACCACACTTGGACGATAAAACCACTACATAAGAAAACAACAAATCTTGATTATGTGAAAAGATCAATTATTTAAATTTAAAGTGAGGAAAATAAAGTGAGGTTCCTCTCTCCCTCCAAGAAATTTCATATATACTAGAAAAGAAGTTTCCTCTCTCTTCTTGTGGAAATTTAATTTTTGTCCTTGAATAAAAATTTTAAAATGTGTTTTTGAATTATTTTTTTGCATTGAATAAAAACTTCGAAATGTCATTTTTGAATATTTTTCGAATTTGAACTAGGAAAATTTTGGAAAATAGATTATGAAATTATTATTCATAGGATTTTCGGGAGGAGAGAAGAAACATGAGAGAAGAGAATTTTTCATAAGAAAATCTATTTATCATGGGAATTTTTTGGTTTATCATGGGCCTTAATGTCCTTTTGTTCGTAAAACAAATAAAGTCAATACATTTAATTTTTCTTGAGACACTGTTTATCTAAGGCAAGATTTTAATTTAAATTTGATATAATAATTTAAAATGTTACTTATTTTGAAATTTAATTGAAGTAGCTTGATTATTTTGAAAATGCAATAAAATAAAAAATATACAAACCTATAGAAATTATAGCATTCATTTAGAGGTCATTTGTTATAATTTTTTTTTTTAGAACAATCACTTTCTCGATAAAAATAATCACTATTATAAATATTGCATTTGTTTGTTATAGTTTTTTAAAATAATAAGAATTTAAAAATAATTAGAAAATAACTAAAAATGAGAAGCTGCTAAGAGTAGTTTATCAAATAATAGATTTTTTTTAGATGAGAGAGAAAAACAAATGTTAAAAGGTAGAGGTTATTTTGTAAATAAAAAAAAAAATCAATTTTTCAGGTTGTATCCAAACAAACTAAATATTATTTTATTAAAAAAAAAATTTATTACAATAAACACAAAGTAAATGCGACTTTTCTATAATGAGCAATGATATATAAGCCGAAAGAATATATCACGAAGTGGTCGCGAATAGTTGTGTAACCAATCCAAATTGTTGTTGGGCGGAAAACATGGGTGGTGTGGGTTATTATAATTTTTTGATGAAGTTGTCAGTCAAAAACATATAAAATCCAATGGACAAAAATTTGCCAAGTAATTTGTGAACCGTTCACGAAATGAATTTCGCTGTGTCTAGCATTATTGTTCTATAATATCTCTAAAAAGTAATCTCTAAATTATTGAATATCAAAATCACAATTGTCTTTAATATGTAACAAACGCACTCTTAAAGCCATTAAAAAAATTGCAACAATCAAATATAAAATAAAAAATCAAATCAAAATAGGAAATAAAAGTAGAATTAGTCCAAGGTTTGAACAATTATCGTTAAGGGTGCGTTTATGTTAGATTTTTTAAATAATTTTTACAGTGTATTGTTTTTTGTTAATTAATTATTTTTAAAAGAGAATATTTTTTTTCAAATGAAAAATTGATTTAAATAGCTTCTATTAAAATTTTATTTTAAGATGTGCCAAAAAAATAATAATTTCATTTTAAGTACTTCGTTATTTTGTCACAAATGTTTTATAATAATAATGTGCCCGTTTGTTATTAAAAAAAATGATTTTGACATTAAATAATTTAGAAATTATTTTTTAGTGATTTTACAAAAAATTAGAAGTTTTTTTGTATTTGTTTACCTTGTTAAATATTACTTTTTATAGAAAATTTATTTTTAGTTTGTTTGGATGCAACTTTATATAAAAAGTGATTTTTTATCACAAAATTACCATAAAATAGGACACACAAATAATCATTTAAAGATAAAAAAGAGCAACACAACTATGCAAGAAACAAAGAAGTTGGTTAAGTTAATGTAGCCCATAGTCTAGTTAATCTGTCAAAAGAAGTTGGTTGTAGAACATGGTTGGAGCATGTCCCAATTCATTGTAATAGCCATACTCATGTACCTCTGTTTTCTTTCATCTAATGAAGTTTATTTGCCGTCATTACTAACAAATTAATGAATTGAATCCCAAAACAACAAAGCAATACCAAACTCATGAGTAGTGAAATGAGCAACAAAGATCTTCTTCAAGAATTTTAAAGTTAATTTGTACATTTTCAAGCTTTATCTCATTGTTGTAATAATGTCATGCACATTCTGAATCACAATACCAATTCCAATATCCACAACTTATTTCAACAATTTGTGGTGCATTGGAGCAATTTAAGGCTCAGTTTTTGCCCTGAAGTTTTAGAGTAAATGCCTTCAAAGATAAAAGAACTTGCTTCAACTTATCCTTAGCCTCTTCATCAATCAAATCGCCATTGTCGTTAAACTTTGCAGGGGGCGCCAATGCTTTTAAAAAGAACTCCGGTTTATTGATAAAATGAAGATCAATATACACTCCGACTTGCCGTAGATGATAGTGCGATCTACCACCACCAGATGATTCTCCTCCCATGCTTACTATCGCGGCAGCTTTGCCGGCCCAAACATTTGGAGGTCTAGATGCCCAATCAATTGCATTCTTCAATAGTGCTAATTACATTAAAACCAACCATATAAGAAGGAATGTATGTAGTCAAAATCTTAACCAAATAAATCCTGAATTTCAAGGAAACAAATAGAACCAACCAATGTATATCACCCTATATCTAAAACAATCTAAATCGTAATAAATTATCAATTAGTTCATAAAGTATCACTCACTCGGTCACTCTCTAATTTAGCCTCTAAAATATATAAAAATAATTAGTCCTTAAATTATATAAAATTCGTCACTTTAGTCCATATTGTTAAACTGTGAGGGACTAACATCATGAATTTTTTTATACTTTAAGGCCTAAAATAATGATTTTTATATACTTTAAAACCAAGTATTATTTTTATATATTTTAGAGACTTTATATAGAGAGCATAATACTTTTAAAACAAAATTGATGGTTACCAATCCTTAGTTGGTTCAGTGGTGATTGACGCTGAATTTGGTAGGGAGTATCACGACTCGATCCCCCGCAACTGCGATCAGAAGCGGGCTGAAACTATTTGATGCCAGAACTGACGTCCGAACCAGATTCAACTAGTGGTGAAAAAAAATAACAAAATTGATGGTTTACAAAATCTAAATAACTATAACAATTAGCAACAGAAGAACTTAGTACCTGTGAGAGACAGAGAGAGTAATTATACTCAGGAGAAGCAAAAAGAACACTATCAGCTTGAAGAATCTTGTAGCGAAAAGCTTCAACTAAAGGTGGATAAGTTCCATTGTTCTCAAGATCAGTGTTCAACATAGGTAGATTTGAAATATCAATGAACTCAATCTCAATGCCTTCAATGGATCCTTTGCTCAACTCAATTGCTACATACAATCATCAACAATTTGTAACTGTAACCATATAAAAGAAGAAAGAATTGAAGAAAATAAGAGAAAGATAAAGAATTGAATGAACCTGCACGGGTAAGGCCTGAGTGGTATGAAGCTTTTCTGAGAGAACCAGAAAGAGCTGCCACTTTGATCGTTGTTGCTGCCATAACTCTAATGTTCTGTTCTTTACTTGTTTGTTCTGTGTCTATACTAGCAATTTAGGAGATTATGTTGTGATTCTTGTGACCCCAACAAAAAGTAAAAACTTATATAATAATCTCTATTATATACATAGCGAGATTCTCACAGAGCTTTCTCGTGCATTCTAAGAAAAAATTGCTTATGTGGCATTCAGTTAGAGTTTTTTTTAAAAAAATACTTAAGTGGCACTCAATTAGAACTTCTCTATTATTTATGTATTTTTTTATCTTTTTTTGTTTAAAAGAAAACTCATTATTTAAAAAAAAATTGTTGGATATATACAACTAAATTAGAGCTTTTTCTATTACTAAAAAAATAATAAAATAGAGGATTAGAATAACTAAAAATAATGATGTGTCGTACCTTCATGAGCATTATTAGCATGAAGATTAGCACAACTAAAAAACAAACAAACAATGTATCATATTTAAATTTATCTCATGAAGATTAGCACAACTAAAAAACAAACAAACAATAATTACGATTAGGATGAATAATTGATACATATTAGGATTAGGATAACAAAATAAATAATTCAAATTTGTTACATATGTTAGATTTTTGGGGTTTTTTTCTCCATATATAGATGTTGAGTTTATTTGTCTAATCATCTTATACCAATTTGTTTCTTCTATTTGAAAAGAAAAATTATCGTAGCACCAATATATGATAATATTTTCTTAAATAAATTCCAAGAAAGAGTCAAGGAGTATAATTTCTTTTTGGATGGTGGATCAGGGAAAGAATTTTGAGTGAAAAATATCGCATGTGATGATGAGATAATGGAGATAATTGAGAAGTTTCTTGAACTTAATTTAGAGGTTTGTAGTAGTTTATATTTTTTTTTTGGTACAAAGTAGTTTATATGTTATATCTTTCTTTATTTTATTCGACTAATGTGTTTGAATTTTATAGCCTAATATACATTCCTTTTTAATATAATATGTACTTATTTCAAATTTTAATTTACCAATTTTAGGATCAGGTCAACTGATGAAAGTTGACATTGAGAATGGTCGTCGCATCACCACTGAACAATTAAGTTAGGAGAGTGTATTTTTCATATGTTGAATTTGACACGTTATCCTATCTTTGATTATTTCGGATATTTCTTTTATAAATCTTTAGTGGCTTTTTCAAAATTGATTAATCTGTATTTTGGACCGCTTATAATTATTTATTATCACTCAATAATCGACTACTCATTCGAAAGTTTTTTATCTATATCTTTATATAAGTGACCTATATTACTTAGGGTATAGTAATTATTTTAAGGTGAACATTCTGGTATTTTGGAGTTTAGTTCAATATCATAATTTTATAAGCAAAAATTAAATATTATGATAATAATAGTAATAATAATACATGATTATAATATAAAATACGGTTTTAAATCTGATAGATTTTAGAAAAATAGTATTAAAAGTACATAAGAAAATATAAATTTGGTAAAATAACAACCCTTAACTTACTCGCTTTTTCACTTTACACATTGTTCAATTTATAGATTTTTTTTTATTTATTATAAAAGGCTTAAATTAACGAACTAAACGTCAGTTTAGACATCTAAATTCAACTCTAAAATATATAAAATAATAAGTTTATTTTTACTGTGGTCCAACACTAAAAATATACTTTTTTATAATAAAAATATACTTTACTATGATGTATGTCTATCTATATCTATTTATCTTGCTCGAAATAAAGAGTACAAATGTCACTCTCAAGTTTCTTCTCAATAAGAAAATTCACAAGTGACATTTTTTCAATAATTTAATTCAATGTGGCGTCTATGTACGTCTGACACTCTTAAAATAATTTAATTAAATGTGACGTTTATTTGTCTTCTCTTTACAACCTAAAGTACACGATTAGATTCCCACTAACAACAAAAAAATCAAAAAAAATTAATTTGGTTTTAATTTTACTTTTTTTGTCTTTCTTTTTTTTAAACATATATTGAATCTGTTGTTAAATAAATAGATATTAGGATTGCCTTGAATTTGAATTACATATTTTACCAATTATTCAATGCATTGTCAAACAAAAAAAACAAATAATTAGATTAGGATGAGCGATCGGTACACATTAAGATAACCAAACAAATAATTCAAACAAACAATGTAGCTCAGCCTATATAGCTTCTAATGGTTCATATTAGGATTAAGATGAATGATTAGTGCATATTAAGATTATGATAAATAACATAAAATAATTTGGTTTTAATTTTACTTTTTTTGTCCTTTTTTTTTTTTAAACATATATTGAATCTATTGTTAAATAAATAGATATTAGGATTGCCTTGAATTTGAATTACATATTTTACCATTTATTCAATGCATTGTCAAACAAAAAAAACAAATAATTAGATTAGGATGAGCGATCGGTACACATTAAAATAACAAAACAAATAATTCAAACAAACAATGTAGCTCAGCCTATATAGCTTCTAATGGTTCATATTAGGATTAAGATGAATGATTAGTGCATATTAAGATTATGATAAATAATATAAAATAAATATAATAAATATTAGGATAAGTAGTAGGAAATAAAATGAGAATTTGATTGTTATATAAAAATTAAGTTAGTTATATCTTATATTTTTTGGGTTTTATTCCCATAATGTTATGGATTAATGCTGAGGTTATCCTCATTTTTTGTTCAACACACTTTCATTAGAATTACTTCAAACAGATGAAATTCATGAGAAACCGAAAATATATTGATATAATCTATGGATTTTTTATATATAATTTTAATTTTAAACTTTCCATAATCCTTCGTTCAAGTCTTTTTAAGGATGTTAATTTATCAATGTGGGTACATGGTGGAATGTGTTGAACATGTACTGAATCCCAATGAACATGGTTTGATTCCAACGTAAGCCAAAATCTCTACAAAGAGGATAGTATAGAAGATTGTGAGGTACAGTGTCAGGTTGCCTGCTATATAAGAGAAGAGGCCCGGAGAGAGAGAGAGAGAGAGAGAGAGAGAGAGAGAGAGAGAGAGAGAGAGAGAGAGAGAGAGAGAGAGAGAGAGAGAGAGAGGAGAGAGAGAGAGAGAGAGAGAGAGAGAGAGAGAGAGAGAGAGAGAGGAGAGAGAGAGAGAGAGAGAGAGAGAGAGAGAGAGAGAGGAGAGAGAGAGAGAGAGAGAGAGAGAGAGAGAGAGAGAGAGAGAGAAGAGAGAGAGAGAGAGAGAGAGAGAGAGAGAGAGAGAGAATTTTCTCAGTTTTGGAGAATGAGAAACAGGAAGAACTTCTAACTCCCACTATTAAAAATACACATTGACGCATTAAAATTTGAATTTCAACTGTAGGAGCTATCCATATTTTGATATTTTATCATGGAGATTACCTATTCAAAATTTTATCTAGCACGATGAAACATAATTCCCATTATGAAAAGTGTATGTAAATGTGAGTGAGAACTAGACACGAGAATTTATTAATATTGATTAAAATAAATATAGAATTAACAATTTTTTGTTGATAGAGCCCCTATAGAGTTCTGTAATGCAGGTGGGAGAAAGATAGAAATAGAGAGAGAGAGAGAGAGAGAGAGAGAGAGAGAGAGAGATACGATGGATCTCTTAGTGGTGTAGAATGAAAAACAGGAGCACTTTCCACCTAACTATGAAAAATACAGATTGACTAATTAAAATTTGAATTCCGACTACGGAGCTTATCCATATTTCATATTTTATCATGGGGATTCCTTATTCAGAATTTTATTTAACACAATGAAAATTGGTTTGTCGTGAAAAAAAATGTATGTAGAAGATAATGATAAATGATCACGAGAATTTTATTGATATTCAATATAAAAATAATATAGAATTAATAACTATTTTTTGTTGATTGTGCCCCTATATAATCGTGTACATGTAACAGAAACGAGAGAGAAAGAAATAAAGAGAGAAAGAAATAAAGAGAGAGATAATCTCTCAATGGTATATAATGAGAAAAGGGAAACACTTCTCACTCCACTATTAAAAATATACATTGACTAATTAAAATTTGAATTCCGACTACGGGAGTTTTTTCATATTTTGTATTCATCACACTTTCACTATATTACATCCAACTAAAAAAATCTATGGGAATTGAAATCTAAAATAAATTAATATAATTTTAATTTTTTATAATCAGTTGATTTTTTTTTTTTTATATAATTCAATTTTAAACTTTCCATATACCTTCGTTCAACCTCTTTTCGGATGCTAATTTATCAATGTGAGTGAAGATTCATACATATATTTTTCAATTTGACGCTCACACGTTGAAAATTGTTTCTTTGTGGTACAATGACAAAAAAAAAAAAGGTTTGAGAATAGAAATATGGTCAAACTATGTTAATTTTCATTTGAAAAATAGTATAAAATTTGAAATTATTATTTATTGAAAGAGTCCCTATAGAAACGTGAGAGAGATAGAGGGATACAAAATCTCATAGTGTTGTTGAATGGTGATTCAGAGAGTACTTTCCACCCCACTATGTCCTATAACATTCTTAAACATCTATCGTATTTTCATACTTAAGTAAATTAAATAAAATCAATATCATAAATATTGAAAGAAAAATATAAGCAACATTCAAAATAATATAAAACTAACGTAGACAACCCTCAAAAGAAAAAAAAAGAACATAACAAATAAATATTATTAAAAAATGAAAATTATCTTGTGAGAAAGATGTAAAAATAGTGATATATATATATTTATATATATATATATATATATATATATATATAAGAGATCAAATTACACCAGTGTAACATTTGAGTAATGTTACACCGCTCAATAACGATTTAACGAATTCAAATTTTACAAAATCCACCTAGACTATTAAAAATGTAACATGAGAAACGTGGAACACTTTCGACCCCACTATTAAAAATTGACTAGACTAATTAAATTTCATTTGAGAATTAAGTTTATAATTATTTTATATTTAAAGGGTCTTTATATCGTTCGGAGCGATGAAGATAAGAGTAATAATCTATCTCTTAATAGTGTAGAACGAGAAGCGAAATAATATTCTTCATTTATCTCTATCTTATAACATTGTTAATTACAAAATCTATTTCAATTTTATATTAGCATTTTTAATTAAACTGCTCAAATAATATATTAAAATAAACACATAAATAATATTTAAAAAGAAAATAATCCGTGCACGGCACGGGCTAACATACTAGTGTAGAAGATAGTGATAAATGAGCACAAAAATTTTATTCATATTCAATATAAAAACAATATAGAATTACCAACTTTTATTTGTTGTTGATGGAACCCTATAAAATCGTGTAACTGAGACGAGAGAGAAAGAGAGAGAGAGAGAGAGAGAGAGAGAGAGAGAGAGAGAGAGAGAGAGAGAGAGAGAGAGAGAGAGAGAGAGAGAGAGAGAGAGAGAGAGAGAGAGAGAGAGAGAGAAAATCTCTCAATGATAATAATGGAAACAAAAAACATTTCTCACCACACTATTAAAAATATATATTGACTAATTAAAATTTGACTTCCGACTACGAAATTTTTTCCATATTATGTGTACATCGCACTTTCACTATATTACATCCAACTAAAAAAATCTATGGGAATTGAAACCTAAAATAAATTAATATAATTTTAATTTTTTATAATCAATGAGTTTTTTATTTATAATTCCGATTTTAAGCTTTCCATAAACATTCGTTCAAATCTTTGTGGATGCTAATTTATCAATGTGAGTGAAGATTCATACATAGATTTTTCCATTTGATGCTCAAACATGAAAATTGATTATTTGTGGTATAATGAAAAAAAATAGTTTGGGTATAGGAACACGGTCAAAATATGTTAATATTCATTTGAAAAATATTATAAAATTTACAATTATTTTTTTTTGTTGATGGAGTCCCTATAGAGACATGAGAGAGAGGGAGGGAGAGAGAATCTCATAGTGTTGTTGAACGGGGAATGAGTGAGTACTTCTCATCCTATTATGTCCCTGTAACATCCTTAAACACATATCGCATTTTCATACCAAAGTAAATTAAATAAAATCAATTTCATAAATAATTGAAAGAAAAATAAGGCAACATTCAAAATAATATAAATGAAAAATGACATAGACAACCTTCAAAAGAAAATGAAGAACATAAGCAAATCAATATTATTAAAATGAAAATGATCTTGTGGGAGAAATGTAGAAATAGTGAGAGAGAGAGAGAGAGAGAGAGAGAGAGAGAGACACGGAGAGAGAGAGAGATAGAATCTCTCACGGATATAGAATGAGAAACGCGTAACACTTTCGATCCCACTATTAAAAATGCACATAGATTAATTAAATTTTCATTTTAAATGAACTTTATAATTATTTTATATTTAAAGGGTCACTATGAAAGAAAAAATCTATCTCTAATATAGTGTATAACGGAAAGCGAAGTGATATTCTTCATCTCGCTTTATCCTATAACATTGTTAAATATATATCATGCAAAATCTATATCAATTTTATCTTACCATTTTTAACTAAATTGTTCAAATAATATATATTAAAATAAAGATTTAATTCGTATGCACTGACAATGTAAAATAATTTTACACTGTCAACCAATGACAACCATGTATTCTGCCACGTCACCCCACTTTCTTCATAAGACATGGAAGATGGGTGGTTTCTTATTGGATGATCGTGTAAAATTATTTTACACCGTCAGTGCATATCAATTAAACTCTTAAAATAAACACATAAATAATATTAAAAAAGAGGATAATCCCGTGCACGGCACGGGCTAACATACTAGTAATTCATAATTCAAATATCGGTAAATTCTTAGATTGTGTTTTTTTTTATCAAATACTCCTTCCGACCTTATTTATAAATAAAATTTACTTTTTGAATTCATTGAACAATTGATATATCTAGTCTATATTTAAGCTAGATACATTAGTGGTTGAATGAATATAAAAAGTAAGTTTTGTTTATAAATAAGGCCGATAGTAGGCAGTATCTATAATTTGACTTGTGTTCGAAATTCAAATCTCAGCTTTGCATATAAAGTATTATGTCTCGGTTAAATGAGTTAAGCTTATTGAGATTTTATTTTTTTTGTTGACAAACAGCTTATAGAGACTCTTAGATTGTGTTGTATTTGTTTTTTTCCCTTTAATTTGTTGTATTTTGACTAATAATACTTTTTGGATACATACTCCTTCCGTTCTAAATTGAGTGATCTAGTTGATTGTTGCACACTATTTATACATTGTTGTTTGATCATATTTTTCTATTAATAAATAAAAATAAACATTAGTATATAAGATGTTATTGAATTTGTCTCGATGAGTATTTTAAAAATATCAACTTTTAATAATTTTTACTATTATACAAATACAGATATTAGTCGTCAAAATTATACATTAATATACGTGAATCAATCAACTGAATAATTCATTATGGGACCAAGGAGTACTACTATGGCTATTTATAACTTAAAAGGGTGATCACATAAGCACTCACATCACTAATAAAAAGACTACATTGGCAAAAATATCAATAAATGGGGTTGGAGTGGAACGGAAATTTATGGAAAAGGAGTGAAATTACTCAATTAGGGGAAAACATTCAATTTATGAGTGAAATTACTCATAGTTTTGGTTTCCTTTTTAGTCGTAGAGTTCGCTTTAGTTTGGCCTAACGACCTCTCTTATAGCAAAAAAAAAAAAAAAAAAAAATGAAACCAAATTGTTTTAAAAAGAAAAACTCATTATTTAAAAAAAAATTGTTGGATATATACAACTAAATTAGAGCTTTTTCTATTACTAAAAAATAATAAAATAGAGGATTAGAATAACTAAAAATAATGATGTGTCGTACCTTCATGAGCATTATTAGCATGAAGATTAGCACAACTAAAAAACAAACAAACAATGTATCATATTTAAATTTATCTCAACTCAAAAAACAAATAATTACGATTAGGATGAATAATTGATACATATTAGGATTAGGATAACAAAATAAATAATTCAAATTTGTTACATATGTTAGATTTTTGGGGTTTTTTTCTCCATATATAGATGTTGAGTTTATTTGTCTAATCATCTTATACCAATTTGTTTCTTCTATTTGAAAAGAAAAATTATCGTAGCACCAATATATGATAATATTTTCTTAAATAAATTCCAAGAAAGAGTCAAGGAGTATAATTTCTTTTTGGATGGTGGATCAGGGAAAGAATTTTGAGTGAAAAATATCGCATGTGATGATGAGATAATGGAGATAATTGAGAAGTTTCTTGAACTTAATTTAGAGGTTTGTAGTAGTTTATATTTTTTTTTTGGTACAAAGTAGTTTATATGTTATATCTTTCTTTATTTTATTCGACTAATGTGTTTGAATTTTATAGCCTAATATACATTCCTTTTTAATATAATATGTACTTATTTCAAATTTTAATTTACCAATTTTAGGATCAGGTCAACTGATGAAAGTTGACATTGAGAATGGTCGTCGCATCACCACTGAACAATTAAGTTAGGAGAGTGTATTTTTCATATGTTGAATTTGACACGTTATCCTCTCTTTGATTATTTCGGATATTTCTTTTATAAATATTTAGTGGCTTTTTCAAAATTGATTAATCTGTATTTTGGACCGCTTATAATTATTTATTATCACTCAATAATCGACTACTCATTCGAAAGTTTTTTATCTATATCTTTATATAAGTGACCTATATTACTTAGGGTATAGTAATTATTTTAAGGTGAACATTCTGGTATTTTGGAGTTTAGTTCAATATCATAATTTTATAAGCAAAAATTAAATATTATGATAATAATAGTAATAATAATACATGATTATAATATAAAATACGGTTTTAAATCTGATAGATTTTAGAAAAATAGTATTAAAAGTACATAAGAAAATATAAATTTGGTAAAATAACAACCCTTAACTTACTCGCTTTTTCACTTTACACATTGTTCAATTTATAGATTTTTTTTATTTATTATAAAAGGCTTAAATTAACGAACTAAACGTCAGTTTAAACATCTAAATTCAACTCTAAAATATATAAAATAATAAGTTTATTTTTACTGTGGTCCAACACTAAAAATATACTTTTTTATAATAAAAATATACTTTACTATGATGTATGTCTATCTATATCTATTTATCTTGCTCGAAATAAAGAGTACAAATGTCACTCTCAAGTTTCTTCTCAATAAGAAAATTCACAAGTGACATTTTTTCAATAATTTAATTCAATGTGGCGTCTATGTACGTCTGACACTCTTAAAATAATTTAATTAAATGTGACGTTTATTTGTCTTCTCTTTACAACCTAAAGTACACGATTAGATTCCCACTAACAACAAAAAAATCAAAAAAAATTAATTTGGTTTTAATTTTACTTTTTTTGTCTTTCTTTTTTTTAAACATATATTGAATCTGTTGTTAAATAAATAGATATTAGGATTGCCTTGAATTTGAATTACATATTTTACCAATTATTCAATGCATTGTCAAACAAAAAAAACAAATAATTAGATTAGGATGAGCGATCGGTACACATTAAGATAACCAAACAAATAATTCAAACAAACAATGTAGCTCAGCCTATATAGCTTCTAATGGTTCATATTAGGATTAAGATGAATGATTAGTGCATATTAAGATTATGATAAATAACATAAAATAATTTGGTTTTAATTTTACTTTTTTTGTCTTTTTTTTTTTTTTAAACATATATTGAATCTATTGTTAAATAAATAGATATTAGGATTGCCTTGAATTTGAATTACATATTTTACCATTTATTCAATGCATTGTCAAACAAAAAAAACAAATAATTAGATTAGGATGAGCGATCGGTACACATTAAAATAACAAAACAAATAATTCAAACAAACAATGTAGCTCAGCCTATATAGCTTCTAATGGTTCATATTAGGATTAAGATGAATGATTAGTGCATATTAAGATTATGATAAATAATATAAAATAAATATAATAAATATTAGGATAAGTAGTAGGAAATAAAATGAGAATTTGATTGTTATATAAAAATTAAGTTAGTTATATCTTATATTTTTTGGGTTTTATTCCCATAATGTTATGGATTAATGCTGAGGTTATCCTCATTTTTTGTTCAACACACTTTCATTAGAATTACTTCAAACAGATGAAATTCATGAGAAACCGAAAATATATTGATATAATCTATGGATTTTTTATATATAATTTTAATTTTAAACTTTCCATAATCCTTCGTTCAAGTCTTTTTAAGGATGTTAATTTATCAATGTGGGTACATGGTGGAATGTGTTGAACATGTACTTGAATCCCAATGAACATGGTTTGATTCCAACGTAAGCCAAAATCTCTACAAAGAGGATAGTATAGAAGATTGTGAGGTACAGTGTCAGGTTGCCTGCTATATAAGAGAAGAGGCCCGAGAGAGAGAGAGAGAGAGAGAGAGAGAGAGAGAGAGAGAGAGAGAGAGAGAGAGAGAGAGAGAGAGAGAGAGAGAGAGAGAGAGAGAGAGAGAGAGAGAGAGAGAGAGAGAGAGAGAGAGAGAGAGAGAGAGGAGAGAGAGAGAGAGAGAGAGAGAGAGAGAGAGAGAGAGAGAGAGAGAGAGAGAGAGAGAGAGAGAGAGAGAGAGAGAGAGAGAGAGAGAGAGAGAGAGAGAGAGAAATTTTCTCAGTTTTGGAGAATGAGAAACAGGAAGAACTTCTAACTCCCACTATTAAAAATACACATTGACGCATTAAAATTTGAATTTCAACTGTAGGAGCTATCCATATTTTGATATTTTATCATGGAGATTACCTATTCAAAATTTTATCTAGCACGATGAAACATAATTCCCATTATGAAAAGTGTATGTAAATGTGAGTGAGAACTAGACACGAGAATTTTATTAATATTGATTAAAATAAATATAGAATTAACAATTTTTTTGTTGATAGAGCCCCTATAGAGTTCTGTAATGCAGGTGGGAGAAAGATAGAAATAGAGAGAGAGAGAGAGAGAGAGAGAGAGAGAGAGAGAGAGAGAGAGAGAAGAGAGAGAGAGAGAGAGATACGATGGATCTCTTAGTGGTGTAGAATGAAAAACAGGAGCACTTTCCACCTAACTATGAAAAATACAGATTGACTAATTAAAATTTGAATTCCGACTACGGAGCTTATCCATATTTCATATTTTATCATGGGGATTCCTTATTCAGAATTTTATTTAACACAATGAAAATTGGTTTGTCGTGAAAAAAAATGTATGTAGAAGATAATGATAAATGATCACGAGAATTTTATTGATATTCAATATAAAAATAATATAGAATTAATAACTATTTTTTGTTGATTGTGCCCCTATATAATCGTGTACATGTAACAGAAACGAGAGAGAAAGAAATAAAGAGAGAGATAATCTCTCAATGGTATATAATGAGAAAAGGGAAACACTTCTCACTCCACTATTAAAAATATACATTGACTAATTAAAATTTGAATTCGACTACGGGAGTTTTTTCATATTTTGTATTCATCACACTTTCACTATATTACATCCAACTAAAAAAATCTATGGGAATTGAAATCTAAAATAAATTAATATAATTTTAATTTTTTATAATCAGTTGATTTTTTTTTTTTTATATAATTCAAATTTTAAACTTTCCATATACCTTCGTTCAAACCTCTTTTCGGATGCTAATTTATCAATGTGAGTGAAGATTCATACATATATTTTCAATTTGACGCTCACACGTGAAAATTGTTTCTTTGTGGTACAATGACAAAAAAAAAAAAAGGTTTGAGAATAGAAATATGGTCAAACTATGTTAATTTTCATTTGAAAAATAGTATAAAATTTGAAATTATTATTTATTGAAAGAGTCTCTATAGAAACGTGAGAGAGATAGAGGGATACAAAATCTCATAGTGTTGTTGAATGGTGATTCAGAGAGTACTTTCCACCCCACTATGTCCCTATAACATTCTTAAACATCTATCGTATTTTCATACTTAAGTAAATTAATAAAATCAATATCATAAATAATTGAAAGAAAAATATAAGCAACATTCAAAATAATATAAACTAACGTAGACAACCCTCAAAAGAAAAAAAAAGAACATAAACAAATAAATATTATTAAAAAATGAAAATTATCTTGTGAGAAAGATGTAAAAATAGTGATATATATATATATATATAAGAGATCAAATTACACCAGTGTAACATTTGAGTAATGTTACACCGCTCAATAACGATTTAACGAATTCAAATTTTACAAAATCCACCTAGACTATTAAAAATGTAACATGAGAAACGTGGAACACTTTCGACCCCACTATTAAAAATTGACTAGACTAATTAAATTTTCATTTGAGAATTAAGTTTATAATTATTTTATATTTAAAGGGTCTTTATATCGTTCGGAGCGATGAAGATAAGAGTAATAATCTATCTCTTAATAGTGTAGAACGAGAAGCGAAATAATATTCTTCATTTATCTCTATCTTATAACATTGTTAATTACAAAATCTATTTCAATTTTATATTAGCATTTTTAATTAAACTGCTCAAATAATATATTAAAATAAACACAAAAATAATATTTAAAAAGAAAATAATCCCGTGCACGGCACGGGCTAACATACTAGTGTAGAAGATAGTGATAAATGAGCACAAAAATTTTATTCATATTCAATATAAAAACAATATAGAATTACCAACTTTTATTTGTTGTTGATGGAACCCCTATAAAATCGTGTAACTGAGACGAGAGAGAAAGAGAGAGAGAGAGAGAGAGAGAGAGAGAGAGAGAGAGAGAGAGAGAGAGAGAGAGAGAGAGAGAGAGAGAGAAAATCTCTCAATGATAATAATGGGAAACAAAAAACATTTCTCACCACACTATTAAAAATATATATTGACTAATTAAAATTTGACTTCCGACTACGAAATTTTTTCCATATTATGTGTACATCGCACTTTCACTATATTACATCCAACTAAAAAAATCTATGGGAATTGAAACCTAAAATAAATTAATATAATTTTAATTTTTTATAATCAATGAGTTTTTTATTTATAATTCCGATTTTAAGCTTTCCATAAACATTCGTTCAAATCTTTGTGGATGCTAATTTATCAATGTGAGTGAAGATTCATACATAGATTTTTCCATTTGATGCTCAAACATGAAAATTGATTATTTGTGGTATAATGAAAAAAAATAGTTTGGGTATAGGAACACGGTCAAAATATGTTAATATTCATTTGAAAAATATTATAAAATTTACAATTATTTTTTTGTTGATGGAGTCCCTATAGAGACATGAGAGAGAGGGAGGGAGAGAGAATCTCATAGTGTTGTTGAACGGGGAATGAGTGAGTACTTCTCATCCTATTATGTCCCTGTAACATCCTTAAACACATATCGCATTTTCATACCAAAGTAAATTAAATAAAATCAATTTCATAAATAATTGAAAGAAAAATAAGGCAACATTCAAAATAATATAAAATGAAAAATGACATAGACAACCTTCAAAAGAAAATGAAGAACATAAGCAAATCAATATTATTAAAAATGAAAATGATCTTGTGGGAGAAATGTAGAAATAGTGAGAGAGAGAGAGAGAGAGAGAGAGAGAGAGAGAGAGAGACACGGAGAGAGAGAGAGATAGAATCTCTCACGGATATAGAATGAGAAACGCGTAACACTTTCGATCCCACTATTAAAAATGCACATAGATTAATTAAATTTTCATTTTAAAATGAACTTTATAATTATTTTATATTTAAAGGGTCACTATGAAAGAAAAAATCTATCTCTTAATATAGTGTATAACGGGAAGCGAAGTGATATTCTTCATCTCGCTTTATCCTATAACATTGTTAAATATATATCATGCAAAATCTATATCAATTTTATCTTACCATTTTTAACTAAATTGTTCAAATAATATATATTAAAATAAAGATTTAATTCGTATGCACTGACAATGTAAAATAATTTTACACTGTCAACCAATGACAACCATGTATTCTGCCACGTCACCCCACTTTCTTCATAAGACATGGAAGATGGGTGGTTTCTTATTGGATGATCGTGTAAAATTATTTTACACCGTCAGTGCATATCAATTAAACTCTTAAAATAAACACATAAATAATATTAAAAAAGAGGATAATCCCGTGCACGGCACGGGCTAACATACTAGTAATTCATAATTCAAATATCGGTAAATTCTTAGATTGTGTTTTTTTTTATCAAATACTCCTTCCGACCTTATTTATAAATAAAATTTACTTTTTGAATTCATTGAACAATTGATATATCTAGTCTATATTTAAGCTAGATACATTAGTGGTTGAATGAATATAAAAAGTAAGTTTTGTTTATAAATAAGGCCGATAGTAGGCAGTATCTATAATTTGACTTGTGTTCGAAATTCAAATCTCAGCTTTGCATATAAAGTATTATGTCTCGGTTAAATGAGTTAAGCTTATTGAGATTTTATTTTTTTTGTTGACAAACAGCTTATAGAGACTCTTAGATTGTGTTGTATTTGTTTTTTTCCCTTTAATTTGTTGTATTTTGACTAATAATACTTTTTGGATACATACTCCTTCCGTTCTAAATTGAGTGATCTAGTTGATTGTTGCACACTATTTATACATTGTTGTTTGATCATATTTTTCTATTAATAAATAAAAATAAACATTAGTATATAAGATGTTATTGAATTTGTCTCGATGAGTATTTTAAAAATATCAACTTTTAATAATTTTTACTATTATACAAATACAGATATTAGTCGTCAAAATTATACATTAATATACGTGAATCAATCAACTGAATAATTCATTATGGGACCAAGGAGTACTACTATGGCTATTTATAACTTAAAAGGGTGATCACATAAGCACTCACATCACTAATAAAAAGACTACATTGGCAAAAATATCAATAAATGGGGTTGGAGTGGAACGGAAAATTTATGGGAAAAGGAGTGAAATTACTCAATTAGGGGAAAACATTCAATTTATGAGTGAAATTACTCATAGTTTTGGTTTCCTTTTTAGTCGTAGAGTTCGCTTTAGTTTGGCCTAACGACCTCTCTTATAGCAAAAAAAAAAAAAAAAAAAAAATGAAACCAAATTGTTTTAAAAAGAAAAACTTTAAAACCAAATAATATTTTTTTTTAGTATTTTTTTAATGGCAAATTGTTAATTGTTACAAGTATATTTACAATATAATATTAATTTTTCTCCTTGTTCTGGACCTTTAACTCCTTAACCCTTAGTTTAACTAGCATAATCAATTAAGCTACTCAACCCACCCTTTTTTAATATCTTATTATACTTTTTTTTATTTGGCTACGAGGTAAATAAATTATGGTTAAGAATTGTTCATATCAAAAACTGAACTCGTGGGCTTTTGCCCTCTTCATGTACCAAAAAAAAAAATTGAACTCGAAATTCTTCCGAACAATCCGTCTTAGGGGGTGCTCATTGAGCACTCATGAGTTCAATATCTTGGTTTATATCTTCATTGTTTTGTAGGAAGAAAAACACGATAGATTGGTACAATTTTTTTTTTTTTTTTTACAATAAGGTATAAATTTTTATAAAAAATATATTTATGGTGATGAATTTTGTCTATTATAATTAAAAGTCAAACTTTATTTTCAAATATCTTTACTGATCTTTTCATAAACAAAAATTTGAGTATGAATATTAAATAAAAAAAAAGACTTCTGACAAAAAATTATTTTAATTTCTTATAATGGAGGTTGTTTTTGGAAAATTCATATTTTTAAAGGTTATGAATATAATTGAGATTATGGGGTAAAATTTTCAAATGGAACAAAATATGTCCTATAGAAAGTCGATAGGTTTGGTCAAGTGGTGAGAAATTTGATTAGAATGTATGAGGTCCTAAATTCGAACCTTTTCGAATTTCATTGTAATTTTTTTTTAAAAAAATCCTATAGAAAAAAATGTAATTAGTATTTCTAATTTTTCTTAGACTTTAATGCCCTTTTGTTCATTAAAAAAAATAAAGTCAATACATTTACATTTTTATTTTTGCAAGGATGTTAAAAAATAGAAAAACAAAATTAAAAAGAAAAACTAATAACGAAAAAAGAAGGTTTTCATTGCGCCATTTATAAGGAAATCACGAACGTCTTCTATAGGAGAAACATGAGTCAATAAGTCGACATCTAATTAGGAAGCTCCAAATTTAGCGAAAAATTCTAGTTGATTTCTTTAATAGTGATACCATTTTGGGCATCATAAATCACTAAAAAATGGTCCCTTCAATGCCATATAATTCTTATGCAACTCATACATATATTGCTCCAATAGTGATACCACTTTGGATATTATATATCATAAAATAAATTATAAGCAAAGAATATATTATAAGGGAGTACAAGGGGTACTCAATCCCTTACCATACAAAGCAAAAGATCCTTCTATTTAATTTGATATAAAAAATATAATAATAAATTGATAATATGATACCTTAAATAAGGTAACATCATAAATTTTGATACTCTATATGTCACGTTATGATACTCTCCTAATACTCTTATGAGATATTATTGATTTAAGGTAAAATTTTAATTCAAATAAAATTTGATATAATAATTCAAAATGTTACTTATTTTAAAATTGGATTGAAGTAACATGATTAATTTATAAAATAAATAAAAAATACTCATCAATGACAAATATTTTGAAATCACGTTAAATTCGAAAATATGATGTAGAAATTATAGCATTCATTTAATACTATTCAAAAAACAAATAGCAACAATCAAATATATAAAAAAAACAATCAAATCAAAATAGGAAATAAGAGTAGAATCAATCGAGGGTTTGAACAATTAGTGTTAAATGGCTATAAATTATATGTTTAACTTTTTTTTAACGAAATTTCTAACTTTAATTTTTTGATACTGTTGTCACCTTTTTTTTTATCATGAACTCTAACAAGAGTTCGATACTTAATTGTTTTATTAGCCTGTTAAATAAATTGGCATACTTTTTTTTATTGGATATACTAAATTGGTCATACTCTACTATTATCTACAACAATGTCAACAAACAAACATAAAACACATTAAATATAAAAATAAACTTTAAATATAAAATTCGTATCAAATATAAAATAATTTCAAAAAAAATATCACTACTCATGATGCTTTTATTTTAACTACTACTTAAAAGAGAATAGATATCACTACTTAAAAAAGGGTCTTGTCTCAGTCGTCTACTTCATGGCCTATTTTGAGTCTCAACAAAGGCAAAGTCACCATTCTATATTGGGCTTGGAGCTAAACGAACCGTTTTAAACTCTTCAAGAAATTTTTTTTTCCTACCCCAACAATCTTTTTAATACCCCAACATTTGAAATTGAAATGACTAAAATGCCCTCATATATAAATTAAAAGAGTGAAAAATTTATCACTTTTACCATTTGCAAACAAAGTGTACCGAGAGAGCAGAGAAAGTGAGTTTACCGGCACACTTGTGTAAAAGTATACCGGTATGTAAACTTGCATACCGGTACAGTTGGTTTGAGTGTACCGGTATGTATATTCATACCGGTACACTTTTGTGCGATTGTACCGGTATGCATATTCATACCGGTACACTTTTGTGCAACTGTACCGGTATGCATATTCATACCGGTACACTTTTGTGCAACTGTACCGGTATGCATATTCATACCGGTACACTTTCAATGACTGTACCGGTATGTATGTTCATACCGGTCCAGTTGAAGATTTATTTTTTTTTTTCTAAAAATTAATTTTTTTTTTCAGTGGTGCGCACCAGAGGACGAGACGGTAGAATTCGACGTATGGGAGGGACTAGTCGTGGCGATCATCGTGAGCGCCAGGCAGAGGATCAGCCTGTGCCGGAGCAGCCTGCGGCTGTGGGCTGGCCTGGAGGTCCCATTGATACCAGACTTCTGACACGATACGAGCAGCATGTATCTCGTCATGTATGGTTTGATCAGGTAACTAATTGTTTATTTTGTTATTATTTGTTAAGTTATATTGATGAAGTTATATCAACAGTAGTGTTAAAATATTATTGATAATGTTTTTTTTTTAAATATATGCAGGATCGTCCACTTTTGAGGATAGCATCTTTAGGAGCAAAGTTAGCTAGTTGGGTTTCTGATCAACGTCCACCAGTTATTAAAAATTGGTTGGAATTGTCTGGATTGAGCTGGCTTGAGCATACGAGTTTGACAAAGGTTGATCCAAACCTTTTAGCAGCATTTATTGAGAGGTGGCATCCGGAGACATCGTCATTTCACATGCCATTTGGTGAAATGACGATTACACTCGACGATGTGTCATGTCTGTTGCATCTGCCTGTTAGGGGTAATTTTTACACTCCGATATCAGTTAGCATGGAAGAAGCTGCATCACTTGCAGCAGAGTTGTTGGGGGTCAGTATTGAGAGCGCATTGGTAGAAACTTCAGAGCAGAGGGGTGGATATTTTTCTCAGCAGTGGCTATATGAGTGTTATAAGAATAATTGCCAACACGGGAGATTTGTTTTTGCTGGTAGGGCGTGGATGCTGTTGTTGGTTGGATGTACTATTTTCACGGATAAAAGCTACACGCGCGTGGACGCAAAATGGCTGCCTATGTTTAGAGATTTATCTGCATGCCATACATATTCTTGGGCCAGTGCTGCGTTAGTTTGTTTATATGATAACTTGAATGATGCCTCCATGTTCTCCACAAAGGCTTTTGCAGGGTACGCGACACTTCTACAGGTAACATTTCTTTTTCGGTACTGTAGATGTTATTTAATTTTGGACATTTTTGTATGCATATTGCATGTTTAGAATGTAATTTAGTATGCGATTTTTTTTTTAATATTTAATATTTTTTTTCGTTGCATAGACATATTTTTTATTTTTGTTGTAACAGTGTTGGATTCACGAGTATTTCCCTGGCCTTGGTCGGCGGGGGGATGCGGATTCCGGGTTTTCTTGTAATGCACCCGGTTTCCCTCGAGCTATGCGATGGAGATATAAGCAGGGGAAACTGAAGGTTCATGAGTATCGACCGATCATGGATGCACTGACCCCGTCTGATGTGATTTGGCGTCCGTTTGAAGATCACAGGGGTATTAGACCTTATGACCCGATTTGTATGTATAGTGGTTATCTGCGTGGTTGTGCGGTAGTTCCTCATTTGCCTGAGAGGTGTGTTAGGCAGTATGGATTCTTACAGTATATACCACCACCACCACCTTCAGCTCCTGCCACTGCTGTCATTGATAGCGATTGGATCGGTTATAATATTTCTGTTGATCAGATCCTTCAGGCGACACGTGCAGCGACATATCCTGCTGAGGCTACAGATGATTATCTGCCGTGGTACTATACGGTGTCACATCCTATATTATGTCGCCCTGTTGATGGACCACATGGAGTACAGCCAGTTCCCCAGTATGTGCCAGTACAGCAGCCAGCACAGCAAGATGATCCGATACCAGAGGATGCACCACGAGGCGAGCATTATTGGAGACATGAAGCTGCTACCGCGCTTGAGAGATATATCACTAAGATTGACGCTCAGAGAGAGGATGACGCCTTTTATGATCTTTTTATGGCATTGGATATTTGCCAAGGTGTAGAGGTTGATCCTGATCATTATGTGCCTTGATGCATTTGCTTCTGTACTTTTTTTTTTTAGCATTATTGGATATTTGCTTGTGATCTTATCTATGTACTTTTGTGAAATTTTTGTTACAGTTATTTCTTGCACTTGTTTATTTACGTAAATTATTTTCATGTCCTAAAATAATCACACGATTCAAACCAAAAAAGCAAATAACCACATTACGCTATGTGTAATAATCTTTAATATAAGTTTACTAAAACGATTGATGATGTGTATATAAATGATGTCATCTATCATAAAATTAAACAACTAAAAGTATCAAATTTAGATTCAAAATTAAACAACTACGATTCGAAATCAAACATCCACAACATCACGAGGATGATTAACCGGAGGATTTAAAAGTTGCCAAAATTGTAGTCGTCCAGTTAATCTTTTGATCCAAGATTCTGCCTCAGGTGAACAATATTTTTTCCAATCAGGGTTCACATCGGGCAACGGAAATCCGGGATTCATATTTACCTATAAGAAAAACAAAATAAGTTCAGGTTCGTAGAAAATAAAAACATAATAATTATTTTGAAAATTGATATGTTTAAGTTTAAATTCATATTTACCTGAACCCAATGATTTCCATCGACATAACCGATACAGAAAAACCTTGCTGAAGGGGAATATGATCTCATCATAGGAAAGAAAGTCGTGCTAGGTTTACCCATCATCTTTTCTTCTATTCCACGTGACATATTTTTTATCATCTAAACATTGCAGCACGTGTTGCATCTCTGATATAGAACCTCTTTCTTGTTTTTGCAGCATGTGTCTTTTTCGATATATTTGGTTGGCATCAACAAGAGAATCTGGATTAATTCTTTTTAAGTCTAAAACGATGTTCCTTGGTGCTACATTACACTTTGACAGATCTTCAACACGTTTATTTTCTTCCACGGTTAAACGCGCCTTACGAGGATGACCTGCATATTTATTTATTTATTTTTGAATTGCAAAGATAAATATAATATATTATGAAAAAAAATAACATTACAAATAAGAGAAACAAGGATGACCTGCATATTGATCAGGTAGTCCGTGATTGTGAACTCCACATTTAACCTGAACTTTCCATCCCGAACCATCTGTTGAAGGTGTGGCTCTAACTTTGAATGGACAATTACATTTTTTTGTTGCTGTTGACGTAGAACTTTTCGAAGAGTCATATTTTCCACCTCTATCACAGCCCAAAATTAATTTGTCATTTCTTCCTCTTATTCCATTCTTTGTATCTGATCTAGTAATTATTATACTCACTTTATTGGCAATTCCAACATCTTGTGCCCATGTTATAACATCATCTCGTGTATTAAATTTTTCGTTGGTCGTAAAAAAAGCTGTGGTATCTACTGATATTTGATCTGCATCGCCAGTTTGAGCCATATCTGTTGTACAAAAAAAAAAATAATAAAGTTTTAAAAAAAGTGAATAACAATAAAGTTTTAAAATTTTAAAAAAAAAAAAAAACCTGTACCGGTACACTTTTCCAAAGTGTACCGGTACAGTTTTCGAACAACATACCGGTACAGTTTTAAAAGTGTACCGGTATGTTCTTCTAACTTAACTACACCGGTGCTCTTTTTAAAGTGTACCGGTGTGTTCTGGAAAATTTAAAATACCGGTATACTTTTAAAAAGAGTACCGGTGGATTATGGAAATTGAGAATACCGGTATACTTTTAAAAAGTGTACCGGTGTCGCTTTAACTCTGAAAAATACCAAAAAAAATAAAATTTTAAAAATAGTAAAATAACAATATTATATAAATAGTAACATAAGGGTAAAATAGGAATATTTAAAAATTTGTAGGGGTACAGAAAAGATTGTTGGGGTAGGAAAAAAAATTTTCACAAAGTTAACGTAACCGTTGTGTATTGGATTTGGAGCCTTAGGAACCGTCTCAACTCTCCAATGATACCATTATATATTGGGTTTGGAGCGTTAGGAACCGTCCTCAACTTTCCAATGTTACCATTATGTATTGGGTTTGGAGCATCAGGAACATTCCTCAACTCTCCAATGTTACCATTATGTATCGGGTTTGGAGCATTAGGAACCACCCTCAACTCTCCAATGTTATCATTATGTATCGGGTTTGGTGAATTAGGAATCGTCCTCAACTCTCCAATGTTACCATTATGTATCGGGTTTGGAGCATCAAGAACCGTCTTCAACTCTCTGATGTCACCATTGTGTATTGAATTTGGAGCCTTTGGAACCGTCACCAACTCTCCAATATTATCATTATGTATGGAATTTGGGGCTTTATGAACTGTCATCAACTCTCCGACATTACCATTGTGTATTAGATTTGGAGCTTTAGGAACAACCCTCAAAACTCTAATCAATTGCGATCCTTGCTGACCAACCTTCAAAATAGATTTATATAATTCAAATTAAATAATATCTTAAAAGGACTTTGATTTTAGAATTTTATAATGTTGAATATATAAAAAAAAATAATTTTATGTGAATCTTTGCATATAATTTTTTTGCGATGTCATCTTTATTTGTCAGATTTGAAAAAAAATCACGTCTATTCTTTCTACTATATTAATTAATTAGTATAAAAACAAGCCTATAATTAATAGTGCTACAAACCTTCCTGTTTGGAATTTTATTAAGACTTTTTCCATTAGCATCAACGCATGCATCTGCACTACTACAACCTGCAAGTAAACAAACATCTTTTTTTTTATTAGTGAAAAAACAAAAGACTCGATAAATACTTACTATTTTCTATTTATTATATATGAATTTTTATAGTATAAAAGTTACGTACTAATAATTAATATGAATGTTCCACCAAAAAAATAATTAATATGAATGAAACAATACAGTAAAAAGAAACATGAATAAAATAAAACAAAATACAGGTTGTTTTTAAAATAAAAAACTAAAATAGTGACAAAAGGTTCAATTTATTATACGAATGTTTTATGCTTAATTAAAAACTAGTTACCAACATGAATGAAACAATACCGTAAAAAACATAAATAAAACAAAGCAAAATATAAATCAAAGTTTTTTTGTTGTGCTATCAAAGTTTAAAAAAAAAACTAAAATAGTGACAAAATGTTCTATTTATTATATGAATTAATGTTTATATTCTAAAAACTACGTACTAACATTGAATTAAACATTGTATAAAAAAACATTGAATGAAACAATATTTTGTTTAAAAAGAAACATAAAATAGTGACAAAGGTTCTATTATATTATATGAATGTTTATAGTCTAAAGACTACGTACTAACATGGATGAAACAATACGATAGAAAAAATGAATAAAATAAACCAAAATATAAATCAATGTTGTTTTTAAATAATAAAAAAAACTAAAATAGTGAGAAAAAAATGAGAATAGAAATAGAATATTTACGAACCATAAGTCTCGCTTATAAGATGCAAGGAAATAAGAGCAAGTATAAAGATAGAGATAGCGAAGAATTTTGACGCCATTGGAGAGAAAATTTTGATGGTGAATAAAGCTAATGCAATTTTTTTTTTTTTTTTAAATCAAAGATGCTAGCAAAGAGCTAGACATCACAAAATATATTAAGAAAGAGATGAAATACAAAAGGAGGGGACCAAACCAAAACTCCTTCAATCAAAAGAAACTCTAAAATTAGTAAAACCATACTTGTTTCTATCAAAACTATTCTTAATAAAGCTAGGCAAAGCATTCCAAAACAAGATAGAATTCAACCCTAAACCATGATTAGCCAAAAGGTCTGCTACTTGGTTTCCTTCCCTAAAGATATGTGTTACAATAAAATTCATTTGTTTCAGCAGAACCAAAGCATTCAGCCACCTATTTCTTAAGGACCAAGGAACAAGAAAATCAGGTTTTTTGAAAGCAGATGCAACTAAGGCCGAGTCAGTTTCCAACCAAAAGTTTTTCCAATTCATTTGATGAGCAACTTCAATTGCTCTCAGAGATCCTTGTAATTCAGCATGGAAAGAAGAAGTGAAACCAATAGGCTCAGCAAAACAAAGCAAGAAGTCAGCATTATTGTTTCTAAAAATACCACCACAAGATGATAAACCTGGATCACCTTTTGATGCTCCATCTATGTTGCACTTAACCCAATTAATCAAAGGAGGGTGCCATAAGACTTCTCTGACCAGAGGAGTTTTTGGACTATGAATCACAATCTTGAATTTCTTTAGGATGGAGAAATCTTTGACAGAATTTGAAGCTGCTTTTTTTGTATAATTCCCAGACAAAGAAGTGTTAACTATGATTGAAGATATTGCTGCAGGCAAGGAAATTCTCTTGTTGTCAAACCTGGCTTGATTCCTAACTAGCCAAATGATGTTCAACAGGTTGACAATAGCAGCAGTGATGGTTACCTTGCATTGAGGGGACCAATTAAGATCTAAGATTTTCCAAATGTCCTCCATAGAGTTGAAATGAAGAGATAAATTTAAGCAAGAGGATAGCCAGGACCACAGGTGAATGGCAAAATCACATTGGAAGAATATATGAAATGAAGTTTCCATTTGCTTGCAGCAAAAGTTACACATGGAAGGCAGGTTGCAGCCTCTTACCAATAAATTCTCATCAGTTGGAATTTTGTCATGCATTAATCTCCAAACAAAAAGAGATTTGGAGGGTGGGATGTCAGGACTCCAAATCACCTTAGCCCAGTGCAAGTCTTGATATTGCTGAGCTTTAAAAATATAAGCATCTTTAAAAATAAGGTTACCTGAATCTGTGTGAGTCCAAAGAAGCTTGTCCTGGGCTGGTTCCAAAGGGATAACCACTCTATGAATAAAAGAACTAATGTTGTAGTTTTGTAACAGAAGAGCGGGGAATGACCAAACTCCATTTGAGATATAGTCACTGACAGTTGAGGTGAGGTGTTGACTGATATGGTCAGGAACATTAAACAAATCAACCAAGGGAATGCCACACCAATTGTCTTTCCAGAAATTGATAGATTTACCATCACCAAGCAGCCAAATAGAGTTATCCATCATCACTGAAAATTCATCTTTAATGCTACTCCAAATTGAAGAAGAAATTTGATGCTGAATGATTCTCTTACCTCTGATAACTCTGTCTCTTAAAAGCCTAGCCCAAGAGCACTGAGATCTGAACATAGTCCAACATAGGTTCAAATTTGCAGCTTTGTTCAAGGAAGAGATGGATCTAAGATTTAAACCACCTTGAGAAAGAGGTCTGCAGATCTTCTTCTAGGACACAGTCACTAGTTTTCTTTTTTCAGGATCACCACTCCAAATGAAATTCCTAATGTTTTTTTCCACCTCTTTAATCAAAGATACAGGCCAAGAGTAAAGGGTAATGCTATATAATGCTTTGAATGACAGCCTTGACTAACTGGACTCTACCTGCCATAGATAGAACAGAAGCTTTCCATGTTGACAGTTTTAGTTTGATCTTATCTGCTATAGGTTGTAAAAAGAGGGCCTTTGGTTTACCTCTGAAAATAGGTAGGCCAAGGTATGTGAAAGGAATAAAGCCAATTTTGAAATTGAGAAGTTGCACAATGAGATTCAATCTGCCATGAGTAATGGATCCAGAGTAAATAGTTGATTTGGAGTTATTTATGATTTGGCCAGATTCTGAAGCATAGGTATCAAAAATAGATTTAAGAGCTTTGAGTCCATTCAATTTTCCTTTACAAAAGATCATGATATCATCTGCATAGAAGGTGTGAGAAGGCACCTTGAAGTTCCTAGTACCACTGATGAGATCAAGCTTACCATCAATAACTAACTTTGAGATGCTTCTGCTAAGCACATCTTCAGCCAAACAAAATAGCAAAGGAGACAAGGGATCACCTTGTCTAACTCATCTAGTGCAATTGAAATAGCCATTAGCTTTGCCATTAATTGAAACAGATAAGAAAGCTGACTTCAAGATTACATGTATCCAGTTACAAAACTTCTCATTAAATCCAAATTTTCTTAACACATTAAGCAGGAAAGGCCACTCTAAAGTATCAAAAGCTTTAGATATATCAATTTTGAGTGCAAGATTACCTCCAAAGGTTTTGTTATGCAAGATGTTGGTGGCTTCAGAAGCTATGCAAAGGCAATCTTTTATATTCCTCTCATGAATGAATCCCCTTTGCTCTTCAGAGATGATTGAAGGAAGAATAAGAGCTAATCTGTCAGCAATAACCTTTGAAATGATCTTGAACTTGAAATTTGCCAAAGCAATTGGCCTGTATTGATCAATAGAACAAGCATTTGGAGACTTAGGTAGAAGGGTGATGATGTTTGCATTGAAGCCAGGTAGAATCCAACTAGTGTTGATAAATTCCAAGACTGCATTAATCACATCATTATGAATAACATCCCAGTATTCTTGAAAAAAATGAGCTCCAAAACCATCAGGCCCAGGTGCACTATCCTTGTTAAGATTAAGCACTGCAGCTTTAATTTCATCAACTGAGGGAAGTCTGGTGAGAATGTAATTTAGATCATTGGTAATGAGATTTGGAATAACTTCTTCAGCAAGTACCTGTTCCTGCAAAACAATGTTAGAAGAAAATAGGTTTTTATAGTAGCTGACAACATGTTCTGAGATTTGGTTTTGGTCAGTGATGACAAGTTCACCATCTTGAAGGGTGGTTAAAGCTTTTGTTTTAGTTTTGATTTTTGCAATTCTATGAAAGTATTTTGTGTTTCTATCCCCTTGTAAATGTCAGTTTAAGTGAGCTTTCTCCTGCCAAAAAACACTCTTGAATATTTAGAGCAGCTTCTAATTCTTTATGAGAGATTACTTCAACATTTAAAAGCTCATCAGAAGGGCCATTGTCTTGATTTTGAGCTTGAATATGTTGAAGTTTTTGTTCTGCAGTAAGGACAGATGAGTGCACATTCCCAAAACAATCTTTGTTCCACACCTTTAACTTTTCCTTCAAGAGCTTCAGCTTTCTAGACAAAATAAACATGGGACATCCAATCACATTAGTATTCCAACAATCCTTGATCAGCTGTTTGCAATCAGAGTGAAGACTCCACATTTTCATGAATTTAAATTGTGAGACAAAGGTAATGGTGGATGTTTGAATATCTAGCAAAAAAGGATAGTGGTCAGATTTATGTTTAGTGAGTGTTGACACAGAAATATTGTTACAGAGGTCAAGGAGATAGTGATTGCATATAGCTCTATCTAGTCTTTTCTCAGTATAATTACTTCCTCTTCTACCATTTGCCCAGGTAAATTCTGCTCCTCTAGTAGGTAAGTGAATCAAATTAAAAGTGTCAGACCAAGATTTAAACTCCTCCATAGAAATCATGGCTGGAGCAAGTCTTCCTCTATGCTCATGAGCACCTATAATAGAGTTAAAATCACCAATGAAGGTCCAGGGTAAGTTATGTTGAGATTGAAGCAAATTTAGACTACTCCAAAGCTGTCTTCTGTTGATGTAGTTTGTGCTGGCATAAATGGCAGATAAAGCTATTTTTTTGTCATTTTCACTGATGTAAAAAGTTACATGTTGACTATCTGAGGCAATGAGGGTTGGGTTTAAATGGTTTTTGCAAATACACCAAAGGTTAGGGAGTAAATTAGCTCTAGTATTCATGGCAAAAAGTTTAAGATTAAAGTTTAATAACCATTTCCTAGGCAGGTCAGAATGATTCATCCAAGGTTCATCAATACAAATGATGTCAGGATTATGCAATTTAATGATTCTTTTCAAGGCTAGTCTTGTAGGGGAGTTAGCCAAACCCCTTACAATCCAATAAACACACTTCATTTTAAAGGTTTTTGAGAAACCTTTGATCTGGTTGCATAGGATTCTTTGCTAGATAGATTCACTTTCTTTTGATATTTCTTTTGTTGCTTAGACAAAATGACTTGAAACCCTTCTTCTCTCAATTGTTGATGTTCTGAAGAATTGCCAGCTTGCAGAAGCTCTTGTTCTTCTAGCTCAGCCATGTTGGCCCAGGATTGTTTAAGGAATAACATGTCTTTTTGCACTCTTTCAGGGGATACTGCAGGAGCAGTAGATTCAAAAACACTTAAAGTCTTGCTGTTTGATCCTTCAGGTGTTTCCACAGAGTCAGAGTTGATCACCAAATTGTCATCTTTTTGAAATTGAGTTGCATCAACAAAGTCATGTGAGCTGCTGTCATTGTCATTACCTTCTTGTTGATCAATTATATATTTTCCTAAATCCCCAGGAAGTGGGAGAATAGATTAGTTCAGGACAACCTCTGCATCAGCAAGTAAATCAAATCTATTTGATTGTTCCACTCTTTCATCATTAGAAACAACTAAGTTTTTATCCAAATTTTTTGTGTTAACACCAGATTGAGTCTCCACATTACCAGGGTTACCACCCTCAGCCTGCTGAGAGGGCTCATCAACATCAATAACTTCTGTACTCTTGTTTTTTTCTAGAGTATTATTCTTAACCTGAACATATTGCTTTTCTATTCTAGGTTTAGGCTTAGGGTTAGGTTCAGTGTCTTTGTTTATATTATCCATATAGTGAAGTTTCTTACATATATCCACATAGTGACCAACCATATGACAGTGGGAGCAAAAATCAGGCAGGTTTTCATAGTCTAGATCAACAAAAAAAGCATAACCCTTTCTCTCTACTAGCACCTTATACCTTAGGGTTTGTGAAAGATCCAAATCCACTAAAACCCTAGCATATTGCCCAAAGGTTCGTTCAAACATGGATTTCGAAGCAATAGCATTAGTGCAAATTGGGGTCCCTATACTACTAGCTATTGCAAATAAGATCTTAGGGCGCCAATACTCTTGAGATAAACCATAAATTCTAACCCAAACCTGAGCTGAGGTATTTCTTTGCATATTAGGGTTAAAATCTCCAGACCAAGCAAATAATTTCAAAAAACCAGGGTTAAGATTCCACGAGACAACAAATCTTACCCTTCTAACATCTTCCAAAGAGGAGAAACAAAATTCATAATATCCCTTACCTAGAGATATAACTCCCCAGCGAGCAAGATCCTTCCAAATCTGTAAGACCCGTAATTCCACGGTACCTTTTGTGTGAGGAAAATAAGTAATGGCTAAGAATATTAGGGTTTTTGGTTAAGTGGTTTTGTGAATATTGTCGCGATAATAGAATTTTGCTGAGTTGGAGCCTGTTTTGTGCTCGTGCGCTGGAAATGCACCGACTTTTGTTTCTTAGTCTTTATTTATATATGAGAACGTTTATGTGTCTTCAGAATTTCAAAATTTTACTTTCTCCGTTTTTTTAGAAAAATGAGTAGAAAACTGTACCCGCCGTTGGAAAATTTACGGCTTCTGTTTTCCGTCGAATTTTAAATAGAGACTTTATATATCGGCGCGAGTTAGAATCTAGATTCAGAATAGTTGTGGGAGCTTCGGATAAATATTTCAGTCGGAGAATCAAGTTTAGCGATAATTTTTAGAAATGGTTTACGGCGAACTTTTATTTCGTAGATTTCCTATTTTCGCAATTTTATCGGTACGCGAAATATGACTCGTTTAAGAGCAAACGCGGGTACTGAGCGATGAAGTCATAAATATCTAGATATTTATGTTAAGTTACTTGGTGACCAAGATTGAGATGGATGGCTAGGATTTAGTCTAGAACTTTTCACTAGTTGATCCAATGGTTCTCATGAAACATGACCATGACTTTTAGGGTGACTTAAGGAGACTTTATGGACTTAGAAAAATCACAATTCATTCACTCCTTCTCTTCTCTTTGCCGTGGCTTTCTTTCTCTTCCAACCTTGAACCAAAAATTTAATTCTTCACCATTTTCTTTGATTTCAAGCTTGTTGGATCATAGGAAAATTGCAAGGATCACTTCTTCTTGAGGTAACTAGACCTCTCCTTCCTTATCTTGCTCATAAAACTCATAAGTTCTTAGAATTTTATTTTTGTGTTCTTGAGCAAATTCATGAGAATTTTAGTTATTGCTTCATGAGAGGTAGTGATTGGTAGTAACATAGCTTGTTCAAGCCTAGCCTTAAGATTCTCATGGTTGATTTAAAAGTTTTCACAATTTTTTTGGTTAGGGTTTTAAGAAAAAAATTGAAAAGATCATAATCATGATAAGTTGATAAGTGATTTGATTTTTGATGCTAGTTTAGAGCTTTGTGACAAAATGGATATATGAAAAATGGTTTAGTTTTGAAAGACATGAAAATTATTTTTCTCTATGTTCATGAGATTTGAGAAAAACTCTTAGGGTTTTTGAATTGTGTTTTGAAAATGTTTTGAGAGTTCAATTAAATGATTTTGGGGACTAGAGGATTAATCCTATGCTTTTGAAAAGAAATTTTTGGAACTAGCCATGTTACTTTGGTTTTGGCCGTGGCACTTTAGGCATGTGGCCATATTGGTGTTCAAATTTTTGAGTCCTAAATGAGAAGACAATGATCATGGGATGAAATGAATGATCATGGTGTTGGAAAGAAGGTTTAAGTGGTTTTATTTGGAATTAAAAGATAGTTACTTGTGATGCAAGTGAACTATTTATTTTGTAAAAGTTTTGAAGAGTTTTATACTTGTTTTAAAATGGTTTTTGTATAAGAGCTTGATCACTTTTGAGTTGTTTTGAGAAATTAGTAATGATTCAAGTATTTAACTAGGCTTGGTTTTAGAAAATAATATTTTGGTGTGAGTTCAAAATCTGGTCGAAATCTTTAAGGGCATTTAGGTCATTTTAAAATTGTTTTTGTGACCTAGAACCTTGACCATTTGATCCGTCTTTTCGAGACGAAGATTTTGGCGTACGGCTCGTCTCGATTGGATAAAGAATGAGTGAGTTATGGCCATTTTATTTGAGAAGAAAAACTTGTAACTTGTGATGCAAGTAAACTTTTATTTTTGTGAAATTTTTTGAAGAGCTCATGAGTTGTTTTCAAATGGTTTTATTATGTGTAATTGATTGCCTTGGAGTTAGGAATCAAAGGGTTTCATAAATTGTTTTGAAACGAAAATATTTTCGCGTAGCGAGAAATAGTGCATTAAACTTCATGAATTTTTGATCAATATAGGGAGGTCTCGTAATCACTATCCGAGAGTGGTAGAAAGTACCTTAGGCCCCTCTAGATTTTTGAGTTTTAGTTTCGTTTCGATAGAATACAGTGGGAGTATTTTATTGACATTACGCTGCTTAAATTTTAGGTAGCGTGAAGTGTAGAATTGAGCAAGAAATTGTTGTGGAAGCTTGCCGAGGTAAGGGCACTTTCTAACGATTTCATATACCTCGAAATATCGAGTGCTTTTTATGCATGTGTAATTGTTGCTTGTATATGTGTATTTGCTTGATGTGATGCAATATGAATTATGAGCATGGTTGTTTTGTGATGTATTCTTGTGACGAGAACTTGTTTGAGAACATGCTATATTCTACACATGTTTGAGTGGTTGTTTGAATTTCATATGATTGAGTAATATGAAATGTTGATGCATGTACTTGATTGATTATCTTGTTGTACATGATGTTATTTGCCTTACATATGATTTTGCGAAATATATGTATTGGCATGTGGTTGAGAATTACATATGCTTGAAAGATATGTATTTGTTGCATTAGCATATATGGGGAATCGTATGATCATGCATTCATAGTAAGTGGTTATCGGGAATGGACCACGGGGTGTGATTATCGGGAATGGATCCACCTTAATCCTGCGGGATTTATTGAGTCCAATACGTGGTTATCGGGAATGGACCACGGAGTGTGATTATCGGGAATAGATCCACTCTAATCCTTTGGGATTTTATTGATTTTAGTAGGGGTTGGACCTACGACTCTCTGCGGAGAGGTTAAATTCCGGAATTCATGCATGTGAAACAGTCCCGGGTAGGGTGATCACAATCATGTAGAGTCTGCATTGATAGGCTAATTGTGCATTTGAATATTGTTGTGTGTGATTGATAGACGATTTGTGCACTTAAATTCGATGATGTGTGATTCATATGATAAATGAGTATATGCTGCCATGTATTGTATATCTTGTGCTGCGTATTTTTGGTTATATGTTATTTTTAGATCGTGACCCTCTACGAGCATTTTTAGGGATTTATTTGTACCGCGTGGAGAAGCGGAAAGGCTTGAAGCTGTCTGTGGGTCTTCGTCACCCAGTCATCTTCCGTTAGAGTTTAAAGATCAGCTTAGGGGTAGTAGTTTAAGAGTCTTGTTTACTCTTCTTTATGCTTCCCTGCATTTGTATTCCAAACTTGTAGTTTGATGTTTTATTTGGAATAAATGATGTCGTTATGTTTGTTTAGACATAGCGTTTGGTTTATATTCTTAAACTTGATTTGTGAAAACGATTTATAAAAGAGGCATTGCATTTCGATCGTTATTTTGAAAATGGTTTACTCTGATTTAATTTAAGTTCGATCGTGAATGTTTTATTTCAAAGTCCTTGTTGTTTTAGAAAGAAAAAAAAATGCCTACTTTTGGGCTTCGAAAATCGGGGTGTTACAAAATCACTGCTAGCTTCTTCTTTAAGTCAACTACTGAAAGCGGTATAGAACCCTTTGGCCAAACGATTCTCCCGTGTAAATTGTGTTTGCATGCGACCATATCAGCTTCAAATTCTTCTTCTGGGATCTCAACAGCCAAGTTATCACCTTTAACACAGGTGACGGGGAATTGCGAGACAGGAATATCGCAAACATTGGATAAAGCTTGAGCAAAAGTTTTGTTGGTTTTGAGAGGGGTTTTTGGTTCGGATGATGGTTTCGATGAGCCATCTAGGCAAGCCCAAGGAATTGAGAACTCATGCATGTTGTTTGGATGAAGAAAAAATATAGGTGGTGGGTTGGTAGAGATTACCTGACGGTGAAGTACCAAAATGGTGAACAGTGTTTAGAAAATCGCCAGAGCATGTTTAGAGAGAACGAAAATTTCAAAAAAGCTAATGCAATGAACATATATATAGTTGTGCAATTAATGTGTAATTTGAACAATCATAAATGCACACAATCATGCTCTCATCAATGGTTTGACTTTGAAAAAAATGTTCTCAATTGTTAGTGGTTGCTATTTATGAATAATTTGGATTGGATTTAGATTTCAATTCTATTTTTATTTTTAAATATTCAATTTTCTTTTTTGGAACAAAAGAAGAAAAATTTAAATTAAAAATCTACACCAACACTTATTGGCACTCTTAATTCTAATCATTAATTGTCAAAACAAAGATTCATCTCCCGTTTTATTTTATTTTTACGCATTTAAAATCTCATAACAACAAAGATTAAAATACAAATGATTGTATAATAAACAAATAATTGGTCTTGATAAAAAAAATTTGATACATTCGCAATTCGCTTATAATAACAATGACAAATTAAAATAATAAACTATAATTAATAATAACAAATATTTATTATTCAATTCTTTTTTTATTAAAGCAATTGTTCCGTGTATGATTAATTTTCTTTATTAAAACAATTGTCTCGTGTATTATTATAATATATATATATATATATTCATCACTAATATATTCATCAACAATTGTTCCGTGTATTATTATAATATATTCTTAATTTTCTTTTTTTATTAAAACAATTGTCCCGTGTAATATTAATTTTTTTTATTAAAACAATTGTCTCGTGTGTGTTACTATAATATATATTTACCTTGCAATTATTTATTACTATAATATATATTCATCAATAATACATGTTTCATGTATTTTTTATATAAGAGTAAACAAAAATAGAGCAGATTTTTTTATGCTTATCTTCGGAAGTCTCTTCTATTGCTATTTTTATGAGTATATTTATTTTATTCTCTTTTTAAAAAAAATAATAATTTTTTTTATGAGTAGATTTGTTTTAGGCTTATTTTTAGATTTATTTGTTATTTTTGTTTTTTATTTTTTTATGAGTATATTTGTTTTATACTTATCTTCTTCTTTTTTTGTTATTTTTGTTTTGTACATATCTTTTTCTCAGTTTAGAGTAAAAATTACATTTAAGAGCATAAACGGTGAAATATTGTTAAATGTACTAAGGATAAAATAGATTTTTTAATAGTAGTTTCTTTTAATATATTGTAAATAGATGCATTGATCAAATGAGAAAATAGGAGTGAAGGATGCAAAATTGTTCCATAGGCTCGACCAAGAAAACTCTTTCCACTTTGCCTAAATCACCTGTGGAATTTAATTTACTGGGGCGTAGTCACACAAAAATATGTTTTCATTATTTTTCTACAAATTCCCATTCACACCTAATTATTTACTAATACTACCAAACCCAACTCTCATATCCTTTGTCTCTACTATTTTACCAATTTATACCTCCCACTTCACTATTTACTTAAATGCACCTCTTCACCTATGTTTTCTATAAATTCCCTATTTTCTTTATTTCTCTCCACTTAATTAATTTACTAAAAACCCTCTGATCATAATTCAATTATTTATTTTCACAATTCCTTGTACTTATCCAACGGTTAAATATGTTTTTAGTCCATATTTTTATGCGAGATTCGACTTTCAGTCCCTACATTTTTTTTATTATATTTTTAGTCCCTACATTTTTTTAATTATATTTTTAGTCAATTTTTTATGATTAGGATAACAGAATTGGCCACATAGGATAACTTAAATTTACTAGAATAACATTTGCATGTGATGACGTGACATGTATGTGTCATCCTATATGGCTGATTTCGCTATCCAAATCACAAAAAATTGACGGTAGAAATTAAAAATACAAACGGTGAAAAAGTGGGGATTAAAAATATAATAAAAAATAATATAAGAACTAAAAGTCAAAACTCACATAAAAGTAAGAACTAAAAACATATTTAACCCCTTATCTAAATACCCCATAAATTAATCATGCTAAACAATTAAATAATCAGATAAACACAACAACACAAGCAAATTTTTAATTAAATAAATTAAAAGTTAGCTAAATCCTAAATAACTAAATCTTCTAAAACTCAAACCTTTACAGTACGAATGATAGAGTATGACTAATTATATATTAGTTTTTTTATATAATAAAAAATTTGAGACAAAATAAAAAGTTAAAAAGATAAAATAAAAATTGGAACAAAGGGAGTACAGTTTAAAATTATTGGTTGAGTTTATTTAGAACTTGTGCTAAATTAAAAAGATTAAATAAGTACCGTAAAAAAATGAGTGAGATAATTCACATGTTGAGATAGAGAAATGATCCTCTCAATTGTAAAAAACAAAAAATCAATTGAGGAAATAATGTGGAATGTTAAACCATTAAAATTATAGATGAGGGATATAATTGAAATTTGAAAAAAAGGGAAAAAGTTAGTTAATGGTTGAGAAGTACAAATTGAGAAAAATTGAAAGAAAAGAAATTGAGAGAATCCATTCTCGTTGAGATAAAAGGTTTCAATTCCAACCAACCTGGAGCTTGAGGTACCACTTTCTTATTCGGTATGATGAGAAAGTCTACCATAAGCACAAACACAACACTTTAATTTTGGGCACATTTACATCAAACTAAAAAAAATAAATATAAAATGATTAAAATTATATTATTTGATGTGATTATTTTATTTTTCTTTTAATCTTTTTATTATGTAAATACAGTATATGCCTAAATTTTATGTCCAAACTCTTGTGCCTATCCAAGACTTTCTCCTGAATGATATCATAGACAAATTTCATCACATGAATTGACCTATCAGAATAGTTTAGTTTAGAGACAAAATAACAGTGGCTTTTAGCAAGACACGTGGTATTTACATCAAGCACATAAATACTTATCATTTTTATTTTTTTTGTTATCACTTTGATTCGCATCTCCCTTTCTCACGTGACAGGTAACTGACAGTAGTGTCCAGCTTGACCAACAAAAAATAGCTGATTTCAAAATATGTGTTCATTTGTACTTTTCCACCCTTAAATATATTAAATAATTCACATTTAATTATTACTAGTTCATAAAACATGTTTATTTTGTCCACGTGAATTTAACTCAATTAATAAATATATCATATGGTCCAAGTTTGAGTATCTAACACTTTATTCTTTCTTTAAGATAATTTTTAAAATTTTTAACCTACTCGACAAATAAAAAAAGTTGATTTTTCTAAAGTAGGGTAAAAAATTGTCTATATAACATGCATGTGTTATGGTGGATGACTCTAATATCACCATTCGAATACGAATATAATCTTTACCCCATTATCACAATCATTTAATCAATCTTGTTAGAAATAATCTAGGATTGCTAGAGAGTATAGATAGAGGAGATAAAAATATTGTATTACTTCATTTATATGTGTGTTTACATCATAACAAGAGTCATATATTTATAGGATACAAAGAGGAAAGTGAAAGACCATGAGCAATTAAGGTCCACTTCACTAGTGGGAGTTACAGGATAAGAAAGAGATAAAGATGGACATCCACTAAATCTTCCACTAAGACTTATTATTCATAACACTACCCCTTGGATGTCAATCGAGGATGTGCCTCGTTAAAACCTTACTAAAAAAAAAAAAAAACTCAGTGGAAAAAAATTCTAGTGAAGGAAAAAGAGTACAACATCCTTTTACATGATATATTTATTTCTCCCCCTCAACCATACAACCATCTCTAGGACGGTGAAGACCAATATTCTTCCTGCAGATAAACCATAATTTTCTTGTATGTTTTGAGTTATAGACTTTAACCAAAAGATCTAGGATATCTTCGTACTCTTCTTTAGATTAGCCGTGCTTGAAATATCATACTGATGTTGAGTGTTTGAAACTTTCAACTTGAAAGAGCCTCCTTATAGAATGAGAAAACCACAAGTTTATTATACTTGTAAACTCATAATCATCATTAATAAAAAGCAATCCCCGCTTTCTTGATTATGTTGTTTCTCTAAGAAACAAAACGTATGATTGACTTTGCTCTGATACCCGCATTTACAAATATTGGCAAAAACAAAATACCACGATATACATATAACGAACAAAATACATTAATATACACATTTGAACTAAGATATGGTACTTCAGGACCAATTCAAGTTGTCCATCATTTTCTTGAAGATGTGATCTATATTAACCTCAAGTGACATCACAATCATTCTAGTATACAATCAAATAGATTTGTCCATATCAAATTATTTTAATGAATTTGCTATATAAGATTTTAAGTTTCTTGATGCACAAAATCTAATTTAAATAATAAATTTGCAAAAACAAACCTTTCGCATGCACCATATGCAATTTCGAATCTTTCTATAATAATCAACATATTTTAGGATCTCTTCTACAGTCCTAATAATATTTATATCACCATAAAATAAATTATAATAAATTCATTTTCAAATGTTTATAATGGACATATGATGTCATTTCTTCAATGTATCATAAAATTTAACTCTTTCAGAGAGTTTCATATAATCATCGATTCAAGTGAGCCATACAAATATATTGTAACATATATTTCATGAATTCACTTCAGGTGAATATGTCTCATCAAAATAAATTGTAGACATTTACCATCCACTTTTGTTGAACATATCAAACTCTATAAGTATGCTTTATATTAATATAATTCTCTTTAACGTAAAAATATCATATATATCTAATTAACTTCACATCTTCAGGTGTGCGGACTAGTCCAAACAGTTCAGTTATATGAATAGAGTTCGATTTCACTGAAATTGTCTATTTTCATCTGCAGATATTTTATTTACCTATAATCGTTAATAGACTTTGATTCATGATCCTCGTTATCACTTATCACATATAACGCTATAGAAAAACATTGTCAACGTTGACTTTCATTTTTTTGGTTCCATCTCATTTCATTCATAACTTATCGAGATCTCTTTATTTTCATAAATTTTAGGTACCTGATCAGTTCTTCTAGACCTTAAAAATCAATCATATCAGACAACTCTTTAAGAGTTTCTACATCCTCATTTGGGTTATCTTTTCTTTTAGCTCCTTTTCTTGTTTGAGGATTTTTATATTTGGAACCAATTTATCTACCACGCTTCATGCGCGGTTGAGACTCATTTGCAATATTCTAAAATCCGACAAGGATATCTATTTTCTTTGGAGTATTAGCAGCTTCTATTTTAATTTCTTAACTTTGCAAATGAGTTATATTTTGAGGATCAAGATGAGACAATGATATATATTTTTAAATAATTCATTTGAACTTCATGTTCATATTTTTCAGCTGCTTATTATCTCCCCCTAATATTGGGAAATTTAATTCATCAATTGATAATCATCCTACTGAGATGTAAATAAGTTGGCTCAATACAGTTTGTAATATATGAAGATTCATATAAATATATTTTCCCAATATTCTTTCAAGATCTATATAAGTGCATTATATTGGAGCAACTGTGATATACACAACACATCCAAAAATGCTTATATGAAAAATATTAAGTTATAAACTTAAACTTAATTGAATTGCAAATTAAGGGGAGGACTTTCATGTAATAACTTATTGGCTTGATGCGAAGCAAAAACTCAATATAAATGATCTCATATTCCCAACCTACAATTTTGAAGTTATGATTTCATAAGTACTAATCACACATTTAACTTTAGACGTCTAAATAATGGAACTTCTGGTCCATATTTTTAATGAGCATATGCTACAAGATATTCAAATCAATTTTGGTCGACCAATTTCACAAACTTTTGGTTATGATTTGACTGAACATTTAGTTGATGCATCAATTAAATTCGTATAATATCTAAATGGTAATTGGTGATTTAATTTACAAATATCACCTACTCTCAAAATTTGCGAGAGATTCAATTTTCCAACTTCCTTTGGGAACAAGGAATACAAATTATTGGATTGAAGAAACTTCAAGCTCTTCAACACATATCCAAATAATTTTTTTTTTTTCGCATCGCAATAGATCCGGGATAACCCAACCGGTCTTGCCAAAGACAAACTTAATATGATTTGTAAACTTCTGGTTTACAATAATTTGTGCTTTAATTGCACTAATATAAGTGTAGTATATTCATCATGTAAAATATGAGTTCTCCATGTGCTACAAGGCATCTTACGTACCAAAAAGTACTTGTATCCTTGAACAATATGTCGTACTTTGTATTTCACAATTTCTTGATTCTCATTTATATGCAACTAATTTCAAACTTTTAAGTGTCTGGACTACAAGTCCAACAATATTTTGCTTGCAAAGCAAGTTTGATTATACTTCAATCTAATTTCTCAATTTTGGCCAATTTTCACTTTGTCTATAATATCCTGGTATATTTCTTTCACATGAAGGGGATAACTTTTTCACTACACTTATTTTTCAATAATTTTTCACATCATTATAGACCTGAGATATTCTTTTGGACGAATATACATATAACTACGTTTACTATTCTTTGAGATTTTTATGTTCTCTGTGTAACAAATATATTAGCTCTTCTGAAATTTTTAATAATTTTTAGTGTCAAATATATAACATCGATTTTTCGCTTCTCTTAATAAGTTGAAAATGAAAAATTACTTCAAAGTTCTAGAGATATGCAATTTACACCGATCTTTTTAAGTACTAGAAACACACACAAAGATGAATAAATAAATAAGTCAATGCACTGATGAATAAACATGGGATTTTTTTTCTTCACATTTGGTTCAATTTCTTCTTTGTTAATTTAATTTTGTTAGATCAACTAGATCACTCTTAAAGAATATTCCATGTACAGGGCATCAATAGGTTAGACTGAGACAACTTACCACATGAAACTATGCATTAGCATCTTATACACTATTAGTGCACTTTCTTCCAATTTTCATTACAATGAGCTGCAAATATCTTATGGTCAATATACATTTCCAATGAATTTTCAATATAACTTTCTCCCCTTAATCCTTGTCACAAATATTGTTTCAATCTTTCGAATAAAATAATGATCCCAATAATTTGTGTACCATGTACACTTGCCTTTATAATTAACAACTATAAGATTTAAAATATTCTCTAAACAATATTGTAAGTTCAAATATAAACCATTCCAGCACACTGAGAGTTAATCATTTCAATTCTATCCTCAATTAGTAATTTCACATCTAAATAAATCTCTCACTTCTCATCATTACAATACACCATTAATTAAAGAACTCAATAATAATAAAAAACACATGAAATAAAAAAAAAAAACTTCAATTCACTTCAAATTCAACTCAACGATAAAAAACACATAAGATACTTACTAGTAACATTAAGAACCAACATGCAGAATTGATACAAAGCATACAAGGCCAAATAAAATTATCGAATTGAATCAAAGCCTACATAACCAATACTGATTACCAAACATATAAAGATGTAGAACGGCAATTATTGAATATAAACTCAAAAGTAAATTGACTCAGTATAAAATATCTTTGTCAAAAAATTCAAGGCTCTATCCGAACGATTCATAGTATAGAAATGAAAAAAATACACGTCCAAATAATGATAAATATTCAAAAGAAGTAGGTCATCAAATTAAAAATTGACTCTCATAATTATCATACACACAAAAATTTTTAACTTTAGAAAACATATTTTTCAATTCTACACACAAAGACTTTTAATCCATATTTATTTAATTCACATGTATAAAGTAAACAGAAACAATTTAATCACTTTACTACCCTATATATAAAGTCTGCAAGAAAAAATCATAAAGCCACATGTATACATAGTTACATTGGTTGATACTGTAATTTCAAGTTGAAACAAATTCTTAAGGTTCCAGCTGCTCAATCATAACGTGCGGGAATTCACAATTTAACTCATCTCTTATTAAGAGGGCAATTAAATAATATAACAAATTATATGAATAGAAATTAAAAGAAGGGGTGAGAGACCACACACACATAATTTATAAATCTAAACACAAAGTAAGTTATCACGTCCAAATCATAAAGTTTTAAATATAATCACCATATTTTTAACAAATTCAACACAGTGAATCAAATTCAATATAAAAAATACAATATTTGCAAAGTTTAAAATTTAGAATATGTACCTGACCTCTTGTGGAAGATTTTAAGGGGAGAATATGTAAAACTTACAAAGAATTCGATCACCATTCTCCAGCCTCTCAAGTTATGTTGTTAGAGCTTCGTGCTGATAACGTGTTAGAAATAATCTAGGGTTGCTCGAGAGTATAGATAGAGGAGATAAGAATATTGTATTACTTCATTCATATGTGTGTTTACATCATAACAAGAGTCATATATTTATAGGATACAAAGAGAGAAGTGAAAGACCATGAGCAATTAAGGTGCACTTCACTAGTGGGAGTTATAGGACAAGGAAGAGATAAAGATGGACATCCACTAAATCTTCCACTAAGACTTATTATTCATAACAAATCTAATTTTATGCTAAACTTTATTTATATTCTCTACTTTTCTCTTATATATTTGCTTTTTATATCACCTTTTTACTTGTTTTCTTATTTATTTATTTTGCGTCTCTGTTATATTTTCTACACCTTAACAAGAGTCTCTATATAATTATGAAAGGATTCTTTTCCTTTATGCATGTAAGCATCTTCCAAGAAAATAACCTTCCAATGTTTGGTTTACTTGATAGAGAACTAAAATCATTGTGTACTGCCACAATTAAGAATGTGTTCATCTTAAAATTTTAATATTGTCTTAAATTTTTATATATAGAAACTTTTAATTTCATTTATTCCATGAGGTAATCATTTGGCCCCACCGACTTGTACAATCGTGAGCTAATTATGTTTTTTTTTTTTGAAATAGTAAAATTTTATTAAGCAAACTCAATAACAAGAAGTACAAGAGATGCCAAGAAGAACAAGAAAAAACAAAAAAAAAAGGGTACAACAACACCCAAAGGCAACAAAGCCAAACAACACAACAACCCATCCAACACCCAAAGAAAAACCCCACGGCCAAGACACATCACCAACAAGAACAACACCTAGGCCAAAGGAACCAAGCGTTAACAAGCTAAACAATCCCCGGGGTCCCAAGACCATTCATAGAATAAACAAGGCGGAACCTTTAATCTAGCAAAGCTCCACTTCCAACTCAATACTTTGATGGCATCCACTATGTCGTTTGGAATGAACAAACCATCCGCAAAAATAGTTTTGTTACGCGCCTTCTAAATACACCAAAGAGTTGCATGCCAAACCACCAAAAAACCAAGACGAACCTTCTTACTCCTAGCCATCCCCCTCACCATTTCAAAGAGTAATGATAACGATGGTGGAGCAACAATGACCACCCCAAGCCACCTAAAAATCTCATACCACACCACTATAGCACTAGGACAATGCAAAAAAAATGGGTTGAGGATTCACCAATGCCCACACAAACCACACAATCCTTAGGGTCTTCAGGGTTAAGAATTCCACGATAATCAAGATTCAATCTCGTCGGGATCCGATCATAAAGTAATTGCCAAGAGAAGGCTATAACCTTTGACGGCGCCGGACTTTCCCAAATTTGCTCAAAAACAACCCTCTCCTCCTCAACTAAAGCCTCCCCTACATTAAGCTCCTTAGAGAGAAAATTATAACATGAATTAACCGTAAAGAAATTCTACGGATCCGATTTCCATCTCCACACATCAACCTCCGAGGACAAAGAGGCCGAATCCAAAAACTCTCTCAAAAGATTCACATGCACCATTTCCCATTGAAAAAGAGGTCTTCTCCATGAGAAATGCCAAGACACAACCTTCCCATCTTTCACAAAAAAATTATCAACCATTCCATCTTTATGGATAGAAAGAGAAAATAAACAAGGAAATAAGGTAGAAAGAGTAGCATCTCCAATCCACCTAGACTTCCAAAAAAAGGTTGAGCTTCCGTTCCCCACTTTCCGAGTCACGGTTTCCGAAAGCCAATTCTTACCCACCACAACCTTCTCTAAGGCACAAATATCCTTCCACCAATTCGACGAAGCCGACGAGATTCTATAACTACTCAACTCCACATGATGATAAATATGATCCCCATACTTAGCAAGTAACACATTCTTCCAAAGAGGTGAACCGGGTTGAAGAAGGTGCCACCGCCATTTAGACAAAAGGCTTAAATTAACTACCTTAATGTCTCGCACCCCCAACCCACCTTGGCTTTTATCTTTGCACACCACATCCCACTTCACCCAACTAATCCTCTTACCACCCCGCACACCGCCCCATAAAAACTCCCTTTGGATTCGCACCACTTTCTTCCAAACACAAACCGGCATTTTGAAAAAAGAGAGATGAAAAATTGGAATGGCATTCAAGACCACATTAATCAAGACAATCCTTCCTCTGAGACTAATAAATTTATTCCTCCAAGAATACAAACGCTTCCTAAGGTGATCCAAAAGAGGTTCCCAAGTGGAAATGCTCTTGGGATTCGCCCCAATTGGAAGACCAAGGTACTTGAAAGGAAGAGTACCAAGTCTACAATTAAGAAAAGTGCACGCCATCGCCATAAACGTCGGAGACACATTAACACCCAAAAGAGCACTTTTCTAAAAATTGACTTTAAGCCCGTAAGTCAATTCAAACCATCTAAGAATAGCTTTAAGGGTCCAAAGATTACTTACCGAGGCCTCCCCAATGCACAACGTATCATCGGCGTATTGGAGATGAGAGATGACTTAAGGAATGTTGGTGTAAGCCCTAGAGGCCATAACCGGTCCTGAATCTGAGAAGTGGCTTGAAGCCATGAAATCCGAAATGGATTCCATGTACACTAACCAAGTTTGGAACTTGGTTGATGCACCTGAAGGAGTTAATCCTATAGGATGCAAGTGGGTTTTCAAAAAGAAAACTGACATGGATGGAAAGGTAAATACCTATAAAGCGCGATTGGTTGCTAAAGGGTTCAAGCAAATTCATGGTGTAGACTATGATGAAACCTTTTCACCAGTTGCTATGATTAAATCCATTCGAATTTTACTTGCCATCGCTGCATACCATGATTATGAAATCTGGCAAATGGATGTCAAAACAGCTTTCCTAAATGGAAATCTCCTTGAGGATGTGTACATGACACAAACTGAGGGTTTTGGCATACCAAATGAGACCAAGAAAGTATGCAAGCTACAGCGATCAATCTATGGATTGAAGCAAGCTTTCAGAAGCTGGAATCTTCGTTTTGATGAAACTATAAAACAATACGGATTTATCAAAAACGAAGATGAACCTTGTGTTTACAAAAAGGTTAGTGGGAGCATTGTTTCATTTCTAGTGTTATATGTAGATGACATATTACTCATTGGAAATGACATCCCTACACTGCAAGACATCAAGACTTGGTTAGGGAAATGCTTTTCTATGAAAGACTTAGGCGAAGCTACCTATATATTAGGAATCAGAATCTATAGAGATAGATCACAAAGATTGCTTGGCTTAAGTCAGAGTACATACATAGATAAAGTCTTGAGGCGCTTCAATATGCAGAACTCCAAGAAAGGATTCATGCCTATGTATCAAAGCGTTAGTCTGTCAAAGAAGCAATCCCCTTCAACTAAAGAAGAAAGGGATCGAATGACTAACACTCCATATGCATCTGCAATTGGATTTATCATGTATGTCATGTTATGTACTCGACCAGATGTCTCGTATGCTTTAAGTGCAACGAGCAGGTACCAGTTTAATCCCGGCAACGACCATTGGATTGCTGTCAAAAATATCCTTAAGTACTTGAGAAGAACTAAGGACACATTCTTGGTCTATGGAGGCCAAGAAGAGCTCGCTGTGAAAGGTTACACCGATGCTAGTTTCCAGACAGATCATGATGACTTTAAATCGCAATCTGGTTATGTGTTTTGTCTAAATGGTGGTGCTGTAAGCTGGAAAAGTTCAAAGCAGGAAACAGTCGCTGATTCTACTACAGAGGCCGAGTATATCGCAGCATCAGATGCTGCAAAAGAAGCTGTTTGGATCAAGAAGTTCGTCTCCGACTTGGGAATAGTTCCCAGCATTATGGATCCCATTGAGTTACTCTGTGATAACAATGGGGCCATTGCACAGGCTAAAGAACCAAGATCTCACCAACGATCCAAACACATACTCAGGCGCTACCATCTCATTCGAGAAATTATCGACCGGGGAGATGTGAAAATATGCAGAGTGCCAACAGAGGATAATATATCTGATCCACTAACCAAACCTCTTACTCAGAAAAAGCATGACGGTCATACTAGATCTATGGGTATTAGGTGCATGCCAAATTGGCCTTAGGGCTAGTGGGAGATTGTTGGTGTAAGCCCTAGAGGCCAATGAGTTTTAGTTCGAACTTAATCTTATGTATCATGAATTTATTATTATCAATAATATGAGGCATTCTTTATTATGTTGTACCGTGATAAAGTCCCTAGAATAGCAAACCATACTAATGATATATTAAGTAAGACTTAATTGTGAGACTGCTATTCTTAAACTATCCATAGTCAAGTTTTAATATGAATTGAGATAATATTAAAGCATTGAGACTATTATGTATGTAGATTGATGACCATATCTCACTGGTCATAGATATGTAGATATCGAGTCTATACATAGATATAAATATTAAGAGTAATATTTATATTGGATTGACCCACCATGAGAATACTACATAGTATTTATGAAAAGTGTCATAAGATATTCTCATAGTGATAATGGTGTATACCACTCTTAGACCTGAACCAACTGTGATCCCTAGATGTGGAGTCAAGTACTTTATCGCTATTCAAACGTTATCTGTAAAAGGATAATTATAAAGTTAGTTAATAGGTACTTCACGAATCATGCTGAGGGACATGAGTGACCTAGATGGGATTTGCCCCTCCTATTTAATAGGAGTAATATATGTAGGCCTCTTGATGGAATATGACTAATAAAATGCGTGGCCACGCCGAACTAAGTCAATATGAGATATTGAGTTTATTCGTTGCTCAGTATATTTTGGGATCAAGAAATAAGATATTGAACCATACAAGGGTGACACAATCTATGCCTTGTGTTCAATATAGATATAAAGGGCAAAAGGGTAATTATGCACAAGTTTGTTATCACGGAAAGGTTTCGTCAGATCACATGACATTCTCGTCACTTGGGTGACAACGGCATATTGCTAGATTCTAACCGTTGTTTATAATATTAAATACATGATTTAATGTTATTACCAATGTTACGAGAACCTACAGGGGTCACACACATAGAACAGATCTATGAGAGAAATAGATAAGTTAGACTTATTTACAAGATAAATAAATAATATTTATTTATGAGATAAATAAATAAGATTTATTTATTTACAAGATAATAAGTGTGACTTATTATTAATTGGATAACTACGAAATAATTATATCGGATAATTATGAAGTAAATAAATATGATTTATTTATTAGTAGTTAGATAATTACGGAATAATTATAACGGATAATTATGCGCATTTTAGTGTGATGAAAATTAAGATAATGACGAGTAAGTATGACTTGCTGATCACATAAGAGACTCTATAAATAGAACTCTTGTGTAGAGAACAAAATTAACCAAATTTAGAATCCTAATTTTCTAAACTAAAGCTGCCCCTGCTCTCTCTCAAAAGCCTTCAATCAAGTTCCAGCTAGCACGGTGATTGAAGGAGCTGTTCGTGTGGACTGAGTAGAGGCATCGCTACGTTGATTTGCTCGTGATCAGAAATCGTTTCTGCTTCAAAGGTTCTGCACTTCAAGAGGTAAACACATAAACTTACAGTTTTTGTGTTATTTGATTTGTGATTAATGATTTAATCAAGGTCCGTTCATAGGGATTGTTCCGCTAAGAGGATTAAAATTTTGAAAAACCCCTCTTAAAATCCCAACAAAGAACTCTACCAAACGTGAATCCTATAAAAAGATCCAAGCCCACCGCCTTGCGCAAAATCCCACTCAAACCTTCAACCACAAGCAAGAAAAGGAAAGGAGCCAAGGGGTCACCTTGTTTGAGGCCTCGTTGGATATTAATTTCCGAGGTAGGAGAGCCATTAACAAGAACCGATAAATTTCCGGCAAAAACACAAGCTTTAATCCACCTAATCCATTGATCACAAAAACCAAACCGGCGGAGCATATACTCTAGGAACCCCCAATCCACCGAGTCATACGCTTTCTCGAAGTCCACCTTAAAAATAAGACACTCTCTCCTAGACTTCCTCGCCAATTCCACAATTTCATTCACCACAACAACACCATCCACTAAATTACGACCCTTAATAAACGCGGATTGATTTGGAGCAATAATCGAATCCATCACCTTTGCAAGTCTTTTCGCCAACACTTTCGCAATTAACTTATAAAGGCATCCAAGAAGAGAAATTGGTCTAAAATCGGAAAGAGAGATTGGAGAGTTCACCTTGGGGATTTAAGTAACAAAATACGACAAGAAGCTTTTCGGAAGACAAGCATTGCCTTGAAATTGGTCAAACAAGATTCGGATATCACCTTTTAGCATCTCCCAAAAATTCACAAAACCAAAACGCCTCCCTCTCTTATCCAACTTTTTTGGAATATAGATTTCCGCTACCCTCCCAAACTGCAAAAAGAGCTTCCAGAGATCTGCTGAAGATGCGTCCTCTGGGAAGTTAGTTACAAAGAAGGAGGTTGTGACCTTGTCAAGGTTATGGAAGAACCCTCTTCTTTTCTTCTTTTTCACACTCCAGCCCTCTGTTTCTCTCTCTTCACTGTCTCTCATCTCTCTAATTTTTTTTATTTTTTTCCGTGAGCTAATTATGTTAATTTCATTTATTCTCAAACTTTCCTATTATGGCTTATTCCTAATCCGGTGAGCTTAGCTCAATTGATAGGATAAATACATTGGTTCTGTTTGGCAAAAATAGCGGATGGCTGATAAGCTAATTTATGGCTGATAGCTTATAGTTGATGGCTGATGACTGATGGCTGATAAGCTGATTGAAGTGTTTGGTAAAATTAGCGGTTTAACTGACTGATAAATGTAAAATGACAAAAAGGGGCATATAAAATCTTTTATAAAAAATCATTATTAAATCTATATCTAATTAATATTTAAAACACTTCAAATTTAGTTATTCAAATTTATTAATTTATATATCTTTTATATATTATTAATTTTTTTATGTAGAATTAAATTTTATTCTTTGAAATTTTATTTAAATTTATTTTCATTTCAATTATTATACTTTATATAAAAGATTAAACATTATATTTTTTAGACTTTTATACAAATACATAAAAGATAGATCAAATGTACTTAAAAAACCGTGACAATATAGGTACATGCATATTTTATAGTAATATAAATAAATGAAAAATAAATCAAAAGTACTAAAATGAAGGGGTTATAATGATAGAATAATTATGTACAATGCGTCATAAAATATTGTTACGGTAAATATTTTTTTTTAAAATATTTATGTACAAAAACATTTTAAAAGGAGATATAACAACAACAAAAAAGTAAGTACAATATAATAAAAATAATAATGATAGGCTAGCGTAAAAAAAGGTACGAAATTTTCTATTTTATTTTAAATTGTAATAATATATTTTGAAAGATAAAAATAAATTTAAGATACTTTAATTATTCATGATTAATTATGTATTTTAATTATTTATTTATAATTAATTTTTAAACATTTATACAGTATTATTTTTTTTTTTGGGTAAAACAGTATTAATATAATTTATTCTAGATTAAATCAACATTTATCTTCATTATTTTTTGTAGGATATTTATTTTCATTATATATAGATAAACTAATATTATACATAAATGCATATTTTTATTAGTGAATGTTATCTAATGCATTTTCTTCCATCTAGTCTAGTATATTAAAAACTAACGACGTCGTAGAACATAGTGTAAACTATACAAATTAAAATATAGAAAGGGTATCTATTTTATTTCATAAGCATTGGAAGTAAAATGTCAAAAAAAAAAAAAAACATTGGAAGCAAATGAATGACATTTTTTATTTTATATTATAATAAATTAAAAAAGGTAAAAATGGATTTTAAATAAAATGATAAGGGTAAAAATGGAAGAAAATATGATAAGCTATAAGCTCATAAGCTAATTGAAATAACTTCTGAAAAATAAGCTATAAGTCAGTAAAATAAGCTATAAGTCAGTGTTGAAAAGACTGTTACCAAACATGTCTTTTACCTTATAAGCTATAAGACATAAGCAATAAGTCAATTTTATGGTGTTGCCAAACATACCCATATATATATATATATATATATATATATATATATATATATATATATATATATATAGGGGTTGGGGTTCGAACCCCGATCATTCCACTTATCCACTTTAAGGATGAAATTTCTAGCCACTAAACTACTTACCAAAAAAAAAATTAGATTTTTTCTTGCAGTGAAGATTGTGAGTCGTGACACATTCAAGTATTCACACATTTGACATATTTAGCTTACATAAAAAAAATAATTGTCATATTTATGGAAGCCCCTAATATGCTCCTCTTTTTTTTGGGTTCATGGGTGCTCCTCTTAAATTAACCTGTTATAGCAGGTTTCATAATTTTATTATCCTGGGTCCCACAATTATCATAAATAAATAAAAATAATTTATTTGAAATAAAAATAATTTATTTGTTAAATGGGGATGTTTGATTACATTTATATCCTTATATTCATTTGTGTATATCTAAGTGAATTCCATCTATCTTCCCTAAAACACGCATAAAAAAAAAAAGAGAATAATCTTCTTCCTTCTTTACGCCACTGAACACGGTTAACAAAACCACCGCCGCCACCACCACCAGATTGTTGCGATTTGAAAATCTTCTCCGACCACCGTCCTTTTCGTGATTTCGTTGCAGTCGGGACCATCTCCAACTATCATATTTCATTTTTACGTTGCTCTTTATTTCAAGGGTTAGTGTCTTCTTTCATTTTTTTGTGATACTTATCCATGAAAGGCATAAATTAGTAGAAGTTGTTGTTTTGCAAGTTATGATATAGTCTGCAATTGGTTATGGAGTTTTAAGTCTTATTTTTATGGAATTTTTTTTCTTCTTTTTTATATGTATTGAATGTGTATTCATAGGACACTAAGTTATAGCATAATAATATGACCTATTATAGGATAATAATCGATTAGTTTCATAAGTTCAAGAATCACAAATAACAAATAAATGCATGTGAATAAATTGAGTATAAATAACCTTTCTAGCAGAATCTGAACTAGAAAAATCATTATGTAAATCCTGTATAGAAAAATTGGTAAAATATAAGAATTGATTAGGTCAAAAACAGAGTATAGAGAAAGTAATTATCATAAAAAAAACAAATTTTTGAAGAAAATGAATTACCTCAACTTTTGAGAGCTTTCCTTCATTGAGAACTTCTAATATCTAGTTATATATTGGTTGAAAGTAATACTTCAAAATGATTATCAACCACTGAAATTTGGTTTTAAATCAAGCAAATGTGACATTTTTACTCTTTACATGGCAGTCAACACTCTCTATCTCTCTTATGTTAGAGAGGAGGCTAGAGACTCTAATTTAACTTGCAGTTGTAATCTAACTTCATATGATTATCCTGTTTATATTGACACAAGCAAATTTTTACCAAGGACATTGATCAACATATAAGGATACTACTCAACTACTACCTTATAGTTTTAGTGGTTAGAAAATTCATGAATTTGAATGGTGAGATTACATGGGTAAATGATTTAAACAGGACAGACAAACATAAAACTAGGAAAATCAAACAAACTACCTCAAATGCAATACAATGTAATGCTTCTTTCTCATGCTCATCCGCCGGACCAATTTTCCATACATTTCTAGTATTGAATAAGTAAATCTTAGAGCATTTTAAATCACTTTACATATAGTCAAACTTGTTCAGTTGAACAGCCTGCCATAAAAATGAAGCAAAAGTCAAGGGAGTGCACAAAAAGATTATTGGTAATCACACAAATCTTTGGTTTCAAGAGACAAAAAATGCAAGTAAATGACCGTAAATTAATTAAGTGCATGAATGTGTGATCTTGTGACTGCTAAGAATCCAAAACAAATGTGAGAAAGTGACTAAATGCATTGTGATTTGAGATCTAATTTTCAAGGGTCCCCTTGCCTAAGGTTATTGAGTATTAACTTTCCTTTCAAACTTCCCTAAAATGGCATCGAAAATTGATATGAATACATTAATAATGTAATAAGAAACGAAGACATAAGTTCTATTCAATTAACAACAATATAAAATGGAAGTTTCTTATTATCTCAAATTCATCAAAACTAAAGCCAAACTAAGAAATTCTTGATTTCGGGAAATCATATAAGAACACAACAAAATATGAAAGAGAACATTCTAGACATTCTAGAGTTGCTAGATGAAGTCTTCTGCGGATTGTAAAACCGTGACTATCGGTAAACTCCATCTACAAGTACATCGGTCAGGTCGTTGCGACATAATTTAAAAAATATTGATTGGCTACTGCCACTTGTAAATGTCTATAATGAAATAAATAGTAGTTAGAAGATGAGACATTTGGTTCCCATGGCCCGAGGACCAATTTGTCAAATAAGCTTCATAATTTAGAAAACAAATCAAAGAACCAGTCAAATAATTTTATTAAGAGATATTGAAATGCAGCTATGGGTAGGATAGTTTCACCAAGCCAAAATGCATTTAAAAAAACTTCAATATTTTGAAGAAAATCAAATTAAATACTGACTAAATGCAAATTTTCATTTCTTAGAAAGTTACAAAGTTACCCAAAGTCCATAGTATTATTTATACATCATGCTATATTAATCAATCGAAGTTACATATTATGCAAAGTCCATAGTATTATTTATGTTGGTTACATTAAGTAGTTTTTAATAAAATTCTTAAGTATTTATCTTTCAGTTTGCTGGCTATAATCCAAGCCATTCCCGAACCTTGTGATGGCATAGTACACCCTTCTTATCTTTGCTATATGTTTTCACATACCAACCCCTTATATCATGAAAGCCACAACTAGGTTCAAATAGCCAAAATCTGTATAATTAATGGGCTAATATTATTAAAAAATATTACAAATAGTAATATTAGAACAACATTGATCTGTATAAATAATAAGTAGCAGTATCATAAAAAACACGGTTTTTTTTTTTGCGCAAACTCAACATATGTATTGAAGTTTCTACTAAAAGACAATAATTTAGGACAGAAAAATAAAAATAAAGAATCACTCACCATTGGAGACGCCTTGGAAAATCTTCCAAATCGTTGGGTTCGTCACCAACGAAGAGGGATGTGAAAAAAGGAATCGTGATATGGGGAAGGATAGTGATATTTTTTATCTTCCACATATCACGATTAAAACAGATTGAAAGAAACGAACCCAACAGATTGAAAGAAACAGATCGAAAGGAATCATGATTAGGATTCAAACAGATTGAAAAGAAACAAATCTTCTCATCTTCTTTTTCTGCGAACTAGACACTCCCCATAGAAAAGATTGAAGAGAACATGAAGAAAAGAATGAATTGCCGGTATCGGGATCGACGGCACAGCTGTGAAGGTGGAGATAATTTGATGCGTTCCCAGCGATATAGATGGTTTGGATTTACACAGTTAAATACAAGGGTATAAATGTAATCAAACATCCCCACTTAACAAATAAATTATTTTTATTTATTTATGAGAATTGTGGGACCCAAGATAATAAAATTATGAAACCTGCTATAACAGGTTAATTTAAGAGGAGCACCCATGGACCCAAAAAAAAAGGAGCATATTAGAGGCTTCCCATATTTATAGATATTTTATTAAGATTAAATGATTTAAATTTTAATAAATTTTTTAATTTATTTGAGGTTAAAATCCAGTTCGTCTAATTTTGATCCAACAATTATGGAGGTGCCAAATACGTATATAAAGTATGACAAAGTTTTTTTTTTTTACAAAATATGACAAAGTTTTCACGGCTTGAAAACGTGGTTCATATATAATACTCCTTTGTTCATTTTTATTAATTTTTTGTTGTCAGATTTAGCATTTTTTTATATTTGTTTTTTTATTTTAATTTAGGGATACGATTTGCTAATTATATCTTTTGTTTGTGCATACTCTTTTTCAATAAAATTAATTAATCTTATATATTTGGAAAGTTAATTTATTTATTTTCAATTTTTTTTGTATTAAACATATTAATTTTTTTTTTGTACATAATATGTTAAATTTATTGGAAAAAGAAAGTATGTGCAAAAAAATATGAATTTATTGGTGGATTAAAACGAGGATACAATAGGATGATAAGCTGCAAAAATACACTTCATTAATTTGATATTATTATTCTAAAAAGACTAATAAAAAAACGGAGGATGTAACATGAAATAAGACTAATTTCAATATGAAGTAACATGCAAATTTTGTTGGTTTTAGTCTCTCCCGTTAAAAAATAACTGCGTTTGTAGCTAACTGGTAGCCAATAAATTATCAATTAGCTAAAAACAAAGTATGGAAGGATTAAAACCAATAAAAAAAATAGTGTTTCAACTATGTATTGCAGCAGTTGGTTGGTTATGATTATAAACACTACTTTTTATTGATTTTAGTCCCTCATGACCGCGTTTATAGCTAATTAGCTGCCAAGTAACTATCAACGTAGTCTTTTTTTAACGGAAGAGACTAAAACCAATAATTCGGTTTGCACATTCAGAACTGTATTTGCAACAAAAAAACGTAAGGACTAAAATTAAAAATCCGCAAACATACATATATGGACGAAAATGATATTTAAACCAAAAAATAATACAAGCCATCTCTTCTAAAAAACCCAACAACCATGCTTTATATATTTATATACACAGTATCTCCGTCGTTTATCAATCATATATTATTTTGGATTAATATATTTGTTGTTAAGATTATCTTTTTTTAACAAGCATAGTTAAAATTATTTTAATTCTTTTTTGAAACTCAACAGAGCCGAGGCCCAAAAGAAAAAAGATTACACAGAAATTAATCGAGAAAGAAAAACACCCTTAATTATCTTAATTTTTACTATATATTTAGTGCAAAATTTACATAATCGTGTTTAATTTATTATATTATATTATTTAATTATAAATATTTTTACATAAGTCAGTCAATTTCTAAATGTTACAAGTTGATAAATATATGTTGTATATATATATATACTTTGACGTGAAAAATATATTACAATAAAATAACAATTATTTAATTGTTAATTTTATTAAATACTATAATTAATTTATCCGCTATTGTATACCATCAAGTTATTAATTAGCTTTTTTTGACAAAAGTTATTAATTAGCTTATCACTCATAAGTTATTTTTATCCACCAAGAATCCAAAGCTTAGGCCAAATAGTTTCACACCACTTAAAAATTAAAATTGTCTAGCGGTGAACCTGAACCAACCGTACAAGTGCACAACCACCTAGGAGAGTATTTAATGGCTCACATGAAATGACCTATGGGAGTAGTTAAAGAACAACATAACAGTTGTTTGTCACGTGGTATCTACTATTTATTTACACGCAGCAGTACTTTGATTTGACTCACTTTTCCAATTATATACCATTTTTTTTTTTGACACAACCAATTATCATTCAATTTTTTTTTTTTGTGGTTGACATAAAAAAATACTCCCTCCGATCTCATATATAAGAAAATTTATTGGTTGAAATCGTAAAACATTGCATTTATTGGTTGAAATTGAAATAATGTCATAAAACATAATAATTGTAATACACTTTTTCTTATATTTGAAACTTTTAATTTTTTTGTTTTGTTGCTTATATTTAAGACCGAAGGGAGTATTTAATTGATGGGTGGATCATTAAACTTGACATCCTCCGATTTATTTTCAACCGGAGAGGATCCACGCTCACCAATTATATACCGTACCATAAACGCCACATGACTTGACAAATGACAATAAAAGAAGATAGATACTCCATGACATAATCATTTGGCCCACCATATATTCTTCTCTAATCTACCTATTTATGTTAATTTCATTTATTCTTAAACTTTCCTATTATGGCTAACCAAAACAAACTTTCCTATTATGGCTCAATTTTAATCCCACGGACATAACAGAATCAGACTAGATGCAATGAAGATTTCTATGGTCATGATCATTGGAAACAGATTTCCTGCTATGTTACAATAGCAAATTATACTCCCTAATTATAAACACTTTTAAAAAGAAAAAATTTGTCTCTAAATATAAGCTTCATTTTAATTTCCTAGACACATTTATTATTACTTTTCAAAACATAACCCTACTTTGCATTGAAATACAAAAAGTCAACTACAAATACATCTTTTCACCAAGGATAATTTAGTAATTGTAATACCCAAAAAATATACATTAATTACACTACCAACTTTTCTTAATATACCTGCAAATTTTGAAAAGAGGCTTATAATAAGGGATGGAGGGAGTAATAGTTAATGACTGTTTTTTTTTGTAATAGCCAAAATTTATTAGAAAAACTCAAGCCAAGGCATAAGAAATACCAGGCAAGAGACAAGGATACAAAGTAGCCAACTCAATACAACACAAAGGAATTATTTTAATCCGTTTGATCTGATAATCAATGATTGAGATCCAAAATAGTGTGAAATTTAATGATTCTATATAACAGAAAATCCATATATCTTATTTAGTATGCATGATGCATGATATATTTCTTCTAATATTATAAGACCAAACCAAAATATCAATCATTCATTGAATTTGAAAAAAGAATATTTATTTATGGGAGACAGGGTAAGGTTTTTTGTGTTGAGTTATCATTGCTCTTTGTTTTCTAGTCCTCAATAAGAGTCCCTATGATGTGTGAAAGGATTATTTTGCCTTTTCATTTTTACAACTTTTTATAAAGGTGAATATACCTTTCTAATTTTTGGTTGATTTGGTTGTGAATTGAAATCATTGTGTACTCCCACAAATTTTTCAAATTTCTTAATTAGCAAGACATGCCAACAAAGATAACATAAAAAACCATGCTCATCATTAAATTGTGTTATAAATGGAATGCACATTATAGAATATAAAATTTATCATTATTAACAACACTTGAAAAGACAAAGGTGCATTAATTTTAATAAAGCACTACTAAAAAGAAAGAAAAACTAAAACTACAAACTTGAACCAATTAATTTGAATAAAAACTAAAAACCTCTTACACAGAAACATTTCCTATTTTCTCTTGATTTATGGCATCACATAGAGCTATTTCTTTCTTCTCTTGTTGATCCATAGTATCACAAAGAACAATGCCTCTAGTCTCTGGCAAACAGAACAATGTAAAATTTGACAACATTATAACAGCTCCAAACACACCATAAGAGAAAATATTATTTTTCCTCCCAGCAGATATCAAAAAGGGACAAAATATGCAACCAAAAACAATAGCTTGTCTCACCAACGACGTCGTTGTGTTCCTCACACATGTCGGAAATAACTCTATAATGTATATCAGAAACACATTATAAGCTGTACAAGCGCCGAGAAATGCAACCATTGCTAACACCACTTTAGCTGCTGGTACTCTATTCTCAAAAACAACACACATCACACAACAAATTCCACCTAAGATTGAAAAAACAAGAATTGATGGTTTTCTTCTATAGTTTTCCAAGAAATATGTTGCTACACATGAAGGAATTTCCATTGATGCACTAAAAACTACTGCCAAGTAAATGTTGAATCCTAAATTTCCAACAGCTAGTGGCATACCAAAATAAACCATTCCAATTCCAATGCCAAGAATCATAACAGCTATCATTCTTATAATAGCCCATCTTTTATGAAACAATTCACCTATTGATGAGTAAAGTTGAAAAATTGAAACTTTTTCTTTAGTAGGTAGTTTTGGTAAATTTGAAGATAGATTATCATCAGCATTTTCTTCTGATGAAACCCTTTTGAGCATTTTCAAGATTTCTTTCTCTCGACTTTGCATAACGAGCCACCTGGGTGACTCGTTAACGAAGAGATAAGCAATGATAGAGTAACATAAAGCGGGGATTGACGACCAAAGATAAAGAGTTTTCCACGATGAGTTTCGGTTTATATAGGCGAAACCGGGTAAAGACATGTACCCCATTGTGAAAGTAAAATACTCAACAATTCCAACTCGGAATCGCCATTCAGCGCTAACTTTTTCGGTAAGTAAAACAAGAACACATGTACCGATGGACGAACGCCAGAAACCGATCAAGAATTTCAAGGCGGAGTAAATCCAAACATTTGTGGAGAAGATTATGACCATGGAAGTTATTGACATTGAGACACAAGAAAAAATTAACATGTTTTTTCGACCGAGAGACGAATCAGCTAATGCTGCAAGAAAAGTAGAGCCAAGAAGACAACCTACAAAGAAAGAAGATTGTGGTAAACCAATGATGAATGTGCTAGCACATTCAAGATTCCAATGAGAAATGATTGTGTTTGAAGGGTGTGTGTCCCAAGACCAAGAAGATCTTGGGAGTTTGCAAATATCAGAAGATGAAGAACATGATGAATTTGTGTTTGTGTTTGTGCAGTGCCATTTTGGATAATTATCAGTGTAAATGCTTATGAATGATTGTTGTGCATCAAAAAACATTGCTACTGCTACAAGAACAGCTTGTAAAAAATCCATCCAACCAAAATTTGATAAACTTTTTTCAATAATTTCATCCCATGATAACATTGGTTTTTTTTCTTGCTCAATGTTGGAATTAGATTCAGGTACATTAATTTGTACTGAACCTTCCATAGCCATTGTGTTTGTGTGTTAGTTTTTTTTTTTTGTTAAGATAATGTTTGAGGTTGAGGATTGTGAGAAATGAGTGTGTGGCTTTATAGTGCACAAAGAGAGTTTGAAATTTATTAATTTTTTTATTTTGATACATGAAATGAACAAATAATATAATAAAGGAGCCACAGTGCTATTTGATTTGGACCATTTGCAAGTGGGTTGGACTGGTGGACCAGGAATATATGAGCAATGCACTAATTTTTTAGTTTTTTATTGTTTGTTTTTAATCATTGAATAGTAACATATATAATTCTTAGTTGGTTTTTGTGATCACTGATGCCGGATTTGATACAGAGAATCACAGTTTGATTTTCTACAATTGCATTTGAAAGAGTGTTTGGATCACTTGATGTCAGAATTAACTCCCAAATAAAATTAAACGGTCTAGTATGTTAAATATCAGTGGTGAAAAAAAAAGAAACAAATTAATAACATATTATATTATTTCTGTGAGCATGAATATAATTTAATTTGTTCGTAGCGACATTAAATGTAATATGTAAATACCAGAATTTGGATCTTAATATTTTATTTATTCACTTTTGAAATGAAATTATAGCATTAAATTATTTGATAAAAAAAACAAATAAATAATATCATAAATGGACTAGTTTTTTCTTTTACGTCACTTCTATGTTTCCATTCTCTTTTTCTTTCCTATGCATCACATATTTTTGTTTTTAAATTTCTCTCCCTTTACATTATAACTATTTCATATACATCATTGTCATGTACTCCATGATTTTGTGAGATTTTTAATTTTTTGTTTGTCATACATAATTTTCGTGTACTCCAAAATTTTGTGAGATTTTCAATTGTTTGTTTGGAGGGCATTTGATACACAATTTGTTTTAGTTTGAAAATTAATAAAAAAAATTCAAAAAATCTTTGAAATTGACAATTTTTTATTGTATTAAATTCTCCAATATAAACATGGGGTTTGAGATCGTTAGTGTGATAAAAAATTATTGATTAAAAATTCTTTAATATTTCTATATTAATATGCTGAATTAATGCACCGGATGCACTGTTTAACATTTTTTTTTTTTAAAAGTGTGATCAAGAATTTTTATTATGTTTTCCCTTAATAAAAGAATTTTTTTTATCCAAAGAAGAACATTAAATTATTTTTTTTAAGGGATTTTATTTTTATTATTCGGTCATTAAATTTTATATTTATTATTCTTATTGGACATTATATATGGTAAAGGTCAATTGGTCAATAGAGTTTTCGTGTCCGAAAATCGATAAATATTGCTATATCTGGCAAGGCAATGTTCTTTAGAGAAGGGATGGCATTAAATTTGGTCATAATCGATCGACATCTACGCCCTTCGATTTTGACTAGAGTGAATGAATATTAAAGCTATTTAAGCTGCTTCATCAGCATTTGTCTTTTAGTTGCTTCACAATGAACGAATGAATTCAAAGGGATGGGTTGTGTTGTGTTTGTATTCCTCTTTTAGTTACTACCATATTATGGGATTATTGGGTGGTTACTCGTTGGTTATAAGAAAAAGTTTATTTTATAGATTTATAGAATGTTAAATGTATCTGGATCATATTATTGATTAGATATATCAAATATTTTATAAATTTATAAAGTAAATTTCTTCTTATAATAAGAATCGGAGAAAATATTTTATTAATAAATTTTTAATTATTTTTTAAGTTTATTTAAAAAGCAATATATACTCCATGCGATTTTTAATATAAAAGAGATTTTACTTTTTATATTCGTTGAGAATATAATGTATTTGGTCCATATCATAGTTTAGATACATTAGATTCTCAATGAATTTAAAATGTAAAATTTTTCTTATATTAAGGATTAGAGGGAATATGCTACGATGACAAACAAAAAGACTAAGTAATATATAGTCTTTGACATTTTTATATTGAGGATGAAATAGTCTCCAATTCGTTATAACAAAAAGATTAATTTATTCTTAATATAAAAAATATTAGAGACTAATTTAGATTTTAATCATTTTTAGAGAGTGATCAGTTGTCTTGTCTCGTTTGAAATTTGTAAAAGATCAAATGGATCTTCACTCTATAATTTATTTGAGTTTGCGCCAAACTAAGTATTTCTCCATATATTTTAGCGGATTTCAATTTCAACTAAGGCTGAAAGAGATAGAGAAGTTAAAATACTCAGTTTAAAACTCTGATGAAAGATACCTTGTGGTCGAACTTTAGATTGCCGTAAAAATATGGTTTCCTTGAGACTTAACCCTCAGATCTCAAAAAAACTACACTTCTACGGGCTTGAATTCATTTCGTTTAAAAACCAAAGGGTTCGATAGAAAATAATACAAGTAGATTCTAGCTATATGTAAAAGTGAAAGTCGCATGCATTGTCACTTTAAAACTTATTTTATGTGAAAAATATTACGATGGCAATAGTTAAATTATCCAAATAAAAGGTAACAAATTTTATAGCAATTATAAATTATTAGTTCAAATTGTAAATTACAAAAACTAATGAATGAATTTGGACTAAAATTAATCCAAATTTATTCATTAATTTTAGTAATTTTTTTCTTCGACTTTCATTTTATCATATCAAATAGACCCTTGGACTATTTAAATAGCTGGTTAGGAGTTTCAAAGCTGACTTTTGTGTATAAAAACAAATCAATTATTTTTTTTACTAAAAATAAAGTAAATAAAAAGTAAATCAATTGAAATAGTAAAAAGCAAATAAAAATTAATTCCACTTCTGGGTTTAATTAGTTAAATATTCATGAGATATATGCCCCTTTTGTTTCTTGAAAGTGGGGATCATGAGCATATTATTTTCAACTGTGGGTTTACTCGTCAAGTGTGGGATGCTATATTTAATTGGATGGCATTAATTCCATTCCCTTTGGGGTAAGCTGAAGTCAGTTCATGATTTGGAGATTTGAATAAATTCAAAAAAGGGTGAAGTATTTGTATTTGATTTGATTAGCAACAGTATCGTGTATCTGACATTTGAGAAATAATGTAATCCACAGCCCTGATGATGATACTACATATAATATAAAATTGAAGATTCTACTAGACAAAGCTAGATTTTGGTTTGGCTCTGCTTGAACAAACTCTGTTTGTATCTGTTCCGAAACGTATGAGGGTACGTCACATATACAAATCATATATATCACTGTTTATTCAACTTAAATTAATATAAGTTTTTTTAATAGTCATCGTAAGCCTAGCTCATTTGTTAAAAGACATTGCACATTTATATAGAAATTGGAATTCGAATTCGGTATGTCGACTTATTCATCTTAAAGGCTTGAATTTCAAGCCGCTAGTGATAAAAAAAAATAGTGATAAATTTCATTATTATTATTATTATTATTATTATTATTATTATTAAATCATTTGTTACATTTTACGAACCTTTTAAATTAGTGGGATAATGACCGATCACCTGTTTTTGCGTACGCTTTTGCATGCTATCAGTTACATTAAACTTAAAAAACTATATACAAAAGTGCGTGAACATTTGTCTATCCTCCTTGTTCTTTTTCTTTTATACAGTAAAAAGAAAATAAATAGGAGGAATATGCATGATGATGACCATTTTAGTGGATTCATTTACATATTGACCCTTCTTAATTTCTTTTGGATTTATTAATTGTTTCATTGGCCTATATCTTGTTGAAATATTAATATAAAATGTTCATTGTGGTTTATTATGTACGTTTTTCTTTTTATCAACAAATATAAATATAACATTAGAGTCTAGTGTTTGTAGTTTAATTAGTAGGGATATTGCATGTAATTAACATGCAATGACTAGGTTTCGAATTCTGGTACATCCATTCAAGGACGACTCCTAACTATGTGCCTAGCTAGGGATGTAAATTGATATTCACAGGGCGGATAGTAAGAGATCTTTGTCAGCTCTATTGAAATAAATATGATATCCGTGCGGATAATCTATAGATATTGAGGCCCACAAATATTTACAGATATTCATGGGATGGAGTATCTCTGAAGCGGGTAATCCGCAAATAATAAGACACTTTTGTGGAAATCGCTACTAGTCTGGGAATGGTTTGAGAACAAAGGGATTGGATTTCACTTTTATTTTCTCACTTTAAATGTTGTTCTTCTCACCAAAATACACTCTCATTAGAACTCTAGTATGACTTCTCTACTTATGATAAGTGGGACACAAATGGGCTAACAAACTTGAGACTTTCTCCGGAGACAATTACTTTTGTCACCTTATTGATTTTGGGACGCGTCCTACAAAATTATCAAATTACCTCCGCCCGCTACTTAAGTAGCAGATTCTACGTTAAAAACCTCAAAAATTTTCATGTTAGTAGGCTGTTTTTATGAAAATTTCTCATTTTTATAACATCCGCTACTTAAATAGCGGATGTTATAAAAATGAGAAATTTACATGTAGAGTCTTTCCATATAAGGTGTTTTTTACTGACATTTTGTATTTTTATAACGTCCGCTACTTAAGTAGCGGACACAAATTTTATATAAGGTGTTTTCATGTAGGGTGGTTTATCTCAAAAATTACTTATCTTTACAACGTCCGCTACTAAGTAGCGGAAGGATAAAATGGTAAATGAGTAGGGCACACGAGTAATTCATAGAACGTCAAAAGTAATTGTCTTATCCAGATAGGAAGGGAGTCCAAACCCAAAAGACACAGGCGCACAAGTCATTCTAATAGTTGGTGACTCTGTGTCTTATGAGTTGAACTCATGCTAGGTTCATCAAATTATAACTTACAACAGTTTATTGGAGATATATGAAAATAGATGAAGTTGAAATGAACAGTTGAGCATGAATCTTGTAATGAAAAAGAAGAGTCCCAGGTAGAAGAAGTTTCTGTTCATAATCAAGTTGATCATCTAGTTTCAGAAATAGGAAATTTATTCTGTAACTGTGTAACCTCAAGTAAATTTGTTTTGATGAAAGGAATGAACAAACATATTTCAAGATAATGTACAAAAAATGCATAAATTTCTGGTGGCATATCATTTCAGATTAACAAATATTGTTTCAACCAAGACTATCATTCCAAACAATCTCTAATATATATACAAAAACATGAATTATATACAAAAATTATATCTGTAATATTTTAAATATCCAAACGGTGGAATCTGATTTAATACCATTACACTATATCTTATTCCATCAATCGGAACAAAGCCGAAGAAAACCGCAAAAGTAACATAGAAACTGATGGTAGCCATGTTTGAAGGAATTTCAGTTGTGAGATGCTATGTTAGTATGCTTCCAATCAACTCATACAAAGACATGTTCAATTCATGGAGCCCAAGTCAGAAAGCTCTATCATTGTCAATGTCTGCAGCATTATTCCTCCTAGAAAGATCAATGAGATTCAAAACATGAATTAGTATGAAATCACCAAATAATTTTGCAGATGCTCAAAATTTACTGGACTAAAGGAGCATGCAAAACAAAACAATCACTAAAATAAGGACAAATTTTAGTTTCTTAAACGTGTTCTATCTTACAATCGAATACCATTTTCACAAGATTTCTAGTTTAATATCTTAGATGCTGTGGAAAAAAGTTTCATTATTGATTAAATCATACTAATCCTATGAATAGCAATCAACAAAAGATTATGCTCAAAGGTAATCAAGTAACAATAATGATTGTAGAAAACAACTCCTCGAATCATTTGAAAATTGTACTTTAAATAAGTTTCTAAGGGCACAATTAATTCCTTGTAAAGGATTATAAATTTATAATCCAAGTGTGAAATATCTTACTTACCCAAGAAAAAGATCTGACTTGATGTTGAAGAAAGCTCTGTCTTCTCTATGTCCCTCAACTTCAACTTTTTTCTAAACATAAGCAACATATCTTTTTAGAATCCCAACTTCCACAGAGGCATAATGATAACAAGAATTCTTGCATGTAACTAATTATACAGATAGAACAAACTTATGCAACCATTATTTGCTAACTACAGTTATAACAATTTCCAATAACTAAAATTCTAGTATAGGGATGAATGTATAGAGAATTAATTTAAATTGAAAGAACCAAAATGTTAAAATTTGAAATTCAAAGATGCATATTTACCTGCTTAAAAACTGGACGATATGAGAATCAGCGGATGCATTGATCTTGAAGTTGTAGTTTTCAATTTATTATGATGTCATTGATCTCCACACATTGAATGTGAGAAATCTTCTCCCATTCTTCACCGTTAGGTTTCATGTATCGTTCTTTGAGAACAGAAGGACCCCAAATGGATAGACGAGAAATGGATTTAGGAAGACCCTCCACTGGTAAGCATTGAAGGTTGGGGCAACAACCGAGACACAATGACTCAAGAGAGGAAGGGCGGCAGAGACCCTCGTAGTCCAGTTTTTTAAGATTCACGCAACTACTGATAGACAGACCAGTAAGAGAGAGGGGAAGTAGCTCGGGATCGGGAAAAGACTCCACATCTATATTATAAAGAAACATAAATTTTAGGGAAGTGTTGATTTGCAAAGCCCGTTTCAATGAGGCCATGAAAATTTTGGAGCATCCATGAAGATCCAACATTTTTAGGTTTGACGGCAAACCTCCATCGGAGAACGATTCCAGTTGTAGACAGTTCGCTATAACTAGGTTGCCAAGAGATGGACAGAGAGTCTGCATGCATTCAGGCAAGGATTTTATATTCTCCAAATTATGAAGCTCAAGATTTTCTAGCCTGGGTGCAGAGGATCTTCCCATAGAAAATGATACAAATTTAGGACACATATAAATAGACAGATGTTTAAGGTTATTATCGTGCTCCAGTGAAATCATTTCAAGATTACTACAACACTCAAAATTGAGATGCTGGAGTTTTGGGAATAAATCCAGCGGAAAGGTCCTTAAAGAGTCGCAACTAAATCTGATGCACAAATATACAAGGAAATTGTAGCAACCGCTTAGGGGAATGTTCATAGTTGGGCAGTCAATAATTCTCAATGATTCGAGTGACATGAATGATAAGGTGTCCCAAACCGATTCAAGCAAGGATCCTTCCATGCCACCAATTGTGAGAACTCTAAGAGTAGATGGTTGATAATCAAAATCCAATCCTCCACAATTAATTACATGTAACCGATCAATGGATGGAGCCAATGGAACAGAAGTCACAAGCTGCCTACAATTAATAATTTTTAGTTTCAATAAACAAGGAAGTTGCTCAGGCAAACACTCTTTTAGATTCGGACAATTATTTATGAAAAGCTTTTGGAGACACGAAAAAGCACCCGTCACATTTTTACAATCCCACACTTCCCATCCCTCCATATTCTCAAATTTTAAGATTTTCAAGGATGCAAATGGAAGAATAGCTGAAGAGGAGCTACTACTATTCCCATAAAATTCACTACCAACTACCACTATCCCAGATAGCCCTGTTAGCCAAAGTTCCTTGAGAGATGACAAAATTCCAAGTGGAGGCAATAACACACAATTTTCACAATTACTCGACTTTAAGGACACCACATTTGATAATGAATTATCTCCAAATCAATCCGGAAATCGTGTGCCACCATAGCTGCAGATTGATAAGTCCTTCATGTGTTTGGAAGGTTGTAGCTTCTCCAACACTTCCCTATCTTTCTCTGAATTATCAGTGTTTCCATTCCATTCTAACTCTAATTTCACAAGGTGTACTTTAGTTTTCAAATTTGCTGCCACTGCATCGCTGGGATTTACAATATTTTGCAGTTCTGAAATTGATAGTGTTCCATGAAGATCGAGTTCTCCTAACTGTTGAATATTGGCATCAATACCTTTTCCCACATAAAATGAACTCAATACTTGAAGATTCTTTAGTTTTCCCACATCCATTGGCATGTTTCTCACTTTTGTTTCGCTAAAATCAAGATAACGCAAATTAGTGAGTTTATGCAAATTCAAGGGCAAATTCTTCTAAATACTGACAATTCCTCAATTTCAGTGTTTGCAAGTTATAGAGAGAACAGATGGAATCGGGTAGCTTTTTTATGTTGGTACAAGAAAGGTCTAGATAACGAAGATGCTTGAGATTGCCTATGGTGTCAAGCAACTCATTCTCAATGACGAAACCAGACAATGACAATACACGAAAGAACTTAAACTTTGAGAACAACTCCTGCATCAATGTGCTAGACATCCACTGCTTACTTGATCCTTCGCCCAATGTCATCCATAGAGGTAGAAATGTGCGTAATCTATTAGCATTGTGTAATGTCTTCATTCTTTTATGTGAGTTTCCCAATAATGACAAATGGCGAGTCATGTTCAATATCTGATGTGATTCCTTATGATCGAATGTAAAGCAAAAATCCCCGCATACATATTTTGCCATATCATTGAGAAGATCATGCATGATAAAGCGCATTTCATGTTCCCTTGATTGTTGGAAAAATGACCTGGAAAATAGATCATTGAAGTATAGTTCACCAACTTCTTCCATACTCATGTTATGTTGAGAGCATTGTAGAAAACTTTCAGCCAGCCATAATAAAATTAAATTGTCCTTTTCAAACACATAATTTTTAGGGAATAAGGCACAATACGCAAAACATCTTTTAAGAGGGGAAGGAAGGTGATGATAGCTCAACATCAAAGCAGGGATGATGTTGCACTCATCTTCAGATAAGTCCCATATCTCACTTGCCAATATGCTTTCCCACTCTACAAAAGATGATTTTGTGTATAAAAGACTTCCAATTGTTTTCAAAGCTAGAGGCAGTCCTTGGCATTTTTCAATTATCCTTCTAGCAATCTCCTTTGAGTCAGGGTTTATTTGAGGGTTTTCATCTTGGAAAGCATGTTTGGAAAACAATTGCCAGCAATGTTCCTCCTCTAGCTGCTTTAGCTGAATACATTCATCTGTTCGCATGATTGAAGCAACTTTTAGACTGTGTGTAGTGACAAGAATTTTGCTACCCGCTGCCCCATATTTAAAAGGAGTCTTCAAAGCTTCCCATTGCAAAAGGTTTTCATTCCAAATGTCATCCAAAACAAGTAGAAATCTTTTCCCAGTCAGTTTTTCCTTCAATCTTTCTTGGACCATGTTTAGGTCTACAATCATCAGTTGATCCAGTGATACCCTCAAGAGTAGCTCTCATTACCTTGAAAACATCAAAATCTTGCGACACAGAGACCCATACTTTGACATCAAATATAACCTCCACCTCTGGGTCATTGTACAAGTGTTGGGCAAGTATGGTCTTGCCCATCCCACCCATACCAACTATGGAAATAATCGACAGTTGTTGGTTATCATTCTCAGTGTCAGATGTCAGCCAATCACAAATAATCCCAGCCTCAACATCTCTACCATAAATAACAAAATCAAACGGCAAAGATGTTGATGGAATTTTTTTTGACATTTGGCTACTTGATCCAACACCAAAACTACTACTAGTTGCTCTCAAATCTAGGATATCCTTTTTGCTAGCAAGATATTCTAGGTTGTCAAGGATTTCATGCATCTTTGATTCAACATCTTTGTCAAATGAACTGGAAGAAGCATTGAAGAAATTCCATACCTTGCTAGTAATATTACTGGATCGAGATTCCGCTTCGAGCTTGCATCTAGAAACTTCAATTTCAATTTCATCCAAGAGATCCTCTGCTTCTAACAAAGCATCTTTGACAGCATCAAGCCATACTTTCACATGTTGGTTTCTAATCTGCTTCATTTCTGCATCATCGACGACAGCGTTGATGGTGAGAAGTGTGATGTTGAGCTTCTTAAGAAGCATCTCATTGAGTTTTCTTCTTCGGAAGTAGTCTCCAATGTCAGCAGAAGCCAGTTTTTCGAATGTGACACCAAGGAAAGCAGAAAGAAGAGCTCCGCCAACCAATTCAACCGCCATAATTGCAAGAAATGAAAGGAGTGTGCAAACAGAAATCAATGAAAAGATTGCAAATGTAAAGTGCAGCTGACTCAATACAATAGAGTTTGCTAATAGTGAATGATAACAATTACAGTACTTTGTTTTATTGTTAAACCTCTTTTCATTTATTTATTAATAATATTTTTATAGCCGGCCACACATCATATTGTTTGTATACTAACCTTATTTTATTCACTAGTTCAAGGAAATTCAAAGAAGGTGGGCTACCTAATCAATAAATTAATAAACCTAATTACAAATGCTTCCAAGAATCTTCTTCCACGAAATTTCTCCTGATTACTAGTTCAAGCAATCTATTTTTTTTACTCATTTGTTAATAATGGATTGTTTAAAGCCATTTCAGTTTGTTTGGTCTGTTCGGTGGATGGCTATTGGCTTAGCTATGAATAACCTAACACCTTTAAGATATCATACTCCATTAGTGCTAAAATAAGTGTAATTTAAGCAATCAATGATGCCAAATAAAAGGATAAACATAACCCGAAACAATACCATGTAAAAAAATTAAAGCAATAACTTGATCGAAAGAGTATCCCATCACTGGTGCAGCTCCCTCTGATAAGGATGAAAGGTTTTAAAGATCAGTCGCAGTCCCGTTAAGAGTTTTGCGATTTCGGATGTTGTGTTACAGATTGCGGTTTGTAACGGTGTGGTGAATTAATCGCAACATGCACAAATCTTGTTAAAAGTTTAAAACTATGATTACAATCATGTTAAGTGCGTGTGTTGGGTAGAAGATAACACATCTAAGTCTATTAAATGGAGGTACTATACAATCCAAGTCAATATAGTTCAAATTCGTCAAAAAAAGTCTATATAGTTCAAATTAAGGTTAGTTTGTCTCTGGAACACCTGGCATCAATAGCTTGGAGCTAAAAGCTGAAGCCAAGACAACCAATGGAAACTCGAGTTTGCACGACATTATCTTCAAACAGATATATTTTTGTACGAAAAAAAAAATAAAAATTCAAACAGATTCTCAATTGGCAATTAGATTTAATGCAGAAGTTGATTTTGTCTAATAGTATGTTGATTCTCAACTGTTCTTCTACGTAGAAAGAAAGACCGAAATGTATACTTATTATCCACTGTGTTTAAAGTTAATATAATTTAGATTCACTAGCGTGGCATTTACTTTGGAGGAAATAAAATTGACTTTCAAACATATACGTAGTATTTGATAATGCATATATGGAAGCTGCTCTGGAAATAATAAAAAAGCATTTGTTGATATTAAGTTCAAATAAACCAAATAGTGTTAGCAACAAATGCAACACTAGAAAACTATAACGGAATTTTTATATGTGCATGATCAGCAGGGACGATATTCAAAAACAACGCAAGAAAAACAAGCAAAGCCTACTTTACCAACTCAGCCAGGCTGCCATCATACCAAGGGCTTCCACGCCTTTTGATCCGGATACCTCCAACTTCTCTCCGAAATTTAGTAGTATGCACTATGGCTTCAAAAGTGTCAAAGTCCTTAGGAGTCCTCCTAGCTCGAAAGGTGATATACCACTTCAATCCACCAGTCAGTTTCCATTTTACCTTCTTAATATCAACAAATCCATACTTGGTATGCTGCCAAAAGAAATTAAGACCAACCCACATATAGTTAGTTAACCAACTAAACGAACTCATTTTTTCTATTCATACAAGAAATAGCGTACCGCTTTGGAATTATAGTCCCCTATGGCCAAAGTTGCACATTTTTTTAGGTCCTCATGCCTTTTACGTTTACGATCTGCCTTGAAATCTAGAATAGCGGCTCCGGCATGATCAAAAGGCTATTCAAGTATGGAGAAAAACCAATTATTATTAGATTATAAGAATATAATCTATGAAGCACACGTGTCAATGTCAGACACCGATAGTATACTTATAATTACATTGAATTGTATCATTTTTCAACTTATTATAGGTGCTGACGTATCAGTATCCATGTTGTGTCTGGTGTCTGTGTCCATGCTTCATAGAATATAATAATATGAACATGAAAGGATAGATGTAAAGAAACAAACCCTCTGTGTAGGGGGGCCGGGAGAGAAGCCTTTGTGGTATTTGACTAATGTCAGGAAGTTCCATTAGAAGAGGATAACGCTCTTCCCAAGGAATATCTGGCTGGTGAGTCGGTTGAGGAGGTTCACCATGCCAACACCCAAGGTCTTTTCCGCCTTTCGTATTCTTTCCTGCAAAAGAAGATGCCTCGTGCTTAATGGGCCAAGGAAGAATATCCACGAGGAAGGTTTCAGAATTGCACCCAATCTATCTCTCTCTCATGGATTTTTTTTTTTTTGCAATTTGTTTAACCGATTTTTCTTTGCAGCTCTCAATGAAGAGGATCGAGCGGACGTAGAAGTTAACACTCCCAAGGTTTGCATGTTTCTTCATCAACTCTTTGTATTTTAATGATTTGTTAAGTTATTATTTAGGGCCTTGCTAACGATTGTCCCGAGTAGAAAATAAAATAGTAAATAAAAAAAATTATGCATTGCAAAAATCAATGATCCCATCACTGGTGCAGTTCTTCTAACAATTAAGAATGATATCAAGCTTGTTCTTGATCTCCTCTTGAGGAAGAAGGTAAAGAACATGGTGACTCGATGCCATTAAATTAAGGCCTCGAGGGAGAGAGCTCATGAGATGGTAAGAAAGCTCAGAGGTACTTGATGAGTTTAACTCAACTTGTTTTGTCAAATTATAACTTACGGCTTGGTCTGGTGGTATTGACTTAGGATCTGGTAGTGTGCTCCTCTTAAGGTCTCAAGTTCGATTCCCACTGGTGCCAATTTGGGAGGGCTAATTTAGCTTCTTAAAAAAAAAAAACTTACTGCAGCTTATTTGAGGTATATGAAAATAGATTAAGTTCTGCACCAATTGTTTAGGATTTTCCTGCAGATTAGCTGCATAAAAGCTATGTTCATGGTAATCTAGAATCCACAGGTAAATCCTTATGAAGTTTTAAATTTTGCTGCGAATTTTGGTCGCATGAACAATCCCCAGCAAAATCCTAAAGTACAAAAAATGCATACATCACCAGCACAATGCTCTTGTTTTTACTTGCTTAATCATTGGTATGGGATAGAATGGATCCCATCATGTTGCAAAACAGGAAAAAACATGAGAGACAATGGAAAAAACATGAATTATATATCTGTAATAATATTATAAAAATTCAAACAATGGAATCCAACTTAAAAATCCAAATGATGGAATCCAAAAACAAATATATCCTATTCCATCAATCGAAACCAAGCCAAAGACATTTTTAAAGGAATTTCAGTTGTGAGATGGTATGCTAGTATGCTTCCGATCAACTCATACAAAGACATGTTCAAGGAGCCTGAATCAGAAAGTTCTGTTAATGACTGCAACAGCAGGATCTTTACTGAGTTTATCCTACAAAGATCAATGAGATTAGTGAAAAAACAAAAAGCATATGATATACTAATAAAATATGTTATTGGAACACACCACAGATACATTGCCTACCAATATTATAGGAAAAATCTTATTTTGAATAAGCGAGATTATCATCATATCATGTCAGCATTTGTATTTATACATTGTATTAATTTCTTGACATCAGACCCCTTAATTTCCACTACATCTAGGTGACACTTTTTATAAAAAAAAAACATAGATTGGGTGAGACAAATTTCATTAATCAAAGTGGTACTAATGACCATTTTACAACCGTCTCCAACGAAATTTTAACATTCGTGACACTTTGCTATCACTAGCATTAGGAGAACAACATCAGGACCATGTCAATCATATGAATATAGATCAAAACATCCAACAAATAGTCCTAGCAACCGTCTACAACACAAATACATAAGTAGGAACTAGCTAAATTGAGATAATATTATTGACACATGGAAATCCATCAAGCATCATATAAAGCTATTTCAAGTAAATACTATGTCAATCTAAGCCTTTAACAGTTCATGACTCATGAGATATACAAAAACAGGTATGAAACTTGATCAAATATTTTCAGAGTAGGTCAAGTAATCCTTCTTTAACAAGTACTAGCAATTAAATTGTAACTTGTGCTACCATTATTGGCTAACTACAGAGTCTACAGTGAAACATTTTTAATAAACAAGAATGTAGTTTAAGGATGAATGTATAGAGAATTATTTTAAAAGCGCCAAAGATTTTCTTTTTTAAATTGAAAGATACATATGTATGTGCTTAAAGTAAGTACCTCGCTAAAAAGTTGGATAGTATGAGAATTGAGGCATGCATCATTTAGTCGCTGTAGTTTATGACGCCATCGATTATGATTCTTTGAATGTTAGAAATCTTTTCCGAATCTTCACCATTAGGTTTCGTACATCGCTGTTTTAGCAACGAACAATCACCACAAATATTTAGAGTTGAAATAGATTTAGGCAGACCCTCCACCGGTAAGCATTTGAGACTGGGGCAATCAGACAGATACAATTTCACAAGAGAAGAGAGGTGGCAGAGACCCTTGTGGTCCAGTTTTTTGAGATTCGGACAATTACGAATAATCAGACAAGTAAGAGAGAGGGGAAGCAACCCTTGATCGGGAAAAGACTCTACATCCAATTTTACAATACACAAAGTTTCTAGAGAAGTATTGATTCCAAAAGCCCATTTCAGTGACGCGATCAAAACTTCGGAGCATTTGTAAAGATTCAGACGTTTTAGACTTGATGGCAAAATTCCATCAGAGAATGAGTCCAATTGTGGACAACTTGTTATACTTAGATCAGTAAGAGATGGAAAGAGGGTGTTCATGCTTTCAGGCAATGAATTTAAATTCTCTAATACCGAAATACTAAAATACTTCAGACTGGGTGCAGAGAATCCTCCCTTGGGAAATGATACAAAGTTTGGGCACAAACTAATTGAAATAGAAGTAAGACTACAATCAAGCTTAGAGTCATGGGAAATCATTTCAAGATTACTACAGTGTTCAAATTCGAGAGTCTGGAGTTTTGGGAACAAATCCAGAGGAAATGTCCTTAGAGAGTCACAGCCACCAAAGATGTTCAAAGATTGAAGGAAATTGTAGCAATAGCCTAGAGGAATGTTCATAGTTGGGCAATCCTCAATTACCAATGATTCAAGAGAGATGTGTGATAAGGTGTGATCAATCCATTCAAGCAACGGTCCTTCAATGCAATGTCCACCAATCTTGAGAATTTTCAAAGTAGTTGGATGATGATCATATTGCAGCTTTCCACAATCAGTTAGATGTAATGCATGAAGGGAGGAAGCAGATGAAACAGAACACACAAGCTGTTTGCAATTATCAATTTCAAGTGTCATTAAACATGGAAGTTGCTCAGGCAAACACCCTTTTAGATTCGGACAATTTGTAATAGAAAACATTTGGAGACACGGAAAAGCACCTGTCGCAATTTTACAATCCCATTCTTCCCATCCTATCATGTCAGTAAAGGTTAAGGTTTGCAAGGATGCAAATGGAATAACAGGATAAGAGCTGCTCTCATTCCCATAAAATTCACTGCCAATCACCACTATTCCTGATAACCCTGCGATCACCAGTTTCTTGAGAGATGGAAAAATTCCAAGTGGAGGCAACAATACACAATTTTCACAATTTATCAACTCTAAGGACACCACATTTAATAATGAATTACCTCCAAACCAATTTGGAAATAGTGTACCGCCATAGCTACAGATAGACAACTCCTTCAAGTGTTTGGAAGGTTGTAGGTTCTCAAGCACTTCCCTTTCTTTCACTGAATTATCACTATTTGCATTCCATTTTAACTCTAACTTCACAAGGTGTGCTTTTCTTTTCAAATTTGCTGCCAAGGCATCGGAGGGATTTACAATGTTTTGCAGCTCTGAAATTGAAAATGTTCCGTGAAGATTAAGTTCACCTAACTGATTAATATTGGAGCCAATACCTTTACCCACATAAAAAGAACTCAGTACTTGAAGATGCTTTAATTTTCCAACATGCATTGGCATTTTTCTCACTTTAGTTCCACTAAAATCAAGATAGCGCAAATTCGTGAGTTTATATAAATTCAAGGGCAACTCTTCCAAATACCGACAATACCTCAACTTGAGTGTTTGCAAGGTATATAAAGAGCACACTGAATCAGGTAGCCTTTTTATGTTGGTACTGGAAAGGTCAAGATAACGGAGATGCTGGAGATTTCCTATGGTGTCAGGTAACCCATTATCCATGGAGCAACATATCAGTGACATGACACGACAAAACTTAAACTTTGAGAACAGTTCTTGAATAGATGTGCTGCTAGACATCTGGTCTTTCTGAGGAATATGACCGGGTATCATGCAAAATGAGAGATATGTGCGCAATCTATCAGCATTGTACAAGGTCTCAAATCTTTCAGAAGATTTATTCGCATTTTCTAAAAATGAGAAATGGCGAGTCGTTTTCAATATATTATTTGATTCCTCGTCTTTATATGTGAAGCAAAAATCTCCACATACATATTTGGCCAAATCATTGAGAAGATCATGCATGACAAAACGTGTTGCATATTTCCTTGATTGTTGTTGAAAAAATGACCTCGAAAATAGATCATTGAAGTGTAGTTCACCGACTTCTTCCACACTCATACTATGTCGAGGGCATTGCAGAAAATTTTCGGCCATCCATAATAAAATTAAATGCTCCTTTTCAAACACATAATTTTTAGGGAATAAGGCACAATAAGCAAAACATCTCTTGAGATGAGAAGGAAGGTGATGATAGCTCAACATTAAAGCGGGGATAATGTTGCTCTCCTCTTCTGGTAATTCCCATATCTCGCTTGCTAATATACTTTCCCATTCCACCAAAGATGATTTTGTGTACAAGAGACTTCCAATTGTTTTCAAGGCTAGAGGCAATCCTTGGCATTTTCTAAGTATCTTTTTACCAATCTCCTTAGTGTCAGAATTTATTTGAAGATTTTCATCTAGGAATGCATGTTTAGAAAACAACTTCCAGCAATGTTCTTCTTGTAATTGCTCTAGATTATGTATTCTAGTTGACTGTGTGATTGAGGCAACTTTAAGGCTACGTGTAGTGATGATAACTTTGCTTCCATGAGCTCCACAATTAAAAGGAATCTGCAAAGCTTCCCATTGGTCACGTTTTTCGTTCCAAATGTCATCCAAAACAAGAAGAAATCTCTTCCCAGTCAATTTTCCCTTCAACCTTTCTTGGATCATATTTAGGTCTCTACTATCATCAGTTTTTCCAGTGATACCCTCAAGAATAGCTCTCATGACCTTGAAAACATCAAATTCTTGCGAAACACAAACCCAAGCTTTGACATCAAATTTACCCTCCAATTTCGGATCATTGTATAAGTGCTGGGCAAGAGTGGTCTTACCCATCCCACCCATACCAACAATCGAAACTATTGATAGCTGACGGTTATCATTCTCAGCATCAGATATCAGCCAATCACAGATAACCTCCTTGTCAACATCTCTACCATAAATAACAGAATCAACCGGCAAAGATGTTGATGGAATTTTTTTTAGCATTTGGCTATCAGATCCAACAACAAAACCACTATTAACCGCTTTCAAACCTAATATATCCTTTTTGCTAGCAAGAAATTCTAGGTTATCAAGAACTTCATGCATCTTTGATTCAATTTCTTTGTCAAATGAACTTGAAGAAGCATTGAAGAAGTTCAATACCTTGCTAGTACTGGACTGAGATTCAGCTTCGAGTTTGCATCTGAAAAGTTCAATGTCAATTTCTTCTAAGAGATCCTCTGCATCTAACACAGCATTTTTGACAGCATCAAGCCATGATCTGATGTTTGGATTTCTGATCTGCTTCAGTTCTGCATCATCGACCACAGCGTTGATGGAAAGAAGTGTGATGTTGAGTTTGTTGAGCAGTTTCTCGTTGAGTTTTGTTGCTCGAAAGTAGTCTTGAATGCCAGCAGATGCTAGCTTTTCGAATGTGACTTGAAGGAATGCAGAGAGAAGAGCGCCACCAACTAATTCAACCGCCATAATTGCATAAAAGGAAAGGGAAGGGATGGATCAAACAGATTTCAAAGGAAGAAAGGATTGCAGATTTCAAAATGTGTGAAGTGAAGTTGACTCAGTGCGAAGACTGGCTATAATAAGGACATTTGTCCAACAATCATTTCTCTCTCTCTCTCTCTCTCTCTAATTACACTTTAATAAAAACTTTAATAAAAGGAAAATATGCAACAAGCGTCCTATGAAGCACAAATATGGACACCGAATACAATACGGACACTGATATAATTTTAAAAAATATTATAATTCAATATAATTATAAGTGTATGTGTCGTGTCGGACACCGACATGTGTCCGACACGGACACGCCTAATTCAAAAAGTGTCTGTGCTTCATAGACTGCGCCAACAATTAAAAAAAAATAACGCATAATTAATTTGGTACGCATAGATTTGTATATTTGGTATGCATAATTATTTTTTAACCAAATTTATTGGATAAATACTTTTAAATTTATTGGACCATGTTTATAGTCTTGTTCAATTTATGACCTCACTTTTTCCTTTTGTATCTATCATGCAGAGTCTTGAGTCACGAGTATTTGAATTTGTTGCTTTTGTCCATGTTCATATGCAGCAGTGAACTAAGTTGGATTCTAGTGCAGACTCAGTTGGATTCTAGTGCAGTTAGATGCGCCTTTGTGGATCATCCTCCTTATAGAAGAGGGTATATATGTTATCATCCTCCTAGTCGTAAATACTTTGTTTCTAAAGATATCATTTTTCACGAAAATGTGCCTTACTTCACTCGTCCTCAGCCTCGAGGAGATGACTTTGAGTTCAAGTTTCAGTAGTCTCCCTGAAACTCCTAGCCCTATTCCTAGTCATACTTATGAACTTGTGGTGTCCCCTATAATGTATAAACAGATTTTGAAATAATATGATTTAAATGATTTATGATAGTTAACATTAATAACATACATGGTTAGTTATAAGTGTTCCTACATGACAAGTGAAAACATGAAGAAATACCCTCTGGCCTCTGATAACCAGAATAAATACATTGCCTACAATTACAGGAAAAAACTACTTTCAAATAAGCAAGATTGTCATCATATCATATCAGCATTTGTTGTATTTTATACATTGTATTTCTTGACATCAGACCCCTTTCCACCAAATGATCCCAGAACATCTGTGACACTTTGTTTTCACTAGCATCAGGAGCACAAAAGCATCTATAGATTTTGACAGTGACCATCAACCTCCTCAAAGCCATCTCGTCTAAAATATTTGAAGCAGCATTTGTGTTCCCTGATTTCCAGTAAGCAAAAGCAAGACTTGTGTAGATAACACTGTCGCCTGAAATACCCTTCCCTTCCATATGATATAACAGCTTTTCAGCACATTCAATCCTTTCTATCTTGCATAACATTCTTATCAATGCCCTGTAAACTGAAACATCAAGACAAATTCCTTTACTCAGAAACTCATCTGGCAGTGCTAGAACTGCATCTGTATTGTTTTTCTTGCAATAGCTATCTACAATCCATGAGTAAGTGCAATAACTTGGAGAAAATCCAGCATCAAGCATGCCAAACAATAGTTCCTTGGCATTTTCAAGGTCATTCATTTTGCAGAACCCATGAATCAGTGCTCTATATGTAAAGCGATCAAGCTTCAGTCCAGCTTCTAACATCTTGGTTTTGAATTTCAAAGCAGATATCAAATCTCCTATCTTGCAATAAGCATTAATCAGTGTGTTGCATGTGATATTGTCAGCTTGAATTTTTCTTTCACTCATCTCAGTCAAAAGTTTGTTTGCATCCCTTATCCTTCCATCCGAACAAAGCTTGCGTAAAATTGAATTATAAGTAACAACACCAGGGGACAGTCCCTTAGACTCCATGATCTCGCGTAATCTCAGAGCTTGCTCTAGTTCATTCGTTTTACAATAACCATCAATCAATGTAGTATATGTCACATGATTGGGAGTGGCACTCTTTATTTCACCGAACATCCTAATAGCTTCTCTCATCTTACCTTCTTTGCAAAATCCATATATAAGAGAATTGTAACTAACAATATCAAGATTTATTCCCTCTCTTTCCATTTTATCCTGGACTGATAAAGCCTCATAATGCATACCCTTTTTGCAATACAAAGCTATCAAAGTATTGTATGTGAAAATATCAGGAACCACGCCCTTAACTTCCATCTCCTTCAATATAAACTCTGCTCTCTCCACATCTCTCGATTTCGAACAAGCATGAATTAAACAATTATAAATATAGATATTAGGAACAACCCCATCTTGAACCATTCTCTTATAAACCTTCCAAACCATGTTAGTAACCCCATCTTTCAACAAACAGTTCAAAAGCACAGTACAAGCATGCAAATGAGGCTTTAAATTACACAAACTCATCTGCTCAAAAACCTGAACAGCATCATGGGTCATCTTCAACTTCGCATAATGTATCACAATCCAACTTAAAACATGTGAATTAACTTCTGGGTCATCATGAATCCTAACCAAAGACGTCAAAACCGAAGGCGACGAAAGCATTTCCTTCTGCGCCATTTTATCGAGCACCTGTTGTGCAGTTTTGAAATGACTGTGTTTCGTGAGTATGTGAACCATGGACCATGAGGATTGTAAGGAATGGGTGTAATGTGGGATAGAGTGAACCCATTTGAAGAATTGGAAGATAAAAGAAGGTCCATAACCGTGTTGCGTGAGGTGCAAGATTACTTGGTGAATGGTGGTGGAAGTGAGTGTAGAAGCGATTTTGAGTTTTAAGAGATTGTTCCAATGACCCTTTACAACAATTGCACAAACACTTTCAATTAAGTGCTTATGTGTTTCAATCAAAACCATTTCTCTCGCTGTGATTTGATACCTTTCTGCATGTGGATGAATGATGATGTTGTCGTTGGGGTTTATTCCATCATTCTGCTCCTGAATGGGTTTATTCCGGTTCAACGAAACAGAGCGATTCAGTTTAATGGTTCACCGAGTTGAAATAACCTTTGTGAAATTCTCTTCCCCCTACACCATTTTCGGCTTTTTATTTTTTTTTTCAAACGCCCTTAAAAAAATATAAAAATTCCACAATACCCCTTCTCTGTATTTTATTTCTGTAATACCCCTCTTTAGAGATAAGTTATGACATGTTGCAGGAAAAAGTAATGGCAGCAATGCCAATTCCTCCGTCTTGAGGAGATGGCGACACCTAGAATGTAGCCATGGGACCACCTTTTTTTTTCTTTTCTCGTTTACTTCATGCATGGAGGGAGGTTTGGAATTTTTATTTATTTTAATTAATAAGACAATGATGGGGCTAAAATATGTAGGTACTACAAAAAAAAAATCTTAACTATAATAATAAACAAAATAAAAATACATAATTACACAAACAAAATTAATCAAACATGAGTGTCGCGCACTATGAAGCACCGACACCTCTATGATTAGACGTGTTGTGATGTTTGACATGTGTAGGTGTTCGACACTCGTACAAATGTGTCAAAGAAGTGTCCAAAAAAACAATTTTTTCTTTATTTCGACACTACTTAAATTGGTGTCTGACACCTATAAGACATCCGTACAAACGTGTCGGGGTACGCTAAAGGTCGATTATTTGTCTTCCAAACATTAAAATAAATCTCAACTCGCCAAAATGTCGATTATAGAGAGACAAAACTGTAAAAAAAATTGAAAATAGAGAGACCAAAACTGCAATTAAACATTTTTTTTATATTTCTCTTCGTTTTTTCTATCTCTCTTAATTTCAATCTCTCTTTCATTAAAAATAATAAATAAATTTTGTCAAAAAGATAATAATAAACAAATCAAGAGAGAGCAAGAAGAATTAAGAGGAATGAGAGAGATGGATCCGAATCAGGGGTAGGTGCAGTCAAAATTATTATACAATGGTGCAGTCACACGTTTTTTTTTGTTACCCCGGGTATCCTCTATTAAACGACTACAGAGACTAATTAGTCCTAATTTAAAGACAATATTTGTTAAATTATTAAATTAAATCCATGTTTTGGTTTTAGACCATCCAATCGTAATTAGACAACTAAAAACTCTATGATTGTGTAACTATACTGAATTTTTGACTGCATGTAATTTATTTTCGAGAGAGATGCAGAGAAAGTAGAAGTAAATGATCCAATTTGCCTGCCCGACTCAATTCTACAATGGATTTTTCTGTCATCTTACTCCATAGCTTTCTTCCCTCATTGAACCTGTTTACATGTACAATAAAAATGAGTTGGTGAGACTTATATAAGCTTTAGTGTGTCCCTACTAATTATTCTCGTCCGGTCACTAACATATTCTAACAAATAGCCATAACCATGAGGTGCAACAATCAATTAATCTTGTTAATTTTTTTCCTAAGATACTTTGAGGTGGGCTAGACTCAGAGACTTGGCTAATTTAATTGACGTAAATGTATATTAAACTCAGATCCCTAATTCAGAATTATAATTATAAAAATAACACTTACTTCATCACCAAGTTAGTCATTTTTTAAAGTATAATACCCCGTTCACTATACCATGACCAACCGTCTAAACTCGTAATCTTTAATTATAGTCAAACTCATTAAATGGGTTAGAGTAATAAGGGAGGTCTTTAATCTTTATTTTTATCTTTATCATATCTAACACACATAATCTAGGGTTCCATGATTTCCATGAATTATTCCATGAACATTAGTAAGACTTATTACATGATCAAATGCCTTAAAAATTAAGTTAAAAACAAGTTTCAATTTGTACATTATGCGCCGGTTAATAATATTTTACACCGGTTCAAAAATAGTTCTTCGACGCTTTTGCACTGGTTCATTTAAATATGGGTTAAATAATATCACTTTGCAATGTTAACGAAATTTGGTTCATGGTTGATACAATATTTTTTTTCGATTATTCCATGTAATATCAATTGATCTTACCTGATCAGAAGGATGATGACCGGCAGCAATCTTTCTTGCGAGCCCCTTTGTTGAAGCAGAAGGGGGGTGTATACCTGTATACACTCCGACACTCAAGTCAGTATAATGTGTAAGCTTTGGTTTTCAAGAGGGTAGAATAACATACCTGACTCCTCAGAATGAGGAGTATATATAGCCCACAGCGCTGGGCTAAGGCCCTTAATGGGCAGTTAATTCCCATTAAGTGGCTGCCGGAACTTTGCGAGATTTTAGCGCTCAGTGGATGAGACTTGAAAGGACAAGCCGCTTTGTCTCTAAGTGCCACATGTAAAGGTGACTCCAAACGTTTGAGTGCCTAGGATCGTAGCTTCTATTTACGAGGACGTTTCTGAACCGTTGGATTTTCGCGCCTTTTCGTTTTTATGATGATTCAACCCGAAGCGTTGGATCGTTTCAGATCACGGCCCTTGGATTAAAGCAACGTATCAGATTTAGGTGGCGTCGTTTTGCTTTGAACATATGCGAATGTACGGGATTCCTCTATATATAGAGAAAAGGAGGGATTTTTGAAGTTTCACTTCATTTATCCCATTCCGACTCCTGCGTTTCAAAGCTTTCTTTCTTCAACTTCTTTTGTTTGCTTCTGGAGATCCAAGCCCTTTTGTCATCACTAAGATTCGTTTTTTTTAACTCCAAATCACTAATCAAGTAAGTGTTTCTACTTTGTCTTGCTTTTACTGTGCTTGTTTGTTAGTTTTATTTTTGAGATTTTTGAATCCTCTTAGTACGGTGGTTAGGGGTTTGTAAGTGGTGGTTAACACCCTTGACCCCCGTTTTAAGCGGTAGTTTTGCTAGAAAAAACTATGCTTTTATGATGTTTTCGTGTTCTGGCGTGGTTGTAGTTGGTGTTCACCACCTTTACAACCTCCATTTTAGCCATTTTAGGACTGTGACTTTGATGCTCGTTGGCGACCATTCAACGCTTTAATCTCGAGCACTCGTAGGAGAGAGGTTGCTCGTTTGGATTTTAGGTTTGAGTAGTAACCTTGAGTATTAGTGACTTCCTCGTTGTTCGCCTTTCACGATCATATGTCTCTTACCTTCGTTGTGCGAGCAACGTTAAGGATTACTTCTAAGCGCATGTCCACGCCCTTTCACTTGAACGGTGGTGGAAGGGTGGATTTGATGTTTCAAAGATGTCGAATTCACTTTTTCACTTCCTCGTCTTTCAGGTTTAAATGGCGGAAGAGCCTTCGCCGTCGAATGCTAACTTCAACGAGGAAGGAGATCCCGTGCTCGTGGAAAACCTGGATGAGCAAGAGGTGCCGGAATCCTCGGAACATATAGATGAGCGACCTCCGATTACAGCTGATATAGATCCCCTTGACTGGGTTGCGGATGAACCTCGGTTAAAGCGCTCACGATTTTCCGGGTATCCCGATGGCGAGGAGATCCCTGGACTCTTTAAAATTATTGAGGACCCTCCTAGGGACAACTGGAGATTATTATCCCCGCGAAGCGTCGTCACGTTTTTCAAGATTTTGGATTCAGGAATTTTTCTATGTACCAGATTGCGTTTCAGCATCTTGGGTACAGGTTGCCGTTTACAGATTTCGAAGTGGTCGTGTTTCATCATTTGATGGTCGCTCCTTCTCAACTGCACCCAAATTCTTTGGCTTTCCTGAGAGCCTTTGAAATAGTTTGTAGTTATCTTGGGATTGTTTCAACCCTCCCTCTATTCTTCTATATTTTTCAACTCCAGCGCTCGAAGCCTAAAGGAGATCCGTACAGGCTTGGTTGGGTGTCCTTCAAACAAAATCGTTGCTTATTCTATATGTTCGAGGAGTCTTTGCGGCCTTTTAAGGATGAATTTTTCATTGTCCGTCCCAAGAATTCTCAGGGCTGGGCAGACGTTATAATCCCCGGCCCAAATAGAGATGCAGATGGGAATGTCCTGATTGGAGAGAACGGGCAACCCATTCTGACAGATTACGGAAAATTTCATTTTCGTTGGGAAGTGGAGCACTACCTGGTGCCGGCGAAGAAGTTTACTACTCCGAAGAAGGAGTTAACTGTCGATGAGTGGAATGATTTCCTGAAGCTGCAAAATTTCGTTAAGAGTTTCAGGGAAAAGGCAGTAACTGACGAGGAAGGTGTCCCTTTGCTTGACGATGACGGGAATCCTTTAATTGTTCCTCGTTATATCAACGTCAAGAAAATCCTTGCTTGCGCGACTCACGCTGAGGCCGAGGAAGCCCTTAGTATGCTCGTTTATATGACTTAGTTTTTCATTTACATGATTTACTTATCGTCATTTATTTTCTATTGCTTGTACTAATGGTCGTATGTTCCCTTTCTTTGCAGGCAACATGGTGAGTGCTCAAGAGAAACTTCGTCGTGTCGCCAAAGCCAAGAGTGCCCGCAAGGGTGATGAGAACACCAACACTGCCATTCCTCCTCCAACTGCAGAAAAGCGTCCTCCTGAGTCAACCAACACAGATCCTCGTCCCTCCAAAGTGCAGAGGGCTACTACAGGCGGGGAAGGAGGCTCTGTTCACCGTAGCCCCCATTTCTTACCCGAGCCTGGGGTTCCCGCTGGCCGCTTCGTCTTGCCCCCCGTCTTTGCTCATGGAAAATTGCTCGACCAAAACACGGAGGTCGTGATAGATGACGTTGATCAGTCTGTCATCCATGATATGGGGCCTGTGGCTTTGAAGGCAGAGTTAGCCAACGCAACGGTTTCTGCGTTCAAGCTCATCGAGATCGCCAATTTTCTGAATGGACGTGAGTGTCAATACTTGGGCGATAGGGACAAATACAAGAAGCGGGCTGATGACCTGGGCTTGAAGTTTGGCGAGACGGAGGCGGCCTATGAAGACTATAGGAATAAATATGCCCTGCAGCAGGAGTTGGCGAGGACATTGGTGACAAAGGAGCAGGAGTTGGAGGATCTGATGAAGAGATTCCAAGAGCTGGAGGTCACGAGCAAGCAACAGGATGCTCGCATCAAGGAGTTGGAAAAGCAAGCTAAAGTTGCTCCCTCCCTTTGTAGCGAGGAAGAAGATGTTGTTGACCCCGAGGGAGTTTACCGCAATTCAAGCCGCACCGACCTGATCAAGAAAATCGCTGAGTATGAAGACTCCATGGTCGAGGTTGGGCATAGCAGTTTCGTCGATGTTGTTGCTCAACTCAAGGTTCTGAATCCGGGGATCGAGCTCGTGGAAGCCGGCCTTGATGAGCTCAAAGAGGTCATCGATGGAGTCATCGCCTCTCCTCCTCCTGCTTCTCTGAAGACGTTGTTTGAAGATGTTTGGTTTGTGCTGGCGTTATGCTCGCCTTTTGGCACTTGGGCGTTTGTTTGCCCCTTTTGTTTCATCATTTTGTTGGGCAGTCCTTTATTGTAACTAAGTACAATTTTTCTTAAATGCACTTTATGATTTAGCTAAATCTGCTTGTTCATTATGCTCATATTTTTATTACTCTTATGCATGTGTTTTCTTATGATGCACGATAATTGAATACGTTCTTGTAATATCCATACTTAGGATTTTTTGAATATTTATGTGGCTGTTGCACGAGGTAGCATGTACCTACGAACGCCTTGCTCGAGTAGTTTGGGGAACTTGCTCGAGTGTTTGGATTGGGTTTCCAAACGAGTAGCGATGATAGAATCGTCGGAGATTTTATCCTCGCGGCTGGAGTCTCCCATCGCGAGCTGGGCATCCATGCCTAGCGTGTACTTACGACGATGGGGCTCGTATAGAGTAGTTCCTCGTCAAGACAAGCTTCGATAGGAAACTTGGCTTTTTTTTCTTCTTTTAGATTCATGTACCTAAGCAATCCTCCGTTGTAAAGGCTAAACCTCTTGTCGCTAAAGTTTGGTTATAGCCCGCTAGCAAGTCGTCGACTTCACGAGACCTCGCTAACTATAATATTGCTTCAATTTTTCTGTGTTCCACGTTCTAGGAATCACCTCGCCGTATAAATTTTCTAGGAAATAAGCCCCGTTATCCGTTTTTGCTCGGATTCTGTAAGGCTCTTCCCAATTAGTGGCGAGTTTGCCTTCTCGATAGTCTTTTTGGTTTCGTCGTAGGACCAAACTGCCCACTTCAAATTCCCTTTTAATGACTTTTCTGTCGTGGCGAGCAGCAATTTTTTCTTTTAATGCGACTTCTTTGAGGGCTGCTCCTTGTCGCAGCTCCTCGACCAAATCGAGTTCTTCTCTGAGCAACTCGTTGTTTGTTTCCTCATCTGGAGGGTTTTCCGTTCGTCGAGTTGGCTCCCTTATTTCCACGGGGATAAGAGCTTCAGTTCCGTAAGTTAATCGAAATGGCGTTTCCCCCGTGGTTGAGTGTGGTGTGGTTCTGTAGGACCATAACACGCTGTATAGTTCATCGACCCACTTACCCTTTGCCTCGCCTAACCTTCGTTTTAGGCCTCGCAAAATTACTCTGTTGGCCGCTTCTGCTTAGCCGTTTGTTTGAGGATGCTCGACGGACATAAAGTGGTGGGTCACTTTTAGTTTGATGAGGAACTCTTGAAATTTCGTATCTATAAATTGCGTCTCATTGTCTGTTACGACAGTATGCGGAATTCCAAACCTAGCGAGGATGTTTCTTTTGAAAAAGCGAAGAATGTTGTGGGCAGTGATTTGGGCAAGGGGCTCGGCTTCTATCCATTTCGTGAAGTAATCCACCCCAACGATTAGATACCTGTTTTGCCCAGGCGCTCGCGGGAATGGTCCTAGGAGGTCCAATCCCCACCATGCAAACGGCCACGGGGATGATAGAGACTTTAGCTCGCTAGGTGGAGCTAAGTGCATATCCCCGTGTCTTTGGCACTTGTCACATTTCTTGACGTGCTCCTTGGCATCTATTTGCATAGTTGGCCAATAATACCCTGCTCGCAGTGCCTTTCGTGCAAGTGAGCGTCCACCAATGTGTTGTCCATTGATCCCTTCGTGTATCCCCTGTAGGATCGATTCCACCTTCTCTTCCTCGACGCATTTTAGCAATGGGGTTGAAAATCCTCTTCTGAAGAGATGGCCGTCTATCAAGACGTATGTGCACGCTCTTCTTCTAACTTTGACTGCCTCTTTAGGGTCGTCGGGCACCATTCCTGAGGCGAGGAATTCTCTCACAGGGTTTATCCAACTGTCGGCACTGATTATGCATATGAGATTTACTTCAAGAGTTTTCTCAATGCTCGGTCATTGCAACGTTTCTTGGATAAGTGCTTGATTCCTCCCTTTCTTCTTTTTGGTGCTCGCCAGCTTTGAGAGGACATCTTCCCTTGAGTTATGCTCGCAGGGAATGTGTTGTACGGTTGACTCTTTGAATTTAGCCAACTTTTCTTGTATAAGGGTTAAGTATTCCGCTAGACGCTCGTCTTTAGCTTGATACTCCCCGTTTACTTGGGATGCGATTAGTTGAGAATCTGTGAAGATTTTGATTTCCTCAGCGTTCATGTCCTCGGCTAATCGCAATCCTGCTAGGAAGGCTTCGTACTCGGCTTGATTGTTGGTCGTTTGGAATGAAAGTTCCAATGACACCTCAATGAAGACTCCCTCGTCGTTTTCCAAGATTATTCCCGCTCCACTTCCTTTGGAGTTGGAGGATCTGTCGACGTATATGGTCCATTTATTTTTGCTCGAGGTCGCTGGTAAAGTCATTTCAGCGTCGAAGTCTGCTAGTACTTGAGCTTTCAAAGCTTTTCTGCTTTCGTAGGTTATGTCGAACTCAGATAACTCTAACGACCATTTCAGCATTCTCCTGGCCATATCAGGCCTTGCGAGTAGCTGTTTGATTGGTTGGTCGGTTCGTACTGCGATTGAGTGTGCTAAAAAATAGGGTCTCAATTTCCTCGCAGCGACGACTACTGCCAACGCCGTTTATCGATCTGTAAGTATCGAAGTTCTGGTCCTTGCAAAGCATTGCTGATGAAGAACACTGGCTTCTGTCCGTGCTCGGTTTCTCGAATTAATACTGCGCTTATGGCTTTATGAGCCACGGCCAGATATAGGAATAAAGTTTCGCCCATGATTGAGCGTGTCAAGACCGGAGGTTCGGATAATGCTCGTTTCAAATGTTGAAGAGCGTTTTCGCATTCTTCCGTCCACTCAAAATCGGATTCTTTTCTAAGTAATTTAAAAAGAGGCAGCGCATGTTGAGCGGATTTAGCGACGAAACGTGCTAGACCAGTCAACATTCCGTTGAGGGATTGTATTGACTTCTTCGAATTTGGAGTAGGGAATTCGAAGAAAGCCTTGCATTTTTCAGGGTTAGCTTCAATTCCTCGTTCCGTTAAATAGAATCCGAGGAATTTGCCCGCTTTTACCCCAAAGGTGCATTTTTCCGGATTAAATCTCATGTTGTACTATTTTGCTCTCTCAAACACTTTTCTTAAGTGGGATACATGATCGATTTCCTGTTCGGATTTAACGATCATGTCGTCCATATATACTTCGAGCATGTCTCCTATTTCATTTCTGAATACTTTGTTCATCATTCTTTGATAAGTGGCACCGGCGTTTTTTAACCCGAAAGGCATTACGTTATAGTAATAATTGCCTGATTCAGTCATAAATGCTATTTTCTTTTTATCGATTTCAGCCATTTTTATTTGATTATATCCTGAATAAGCGTCCATAAACGATAGTAGTTTAAACCCCGAGAAATTATCTACGAGATTATCTATGCTAGGTAAAGGATAAGAATCTTTAGGGCAAGCCCTATTGAGATCGGTGTAGTCAACGCACATTCTCCACTTTCCATTAGATTTTTTAACCAATACAACATTTGACAGCCATGTAGTGTATTTGGCTTCAGAAATAAAATTTGCCTCTAAGAGGTCTTTTACAGCTTTTTCAGCAGCCTCCGCTTTTTCGGGAGACTGCTTCTTACGTCGCTGAACTACAGCTCTACCCCTAGGATCTATTGTTAACTGATGACAAGCGACCTCAAGGTCAATTCCGGGCATCTCTGCAGCATTCCAAGCGAATAGCTCAGCGTATTCCTTCAAGCAAGCTTCCAATTGCCTCTTCACCAATTCGGGCATGTCAGCTCCAACCTTAATTCCTCGGGAGTAATCATCGTTCAGGGGGATGATTTCAAACTCGCCATCGGGAATAGGGCGATGCACCTTTTTCGCAATGGGGTCCTCCTCATCCTTCAACTCTTTCTCATTGATGCGTGCATCCAGGTCCACGATGTCATTTGCCTGCAGGGCATTCACAACGGGCATCTTGTGATCATTCTTCTTCTTTGGAGTAAGAAGGGAACTCATATTCTTCGCAGCAGCTTCAAAGCATTTCCTTGCTGCAGTGATATCCCCGTTCAGCGTAGCGATTTTTCCATCCACGATGTAGTACTTCATTTTCAAGTGGATGGTTGAGGATACGGCGAATAGGTTCGCCAGAGCAGGCCTTCCCATAATACAGTTGTACAGAGATGGGCAATCCACGACCAAAGAATTGGACGTTGATGGATTTGGTCGCCTCTCCTTCTCCGAAGGTCACAATCAAGTCCACATACCCCGATGGCTTTGTGGTCGCTCCGTTAAACCCTTGTAGGTCAGCACCAACATACGGGGCGAGGTTATTTTCCGTCAATTGCAGAGTCTTGAACAAACCAGTGTACATCACATCACACGAGCTTCCTTGATCCACTAAGATTCTCCTCACATTAAAGTTAGCCATTCTAGCCCTTATTAGCAGCGGAATTTGGTGATTAGGGGAGCCTCCGGGGACCTCCTCCTTATAAAAAGCCAAGGGAATAGATCCCTTCTTCACTTCTGTCGCGAGGACAGGTTCCAACGAGCACACACTTTCCAACTCTTCAAACTTTCTTTTCAGCGACCCTATTGTAGAGGTTCCAAATCCTCCTCCTGAGATTACCAGCGATCCCATATGAGCAGTCAGATGATCGAGTAGATCTTCACCTTCCTTGTGCTCGGGGAGAATGAAATCCTCGGGTCTTGAGATGGTGTAGGCAATTTGCATGTTGCTGTTGCCAGCCCCTAATTGTTGTTACGCCTCTCTGGACGGTTGACCAACCTCGAGCTCTTTTTCACGCCCACGTTCCTCTTTTCTGAACTTCTGGAGGACTCCCTTTTGTAGCATGGTCTCGATCGCGTCTTTCAGATGAATGCAATCCTCGGTCACGTGCCCGTAGCTCTTATGGTATCGGCAGTACTTAGACTTGTCCAATCCTGGCTTTACGGGCAGTTGCTTAGGGGCGCGTACTCCGTTTTTCTTGAAGTCGGCCAAGGAAACTTTTGCCAGAATTCGCTCGCGGGGAGCGTTCAAAGGAGTGTAATCCATAAACTTGCTTCGGGGAGGTCTTGCTTCCCTCACCCTTTCTTTTCCTCTCTCATTTCCTCCTCGAGAGGGTCCAATTTCTTCTTGACGCTTTGGCTTCCTCGCGTCAGCAGCAACTTGCTTTTCCTCGTAAGCTATGTATTTTTGTGCTTTTTCGAGGAAAGCGTCTAAAGTTCTCACTTCTTCAATTCCAATTGCTTTGGCGAAGTCACTGGAGGGGCGCAGTCCTCGCTCTAGCAAATACAATTTCATCCTGTCATCGGTCCTTACCTCGATGGCAGCCTTGTTGAATATGTCAATGTACTCTCTCAGCGATTCGTTGTCTTTCTGGACGATTGCTTCGAGAGTAGCCTCTGTCTTTGGGTGCTTTCTGAAAGCAGTGAAGTGTGCGGTAAAGAGTCTGCACAGCTCACCCCATGAATCAATGGACCATGGTGGTAAATTCTTGTATCATGCCATTGCTCCTTTCCTCAGCGTGGTGGAGAACAGCTTGCACTTGATAGATCCTCGAACTCCTCTGTAGTTGAGGACAACCTCAATATTTTCTATGTGGTCGTCAGGATCGGTGGTTCCGTCATAGGTGTCCATCGCCGGTGGTTTTTGCAACCCCACGGGCAATGGTACCCTCATGATTCTATCAGAAAGAGGCCCCACATGCCTTTCCTCGTCGCTTCGTGGAGAACGATGACGATGGCTAGGAGGCGAATGATAATTTCGCCCAGTTGAACGTGCTGGGGATCTCCTCGCTCCAGCAACCCTTCTCGCAGGGCTTATACGGCTTCGAGTCTCGTATGCCCTTGGTGATCTTGACCTAGTCCTCGAGTCCCGTCGAGAGGACTCTCGTCGCCTATAGCTGCTCGTGGCCGCTCTTATGATGCGCGACTCTGCTACAACTTTAATGCGACGATTCTGCTCCCTGATAGCTTGTCCCTGATTGTTGACGGCGGTCAGCAGCGCAGTCATGATGTGTTCCAGGGTAGCTCCAGGGGGGGAATAGGAACGACCAGGGAGTTGGTTTCGCTCGTAGGGTTGTAGGTGGGGTCCGTTTCCATTTGAGATACGACCATCCCGTTAGTGCCATTGTTGTCAGCGTGATCGCTATGGATGTGGTCAGCTGAGTGGTCTGATTGACTGTTACCGGCCATTCGTAGCTTTTGATGTTTTTTGGTAGTTTAGATAGTTTTGTTCTTTGAGAAAGAAGGGGAAAACTTTAAATCCCCACAGTCGGCGCCACTGATCTTACATGATCAGAAGGATGATGACCGACAACATTCTTTCTTGCGAGCCCCTTTGTTGAAGCGGAAGGGGGGTGTGTACCTGTATACACTCTGACGCTCAAGTCAGTATAATGTGTAAGCTTTGGTTTTCAAGATGGTAGAATAACATACCTGACTCCTCAGAATGAGGAGTGTATATAGCCTCCAGCGCTGGACTAAGGCCCTTAATGGGCAGTTAATGCCCATTAAGTGGCTGCCGGAACTTTGGCCGTTGGGCCATGATGAGCATTTCATTCCAGTGGTCGGCCGTTACAGAATGCAGGATTCTGTAACGTTGGCCGACGGGGAGGGTGCCCTTCTGGAGGGCAGAGCCTTGTGTCTTGAGGAGACATGGACTTAAGAAGTCCAGTTCAGAACATCAATGTTTTGTCTTTTTAGCTCCTCATTAAATATGTTAGTTTACGATTTAATCATTTTTCCTTGATAAATTTTGATTTACCCCCTGTAATCATTTACGAGGAATCTTATTCAAAGGAGAAAAACTTAACATTGCAATAAGTAATTGAATTTTTTTTTTTTTTTTTGCAGGAAATAAACACTATTTTACTTGTTAAAAATGATCGAGAGGAACTATAGGGGCTCATGCACGCCTCAACTTTCTAAAACGTGTGAGTTCAATTAAACTAGTGAATGAATATTCAAAGACTTATAATGAGGATGACTCTGGAAAAAATCATAAATATTCATAGAACGTAAACGATCAAAGAGTATCTTTTGTTGTTGGTGGGCTCCAAGTGTCATGTATGTTGATGATCAGTTGATCTGGTATAATTGGATTTCTTTTTAGAGTTCAACATTATTGCCCTTGGGAGAAGTGCTAAGAACACACTCTCTAACACACTCATTTGACACATTCCAATAATACTTAGCCATGTCCTCAACTTTCTTTAGTGCTTTACCTGTAACCGGTACTATTTTGAAACACTACACTTTATTTATTTATTTATTTATTTATTTGGATTTCAACTCCTTCATCCTCGGTACTCAAACTCCCACCCAAAAATTGCTTCTTCATGTTCTCCTTTGTCACCAAGAGGCATCAAGGTAATTGGAATTGTTGATTGTTGATACTCCATAAAACACAAATATTCCTCTGTATCACTGTCATTGTTTGCACAAATTTAAAAATTACCTTCTATAAAATTTATGATTCAAACAAAAAAAGAAAGCTCTTGTAAAATTTAAATCCAAAATATACCCAGATTTAAAATCTCATAGAACCAACTCAAAAAAAGAAAAAGGAGAAAGAAACGAGATCTGGAAAATCTCATAACAATTATTTGGTATTTGATTCAAAAAAGAAGAAGGTTTTCATCTCCCCATGTGCAATTCAACCTCTCTCATGTCTCTTCATCTTCGAGTTCAAGATTAAACAATGAAAGCTGTAAAAATATTAACATCGAAAACATGTTCCCGACAAACATGCTTTTTACTTTGATACAAAGTTGTAGTCAATTCACTTTTCCAACACCCACAACACAGTCTTTCTTCACTTTTTTTTTTTCAATTCATCCATCGAAGTTTGAATCTTTTTCATTAGACTCTATTAAAGGTTCCAATTTTCACAATTCAACATCCACAACACAATCCTTCTTCAATTGATATATCAAAGGTTGAATCTTTTTCATTAAACCCCATTAAAAATGTTCCGATCTTGGTACCCTTGTTTGCATATGGGTTTTTGATAAAAGTTTTGATCTTTGCTTTCAATTTGATTGACTGTAAATGTTGTAAATGGATTATTTTGGAATCAACAATGGATGACATGACACTGTGAAAGACAAATTGGAAAGAACCTTTGCATTTTTTTTTCTTCCATATATCTCAACTTGGAGAACCGGTTAACAGGTGAAAAAATAAAAAAGAGAGATTATGTGGCTAATTATGATTGGTGTGTGGAGTGTGATAAAGAGTGTGACAATAGCATTTCTCTCTTCCCCTTGGATACCTGTACAAGTACAACTGTACAAGGATATGAACTGCATCCAAATTCAAGACCAAGAAGTTGGTTGGTTGCATGACTGACATGACACTCCTTCAAGTAAGATCCGGACTTGGATTCAGTGCGGTTGTAGAAAGATAACTGCATTGCAGTCGATTAAATTTAGAATGTTTAATTGAGATTGGACGGTGACGATTAATAATTTAAAAAATAAATAAATAAATGTAAAGTAGATCGGATGACTAAGATCACTTTGCAATCACTATTTGACTGCAAGAAATTCAGATTCGTAACATACCCATTCTAAAGAAAATTAATATTTTTATAATAAAAAGATAGCAAATTAAAATAGTTTTAATATTGCTTCTAGAAAAATAGTTTTTATATATTTTGTTCGCAGATTCAATGTTTTTCATTTTTAACGATGTTGAATTTGTACTTGAATCTAATGTACTTTATCAATTTGAATGAATTAATATATTTTTATTAGGTCATGCTAAACAGTGCTCAGGGAACTTGTTAAACATGCTAAAAATAAAAATAAAAGTTAAAATTAATATTAATAAAACAACTTGTTACATTCTCGATGTATTGAATGCGCAAGTTCCGAGATAGAATTATTATATTTATATGTTTAACTAGTGCTTCGGAGATACTGTTTAGCATTTTCCATTTTTATTTCAGGCAAAAAATATATTTAAGAAAATAGTAATAAATGGATTTAGAAATTTAGAGTACATTATATTTAGAGAGAAAAATAATTCTAGAGTAGTCTTATAAAAAAATCATTTTCGTTCATGTTAAATATAAGGTTAATAGGTGTTTACCCCCTGTAAAGTAGGCGAGTTTTGTTTTACTCCCTATAATTTATTTTTTTGAGAACACCCCCTTGTAATGTTTTATTATTTTTTTTTCGTAGTTCATTTTACCCCCTCGGGGGTAAAACAAAACAACATTACAGGGGGATAAATTACACTACGAACAAAAAAATAAAACATTACAGGGGGTGTTATCAAAAAAATAAATTACAGGATGTAAAACAAAATTCGCCTACTTTGCAGGGAGTAAACACCTATTAACCCTTAAATATATATAGTTAAGTTTAGCATTTTTCTTAAAATATTACAACATGCACGAGTCAAACTTTTAACCTAAAATTTCATTAATTTACACGTAAAATTCTGACTACTACTTGATAAAAAAAATCATTAAAAAAAATCTTATGCAATGATACATAAATAATGTGTCAAAAAAATAATAAATAATATAACCTGTCAAAAATAATAATAAATAATATAAGCAGTCAAAAAATGTAATAAATAATAACATAATATATAATATTTTGGTCAAAAAGACAAAAACAATGACATAACAATACTATAAAAAAAATTTGAATTATGAATTAGGCAGATCTATCAATCTAAACTATAACCAAGTTAAAATCTCGTCGCCGTGTTGCCTCCGTCATCGTCTTCGGAGAAACAACCACATTACAACTCTCTCTCCGATCCATCACAACCATAAAGGTTCTCTCTCTCTCCCTCTCTCTCTCTCTCTCTCTCTCTCTCTCTACCTAACTATTTCTACTACTTCTTCATATCACTGTCTCTCTTCGTTCATTTCCCGTTGACCCATTCTATTCGCATATTTCACTGTTTATTCTTACTGTAATTTCATTCATTTCTCTTCGATTCATCATGCATTCTTTATTCTTATTCTTATTCCTGTGTTCATTTCTTTTTATTATTATTGTGTATATCAAATGAACAAAATGTGAATCACGATTTCTAACCAAAAAAAAAAATAGAATCCTTGTTTCCTTGTGTTTAATTTCTATGTATGTTAATGAATATTAATAATAATTTCTATTATTATTATTATTATTATTATTTTTTATGTTGTTGCAGTGTTTTCCAAGTTGTGAATTTTTTTTATTCTGACGTGTATTTTTCTTCATTTTCACGACTTCATTAAGATTCTATTCTTAAAGTTTGGTTTTTTTTTTTCTATCTACTTTACTACTGTGTGTTGTGTTTCATTCTTCTGCACTCTATTTTCTTCCTCTTTTTGATTTTACAAGTTATTATATATTCATTTTATTGTTTATGTTTGCTGCTAAGAATTATTAGCATTTTATAGGTATTTAATTTGCTGTAATAGTTTATTAGGATCGTAATGCATAATAATTGTTAATGTTATTGCATCTTGGTATAATTCAGTTGATGGATTCATATGAACTGACAATTTTTACACTGTCAGTCAATCACAATCGATATAATTTAGATCACTAAAATATTTGACTTTAATCATATCTACCTTATACAATAGGTGATTTGTGACTGGTTGACGATGTAAAAATGTTTACACTGAGTGTCTCAAAATTAATCTCTTAATTGATTGCATTGAAGGGTTCTTCATTAGTTCTTCTGTTGAAGTGTGAAATTTGTTTATTCACAGATCTGAGAGTGTTTGTTTGTCGTTCTATCAAGAGCCGAGGAGGGTTCAGGCACATGATATTTTGATATCTCTTGTGATAGGAAGACCATGGGACGAGCTTCACCATTACTTGTAATATGTTTGGTTCTTGGTTCTTCCTTTGCTACATATAATTTGGTGACAATGATAATCCACTATGGATCGTCAGACAGTGTAGTTCCTGAGGATAGTGGATTGTTTTTTGACCCTATTATCGAGATGCCTGAACATGTGAAGAACCGAAAAACATCAAAAGCACCGTTTCATGTTGCGTTAACGGCAACTGATGCTATCTACAACAAATGGCAATGCCGCATTATGTATTACTGGTATAAGAAACAAAGGAGTTTACCTGGGTCGGAGATGGGAGGATTCACTAGAATTTTGCATTCTGGAAAGGCTGACAACTTGATGGATGAAATTCCTACTGTCGTTGTTGATCCTCTTCCGGAAGGTTTAGACCGGGTGAGGCCGGTTACTATGACTTTCAGTTATACTTTTATCTATTTTATTGTTATTTCTATATTATTTTCCAGCTTACTGAATTAATAGTATTGTAGTTGTTGTTAAAACTATGACCTATTTGGATTGGCTTATTTGAGTTTACCTACTGACATAAGCACTTGTGAAACTGTTTGAGAGAGTTTATGAAAATAGCTTATGACATGTCCATAAGCTATTATAAGCTCTTCGTGATAGCTTATTAGACAACTTATAGATTACATAGAAATAGTTTGACTTTATCTTTTGTGATAGAAATAGTTTACACATAAGCACTTAATTAAGCTGTTTATCCAAACAGGGTCGTAATCTAGCATACTTCCATGCCTGTTAAAATCCATTTTAACGTGTGAAAATATAAGGGATGGGGTTTTGAACTAGCATACTTTGGTAAAAGAAGTAAAATCCGACAAAAGAATTTGGTGTTGTTGAAATAATTCAAGGGATGATCATTGAGAATAACTATTACTCCCTCTGTCCCATATTATAGTTAGTCGGAACCTTTGTCCAACATCACGGGTATTAAGAAAAGTTGTTGGAGTAAAATTTGTTGAAAGAATAATAAATGTATCTAAAAATTTGTAGTCTTATATTTTCTGACACATTGCTTGATCTTTCCAGGGATACGTTGTTCTGAATAGACCATGGGCCTTTGTTCAATGGCTGGAAAAGACTAAAATAGAGGAAGAGTTAGACCTCTTATCCTAAGTGATCTACCTTTTATATGTTTGACAATAATATAAGTATACTTAGTTTCTCTGCTTTTGATGCAGATATATATTAATGGCAGAACCTGACCACGTATTTGTACGCCCTCTTCCGAATCTGGCATTTGGAGAACATCCCGCTGCTTTTCCATTTTTTTACATTAAGCCTGAGCAGAACGAAAAAATCGTAAGGAAGTATTATCCTGAGGAAAATGGACCGGTTACAAATATTGATCCGATTGGCAATTCTCCTGTAATTATCAGAAAGGTAGAATCTCTTTTAGAAACTTCTATTTAATTGAATTGAATTAATACCTGTTCTTGATGGTTGAATAGATATCCCCTGTCCTTAATATTGTTCTGATTTACTAATCTTATCGGTTACTTGTGCACTCGTTATCTATGTAGCACCGACAGATTGAAGTCTGTCTAGTGTCACATCGACACAACACCGACACACAGGGGTGGAGGGACGTTAAAGGGTATAGGGGCATGATCCCTTGCTAGTTTTTTAAAACGATTTTTTATGCTTCTGCGACATTGGAATTTTGTGTTTTTTTTTTTAACTCGGTGCATATTGCAGTGTCAAAAAGAATATAACTGTGCATAGTGGAAGCCATGAGACTAATGATCCAATTGATAATCTAGGAAGCGGTGTCCAATATTTTTTTTTAACCAAAAGGGCCAATGATTTTCTATGTTTTTTAGTGCCATATTTTTATAATCCTATTTAAAACAACACAATTATATTAAAGCAATTCCATTTTATTTATTTACTTATTTATATATTTTAGATTTTATATTAAGTTTTATGTAACAAAAGAAAAACAGCACCAGCCACCACCAATTTGCGGCTTCATTCGCCCCTGCGTACACATGTGATTACACTCAATTACTTCCATTTTCTCAAATTATTATATGTGTTGACGTGTCTGTATTAGTGATGTGTCTGGTGTTTGTATCTGCGTTGGTGGTTCATATTTCACCGTGCTATCTTGAATCTTGTGAATATGCTGGTTCGATAGGACCAGGGGAGTAAATGCTTTTTACTCACCTAGTGAGTGGTGCATTTTTTTCTTCAGGATTTGATTTCAAAAATTGCTCCCACATGGATGAATGTTTCTTTGAAGATGAAAGAGGACCCAGAGACCGATAAAGCTTTTGGATGGGTGCTAGAAATGTATGTCTTGCCAATTAACAGACAAATACCGCAGATTCTTTTCGTTGTTGAAATTGTATTGATATTTTGATGCTGATGTTGTGTTCTGTATTCTGAAACCAAGGTATGGATATGCTATTGCATCTGCCCTGCATGGTGTGAAACATATTCTGCGCAAAGACTTCATGCTACAGGTTTGATACAACATCATATAGATATAGCTCTTTATGTTTTATTTAGTTTATGTTGTTATCATACTCAAATGATTATTAAATATTATGCATACCCAACTCTGATTATACTTTTCCTGTATGTTACTTTTCAGCCACCATGGGATCTTGAAACTTACAATAAGTTCATTATTCACTATACTTATGGGTGTGACTACAATCTAAAGGTACATTATTTCTTTATTTCTCCTAATACTTTAATTGCAAACTTATGGTCTTTGAATAATAGCAACAAACACAATAATGAAACATTTTTCCATCAGATGATGTCAAAACAAAATTATATGGTCTTTGAATATTCCTTATAAATTTGCTTTCTCAATGAGCACAACTCTGAACTCCTGAAAGCTTCTTGGTTTTCTTACTATGCCATAGAACTTTTCTTTAGCAGATATAAACTTTTATTGAAATACACTAGCTACTAGTCATGTTATAGATTATGTGTTTCTTTATGTACTACTCTTAATGTTTATTTCATTATACTTAGGGTGAATTGACTTATGGTAAAATTGGTGAGTGGAGATTTGACAAAAGGTCACATCTACGAGGACCTCCGCCAAAAAACTTGCCCTTACCTCCTCCAGGTGTTCCTGAAAGTGTGGTATGTCTAGAGCTTGCTAGTTTATTTACGAAATTCATCTTATTTGGATAATATTTAACAAGAAATGCTTTCCTTGATACACACGGGTTGATTAAAAAAAATCTTTAGTAACATGCTTATTTCATTTTTCCTACATAGAAGGTGAGAAAAAAGTGTTTTTTATTTCCTGAAGTAGATGTGTATGTATATGTATATGTATATGTATATGTATATGTATATGTATATGTATAGTTATCTAAATGTGAAACACTAAATATCAGTTTAAAAAAAATAAAAATCACTAAAGAAGGAATCTTCTAAATGTTTTACTATAAAACGTGATTCCTTACCAGATCTATATCCTTGATAAACGTTAGGAAACAATCTTTTGATTCTTTTGTAGCTAGAACTTCTCAAATAGCTCGTTTGCTTGTTTTCTTCATCTGTTGTGGTACTGGTGTGCGAATTTCTTTGACCATTGTTCCACTTCTCTATGTTTCTCCTTAGGAGGAAAATATAACGTTAAATAGAGAAATATACTTGTTCATCATGGTGCGACTTATTCCCCTAGATGTTGTAGGTTGTTTTCAATTAGCTACTAGGGAATTAAGCAACTGGCTAAAGTTAGAACCTTTCTTATGGAATGGAGTCCTTGGTTTAAACATCGATCTAATGATGTGTATCGATGTGTTAATCTTTTGATTTGTTAATGACCATTGTCAAGTAAGATATACCTAACGGGGTTGCCTTCAGTCTCTAAAGCTATTTTTAGTTCATCTGCTTTCAGTATAACATTGCCATTCTAGATCATCTCAACCACAACTATGATGTTTAAGTAATATAAACATTTTATTAAAAAAATAAAAATTCAAACCTTTTTCTTTGTCTTTATTTTCATACTTTGTTGCTTTCGTAGTGGTGGTTAATTACATACTTTAACCATCACTCTTCAACTTTAAGTGTTCTTGCGAGACATCTTTCTCTTATTAATGCGGATCATTTTCAGCCCTTTCTTCAACTGTATATATTCAGCTCCTCACTGCTTAACTGATAGTTGCTGTCTGGTTCATTGATCTTATGATCTTACTTATCCACTGCAAAAACATATGATATAAAGCATTATGAACTAACCTTTTATTTGCTTGTTATGATGTTTTCAGGTGACTCTTGTAAAGATGGTGAATGAGGCTACTGCTAACATCCCCAATTGGGACACATTGTAAATATTTTTATTTTTATTTTTTATTCATCGCGATATTCAAAGTGCATGTTTTATTAGTGTTACAGAAAAATATGTAGACATCGAGGCAATAATTTATTTTTGTCCCTGTGTTTAGTCATAGAACCACAGATCAATTTGCAGCACAATGCCTCACTATACACCTTTGATATGACAATTTAAATGAAGGATTATATTTTCTTTTCGGGGTGATATATTCTTGAATCACATTTGGGCTCGTACCACATTGCCGAATAGTATCTTCAAAGGGGATACAGTTTTGCATCCCTGTTTTCACTACTACACTTAGGTTTATATTTTTCGCTTTTCAGTTTTGTCCTTGCTCGGATCGAGTATACATCTGAATGCAATTTAGCTAAAGTATACGTGCGGTGTTAGTGGTTGGAATTATACTTTATGGATTGAATTAATACCGTAAAAAATGAGTATGTAGTTGAGGGCTCTGGGGTGATTTATATCATGGTTTGATCGTTAGATGCAGTTAATGGTTCCGGTTTTTCGGAGATCTTCAGATCAATTATTATGTTGTGATGTCTTCATACAAATTGTAAAATGTACCATCATATCTCATGTTATATGATGTCTAACAACATGTCATGAATCCTTCCAATCGTCGTGCAAAGAACAACATTACATACAAAGCAAACTTGAGTTAATGTCGACTCCACTCTCCATTCTAGGTAAAATTTGATGAATCTTCTTAACATTTCATTCATTTGCTCGAGTCTCTTATTTCCTCATCTCCTCAAGTGGTTACTCAATTGATCATATATCCTTGCGCTTTCGCATTTTGCTTGCTCGAAATAAATTTTGATTCAAAGGAAAGTTCTCAGGAGCATTCGAAAGTAATTGATGAGTACAAACTATTGTTGAATACCCGTGCGATGGTTGTATCTGATCACCTTCGCCTAGCGCTCAAACTAATTCATTTACCCCATGAGATTGTTATAAGATTAATGTTGATGTTACGATGAGTTAATAATTGTTCGGGAATTAGTACTCTTAATTATAAATGATCATTAAATGATTCTTACAATTGCTACTTGAAAAATTGATGCTTTACCCTATTTTGCTTTTGATTTAGGTTTTAGTCATGTTTAGGTGGAAGGAGATTCTCTAAATGTGATTATGCTTACTAATCTTGTTGACAATTCTTATTTTGGCTCAATTATTACTGTTCGTTAATCTTTAAAAAAAAATCTAACTGTTTAGTTGTTCATGTCAATAGAATAGAAAATTATGTTGCACATATATAATTTAGCTAAGTTTTATCTTAATTATGTTTCATTAATCTGTCAAATTAATAAAAATCTCAAAAAATTAATAAAATATCAAATATTGAATTGGATCGTTAGACAATTGTAAAAACCAAAATAGATCTCACTCCAATTTTTATGATAAAGATGAAACCAAATAAATTACTACTAATAAGAGATAAATTTTTACTTTTTTTAATTTTAGAAGAAACTGTAATCCATTGAAATTAAACTCATACAACTGTGAGGTTTCGGGTTCGAACCCGAATCATAACATCAGACCTAGCAATTTTGACATTTGTCAGTTGAGCTAAGAGATAAAATTTTAATTAAGTATTAGCATGACGTCAAAAATATCATTATCGTGTACGGACGGTCTACTGTAGCATGGGTGGTGTAGCTTGTGACTGTCGGCAGAAGCAACAATTTTAGAGGTTTCATGCAACGAACTCCCGTGATGCTCAAAAGGAAAATATAGTAAAATTCTATGTCGACCAAAAGTTAAACAAATGGTAAAATAAAATACGAATATTCTTTTGGGTTAATTTTATAGTCCAAATGTGAGATAAATATATATACAAATAATGTTTACCATTAATTTGATCAATAAATATTATCATCATTAAAATAAATTAAATATGATGTAAGTTATTAGTTCAAAAATGAAAAAAATAAACTTATGCAAATTTATTTTACTTGTGCATAATAACAAAACTAAAATAAATTCAAAATATAAATAATACAGTTAAAAAGAACTAACATTAACGATACCACTATAATACATAATAGCTTTTTTTTTTTTTTTTTGAAAACTCAGTATTCGACCTAATGATAGACTAATTCGAGGGACCATTCCCACCTAATAGTAAGACAAAAGGATTGTGGTGTGGCTAACAAATTCAACATAAAAGACACAAAGAGTGTTTAATAAGAGTATGTGTAGTTATAATTGTGTTGCCACACAAAGAGAGAAGAGTTGTCTTCTTGCTCTTTGATTGCAACAGTCACGAGCATTTCCATTTCAGTTTAAACACTTTCACATGTAGTAGTATCACTTCTTTTTTCTCTTTAGACTTTAACCTTTTTTTCTAAGTTGAATCTGTTCGGGAGTCAGTTCTAGCATTAAGGGGTTCCAGCCTTCTTCCGATCGCAGTTGCGGGGATCGACTCGTGGTCCTCCCTACTAAGTTCAGCGCCAATCACCACTAAACCAACTAACGATCGATAACTTTTTTCCCTTTTACTCTAAGTTACATGTCTCTTCTCTTTTTATGTTTACAGAAATTACATGTCTCTTATTGAGTAGATAAAAATAGCAATACGATACTTATAAACTATGAAATTTTCTCGTATAATAAATATGATACCAATATATAACAAGTACAAAGTACTAGCTAGCTATATATACATTAGTTTGTACTTTGTACTTTGTACCGTATGTTAGGCACTGTACTTAGTATATTGATTGTGCGCCATATATATGGATCCACTTTCCACATTCGGTTTAATGCTTTGAAAATCGGATCAAATATTGAATTGGTGATAGTACCGAGTTATTAGGAATTTATTGGTCGAACTACTATGTTATTAGTTGAACCACATGATTAAATTAAATCAGATAAAATTAGATAGTTTGGTTGAATAAATCGATTTTTATAACAAAATTATATAAATATTAAACCGGGTTGAACCGAATTTTTCAGAAATAAAATTAATAAGCATTGAATCGGACGGTTTTACAAAGCCGCCAGTCTTAAAAAACCGTCGGTTTTCTAATTTTTGCCGGTTTTAATCAGTTCAATTCCTACTAGTTATCAATTCAATAACATATCCGATCCAACAACAATCAAATTAAACCAATAACCTCTGCCAGTTTCCGATTCGATCGGCCAATCCACTCCAATTTTTCTTAGATAAGTAGACATTTTCATTTATGTTACCCAGTCCACGATTAGAAGTCACTCTCCTATTAAAAAGTAAGAAGGGTTGAAGAAGGCATTCAGACCAGCTTCTCAATAGTTGGTAAGACCATTTGTTATGAAAAATTAAAATTTCAAACAAATTAAACTACTTGTAACTAAGTGGCTGAGCTAAAATAATCATGTTTAAATAATAAGGAATTATTCAAGACAATTTGAGTTTGAATATTTCTAAAAAAAATGATTTTTATCCACCTTAACTTTGAATTACAAACCATTTTTTGTATTATAAATATCAGAGAATTAAGACAAACAAATTTTATAATATTCTCTATTTTTTGAAAGAAATTGAAATCTATATTTAAAAAGAAATAGACACTAATAAATAATATAATTTTTTTAATAATGGTCGTACTCACTTAGTAGTGGAACACATTACTCTCTTTATTCCACAATAATTGTCATATTTTTTTGGGTACAAAATTGTCATATTATTTGACACAAACTAAGAAAAGATGATACACTCTATAATAAAAAAAGAATAGTAATTAACTTTACTAACTTGTTCTTATTAAATACTTTTGGTGTATTTTTATTAAAGCATGAAGAATAATTTTATTTTATTTTTAAGTTGTGTAAGTTGTATGCAAGATTTTTATTTTTTTGAGAGTATATTAAAAGATTTATCTTGGTAATTTTAGGCAAATATGACAATTATTATAAGATGTTTGTTTTAAGCCACCAATCAAAACTAATAATAACAAAACCTCTCACAAGAATCTATGATTGTTTTTTTGAAAACGACAAGAACCCTATGAGTAACACCCAAAAGTCTACACAAATGACTGAAAATAAAACAAAAAAATAGGGAATGTAAACATTGAATAACTTCAGCCAAACACCAAAATTTGTAAAACAAGAAGCATCAAACTGCAAACCGAAGCTGCAGTAGGAAATGTACTACTAGCTTTTTTCACTGGTGTCTACATAAGTTCTAATGCAAAACTAGTGTTTCAAAGATACTATTTAATATTTTCTTTATTTTCTTATACTAAACTTAGGTTTTCTTTTTTTAAAGAAAGAATTATCTTATAAGATTTGTTTGTAATTTAATTTCCAAACCTATCTCCTAATTGATACTATTTTATTTTTCATGTTAATCTTCTCTTTAGACAGAATTTCTTCTACACTCCCTCCTTTTGCTAGTGCTCACGCGCTCCATTCCTCTTTCCAACTAACCCACTACAATTCTTACTACAGTATACTCCTTTTTCTTATAATGCTTAATATTTGCACCCCATTATACAATTTCTTCTATTTTTTTAATTTCCTACTGAAGTTAATTCCTCTGATATCTTTTTTTCTTCTAACAACTATTTTTCACTAAAGTCTTATCTAATCATTTCCCTCTATATCAAATTAAATAACACATAACTCATCAAAATTACTAAATTCTACTAAATTAATAATTAATTATGTCCTAACAAAATAAGTTAATTCGAAGAGTAGAGGTGTTACAAGACCAATTTTGTAAAATGGTAAAAATAGAAGAACAAAACTGTAGTTAAGCCAAACAAATATTCAATTTTTTATCAATAACACATGTTGTTTGAAAGTATAATTAATGATGATCATCATTTTTATGATTGAACTAATGACTTTCTCCCTCCGTTCTAAAATATAAGTCGTTTTGAGAAAAAAAATTGTTAGAAAATATAAGTCGCATTGCATTACCAATGAAGTATTTATTGTTCTTTTTCATATTATACCCTTAACTATTTATTTCTCTTTCTTCTTTCAATTCTTCAATTTATCTTTCCAACACAATTAATGAAGGACAATTTTGTAAAATAACTCATAATTTCTATTTTCCATACAACATTAATTATATTTCTTAATTTGTGTAATGTAGTCAAAACAACTTATATTTTAGAACAGAGAGAGTAATTAATATCTATTTAATTAAAATTAACAATTTTTTTTGACGGTTAAATTATTAAAATTAAAATTAACAATAAAATATAAAGATCATGTTATTATTTCAGCTAAAAAGATAACGAGAGTAATAATTTCTTACTTTTAAAAATTATTATCAACCATGGTTAGAATTTAATAATTTATGTAACATTTGCCTACTTATCAATGTTTTTGAATTTTCAAATACATTCCAAAATTTGTGTGAGACAGTTTTAAGAATCAAATTAAAATAATTGTTCACTCATATAATTAATATAATGGACCAAAGCCTCGATTTGTCGTTGAATTCATGAAGAGCTGAGCTTGACTGCACTACACAGCCTCATGTGATAGATGCTTGAATGTGACATGATATGAAAACAACAAAAAGTACATTTTTTAGCTGTTTCCTCTTAATATTCCATGCTGTTATAATTAATTAAAATTTTCAGATCAAGATCTCACTTCTAATATTAAATATATAGTTTATAAAACAAGCACATAAGATTAAGAAACAGATCTGCAAATGCTTCAAGATTGTCCACTAATTTGGTGTATGTATATGTGTATTTGTATTCTCTTAGTATTATTAATTCATATTAATATTATTATACTTAGTATTACACAAGTCGGTTTTGGAACAAATTTAGATTGAAGACAAATGATTAAATCCTGTTTTTAGAGGGTCCTACCCTTCAAATAATAGTGCTCTTTTTGAGATTTATTACCAATTTTTAATTAATGTAAAGCTATGATACATTGATCACTAAGAATCTTTGTACACTTTTCTAAATTAATCATAATCTCGGGCATAATAATTTGGGCACTAAGAGATGAGATTTGGTTTCATCACTTTAAACCTCTTTTGTTATTATCATCATTAAAATAATTAAAAACTGTAAAATACTATGACTTGTGATCTTACTTATTTAGTGAATGAATGAGCATATTCTTACATCTTTCAGAGCATATATAGGTCAGAACTAGATTAGGGAAAGCATAGCTAGGTCATTTGAAATAAAATTGACCTCTGTAAAATAATGTACTATTGACCATTTTTCCCAAGAAGACCATGACCATGTTCATGATGGGGAAATGGATTCTTTTATGTCACATACATGAGAGTTCATTGTAGTTGCTACTATCTATTTTTAGAGAGATTCTTTTTTCATAAAATATAAATTTTAATGGTTGAGATCAAAATATATGAGAAAAATGAGGAAAAAAGTTGAGTGGATTATTTTATATTGTTGACATACAAAGTTTTATATGATTTTTATTCTTATGGACTGTTTTTTGAAGTTGAAAGTTAGAAATTTTAAGTGAAACATTCTACGTGAAGCACTTTATACACATACTAGATAGCGCACTTTATACACATACTAGATAACACTTTCGCAAGTGATTAGGAGTTCAATTCCATTTCTTTTTATAAGTGTTTTTATTATGAGTGTAAATTATGCTTGGAAAAAAGGACGGCGAGAAGTATAATGTAGAATTTCAAAGTTGACTTTGTAACTTTTCAATCTCAAATAATAATTAAACTTAATTGTATATTTGATCTCTTACATTTATTTTATGACATGTAAAATGGAGCAAATGCATACAACTTCATATAAGAGAAGGTAGATCCAAAAAATCATTAAGAAGGACATAGCAATTCAGCTGAAATCACGGTTCTTGTTGGTTTGAAATTTGGCTAGTTTAGTTGTCTTTTTGCAAAAAAAAAAAAAATTACCTTATGTAATTACACAAAATCCAGATATCATATCAAATCATATACCACCTTTAATTATTCCCAAGATTAGGTCATCATGTCCTAGCTAAACCAATTTAAGTGGTCATCTTCATCACTAATAAAAATTACAACATGAGGAGAAACAAATGATGAACCATAAAGAAACTTTCTAATATTATATCAAAGGTAGTATACCAATAAGGGAAATTTTTTGGTACATATATTATGTGGCGGTGTACCGGTACATTGTTGATATGGTTAACAAATGACAAGTAATAAATGCAGATTTTGTTTTTTTTATTGATTTTTTATTTTAAACGCTACTTTTTTATTATTTACAAATGTATCCTTGACATAAATATAACCATCAATAATGTTCCGCAATAAATCAAAGCATCAATCAAATCTTTTAACCTAGTTTTTTTTTTTTTTCTTTTAACAAGATTCAAATAGTTTTTTTGGTAGAAATATATTGTAATTCATAAATTATTAAAATGTGAATCCTTAATTTTTTTACCGTTTGATTAAAATATTCACTCTTTTAGCACCAAAAATAAAATATTGTTCACCTTATGTATCCTTCAAATATTTTAATTCTTTTCTTCTTTTTTTTTTTTTTTTTTTGTACTCTTCAAATATTTTAATTTTTAAGTTAATAAAATGTGTATCCTTATGTATCCTTCAAATTTATTTTTTAAATATTATTAGTTTAAAAAGTTTAAAATTTATTTACCATTTAACCATAAATTTATTTTTTTGTACATTTTTAAAAAAAAAGTTAATATGTGTATATATTTTATCATAATATTGTTAATTTTTAGTGATTCGTAATATTTTATAGAGTTAAATAAGTGTTTTATCTCTGCAAAAATACTAAATTTAATTTTCCATCTTCTTAAGTTTTTTCATTCGTACTAAATTTTTATGCAGCAATTTTAGTCATATTATTAAGTTGATGTGTATTTATGATTATTTTGCAAATATGTATAGAGCATTATTAGGGTTTGATCTAGAAATTTTGATTTCTTTAGTCACAATTGACATTATTACTTGAGATTTAACTAAGTTTTCTTATGAACTGGTTTCATATTTAATCTAGCGAGTTCAGGTTTAACTGTTTGATTATCGAAATTTGAATTCTTAAGTGTTTCTCATTTCAATTTGGTCAAGTTGAACATTTAGACTGGGGATATTTGATCTTCTTAATCCATTTCAATCTAGTTGGTTGTGAGTTAACAATAATTTCATAATAACTAGATTGAACCATGAGACTGTTGAAATTCAGCTTCTTAAGTGTTTATTATTCCAATTAGGTCAAGTAGAGTAGAATAACCGAGATGAATTGATTCTCATAGTCACAATTGAAAAAATTAGTTGATTCTCATAGTCGTAATTAATCTAATTAGTTGACGTTGAACTATTAGATTGTCGACATTTAAACTGTAAAGTGTTTTCTATTTAATTTGGTCAATTTATTTCCTTGGTTCTTATCGGGAGAATTGGTAGAGACTTAGTAATTCGTTTCTGATAACTAGGTTTTTGAGTATGTGCGTCATTCCAATTAAGTGGTATTGAATTGTTTGAGAGAAAATTTGGTTTCCTTTGTCACAATCGGGAAAACTATTGTTTTGAGAAATCACGATCGGTAGAATTAGTTGAGACTTAATTGTCCTTTCATAGGAATTAAGATTCTTAATTAAAAAGTTCAGTTACCATTAGATTATCAAAAATAAGTTAATTGTTTGAGATAAGTATAAGCTAAAAAAAATAGAATTTGGTTCGTGAAGGATTATTCAGTAACTGTTAGTTCAATTAGTTGATATCTAATCATTATTTACTTGCATAAGTTACTTTTTATAAGTTCAAAAATAAGTTAATCCAAACATGCCCTTAAAAGATCATTGTGTAAAGATTAGAAATTTATTAAAAAAAAGGTAAAATATAAAAATTAACCCATGAGATTTATTCATTATTTACTTGCATAAGTTATTTTTTATAAGTTCAAAAATAAGTTAATTCAAACTTGCCCTTAAAAAATCATTTTGTAAATATTAAAAAAAAGGTAAAAAATAAAAATTTACCCATGAGAAAATTGAACTCATGACCTTTAGCAAAGCATACAACATACCAACAAGATTACAAGACTAGTGATCCTTTTGTTAATTTAAATTGTTTGTTATTATTTTATATTAATCTTTTGTTTTATATTGTTAATAAAAAAAATTGAGCGTAAACTGAATCTTCCTTAACCTAATTCCGCCGTCGCGCACAGTGAGTTGGAAAACACGATCTTTCAACTTGATTTTCTTCAAAAATACTACTCTTCTAAACAAAAATCAACAAGATCTTCAACTTCGATTTTCTTCAAAAATACTTCTCTTGTAAACAGAAATCAACAAGATCTTTCTACTTTGATTTTCTTCAAAAATACTACCTCTCTAAATTAAAATTGATAAAATCTTTCGATTTTGATGTTCTTAAAAAATATAACCCTTCTATATATAGTCATGTATCATTCTTGCAAATTCACACAACAAAATACGGTATATTTTCTTCTATTCAAATCGCCACTAAATGGAGGAAGGAGAAGGTTAGCAGTTTTTGCAAGGAGTGCCATTTGTGAGTTTACTAGACAGGTATATGTTTGTTCTCTTAAAATGTGATTTTAGACGTAAAGGAACCATCTTTGACATAAAGGAACATTCTCCTTCCTCCATTTAGTTAGGGAAGATTCAGTTTACGCTCAATTTTTTTTATTAACAATATAAAACAAAAGATTAATATAAAATAATAACAAACAATTTCAATTAACAAAAGGATCACTAGTCTTTTTGGTGTGTTGTATGCTTTGCTAAAGGTCATGGGTTCAATTCTCTCATGGGTAAATTTTTATATTTTACCTTTTTTTAATAAATTTATAATATTTACAAAATGATTTTTTAAGGGCAAGTTTGAATTAACTTATTTTTGAACTTATAAAAAATAACTTATGCAAGTAAATAATGAATAAATCTCATGGGTTAATTTTTATATTTTACCTTTTTTTAATAAATTTCTAATCTTTACACAATGATCTTTTAAGGGCATGTTTGGATTAACTTATTTTTGAACTTATAAAAAATAACTTATGCAAGTAAATAATGTATCAACTAATTGAATAATCCTTCACGAACCAAATTCTATTTTTTTTAGCATATACTTATCTCAAACAATTAACTTATTTCTGATAATCTAATGGTAACTGAACTTTTTAATTAAGAATCTTAATTCCCATGAAAGGACAATTAAGTCTCAACTAATTCTATCGATCGTGATTTCTCAAAACAATAGTTTTCCCGATTGTGACAAAGGAAATCAAATTTTCTCTCAAACAATTCAATACCACTTAATTGGAATGACGAACATACTCAAAAACCTAGTTATCAGAAACGAATTACACTACTAGAAAAATCTTAAATACCAACGGACAAAATCTGTCTCTAAAATGTAAATATTCCGTCAGTAAGCAGGTTAGAGACGGATTTGATCCCGTCGGTAATTTTCTCGTCTCTAAACTGTTAGAGACGGACAAAATCTGTCTCTAAAATGAAAATATCTGTCTTTAAAATAAAAATATCTGTCTCTAATTTCATATCTATTAGAGACGAAATATATTTCGTCTCTAAATTCCGTCGGTATTTCAACTTTTTCTAGTAGTGTTACTAAATCTCTACCAATTCTCCCGATAAGAACCAAGGAAATAAATTGACCAAATTAAATAGAAAACACTTTACAGTTTAAATGTCGACAATCTAACAGTTCAACGTCAACTAATTAGATTAATTACGACTATGAGAATCAACTAATTTTCTCAATTGTGACTATGAGAATCATTTCATCTCGGTTATTCTACTCTACTTGACCTAATTGGAATAATAAACACTTAAGAAACTGAATTTCAACAGTCTAATGGTTCAATCTAGTTATTATGAAATTATTGTTAACTCACAACCAATTAGATTGAAATAGATTAAGAAGATCAAATATCCCCAGTCTAACTGTTCAACTTGACCAAATTGAAATGAGAAACACTTAAGAATTCAAATTTCGACAATCAAACAGTTAAGCCTGAACTCGCTAGATTAAATATGAAACCAGTTCATAATAAAACCTAGTTAAATCTCGAGTAATAATGTCAATTGTAACTAAAGAAATCAAAATTTCTAGATCAAACCCTAATAATGCTCTATACATATTTGCAAAATAATCATAAATACACATCAACTTAATAACATGACTAAAATTGCTGCATAAAAATTTAGTACGAATGAAAAGACTTAAGAAGATGGGAAATTAAATTTAGTACTTTTGCAGAGATAAAACACTTATTTAACTCTATAAAATATTACGAATCACTAAAAATTAACAATATTATGATAAAATATATACACATATTAAATTTTAAAAAATAAATTGTACGAAAAAATAAATTTATGGTTAAATGGTAAATAAATTTTAAACTAATAATATTTAAAAAATAAATTTGAAGGATACAAGGATACACATTTTATTAACTTAAAAATTAAAATATTTGAAGAGTTAAAAAAAAAAGAATTAAAATATTTGAAGGATAAAATTTAAGGATTCACATTTTAATAATTTATGAATTACAATATTTTTCTAGCAAAAAAATTATTTGAATCTTGTTAAAAGAAGAAAAAAAAAACTAGGTTAAAAGATTTGATTGATGCATTGATTTATTGTGAAACATTATTGATGGTTATATTTATGCCAAGGATACATTTGCAAATATTAAAAAGTAGCGTTTAAAATAGAAAATCAATAAAAGAAACAAAATCTGCATTTATTACTTGTCATTTGTTAACCATGTCAACAATGTACCGGTACACCGCCACATAATATGTGTAGCAAATAATTTCCCTTTATGTAAACCAATCATAATAATCCATATCAGCAATGTACCGGTACACCGCCACATAATATGTGTACCGTAGTGTTCACATACTAATAATAGTAAAAAAATGATACATTATGGAACTTCCATTACAGTGAGGCGCGCATGATAACACCTTTTTTTCTTATGGAAGACATAATAACACTTTAACCCATAACATATATATAAATATGTCATAATTAATAACTTAGTCAAAAAAAATGTCATAATTAATGACTTATATTTTGATATCCAGAAAATATCATCATAATTGGGTTGATTACCGACATACATATTCAATAGTTCAAATTGGATTGTGTACAAAGATTGATTGCAATGCGTGAATTTTAGAATTGAGTTTTGGACTTAGTTCATCCTTATAAAATTAGTTTGTAATGAGAGGATTATCCTCACTCATAACACATATTCAGGTCATTTTCTAAACGATGTGCAACTTCTTTAACATGCTCTCTCGCGTTCAGTATTTTTGAGCTTGTTGCGCGGATATAAATATTGGATAGCTCAATTAGAAATTTGATTGTAGACAGTCTGATGAAGTGGTCCATCAAATCGTGGATATACTTCTAACAAAATTAGACTAAATTTTAAGTTCAAATTTTAATTTTATAACAGTTAAAATTTTATTTTAAAATATAAACTGTTTGATTAGATATACTGATCCCACATAGATCATTGAGTTTGAGGCATGGATTCAACTATTCATGTTTAGGCCTTATAGTAGCCACAACTTTTATTTTATATTGGTGCAAATTCAAGCAAAATATATAATCATTCTTAGCCAAAAATAGATGTATGAAACAATTCTATATAATTGTAGCTTCCCATAAAAGAAAACTTTTGGTCACACAATGAGTGTACAAATCATACAAATCTCCTTTACACCTCAGTTTCCACTTCATTAATTAATTTTCTTTTATTAATTCTGGTTCAATACATTTCATTGCATATTTAGATTTAGGGTGATTTAAAAAAAATTGAGGGTTCGAATTCTAATTATGCATATATATGATGTATTTATCAACGGATCAGTTGGACACAATATTTTTTTTGAGTTTTAATAAAACTAGAATTATGTAAATGTATTGTAACATACTCTATATCTTCACGAAATTGTAATATATAATTGACCATGTAAAAATATGGAAGTTGGAAGATATACTCCAACAATCTTGAGAGATTGTCTTTGACTTTTATGAATAGTCATTGTAAATAATATAAAAAGGTGTCAAAGATAAACTTGACATAAAAACTTAATCACCAAAATTACTTCCTAACATCACCTTTCCTTCAACAACATATTTTACCATCTTTACAATTATGTGTCAAGTTACATTGCACAATTTCGAAGATTAGTCTAAGTTTCTTAACACTATTGACACCGCGACTTTTAATCTCAATTTATGATTTGAAAGTTTTGATGTAGTAATTGTGTTTAAAAATTGGAAAATACTAAACAGTGTCCCTAATACAATAGTTAAACATATTAAATTAGAAATTTTGTTTCGAAATGTGTGCATTCAATACCTCTAAAGTATAAATAGTTGTATTTTTAATATTAGGTTTAAATGCTCTTTTGGTCCTCCTATTTTGATATTTTAGAACTTTTGGTTCCCCTATTTTAAAATTCAACTTTTTGATTCCCCTATTTTAAAAATCAATAAAAAAATTTAGTCCCCCAACAATTTTAATGATGTGGCATTTCTATTCATGACATGGCACTTAAGTGGCATGAGTGAGTTGGAAAAAAAATTACATGTTATTATTATTATTTTTTTTTAAGCATACATGTTATTATTATTGTTGTGATTATTATTGGTTTTATTTATAAATTAAAATATTACAAATAAAAAATCAATTAAAAAGATTTCTTTCTATTCTTCACCATCATCAACATTCAACACTATTATTCACCTAAAAAATCAACACCAACACTGGCTGGGTTCATCACCATGGCATCCTCATCAACATAAACCATAATAAAACAAAAACGAAAATTTCATTCCCAATTTTATAACTTTCAATCTTCACTATTATTCTTCTTCTACCTCTTTGATTTTCAATAGAGATGAAGGATGATCTTACCCGGATCAGAAGATGACCGTAATAGAGGTGGTTGATTCAGCAAGCCCCTTTGTTGAAGCGGAAGGGGGGTGTGTACCTGTATACACTCCGACGCTCAAGTCAGTGAAATGTATAGCTCTAAGGTATTCAAGGTTGGTAGAAAGCATACCTGACTCCTCTGAATGAGGAGTATATATACCCCAGCGTTGGGCCAAGGCACTTAATGGGCATTAACTTAATGGGCAATTAATGCCCATTAAGTGGCTGCCGGAATTTTGGCCGTTCGGGCCATGATGAGCAGTTAATGCCATCATTTCGGTGGTCGGCCGTTACAGATTGTGAGATTCTGTAGGATCTGGCCGACGGGGAGGGTGCCCCTCTGGAGGGCAGAGTCTTTAGTCTTTAGGGGACTTAGACTTAGAAGTCCAGTCCAGAACAGAAGCCCCCCAAGTCGTTATGCTCGTTTGCGAGCATGATGACTTTAACTTTGGCAACACACCTTTGTTTGCGCATACGAGCGACGAGGATCGTGATCTCATTTCGTTATCAACGAGCACAATTGTATGCGAGGATCACGGATTCGTTTGTTCGTATCGAGGAGCTTGTTATGGAATCTTTGCGAGGACCCTGAAATTTTTGCGTTCGTCTGGCGTTGATCGTTTATGCATCTTCGTGGAGAATTATCGTCGAGGAAAAACGTTAACCTATTTGTTATCCTCATGGTTTTGAGGATCTTGTGGATTTATTGGCTCTTATTGAAGATCCTGCCATTTATTGCGCGGATTTCAGTTTGTCTTTATCCGTTGAGATTCTCTCGATGATTGCGCCATTAACCACGACGATATTTTCGTTAAGATTTTCTCGGACTTTGTGAGATTTTCACGTTCAGTGGATGTGACCTGAAAGGACAAACCGCTTCGTCTCTCGCTGCCACGTGTAAAGGCTATTTGAAACGCTTGAGTATCTAGCAGCGTAGCCTATGTTCACGAGGTCGTTTCTGAACCGTTGGATTTTCGCGCCTTTTCGTTTTTGTGATGATTTAATCTGGAGCGTTGGATCGTTTTAGATCGTGGCCCTTGGATCAAAGCAACGCATCAGATTTGGGAAGCGTCATTCTGTTTTGAACAGGTGCAAGAGCATGGAATTCCTCTATATATAGAGAAAATTAGGGATTTTTGAACTCTTCAGTTCATTTATCGCTTTTACTCTCTGAAACTTGTCTTTCATATTCTCTGAAGGAATCCCTGAGTTTACTCTGTTCGTGATCTTTTTCGTCTTCAAATCCTTAACCAAGTAAGTATTTTTACTTCTTTTTCTGTTTTACAGCATTTGACTGCATGCCTTTGGTTTTTATGAGTTTGTTTAGGAGTTTGAGACGGTGGTTTGGGGTTTGTAAGTGGTGGTTAACACCCTCTACCCCCCCCCCCCCCCCCCCCCCCCCCCCCCAAAATGGTAGTTTTAGTGTGAAAGACTACAACTTTATAGTTATTTGTTCTTCCGGCGCGGTGGCTGTTGGCGTTAAATGCCTTTGAAACGTGTGTTTTTCGCTATTTTTGGCTCTGTAGTTTTAGTATCGTAACGACCATTCACATGCTTTTATCTCGATCACTCATATAAGGAAACGAATGCTCGTAAGATTTTAGCTTAGCTGTTGATACGTTGAGTTCTTAGAATCCTCGTTACTTACATATTGCGACCACTTGCCTCTTCCCTTCGTTGTGCGAGCAACATTAAGGATTTTCTAAAACACGCGTCCACGCCCTTTCACTTGAACGGCGGTGGAAGGGTGGATTTGATATTTTCAAAGATGTCGAATTCACTTTTTCTCTTCCTCGTCTTTCAGGTTTAAATGACGGAAGAACCCTCGTCGTCAAATGTTAACTTCAACGAGGAAAGAGATCATTTGCTCGTAGATATCCAAGATGACCCTGAGGTGCCAGAATCCTCGGAACCTTTAGATGAACGACCCCCTATCACCGCTGATACGAACCCTGAGGATTGGCTTACGGATGAACCAAGGTTAACGCGCTCGAAGTTTTCCGGGCAACCAGATGGGGTAGAGATTCCGGGGATCTTTAAAGTCATTGAAGATCCCCCTAATGATAACTGGGAGATCATCGTCCCCGGGAAGCGTCGTCGCATTTACCATAACTTTGGATTTGCGCATGCACATTTCGCTATGTATCAGATCGCTTTTCAACACTTCGGGTATAGGTTGCCCTTTATAGACTTTGAAGTGGCCGTATTTCATCATTTAATGGTCGCTCCTTCTCAACTGCACCCAAACTCTTTGGCCTTCATGAGGGCCTTTGAGGTAGTATGCAGCCACTTGGATATTGTTCCAACCATTCCCCTCTTTTTCTTCGTGTTCGGACTTCAACGATCGAAACCCAAAGGAGACCCATACAGGCTAGGTTGGGTGTCGTTTAAGCAAACTCGTCGTCTATTCTACATGTTTGAGGAGTCTGTACGACCTTTTAAAGATGATTGGTACATTGTCCGTCCCAAGAATGATCAGGGTTGGGCGGATGTTATTGTTCCTGGCCCTGATCAAGATGAGCATGAAAAGGTTATCCTTGGGGAGAACGGGCAACCTGTTTTGGTTGACTATGGGAAATTCCATTTCCGCTGGGAAGTGGAGCATTATTTGGTGTCCGCTAAGAAGTTTGCCACTCCGAAGAAGGAGTTAACTCCCAAAGAGTGGGAGGATTTCCTAAAACTTCAGAATTTTGTTAAGAGCTTTAGACGAAAAGCAGTGATTGACGAGGATGGTGCCCCTTGTCTAGACGATGATGGGAAACCCTTGACGGTTCCTCGTTATATCAATGTGAAGAAACTTCTTGCTTGCTCAACTCGTGCTGAGGCCGAGGAAACCCTTAGTATGCTTGTTTACCTGATTAGTTTTTCACTTATATGATTTGCTCGTCATTTGTTTACTTCTTTTACTGCTCGTACTAATGGTCGTTTATTTCCTATTTTTGCAGTTAACATGGTGAGCGCTCAAGAAAAGCTTCGTCGTGCCAACAAGGCTAAGACTGCTCGTCAGGGCGTTGAGAATACTAATATTGTCCCTCCTCCAACTGCCGAAAAGCGCGCCAGTGGATCGACCAGTGCTGACACTCGCCCACCTAAGGCGCTGAAGACCACTACTGGTGGGGTAAGAGGTTCAGTTCGCAGTATTCCTCACTCCTTGCTTGATCCTGATACTCCAGCTGGTTGCTTCGTTATGCCTCCTGTTTTCACTCAGGGGAATCTGTTCGACAAAGATACAAAAGTCTTCATAGATGATGCCGATCAGGCGATCATCCACGACATGGGACCAGTGGCTTTGAAGGCGGAGTTGCCCACTGCGACCACTGCCGCGTTCAAGCTCATTGAAATTGCCAACTTCCTGAATGGTTGTGAAAGCCGCTACCTGAGCGATAGGGACAAGCTAAAGAAGCGTGCAGACGACCTGAATTTGAAATTGGACGAGACAGTGGCTGCTTATGAGGATTACAGGAATAAGTATGCTCTGCAGACGGAGATGGCGACGACGCTGGTGAGCAGGGAGCGGGAGCTTGAGGAATTGGGCAAAAAGTTCAAGGAATTAGAGGTCACTTGTGCCAACCTCGAAGCTCGCAACAAGGAGTTGGAGAAGCGGGCTGAGACTGCCCCCTCGGTTTGCACCGAAGAGGAAGATGATGTTGACTCTGAGGGGGTATACCGAAATTCAAGCCGCGCCGACCTTATCAGGAAGATTGCTGAGTGTGAAGACTCAATGGTCGAGGTTGGGCACAGTAGTTTTATCAACGCTGTTGCTCTACTCAAGGTCTTGAATCCGGGAGTGGAGTTCGTGGAAGCTGGTCTCGATGAATTCAAAGAAGTCATCGATGGAGTCATCGCCTCTCCTCCTACTGAAGATTGATTGGAATGTTCAAGTTTTAGTGCTGGCGTTATGCTCGCCCTGTGGCACTCGGGCGTCTGTTTGCCCTTTATTTTATTTCATCCCTTTTGTTGGGCAGTCCTCGGGGCTGCCCTTTTATTGTAACTAAGTACAATTTCCATTTATGAATTTTTTTGTGATTTAGCCATATTTGCTTATTCATTATGTTCGTATTTTGTTATCTTTGCGCACGCGTTTTATTTACGATGCTCAATAATATGAATACGCTTTTGTGTTATCCATACTTAGGATTTTGAATATTTGAGTGGCTGTTGCACGAGATAGAATATATCTACGAACGCCGTGTTCGAGGAGTTTGGGGAACTTGCTCGAGTGTTTGGATCGGGTTCCCAAACGAAAGGCGAGGATAGAGTCGTAGGAGATTTTATCCTCGCGGCTGGATCAACCCATCGCGAGCTGGGCGTCCATGCCTGACGTGTACTTGCGACGATGGGGCTCGTTTAGAGTTGGTTTTAGCCCGCTAGCGAGTCGTCGGGTACTCGAGACCTCGTTAACTGTAATATTGCTTCAATTTATCTGCGTTCCATGTTCTAGGAATTTCTTCGCCGTATAGATTTTCTAGGAAATAAGCCCCGTTATCCGTTTTTGCTCGGATTCTGTAAGGACCCTCCCAGTTGGCGGCGAGCTTGCCTTCACGCGAGTCCTTTTGGTTTCGCCGTAGGACTAAACTGCCCACTTCGAACTCCCTTTCAATGACTTTCTGATCGTGTCGAGCGGCAATTTTTTGTTTCAATGCGGCCTCTTTTATGGTTGCTCCATGTCGTAACTCCTCGACCAAATCGAGCTCTTCTCTGAGTAGCTCGTTGTTTGTTTCTTCATCCGGAGGATTTTCCGTTCGTCGAGTTGGCTCCCTTATTTCTACGGGGATGAGAGCCTCAGTTCCGTAAGTTAATCGGAATGGTGTTTCTCCCGTGGTCGAGTGTGGTGTGGTTCTATAGGACCATAACACGCTGTATAATTCCTCGACCCATTTACCCTTTGCCTCGCCTAGCCTTCGCTTTAGGCCTCGCAGAATTACTCTGTTGGCCGCCTCGGCTTGGCCGTTTGTTTGGGGATGCTCGACGGACGTAAAGTGTTGTGTCACTTTTAGGTTGATGAGAAACTCCTGGAATTTTTTATCTGTGAATTGTGTTCCATTGTCCGTTACAACGGTATGTGGAATTCCAAACCTTGCGAGGATGTTCTTTTTGAAGAAGCGTAGAACATTGTGGGACGTGATTTGGGCGAGGGGTTCAGCCTCTATCCATTTTGTGAAGTAATCTACTCCGACGATTAAGTACCTGTTTTGCCCAGGTGCTCGTGGGAATGGTCCTAAAAGATCCAATCCCCACCATGCAAACAGCCATGGGGATGATAGGGACTTTAACTCGTTAGGTGGAGCTAAATGCATATCCCCATGTTTCTGGCACTTGTCACATTTCTTGACGTGCTCTTTGGCGTCCGTTTGCATAGTTGGCCAGTAGTATCCTGCTCGCAGTTCTTTTCGTGCGAGTGATCGTCCACCAATATGTTGTCCGTTGATTCCTTCGTGTATTTCCTGTAGGATGGATTCCACTTTTTCTTCCTCGACGCACTTCAGTAACGGGGTTGAAAACCCTCTTCTGAAGAGTTTGCCATCTATCAAAACATACGAACACGCTCTTCTTCTGACTTTGACTGCCTCTTTAGGGTCATCGGGGACCATTCCTGAGGCGAGGAATTCTCTCACGGGATTTATCCAACTGTTGGCATTAATCGGGCATATGAGATTCACTTCAAGAGCTTTCTCGATGCTCGGCCTTTGCAACGTTTCTTGGATAAGTGATTGATTTCTGCCTTTTTTCTTTTTGGTGCTCGCGAGTTTTGAGAGGACGTCTGCCCTTGAGTTGTGCTCTCGAGGAATGTGTTGCACAGTTGACTCTTTGAATTTTGCCAACTTTTCTTGTGTGAGGGTTAAGTATTCCGCTAGACGTTTGTCCTTAGCTTGGTACTCCCCGTTTACTTGGGATGCGACCAGTTGGGAATCTGTGAAGATTATGATTTCTTCTGCGTTCATGTCCTCGGCTAGTCGCAATCCTGCTAAGAAAGCTTCGTACTCGGCCTGGTTATTGGTCGTTTGGAACGACAGCTCCAGCGATACTTCAATGAGGACTCCCTCGTCGTTTTCTAGGATTATCCCTGCTCCACTTCCTTTGGAGTTGGAAGATCCATCGACGTATATGGTCCATTTATTTCTGCTTGAAGTTGCTGGTGGAGTCATTTCAGCGACGAAGTCAGCTAGTACTTGGGCTTTCAAAGCTTTTCTGCTTTCGTAGGTTATGTCGAACTCCGATAATTCTAAGGACCATTTCAGCATTCTCCCGGCCATATCTGGCCTTTCGAGCAGCTGTTTTATTGGTTGGTCGGTTCGTACTGCGATAGAGTGTGCTAAGAAAAAAGCCTTAACTTTCTCGCAGCGACGACTACTGCCAACGCTGTTTTTTCGATCTGCAAGTATCGAAGTTCTGGTCCTTGCAAAGCTTTGCTGATGAAGTATACCGGTTTTTGCCCCTGCTCGGTTTCTCGAATTAAAACTGCGCTCATGGCTTCGTGAGCCACGGCCAGATATAGGAATAAAGTCTCGCCCATCATTGGACGTGTTAAGGCTGGAGGTTCGGATAGTGCTCGTTTCAAGTGTTGGAGAGCGTTTTCGCACTCTTCCGTCCACTCAAAAGCGGACTCTTTTCTAAGTAACTTGAAAAGAGGCAGCGCGTGTTGAGCGGATTTGGCGACGAAGCGTGCAAGGGCAGTTAACATTCTGTTCAAGGATTGTATTGACTTCTTCGAGTTCGGAGTAGGGAAATCGAAGAAGGCTTTGCATTTTTCAGGGTTAGCTTCAATTCCTCGTTCTGTTAAGTAGAATCCGAGGAATTTACCTGCTTTTACCCCAAACGTGCATTTTTCCGGATTGAACCTCATGTTGTATTGTTTGGCTCTTTCGAACACTTTTCTTAAATGGGACACGTGATCGATTTCCTGTTCGGATTTAACGATCATATCGTCCATATATACCTCGAGCATATCACCTATTTCATTTCTGAATACTTTGTTCATCATTCGTTGGTAAGTGGCACCAACGTTTTTTAGTCCGAAAGGCATTACGTTATAGTAATAATTACCCGATTCAGTCATAAAAGCTGTTTTCTTTTTATCGATTTCAGCCATTTTAATTTGATTATATCCAGAATAAGCGTCCATAAATGATAGTAGTTTAAACCCTGAGGAATTGTCTACGAGTTTATCTATGCTAGGTAATGGATAAGAATCTTTAGGGCAAGCCCTATTGAGATCGGTGTAGTCAACGCACATCCTCCACTTTCCATTAGATTTTTTAACCAATACAACATTTGACAGCCATGTTGTGTATCTGGCTTCAGAAATAAAATTTTCCTCTAGGAGGTCTTTTACAGCTTTTTCAGCAGCCTCCTCTTTTTCGGGAGACTGCTTCCTACGTCGCTGAACTACAGCTCTAGCCCTAGGATCTATTGTCAGCTGGTGACAAGCGACGTTTGGGTCGATTCCGGGCATCTCTGCAGCATTCCAGGCGAACAGCTCGGCGTATTCTTTCAAGCAAGCTTCCAATTGCCTCTTCACCAGCTCGGGCATATCAGCGCCTATCTTGATTCCTCGGGAATAGTCATCGCTCAAGGGGATGATCTCGAACTCTCCATCGGGAATAGGGCGATGTACCTTTTTCGCGATGGGGTCCTCCTCATCCTTCAGCTCTTGCCCACGATGTCATTTGCTTGCAGGGCGTTCACAACGGGCAGCTTGTGATCCGTCTTCTTCTTTGGAGTAAGGAGGGAACTCATATTCTTCGCAGCGGCTTCAAAACATTTCCTCGCTGCAGCTATATCCCCGCTCAGTGTAGCGATTTTGCCATCCACGGTGTAGTATTTCATCTTCAGGTGAATGGTCGAAGATACAGCAAATAGGTTCGCCAAAGCAGGCCTTCCCATGATACAGTTATATAGAGAAGGGCAATCCACGACCAGGAATTGGACGTTGATGGATTTGGTCGCCTCTCCCTCTCCAAAAGTCACAATTAAATCCATATACCCCCATGGCTTTGTGGTCACTCCGTTAAATCCTTGCAAGTCAGCACCCACATATGGAGCGAAGTTTTTCTCCGTCAATTGCAGAGTTTTAAACAAACCAGCGTACATCACATCACACGAGGATCCTTGGTCCACTAATATCATTCGCACATCAAAGTTGGCCATCCTGGCCCTCACTAGCAGCGGAATCTGGTGGTTGGGTGAGCTTCCGGGGATCTCATCTTTGTAGAAGGCCAAGGGCATAGATCCTTCTTTTGCTTCTTCTGTCGCGAGGACAGGTTCCAAGGAGCAAACACTTTCCAATTCTTCAAATTTTCTCTTCAAAGACCCTATAGTGGAAGTTCCAAATCCTCCCCCTGAGATTATCAGTGATCCCATATGAGCAGCCAGATGCTCGAGCACGTCTTCTCCTTCTTGGTGCTCGGGAAGAATGAAGTCCTCGGGTCTTGAGATGGAGTAAGCAATTTGCATGTTGCTGTTGTCTGCACCCGATTATTGCTGCGCCTCTTTGGACGGCTGTCCAACCTCGGGTTCTTTTCCCCGCCCTTGACGTTCCTCCTTTCTGAACTTCTGGAGGAGTCCTTTTTGCAGCATGATCTCGATTGCATCTTTCAGATGAATGCAATCCTCGGTCACGTGCCCGTAGCTTTTGTGGTAGCGACAATATTTAGATTTATCCAGTCCTGGCCTCACGACCAATTGCTTCGGCGCTCGAACTCCATTTTTCTTGAATTCGGCCATCGAAACTTCTGCCAGAATTCGCTCACGAGGAGCATTCAAGGGGGTGTAATTCATGAATTTTCTTCGGGGAGGCTTTGGCTCCCTTTGTTCTCTTATTCTTTCTTTTCCTCTCTCATTTTCTGCTCGGGAAGGTCCAGTTTCTTCTTGACGCTTTGGCTTTCTTGCGTCAGCAGCAACTTGTTTTTCCTCGTAAGTTATGTATTTCTGTGCTTTCTCGAGGAAAGCGTCCAAAGTTCTCATTTCTTCAATGCCAATTGCTTTGGCGAAATCGATGGACGGGCGCAGTCCTCGCTCCAGCAGATACATCTTCATTCTGTCATCGGTCCTTACCTCAATGGCAGCTTTGTTGAATCTATCAATGTACTCTCTCAGGGATTCGTCGTCTTTTTGGACGATCGCTTCGAGAGTAGCTTCAGTCTTGGGGTGCTTCCTAGAAGCGGTGAAGTGTGCAGTAAAGAGTCTGCACAGCTCACCCCACGAATCGATGGACCCTGGCGGCAAATTCTTGTACCAAGCCATTGCTCCCTTTCTCAGCGTAGTGGAGAATAGCTTGCACTTGATAGATCCCCGAACTCCTCTGTAGTCGAGGACAGCTTCTATATTCTCAATGTGGTCGTCTGGATCAGTGGTCCCATCATAGGTGTCCATTGCCGGTGGTTTTTCCAACCCCACGAGCAATGGTACTCTCATGATTCTATCAGAAAGTGGCCCCATATGCCTTTCATCATCGCTTCGTGGAGAACGGTGCTGACGACGAGGAGGAGATTGATAGTTGCGTCCCGTTGATCGCGCAGGGGATCTCCTTGCTCCAGCAACCCTCCTAGCAGGGCTTATGCGGCTTCTAGTCTCATGTGCCCGTGGTGATCTTGACCTAGTCCTCGAGTCCCGTCGAGAGGACTCTCGCCGCCTATAGCTGCTCGTGATCACCGTCGTGATGCGCGATTCTTCGACAACCTCAATGCGACGATTCTGCTCCCTGAGAGCTTGCCCTTGGTTGTTGACGGTGGTCAGCAGCGCAGTCATGATGTGCTTCAGGGTAGCTCCAGGAGGAGGAATGGGTACGACTAGAGAGTTGGTCTCATTGGTAGGCTGGTAGGTGGGGTCCGTTTCCATTTGGGATACGACCATTCCATTGGTGTTGTTGTTGTCAGCATGTTCGCTTGGCATGTGATTAGCGGTTGAATGCTCTGATCTGCTGTTCTCGGCCATTCTTAGATTTTTAGTGTTTTTAGTGGTAGTTTGAAGGTTTTGTTCTTTGTTTTGAAAGAAGGGGATAACTTAAGTTCCCACAGACGGCGCCACTGATCTTACCCGGATCAGAAGATGACCGGATTAGAGGTGGTTGATTCAGCAAGCCCCTTTGTTGAAGCGGAAGGGGGGTGTGTACCTGTATACACTCCGACGCTCAAGTCAGTGAAATGTATAGCTCTAAGGTTTTCAAGGTTGGTAGAAAGCATACCTGACTCCTCTGAATGAGGAGTATATATACCCCAGCGTTGGGCCAAGGCACTTAATGGGCAATTAATGCCCATTAAGTGGCTGCCGGAATTTTGGCCGTTCGGGCCATGATGAGCAGTTAATGCCATCATTCCGGTGGTCGGCCGTTACAGATTGTGAGTTTCTTTAGGATCTGGCCGACGGGGAGGGTGCCCCTCTGGAGGGCAGAGCCTTTAGTCTTTAGGGGACTTAGACTTAGAAGTCCAATCCAGAACAAAGGAGGAAAATCTGAAATTTTGTAAAGCATTGTCTCACCAACCTTAGTCCAGTTTTCCTCGCCGCCTATGATTCCTCATAATCATTACCACAAACATCACAACCCAAAAACCACCATCATCAACAATAAAACAGAATCAAAATTGAAAAAAAAAATCAAAATAAATAATCGAAAGATTCAAATCTATCATATTTAGATCTGGGTTTTCAAGTGAGTTGTTGTGTTGTGATATTTGTGTTGGAGGAAGGGAATGGTAGTGAAGAAAATTAGATCCTGAGTTTGCCATATCTAGGTTTTCGAGATCCGGGTTTGCCATTGTGTTTAATCTTAGATCCTGTGAGTTACACAACAAGGAAGCATTTCAGACCAAATTAATATTCACTACTCTATATAGTGTAACAAGCCCCATTTGCTGCACTCAGGGTTTCTAAATTTGCATCAACACAAAATTTAATTTGGGTAATTTTAGATTTTAATTTAAGGATGTTGATGATGCTGGTGATGCTATGATAGTGATGAATCTTGTGTTGGTGTTGATGATAACGAAGGAGGAGGAAAGTTCTTTTCTCTTTTTAATTAATTTTTAATATTTTATTTAATTTATAAATAAAATTAATTACAACAATAGTTACAAAAATGAAAAAAAGAATGACATGTAATTTTTTTGCAACTCATTCATGCCACCTAAGTGCCATGTCATGAATAGAGATGCCACATCATTAAAATTGATGGGGTACTAAATTTTTTTGTTGATTTTTAAAATAGGGGACCAAAAAGTTGAATTTTAAAATAGGGGGACCAAAAGTTCTAAAATATCAAAATAGGGGGACCAAAAGTGCATTTAAGCCTTAATATTAATTTTATCTTTTATTTCCTTTTTAGATATGCTTAACAAGTGCCCCGTGAGCACTGTTTAGCATGACCCTTAAAAATTATGAACTGTGAACATCATTTAATGCATCAATGTCCGTGTTCGCTATTTGTAAAGTATCAAACCTCAGACATGTTTTATGCTCTTAACTCTAGATGCAAGAGGATTGCCGTTACTTGGGATTAGCAAATCCGATAGAATATCAAGCGTGATATCTATATCGTTGATTTTGCCAATTTTTCTACCATCAATACCTAAAATCCAATCTAAAATCATTTTTTCCTCAACATTTGAAGTTGAAGCACCACAAAGAAGCCTCATGTGTGAACTTCAAAAAACCCCATAGATAGAGTTGAATTATAATGAATCGATCATAAATTTCAAACAATTATTATTTATTTATTATTTATTTAGCGGGCAACATAACCAGCGCTTCTTAGGAGTTATGATTCTATCCATTTTCAATTATTTTTATTTCTTTCATTATTAAAGTTTTTAAATATTTTAAAATATATAAGTATGATTTTATAGTAATGGAGAAAATGAAAATAATTAAAACTATTGATGAGGATTTCAACTCGAGTCCTAGAGGTATGATTGGAAGTATAATAGGGTACAAAGCATTGACTCCTCGATATGGATTGAAGAGTGAATTTAATCTAAAGAGGTACGTAACAAAAAAGTCATGCTAAATAGTGTATCCGGTGTATTTGTTAAGCATGTTAAAAAAGAAATAAAAGATAAAAGTAATAGTGATAAAAACTTTTTCCACTTTTAAAATATTTGAATGCACAATTTTTAAAAAAAAAAATCATAATAATTTACTTAACTAGTGAACCGGATACACGATTTAGCATTTTTCTTAACAAATAAGGTGAGGGGTGAAAATGATTGAAAGGTGAAAAAGACTTCATAATTTATAGGCATTATTTGAGGACAATGAAAGTGTGCGGACAATGAAAGTGTGTGATTTCGTTGAAGTTTAATGCAATCTAATGCATAGTATTGTTAAGATTGAATGACATAATTCAATTGTGTCGTCTATTATGGCATTTCATTGGAAATGTACTTATGGTATTTGTAGCAGCCAAATGCATTCATTGTATTTATGCATGTAGCAATTGTGAAATTGAACGCAGCAAAATGTGAACCAAGCAAAAGGTGGTAACCAAAGTAAAATAGCAAGTTAACCAATATATATGTTATAATTAGATCTCATTAGGACGAATTGTTTGAAAGAATTCGAGTTCAATTCTTAATAAAAATAATTTTTTGTTAGAGTTTTCTTACTTTGTGGCCGAACTTAAAAAAAATAGCAAGTTATTATAATTAGGGTTAAAATATATTAGAATTAGAATTAGGGTTAAATAAATTGGAAACCCAAGAGAATTTATTATATATAATAGATAGATTTTTTTGAACATTAAATATATTTATTCCAATGGAAGAAAGAATAAAAATTATTTTATTCTCAATTCAGGATTAAGTATAAGGAGACTCACCCCACATGAAGAAAACAAAAAACAAGCACGCAACATGGCCGAAAACAAAAACTACCTCGAAATACAATACATATTGGATTAATATACCATTCATAAAATAAAAAAGATATACCTCTTTGTTTTGTCAAAAACCAATCCTAAGATCATTTCTTAATCATCCACCACCTCCTCCTCTTCCGGAACTTTTTCGGCAAAACTAAAATGCTTTTCAAATAACTTACAAAATTGTATGTCAAATTAACAACAATTCTTTTTTACCTTTCCAAATAGTTGAACGACTACAAAACAATTGGACCAAGAAAAAAAAATATCCTTGACATAACCCAAACACAACCAACTAAAATGATATTATGTAATGTAATAGATAGATAGATTAAGGTGTTATATATTATGATTTTGTCAAATTTATTGGTTTTAAAACATACACTCAACTAGATTATAGTGTAATCAAAATCAAATCATCAATAAATTAAAAGATTGAATCAATCACTTTAGTTTGTATTTGGTATCACGATAAGTATTTCAGAATCACGACGATCCATAATAATTTTGTAAGAGCTACAAAATATAACTTATATAAAATTACGGTAAATCACTGTGATTCTAAGATACCCACGATTATATCAAATATAGATTTTAGTCCAATTTTTAAACATTCCTTAAAAGTATAATTCTCCCCCTTGGAAAAGTAGGCCTAGAACCTACATGACCAAATGGAGTACAGTATATTATCATGCACCCACTTCAATTTGTCACCCCACTACATTACTACCTCTTGAGTGCCCCATACCCTGATAATACACCTCTTCACCCATATCCCAATAAAATAACATTAAAATCTATTTTGGTCCTCATAATATTTTTGCACTCTAACTAATTTAGTACTCTCTCCGGTCTCATATATAAAAAATAAATCAAAAAAATTTAAAGTCTTAAATATAAGCAAAACTCTACTTCAATTATTAAGTTTTATGACATTATTTCAATTTTAACCAATAAATACAATGTTTTACATTTTTCAAAAAGGATATAATGTGTTTTTCTCATCGGTTAATGTATTTTACCTACTTTCTTAAAGGAAGAGTTTTTTTGAAATTTTTTTTATATACAAGACTAGATGGAGTAGTTCCTAATATATAAAAAATATGAGAGATTAATTTATTTATTTTTAATGACAGAATTGAGGCCCAAAAAAATGTAAGGTTTAAGGGGGATCTTTAATTAAAAATAAATAAATAAAAAATCTTTCAACTCAAAATTAAATAAAATTCCCATAAGGTAACTTTTTTCACTTATATATAGCACCACTATCAACTCACTCCTATCACAAGGCACCATTATCTTAACAATGAAAATCCCAATTTTTCTAACACCATTCCTTCTCTGTCTCTTCATCTCCTTAGTCCAAGGACAAACCTCCAAATGTGACATCCAAGATTATGGTTCAACCCTCAAAGTATTCCATATCTTTAGCCAATGTTCTCCATTCAAACCATCAAAACCAATGTCATGGGAAGAAAGTGTCCTACAACTCCAAGCTAAGGACCAAGCTAGAATGCAATACTTGTCTAACTTAGTTGCTAGAAAATCAATTGTACCAATAGCCTCAGCAAGACAAATTATTCAAAGTCCAACATACATTGTGAAGGCTAAAATTGGTACTCCACCTCAAACTTTACTTTTGGCTTTGGATACTAGTAATGATGCTGCTTGGATTCCTTGTACTGGTTGTGTTGGTTGTTCAACTTCAAAACCTTTTGCTCCTATTAAGTCCACAAGTTTTAAGAATGTTGGATGTGGTTCTTCTCAGTGTAAACAGGTTAGTAATTATTAACATAGTACTTAATTAACACTATTGTTTTGTTTTGGAATATTTTGTGTATCTTTCTTTAGATCTTTTACCTTTTTTTGAAAATGACATTTTTATGGCATGTGGAATGTTTGGATCTTATTATTTTTATTATATAATGATGTATATTGTGTGTTATATAAATGATAAATTAAAATTATCAAACAAAAAAAATGATAAATTAAAGAAGTATAATGTTACTTAGAAAATTATTTAGAAGGTCCTTCTAATAAAGTGGGATTTTCTTCTTTTTTATTTTATATATGTACTAGCTGCAAAAATTGTGTTTATGGACTAACATATGTAGTGATTTACTTTTCCTTAATTTGATTTGAATTGTATAATGTTAGACAATATTTTTATTGGGGTATAATAATGTTAGACAATGTCAAACCTTATTAGGATATTTAAGAGTGAAAACCTTAAATTATACATATTTTATTGGTACATTTTTTTTTTTTGAGAGATAAGTAATAGATCTAGCCAAATATTGTTCCCACTAAAATTGGGTTCTCTCATTTTATAAAACTATACATTGATATTTGGAAGAACTCTTGAAAAATATATATTTTTTATAACAAACTCTTAAAATAAAATATTTGATGGGTTCAAAATCAGCATAGTGGATAAATGAATAAAATTATGAATGGTTTGGACTAACAAGAATGAACCGAAGTACAACTTAAAAGCACTATTTTTCTTTAACAAACACATTGGTCCTAATGACAATTCCTTAAGTATGGTCTTATATGTTTAAAAATAAAAGGTATGGTCTTATAGATTCGTTTTTTCTGAATTGAAAAATCTTAAATCTCATCAAAAGTAGCCAATTAGATTTAAGTTTTCTAGTTGAAACTATTAATCAACAAAATCAATTGATATTTCATATCTATAATATAAAAACTACACTATAGTTTTTCATTATAATCAATCGCCTTAAGGTGAAGAATCGACAAATTCACATCGCCCGCATATACTCTTTCGAGTTCCATGTGTTTAAGAGAAAATGAGTAATTTTTTGTAGAGATGTCATATTATTATTACACACAATACTTGACTAACAACAAATCAAACTTAATTTACAAAATAATATAGATAGATAGTCAAATATTCTTCACAACCATCTTCGGCCTTGTGTTAGAAACGTCCCATGCGACTAAGTTAGTGATCAAATCATTTTTTGGTAATTGACATTTGTCGATTCAAATGACACATACTTTAAATTTTTATGAGCAATGTTTGTCTTGTTATTAAATATGTATCGATAATTTATGAACAATGTATGTCTCGTCATTCATTATCGATACACAAGTCACAAACTTATCCTTTGTAAAAAATATAATTCAAAAACTCATCTATGGTCACTGTAGTTACCTTTAGGAAAGGCAAAAAAGATCACGAGATTTACAAAATACCAAAAGCTATTCATTACTTTTCCACTATTTTTTTCCACAAAATGTACAAAATGATAAACGGTTCTTAAATCTCTAACATGTGAATGTTTTCATTTTCAGGTACCTAACCCCAGTTGCGGTGGAAGCGCGTGTGCATTCAACTTCACTTATGGAAGCTCCTCAGTGGCAGCAAATGTGGTCCAAGACACACTTACCTTAGCTACTGACCCAATTCCATCCTACACTTTTGGTTGTGTTCAAAAACAAACTGGGCCTTCAGCTCCTCAACAAGGTTTATTGGGCTTGGGCCGAGGCCCGTTGTCGCTCTTGGCCCAAACCCAAAATATTTACAAATCCACATTCTCTTATTGCTTGCCTAGCTTTAAATCAGCCAACTTTAGTGGGTCACTAAGACTTGGGCCTGTTGCCCAGCCCAAGAGGATTAAGTATACACCACTTCTCAGAAACCCTAGAAGATCATCGCTCTATTATGTTAACTTGGTCGCTATTAAAGTTGGTCGGAGAATCGTTGATATCCCTCCGGCAGCTTTGGCCTTCAACCCAACCACCGGTGCTGGAACCATTTTCGATTCTGGTAATGTTTTGACAAACACACTCTACTTTTGCAAAAATGCATTCTAGTATAGTTTTACAAAGCATTAACATAAATTTATTATTGTCATTTTTTTATAAATATAAATATTTATTATAAAAAAAAATATAGGGATTAAATATAATTAAATAACAATACATGTGTATTTAGGTTACTAATACTATAATGTTTTTTTTAATATATAATAAAAGTTTCTTTTTATACTACTACTATTATGCTTGACCAACAAAGGATGGTAGATACAATTAATTTTTGCTAGGTTTTATGTTTTGTGTATGATACCTTCAAAATTCAAAACATGGGGCGCAATCTTGACTGAGTAGTCATATTATGTTCACATTCTCAAAAACAACAAAGTGGGTTTCATGTTCCTATGTATGATGGAGACAAAATTAAGGTCAAGTTGTGACAAAAATATATGTCTAAATCCTACACGTGACTGGACCATATGTATGACTTGTATTCATGCTTCACATGTCTTGTACAAAAAACACCATTTTGAGATCGAGATTAGGTACAAAGTACAATTATAATTATAATCACCGCACATCCATTTTTATTTAAAAAATTAGGAGTGATGTTCTTGAAAATTAGTTGACAAAATTGAAACAAAAATACAATAATATTAACGAATTAATTAAGACATCGTTCTAACTATGTTACAATGAATAGCAATAATAATTTCACTAGACATTTTTTTAATCTGATTTTTTTGTTGAATTCTACCAGGTACCGTATTCACTCGGCTAGTTGAATCGGCATACACTGCTGTAAGAAATGAATTTCGTCGACGAGTTGGCCCAAAACTCGTCCCAACAACCCTAGGCGGGTTCGACACATGCTACAATGTCCCAATACTTGTACCAAATATAACGTTCATGTTTTCGGGCATGAATGTAACACTACCACCGGACAACATTCTCATACACAGCACGGCCGGAAGCACCACATGCTTGGCCATGGCAGCAGCTCCAGACAATGTGAACTCGGTGTTGAATGTGATAGCCAACTTGCAACAGGCAAACCACCGTGTGTTATTCGATGTGCCCAACTCAAGACTTGGTGTTGCTCGTGAACTTTGCACCTAATAAATGGTTCTTCGTCAAGATCAATTTTCGTCACATTTAGGAATAATAATATAATAATAATCTTTTCATGTTTGGATTGTGAGTTAATTATTTGGGAAATTGGTATTTTATCTTTATCTTCATGTGAAATTTGGGTTTGCTAAGAGTTTATAGCTAACTATATATATAGTGCTAAGCTACCACATGTAAGGAATCATTAAATGTGAGTTTCGAAGTTTGAAGTATTCATATTGTAGATTTGTAATGGTATGCCACCTTGGGTGATTATTTATTGGGTTTGTAGTGATCAACACAAACAAGTTATGATTGATTTTTCTTATAATTTAAAGACCCCTAAGATTATGGATTTCATCTATAACATAAGTTTCTAACCCTTTCTCAAACATACTTTTGTTATGTGAAAACATTCTTTTTAAAAGCAAGTTATGGATAGTCTCTCCTTCACAGCTACCCCTCACATCAGTTGCCAATTGCTCTATATAGCTATAGATTCAACCAGCAACCCCCCCCCCCCCCCCCCCAAACGCACGGTGAGCGTAATACGCCGACCATAAATGATAGAGGATCAAGATATGCAATAAGGACATCTACATATAAATCAGAACAACAATGCACAAGCATACAACAAAAGATTCATAAGGTTGTTACTCTAGTATTGCACAACAAAATTTCAAACCAGTTCAAAAACCTTGATACAACACATATTAGATTGCATATTACATTGTGTTCTACCTTTCCGGTGGGCCGCCTCTAGATGCACAAGAGAACTGCTACAACAACTCTATATATAATATCTATCCTATTAACTTTGTGCATTGTAAAAACAGGTAAAATGCTTTCGACATGATCAAGAATCTCCTCAGCTTAACAGGAATCTTTGCAAAAACTCCTCACATGAATGCAAATCAGTATCTACCAAGGTTTTAAAAAACGATCGCGGTCGCGTCTCGGTTACGTAACGATTTTCACGATTTCGATTGGTATAGGTGTTACGACGCTGATTGCGGTCGTCGCGGTGTGAATTAATCACAATTTGTTCTTTAATATAAAAAACGGTGATAACAGTAACGGTATCAACACCTACCAAAACTATTTTGTCGCGGCCGTTTTCACATTCGCGGACTTTTATATAAAACCCTGGTATCTACTATGAGACAAAGCATGAGAAGAGAGCAACTACATAAAATTAAAGCTCAGATAAATAGGTAGAAAATAAGGAAGGAGATAAAGGTATGAAAATCACACATGTAACAAAGACATTTTGCATACATTTTAACTTGCAATAAAAGTGTAAAATGCTCTGTTTGCAATTTCTCTTGTTGAGTGATCATCCAAGACTCAAAACTGAATGGGAAGATTGTATTGGCCATAGAGTGAAATATGCTAGTCATGAAAATACTTGGTTGTTGCACAATGTTCTTTCCAAGGCAGGCCGTGAAGTCCTTATAAAATCCATTCTCCAATCTATTCCAACTTATTTTATGAATATCTTCACCATTCCTGTTAAGATTTGCATAATTTGGAGAAAGTGGAGAAAACTCTAGAAAATCATCAAGAGAATAGAAATCATAAGGATTCATATTTGATAAAAGATAATGAAACTATTACAATGATGGCTGTTATATACAGCAATTTGTGCTTAACCAACTAGTAACAAACTTTAACAAACAAATACAAACTCTAACTAACTAATGGAATATCTAGCTAATAGTCTATATTCTTAACATCCTCCCTCAAACTCAACATTGGTGAGTTTAACAACTTGAGTTTGAATTATAAAGCCAAAACCAAACCAAGAAGAATACAGTCTAAACATGCATTGTTGCAAACAACATGATGTCCAAGTCCAATAGGGTCACGAGTAATCAACTCTTTTCAGCAAATTTGGCATGAACCCTCATCAACAAGAAACTCCACAAGTGACATGAAGTGCAGCACAAGCTAGTGACACATATCAGTAAGCTCACAGAAAGAACTGCCACAATACCCTGTAAAGGTTAATTCATGGTAGTTTGTACACCAATTGAGAAGAGCACACTACTGTCAACGAGGCTTTGTGCATAATTCTTATCCATCCAATACTATTTCTGATGTCCTCGAGCAAAGAAAATAGAGTTGAGCTTCCTAAGTGTCTTGATGAAAGTCAGTGATATGAATCACATGGTGAGAAGGATTAAGATCATCAATAGTAAATCAAGACAATGACTTCCAAAAAGAACAGGATACGTGGATTATGATTCCAAATCCATCTATGTGTGAAATCACAAAAGCAACCAACATGAGGCTTCAAATCAAATTTCCAATCACTCATATCTACTGCTCCAAAATGAACTCTTCTCAAACTAATCTCTTCAAAGCAAGATGCTAAAAAAGGATGCAACTCACAAGCTAGTGGTGTTAACAAACTTTGATGAAGAGTTGTTGATCTAGTTTTGCAACCTCACTTAGAATTCACTGTTTTTCTTCCAAGTTACATCGGCTAAACAATTTGCAGCCCTCATCAAGCCAAAATTAAGCTTCATAAGCACAACACTATCTTGATCAATCTGTCACTGAAAAACAACTTTGAAGCTCCATCTTTGCAAAAATACCAACTACAAATAGAATTCCTCTCAAAACAAAGGCCATATCTAATTTTGTAAAGATTCAATCCAAAATGGAATACATCTAAATTCTGGAAGCAGAATTCTTTGTAGTAACATCTCATAGCTCATCATATGCCTCAACCAATATGAACTTGTACCAATTAGTATTCAACATGTTACACAACCAAAATTGAACAATTGTGTATGATTGACTTCTATATTATAATAGCCTCCCTCAAACTCATAGTAAGAGAACTCTTAGTATAAGTTTGAATAAACAAGAAGCCAAACAGAATGATAAGAAAAAAAAATACTGAACTTCAACTATTATCATCAACCATTTCAGTTATTAGAGTTTCTCCCAAAATAATTCCAAAATATGAATGAAATTGCAAACTCAAGACTAAAAATCCAATAGCATATGATAGATGTATAGGTTTGTAGTTGTATGAGAAACACGGATGTATCAGAATGTGTACCGGAAGCCAAATTGAGTTCAGATGCGAAATTGAATTCAGAATCAGATTGAGTTCAGAATTAATGATGAACGATGGAGGTTCTGAATCACTGACCTCTGTGTGCTTTTCTTCTGAAATGAGAGCAATGACGACTCCCCCAGGATCAAACACAAGGACGACGAATTCACCGGAAAATTCAACAACGAACACGATGATTAAACGAAAGCTTGACGGTGAGAAAAGTATCATCGCACCATGAAGTAGTGTGACAGAAAGATGCGTGACTACACCACCAGGATCAAAAATAGTATCGACAACGAGAATGGTGTTGTTGAGGCGGCGAGGCGAGCAACACATTTGTGTCGCAACGAACTCAGATTCAAGATTTTTCGATTTCTTGTATTCTTCCGTAGCTTTGAATTGCGGAATTTCAGATTTGAGGAAACAAATTATTTCCCCAATCTTGATGGTAGAGCCATCAATTTCTGGAATGATTAATGGAATCAAAGGTTTGGAATCAAGAATTGAGGGATGAAAATTACCAAATCTGAAGGCGTAGTGTTTGCTTGCTGAAATCGATTCAAAAACAGAGGTGGATGATGATGAATTCTCCCTCGCTACCTCTGGAATTGAATCACTCAAAGGTTGGATTGAAGGTTCTTGAATGTGTATCGCAGATTCTTGTTGTGATCTTTGAAGCGGTGGAAGTGGCAAAAATTTCTTCTCAATCTTTGATTTCTTCCACAAGTGACAAACAATGGAATGAACCATAAGAAAAGATGGAGGATCAAAAAGCACCATGTAAATTTCTTTGTGATAAGCAATGGAAGAATCTTCTGGTACCGAAACAATGGCGGAAGCGGAACGTATTTCTGGAGATCGTAACCGAGGTGATGATACCATGTTAAGATTTGCATAATTTGGAGAAAGTGGAGAAAACTCTAAAAAATCATCAAGAGAATATAAATCATAAGGATTCATATTTGATAAAAGATAATGAAATTATTACAATGATGGCTGTTATATAGAGCAATTTGTGCTTAATCAACTAGTAACAAACTTTAACAAACAAATACAAACTCTAACTAACTAATGGAATATCTAGCTAATAGTCTATATTCTTAACAATTCCCTCTTCTCTTTGTGATGAAATAGAAAAGATGATGGATTCTTTTTGGTGGGGACACTCATGTTCTAATAACAAAGATATACATTGGCTCTCTTGGGACAAGCTCTCAATTCATAAAAATGATGGTGGTATGGGGTTCAAAAGTCTTCCCGCCTTCAATATTGCTATGTTAGAAAAACAAGGATGGCGGATAATGACTAATCCAAATAGTTTTATCGTTATAATTTTCAAAGCTAAATATTTCCCTCGTTGTGATTTTTTTGAAGCTAAGGTGGGACACAATCCTAGTTTTGTTTGGAGAAGCCTTTGTAATTCTAAGTTCATCCTTAGAGATGGTAGTAGATGGAGAATATGGGATGGCAAGAATATCCCTTTATTAAATGAAAATTGGTTGTCAGATGGCTCTTGCAACCCCACAACAATCTAATACCAATATTGTTGACACCTTAATAGTGTATGATATCATGTCTCAAGAAGATAAATGTTGGAATGTAACTTTAATCACTTCAACTTTTGAGCCTTCCGGTGTTGCTAAAATTTTAAATACACCTCTTTATTCATCGGTAACGGAGGACAGGAGGCTATGGCGTGCTGAACAGAATGGAGAATACTCAGTCCCAAGTGCTTATAGACTTTGTATTCAAGAGCTCACTGACACATCTCATCTCCAAATGAATGGAGCATGGAATCTGATTTGGAAAATTAAAATTCCAGCAAAGGTTAAAAACTTTATCTGGAGAATCTGTAGAAGATGTATACCAACTCGAGTTCGGCTCCGCGATAAAGGAGTTAATTGTACCACTAACTGTGTATTATGTGATAGAAATGATAAGGATAATAAGCATCTATTTTTTACATGTCCAAGTGTAACATCCCGGATTTTTTGCCTGAGACATTATGACTAGTTCTCTTATTTAATAGAAAAACTCTTCACCTTTTTACTCAAAATCACCATTATTATTGTCCCAAAATTACAAGATGATTAATTATTGAAAAATTTAAGAAAAAACTTATTAAATTTAAATAGTACAAATCATCAACTTTAAAATATGTTAAATTTACAAAGTTATAAAATTGTTCAAAAGCCTAATTTAAATTTACAGTTATATAATCATAAAACCCTTTATTTATCCCCGCGCACGTACAAGCAACACATCAACTTCAAAATTCTTTGGTACCTACAACCATATTTAATATAAGGGTCAATTTCCTTATTCAAATTGAAACATGCCGAACGGAAGGTAAATATCATAAAATAATAATAAAATCACTGGCCATAAAGAAGAAATCAAATAAAATCGATGAAAGAAAACTATTTTTAATAACCCTTATACCAATCAATAATGCATCAAATGCACCTAGCTACAATGATCCAGATATCACCACTCCGCAGAGCAAAAAGAATGTCCCCCTTGGACACAATACCCCTCTTGGGTATTAAAGATCAGTAAGGTTCGGTACCCCACTTGAGTATTATGCCGAACCCACCACCAGTAGTACATGAATGAATGCTCCCTCGCTGAGTATCCAATTAAATTGAAACCTCTCTAATCCCACCAGATTAAGAGACCCAATTAACACCTCTAGTAAAATAACCGATCAAATAATCAAATTCACAATCAACCACACACCAAGAAAACACATAATTAAACACAGAACCAACCGGACATATCACTCAATGTATATTGAAATAGCATAAAACATAATAAAAATAATTCTATCATTCCTTCTATCATCATTCCTCTTTAAGTTCACAATTTCATTATTAAGTTATAATATAAACCCTAAGTGCATGAGTGTATGGGGAAAAAGTCCTTACTTTGGACGCTTTCCTTCCAAGCAGAAAACTCTAAGCCTAAATTCGCAGCTACTGTGCACACACGATACCTCTCACTTCAGCGTCCATTTCGATGATCCAACGGTTAATGAAGACGCGGTTACAATTTCACGATGACAACTACCAATTGAACTAGCAGAGAACACAACTTATAACAAAGCATGATGATCGCTTGCGATGACAAAGGCGGTTAGTGTTGTGTTCATATGTTTGGGAAAAGACTTAAGAATGACTCGACAGCCACTAGACATATAGGTTTGATCATACCAGTAAAAGGATTACCCCATTTTCTCTTAATTTATTTTAAACCGCCCTTGAATGAATGAATTAGCATAGAGGTTTGGCAAAACGTATGGCAATATAAATTGGCTTTATATATCGTCTTAGCTCTTAGCCGCAAATCCCACAAAATCAAGGCTAGTAAGAGGTATTTGAGGTCAAAGAAATAACGACTAAGTAGAATAACATCATATGGCAATTAAATGGTTGCTATTTGGTTTGACCTTGCCATTGATGGGAAAGACTCGAGAAGAGAGAAGAGGAAACTGCCAAATTATATGTTTCACTTCATAGGCCAAAAAGCAATCCACGTTAGCTCCATATTTTTAGCAACTAAGCCCAATAACTCAATTGCTCCCTTGCTCTCTCACGTGCGGTATTGGAATAACTATAGTGCCTAATTAATTGTGATTATTGTTATATAAGATGCCCATGTATCCTTCCTTACATGGTTATTCAAACTTATTTATAAAATAATATAGGCAAGAGTTATTATGCATAAGGAATATCCTTATGCATGGTGCATAAACAAATCTCCACCATCCAATATTTTTTTGATCAATTAGATTTTTTGATCAATCAAATTCACTAAAGCATGCATGGTGGAGATTTATTTATGCACCATACATAAGGATATTCCTTATGCATAATAACTCAACCCAATAATATACTAATAAAATAATCACTAGTAACAGAACCACATAAATCAACTTATAACTAGATTATCAAGATAATTATTTATAAAAATAAATAATTAAATTATAACTATACACATAAAATAAATTGATGAATAAATTATAAATTAAGAAAATTGTTAAAAAGACATATATATAAAATATTGGGATGTTACACCAAGTATCCTAAACGTTTGGAGTATGAGTAATTTTTTTCCTAATGTCACTGCTGCTATTAATAGTGCTTCAAATGCTACTGCTTTGATTTTTCAGCTGCTTCATTGTCTCACGCCAGTTGAATTTTCCACATTTGCTTGCATACTTTGGAGTATATGGAAACAAAGAAATAATAAATCGTGGAATAATACTATTGATGCTCAAAACTTTGTATATATGCGGACCATTAATTTATTACTTGAATGGCAATTGGTTCGTGAAGCTACAGACAATGCCTATGTATGTCGGTATGATGCACAAGTAATAAAATGGACTAGATCAGCCACTCGACGTGTAAAGTGCAATATAGATGCTTCAATTTCATCTCAAAATAATAAAGTGGAAATTTTCATGTGCATTAGAGACGAGTTCGATGCGTTTGTGTTGGCTAGATACGACCAATTTACTCCGGTATGTGCAGTTCACACTGGGGAAACTCTTGGTCTACTTTCGGCTCTTGCTTGGGTTAATGAATTGAATTTGGGACCAGTCGATTTTGAGCTCGATTCGAATAAAGTTGTTGACATGTTATATGCGCATACACATGATCCAACTGAATTTGGTGTTATAATCACCCATTGTAAAAGTCTATATTCTAATTTTTATAGTAACTCTAGTGTTGAGTTTGTTAGACGACAAACAAACGAAGTTGTTCATAGTTTAGTTAAGACGGCTACGTTGTCAGCTAGTCCCCAAAATATAATTGATATACCACATTGTATTGAACACATTTTAATTAATGATATGCTATAAACACTTTATCTTCAAAAAAAATACTAAATTGACTAAATTCATATTGCCAAAAATATTCACTAGATAGTGACGCAGTACGGAAGCGGGAAGGATTAGCAAGCGCTAATCCTAATAAAAGAACACGGGTTCGCAAGCGACAAACCCATCGAATACTCCCTCTAGTCCTATATATAAGAAAAAATTGACCTTTTAGATACATTAATGATGTCCAGATACATGAACTTTATAATAAATCTAAAAAGCAAATTGTTTCTTATATATAAGACCGAAGGGAGTAACTATTTGGAATCCACCAGAAAGAGAATATCCGGAATCCACTAGATAAATCTCTTGAAATAAAACTGGAATCCACCAGAGTGTATAATTTGGAATCCACCAAACTTGAGAAAATTCTCAGTAATTTTATTGAATCAAAAGGTTTTTTTTTTCAATGTTATAATTGAGTCTTTAAATAGTACAATAAACCTAATACTAAAAAATAAAAACAAATCTGTTTTAAAATAAAACAGAATTTTACAATATATATTCTTTTTTTTTTATTCTAACGTAAATCTAAATCTAAAAGATATATTTGTTTTTTTAAAATTCTAACTTAATTCTAATAATATTGAAATGAAAACAAACTAAAAAACAAATAATAAAATAAAATACTATCAGCCGCAGTTGCGTTGAATTGCTCCTGCATCAGATAGTAATTTTATTGACTAAATTAACAAACAAATAACATATTCAAGAATTAAATTGACTATCTTAAAACATATTCAAAAACCTTAATAACCAATATCAGACTAATATTGACGGCATAAAACATATTCAAGAATCATAATAATTAATAGAAGAGACATTTATAATTTTAATATACTATTTTTTGGAAAAATAGTAATTTATTTGATTTTACTTTTTCAAAATTCAAACCCGTACAATTAAAATAACACAATCCGTATGAAAAGGATCTTCTTACTTAATTCTTATCCATTTGCCTGCAAAGAAAATACTGCGCAAATTGTACTCATCAACAAACCACCTCCATTACACCATTACGACTTTTTAGTCCCAAAACAATAAGGAATAATAACAGTTTCATACGTGTTCTTTACCTTTTCAAATTTTCCATTTCTAAAGTAACACTTACCTAAAAGGCTAAACCCACTCTTATAAGTTTTAATCTTCCCCAACGCGTTTTTTCTCCTTCTCCTTCTCCCTCCAAACACCCCCTACCGAACCTCCCTTCAAACCAAAATGGAAACAAATCGCCGCGCCATCCGAACCTTAGTTTCAAAACTCAGCTCCGTTTCCGAACAAACACGAATCGAAGCACTCTGCGAGCTTCGGTTAATGTCAAAACAAGATCCACAAACCCGACCCATAATAACCGAATCAGGCGCAATCCCTTACCTAGCAGAAACTCTCTATTCATCTTCTCACCCTTCCCAAGAAAACGCCACCGCAACACTTCTCAATCTTTCGATAACAGAAAAAGAATCTATCATGTCCACGCGCGGTGTTCTCGACGCGCTTTCACATATAATTTCTCATCATTCTTCAACTTCCACCGCCGCCGCCGTTCAATCAGCTTCCGCCACGATTCACAGCCTTCTTTCTTCGGTAGATGATTATCGAACCGTCGTTGGATCTAAACGTGAAATCGTTTACGCGCTTGTTGATATTCTCCGTTGTCATAGATCATCACCGCCGAGAACGGTGAAAGATGCGTTGAAAGCGCTTTTCGCGATCGCGCTTCATCCGTTAAACCGTGCTACTATGATTCATTTCGGCGTTGTTCCTGCGCTTTTTTCATTGATCGTTAACGACGGGAGAGTAGGTATAGTTGAAGACGCAACCGCCGTGATTGCGCAGGTTGCCGGTTGTGAAGAAAGCGTTGAAGCTTTCCGGAAGGTTTCTGGTGTTGGAGTGCTTGCGGATCTTCTAGATCTTAATACTGGTTCTAGTATGAGAACAAGAGAAAATGCGGTGTCGGCGTTGCTTAATCTTGTCCGTTGCGGCGGAGATGTGGTTGCCGGAGATGTTAGAGACGCGGTTGCTTTCGGTGCGATGGATGGAATCGCCGATGTTAGAGATAAAGGGAGCGTTAAGGGACAGAGTAAAGCTATGGAGTTGATGAGAATGATGCTTGGTGGTGGTGATAGGAATGTCGTTTTGAATAGTGGTTCGTCGTTTGGTTCTTCTGTGATGAATGGTGATAGTGGTACGTCGTTTTGAGTAATTGTTTGTCGTTTTGGTGAATTTGAGTTTTAGGTTGGCGGATTGTGTATAGAACTAGATTAGTGTTTTGTTGTTGTTAATTAATGATGATATATGTTGTGATTATGATTCTATTGATTATTATTTGTGTTATGATATGTGAGATATCATGATATGTTGTACATTCTAACAAAGAAAAAGGTTATTAGTTGAAACTTTCAGGTGTTATTCTTCTTCTGCTGTGTAGAGTGCTTTTGATTTGATTTGAAATTTTGAAGTTTTTAGTTTATATTTTGTGAAAGATCCAAGTTTTATAACACAATTCTGGTAGTGAATGAATGAGTAGTCATGAAAAAGATTCGAGTTATGATAAGCTATATAACACATAATTGGAATTGGTTTCGGAAGTGTAATTAACTGTTACATTGATCTCTGAATAGTTATTTTATTCTTCCTAATATGTTTTTAGATAGTCGGTGAATTTACTTTGCATTGCTCAGTTTAGTCCATAAAATCACCAATTTAAGTGATACTAGGGATAAATTTATAATTTTGATATAAAATACACTTAATAGCATGGCGATCCATTGATACAACACTTCTATCCCAAGCACATGCAATGAAGCCGTAGACAGTCAAGTGAAAATCTAATTCACAAATTTTTTTGATTTATGGACAACATCATTGTGGTAATTGGTAAAGGTGGTGATGCAAAGGAATCATTACCTCAGGGCATCGAGGGGGGTCAATGGGTCATAAGCATCTACACCATAAAATTGATTTTCGACGGAACGAAAAAGACAGATATGGTAGAATACTAACCATAGAATATGATCCTAATCGAAATGCACACATTTATTTCATAATGGACGAAACAGACATATAATATATGGTAGAATACTAACCATAGAATACGATCCTAATCGAAATGCACACATTTATTTCATACACTATGGACGAAACAAATATATATGGTAGAATACTAACCATAGAATACGATCCTGATCAAAATGCACACATTTATTTCATATACTATGGGGATGGCAACCGTGTCTCATGTTTAAATTCTTTGCAATGTTCGATTTTGATACACAAGTTAAAGTCAAGTGCTGGTAACCAAAGGGAATATAAAATTGCATGAATAACAGTCTACGCAACACAATACACAATAAAATTTTGATTCCAAATCTTAGGATATGATAGATAATATTTACGATAGTTTATTAAATATATAACAAATTTTTAAATTAAATAAACTACAGAAAATATTATATATTATATCCTAAGATCTAAAATGAAAATCAAACAATTTATGTTGTCAAAAGTTTAATTGCTGTTCCATCCCTTACGACCCGAACTTGAGAAGCAATAATTTTTACATCATCTGCTATAAGATAAGATGGGATAACTTATCCCATCTTAGGGAGGGCCAGGAGAAAACGTAAGCTTATTTGCGACCCGATTTGTATATACATATTGGAAGCGTGTGGTTTTTAGTTGGCAATTAGTCTAATTTTATTTTTTTTAGAAATGTTTTGTTCAAATAAGTTGGTATTCCCCACCTCCAGGCCCTTGTAAGAGGAAAGGTTAGCTCTATCCTTCATCAGATACTAATTATTATTCCGTCTAGTTTTTAATATAAGAAGAAATTTATTTTTTATAGATACGTTAAAATATTAATGTATCTAAACAATAATATACTCTAGATACTTCAATATTTTAATGTATTTAAAAAGAGAATTTTTTTTTATATTAAGAACTAGAGGGAGTAGATTTAATTACAGATTTCATTCCTATATTTTTTTATTCAACTTATTCATGAAATTGGTTTTCAATTTTAAAATCAATCAGTTTTGGTTATTCCATTATTTTATTTTATTTTTACTTTGATTGAATACATTTTAATGGATATGGCATACAACTTGGTTACGTGTAACCAAAAAAAAAATACAACTTGGTTACATAGATTTATTAAGGTGGATTAATTATTTACATTTTATTAATTATATTATAAAAACGAATAATTTATGAAATTGACATCAAAGTTTTTAATGAGTTTTTCTATAACTACGTCTTTGGGAGAATTTCATTCAATATCATCTTGAAACCAAATTTTTATTATAGTTTCCTGAAGACTTCCTTTACATTCTCAAGAACTATATTATGAACTTTGAATTTTTATGATACAAATCGCGACGCAGATAAATGTGCAGACTTTATTGCACATCGAACTCATTCTACTAGTTTCAATTTCACAGTGATGATTTTTTTTTTTCTCGCTCCTTGTTAGACATTCTCATTTGTAATGATTTTTGTAGTGTAACTTCTACCAATTTGAATAGTTAACACATCTTCATTTTTAGCAAATAAAAAAGTTAATTTTACGTTTCATTTCATAATACGTTAGGCCACCCTCCTTGCACATGGTTAGACCTTTCTTCTTTCACTTCTGCATACAATTTTACAATTTTTTGAGATTATAATCAACACGTACATGCCCTACAAATTCTTGAGGTGATATTATATATCCTTAGAAATGTTGCATACTCCTTAATAAATAGGGATTCAGTAACTAATCCAAAGCTCAAAATAAAATTGTTTCAGCCGCTAACACATTCCAGACATGATTTGGGTTTCTTGTATCAAAAGTCAAAGAAATTTGCAACAAGTTATTCATAGGGTTTCTTGTATCAACAAGCCAAACAAACTTGCAACGTTAGAAATAAGTTAATTTTTAAAATCGATTTTTAGCTGGAATGAAAACCGTGAGAAGTACGCTAAAATCATCTATTACCTGTTTTGTTCTGTAAGTGTGAAATGCAGTACTACAACAAGGTTATAATTTTATATTATCGCGGGAAATGACATACAATAAGCTGGAATAGCTCAGTTGGTTAGAGCGTGTGGCTGTTAACCACAAGGTCGGAGGTTCAACCCCTCCTTCTAGCGGCTTTGTATTTTTATTTTTATGGTTACAATTCATGCGCCTAATTGTTCAGTCCTTTTTCTTTTCCTTTGACTATTCTTAAATTTCTCGTGAATGAAGCCAATTCATGGTTTATTTTTTGATTTTTTGAAAACAAAAAAAAGTGCATTCTGTTTACGAATTACGATTTATATTTTTTTATGAGCACAGCTTCTTTAAACATGAAAATATCACCTAAAACTCTCTTCATTAAAGAACTTAATTATTGAATAGAAACAAATATAATTTAAACTTAACTAGTATTCGCACCCGTGCCAAGCACGGATATAACGCATATTTCAAATTATTTAAATATTAATTTTATATTTTGGTTTAAATGTAGTTTTAATCCTTGTATTTTATAAAATTTGCAATTTTGGTTCAGCAATTGTTTGTCCGATTTTTACAATCTATTATAAACAATTTAAACATTTAATCTCCCTCTTTATTTAATCTTTACTCCCTCGTATATAAGCAAAAAAAAAAAGGGCACACCCTTTAAGTAAATGGATAAAGTGATTACATTTCCAATTTTATCCTTACTTTTGGATTTTGTTTATGACATTAGTAGTTGCATGGATTTGTGGAGTAAAGTAAAGTTATGTTGGAAACCGCATAAAAAAGTGTAATTATTATAAGTTTATAAATAGTTGTAATAAAAGTGGTAACATTTACTTATATTTAAAACTTTCAATTTTTTTGTTTCGTTGATTATATTTGAGATCGGATGAGGTAATTTTGGTAACTTGGCAGTTTAAAGGACATGTATTATCAGTGTAAACTAACTTTACACTGACAACAATTAAGAATGCTTCCACATTCCCACGTCATATTAAGAAAGTGAGGTTAAGTGGAGTTATATGGCAGAAAACATAGTTGTGGTTTGTTGGCAGTGTAAAATTATTTTACACTGACTGTGCATATACGTTATTCTCTTTTTTAAATGTGGCGACATATACTGTGTGTTTATGGCCACCTCATATTTAAAATCTATGCATACCGATGGAGAAGTCATATTATGCATACCAACATAAGTTGATTATGCATACCAACATAAGTTGTGGGAAGAACCAGTATAAAATTATTTGTGTCTTTGCTTTCTATCTCTCTTACTTTGCTACTTAGTTTATCCACTGCATTCATTTTTGAAAAGAAACACTTTAAAACTAAGAAAAAGGCAACACAATTCAACCCCCCCCCCCCCCCCCCCCCCCCCCCCCCCCCCTTCTTGTGTTTTTTGACCTTCAAATATCACTCTATTTCCATTCGTCATCGCTACATCTTACACCTATATTTTTGTCCTATGCAAAATTTGAGTTCAATCAACCCAAAAAGTTTGACATAATTTTTTATAGCAAAATATGGGTTCCATCAAAGTGTCTATTATACAACTTGAACCTAGAAAGTTGCTTATTTGAATCCTTCCTCTTTAATTTGATCAAATACCACTACAACAACAAATACCTCCATCACTCATAACAACAAAATAACCCGTAGAAATTAATTTTGAGGAGGTTATGATTTTAATTTGAGTAAATGAAAGAGGCAAAAGAAAAGTGTAAAAATAGTTTATTTTTGAATTGTTGTTGTTCCGGTACTGTTGTTATTATCATTTGGATTTTGTAACAAAGCCACCTGAGAGGGAAATTCGGATGTTCGTGTGGCGTCAACTGGGGCATAGATTAATTGGACAGTTGCTATGAAGCAATTCGTCAGATATTTGAAGGTAATGGGAAAATGATTTGGGTGAATCAAAGATGATTGTGTTATGTGCGTTCTGCATATGAAGATAGATGAAATTTTTTTTTTAATGTGTTTTTTGGGTTGAAAAAAATATAAGTTTCATATTGAAGAAGAGATTTGAACTTCAAATTATTTTTTTTGAACAAGCCAAAATGAGATATATATATTATATAAAAAAGTCAATCCCCCCGGCACAAGGTGTGCAAGGAAGACTACCAAGGTCTACAGAAAGTCAGTGCAAGTACAGAAACATGAAAATAATAGTCAAATCAGGCCCAAACACAACAAAGGACTCGACCACCATCTATGGTAGTTTGAAGCTAGAATAACACAAGTCGGCTTCAACCACCTCAAAGATAAAAGTTTGATCTTGTCCACCAACTGAGAAATAGTACTGTCTGAGCCACGGAACAATCTGTGATTCCTCTCTGTCCATACGACCCACACACAAGCGAGCCACAGGAGCTGCAGAAAAGAGCGTTTAGCCCGGGAACCACCTGCTGAAGTAGTGAACTGCACAAAGTGATCACGAAGGGAAGTGAACTGAATCTGAGGGAGGCCCACCCATGCGCGCACTAGCGCCCAGATAGAACCAAAAGTCTCACAGGCGAGGAATAAGTGATGCGCAGACTCCGCCTCGCCACAACCAGAAACGCACAAATGAGTACCAATAGATAAGATGCCTCGCGTGACCAGGTTGGTCTTAGTGGGCAACCTGTCACGCAACAGACGCCAAGCAAAGACCGACACCTTCAACGGAACCTGTGGATGCCAAATGAGAGTGGTTGTATCATCCCTGAAAATCGGTGCCTGGGAAGTCAAGATCTGATAAGCTCCCCGGACAGTGTAACCGCTGGTAGGATCTGGCCGCCATAGCCATGTGTCTGAAGAATGGACCTGCAAAGACAAGGTAAGTAATAAGTCCTGGCACTCCCTCAGCTTCTCCTCCTCCCACCCCCTCAACTGCTGTCTCCAAACCCAAGCCGCCCCCTCCACTCCCCACCCTCGCTCAAGCATCTCCGCCACCGTGCACCCTTTGGTCTCTGCTAGATCAAAAAGCCGACCAAAGCGCTCGCTCAAAGGCATCCCCTCCACCCAGGGATCAGTCCAGAAAAGAGTCTGCGACCCATCCCCCACCCTCCTCTCAATGTGCTCCTCAAACCACCCACCACCTAACTCCTCGGCCTGCCTAATACGCGCTATCTCCCTCCACCAAGAAGATCCTCTCCGCCCTCCCTCGTGCAGCCTACCTCCCTCCATCCCGAACTTAATTTTCATGTGTGTTTTTGGATTTGACTCGATTTTCTTTTAAAATAATTAAGAAAATGAGTTGACATGTTATGTAAACAAAAAAAAATATCATCATTTTCAAGTGTGACTTTAATAACCACCTCATCTTTATTCAACAGTCAACTAACATTAAAGACTAAAACCTGACAATTATAATTTTTCAATTACCATTTCCAAAAAAAAAAAAGAAGAAAATTAAATAAACGCGAACTTACGAGGACAAACTGCATATTTAACCCAAACTGTGTTTGAATCAAAGATATTTAAGCTAAAATTTTAATCTTAGGTTACATATTCACAATGGGCTAATGCTACGGTGGACCACCTTTACAAGTGGTCCACCGTGGACAAGTGATCTACCGAATACAAATTTTACAAAATTTATTGGTAGATTGAAAGTTTATATCATATAGAGCATCCATAAAAAATTTCAAAAAAATTGAAAATCATTTGATATTTTATTGGGATTTATCAAGATTTACAGTATTTAATAAACCGTTAATCTTGATGGATCTCAGTAACATATCAAATGATTTTCATTTTTTCTAAAATTTTCTATAAATGATCTATATGATAAAAACTTTCAATCCAACGGTGGATTTTGTAAAATTCGTATTCGTTATAGGGTTTTTCATGAATGATCCACCATGAACCACTTGAAGAAGTGGTCCATGTTAGAATTTTCCATTCACAATGTGTTTGAATCATGTTATAAATAAACATATTATTATTTAAAAAGTGTAATAGTTAAGTAGTGTTGTATATTATTTAAATTGATATAAATATATTTTTACATAATAATATAAATAATATATATATATATATATATATATATATATATATATATATATATATATATATATATATAGAGCAGGGATCCGTTGACTCCAGGAGTAAGTCTTCATTGACTTACTCTACTTAATAACTCGATATCGACATTATATTCCCCGTGTATAATAATTAATTTTAGTTTTCCATCAGCAAATACATTGTTCCCCATGTACACTTATAAAAAAAAAATCTATTTTATTATGATAAAATATTAACTTACTTTATTATAATGAAAATTACTTTATAGTCCACGAATGTAGTTCAACTACTAAAAAATGTCAAAATTTAATCATTTTATCTAGTGTATAAAATCAAGCATAAAACATTATCAAAAAATAAAAACATTTTAATTTATTTTTTATTTTTCATATGTGTATAAGTTATTTTAAAATTTTTGTCAGTGACAATTGTCCCATGTATAATAGATAGTTTAGATGTTTTTTTTTATGAACTACAATGTCTCCCATGTGTAGATATCCCGCATTTTATATATATTAGTAACAAATATTTACACCGACGGTAAAATAACTTTACACCGATGGTGCAAAAAAATTAAACGCTTTTCTAATTAAATTTATTTACACCGTCGGTGTAAAGTTATTTTACACATGTATCCAATAATATATTTACACCGACGGTGCAAAAACTTTATACCGTCGGTGTAAAATAACTTTAAGCCTTTGTTTGGTTCAAGAGAGTTATCAAAGAGAGAGTAAGAGAAGAGAGAGTAAGAAGAGAAATGACCATTTCTCTTGATTGGAACACAATAGAAATTGAAGAGAGAGACTAAAAAGTAGTGGGATCCACATCTTTTCTTCTTCTCCCCAATGTTGACGAGAAAGTCTGAATAATGGTCCATTTTTTATGTTTTTCCTTGTATGCCCTTGCTTTGATAACTACACCAAATTAAAAAAATTCACAAATAAACTGAAAATAATAACAAGAAAACTAAATTAATAATTAAATTCATTATCTTAAATTATTTAATAAACTTAGAATACAATATTAGTGAATTGATAATAAATAATCGGTATATTTTAATAAATAATTAGTGAGTTAAAATTAAAATGAAATAAATTTTGTTAGTGGTTTTTAAACTTAAGGGCATTCTTGTATTTACATAAATAACAAAGATTTCTTTCTTCTCTTTTTCTCATCTTTTTCTTTTATACCAATCAATACATCAAATTTACTCCATTTCTCACTTATTTCTCTCTTCTTAAACTCTCTCTCACCTCTTTCTCTCTTCACAATTTCTTCTCTTTACCAATCACACCCTAAAACTCGCTCTTCAAAGCTGCCTGCCTATGCTTTTTCCTTCTTCAAAGCTCCCCTAGGTACCATCTCTTCTATTGAATCTCTTTTGATTAATTTTTTTTGGGGGGGCGGGGGAGTGAGGACTTTAGAAAACTCTCTTGGATTAGTTGGAAGACCATATGTTTACGTAAGGAGTATGGGGGTTAGGGGTGAGGCAGCTTAGGGAGTTTAACACGGCCCTGTTGGACAAATGGTGTTGGAGGTTGTTGGTGGATCAGGGGGGCCTGTGGTGTAGAGTGTTAACTGCACGTTATGGGATGGAGCGGGGGAGGTTGAGGGAGGGAGGGAGGAGATGGTCTGCATGGTGGAGGGAGATAGCGAGGATTCGTGATGGTGTAGGCGGGATTAGGGAAGGTTGGTTTGGGAAGAATGTGACTCGGAGGTTGGGGGATGGGACAAAAACTTTCTTCTGGTCCGATCCCTGGTTGGGGGGATACCCTTGAGTGAGAGGTTTGGCCGGCTGTTCGATCTTGTGGAGAATAAGTCGTGCACGGTTGCCGAGATATTCTTCTTAGGGTGGGAGGTTGGAGGGGCGGCGTGGACGTGGCAGAGACAGTTGTGGGCGTGGGAGGAGGAGATGTTGCGAGAGTGTCAGACATTACTTGTTCATGTTACTATGCAGGTTGAGTCGCCAGATAGGTGGGTGTGGCAGCCGGAGCCAGGTATAAGTTACACAGTTCGAGATGCATATCAGCTCCTGACCTCTCAGGATATAGGCACGGTGGGGGCAGTCGAAGACCTTCTTTGCACCGACAGGTTCCTTTGAAAGTGTCTATTTTCGCGTAGCGTCTTCTACGTGACCAGTTGCCAACGGAGACAAATTTGGTTACTCGAGGCATTATCACCCCGAATCTTCACTTCTGTGTGTCAGGGTGCGGCGGCGCCGAATCGGCCCAACATTTATTCCTATCCTGCAGCACTTTTGATTCTCTATGGGCGCTAGTTCGATCTTGGATCGGTTTTTCAGCGGTGGATGCTCATAACCTCTCAGATCATTTTGTTCAGTTCACTTCCTCAGCGGGTGGTTTACGTGCTCGCCGGTCTTTCCTGCAGCTCATCTGGCTTGCTAGCGTTTGGGTTGTGTGGAATGAACGAAATCTCAGAGTATTCCGACATTCGGCTCATTCAGTGCCTCAACTTTTAGACAAAGTGAAGATGTTCTCCTATAGGTGGTTGAAGACGACTGATTCTACCTTAGTTTCATATTTTCATTGTTGGTGGTCGAACACTTTGTTGTGCTTGGGAATCGAAAAAACTTTAAAACTCTTTTCTAATTAAATTTATTTACACCGTCGGTTTAAAATAACTTCACACTGTCGGTAAAATAACTTTACACCGACGGTGCAGAAAAACTAAACTCTTTTCTAATTAAATTTATTTACACGGTCGAGGTAAAATTATTTTACACATGAATGCAATAATATATTTACATCGACGGTGCAAAAAAGTTAAACTCTTTTTTAATTAATTTTTTTACACCGTCGGTGTAAAATAACTAAACTAACGGTGAATTAATTTTTCAAATGCTTTTTTTAGCCTCCGTTCCAAAGTTCGACCGCAGGTAATCTAGCCAATGATTGTTTCCACCAGAAATTCACTTGATACTAATGTCTTTGTTATTTTTTCTAATGTTTTTTTTTATAATACTTAAATAATAATGATATTTTTTAAAAATAAATTAAAATTATGTTAATATATCATTTATATTAAACATTCATTATTACATGTAAAATCTTCATCATCGAGGTCCCATAGTATAATTTAGTTAGTATAAAAGATATTATAAGGGGACCGGACTTTTTCGAACTAAAATTCACTATTTATCCACATTTAAAAGTGTGTAAGTCTAGCCACTAATATAACTTTTTTAGCAGTGTCAATCTTTTGTCAAAGAACATGTTAAAGATCGAACTTATTTGTTTTATTTTTTAATATAATAATTTTTTTTATTTTCAAGTATTGTATGTAAGTTCTTTATTTTTTGTAATACCACGATTAAGTTTAAAATGATTTTTATTTTATATATATCTTTGCTTGTATTTAGGGAAACAAATTAAATGAAATTTCTTTTAAATTTTTGCAAGAGAAATTGTAAAATAATTTTACTTTATTTGTTTGTTGTTTATTATTCGTTACTAAATAATTGAGAAAATATTATAAAAATATACATTTCTTTATTCTTTCATATTTTTTGTTACGATACAATAATCTAATTAACAAAACTGCCGTATAATTTTGGACCTCACATCTCTTCCTTTTATTTAATTTTATTTAATTTTTTTAAAAAAAGTAATCTCGTATAAAAAATGTATATTATTCTCTCTTCCACTTTTTAATATGATTATAAAATCATTTATAATTTTACAATTATAAAAATAAAATTTACTAAGAAAAATAATAATATACGTATGAAAGTGTTAGTAATGAAAAAGTAAATTATAATAAAGCAATAATATAATCATTCAACCTAAGCAACACCATTGCTTAACTTGTGAAATATGATTTACAATATCAATTACACTTATTACCTAAAAGTCTAAAACAATGCAATACATCTTCTAAATCAATTTATATTCATACGTGTGAGGAAGAATAATAATCACTTAAGACTCATATTATAGTCAAATGTCTTTGGTCCAATTTTTTCGGAGTTGATAAATCACTTATATTCTTCGTTTGAGATCCACATCTGCAAAAATTGGAAAAACTGATGAAATATAGATTAAAATGAATATATCTAAAATGAAAATAATACGAAGAAATACAAACAACATTGCTAAAGAGAAAAAGTTGAAAAATATGTAATTTGAAGTGTTCAACCAAAAACCATTAATATAAGAAAAAAATGGGTATATTTTTATTCATAATGTCCAATTAAAATTTTAACCAATTAGTAACAATATATATTGATTCCTTTTTTGGTGAATGTCATGTTATGATTTATTTTACACTATCATCTTTGTAGAAAATCAATAGTTAACACAAACTTTTGAAAGACGTAAATAATCTCATTAAAATTAAATGCTTATAATTTAATACAAAAATGATCTCTTAGGAGTATAATTTTATAAATAATTTTGAAATTATTACTACAATAAAAAATTTGAATTTATTAAAAAAAATAAGTAATTTGTTAATTAAATAAATTTGTTCATAAATTCTATATTTTGAACATAACAAAAAAATATTACATTTAATGTATAAAATAATATAGATTTATATTAGAATTATTATTTAATAATATTGATAGTCATAAAGCCAATCATTAATGCTAATGGTAAAAGTATCATTAAAAACTTTCAAGAGAGATTCCTTAATATAAAATAAGGTCTTGATAAACAGTGCCCCTGAGACACTCTTTAAGAATTTCTTTTAAGGAAATAATTTATTCAAAATGTTGAACATTTCAATTCCCAATGCGTTGATTTTACAAATTTTCATAATTTTTTTTATAAAATAATACTATTTAAAGGCTTAAAGAGTGCTCCAGAGGCATTATTTAGCATTTGCCTATAAAATAATATAGATATAGATATCAAATCATTTATTTTATTAATTAAAATGTTTTATGTAATGTTTCGTGGAAGTACATTTGTCATTGAAATAGTAAATTTTAATGTTTTTTCTTTACATAAATGAATTAATTATCGAATACATGTAAAGAATAATGCATGAGAGATCATCATTTTAGAGGAAAGAGAAATGTAAAGACACCATAATTTTAGTGCTTAACATAGACTTCGTATGATGGAACAATATTTTTTTTATTAATGGATACTTATTTCCTTTCATATGAATTTATATAAAAGATATTAAATTGAAACTCCAATACAAGTTTATAAGTTGAACTTAGTTTTATAAGTTGAACCTAGTGCGTGTGTGTGTGTGTGAAACGACGCTTGTAAGAGTTTATAAGTTTATATTTGCAACGAAAAATAAAAAAATAAAATAGATAATTTGATTTATTTTTTTTTTGTAGTTAACAACATAAATACCTTGCCACAACTTGATTTAGGTCATTAACACAACGACTATTGTGTTTTCAGTTTTGTCAGCAGCAACAAATGCATTCAACTCATCAACATATTGATCAAATAGGGTAACATTAAACTTGAACTTATATGATTCACAAATTTAATAAAACATTTTAATATTTTGTGATAGATCAAATAATATAAAAAAAAAAACACATGTTATACTAACCCATCATAATTCAAATGAATTGCAATCATTTTAGTCTTCAAACCATTGCATTCATACTCCTTTGGAGCTCCAATGCCGGTTAACATTCCCATAATGTCTACAAAATATGATTATAAACACGATTAATAATATTACATGTCTACCTTATAACGACAAAAACAACAAAACTAATACATAACGTACTAATATTTTTTACCATAAAGATAATTTGTATCATAGTCAGGAGCAAATGTTGGAACAAGACTTTCAATCAAATATATATAAGAAGGGACTTTTTTCAAGTTGCAAAGTTTAATCTTCGTGTGGAATTGAAAGTTTAATTTATACTCGTGCCTAGTAGTACGATATGATCCACCGTTTGCAACAACTCCAAAAATTTTAATCGAGTAAACAACACCTTCCTTAAGGTCTTTCTCAAACTTATAAATCAGAGTGCGACGCATTGTACCCTGTATTTCATTTCCCTAAACAAAAAGACAATAGAATAATATATTACAACGTAAAATATATTAAAACTCAGTGTAAATGAAATTTAAACATATAGAAGAGTTCTTACAGTCGAATCTATTAGTATCATATCCAAAGAAAATGATGCATTGTTGCCGGACACATCACGCACCAACCACATCCGAATTACACGAACTACAATATTCAAACTCTCATTAGTTTGGTTGATTTCGGATATCATGTTAATTTTATTCGCCATTGTTTAGTAACTTAACAAATGAATTTGTGAGTTGGTTGTGGAAAATAGCAAATGAATTTGTGAGAAGGTTTTGGAGAAAAAGAAACAATATTTATAGTCAGGTTTAGAAATATAAAAATTAAGAGTAAATTTATGACAAAATATCGGTTACGATGTTGAATATGTAACGTTTAAATAAATATAAAAAATATTAATTATAATAATTAAAAATTATATGTAACGGAAATATATTTATGATAATTAAAAAAATATATAGAAACAATCAATTATAATAATTAAAAATTATACGTAACGGAAATATATTTATGATAATTAAAAAATATATAGAAAGGTTAACGTATTAATTATATTTTGTATTAATATAAATGTTTTTAATTTTCATTGTTATTAAAAATTGTAACATCTTCAATTATTAATTAAAATTGAATATAATAAATAATAATATAAATTTTTTGCATTTTTGTATTTAATTAAAAAATGTAACGTTAAAAAATATTAAATAAAATTCATGTCATAAATATTAGATGTTATTGTCTAATTTTTTATGAAGTTGAATGTTAGATGTTATTGTCTAATTTTTTATGAGCACATATGTTATATTCCCTCCGATTTTATATATAAGCAAGTTTTAACTTTCTAAATACATTAAAAAAGTAATGTATCTAGTCAAATTTTCATCGCAATACATTAGTCATTTGATATAAAAATACAACTTTTATACTAAATATAAACCAATTAACTTTGATCATTTCGAGCAACTGATTTGATCAAAGATCGATACAACTCGATCTGCGAACACCTCTACAATAAGTATTTTTTTTCTTTCTTAAATGTTAGACAAAATGACAAACCATTGAAAACGCACAAACATAAAATAAAGAGACCAAATTTGAACTCCGATCATGACATCTAATTTAATAATTTTGATATTTCTACTGGTTAAGCTATAGTACTTTCAAAATATGTACTTTGAAAGTTGGAAAAGAATTTGCAGTACATTAGGCAAAAGACATTTTCTAGAGAAAGATGCTCTCTTATCTCTCTAGAAATTAGGGTTTTTAGCTACACGATATTTGAGTGTCGCACACCCTCTAGTAGGGTTGTCTCCTCCGACATCAGAGCTTATCCTCTCTGAAATGGAGTTTGCTCCCTCCGATGTGGAGGTTCCTCTCCCATCAATGAGGGTTGTTCTTATTTGTTTCTTGCTCTTGTTAATTCTTCATCTTTGTTGTAGGGATGGCAATTTAACCCAAACCCGATAGACCCATCCGAACTCAAACCCAAGTCAACGGGTGAAACTCGAGTTGACTGGGTTTGGGTGTGGGTTCGGGTGGCACATGAAATTATGGGTGTGGATTTGGGTAGTACGAAACCCACACCTGAAACCCATACACCTGCCCGTTTATATGTTAAATTACCAAAATATTCTCTCTCTCTCTCTCTCTCTCTCTATATATATATATATATATATGATGTGGAACTTTTTTTTATATTGTGTTGTTATGTATTGTGGTTGTGAACAAAGTGTGTTAAACTATGTTATTGCATTGGGAAAAAAGTGTATTAAATTGTGATATTGTATTGCAAACTATGTTTTTTCTTTTTTTAATGCAATTTGCATTTTATCAAATTTGAATGTGAGTTTGGATTTGGATGAAAAAACTCGGGAATTTTAATTCTGCATGATCAAGCTGTGGGTTTGGGTGAAAAAACCCAAAACCAATGGGTGTGGGCGTGGGTTTTGTTTTACCACCCAAACAGTCTTTGAGTTTGAATTTGGGTGCACCCGAAATTATGGATGTGAGTTTGGAGAGTATCAAACCCGCACCCGTGGACACCTGTCGCGCCGCGAAAAATGCCCGGGCGTCGGAACACTCGGTAATGACACAGAGTCGCCACCGAATTTTATTTATTCTCGAAGGAAAAGGAAGATATCGATAAAACCTAAAAGGAAAAGAAAAATGGACATCGCAACCAAATTCCGAGTTCGGGAGTCGATTATGCAAGGGGAAGGTACTAGCACCCCTCACATCCGTTGTACTCAACGGGAACCTTCTTGTTATTTTAGGGTTTTTTAAAAAATTGATTTTTAATTGTTTGCATTAATTTCTATTAATTATTAAATATTTACAAAGGGAAAAAAAAAAAATTAGTTTTTTATTATTGTGCTTGACGGTTGTTGGATCCCGCTCCTACGTATTCCCAAGTGCAATGGGAAATTCAAAGCTTACGTAGTTCTTTGGGTAAAAAATAATTGTGTGTTGGTTGATTTTAGCAAAAATGGTTTGTGAAAAAAATTTGTTTGATTTACAGGATATAAAAAGTTAAAGCGTGCATGGACGCGAAAATGGTGAAGTTTAATGAGTTGAGATTTATTTTAATTCGTGGAAAACAAATAATCATTAGACAAAGCGCACGCTAAGCGTCGATTATTTGAGAGACGAGCAAATGTACATTCGCCGATCACTTTTTTAATCCAAGATTTATTTTGCTAAGAACAAGCATTTTATTAAATAAAAAATAAATAAAAGTCTTCCTTTTTTTTTGTTAAGAGGAATTTTTATGTCATGAAAGATTTAATTTTTATTTAAGTTCGAGAATAAATTTTGTACACTAAACTAAATCTAATCTAATAAATAAATAAAAAAAAAACTACATACATGCTTTTTGTTGGTTTTACTTGTTAAAATTATTTTTAATTATTATTAATAAACTAAGGGAGGTGTAGATAAGTAGACTTAGAACCTATGTAACAAACACAAAGCAACCCAAACTAACAATTTAAACCAAATAACTGAATAAATAAATAAAAGCAAATTAAAATAGGAAGATAAAACATACAAAGAAAAAACGTGAAACCAGTGAGAGAAAATGTGAGGTCTGCGTGAGAGAAGGAAGGGAGACGGCCGAGAGAGGAAATCAGTGAGTTTTTCACGGCGGCAGAGCGGTGGTGCTAATCTTCTTCCTCACTTCATCGTTCTTCTGTTTCTTCTTGCTTTTCTTTGTTTTTGTTTGTTTTGTTTCTTTGGGTTGTGATTTCTTTTGATTATGAGTTTGATGGTGGTTGGAAAATGGTGGAAGGTAGTGTTGGAAGATGAAGTTCTGTTATGGATGGTATTGGAGTATTGTGATAGTTTGTAAAGATGATGCAGAATAATAATTTTGATGTTGAGTGTTGATTTTTGGTTCCATTCTGCCTTCCCTTCTTGTTCTGATTTGGTTCAATTTATACCCAAAAGTTAGGGTTTTCTATCCATTATTCTATTGTTTTCTTTCTCTGCATCTCCATCTTATTTCTCCAATTATTTTCACTCTTTTGTGCATTGAATTCTCTGTCCAAGATTTGTTTCTCCCTAGCCTCTGATACTTTCACAATTTAGTTTAAAATTTTATTTGACCTCTATATGATTTTGACTTTTTCTATTCTTATGATTCATAAAAACAAGACCTTTATTTGTGAAGTCTAATTTTTTTCTATTTAAAGCTTTTGATCACAGTCTGATAGGTTTAAGGATTTTGTCATTTTCCTTTTGTTTTCAAATTGACAGTAGAATCTGGATGGAAATAGTACAGTAATATAAGAAAGGGAACAGGAAAAAAGAAAAGGATGGAGCGTACTGCTGTTTTTGCTATTGCCGTTGAATCTTTTCTTTCCTATTTTTGTGGCACTTTTGTTATAATAATAATAATAATAATAATAATAATAATAATAATAATAATAATAAAGAAAAAAAAAAATAATAACACTAGAGGGAAATAATAAAGGAAATAAATAATGATAGTAATAGTAGTAATTATAAAAGGAAACAAAATATTGAATATTTTTGGATTTTTTCAATAAAATTGCTAAAGAATAAATTAACATATATTTTTGGATTTTGTGAAGAAATTAATCAAAAAAAAAAAAAAAACTTATACACCATAACAACTAATCATTATAAAAGGGACTCAAATCCATATATATTTTTTACTAGCATAACAATGATATTACTCACAATAAAAAATAAAAAAAAATAAAAAAAAAGTATTATTACACATATATTTTAGATTTTTTCTTAAAAATTCATAAAATTAATGAAATGCATAGAAAGTTAAAAATGCATGAAATAAAAATTCTACTATTTTTTTAAAAATAAAAATAAAATAAATAAATAAAGCAAATACAAATAGAACATGCTAAAAAAGCTCTCAACGAAAAAAAACTCTTCTTTTTTTTTTAGTCAAACAACGTTAGTTGACTTTTGACTTCACAAACTCACATAAAAAACTAACTCAAATTAAAAGATGAAAAGATTAGATAAAATAGTCGGGTAAAATTAAGGGTATGACAGCTGCCCCTATTTAAATATCTTTAATCAAAGAGGACGAGTGACGTCGGTACTCGTGTTTTGATGGAAGATAGTTAAATACAGAAAATCCTGAATTTTGTCCGGTTGGACAGAGAAACTTGCAGACGAAAAGATCGCCATCTTGCATGGTTATTTGGATTTGAAAACTTGAAATTGTCGCAGGCATAAGGTCAGACATTTGCTAAAAGATGAATTGCCGCAGGGATAAGGCCCGGACGCTAACAGAAAATAAAGTTGTCGTAGGGATAAGGCCTGACGATTGTCACATGGATAAGGACCGGACACGAACAAAAAATAAAATTGTCGTAGGGATAAGGCCTGACGACTGTCACAGGGATAAGGCCTAGACATAGACAGAAAATAAAATTGTCGTAGGGATAAGGCCTGACGACTGTCACAGGGATAAGGCCTGGAAATAGACAGAAAATAAAATTGTCGTAGGGATAAGGCCTGACGACTGTCACAGGGATAAGGCCTGGACACAGACAGAAAATAAAATTGTCGTAGGGATAAGGCCTGACGACTGTCACAGGGATAAGGCCTGGAAATAGACAGAAAATAAAATTGTCGTAGGGATAAGGTCTGACGACTGTCACAGGGATAAGGCCTGGACACAGACAGAAAATAAAATTGTCGTAGGGATAAGGCCTGACGACTGTCACAGGGATAAGGCCTGGACACAAACAGAAAATTAAATTGTCGTAGGGATAAGGCCTGACGACTGTCACAGGGATAAGGCCTGGACACTGTTTAGAGATGGTTTTACCCGCTTTGGGGCTATGGGAGGTTGACACCTTTTTGCATGCCATGATGCATGTTATGCTTATGCTCTTGTTTATGCATGATTTTTTTTAAAAATGCATATTGTGATTGGATGCGTATGTAACATGTAATGCATGCGATGACATGTTGATTGAAACTTTTTTCCTTGTTTTTCAGTTGGCCAAGCAAGAGTTAGCCCATCGGGGATAGGATCCTCGTTATTTTCTTGATATTAGAACCCTTGATGATTTTCTGTCTAAATCTTTGAGGTGTTGGAGATGCCCCAACTATGCTATAGATTCTAGCAGTATGTTGTTGCTTTTATTGCAGCATGTGACTTTTGTATTGAGCGGACAATGATGCTTGATGATGAGTCCGGACTTTGATCAACGGATGCAAACCCGAAAGCCAAGGATGAACCTTAGTTACTTAAAAAAAAAAAAAAAAAAAAAAGTTTTCTTGAAGTTCCTTTTGCTTGAAAGATTTGATGTTTTAATGCAATATCAAAAATAAATCAACATTTCATGAACATGCAAAGACATAAGAGTAGAAGAAAATGAGCTCAATTGGATTTTATTGATTGCTGACCCATGAATGGGTGAGAGTACATAAGGATGCAATTCCTATAAGAGGAGATTACTTGTCAAAGATAAAATGGCAACAAGTGAATGGAAACATGACACGTGTTATTTTCCCCACGACTCATGAATTTACAAAACTTTGCCTCCGAAGTTGATGATTAGACTGATCCTCCTTTCTTGAGCTTTTGTCATGGAGCCGTCGCTTTACAGTCATTTGTTCTTCTTCTTCTTTTTTTTTTTTTTTTTTTGAAAATCCCTAACTTTTGTATGGACCGCCCTTTCGGGTTTTCAGTCCACCAGGTTATACTTCCTTTTTTGATGCCCCTAATTTTTGCCTGGACCGCCCTTTCGGGTTTTCAGTCCACCGGGACGCTCTCTATTGCTTAAGTTGCCTTTTCAGGTTTTCGACTTAGCGAGCTTTTTTATTTATTATTTTTTTCTTTATGCATCTCCTTTTTTATGCATAATATTTCTTGACTGCGTCAGCGTTCACCGAAAGTGGGAGGTCTTCTCCGTCCATGGTGGTAAGGATTAATGCTCCGCCTGAGAAAGCTTTCTTCACCACATAGGGCCCTTCGTAGTTAGGTGTCCATTTTCCCCGTGGGTCTTTATGTATAGGCAATATTTTCCTTAACACTAAATCCCCTTCTCGGAACTCTCGAGGACGAACCTTCTTGTCGAAAGCCTTTTTGAGCCTCTTTTGATACAACTGGCCATGGCATAATGCTGTTAGGCGCTTTTCTTCAATGAGGTTTAATTGATCAAACCTTGTTTGTACCCATTCAGCTTCTTCTAGCTTGGTTTCCATCAAGAATCTCAATGACGGGATTTCTACTTCAACCGGAAGTACTGCCTCCATGCCATATACCAAGGAAAAGGGAGTTGCCCCAGTAGAAGTGCGGACAGTTGTTCTATAGCCGTGCAAGGCGAAAGGAAGCATCTCATGCCAATCCTTATAAGTCTTTACCATCTTTTGAATGATTTTCTTGATGTTTTTGTTGGCTGCTTCTACGGCGCCGTTCATCTTTGGTCGATATGGTGATGAATTGTGATGTTCGATCTTGAAGTCTTCACACAATTCTTTCATTGTCTTATTGTTCAAGTTCGACCCATTATCCGTGATAATCTTGTTGGGAATACCGTAACGGCAAATTATCTCTTTCTTGATGAAACGGGCCACCACTTGTTTGGTCACATTGGCGTAAGAGGTAGCTTCAACCCACTTGGTGAAGTAATCAATAGCCACTAGGATAAACTGATGTCCGTTAGAGGCTTTTGGTTCGATCATTCCAATCATGTCTATTCCCCACATTGAGAATGGCCATGGGGCTGTCAGAACGTTCAGAGGGGTTGGTGGCACATGCACTTTGTCAGCATATATTTGGCATTTGTGGCATTTCTTGACGTATTGAAAACAGTCAGCCTCCATTGTCAACCAGTAATAACCTGCCCTTAGAATCTTCTTTGTCATTGCATGCCCATTGGCATGGGTTCCGAAGGATCCTTCATGTATTTCAGTGATGAGAAGGTCCGCTTCTCGCTTGTCCACACACCGGAGCAAGACCATATCATGGTTTCTTTTATAGAGTATATCCCCATTCAAGAAGAATTGTGATGCCAATCTTCTTAAAGTTTTCTTGTCAATGGACGAGGCATTTTCAGGGTACTCTTGCTTTGCGAGATATAACTTGATGTCATGGAACCAAGGCTTGTCGTCGTGCTCCACTTCAATTATTGCACTCACAGTTGGCTCATCTTTTCGATTCACAATTATCAGTGGTGCTTCATTGTCGAAGTTCACTTTGTACATTGATGATAGCGTAGCCAATGCATCTGCAACTTGATTCTCTTCTCTTGGGAAATGATGAAAAGTAATCTCATCAAAGTGCTTTATCAACTCCATGACATGGGCTCGATATGGGATCAACTTGGGATGTCGTGTTTCCCATTCTCCTTTCACTTGATAAATGACCAATGCTGAATCTCCGTACACTTCCAAAATTTTGATTCTCATGTCAATTGCTGCTTCAAGACCCATGATGCACGCTTCATATTCTGCCACATTATTCGTACAATCAAAGCACAACCTTGCAGTGAAAGGAGCGTATCCATTTCTTGGAGATATCAAAACAGCTCCAATCCCGTGCCCCATGGAATTTGAGGCTCCATCAAAGGCGAGTTTCCATCTAGCACCTGGTTCGGGTCCTTCGTCGTCCCCTATGGGTTCTTTGTAACTCAGGGCCATGATGTCTTCATCTGGGAAGTCAAACTGAATGGGTTGATATTCTTCCAATGGTTGGTGAGCAAGATGTTCAGACAATACACTTCCTTTGATTGCCTTTTGAGTGACATATTGGATGTCGTACTCGGATAACAACATTTGCCATCGTGCAATTTTCCCCGTGAGTGCAGGCTTCTCAAAGATGTACTTGATGGGATCCATCTTTGATATTAGCATAGTGGTATGAGTTAACATGTACTGCCTTAGACGGCGAGCAGCCCATGCTAATGCGCAGCAAGTCTTTTCAAGAGCTGTGTATCTTGATTCACATTCGGTGAACTTCTTGCTTAGGAAGTAGATGGCATGCTCTTTTCTTCCTGTTTCATCATGCTGCCCCAACACGCAACCCATTGATCCTTCTAGCACAGTAAGATATATAAGGAGAGGCCTTCCTGGAACTGGAGGTGTCAAGATTGGTGGTTTTTGCAAATACTCCTTGATCTTGTCAAATGCTCTTTGGCAATCTTCATTCCATTCGATGGCTTGATCTTTCCTTAGCAATTTGAAGATAGGCTCACAAGTGGCAGTGAGATGTGAGATGAAGCGAGCAATGTAATTCAACCTCCCCAAGAATCCACGTACCTCCTTCTCAGTCCTAGGTGCTGGCATATTTTGTATTGCCTTGACCTTATCAGGATCTACCTCAATTCCCCTTTGGCTGACAATGAACCCTAATAACTTTCCTGATCTGACGCCGAAAGTGCACTTGTTAGGATTTAGGCGCAACTTGAATTTTCTCAAACGGACGAACAACTTTTGTAAATGGACCAAATGATCTTCTTCCCCTTGATATTTGGCAATCATATCATCCACATAGACTTCTATCTCCTTATGGATCATATCATGAAAGAGAGTAACCATGGCTCTTTGGTATGTTGCCCCGGCATTTTTCAATCCGAAAGGCATTACCTTGTAACAAAATGTGCCCCAAGGAGTAATGAAGGTGGTTTTCTCCATGTCTTCCGGAGCCATCTTGATTTGATTGTATCCTGAGAAGCCATCCATGAAGGACAATACTGAGAATTGAGCTGTATTGTCCACCAAGACATCAATGTGAGGTAAGGGGAAATCATCTTTTGGGCTTGCCCTGTTCAAGTCTCGATAATCCACACACATCCGGACCTTTCCATCTTTCTTTGGGACTGGTACGATGTTTGCCACCCATTCTGGGTACTTGGAAACTGCTAAGAACCCCGCGTCAAATTGCTTCTTGACTTCCTCTCTGATCTTAAGGGCCATGTCGGGTCTTGTTCTTCTCAACTTTTGCTTCACTGGTGGGCACTCGGGTCGAAGTGGTAGCCTATGCACGACTATGTCGGTGTCCAATCCCGGCATATCTTGATAAGACCAAGCAAACACATCCATGTACTCTTGCAGCAGATTGATCAAACTTCTCTTCACGTCATCTTGCAGAGAGGCCCCTATCTTGATCTCCTTTTTATCCTCGTCGGACCCTAAGTTGATCACTTCCACAGGCTCTTGGTGCGCTTGAATTTCTTTCTCTTGTTCTAAGAGACGAGCTAGCCCTTCGGGGAGCTCATAGTCGTCTTCATCGCCTTCTTCGGCTTGGTTGATTGGAAATTCAAAGTCGATAGGGATTTTATCTGTGTCAGTTTCAACAAGTTTATTGGTGGATCTGCATGATGATGATTTTTATTTTAGAATTATTGAAAGAGAAATGGAGGTGATTTAAAAACTGTAAAAATAAATTTTGAAAAGTTGCCATTTTTAGAATAAACAGGAGCAGAAGAAAATAGACTTTGATGAACATAAAATGCATTTTATTTGATTGATAAGATTTAAAACATAGGGGTGCCCTACAAAAGATATCCATTTGCCTTGGGCAGAGCAAAGGATTTTTTTCAGAAAAACAAAGTAAATTACTTAAAGATAATTTCGGGAATCTCCCAAGCTTTCCAGTTGCACAGGACATCATCCGGAGCACATTGATACACCAAGTCAGGTACACCTTCCTTTTCATCTTCTAGATTTGCCACATGCCCCTCGTAGCTAAAGCCCGCGCTACGGAATATCCCTTGGATGGTACCCACACTTCTCGGAGCAAATCTCAGCATATCCCTTGTAGTAGGTTGGTACCCCAATCCAAAGCGGTCTTTCTTCTCTTGGACCTTTGGTACTTCGCCCCAACCTGGTGGAATTCCTTCTTCTAAAGCCTCCTTCACAGCTTTCCATGAGGTTAAAGTTAAACCTTTTTTCTTTTTAGGCTCACGCCTAGACTTCATAGTGATAACACTTGCTACTTCTAGTGCTTGAAAAGGGACTTCAATGGCTTCCTCTCCCACCTCTATGTATCGGAAAGAAGAGAGATGACTCACCATCATATCCTCTTGCCCCGACACAACAATCATCTTGTCACCGGTTATGAACTTAAGCTTTTGATGTAAAGTGGAAGTGACTGCCCCGGCAGCATGGATCCATGGCCTTCCAAGTAAACAACTGTAAGCAGGGTTGATGTCCATGACTTGGAATGTAATAGTGAAAATTTGTGGACCAATTAGAATTGGCAAATCCACTTCTCCCATGACTGCTCTCTTGGATCCATCAAACGCCTTTACAATTAGTGCACTTTGTCTTAAAAGTGCTCCCTCAATAGCCAGCTTATCCAAGGTTATCTTTGGCATGACATTCAAAGAGGATCCGGTGTCCACCAACACTTTGGACAATATGTTGTCTGAACATTTGACCGATATGTGCAGTGCTTTGTTATGGTCTTTCCCTTCAGAAGGAAGCTCACTCTCATTGAATCCCAAATACCGGCTTGTAGTGATGTTAGCAACCACCCCATCAAATTGATCCACCGTGATGTCTTTGGTCACATGGGCCTCGTTGAGGATTTTGAGCAATGCCTCCCTATGAGCCTCAGAGCTCAATAATAGTGACAGAATGGAGATTTTTGAGGGTGTTTGCCCCAATTGATCAATGATCTTGTAATCACTTTTTCGGATGATTCTCAAGAATTCCTCGGCCTCTTCTTGTGGTAATGTTTTCCTTGGTGGCTCAGTTCCTACTGCCACTCATTCAACAGCTTTTCCCTTATTGGACCCCACTGGTGCATTTGCAGAGTCTTTGTTTGGTGAGCTTGGAGAGTAAATCCTTCCACTCCTTGTCATTCCTCCTGTTCCAGCAATGTTATCAATGGTAAGTTCTATACCGGTGATAGGTTCCCCTCCAACAGACACAGTAGGTTGGTAATTCCATGGCACTTCTTTGGTACTCTTGAAAGAGAAAGGTGCAGGCACATGAAACACCATAGGGTCTATTTTTTGTGCAGGAATTTGGATTTCAATTCTTTGGTAAGGGATCTCAAAAGGTGCAAGACCTTGTGATTCCACAACAGCAATACTTGTTTCCTTCCTTGAGTACCCAATTTGAACCAAGCCTTGATCCATTAGCTTTTGGAGGGTCTCTTTTAAACCTCGACAATTATCAGGATTCGTTGAGCAAGCTTTGCAACTGGAGTGTAACTCTTCAAATTGTTCAAAGCCAATCAAACTTTCCCCCATTACCGACAAAGGGGTCTTTATCTTTGACACTTCTTTCAAGAGCTCTAATTCTTCCACTTCCTCAATAGCATTTACTGATGAGCTCGCATGACCCGGCAAAGGATTGGTCTTCACATTTGGTCCCTCTTCCTTGAAGGATATCATCTTGCGATCAATCAAATCTTGTACCTTGAACTTGAAAGCTTTACAATTTTCGATGTTGTGCCCGGGCGACCCAGCGTGGTAATCACATCGAGCATTGCTATTGAAACTAGGGGGATATGGAGGCACCATTGGTGGGAGAGGTTTTTGCTCTACCATGCCCTTTTGAAGTAGGTATGGCAAAATTTGCCCATATGGCATTGGTATGGGATCGAAACGCACCACTTTCCTTTCCAAGTTTCCTCGAGGCCTAGGTTGATTCCACTGTGGATATGGGTTTGGCCGAGGCTGACCTTGCGGAGGCATCATCAATGGCTGTTGAGGTGGGCGCATTGGATAAGCTGGCTGTTGATACTGCCCTTGAGCCGCAGCTGCCACATAAGGATAGTGATAATACGGCACTTGCATATGAGGCCCTCTTAAGGGTCCTACTGAGACAGCGTTGGTCTCACCTTCTTTCTTTTTCGGGGGACCACCAAAGGATTTCTTAATCCCGACTTGAGCACTAGTAGCACCTTGAATCTTTCCACTTTTGATACCCTCCTCTATGCGCTCCCCTATGATGACGAGATCGGAAAAATTTGGGGAAACACTCCCAAGCATTTTTTCATAATACGGCCCTTGCAACGTACTCATGAAGGTAGTAGTCAGTTCTTTTTCTTTCAAAGGTGGTTGTACTCTAGCGGCTACCTCTCTCCATTTTTGCGCATATTCCTTGAATGATTCTCCACTCTTTTGTGTCATTGCTTGTAATTGCATACGAGTAGGAGCCTCCCCTATGTTATACTTGTATTGAGTCAGAAAAGCTTCCATCAGATCTTTCCAAGTTTGGATTTGTGCCCTCTCCAATTGCATATACCAATCAAGAGAGGCTCCACTCAGACTGTCTTGGAACACGTGCATCATCAGCTTTTCGTCGGTCACATGTGCAGACATTTTGGTACAGAACCGCTTTAGGTGAATCTTTGGGCATTGGAGGCCTTTGTATTTTTCAAAATCAGGTGTTTTGAATTTTGGTGGTATAACCACGTCAGGAACTAGGCACATATCTAAGGTATCTAGCCCAAAAGTACTGAAACCTTCAATGGCTTTCAACCTTTCCTCCAAAGCCTTGTACTTTTTCGCTGCCTCTTCATCGTCATGATCGGCTGCAGAAGTTGCTTGCTCGGGCGTAAAGACAAACGGCATAGTACCCTTTGCTGCATGGCATGGTGTTGCATTCTCATTTTGGGGATTTGAAGCTTCTTGTGGAGCAGAGTTTCCGTTTACAACCGGTATTGTAAAGGTCACCCCCGGAGGTTGAGTAACACCACCGCCTTCCACGGGAGGAGTATAGTTAGGAGGAAGACCAAATATTGGGACAAAACCAGGCGGGTACCTCGGAGTAGTCTCCTCACTTATGACCGTTGCCTGAGGGTTGTTCTCCCTATTAGTTAAATTTTGGATAGCTTCCGTAAGTATAGCAACTTGTTCCTTGATGGCGTCAACATCCTCTTTTTGTGCAAACTGACTTGTTGGCGTTTGCTCCATGATTCTTTTTTGGTTAGCTCTTGTCCCGTGTGAATGCCGATAGGCAGACTCTTGGGTTAACTGTTTTTTGGGTTTCCTTGCAATGATGGAAATTCCTGAAGTTCGGAGGAAAATGAAATGAGTTTTTTTTTTTTAAAAAAGATGAAATGCATGTTGTGTTTTTGATGTAATGCATGCATGTATGTTATGCAAAAAGAATCTTTATTTTATTTGGAGGAAATTTCAAAGTTTCGCAATTTTATTGTAAGCATCTAGAATTATGAGGACGAACAAAGTAGAACCAAACACTGATTTCATTTCATTCAAAAGAGAGAATACATCATTTCATTCATAATAGGGCCTATTACATAATTTCCCAAAATGAGGCCTAATACAACAAAGTTTGAAAAGAAGCTAAGACAATCCTAGAGCTTTGCTTTGCGAGCCAAAGCCAAAGATAACTTGAACTCTCTCAACATAACCCCACATGATTCAACAAAATCAAACACAAAGGTAGGAGTGTTGTTGGGGCTCATCACAGAATATGCCTTCTTGTGCATGCTAGGGATGCCTCGAACCACATTGTTCGCAAAACCCGCTAGGTTGGAGAACTCTTCTTTCCATTTTAAGACATCTTGGTATTGCTCTCTAATGATAGCTTGGTATCGACTCGAGCGTTCACTTAAATTCTGAAGTTGTGCTTCCATTTGCCTAACTTGGCTTTCTCTGACTTCTAGCTCTTGCTTTTGTCGTTCTTCACGACCCTCGAGATTCTTCATATCTCCGAGCAAATTATTCCACTTAGTGGAGAGATTGTGGAGCTTTCTATCAGACTCTTCTCGGAGTTGGCATTCATTGGTCACACAGACTTGTGATTCTTGAAGTAATTTAGCGAGATCCAAGATTCGAGCCTCAAACCCTTCCTTCATCTCTTTTTTCTCTTTCAAGGTACGATTCCATAAGTCCTTCCATTCATTGATCTCTTTCCAAGCTTGGTCTAATCGGTGGTTACGTTCACGAATCCCATCTGTGACCCCTTCCAAGCATTCGTCTACTCGCTCCTTTTTGGCCCTTTCCTCTTCGACCAATGCCTCGCTCATTTCAAGTTGTCTTTTCTTCTCCTCATAGTTGAACTTGAACTTGTTACGTTCATAGGAGGTTTGATGAAGCTTTTGTTGCAAACTCTCATTTTCTTTTTGAAGGCGCTCAATGGTGGCCTTAAGCTCATCAACTTCTTCGACAGAGGTAGGTATTGGCTCAAGTGGGCTAGGTTGAGATGGAGGGATGAGGACAAAAGGAAGCCCAATCACTTCGACACGCTCTTTGATCCAATGAGAGTATGGTTCTTCAATGGGAAGGCTTCTTTTTCTTAACTCGTTCCCCTTGCGATGCACTTGAGCCCAAGATCGGATGACCCTTTGGAGCATATTTTGGAAGTTCGCATCGGTACCATGAAGTACAAATTCTTGTAATACCCCCTCATTTGGTTTGCGGGCCATAGGATACCTGAGTTGCCTTAGAGCTAGCATAGGATTGTAGTTTATACAACCCTTGGACCCTATGAGAGGTACATTGGGGAAGTCCCCACAACTGACGATCACTTCCCCTTCACTGATTTTCCTAGAGTACCAAAAAATGGAGCGCTCGGTGAGAGATGTCAAGGCTTGTGACCATTCTTGCCTCTCCATAGCTTTGATAGTGTAGATATCCTTGGAAATTTGAGAAGCAAACCAAGCATATAACAAAGGAATGCAACATAGCATCAATCCCCCCTTCTTCTCATACCGCATGTGGAGGGTATAGTATGTATCGGCCAAAAGAGCAGACACAAGATCTTCTTTGCGAACTCCAACTCCCCAAAATACACTGATAGCTGCGGTATCTATGAAGTTCTTTTGGCTAGGAAAAATAACTAACCCAAAGATGAGTAAGGCCAAAACTTCCCCTAAAGCTCCCCAATCACGGACTTTTGCGATCTCTTTTGCCTTCTTTTCAAGGTACTCTCTTTGAAAACCATGGGCTTCTCTCTCGGTTTTGAAGTGGAAGTTCAAGTCGGAAGCTGGTATTTTCAATACTGAAGCTAGGTCTTCAAACCTTGGAACTACACCAAGACCCTTGTAGGGAACCATCTTATCCCTTGGAGAATCCAGAATTCGCCCGAATTCCTCTAAAGTAGGTGCTAACTGAAAGTCTTGGAAAGTGAAACATCTCAAAGGAGGGTCGTAGAATTGAGCTAAAGCAGTGATGGCCTCTATTTGCACCGGGATGTTCAAGAGATCTAGGATTTTCCCATACTTGGAGGTGAGATGAGCTCGAGCCAAGTTGCTTAGTTGGCTATTGAGAGCTTTCAAAATGTTTACCTCGGGTAACTGAGCCTTAATCTGAAGCGTGCCCTTTTTTCTCGAACTCATTTTTCAAGATGCTTAAATAATACTTTTTTTTGAAATTTCCTGAAACTGTGAAAAAATGCCAAATAAATTTTAATGAAAAAGAAAGAAAATATGCATGGCATGCAAAAAGAATTGGGATGAGCAATAGGATAATTCTAAGTTTTTTCCCACCCCTCACAAGGATAGTTCTAAGGTTTTTGTTTTTGGTGACCACCAAAATGGTAGACCCCACTTGGAATTTTCCCATAAAATTGGACCGGCCAATTCATGGAAAATTTTCGGGGTTTCCCTTAGGTGGACTTTATTTGGTTCTACACAAGGTCCCTAGAGTATTTGATCAACATTCAAAATTTCGTCAAGAGGATGGGCTAGCCAATTCGAGACGAAACTTTGAACGGATCTACTCTAGGCGGAGCTTTCATATATCACCGAATGAGAAGTGCATCTCATGGGCCCATACTACTAACTCCTAACTTAACTTAGTTTTTTCTCAAGCCCGGGTGTAGAGCTTCTCTCAAGAACATATCCCAACCCACAATTTATATACATATATCAAATTAATAAACATGGTATAAATGCAAAAATAAACATATATACATATATAAAAACAATAAATATAAACATAAAGAAAAATGTAATGCAAACAAACAAACACAAATGACCCTAAAAACAAGAATGGGCTTGACTCTCATTAATTCCCCAGCAGAGTCGCCAGCTGTCGCGCCGCGAAAAATGCCCGGGCGTCGGAACACTCGGTAATGACACAGAGTCGCCACCGAATTTTATTTATTCTCGAAGGAAAAGGAAGATATCGATAAAACCTAAAAGGAAAAGAAAAATGGACATTGCAACCAAATTCCGAGTTCGGGAGTCGATTATGCAAGGGGAAGGTACTAGCACCCCTCACATCCGTTGTACTCAACGGGAACCTTCTTGTTATTTTAGGGTTTTTTAAAAAATTGTTTTTTAATTGTTTGCATTAATTTCTATTAATTATTAAATATTTACAAAGGGAAAAAAAAAAAAAAATTAGTTTTTTATTATTGTGCTTGACGGTTGTTGGATCCCGCTCCTACGTATTCCCAAGTGCAATGGGAAATTCAAAGCTTACGTAGTTCTTTGGGTAAAAAATAATTGTGTGTTGGTTGATTTTAGCAAAAATGGTTTGTGAAAAAAATTTGTTTGATTTACAGGATATAAAAAGTTAAAGCGTGCATGGACGCGAAAATGGTGAAGTTTAATGAGTTGAGATTTATTTTAATTCGTGGAAAACAAATAATCATTAGACAAAGCGCACGCTAAGCGTCGATTATTTGAGAGACGAGCAAATGTACATTCGCCGATCTCTTTTTTAATCCAAGATTTATTTTGTTAAGAACAAGCATTTTATTAAATAAAAAATAAATAAAAGTCTTCCTTTTTTTTTGTTAAGAGGAATTTTTATGTCATGAAAGATTTAATTTTTATTTAAGTTCGAGAATAAATTTTGTACACTAAACTAAATCTAATCTAATAAATAAATAAAAAAAAAACTACATACATGCTTTTTGTTGGTTTTACTTGTTAAAATTATTTTTAATTATTATTAATAAACTAAGGGAGGTGTAGATAAGTAGACTTAGAACCTATGTAACAAACACAAAGCAGCCCAAACTAACAATTTAAACCAAATAACTGAATAAATAAATAAAAGCAAATTAAAATAGGAAGATAAAACATACAAAGAAAAAACGTGAAACCAGTGAGAGAAAATGTGAGGTCTGCGTGAGAGAAGGAAGGGAGACGGCCGAGAGAGGAAATCAGTGAGTTTTTCACGGCGGCAGAGCGGTGGTGCTAATCTTCTTCCTCACTTCATCGTTCTTCTGTTTCTTCTTGCTTTTCTTTGTTTTTGTTTGTTTTGTTTCTTTGGGTTGTGATTTCTTTTGATTATGAGTTTGATGGTGGTTGGAAAATGGTGGAAGGTAGTGTTGGAAGATGAAGTTCTGTTATGGATGGTATTGGAGTATTGTGATAGTTTGTAAAGATGATGCAGAATAATAATTGTGATGTTGAGTGTTGATTTTTGGTTCCATTCTGCCTTCCCTTCTTGTTCTGATTTGGTTCAATTTATACCCAAAAGTTAGGGTTTTCTATCCATTATTCTATTGTTTTCTTTCTCTGCATCTCCATCTTATTTCTCCAATTATTTTCACTCTTTTGTGCATTGAATTCTCTGTCCAAGATTTGTTTCTCCCTAGCCTCTGATACTTTCACAATTTAGTTTAAAATTTTATTTGACCTCTATATGATTTTGACTTTTTCTATTCTTATGATTCATAAAAACAAGACCTTTATTTGTGAAGTCTAATTTTTTTCTATTTAAAGCTTTTGATCACAGTCTGATAGGTTTAAGGATTTTGTCATTTTCCTTTTGTTTTCAAATTGACAGTAGAATCTGGATGGAAATAGTACAGTAATATAAGAAAGGGAACAGGAAAAAAGAAAAGGATGGAGCGTACTGCTGTTTTTGCTATTGCCGTTGAATCTTTTCTTTCCTATTTTTGTGGCACTTTTGTTATAATAATCTATGAAGCACCGACACCTCTATGATTAGACGTGTCGCGGTGTCCGACACGTGTCGGTGTCCGACACTCGTATGACACCCGTACGACACTCCTACAAACGTGTCGGAGAGGTGTCCAAAAAAACAATTTTTTCTTTATTCCGGCACTCCTTAAATCGGTGTCCGACACCTATAAGACACTCGTACAAACGTGTCATGATAAGTGTCCAAATTTTATTTTTTTTATTTGCTTCTACTTTTCTCAGACATATATACAACGATTAAAGATATGTCGAAATAATAATATTGATCAATGAGGGATTAAAGATATTACATTTTGATTACATTATTTTTAGTTTATGGATAGTAGATGGATGAGTAAATGTCAAATGTATTATCATATTTTCTTTTAAAACTTTTTTTATTGAAAAATTTGTTCAACTTAGAAGCATATGTATGTGTTTTTAATTCTAAACTTATATTTTTTATAAATATGTAGCGGTGTCGGTGTCGTATATTTTTTACATTAGCAGTGTCGAAGTGTCCGTGTCGTGTCGTGTCGCAGTGTCCGTGTCAGAATCCGTGCTTCATAGATAATAATAATAATAATAATAATAATAATAATAATAATAATAATAAAGAAAAAAAAAATAATAACACTAGAGGGAAATAATAAAGGAAATAAATAATGATAGTAATAGTAGTAATTATAAAAGGAAACAAAATATTGAATATTTTTGGATTTTTTCAATAAAATTGCTAAAGAATAAATTAACATATATTTTTGGATTTTGTGAAGAAATTAATCAAAAAAAAAAAAAACTTATACACCATAACAACTAATCATTATAAAAGGGACTCAAATCCATATATATTTTTTACTAGCATAACAATGATATTACTCACAATAAAAAATAAAAAAAAATAAAAAAAAAGTATTATTACACATATATTTTAGATTTTTTCTTAAAAATTCATAAAATTAATGAAATGCATAAAAAGTTAAAAATGCATGAAATAAAAATTCTACTATTTTTTTAAAAATAAAAATAAAATAAATAAATAAAGCAAATACAAATAGAACATGCTAAAAAAGCTCTCAACGAAAAAAAACTCTTCTTTTTTTTTTAGTCAAACAACGTTAGTTGACTTTTGACTTCACAAACTCACATAAAAAACTAACTCAAATTAAAAGATGAAAAAATTAGATAAAATAGTCGGGCAAAATTAAGGGTATGACAACACCCATTGCCATGCCTACTTTGTTGTCTCCCTTCCCTATTCCACCACCAACACCTATAAGGTTCAAGTCTCCCTCCACCAACAACCACCAAAAATGGATTTGGTGTTGTCAAATATCATATAGTTTTAATACCAGCCATTGAATCATTTTACATCACAAGATAGTGATTTGACAATTTTAATGTAGACCATTAAATAAAAGATTCAAAGGCCACAAATCAAGACAGTGTGAAATTGTGTTGTTTCACTACTGCAGGGAATCTTAATCCACAACCACCACTCTCTATTTGCATGAACCAAGCACCCCTGTTGTGCTCTCTAATCGAAACCCAACCTCACTGGCCAACCTTTTAGATCTTTGTGGCTATGAGAAAAGGCCACCATCGGAGCCACCGCCATCGGAAGAAACAAAATTTCTAAGAGCTTGTGTTTGTGAATTTGTTATTTTCATTGTGTTGCATTGTTTTTATCTATTTTGCATTGCATGTTTAGGTATAGTCTATTTTAAGTTTGCTCTCATGGTGTTTGATGTAAAGCCTCAAAGATGTTTGAATGTAATGGAAAATGTGTTGAGCAATGATCTAATAGTGGTTGCAGAAACTCAATCTCTCTTCTTCTCCACTCAACAAATGAATCCTTCACATGTGGTGAGTTTAACCATTTTTGAGAATCTGTATAGTCGTTCTGCCCATCCACAAGTCAAAGAAATGATCTGTAATTAGATAGATTTAAAGATTGTGGTTCATCACCCGCTTATCACTTGTCGAATAAATTTGCTTGGTTGATTGAATTAAATTATTGGTTTTGTACTGCCGTACTGGTTTTTATTTTCTCGAAGTTTATTGATCCTTAAATCTTAGTTGACTTAACTATTTGTCTTGTTTTTAGAATGTGGTTGGGGAATGTTCAAACACGTTGTATCTCTCTATGTTTGTATTTCATGGCACCTTCTAGGGTGGAAAAGGCTGTTAGGTCTCCCACGGTAGAAAAATAATATTATTCATTGGATTACTATAGACCACTGTAAACTATTGCGAACTTTCTACATAATATTATTTTTTTAATTATGTTTATTTTGAATTTTCTCTATTTCTATTATCTCTCTCCACCGACCTTTCAGCACTACTACTTGATTACACAATGTCTATTTTCATCCATCTTTGCACAGATTCAGTTTTCTATCTATACCAAATTTCTTCTTTTTTTGTGGGTTTGTTTGCATGGCCGGCCCCTATGGGGGTGCAACAAGTGCGACGGCATCGGGCCTCAAAATTTTAGAGGTCTCAACTCAAAATTTTGAGGTCCTATAATAATAGTTATATATTGTTAGTTTTTATAAAATATTATATGTATTCGATAGATTAATTTTGAGATCCTATAATAATGATTAAATATTACTAATGTTCATAAAATATCATATGTTTGATGAAAAATTTTCAATCAAATAAAAAAATAATGATTTAAATAGAAAATAAATTTTTTTCAACTTTTTTATTAAGAAATCCATTTTTAATATTTGAACCGGGCCTCCGAATAGTCAGGACCGGCCCTGTTTGTTTGAAATTTCTTCTTCTTTTTCTTGTGCGGGTTGCTGGTGGCATTTAGGATACTCAAATCAAACTCTAACCATTGATTTACAATTTAAAATTCCAATGGTAATGCTTTTAGATGGATAGCATGGTTTTACAAGTATGGAATCTCGTTCTCTAGATATGCATGACGTCAGTTTATTCTTTTTTTTTTATGTATGTTTTGCTAGTAACATTTACTCTTTTTTCTTTTTTTCCTTTTTTACAATTTTTTATTTCGATGAAACAATTTTAGTCGCATGCTCCTTTTTATTTATTTTTTAATAAAAGGGTAAAATATATTTTCTTTGTTTTTAGTTTTTAATGGACAAAATTTTGATATTTTTTAACATATATGAATTTGTATAGAATTAACATGATATATAGATATAATATAAAATATTTTGAAGATTAAAACATCATAATGTTGACATTAAAATGAATAAAAATTAGCCAGTAGAAGCTAAAAACAAAGGAATTTTTTTTGTATAAAAACAAATGATTTTATTTTACAGGGACGAAAATCAAAACTCGTTATAAAAATGAGGATTGAAAACAGTTTTTACCCTTAATAAAATTAAATCTTATGGTTTTAGAGGAAGGAGCTCCGATAAATTAGAATTTGACTGTGAGATAAATAAAGTTTAGTCAAGAAATGAACTCTCCATTGGTTCGGTTTTTAGTGTTTTTAAAAAATGAATCCGAACCAAACTCATCGATTTGGTTCAGATACTTTAATCGGTTTTACATCGCATTTTTTCCGATGTATTTCATGCTATTATTTTTTTCCCATAAGTTGATCAAATACATAATATAACTCATCGAATAAGTTGATCAAATACAAAATACAATTCTTTTCTTATTCAATTTTGGATACAAATCAACATTTCAACAGTTTATTGAGGATGAGGTGAGAGCGGCGTTTGTTTCCAGTTGTGAGTGTTTTTAAGTTGGTTTCTAACTTCTAAGTGAGACATATTTTTTTTTAGAAATAGTTAGACTTGGGCTAGTGGTAGTGACGCATATAAATTTTATATATTGGTTTGGTTCGGTTTGTCCATTGAATCTGAAAATTGGAACCGAGAACCGAATCAAACCACATCGGTTTTCAATTGATTTCGTTTGGTTTTTTATCCGAACCATAAAAATTAGTTTTTTTTGGGTTTGGATTGGATCATCAATTTAATTGAATTTTTTATCCGCTTACACCCCTACTATTGGTAGTTTATTAACCACTTGAGCTTAATGTCTTGATATAACTATAAAAATTTATTTACAAAATTCTAGATTTTTTTAATAAAAAATTAAATATGAACTTTTAAAATATAAAAAAATTAAGATAAAAGTGACGAAATTCTCAATTTAAAAATTAAATTTTGAACTATTTTTTGGTGATTTTTTAGGATATTCAAAAATAAAATTAAGTTACAGTGTTTTGCTTTTTGAATCAGCGGTTAGTTGTAGACTTGGGTTAGACTTGTAGTCACTTTCTCCTAGTATATATTAGGAGTTCCTAAAAGAACAGGCTAGAACCTATGAAGCCCTGATACTCAAAAAATGACGACGTATCGTGTCAGATACGTACTCGATACCGATACTCTTCCGATACGTCCCGATACTCGTATCGGTAAAGTATCGATTAAATCATTATTTTTAAATAAAAAAATAATATTCGATACTCTTCCGATACATCTCGATACTCGTATCGGAAAAGTATCGATTAAATCATTATTTTTAAATAAAAAAGTAATACCCGATACATCTCTGATACGTCCCAATACCCGATACTTGTTTGTATCTTTAGCACTTCTTGTAGTTTTCCTTTGTCAATATAATTTTTTACTTTTCAAAAGAAAAACTATGGTGTCCTACTATATAACATGCTGTTAAACATTTGAGTTTTTTCCAAAATTATGATATAAGATTAGATATTTTCTCTTTTAATTATTAATATTGTTGATTTTAGTTATGTTTATATAATGTGTATTTATATATTTAATTTTAAATTAATTTTTAAATAACGTATCGCGGCAGTATCGAATTGCGGATTTTAAAAAATTTACGTATCGACGTATCGATATCGTATCGTATCGATATCGTGTCCCGTATTGGGGCTTCATAGGCTAGAAGACATCCTCTAGTCATACTCATAGAGCACAGCGTCCCTTCATGTCATAAAAAGAATAATCTCATACTTCTCACACCATGTAACCTATTTAAAATCATTACCATTCAAAATAATCAATGGTTGGTGTTAAATTTGGGTATGTTACACAAATTTTATCATTTGTGTATCTTAAATGCCACCTGCTTGTAGGGAGAGAAAACGATAATTATTATGGTTGTAAAAAGAAAAAATGGTGGAAAAGGAACACTTGAAATTTTGTTGTTCTTCTAGAATAGCTCAACAAAGAGAAAGAAGAATAAAAGAAAATAATTGATTTTTTTTTTCTATTATAATTTATTAATGTTTATCTTGGCAAAACTTGTCATTGAATGATTGATTTCTTCCTATTTTCTTAAAATTTATTTTGAAACTACATTTGGTTTCCCATTTTCTGGGTAGACTACGAAGATTGGGTTTTTTAGAGTCTTCTTTCAATGCTTATTATATATTTTCTTTCTTGGTTTCATATTTACATTTTATATTTTCTGGGTTTGTTGGATTCTTCTTGAATTCATGCTGTCACTTGTCAGTAGCAAATTAGTGGGCTGCCAATGATGTTTCAATTAGGACAAAAAAAATTGAAAAAGAGGAAGAGAAGAATTGAAATATGAGTGTCTCAAGTGTTGAAACATTTACAAATTTTGAGAAATAGAAATTTTTTGAATCACCTTTTGAACAAAATAAAATAGATTCATAGAAAAAATGAATGGAGAAAAAAACTTATGTGAATCTGAACCTGTATTGATTTTTTGGGTGGTAGTTGGATAGAGATGATGAACAGAGGCATAGTGAGATTGGAAGAAAAAGATAAGAGAAAGTGTTTGGATACATGTACTACATCATAAACATTTGTGGACTGTTATAATCCAACCATAAAATGCATTCACCCACCATGGGAGACCTAGGTTTCTTACCCACCCTAGCCTTCCCCGTATTTCATTTTTCTTATCTAATACTGTATGTTGAAATTTACTATTGTTACCCTGCTAGATTTTTCCACACCCTACATTTTTTTCATTTTACTCTTTTACTACTTAAGTAGTAGCGGATATTATAAAAATATATATTTTTTCAATAGTAAACATTATAAAAAACAATTATAATAAATATTTTTGAAGTGTATCCATTATCTAAGTCTCCGACAAGAAAATGGTCCATGGATACCATGAGAAAAGTAAATTCATTTATTTTTTGGGAAGTCCGTTACGCATATCAATGAAGTAGGACCAGATTTGGCTGTACTTTGGGCCGGACCCATAACGTTCCGTAATCCGCTGACTTCTTCCACCGATTATCACAATCCATTACTTCACCAACTACGCCACCACCAGGCACATCACAATCCAATCACCTTCCTCCATTCCCATTCAACAAAAACAACTCACCACGTGTCACAATCTAATTCACTCCCCATTTTAACACCGTGTCCGTCACCCACAGAAACAACTTCCACCCTATATATGTTGACCACAATCCACGTGACTTTGACCCATTGATCCGTTCTAACCGCTTCTTCTTTCACTTTTTCATTTCTCTCTTTTCAATCTCTCATTTTCTTCATTTTTCTATTTTCTTCTTTCTCTGTGCAATTGCAAACCCTAGAAACTAAAATGTGTTCGTTGTTGGGATCGTAATCGAGTGCGGGCGATAACAGTTTCGTGATTCGCGCGCGCCCAATTTTAATTTCGATTTCAATGGCGAAGGAAAGTGCTACATTGTTCGGTTTCGCGATTGTGCAAGATTGAGATTTTTTTTTTTGAATTTTAATTTTTATTGGAAAGGGTTTTTGTTTTTTGCTATTATGTCTGATTTGGTTGCTCGTACGGGTCGGCATCAGCAACGGTATGAGAACGGCTATCGTCTTGTTGCTGGGTAATATGATTTTCCCCTTTCAATTGCACCTTTTCATTATTATGTATTTAATTTGATTTTAGTTTTATAGTTTCTGTTGTGAATTTTTTTAATTGCAATTAATTAATACTCTTTTTTCAAGTTCATTCAATTAATGATGTATTTGGATTATATGACTGAAAGATACGTCGGTTATTCAATAAACCTGGAAAAAAAGAATTTTTGCTTATATATGAGACCAGAATCTTTAGGGAAAATAGGAAATGTCATTTTCTTACGGAAAGTTGTGTTTGTTTTGAATTAATGATGTATTTGGATTATAGGACACACAAATACATCGGTTATTCAATGAAACTGAAAAAAGAATTTTTGCTTATATATGAAACCAGAGTTGATAGGGAAATTGGGAAATGTCATTTTCTTATTGAAGTTATGTTTTGTTTTGGTGTTTGAGAAAATACAATTTAGTTTTGTTGATGGTGATGTTTTGGTTGTTATTGGTTGATGTTGATGCATGTCTCTATTATGGCTTTTTTTAAGGGGCACAAAGTAAAGTCAATGTATAAGATGAAGGAGCTTGTTTTTACCATTTAATTTCATACTAATATAATATATGACTGATTGAGATTTAATTGAAGGAAAATTAAATTTTGATTATATGTAATGATTAATATTTGCTCACAAGGTCTCATGTTTTAGACACTTTTGTACATGTATATGTGTATGTATGACATTAGCATTTGATTATATTGGTGCTGTCCATGTATACATATGTATGTTTGGTCAACTTTTTAGAGGTAGTTTTACAAGATAGGATTACCTATTACTTGGTCTAGATTTGTCTGTAACCTGTAGCTAAATAGATTGATAATCTATGTAGCACTGTGTTATTTATAAAGTAGCATTATTATTAATTAAAGAGAAAACTAGAGATGTGAGAAGTCGTTCGTATTGGTTGATTGATGGGTGACATCCTTTTTCTTTTCTTCTTTTGAATGTTACCAATCAATTGGGTTGCAGGTGTGTTCCCTTTAGATATAAAAGTTCTGGAGACGACGACTCTAGTTCTGAGAAGATTATTGAAGTGCTTATGATTAATTCACCTAGTGGACCGGGTCTTTTGTTTCCAAAGGTAATGTTTGAAATAACACTTCTTAAACCTGTTTGGGTATTGTTATGATTGGTACCAGTTTACGCTATACTTTGATTACTATGATATTCAGATATTGGAAAATTTGCTCTGAAATTGTATTTTGCAACGCCAATGCAGTTTGTTCTTTTCAGTCACTGTATTAGGAAATTTGGAAAGTGTCATTGGTTGCTCTACTACCCTCTTGTACTAATAATAATGGTTTTTTGGGATAAGGGAATAAAATTAGCATTACATGTCTTGCTTGCTTTTTCTTTATTTCTTTTTGGCTCCTTCTAGGGTGGGGAGACCTTGATAGGTTTCCTACTGTTCATAAATTTTTTCATCATTCATCAATAACAAAAACACCGCGTGGGACCTAACAGATTTCTCTCTGTTTGTTCTCCCTCTTAAGATTTTACTACCATTTTTCTACTTCTGCATATCAATACTATTTGATGCCAATTTCTTGCCATGTAAATAGTGAATGTTTTCCTTCATCATTCTTCTTCAATCCAACATTTATTCTCAACTAATTGTTAATGTGTCTCTCAAAAAAGTAATGCTCAGATTTTGCATTAACTTAGAAATGAATGGTACTCAAATTTTTATATCTACAATGAGAAAATATTTCTTACAAGCCCAATAAATAAAACATTAAAATTTTCATATTCATCAAAAGTAAAAGAACAAAACTTTGATATTTAACTAAAAAGAAAACAGTAAAAGTTAACATCCATCATCATAAATGTTCAAACTTTGTAGTTTCAAAGAAGAGAAAATAATACATTTCCTATGGGATGGAAGGAAACTGTTTTTACTATCTCTATGGATCCATTTCCTATGGGATGGATTGCTCCAAAGGAATAAGTGAAATTTTTCGTATGATCCTGCTACTTTTGAATGATTAGAAAGAGAATATCAATTGCATTAGGTTGTGTTTGTACTATACTTCTTTGCTTGGAATTTGACTGATGTGGGTGATAAAGGATTGTGGGAATCTACTGTAGAGTATGAATTAAAAATAAAATTTTGTATCCATAAAGATGATTTTGGATTAGAGAATGAAATCTCTTATGATAAATATAACATACATATTCAGAAGAAGGTTTATTAATGTAGTATTTAGCTGATACCTTCATGCTAGCACGTTGATGTTCACCAACTGAATATATGACTCTTGAAAACTAGTTAGGTAAATAGTTGATATTAGAGAATAATAAATAATAAATGAAATTACAACTATAATATACATATACATGAGCTACTTATGTCAACCTTCTAAAGCTTGAGCCTTTCTCAAACCTAACTTCAAGCTTGAGCTTGTTTGATTAGGTGATAACATTGCTTGATCAAGTCTTCAATGTTTTGAGCTCAAATAATCCAGGAACTGCTAATCTCATATACCTAGTGTATAAGATGTAGGGGATTTATTAGCCTCTTGACCATTTTCTGTTTCAATTACATTGTTAAATGAATTCAAAAAATTTGTTTTTGCTTTTGATGAGTTTGTAAAATCAGTGGGATTCTGTTCATGATACCACCATTGTACAGGACAATCCATTTGATACACATATTAGGTATAGGGACCTTTTACTGAACTGAAAGATTAGCTTTAGCCCATTGAATAATCGGACCCTATTGTAATTTTTTGTTAAAAACCTATGCTGAATCTATTGATGAAACACATTTATTGAATTGCATATGATACTGTCAAAATCATTTTGCATAATCAAGTGAAATTTAAAGGTAAGGTCCATTTATATTATTTGTTGCTTCTCATTTATGCTATGTTTTGTAACTTAATCTGGTTTGGATCAGTTGTGCATTGTTTTTTGAATGGACCCTAAGCGAAGATGTCATTTTCTGATTATGGTAATGTTTTTCCATTAAAGGGAGGTTGGGAGAATGATGAAACTGTTGAGGAGGCGGCTGTAAGAGAAGCTATAGAAGAAGCAGGAGTTCGAGGAGACCTAATGGTGAGAAATATGAATTTATTAACTTTAAAGCTTCTGCAATATGGCTTCTGTAATATCATATAACGGTATAGTTATATGAAAAAGTCATATCATAATGGAAACCTATTCTGGTGCATGTGAGAAAGTCATATCATCTTCTCATAGTATTCTTTGTTGCTTTTAGTTGGTTGTATTTGCAATGAAGTCTCTTAACTCTTCACGGGTGTGAAAGCACAAGAATGCCCATTAACATTTAAAATATGGTGAATTTGACCCTAAAATAGGGTTGAATAATATCACTTTTAAATATTTTTTTCCAGCATTTATTTCAGATGTGAGCAAAAGTCAGTGATTCTACATGATTTTGGTATTATCAATTTGTCTTGGCATGCTCTTGATTATTTCACTCTTCCTGCTGTCGATTGGAAGTTGAAACTTATAGTCTGATTTAGTTATTTTAATTGTAAACATGGCTAATTAATATTGCTCCATTTTCATACTGATCTTGTCATTTTGATGGATACTTGCAAACTGATGGCTGAAACCTGTTGCTATCTGGTATGTCAGGATTGTCTTGGGTGCTATGAGTTTAGGAGTAAGACCCACCAAGATGAGTTCAGTCCAGAAGGGTGGTGTAAAGCAGCAATGTTCGCTTTGTTTGTCAAGGAGGAGCTTGAGCTGTGGCCTGAGCAAAATACCAGAAATAGGAGTTGGCTGGCTGTATCTGAGGCACTCGGAAGCCTCCGGCATGTGTGGATGAGGGATGCTCTGGAACGCTTCTGCAAATGGCACGAGGAAAAGTTTGTTGATGGAACAATATGATTTACCTGATATTAGACTGATATGCTGACAATTTATTTTTAGGGGGATGGATATTTGATAAAAATATTATTCTTGGGATAGTTACTTTAGGAAATATAACTGATCAGAATTGCTTAGTTATTATTTCAAGTATGTGGAATGATCTCTGGTTCTTGATTCAGAGTAATTCATAACATTCAATATCAGCTCAGATATTCATTCTTGTTCTGTTTAATTTGTATCTGTGCATGCGTACACCTATATATATTTGATATACTAAATATTAATGTTGAATATGATCAACTCATACAAAACCTGAAGATATAACGGTATGGTTCTTCATTGTAACTGCTTCATGCATGCAATTGAGATGAAGTGATCAACATATTCAATGGTTTCAAGGGGACCCAATGGTTAAGCTTCCAGATATATAAGCAATTAAATCCATTTGATACTGGAGACTGGATAGGAATAATAGAAAACAAAAGTATAGCAGCTAAATACGTGTATATCCAAAGAGCGTTTAAATGAAATGGCGCGGGTCATTTCTAGTTTAACCAAGGTCTTGAGTTCTATCTTCGTCTTGGCTATGCAACATTAAAACATTTAACACTTGTAGAGTTTGCTGCCCATAGTTTGAGGAAGATTAGTTTATGCAGTTGCACGTAGAGATACCTAATTTATGCACACGCAAAAGTGTTTATAATTGTTTCATCCACGCTTTCTCATTTAACAACATAATTTATGCACACACAAAAGTGTTTATAATTGTTTCATCCATGCTTTCTCATTTAACAACATTGAATAATGTAACGTACATAAGATTGTGGTTTCTCCCACATATATAATTGTGACATGGAGCTCCACATTCAGAGAGGTTTAGAGCTGTTAAAGTGGTAGATTTAATTGATGAAAATGGATTGTGGAGCTGGAGTTTGCTTGAAGATTGGTTACCATAAGAAGATTTTTTTTCGCACCCTTTGGATTTCTTCAAGCACTCTCTGAAATTATCAAGGTACCTTCTTCGTTGGTCAGGATGCGAGCACATTTCGCCTTCTAGAAGGCGAGTGTGTTAAGAGAACTTTAAGTAACATGTTCGCCTTCTACCAAGTGAACTTGTCTCCTATATAAAGCGTCTTCAACTTCGAAAACCTCATCAAAATGAAAGGTTTGCTGCTCATTGGTGGTTGAAATCCCCTAACAAATAAAGCGGAAAGCATCAAACAAGAGGTTAGTACATATTTTGACCCTTTCCAATTTGCATGTGGCGTTGTTTTTCTTACTGGTTCGATTCGTTGCCAGGAAAACGAACAGTGTATAAGTTGTTTGTTTTCTAGAAGGTGGACTTTACTAATACTGTTGTTTGGTTGGTTTTTGTCTGATTCATTTGATTTTATATGTTATGCAATTATACTGAGTTACTGTAATGTTATTGTGCAGACATGGATCGTTAATTTAATTTCGTTAGACGTGTTAGAGGGAGTAGCTCCTATACTAGGGGAGACAACAATGCGGAGCATCCTCGTAGGTGGCATTGTCAGCGCCAACCTGAGCCCTGGTTTGAAGAAGACGAACCATTGGATCTTGAGCCATTGTAGGTCGAGATGCCACCAGATGAAGACATGCATGACGCTCGGTCTAAGCAGGAGGCGCATGCAGATAAGGAGGATCAGGAAGTCTTTTTAGGAGGCCCGTCAGATAAATCCGTATTGACTGACTACAGGGGCCACATTTCTAGGTGGATATATGAGAATGTGATAAGTTAATTAATTGTGTAAATGTAATTGAATTGTTTCAGTTGTCTGTACATGGTTTAATTGTCCGATAAGTATGTTATGTTTATGGTTTTGTAGAACCGTAAGGTGTTAGTAACAAGAAGAAGCTAACAATTTTGAATAAGCCGGTTCCGACCAATGAGGAATGGTGGGATCAAATTATTAGGGCTACATGGTTGTGGGGTCTCGCCATCACGGGATTCTCATTTCTTGACTGAATACCGTTGGCTACATTTGTGGAGAGGTGACACGGAAAAACCAACAACTTCCACATCCCTGGTGGGGAGATAAAAGTCACCATATGAAGACATGCATGACACTCGGTCTGAGCGGGAGGCGTAGGCAGATGAGCTGGATGAGGTCGATGATGAGGATAACATATCGGATTTCATCAATCCATTTGTGGGTCGGCCGGATCTAGAAGTCTTTTTAGGAGGCCCGTCAGATAAATATGTATTCATTGACTACGGGGGCCACATTTCTAGGTGGATCTACGAGAATGTGGTAAGTTAATTAATTGTGTAAATGTAATTGAACTGTTTCAGTTGTCTGTACATGGTTTAATTGTCCGATAAGTATGCTATGTTTATGGTTTTGTAGAACCATAAGGTGTTACGCAATTTCAGCAACAAGAAGCTGACAAGTTTGAATAAGCCGGTTCCAACCAATGAGAAATGGTGGGATCAAACTATTAGGGCTACATGGTTGTGGGGTCTCGCCAACATGGGATTCTCATTTCTTGTCCGGATACTATTGGCTGCATTTGTAGAGAGGTTACACGGAAAGACCAAACACTTTCACATACCTGGTGGGGAGATAAAAGTCACTCTAGATGACGTGTAATGTCTTTTGCATCTCCCAATTGAGACTACTATGCTTGACCATTAGAGCATTATAAGTAAACATGATTGTATCGAGTTGATGGTCACCTACTTTGGTGCAAGTCCAGCTGACGCCGACACTGAAGTCACTTTGACCATGGGTGCTCATGCCCGGTTCACATACTTGAGGGTCGTCCCGCGAAACCATCTGACAGATGCACGTCAGGCTGAGATGGACGGAGATGTTGCTAGCATGTATATGTACCGGGGCTGGACCATTAGGACATACCTTTTGTTTATGGTTGGCACCACAATATTCTCAAACAAAGCCAAAAACTACGTTGACTTCATGTACCTTCTTTACTTAAGGGACATTGGACTGGTCAGCACGTATGCATGGGGCCATGTTGCACTGTCATTCCGCTACATGGAGCCGAGCAACGCCACCGTACCAAAGTGTATGTATTTGGCAGGGTACGCTACACTTCTTTAGGTAACAAAACATTTGTATTTAATAATGATTTTTTTTTTTTTTTTTTGTTGTTTGCTTATTTTTATTCTCATCTTTAACGATTTATATTTTTATACAGGCTTGAATCTACCATCACTTCCATGGTATCAACGAAGAGGAGGGCCCTAGGTATGCATAGCACTTGCCACATGTGTGAGAATTTGTATCTACTATGACAGTCAAGGGCCAGTGCAATCCGGAAGGCAGTTGATCGGTTACTTCCACACGATGTGGACTGTCCGTTTTATGAGAAACACCGACAAATTTTCCCTCTTCATCCGATCAGCTTGTACTCTGACCAGATGAGATGTGGATCGATCAAGGTCTGGTACCTCCCATAGAGGATCCTTCACCAGTTTGGTTATGTCCAGACCATTCCGAGGCATCCACTTCACTATACTCTCGTTGGCACAACACCACGGCAGATAGACCACCGTTTGTGCATTTCATGGATCGGGTCTTAGCTTCTCTTATGCTAGGAACCCGTGCTCTGTATATGTGACTCAAGGCGCTTGATTATATGACGTGGTATATGAAAATTTCACATACTTATTTTCAACCGGTACCAGCAGGGAATCCGCCTAGGCTTGCTGAGCTTGATGCTATTGTCCACGAGGGGGCTGAGGATGGCAACCTTTGTTTCAAAGATGCTCCACATCCGACAAGTGGTAAAGGCATTGATAGACACAAGGGATATACCACATGACTCATGTCCTTACTATGCTCTGCAGCAGATCGAAAGGGACACACATTTCTTTCAGCAATATCAGAGACGGAGTGATAGAGGGGGTCCGTCTACTCAGTGATGTTTAATGCATGTTTGTAATGATTTTTGGATTATGTTTTTGTTTGGATAATTAGCACATGTTTTGTATGGATAATTAGGCATAAAAAGTAAGCCATACAAAACATGTGCTAATTATTCAAACAAAAAGTATAATCCAAAAATTATTACATACATGCACTAAACATCACTGAGTAGATGGACCCTCTTCATCACTCCATCTTTAATAATATTGATTAATGCCAAAAATTCAACATATATTAATACTATTTTCAATCCAACTCTTTTAGTTCTCACGGGAGGGACGAAACACGGTGAATCCACAACTTTTAATGACACTTCCTCTTTTCGTCCTCCTCCTGAACACACCAACATGAATATTGACCCAAATAAATGGATGTATGGCCAAAAAAATATAATCCCCATATTTCATTATCCAATTTTGATTTTGATCCATCGTCAACAAAAACTGCTGAAATGCATCACCAATACAATTTCTATGGGAAGACTGTATTGGTGAGACATGTCAGCAGTCGTTGATGACGATTGATCAAATTCAAAATTGGATATCAAAATATGGAAAGAGTATTTTTGTTACCATAAACTCATTTATTCGTCCTCCTCCTAAACCCACCAACATGAATATTGACCCAAATAAATTGATGTATGGCCAAAAAAATACCATCCCCATATTTCATTATCCAATTTTGATTTTGATCCATCGTCAGCAACAACTGCTGAAATGTATCACTAATGCAATTTCTATGGGAAGAGTGTATTGGTAAGACATGTCAACAGTAGTTGATGACGATTGATCAAAATTCAAAATTAGATATCGAAATATGGAAAGTGTATTTTTTCTTTTCCATACACTCATTTATTTAGATCAACATTCATGATGGTGGATTCTGAAAGAGGATAAAAACATTATAAGTCATTGATTCACCATGTATTACCCCTCCCTCAAGAACTAAGAGTGGTGATTGAAAATAGTATTAATGTGTTGAAATGTTGCACTAATCAATTTCATAAAATTACAACGACAAAAATATGCAATCACAATTTCATAAAAAACATAGACACTACTTATAAATAATGTAGAGAATTTTTATTTTTGACAAAAAATAATGTAGAGAATTAAATTAGTCATTATAAGTCGGTGCTTTCCGAAAATCACTAGAAATTGATAAATAATGTATATTTTATATATGGGTAGACAAAATGTATAAAACACCCATATGAATATTCAAATAAAAAAGTATCTACTCACAAAATAAAAGTTTTCAGCCCATATGCGTACCTTTTTTTTCTTTCATTTTAATCAAAGAAATTACACACTATCGAGATATATATTTCCAAGATTATCAAAATGAACAATGGATAAAATCATAACCAAAAAATATAGAAATATAATTGAACTGTAATCATTTTGATTTTTTTTATACAAAATATTGATTTTGATTTGATCATTTTGTTGGCTCACTCATGGATCTAGTTAACATGAAACAAATGAAAATTAAAATCGCGAAAAGAAGTCAACAAAATAAAAAATGATGCGATCAATTACAGATAAAAATAAAAGACATAGTTAGATTAGAGCTAAGTTGTAAAATTAATGTACCTCTTCTTTACATCGAATAACTATCCTCAATTCAATTACAGAAAAAGGATGAGCGAAAGAAGATGTAGTTTTGGAGAAACACCTTTGATTTACTTTGCAATTTTAGAGAAGCGCCGTCGACTTATTGGCAAAATGAATTGAAGTGTAAATATTTATAATGAGTTCGCGGGACTAGGGTTTTGTGTTAGGTCGAATTCTCGCATTATTTTTTAAATTAAATATAATGTTTTATAATAAAAAATATATAATGTTTTAGACAACAAGTTCACAAGAAAAAAGTGTATTTAATTGACTTTTCTATAGTAATTTTATTTATGCTTAAAAAATAAAATAACAATGTAGTATATGGACCAAAGTCCACGGCCGACCCCGTTCAACCCGCAACCCGCATGGACGTAAAACCATTTTTGTTGTCCGTTTATATTTTACATGTGTAGATTGAACTGTTAAAATCATGGGTTATTACTTATGCAGGTTAAATACGCGGCTTGGCCCATGACCCGTCTGTTTTTATATATAATTAATTATTACAGTTTTTATCACTTATAAATTATAATTTGGCCCATGTCCAATTTTAATACTAAATCTTTCTTATTAAGTATCATTTGTGTTTATTTTATGGGTTTGAGTAGTGTGGAGGATGCGACCTGGATCCTCGGCAGCAAATACCACTGCTGCCGTCTCTGCTGCCACACATTAACCATTAGATTGAATACTTGCAAGTTGCAACCGTTTGATTGAATTCTATATATAAAATGAATTGTTTACGTCTCAGGTTCTTTTAATGGCACAGACAGTGCACACACTAGTCAACTTTTGTATAGTCATGTTTGCATACTATTTTAATTTATTTTTGGTTTCGTTCCAATAAAATAAATTTACATGTTTTCATTTTTAAAAAATTTCTTCTTTTATTTTTAACGATTTATTTATGTTCATTTTAATGTTAGTGCTATCACTTTTATGTTTAAGATGTGTTTATATTATGTCTATAGATTATGTTAAACTTATATTAGTTCCTATTATGTCAAAAAATATATCAATATTTTGTTCATTAAGAACTAAAAACAAATTACAAAACAACAAATTTTTTAGCGATGAAAACATGTGATTTTTTTATAGGAACGAAAACTAATATTTGCCTATTTTATAGGGATGAAAAACAATTTTTTATTTTTGATAAAGGGTGAAAAACATATAACACTCTATTTTCTCACATACCATTGAATAATTTATAAATCATGTTTTTCTTGTAACAAACTCAAATAAAATTATTTCGTTATCAATTTTAGTTTTCATTAATTTTTTAATATTTTTTTGATTTACAAAAAAAGTGATAAACACAATTAAAATTCAAGCACAATTGCAAAATTTCATATTTTAATTTGATTGAAAATGTTCAACCTAATAATATCGATATTTTTTTTAATTTAAGGACTTTTTAAAGGGAGTTTTAAACTAATTTAGCAATTTAATAAAAAATAATTAATTTTTAGAATGATTATAAAACTACAGCTAAAATAAAATTTTAAAAAAAAAACAGCTATATACGTATGAAAGAAAGTGAAGTGGAGATTTAGTACAGTATCATTTAATCCTAAGTTAATCCTTATTTAATCCAATGGCTAATGTATTGCAGCAGGATTGGCTGTAGTAATCGTTGCAGCCGAGGATGAATGACAAGATAAGATCGAGTTGAGTATTATTTTGGTTGCATTAATTGCATAAAGAAGATAGATAAACTCATAAAAATGTCACAAATTATTTATTTTATTTGTTACTTACAATTTATATGTTACTGTTACATAAAATTATTAACTATAATAGTTTTTTTAGCTTTATAAAAAGAAGAATTTTTATAATTTCAATATTTTTTTTTTCAAAAAAGAGATTTTTTTTGGTACAAAAAAAAAGAGATTTTTTATATATTATATTTAGTAATAATACGCGGGTCAACTATTTAATGCATGGACTAACGTGAACCATACTCGAGCTTATATATTATAACTCGTTTTTATTTACTTACGGGCAAACCCAGTCCGTTTAAAGTGCAGATTTATGCAGGACAAATTAAATGGAAGCAAGGGAAAAGGTTGAGTGAGTTGAAAGGAGGTTTGCAAGGCGGCCTTGGGTGAGAGATGTTGCGAAGGTTAATCTTAGTCTTTTAATTCAATGGCGGAGGAGACTACTTCAAAAGGATAATGCCTTTTGAAAAGACATTCTTGTGGCAAAATATGGGAGTTGTGTCCGTCTTAAGGTTCATTGGGGGGATTGTCCGATTGCTAATCGTGCTTCCTCTTGGTGGAGGATGTGTTTGGCATTGATATAACAGATGGTTCGAGTTGGTTTGCTCGAAACATTAGGCGGAGAATTGGCAATGGTAACTCAACTCGTCTTTAGCTTGATTGTTGGATGGGTACTTCTCCTCTTTGTGACCGTTTTCCACGCGTCTATTCAATATCATCGCAAAAAGAAGGTATTCTTAGTGATGTGTGGGTGGAAAGGGTGGGTGTATATAGGTGGAATTGGGAGTGGAGACGAAAGTTGTTTGTGTGGGAGGAGACTCTTTTAGATGACCTCTTGAATGTTATACTGGATTTGGTGTTGTCGGGGGAGGAGGATAAATGGGAGTGGGTGCTCGAAGATAGTGGGACATTCACGGTTAGATCGATGTATCAATTCCTTGGTTCTATCTTCTCGCTTGAATCGGTACTTGAAGAACTAGAGCTTCGGGTGTTGAAAAACCTTTGGAAAAGCCCGACGCCATCAAAAGTTTAAGCCTTTTCTTGAAAATTGGTGAGAAATAGACTTCCAACGAGAGCAAATTTGTTGTATCAAGGGGTCCAAACTAATGGAGGCTCGGCGGATTGTGTGCATTGCCAAGGGAAGGAAGAGATTGTGGTCCATCTCTTTCTTCATTGTAATTTTGCATCTCAAGTGTGGAATGCTATTTTCCGGTGGCTTGGTTTGGTGTTCGTTGTTCCGCCATCTATACCAATTCTGTTTGAGTGCTTTTTAGGTGCAGCAGGTTCCAAGAAAGTAAGGGTGGGATTTTCTCAAATGGTGTGATTGACCCGGGTGAGGTGGTAGATGCGATCAAGCTTCTAGCGTGGAGATGGGGGCTTAGTCGTCACAAAATTCCAACTTGTTTATTCTATGAATGGTGTTGGGATCCGGGGTTGTGCTTGAGGCGATAAGGAGGCACATTTTTTATGTCCTGCTGTTTCTGTTGCGGCGTTTCAGCCTCTGGTTGTTTAGCTCGTGTTTTTACTTATTGTAGTTCCTGCTCTCTGTTTTGTTGAGGCTGCGACTCAGCTCCTTGTATATTTCCTAGCACTACTTGTGCTCTTTGGTTTAATAAAATCTTTAGCCCTTTAAAAAAAAATATAACCAACCAACAAATTACACTCGCATATATACTTGTTGATTTCATAATAAAAGTGATGAACCATCATCTCCCAATCCATTGACAATTAAACCTCACAAACAAGCCATTGACTCAAAGCACTGCCATCCCTCTTAAGATAAAGAAAAGTCTTAAAGATAAAGGAAACATAAGACAGGAGAACCAAATTTGGACACAACCAAAAAGAATTTAAGCAAATGTCAATAAGCTTATATGTAACTAAATGATTACATTCTTTATAGGTTAAAAATAAGTTGATTAATAGTTTAATACCGAATGAGATAATTGTAAAATGATCTTTGTTGTCACTGTTTAAAAATTTATGCGAATTCGTAATCATGTCCAATAGGTGTTAACTGAATGGTAAAAGTTTGATTTTGTAAATCTTCAAAACTCACATGAAACACTTGTTTGATTTTGGAACCACTTGATGCAAGAACTGACCCTCGAACCAAATTAAACTGAGGTGAAAACCAAAAAAAAATAAAAAATATTTCCAGATTTTCTCGACCTATTATCCTATTGTCAGAACTTGAGGAGTTGAGTATTTGGCAATGTGAAGGGTTACAATCATACAAACAGGACAGAAGTGTAGAAAAATTAATGGTTGCTTTAAACGTGAAGCGTATTGATTTCTTGTCTGCAATATATCAGATGAATTCATTCGAATAGGTCTTGCTTGGTTTTCCAATGTGGTAGAGTTAAACCTTTCAGCGAATAATTTTACAATTCTTCCAGCATGCATCAAAGAATGCCGCCTTTTGGCGATACTTATATTGGACTACTGCATGCATCTTTCAGAAATTGGAGGAATTCCACCTAATTTAGAAACATTCTCTGTAATACGATGCACATCCTTGAAAGATTTAGACCTCGCAGATCTTCTTACGTCCACCAATGTTTGTTGTTCTTTGAGAGAGCTTGTTTTAGATGATTGTGAGAATCTTCAAGATATTAGAGGGATTCCACCCAGTATAGAACTTTTGTCTGCAAGAAACTGCAGATCCTTGACTGCCTCGTGCTCGTGCAGAAGAATGTTACTAATTCAGGTTCATCTTATTTTTACTTGTTAGCTTTTAGTTTTGATATTTACATTGACTCATTCTGTATTATTATAAACAGGAATTACACGAGGCTGGAAATAAGAGCTTTTGTTTGCCCGGAACACGAATGCCAGAGTGGTTTGAGCACTGCAGCAATGGACATTCAATTTCTTTTTGGTTTCGTGACAAGTTCCCTTCAATATCTCTCTGTATTGTTGGACTCATGGGTAAAAGTGAAAATAATGAAAAGTGAAAACTTCACAATCTGCTATGACAGGTAAAAACGGTTCAACAGTGGACCACATGCCCTTATTAACAAGTATTTTTTCCATTTTCCTGCTTGACATGACATAGTGAATCTAGTAAGCTATGTAGTACCGACATTTCACATTGAAATTGTGTCCGATGTTTAACATGTGTTTGTGTCAGTGTCGGACATTGACACAACACTGTCCCACACGATAACATTCAATCATTCAACTTTTTTCTTCAAATTATTACCTTCACATGCTTATAGTTAACTCCAAAGATTCTCAACTTGAAAGGATCACGCAAACACATACTGGTGATCCTTGCCTGTGTTTATGGTCCATAGCCCAAAAATTCATACAACAAAATCATGTGCTAATGTAACTGTTTGATTCAAAAGAGTAAAATGAGCAATTACATTAAAACTAAATAAATTAACTAGTAACTAGTAAAGTATTCATGACATCTGAATTTGGATCTAACTCAATTTTACAAAACTAGCTTGAAAGGTTTAGGATGTCTTCCACTAATAAATTCATTTTCAAGCCGTATCACTTCCAATTTGAGACTCTGAACACACCCCTCACGCTTAGGACCGAACATATGGAGTACGACAAGAGTACTCCGATAGGAAGTTATCTGATATAAAGTGGTTCAACGAATCTAGGATATGCTCTGATACCATCTTAGAATTTGAGTCGAGCATAACTCAAATTGAAAATACATAAGGCCGTCTCTTACTTTACTAGCTAGTTTTGTAGGGTTAAATTAGATGCGACACAATAAGAGCAATGTATCAAAAAACGGGGTGGATCCTAGGAAACATCACGAACCATCAAGAGAAGAGGAGAAAGACATCGCTGCTGTGATGATTGATATGCAATTCCACCGGATCCCAAAACATGCTTCCATCACTTAAGGCAGGATTGATTTGTCCGCTTGTCATGCTCCTGTTCCATCGGATACAAAGTTACATGAATAAACAATGATTTTATCATCAAGAAAAGAGAAATATAAGGGCTACATATATAAATAAATCCAAATCATTCATACAATTCTTACCTCAAACAAACAAGTGTATTCTCAGGTGGAATATTCTCTAACCATATCTTGTGTTAAGCCATGTAATATCACTTGACCATTCTCATTAATCTTTATCAGAGATTTCTTAAGCAACACTCTAGTATCATCTTTCGGGCACACTCCATATTTACAATGAAGCTTGTCTTCAACAATTGCCAGTTCCTGTTCTTTGAGGTGAAGTGCAATGTGAATTAACATATTCTGCTGGAATTTCTCCAAATCATCAAAGCTTACTCGTAGTATCTTTTTTATGTCTCCGTTTGGAATTTGTTTATACTGGTGCAATGCAGATTCACATTCTTCTATACTTTTCCCACTCAAATAGGAACCTATCACTTCCAAAATGAATGGATGCCCAGAAGCATAAGTTTCAAGATCCTCGAAAATGGTCACATAACAAGGACTAACATTCATGGAACCAAAAACTTTCAAATTAAGTAATTGAAAAGCTTCTATCTTATTCATTCTTTCTACCTCATATATTCTTTTAATGCCATGAAGTTCTAGAAATAATTTCTCCCTTGCAGTAATGATGACTTTGCTTCCAGAACCGAAGAAAGTAGTCAGCTTTACAATGGCTTTCAAGACCTCCGAATCATGAACGTCTTCAAGAATCAAGAAAACTTTCTTTTGGTTGAGCATATGTTTTATCGCTGTTGACATCTCTTCATCTACACTTTCAAACACAATACTGTTGTGATTTCCAACTATTTCAGAGAGAAGCATCCGTTGGAGATGTACTAATCCATGTTTCTTCAGATACTCTCCAACATTATCAAAAAAGCAACAACAGTCAAATTCAATGCTGCCATGGAAGTGATAAACACCACGAGCTACTGTCGTTTTTCCTATTCCAGGAACTCCACATATCCCTACTACACTGACTCCATCATTGTCTGATCCGGAATTCAAACAATGCATAACTTTTTCTACTCGATGATCCAGGCCAATTGGGCAAGCCACATGTTTAGATACCTCTTGAATAATGTCATATATGCATTGAAATTCATATATACCACTTTCCCTGCCCCCAATCAAAGAAAAAGCATCATATCATCAATGTCTTGTCTTGTGAAATATATAACGAGGTTTCTTCAAAAAAAATTGGCATACAATTATTGTTACGAATCGTGGGATAAAAAAGGTGACGATTCATATCATTATCTTTGAAAAATAAGTTGGAGACTTTTATAGACAGAAAAATTCATTCCTTATAATTCATATTGGTTGATAAAAAGATGTCAATTGAGTACATGAGATACTTTATATATAGAGTTAGTAGAGAATCAACAACTAACTAACTACCAATTAACAAACACTAACTAACTCTAAAGGGGATTGTAACTAACTCCTAAGAAAAAGGTAACTCACTCACTAATCAATCAATATTTCTATTATTTTCTTGAACATTACAAGGTCCCCTGGGATCTCTTTCCTCATTAAATAACTACATTGTATTAACAATCAACATTTGTTATTTTAAAAAATAAAAGTTATTCATACTAACAGACATTAAAGAAACAAAATAAATCATAATGAGGAAAACGTTTGATTAGTTACCTTTCCATATGGCAGCCGCGAAAGTGAGCAACTGAAGTCAAGGCGTTGATCCATTTCTCTAACCTCTCAGGCGTGACACGGTTCTTATGAACAGACAATGCTTGTCCATAACTGCCTGTCTGATTTTTCACATCAGAGATATCAACATAATAGAAAACGGGAAAAATCCATCGACCGTTTCCCTTTTTAAATTCTTCAAGGATCTTCACAAGTTCATCTAAGCAAAATGAAGAAGATGCATAATTCTCCGATAAAACAGGGATGAAAATCCTAGAACCTTCAATTGCCTTGGGAATTTTTACTCTTATTTGAGTCCCTCTCTCAAGCTCTCCATCATCAAAGAAGGTGCGGAATCCTCGATCAATCAAATATTTATTCAGGAAGCCACTAAATCCGCATCGAGTGTCTGAACCTCTGAAGCTGATAAAGGCAGAATATCTGAAGGCTTTTGGCCCAATCAAGCGACTTGGGGATTGCATAAATTTGAATTGGAGTTTCGTCAGGAGCAGAAGAAACTGTGACGGTATGTTTTGAGAGAGAAATGGACCGAACTAAGATCGACTACAGTTGACACTTCACACAACAATAGCATAGTTTTTAATCCTAAGTTGGGAAGCTCTTCACCCAGGCCCTTTTGGGAGACTATTAGCATCTTATACAATGATGTCTCGTGGCATAACACATAACTTGGTAGTATATGTTAACTCTATCTGTTTAGCAAAAATTAGAATGGTCTTAGTGTTTGTAAAAATAAATTCGAAAAATAACTTTTGTGGTACCTTAACTTAATTGTAGGTAACCATTTAGTTCTTTATTTTCATGTTTGGGTATGAATTTCAAGCTTCAAATATATAGTTTTCTTTCTTTGTGCACTTTTAAATATATGTTATGACCCAAAATAAAACCATAGATTTGAGGTATTAAAAATCATATGCATACATGGATGAAAGACCAAAAATGACTAAAATAACATATAAAACAAAAAAGATAAGACCAAATCTTTTTGAAATTATGTCCGTCTGTGTTGCCTAGGTGCGGGTATGGTACCGGTACCCCCGGTACGGAGTACGGCATTTTTTGAAAAACTAATGAACGTGTATGGTTATAGGTAGGGATAGATACCCAGTACTGATACGAGTACGTATCCAGTACCGGTACTCTCCCTCAAATAGAGTACCCGTGCATATAGGTCCGTTTCATTTGCAAAACATATAGTACGGTACAAAACAATATGGGACGAAACAACACAAACAAGTATTGAATAAAATTTATTTGGTGTTGTAGACAACTTGTCCAAAGAACAAAAATTGTTATGTGATTTAGTGAGGACAATAATTTCAATTTTTGCTCGGTTTGAGAAACAGTTTTAAAATCAAATACAGTGCACCGAAGTTGTCATAATGGTAAAATGACATACAGCGTAGCTAGTTAACCAAGCAAGACAGAGTCAAAGCAAAGAAAATATTGATCATATGAATATCCCAAAAACAAACAAGTTAGAAATCTATAAAAACGAGAAATAGAAACATAAAAATGAAAGTCGCATGGAAACATACACAAACAATAAAGAACAGAAGAGAAAAACTAACTTACCATGTATTCGTCAGCGATGACCTTCGATTTTACTGTTCAATAAAATCGAATGAACTTTTGTTTTCTTCGAATCCTTTTCTTCACGGCGAAATCGCCACTTTATTGTCTTTGAATCCTCTTCTTCACGGTGTAATCGCCTCTTTTTTGTCTTTGAATCTTGCTGTTCAGTTCGGAGACGTGTGCAGAGAAATTATTATGGAAATATGCAATGTAGGCTTCGTATTTATAGAGGGTTGTAATGGTCTGATCGCGGAATGAGAAGGAAAGTGTACGGAAAGTAATGAGTTGGCAAGAGAGGAATGAGTTGACTATGCTAACTTTTTCCAATTTCCATTTCTAACCCTTATGCCATTTGTAAATAAATAACATTTTCTACGGATTTAAATATCATTTTCGTTCGTGTATGTTCGTAAATTTTTATTTTTAGTTTCTGTATTTTTTTATTTGCAAATAAATTTTTGAATGTATAAAATTTATTGGCTTTAGTCCTTATCATCTGCTACCATTACAAAAAACGTTAATTTCTCAAATGTTTGCACATGTGGTCGCTATGATGTGTAAAATTAACATTTCATTTTCAAAAGTATAAAAATATATCATAATTATTCTCTAGAACATTCTATATTCTAAATCCATTACATAATTTTTTCTTTTTAATTTCAACATCAATAAAAGTAACTAAACAATAATTTTCTCAATATACAGCAAGTAACCAAACATTATTTAACCAATCATCTCACATGCGATTTCGCATCTAATTCTTGTGAGTGTGAGCTACTAACCACGAGTAAGTTTTGGATTGAGTGTTTGTCGACTATACTATGAAATTTACTCTATATCTACTAATTTATATTTTATATAATATAATAGTAGTACTAAAAGAAATCTAGGATTAATAGGTCTTTATCTCCTGCAAAGTAAACGTATTTTACTCTATCCCTTGTAAAAAATTTCTTTATGTTTCCCCTCTTGCAAAATATTTTTTTTGTTTTTTCCTCTTAAATGCACTTTTTAAATCGATTATTTGGTTTATCGATTTAAAATGGGTTATTATGTTCCACCAATTTAAAAAACTTACTATTTTTTTAAAAAAACAATTCACGAAATATTAGTAATTCATACGACAATAATAACGGACAAGCTATTTAAAAATAATAATGGACAAGTGGCCTCATATGGTGCTAGGAGGGGTAATTTTGTTCTTTCCATGGTTTGTATGCTTTTCTATATTTTCTATATAATAATAATAATAATAATAATAATAATAATAATTAAAACTTCTATAAACAGATGGCCTTATATGGTCTTTAGATTGAAACAGGTGTACGACCAAATTTAATCTAAAACATTTAATTTGACATACATATATATACATACATACACATCTATATCTATATATGATATGATACATATCTATATCAAAAATAATATAGATATTAATTAATTTTTATTATTAGTTAATTATTTATTTAAAAGAAGAATGTCACATGTGTGTGGGAGAGATAAAAAAAAATGAAAATTGATGTGAATGAATAATATATCATATGCAAGTTGTTATAGAGTAGTACACATATGTTGTACAGATATTTCTGTATCTATATATATATATGAGTATGAAATATTAGAAAACTACATTCTTCATCGTTTTGTTTCTAATTGTATTGGTGTTGTTGATTTGTCTTTGACACGCACTGTCACACTCCCGCCATATCCTTCTATCTCTTCTCTAATTATGCAAACCTTAACTACCTTGCGTGCTCCAAAACCCTTAACATATGACATCTTCATCAGCTGCGGTGAAGACACTCGCTTCAGTTTCACCGGCTTCCTCGCTCATTCTCTCAACGATCGGGGATTCACCACATGTATTAATAATCATCTTGAATCAATTCAAAACTCTAAGATTTTCATTTTCATCATATCTAACGATTACGTGTCTCGATTAGATGAACTTGTTAAGATCATGGATCAATTTGCAGAGGGGAATGATCGACGACAACGGCGACGGATTTTGCCTGTTTTTTACCATGTCAATCCATCTGATGTTCGCCATCAGACTGGTAGTTTTGGAGAAGCATTTGATTCTGTTTGTAAAAAATTTCTCGTCCCTGATTATGAGAGGTTCCAAAAATGGATCCGTGTTTTGCGTCAAATAGCTGATTTTTATGGCTGGCATCTTGATCGGTACCTCATCTAAACCATTTTTTTTTTTTTGCTTAATTTTTTTTTTTTGTCAGTTAGCCTGGTAAGTAGCTTAGTGATTAGAATAACACATGTGAATAAGTATAGTAGATGTTTGGATTAACTTATTTTTGAGCTTATGCAAACAGCTTATACAATTTTTAGGTATTATTATAAGTTTGTCAAGGTAGTTTATGATAAAATAACTTATAAAAATACAATTTTCATCAGTTTAAACTTATAAAATAACATAAAACCTAATTTATATTGCATAAACTGTTTGCATAAGCGCAAAAATAAACTAATCCAAACAGGGCCATAATACGACTTGTCCTTACTCGTGAAGACATTTTCTTATAATTATCTGTCCTTAAATACAAGCACATGATGTTCCAGATACACAAAAATAGTCCCACATCACTTGGTAATTGAGGCTAACAGTAGTTTATATACAATATCCACACCTTTCAAACCACTGAGATGTCTTTTACAAAGGACAAAACCGTGATGAGTTAAACCACTGAGATGTCTAGATGTACGGTGTAGCTCAAATACCTTTTTTTCATATACCAAGGGATTGAGGGAGTATTTACATAGTATATTTTCAAATTAACTTTGTGGTTGAACTCAAATGGTTAATAAATTTCAATTAAAGTTGAATGGTTCGGGAGAACTTATTTCGAATTCTGACTTTGAACTTTTGATTACCAGAGGCTTTTCCCAAGAGCCGGATGGTTAAAAAAAAAAAAATATAACGTCGTCAAAGTTTAGTTTAAATAGGAAAGAAATGCTTGTTGACCTTAAATTAATCAAATTGCTTCTGCATATCAAAAGATTTGTTAAAATGTTAGACATTAATGTGATACATTTAGTGTGTTTTCACATGAACTTCTTTTGATTGGGCAGAGTCAGGGGTATATATGAACATCAGTATATTGAGGAGATTCTTCAAGAGGTCTCTAAACATGTGGCTTGCTCAATTGGCCTAGATCACCGAATAGAGAAAGTTATGGATTGTTTGAATTCTGGATCTAATGATGATAGAGTCAGTGTAGTAGGGATATGTGGAAGTCCTGGCCTAGGAAAAACAACACTAGCTCGTGGAGTTTATCACTTCGGTGGCGGCCCCGAATTTGACTATTGTTGTTTTTTTGATAAGGTGGGCGAGTATGTAACGAAACATGGATTAGTACATCTCCTACAGATGCTTCTCTATGAAATAGTTGGATACCACAACAGTACTATGTTTGAAAGTGTGGATGAAGGGATGTTGTCGACGATAAAACATATGCTCAACCAAAAGAAGGTATTCTTGATTCTTGAAGACATTCATGATTCGGAGGTCTTGGAAGTGATTGTTGAACTAACCATGTTCTTTGGTTCTGGTAGCAGAGTTATCATTACTACTCAGGATAAATATCTGCTACAACTTCATGGGATTGAAAGAATATACGAGGTAGAAAGATTGGACACCAAAGAGGCTTTTCAGTTTCTTAGTTTGAAAGCTTTCAATTCTATGAATTTTAAACCCAGTTATTTGAGCATTTTTGAGCGAGCAGCAACTTATGCTTCTGGCCATCCATTCATTTTGGAGGTAATAGGTTCCCATTTGGGTGGAAAAGGTGTAGAAGAATGTGAATCTGCACTAGGTCAATATGAAATGATTCCAAATCATGAAATCCAAAAGATACTTAAATTAAGCTTTGATGCCTTGGGGAAATACCGCCAAAGGATGTTAATTCACATTGCAATTCAGCCCGAAGAACTGGAATTATCTCTGGTTGAAGATACACTCTATAAGATTCATGGTGTCTGCCCAAAAAAAGATATCAGAGTGTTGTTTGATAAAGCTTTTATAAAGATTAATGAACTCGGTCGGGTAATATTACATGGTTTGACACTTGACATGGTTAGAGATAAAGCCTCCCTAGAATATCCCTGCAAACACATTAGGTTGCAGAAGGACATTCTAGAAGAAAATATGGAATATCCATGCAAACAAAGTAGGCCGTCTAAGGACATTTTAGAAGAAATGATGGTAAGATTGATATGGATGGTTTTATTTTTCATCTTTCAATTTTATGTATCTCCTTTGGGGCTTTAACAATGTAGTAACCTTGTTTAATCATGTAACTTACAAACAATGAAATAGGATTACTGCAAGCAAGAAATCCTACCCTCCTCAAATGATGAAAGCGTGATTAGGTATCCGATGGAGTTCGAATATCAACTCTGTTCTTCCTCCTCTTATCAAAGATCCATTCTCCATATTTGAGGTAAACATAGCATACAATGGTATATGATAGTGAATTACTTTTGGAAAATATATGAGGAGGCCCATTGCCCTGGCAATGCTATGGCACTCTGCCACAGTTATCATAGCAGTTTTGATAGTTACAAGCTTTGATATGATTGGTTCTTTATTTATTTTCTCTGAATAAAAAATGACTGGTTTTTGGTGCTGTTGCTTGTTTAGGTGTAAACTTTATTTTCAGGTCATTTTTTTGGTGATATCAGAAGTTATCTTGCACAACTAGGAGAAACAAAGGCAAAATTTTATCACAAGTTTAACCAGATTCAGCAGGTGTTCTTTTCTCCAACTGAAAATGCTACACTGTTTTTCTTTCAGTATCTCCCATTGTTGTGCTGGTCATTCTGTTACCATGCTTTATGCTCTATTGGGCTCATTTGGTCTACCATTGTTTGTTTAGAAATGTTTCTTTCTTATATTTGGTCTATCATTGCTTGAGCAATACTTTGCTTCCCTTTTAAACTAAGAGGATTTATACAATCAAACATTTTTCATTGGGAAAACTTTTACGCGTTTGTTTATACCGTACCCCCAACTAGTTAGGCAGAGCTAGTGATGCTTAATTTCTCTGCATTTTGAATTATTTCCCTACCTAAAGTGCTGCAATATGGCCTGCAGGCTTGCTGGAGTAGGAGATAACATGAAGCCAGAATTTGAAAGAAGCCACTGAAGTAAGATATACTCATATAACTTTATTTATTTCACACTTGGCCGTCTTCACCACTAATCGGTTGTTTGTTTACGTTTGTGATAGGTACCAGAATAATCACACAGACACAAAAGAAGAAACTGGACTGAATTCTTATTAATTCTTGAGGATTCTGAACAACAATCCAAAATGAAGACAACGAGGATTATGCAAATTCGAGAGTGCTTATACCCTCCCAAATCCTAAATGATTTCCAGCCTTACTATCAATAACCTCCCCCACTGCCTCACTCAATATCTACATTATGCATGCGTGATCGAACTAACTTCCCCTCTCAACTGCCACAGTTTAGTCTCTGAAGTGATTACATATTCCTATATCCCTCCTCCTTTTATATAGACCTTGGTTACCTTGCCTCACGGTGAAACTCTGGATTTTTTAAATTTTTTTTGAGGAAGCATGATGTTGGGATTGTACCCTGTTTCATCAAATACATTGAGCATCCTCCTCCTACAATCATTGACTGATAAATATTAAACTAATGGAGGACGATTCACCATTCTTTTGTTTTTACATTATTTATTTTCATCTGATATTCAAACCGTGCAATTAATCCAACGGACAAGACTGAAGCAGCAGAGAGAGCTGCAGATAATTCAGCAGCCGAGGATCCAAATCGGTCCTCCCAAGGGTTCTCAAATAAATGCTGGTAGGTGTTTCCACTTCAGTTAAGCCTTTCTCGGTAGTTCTAACAGCAGCACCTCTTCAGTTACTCCTTTCTCTGATAGAAGTTTGTACATATGCTATGCAGAAAGTGATTTCTTAAACAAGGATATCACTATGTGCAGTTTATGATTAGTTTATGATGTTTTCAACAATTTTACTATGCAGAATTTAAGAATTTATGATATTAATGTGAATATTATTTTAAGGTTTATTATTGATCATCGTAAGTCTCTCAGTATATATATACTAGTTTAAATATTAGTTCATAGTTTATTATTGATGATTTTGAAGTCTTTCGTCATAGTAGAATATTATTTTAAGTTTTTTTTTTTACGCATTATTTTAAGGTATATAGTTTAATTTTATTATAATCAACTTTGATTTTATTTGTAAAAAAGTAGCGATTAACTAATTGAATTTGTAGAGTATAGTGAAATTAGCAATTTGACTAACATATAAATATGAAATGATATAAAAAAAATAATTAATATTTAATTTTTTCAAGTAAGATAATATGGATAAAATTAAAATAAAAATTAATAAGTTATAAGCTAATATTTGAATTAGCTTATCATAATAAACAATAAACTAGTATAATGTTGGGTTCTATATATTTTGGTTCAAGGTAGAATCTTGTGAAGCATTAAGCAATAGTGATATGCATAATTTAACAGATATTCAATAACCTATAAGGTCAGTTTGATTTGTAAAACATAAAGTACTAGACAGAACAGTACATGATAGAATAAGACATGACAAAATTGTACTGAAGAGAGAGGGAGAGAGAGCGAAATAATATTTTTTATATTAAAAAATAAAACGAATATTTTCGTTTTTTTTATAGTTGTACTATGGACAAAAAGTTGTCCGTTGGTTTAGTACGGGGAGAAAAAATCTTATTTTTGTCCTGTCACTTACTGCCTCTTTTGTCCAGTCCCATAATCAGTTTCTGAATCAAACAGAGTACAACAAAAATTGTCTAGTCAAATCCTCTACTTTTTAGCAGATCAAACGCATCCATAGTCATTCTTTTAATAAATATTTTGTTAAGTTTTGGATATAGTTTGTTGGTTTGTTAATTTCTTTTTTGAATAGAGATTTTCCGATTTGTTGGTTTGTTGTTGTTCTCTTTTTGAATTTACATGTTATATAGTAGTAATCTCATATATTATTTGTTGTTTAACTAAATTATCAAAATGAGATTTTGTTTTTCAGTAGTATTTAAAAGTTTTAGCCCCATTGAAAACTTGTGTTTGGATCTCTGGTCAGACAACTCGTTTTATTTATTGTCCCCAAGTTTTTTATTATTGTCTGCCTTGTATCGAAACTATTATTATGAATGAAATGCATCAAGTTTGCTTGTGTAAAAAAATTATCTGGCTATTAAATTAGGAAAATGCAGAACAGTACCCTTGAGCATATAAATAAAGAAATTTTGTCTTAAAACTTATACATTCAATTCATTAAAAGTGTAAAAAGTTATTTTTTTAACATTAATTTTATTTTTTATTTTAATTTTTGGTATGCTTAACAAATATCCGATGATACTATTTAGGATGACCCACTAAGTTATTACACATTTTTACTAAAAAAATGTTTATGTATAAAATAATGCAAATACAATATGAATAAGAAATGTACTTTAACATGATTAACAATAATTGCATTCAAAATTTTCATAAGTAAACATTACAATCTTTGAAAAAAAAAATATTTTATTAAAATGATATTATATTTTTTAGGGATAAATATATTTTTGGTCCTTACAAATATTCTAAGTTTTGTTTTTAGTCCCTATAAAATTTTTCTTCTACTTTTAGTCCCTCAAAAGTTTTCAATTAACATTTTTAGTCCCTACTTTAAAATCAACTCATATGTAGACTTCATATTTTAGAATAAATTTTTTTATGAATGTTTAAAATATTATAAGAATTTCTCCCAATAATTTTTTTGAATTTTGTAACAAAGCATAAATTAAATATAAATTTTTATGTTATTGTTACTTAAAAAATCATATTTAATTCATGTTTTGTTAAAAAATTCTAATTTTTTTTGTGCGTGATTGTTGAAATATTTTAGACTTTTCTGGAAAATTTCATTAAAAAATATGAAGACTGTATATGACTTGATTTAAAAGTAGAGACCAAAATTATTAATTGAAAATTTTAGAGGGACCAAGAGTTGAAGAAAATTTTTAAAGGAACTAAAAACAAAATTTAAAATATTTATAGAGAGCAGAAACATATTTATCCTTATTTTTTAATTGATCGATTTATTCTTAGTTGTGGCTCATGGGAGTAAGCATGAGTAATTAGATATCATAGAATTTGAATATGGATACAAAGATTGTTACTCCCGTAAATCTAATTTGAGTACATATATATTTTTTCAAACTATAAGTTCGAATTGAAATTGGTTGCCGTAAAAGTATTTCACAGTTACACACAGTTGAGAAAAATCTTAAAAATTAAAGTCATCCATTGCACCAAATTGCTTCTCTATTACTCCATTCGATCTTTTTTACATTTTTTCTCTTTAATCCTTCGTAACAACTAACAAATTACATCTCTCTTATTAAAATTCATAAATTTATTTTGTGTTAACCATCTCAATTTTCAAGAAAATAGATTTTAATAAACCAAAGTTCTGCTTGAAAAATAAGTAAAATCTAACGAAAATTATTTTTTTAATATATCAAACTCAAACTCTTTCGAATATTAAAGGAAGTTCATTAAACCACATAACCTATAACATTTGCAATAAATAAACGAAAACAATCTGTAAAAGATCAAACAAGAAAGAAAGGAAAAAGAACGATAAGGACCATATATTATTGCGTCACTTGGGATTCTAAATGTACTACAATACAAGACTCCAGTTTCTCATTTTAATTTTGTTTTCCTCAAAAACAAAAATAAATGAAACAGCAAATGAGAACAAAAGTGGAGAAGAAGAAGGGATGAAGATGGAGACGTGGCTCAGTTTCAGTCATTTTGCCGACATTTGGATAAACTTATAGACTTATAAAACCAACAGTTTCTACATGCAATCAAAATTTGATGTGCTCATAAGTGATTAATGTGTTTTGATTTTAGTTTAACACTTCTCAGGGTTTGTTGCTAATGCATGTATCTAAATTGTCAACTTTTTTTTTTAGTACATTTGATTTATCTTTTATGTATTTGTTATAAAAATTTAAAAAATGTAATGTTTAATCTTTTATATAAAATATAATAAATAAAATGAAAATAAATTTAAATAAAATTTCAAAGAATAAAATTTAATTCTATATAAAAAACTAATAATATATAAAAGATATATTAAATTAATAAATTTGAATAACTAAATTTGAAGTGTCTTATATATTAATTAGATATAAATTTAATAATGATTTTTCATAAAAATGTTCTATATGCATTTTTTTGTCATTTTACATTTATCAGTCAGTTGAAGTTAAACCGCTAATTTTACCAAGCATTTCAATCAGCTTATCAGTCATAAGCCATAAGCTAGTTTATCCTCCATCCGTTATTTTTTGTCAAACAGAGCCTAGTAATCAAATTCAAGCTTCTCAAATATTTTGGGTGTGATCGGTTGGTTCAATAACTTAGCTTATAGTTTATTGAATTAGGCAATTAGCTTATAAGTTAGTATGAAAAAAAAAATATGTTTGGTAAAAGTTTTTCTCATTAGCTTATAAATTTTTTTAGATATTATTTTAAGTAGTGTTTGAATTTATAACTTTTTACAGTATTTTTCATTTTTTACCTTTAATTTAATATTTTTAAAATAAAAACTATCCACTAAAAAGAAAAACTATCCAATAAACAGACATGTTCTTTTATATCATTTTATACTTATCAGTTACTTTAAAATGTAATTTTACCAAATATTTTAATTTTAAACAATTAACTTTTCAACTATCGATTAACTTACCAATTATAAACTAATTTACAACTTAATTTTATCAAATAATTCACCGCATAATCTGTAAGATTTCTAATAAATACACAAAAGCAATTAGTAAAAACTCAAACAAGAATAAGGGAAAAAAGACACCGAGAACTTTATGAAATTATTTTTGCTCTGTCTTATTTCCATATTTCATAGTGAGGCTTTTTTTTTTTAAGCATAGCAAGATTTTTTTTTTTACAAAATAAACGGTATTTATTCATTCAAATAAAATAGTATATCGATGTAATACAAATTTATAATCGCTAAAAACAAAAGGGATAAATTCGCGAACAAACTCACAGTGTCCATGTTAATAGCATAAAACGGCAAATTATATATGCCTACAAATATGACTATATTGAAGTGTCCGGAATATCCATGTCTTCGGATCTGTAGCGTTGATGATACAAAAGTCGATATTGATTGAATCTGCACTAGATCGGATCTACTCCTTCAACCTGAAACAAATGAATGCCGTACAAAGATGGGAAAACAAATACACCGCACAAAGAAGGAACAACCAAATACACCATACGAAAACGAAAAATCAAAACAAATAAATATGTGAAAACCACACTTATTTATTATAATGAGAAATAAAAACAATTTGATGGGATGATTTTAAGCCAAAATTAACCTAAAATCACCCATTTTCAATGGACTAAGAAGAAAAAATAAGTAGTAACAGCTAGGATTGCATAGCGAGATTTTTTTATATTCTTGGTTAATACATATTTGCATTTGCTTATATGCCATATAGTTGTGAGGCACATCCAAGAGTTTTGTCCTTAGCCAAAATTTTGTTACGGTGAGGTAAAAATGGAAAATGACATAAAAGCAAAGTAAAGGCTTAGTACGAAGTTTTTTTTAATCCTCTATTTTCTAGGGAATGTAACCTTCGTAATATAGAGTTTAGCTGTGAGGTAATTAAATTTTAGCTAAAAATTATCTTGTAAAAAAAACTAATCTTGAATTTTTTCGAAATCCGTCATTTGATTTATCACGAAGATGAAAATCAAAATTGACCGAAGATGATTTAACACTTAGCTAGCTGTATCAAACTACCTTCTATATCAATTAATGAAATGTATTATTTCATCCATATTAGATTGCGCATTTAAAAAAAAAATAATTCCATTGATTTTTCTATCGAGAAGCTTTCTCTCTCTCTCTCTCTCTCTCTCTCTCTCTCTCTCTCTCTCTCTCTCTCTCTCTCTCTCTCTCTCTCTCTCTCTCTCTCTCTCTCTCTCTCTCTCTCTCTCTCTCTCTCTCTCTCTCGTTCATATCAACCTTCTTCGTTCATTTCAGCTGCAAATTAAAACCCTGATTTGAAGTTTTTACCATATAAATCTACAAAAAAATTCAGATCTAGGGTTTATGTTGTGGGTATTAGTTAATTTTGGTGGAAGTTTTGGTTATTTGACTAGAATATTTTGGAATTTTTGTTTACTTTTCAGATCTAGGGTTTGTGGTGTCGACGTTGCTTCAAAACGATTATTGACATAGTTGCTATACAGAAGACCAATAATCAACACATCAAATTGATAGTGTAATGGAGGCAAGCGCCCAAGAGTCTGTTGATTCCACAGAAGATTTTAATAACTATAGCCCCATCCTTGTGATGATTTCTGACCCAGACACACTCAATTGTTGCAGTTGCTTTCAATTCTTGACCATTCGCGTCTTTCAGGTATATATGTTTTTAGGAAATAGGGGATTAGGTTTAGATTTATGCTTTTTATTGCACAACATGATTTCAATTCTATAAAAGAAATCTATTATTTTATTTTATTCAATAAAATGATTCAAGCTCTAATTTGATAATGATTTACTTTTATGTTGCAATACAGTGTGTTAATGGTCATATTGTTTGCGCCACCTGCTATAATAATCTTCAGCAAAAGTGTCACAAATGCTCAAATTGCTTAATGCGTTGTAGAGCCTTTGAGAATCTATTGAAATCTATCCAAATGTTTTGCCCGAATGAAAAATATGGCTGCAAAGAGAGGATGAGTTACACTATAGTTAAGGAGCATATGGAAGAATGCATCCATGTGCCATGTTACTGCCCCCTTTCAAGTTGTGACTTTGTTAGCTCATCTGAAGTGTTGTCAAACCATTTCAACCACCAACACCAGGATTCTCGAATCAAATTTTCTTATGGTCAGTCCTTCATTGTCTTCTTCAAGTCTAATGATGAGACAGTGGTGCTTCAAGAGGAAAATGATGGCAAACTATTTCTTCTCAATAATAGACCTGTGTTTCTGGGAAATGCAGTCAATATTAGTTGTATTGGTCCTTACTATTCTGACCAACATTATCATTGTGATATTTTGGCTAGATCCCAAATATGCACTCTAAAGTTTGAGTCTCTTGTGAAGAATATTCAAGAGGTTACTTTAGGGACTATTTCATCAAACTTTTTATTGATCCCATTTGATCATTTTGGTTCTTCTGAACTTTTAGTGCTAGAAATTTACATAACCCCCAAGGTACCTCTTACATCCTCCTTTTCTTATTTGTTTCTAATTTATACGGTAACATTTTATTTCAAATTTATATGGTTTTCAAATGCTTTTTTTTTTTTTTTATAGTAATGGTTTTCAAATGCTAAAACGACTATTAATATTATTTATTTTCTTTTTGGATCCATTCTTTAACCATACCAAGTGGGAAATGGATCGGTTGTTAGATATGTTCTTTAAATATCAATGTCATATTTTCTTTTATTTATTTGATCTATTCACTCTATGGTTTTGCAATAAAGGTTGCGGTGCAAATGCAAATATTCTTAAAGACCTTTGCTAGACAGATGATCCCTTTGAGGGTGGTGAGTTCAGACACGATAGCTGATGTGAAGGTGAAGATTTTAGATAAGTTAGGGCACCCACCGGACGAAAAACATCTGATATTTGATGGTAAGAGGCTAGATGACCACCACACTGTCGCCTATTACAACATCCAAGAGAATTCTATCGTCGACTTTATCCCCGACTTACATGGGGGACAGCAGCTGTGAGTTCAGACACACTATCACATTTGAAGGCAATGATTTTATACATAGAAAAAATTCCAGTGGACCAGCAACATTTGATCTTTGCTGGTAGGCTACTAGATGACTTTCGCACAATCAAAGAGTACAACTTCAAAGGGGTGATAACTATCTACCTAATCTGGCAACCCATATTATCGTGAAGACAATCACCCTAACAGTAAAGAAATCATACATTATTGATAACATAAGGCTTTGATTTTTTGCATTTCTTGCTTAAGAATTTGATGTTTCTTTATTTTTCTTTTTACTTAAACTGTATGATGATTTCTTTTACTGGGAATGATTTTCAGCAATTGAATAAACATATTCAGTTTTCAACTTTGGTTGAATCTTACAATTTTTTCCTATGATGTTAATAGCACCACTATAGTGGGATAACATAGTTGTATAACCCCTCCCCGCTACACCAAACATCCTTTTTCCTTTATTTAGATAAGCGAAAATAGCGGTCATGATTTGTAGGGAAATAACGACGTTGGGCGGAGTCGTAGCAAGTCCATAGCGTTTTCTGGCCACTCTTGTCTTTTGGGGAGAAAATTGATGAAAACCCCAATTTTGGAAATAAATCAATGTTAGAAGAAAAAGTAAGATAATAGACATTATCATGGATAAAGAAGTGACACTGATACTTTATTGTAAATTTTACTTGAAAAAAAGCATATAATTAGTTAGTCTATGAGACAAAAATGTGTATATCACTATTAAAAACTAATATTTTGTCATAAGTTTAACTAAAAAGACTCATTTTACCCTTAAAATGAAACCTGACATTGAAAGAAGAAAAAAAATTAGGTTAATAGGCTTTACAATGTGTAAATAAGTGGTGCTATTATAAAAAATCCGTCCTTGTAAAGATATCGTCTGATGTACGATAGTTATCTCATCCATGAATATTACTATTAAAAAAAAGTGTTTGTTTGTAATTATAAAAGACAAATATGTGTCACTGTCACGTGTTATTTCTATATATCCATGAATAATGTATGAGTTAAATAAATTTTTGGGCACTATAAAATCTCAAGTTTCGTTATTTTTACAGTATAAAATAATTTAGTAAGTTTTGGTCCTCCAAATATATGTCATGTCCCAACGTTTAGTCTCTGCTTTTATGCAGCTTATGTGTACTCTTCATATTTTTTAATAGGCTTTTGTATTCATGTTTAAGATATTGTTTCCTGCTTTATTTTTATACATCAATGATGAACATAGTCCATTAGTGCTCTATTTGTTTGTATCAAATTTCATTAAACTACGTTTTTTTTTAAAAATATTAAATTAAACAAAATTGTGTCCCTGTTTTTAAGTCGTAAATATCATTATAAATGTTTTTTTTTTGACAAATCATTATAAATGTGATAGATAATAATAATTATTATTATTAATTAATAACAATTTATTTAAATATAATAATGTAATAGATAATAATAATAATTATTAATTAATTATGAAATTCCGGCACGCAGGATTGAAATGTGCTATGTAATGTTCCAACACTTGAGATGTTGAATACGATGTTGGAACATTCACCAGAGACAACGAACAATGCAATAAGTAAAGATAACAACAAGTAAAAGACACAGTTCAATTGTTAACCCAGTTCGACGCTTAAACAAGCCCTAGTCTGGGGGATACCAATCTAGGAGAGGAGTCCACTATGATAGTTCTAATCCTAAGCTAAACACACTCGTTTACAACTTATGACTTAGACACTATCTCATGCAACTTCAACTTAGGAACTCCTAAGTTTGAGATCTCATCTCACCTCCTAATCAATCACACAACCTGTGATACTAGACAAAGATATAATTGTTTGAGTACACACTCCAAAACAAAACCAACTCCGTACTTCAAAGCTTAGGAGTAGTTTTACACAAATACAATATCTTATGTCCTAGTCTTGCATAAAGGAGATGCAAGGTAGGCTCACAAGTTTCTAACACAAAACCCTAACACAAAAATGATATACTTTCATAATACAACACACACGTACAAAACTAGGGTTACAAAGAAGCTTATATACTATGAGTCTTCATGGGCTTCTTTGAAACTTGGGCTTCAATATACTTTGCACAATTCAACACGTGATTAGTGAGCTTGGTCAAATGTTTCCATAAGCTATGCATAGTCCTTTTGGAAATAATCACGAAGAGATCTTCTAATAAATCAAAGTATAATTAAAGCATAATCAAGACGCGTATTCCATAATCAAAGGGTGGCGCAATAAATGAGGCGCGCTTTTCACTCAACCTGGAAAGGTATCCGGATGTTGAAACATTGCATCCAACATTGTAACACAAAGTTGTTATACCAAAATGAGCCAATCAACAAAACATTAACAATCTCCCCCTTTGGCGAAATTTTTGGCTAAAACAACCCAGAACCTTATAGATCAACACCCATAGTACAGATGGCATGAATCTTCAGATCAACATAAACACACAAATCAAGAAAGCATTCATACTCTACTCTTGTACTTAAGATGAACATCAGAGGCAAAACACACAGCAGAAGCACACAAAATTTGCCATAAGATTCTATATCAAAATGTTAGGATGTTTCAACATCGTGTAACACATTGAGGGATAAACATAAGCACACTCCCCCTCAATCACTGATCACCTGTAAGAACAGTATCACTCCCCCTCAATCCAGCAAGGGAGGATGCTTCAACATTGCATGGCACATCACAGTCACAGTAATCAGAGCAGAAAAATAACCAACACATAGGATCATATCAGATATCAGAACTTTTACTCCCCCTTTTAGTCACAAAATTTGCCAAATAAAGGCATACCATTAAGCAGGAAATAAACCAACAGATCCACACAAGTAGTCAGGGCCTAGCCCAATATTACAAACCAGCACAAATTTAAAGGTTGTCCATACATAGTACGAAAAGCAAAATAAAAACATCAAAAGAGAAAAACACAAGAGATTGATCAATCTTCAGAGCTGCTACCAGTCTCTTCCTCATCACCAGAATTGGCAGCCTCAGACTCAATGTCTTCTTTTGCATTTTCTTCTGCATTCTGGCTACCCTCAGCTTCAGCAACCTCTTCTTCTTTCTCAAGTGCAGCAATCATTTTCTCAAACAGAGTTTTCTTCTCATCCAGCATAACACGGGTGTCCTTCAGTGCAGCAACAATTTCTTTCCTTGACATGGTGGCCTCTGGGGTTTGGGTACCAGATGTTCCAACAATGTCTGGAGCATGATGCTTGGCAAACAGCTTGAAATGAAAGGATAGTGGTGCCTCTCTAGGCTTGGCCACATCAGTAACATATTTGAGAGCAGGTTGTTGGTCAAGTATCAGATCACATAACAAGGTAGGGAAAGCAATTGGAAGTTTGACAGCAGTTGTCTTAGCATGTTTCATGGTCTGCTCAAAAATAAACTCACCCAAATTCACCTTTTTGTGAGTACCAATAGCAAAGATCAATCTTCCCAACCCAGTAGCTACATCAGATGAATGAGTAGTAGGAACTCAATTGGTTGCAGCTATCCTATTCAACATAGCATATTTCACAGACAACCTGACAGAGGGAATCTTACCCTTCTTGGGCCAAACTTTGATTTGGTTTGCAGTTATCACCTTGCAAACCTAAGAATCAGACACCTTCAGTTCTTCACATTCTTCTTCTACAACACCCAGATAGTTGTTAATGATATGAGGAGAAAACTTGATTGTTTCACCTCTCACAGACACTGTTTGAAAGTCATCAGACTTAGGATCATCACAGTCTTCAAGAATATTAACCAGGAATTCCTTAACCAGTTGTTCATAGCAGGGACCTAGTTTGGAGACAGTTTTCATAAGCCCAGCTTCTCTGATCAGGTCCACAATCTCAACCACCTTCATAGCTTCAACACCTAATTCCCTTTCCAAAGCCAACCTTCTGTGATAGATAAATTTCCACCTATGTGCATACTCAGGATAGTGGAATGAAATCTTGTCAGTTGGCACAAATTTGACAATGGGAGGAACCCTCTTAACCACAGACTTGACCACAGACTTTTTCACAGCAAAGCTAGTAGCTGGGATGTTTGGCACATCCTCTTCAACATTGTATTATGTGTCACTAGAGGTAGCAGCCTTCCTTTTCCTAGTCTTCACAGCAGAGATTTTGGGAGTCACTTTACTCCACCCCTTCTTGGGTCCAATGGACACACTTTTACCTGTAGTTTTCTTCACAGGTTGAGGTGTTTCTTGCAACCCAGCAACACACTTGCCCTTGCTACTCCTCAAACGCTTGTAGATTCCAAAAGCTTGAGAGATAGGGACCTCATCAACACCATCATCTGCAGTATCAGCAACATCAATGACCTCATGTTCCTGGTGAACAGAGGTTTCTTCATCTTCAGAATGAAGTTCAACAGTGGTCTCAGGCATAGCCTGAGCACTCTTAGCCAAATTAGAGCCACTAGATGGCTTACCAGCTTCTTTCTCAGCACTTACCAAAGGTTCATCCTTTCCAGCATCTACTTCTGTATTCCCTTCAGAGATGTTGGCTTGTTGGTCCAAGGATGTTTCAACATCCGGTCCAACATCCTGAGTTTTCTCTGGAATCTCAGGGGTTTGATGAACAGTATTACCCCCTTTTTCTTCAACTTGTACACCAGTTATATCAACATCCATATTATCTATAGCATCATTCAAGGCATCTAAACCTAGGTTTTCAGCAGATCCTAGGGTTTCAGAGAGTTTACCTTTGTCAGATTTTGTAGAGTCAGCAGCAGCAAAGGCTTTAGAAGGCGCTTCAACATCTGCATCTTTGATAAGATTCTCAGATGACTCAACATCGCCTTTTGCCTTGAGATTAAAGGGATCATCCTTTGTGAAAAGATCATGCATGTTCAAAGGAAAACGACATTCACCCCTTTTCAGCTTTCGTTCCTTCTTTTTGGGTTCAACAGTCGTTTGAGATTCTTGGACAGATTTGCTACTCTTCTTTGATTTCGTCTTAGGAGGCGTAATCTCAATAGTTTCATCAGGAAGAACAGTTGTGATAGGATCAGCATTCAAAGGAACCTCATTAGTGACAGTTGGATTGATAGGAGCAGTGGTGGTGGATCGTGACTTTGTAGGAGTTTTGGTGGATGAAGACATGATTTGACCAATGTTTGATAATCGTTGCAGAGAGTTGAGAGATTGAGAGAGTTTTATGACGGCAACGATAATAAAATTAGGATTAATACCAAAAGAAGTTGAGTAGTGAGATATATAACGTGTGAGGAGTGGTTGAATAAGGAAAGTAATGATGTGATTCTGATTTTCCTTGGATTGCGTGCAAAAATAGAAGAGAGAGGGAAAAATGACAGTTGCACGCCTAAAGCCCATTAACTGCTATAATTCCTCATGCAAGCAAATACCCAACATACCCCTAAGCTTCTCAAATTGCTTTAAGTCCAACGCCTTTGTGAATATATCTGCAATTTGTTCTTCTGTATTCACATGTTCCAATGTAATAACATTATCCTCAACAAGATCCCTTATAAAGTGATGACGAATGTCAATATGTTTAGTTCTACTATGCTGAATAGGATTCTTGGAGATGTTAATCGCACTCAGATTATCACAGTACAATGTTAGAACATCATGTTCAACATTGTATTCTTGAAGCATTTGTTTCATCCATATCATTTGAGAGCAAGAACTACCAGCTGCAATATATTCTGCCTCTGCAGTAGATAAAGCCACACTATTTTGTTTTTTTACTAAACCAAGAGATCAGATTATTACCTAGGAAGAAACAACCACCAGAGGTACTTTTTCTGTCATCTGCACTTCCTGCCCAATCTGCATCACAATAACCAATCAGCTTGCAGCATTCACTGTGGGAGTATAGAATGCCATAATCACAAGTTCCATTGACATATTTTAAGATTCTCTTCACTTAAGCAAGGTGACTGACTTTTGGATCAGCTTGATATCTGGCACACACACCTACAACAAAGGTGATATCTGGCCTGCTTGCAGTGAGGTAGAGCAAACTTCCTATCATACTTCTATACCGACTTTGATCAACAGAAATGCCACTTTCATCCTTGGTCAACTTCAAATGAGTAGGTGCTGGTGTCTTCTTGTGACTAGCAGAATCTAGACCAAACTTTTTCACAATATTTTTAGCATATTTGCTTTGGGAGATAAATATTGTGTCTTCCATTTGCTTAACCTGTAGTCCCAGAAAGTAGGTTAATTCTCCTACCAAACTCATTTCAAACTCAGATTGCATCTGGGAAATGAAATGTTGGACCATCTGATCCGACATCCCACCAAACACTATATCATCAACATAAATTTGAGCTATCATCAATTTTCCTTCACTTTCTCTAACAAATCGAGTCTTGTCTGAACCTCCCTTCCTATAGCCATGATTCACTAAGAATTGAGTAAGTCTTTCATACCAAGTTCTGGGAGTTTGCTTCAATCCATACAAAGCCTTCTTCAGTCTATACACATAGTCAGGATACTTTGTGTCTACAAACCCCTTAGACTGCTCAACATATACTTCTTCTTGTAAGTACCCATTTAGGAAAGCGCTTTTGACATCCATTTGATACAGTTTAAACTTTAGTATGCATGCAACTCCTAATAAAAGTCTGACAGCTTCCAACCTAGCTACTGGTGCAAAAGTTTCATCAAAGTCAAGACCTTCCACTTGAGTGTAGCCTTGAGCAACCAATCTTGCCTTGTTTCTAGTGACTACTCCCTTCTCATCAGACTTGTTCTTATAGACCCTTTTAGTGCCAATGACATTGACTCCACTTGGTCTAGGTACCAGGTCCCAAACTTCACTTCTTTTGAATTGGTTGAGCTCTTCTTGCATGGCCTCAATCCAATATTCATCTTTAAGAGCTTCCTTGACATTCTTTGGTTCAATCAGAGATACAAAACAGGAATTGCTAATTACCTCATTAGTTCTTCTGGTAGTGATTCCTTGTCGAGGATCACCAATGATGAGTTCTTGAGGATGGTTCTTCTGAACTCTAACTAAGGGACCTTTGCTGACAGTGTGAGTCTCCCTTATTTCTTCTTCTTCTTGAGTTTCTGTCCTGACTTTAGAAGATGTTCCTGTAGGTGGGAATGCTTCAACATCTGCTGCAACATCTGCCTCAGTGTCAGTACCAAGATCATCAATCACAACATTTATGGATTCCATCATAGTCATAGTCCTGGAGTTGTAGACCCTGTAGGCTCTACTATTTGTTGAGTATCCCAAGAAAATCCCTTCATCACTTTTTGGATCCATTTTTCTTCTTTGTTCTCTGTCTGCTAGAATGTAACACTTACTCCCAAAGACATGGAAATATTTCACAGTAGGTTTCCTATCTTTCCAGAGTTCATAAATAGTGCAGTTGGTACCTTTTCTCATGGTTACTCTATTATGAACATAGCAGGCAGTGTTCATGGCCTCAGCCCAGAAGTGATATGGCAGCTTTTTAGCATGTAACATGGCTCTTGCAGACTCTTGTAAGGTCCTATTCTTCCTTTCCACTACTCCATTTTGTTGTGGGGTAATTAGTGAGGAAAACTCATGTTTTATTCCTTTTGCCTCACAAAACTCAGAGAACTTAGCATTCTCAAATTCCCTTCCATGGTCACTTCTGATCCTTACAATTGATAAGTCTTTCTCTCTTTGAAGTTGTAAGCAGAGAAGTTTGAGAGTATCAAAACTGTCTGATTTTTCTCTGATGAAGTTCACCCATGTGAATCTTGAGAAGTCATCAACCACTACCATAGCATACCTTCTTCCACCTATGCTTTCCACTTGCATTGGTCCCATGAGATCAATGTGAAGTAGTTCTAGTGGCTTAGTAGTTACCAGATGTTCCAACTTCTGATGGGGCATTGTAGTTTGCTTACCAATCTGACATTCACCACATATTCTTCCCTCTTCAATGTTGAGTTTAGGCAAATCTCTTATAGCTCCAATTGAGATGGCTTTCTTCATTCCTCTCAGATGCAAATGACCCAACTTTTGATGTCACAACCAAACTTCCTCTTCCTTGCTAACCAGACATGTAGATATGTTTGCTTCTTCAGCATCAACCCAGTGATAACAGTTGTCCTTTGATCTCATTCCTGTCATCACAACTTTACCTTGTGTATTTCTAACTTCACACTTAGAGTCAGTGAAATTAACTCTCATACCTTGATCACATAGCTGACTGATACTGATTAGGTTGGCAGTCAATCCTTTCACAAGCAACACCTTCTCTAGCCTTGGCAGTCCTTTCTTGACAACTTTCCCAATGCCAACAATCTCACCTTTGGCCCCACCTCCAAATGTCACATAGCTGGTGGCATAGGATTCAAGCTCATCTAGGTAACCATCTTCCCCAGTCATGTGTCTTGAACACCCACTGTCAAAATACCAACAGTTTCTAGAGGTAGCTTTGAGTGCAATGTGAGCAATCTGAGCTGTCTCCTTATTTTCAAGCTTTGGCTTCCATTCTTTCTCAGGCTGTTGTGTGGATGTGTTAACTTGCTCACCTGTATTGTGGTGATACCACTGAGGATATCCATATAATTTGAAGCAGTAAGGCCTTATGTGTCCTCTTTTGCCACAATGATGACAAACCCATCTTCTAGGTCTTCTATTTGAACTTGATCCATGATGTTAAACAGGACGTTTCAACATCTGCTTCCCAGATGTGGGATCATATACACTTTCTGCAGGTATGAACTTTTCTGTATTCTTGTGCTGTTTCATCTTCCTGTAGTCAAATCCTATCCCAACACCTTTGTTCTTTTCTTGCCCATCCAGAATTTCATCCAAGACAGCTGTTCCAGTATTCAGCATCCTGATCTGCTTCATTGTATTCTCCAGCTGAGAATTAAGTTGAGCAACTTCATCAGTTAACCCAGCTATTGTCTTCAATCCTTCATCTCTTTCAGTGGTGAGTTGAACAATGGTCTTCTTCTGCCTATGTAGGACCTTGTTGATTTCCAAATCCTTCTCATACAAGTCTCTATAGGATGCAAGAAGATCATCATATGATAGTCCTTCATCAACAGACTCCACATCCGATGCACATACTCCAGCAAGGGCAGTTACACATTTTGCTGATTCATTATCTTCCTCAGAGTCATCTTCATCAGACCAAGTAACAGTCATGCTCTTCTTTTGTTTCTTGAGGAAGGTAGCACACGCAGTCCTTATGTGACCATACCCTTCACATTCATGACATTGTACACCTTTTGAAGGAGCTTGCTTCTCATCACTTTTACCTCTTTTGAACTTATCAGCCTAAGTGTTGATGTTGAATCGGATGTTCTGCCCATTTGGTTTTTGTCTCCAAGCTTGTCTAAGTTTTCTGCCAACCATGGCAAGTGCTTCAGAGAATCCATCATCTTCATCAAAACCATCAGTAGACTCACAATCATCAGTGTTGGAAGCAAAAGCTATACTCTTGCTCTTTTTGTCTCCTCTTTCATTTATAGCCAATTCAAAAGTTTCAAGAGAACCAATTAGCTCATCAACCTTCATAGTGTTGATGTCACGTGCTTCTTCTATAGCTGTAACTTTCATATCAAACCTTTTAGGAAGTGATCTAAGTATTTTTCTGACCAACTTAGCATCACTCATTTTTTCACCAAGCACATCAAAGGAGTTGGCTATATCCAGAATGTTCATATAAAATTCATGAACGCTTTCATCCTCTTTCATTTTTAAGCTTTCAAACTTTGTGGTAAGGAGTTGGAGTCTAGACATTTTTACCTTAGATGTTCCTTCATGAACTGTTTCCAAAATGTCCCAGGCTTCTTTGGCAACCACACATTTCTTTATCAGACGAAACATGCTTCTATCAACTCCATTGAACAGAGCATTGATGGCTTTAGAGTTGTAGGTAGACAGGTCTTGTTCTTCCTTAGTCCACTCAAGCTCAGCTTTTAGAACACTGGTTTTGTTCCCATCTTTGTCAGTGACAACAGGAGCCTCCCAACCTGACAAAATAGCTCTCCAAACTTGGGAATCAATGGACTTGAGAAAGACAGCCTTGCGTGACTTCCAGTAATCATAGTTCGTTCCATCCAACAGAGGTGGTCTGTTGACAAACCCTCCTTCCTTTTCCATAGCGCCAGAAGATAACTTCCCTAGATCTCACCCAGGTACAGGCAGGGTGCCTGCTCTGATGCCAATTGAAATTCCGGCACGCATGATTGAAATGTGCTATGTAATGTTCCAACACTTGAGATGTTGAATACGATGTTGGAACATTCACCAGAGACAACGAACAATGCAATAAGTAAAGATAACAACAAGTAAAAGACACAGTTCAATTGTTAACCCAGTTCGACGCTTAAACAAGCCCTAGTCTGGGGGATACCAATCCAGGAGAGGAGTCCACTATGATAGTTCTAATCCTAAGCTAAACACACCCGTTTACAACTTATGACTTAGACACTATCTCATGCAACTTCAACTTAGGAACTCCTAAGTTTGAGATCCCATCTCACCTCCTAATCAATCACACAACCTGTAATACTAGACAAAGATATAATTGTTTGAGTACACACTCCAAAACAAAACCAACTCCGTACTTCAAAGCTTAGGAGTAGTTTTACACAAATACAATATCATATGTCCTAGTCTTGCATAAAGGAGATGCAAGGTAGGCTCACAAGTTTCTAACACAAAACCCTAACACAAAAATGATATACTTTCATAATACAACACACACGTACAAAAACTAGGGTTACAAAGAAGCTTATATATACTATGAGTCTTCATGGACTTCTTTGAAACTTGGGCTTCAATATACTTTGCACAATTCAACACGTGATTAGTGAGCTTGGTCAAATGTTTCCATAAGCTATGCATAGTCCTTTTGGAAATAATCACGAAGAGATCTTCTAATAAATCAAAGTATAATTAAAGCATAATCAAGACGCGTATTCCATAATCAAAGGGTGGCACAATAAATGAGGCGCACTTTTCACTCAACCTGGAAAGGTATCCGGATGTTGAAACATTGCATCCAACATTGTAACACAAAATTGTTATACCAAAATGAGCCAATCAACAAAACATTAACAAATTATGCTATTATTCTTATTATTATTGTTATCTATCTATTTAAGATATTACTTATCTACCCTTTTTTTCTATATTCCATTTTTCGACACATAATTAAACTAAGAGACAATGGTTTAATTAGAACATTTTAATTCAATAAAATATTAAAATAATACTATTACAATCATTTTTTTAATGTGTACATAGTTATTTTTTTTATAATTTTTACACCAACCTATATTGTTACTCATATATAAATACGCGTGCTTATTATTTTTTATTTTATACAGAACATATATTTCTACTAATATATAAATACATGTGTCTACATTTTTTATAATTTCTACTCATACCTATATTTCTCCTCATATATTCATATATGTGTCAACTTTTTAATAATTTCTACTTGGACTTATATTTCGACACATATATTTTTATTCATATATTAATATGTGTGCTTACTTTTTTATAATTTCCACGGAGATTTATACTTCTACTCATATATTGATGCGCGTTCCCAGTGGTCGTCAAGTGTCCTACTTATTATTTCTAAGGGGACCTATATCTCTACTCATATATTAATATGCGGGCCTATTTTTTTAATAATTTTTACGGGGTACTATATTTCAACTGATATATTAATATAAGGATTTATTTTTTATGACATATACATAACAAATTGCCTTTATTAAAATTAGAAATAGCATAACAATAAGTTCAATGTTATTTACATATGAACAAATTGACACTGAAAAATATTACAATTATAATTGTCATACACGAGACAACAGTCTTGCACTAGCGAGTAATTTTATAATGGGACTAATTTCGCACTATACAATATTCGAAAAATAATAATTTACTCTCTTAATTGAAAAAGTATAAATCAAAATTACACTATGTAAGACTTATATTTCTACTCAAGTGTTTATTTTTTTATAATGCTTACCAAATTTATATTTTTACTCATATATTACCAAATTAATATATGTTCAGTAGGCACATATGCTTTTCTTTTTATAAATTTTACGAAAAACTATATTTCTACTCGTATAAATATGTGTGCTTATTTTTTTATAATTTTTATAGGGATCAATTTTTTTACGCATATTTCTACTTATAAAAATATCTCCCTATCTTAAAAAATAAAATAAAAAATCACGGCGACGCTGCGATCCATGCGTATGCATGAGTATTATTATACTAGTTATTATTATAAATTAATTATGCCGCGTGTCTTTGCCATATTTAGCCACTTGGCTAAATATGGTGCAACTAAGGGCAATTTTTATTTTTTAAAAAAAAAGAGTAAATAGCTTTTACAAATTTTGGTCCTCAAATTTTGGTTCATGTTTTTAAATCAACTCGTGTGTATCATTCGAAATTTTGAATTTTTCTCACGGTCATGACATTATAGAAACATCTCTAGCAAAATGTTAACTTATTTTAAAAAGAAAGGAATTAAATGTGATTTTATTTTTTAATATTTTTTACACTTAAAAATTTTGAATTTTTTCTGCAATCTTCTTTAATACACAATATAAACCTCTCTCGTGTAAAATTAATTTTTTTATTGGAATAAATTAAACATGAATTTTTATAAATAACTAATATACACATTAGACAAAATATTGATCTGAAGCAACGATGAAAATTGAAATAGTGCATTAAATATAACATGTTCATGCTATTGATGAATTTAAATAACTAATATACACATGGATGAATTTAAATAACTAAACATCACAAGTAATCTTACCTCCTCTATATAGATATAAATGATGTTTGTGATTTGCTAACACATCTATTTGGGCCACAATCTAATTTTGTATGGAAGATTTCTCTCACCATCCTCGTTGTTCTTTTTCACCCTTAAAAATCCAATTTTACCTTTGATTTTATCCCCGAAAACTTCGGTAAACGCGTATCGAAGTTTGTCGATATTGAAAAGCAGATGTTTTATAACGTTAAAAACTTCGATACGCGTTTAACGATTTTTTTTTTCAAGATTAAAAATGGAAACCCAGGAGATAAAAAAGAAAAACGGGAAATGGGAAGAGAAACCTTCTTTTGTATGGTGTCATGGATGATCCACACTACGGCATGGCTTGGCTCTAACTATATATATATATATTGAGAGGCTAATGCTACGGTGGACCACCGTCACAAGTGGTCCACCGTGGATCAATTGATCTACCAAATATGAATTTTACAAAATTTATTGGTAGATTGAAAGTTTATATCACATAGATTATTCATAAAAAAATTTAGAAAAATTGAAAATCATTTGATATTTTATTGGGATTTATCAAGATTTACGGTATTTAATAAACCGTTAATCTTGATGGGTCTCGATAACATATCAAATCATTTTTAATTTTTCTAAAATTTTCTATAGATGATCTATATGATATAAACTTTCAATCCAACGGTTAATTTTGTAAAATTCATATTCAGTGTAATAGTATTCATAACTGGTCCACCATGGACCACTTGATAAGGTAGTCCATATTAGAATTTACCTATATTGAGATTAAAATTTATGCCTTTATGGTTCTCATTCAGCCTTACCTTGCATGTTGTCATTTTCGTTCTCACGCGGTCCTACATTGGTGGTGCTTCCTCTCACCCACCTTCTGAGTCTTTGTTATATTTTGATTTCTCTATAAGTCGAGTTGAAATCTAATATTTTTTTTAATAAGTTAAACTAACCCATTTAAATTGTTATTAGAGAAAATCGAACTTGAGATCTTAAAAAAAATATATTCTTAAGTGTCAAGCCAATACCATTAGACCAACTCGACTGGATTGAGATGAAATCTAATATAAAATATGTTTTCAGTCTCTAGTTTTACAGTGAATTTTGATTTTCGTCCCTATATTTTAAAATCACTCTTTTTCATCCCTACTTAATATTGTGTTTTGGTTTTAGTCCTAAATGTCCACATGGACGTGCCACGGTGGATCTTTTTGACATGTGGCATCCTACATGGACTGTCACGTCATTTAAAAATAAAAATAATTTTTTCTATTTTTTTTAAAAAAAAACCTTTTTAAATTTTATTAATTTTTTTTGGTAGTAACTAAAAAATTAGATGACTGATAAACTTAAAAAAAAAATTAATAATTAATTTTAAAATCTTACAAAAAATTAATTCCTTAGTTAAAAAATGAGTTAATAATTCCTTAATTTTTATTTTTAAGATTTTAAAAGTAATTATTAACTCATTTTTATTTAAATAAAAAATATTTTTTTAGTTCATCGATCATCTAATTTTTTAGTTACTATAAAAAAAATTAATAAATTTTTTTTATAAAAAATTATTTTTATTTTTAAATGACGTGACAGTCCATGTAGGATGCCACATGTCAAAAAAAAACCCACCGTGGCACGTCCATGTGGGAATTTAGGACTAAAATCAAAACACAATATTAAGTAGGGACGAAAAAGAGTAATTTTAAAATATAGGGACGAAAATCAAAACTCACTGTAAAACTAGGGACTGAAAACATATTTGACCCTATAAAATATGTCTATTATTAGTTATTTTTTGAAAAAATTGACTAGCACAAAGTATATATGAGATCCAAATTAACAAAGGAAAGATACATTTAAGAATCAAAATAACTAACAAAAAAATATGCTTAAGGATAAAAATAAATGTTCTTTTTTTTACTATAAATAAATGTTTTTATATTAGCATATTATAGGATCATGATCAAATGGCACCAACTAGTTTGACATCAAATGTTACACAATTTAATAACATTTTAATCGATATGAATTTATAAAATCCACTGTTGGATTGAAAATTTATATCATATAAAACATTTCTGTAAAGTTTCAGACAAATCCAAAATCGTTTGATATGATATCGAGACGCATAAAGATTAACGACATTTAAAAAAGACGCCAACCGTTATTTTTGATGTATCTCAATAACATATCAAATGTTTTTGAGTTTTTCTGAAGTTTTACATAAATGATATATATGATATAAACTTTCAATCAAACGGTGCATTTTATAAGAATCAAAATAACTAACAAAAAAATATGCTTAAGGATAAAAATAAATGTTCTTTTTTTTACTATAAATAAATGTTTTTATATTAGCATATTATAGGATCATGATCAAATGGCACCAACTAGTTTGACATCAAATGTTACACAATTTAATAACATTTTAATCGATATGAATTTATAAAATCCACTGTTGGATTGAAAATTTATATCATATAAAACATTTCTGTAAAGTTTCAGACAAATCCAAAATCGTTTGATATGATATCGAGACGCATAAAGATTAACGACATTTAAAAAAGACGCCAACCGTTATTTTTGATGTATCTCAATAACATATCAAATGTTTTTGAGTTTTTCTGAAGTTTTACATAAATGATATATATGATATAAACTTTCAATCAAACGGTGCATTTTATAAAATTTGTATCGGTTAAAACGTTATTGAGATGTGTAACATTTGATGTCAAACTAGTTTGTGTCATTTGATTATGACTCATTATAAATATATTAATATAATTATAAACAAATAAATTTTATTATATTCTTATTTTCGGCCCCCTAAAATAAGTTTATTGATCCGTCTTGATTATATCCTCAATTTTAATTTATTACATTTTAATCCTAACTCTGAAATTAAATGCACTACAAAAAAATCTACCTTTTAGCGGCAGTTTTTTTGTGGAGGTTTACTTTTCCATCAAATTTTAATTTTTTTTTTAGAAAAAACAATCAAAACAAGAAAAAGGGAACGTGTAATTCTTCACAACCGAATCAGTCTCTCACTCCGCAACCTCTCCGTCTCACTCTGCTCCGCCGTCTCACTCGCCGCCGCCTATCTTTACTCAGTGAGGTAATCTTTCGATTTCATTCTTTTCAACTTAGGGGAATTTCAATCAATTTCTCAAACTAGGGTTAGTACTTTGTTTCAATCAATTCCTCAAACTTAGGATTTCATTCTCAAATTGAGTGAATGAAATCAGCGTAATTGATTTGAACTAAGGCTTTGAATTTTGATTTTTGATAACCATGCGGCGGTGTTATCGAACCATTGCTTAATTATTTCTGCTTTTAATTCATTTTTAGTTTTAATTTCCTTTTCGAATTAGAGTACATAGATTCATTGAGGACCTTCATTTTCCTTTGAATTAGTAATTTGTTTTTTTTATTAATGTTGCTTAAAATTTACTAATTGTTTTATGTTGAGTAAAATTACCAAGTTAGTCTCTGTTTTTGTAGGGCACTGGTCCTGACCCTATAAAAATGTCAAATTGGTCCCTATATTTAACTACTAACTTAGTGTCAATTTGATCATTAAGTTTATCCACTTATTCTCAATTAAGTCCCTAACATATTCTTTGAACGATTAATATGAGTAAAATTTGAAAGAGTCGGGGATTTTTTTAAAAAAATATTTTAGAGTTAGGACCTATTTGAGAGTATCTTACAAAATCAGGGACTACTGATTTGGTGGTTTACTCGTTTTATGTTATTAGTAATTAATTTTTGTGCATTTTTTAGAAGTTATACAATGGTTAAACATAAGAAAATTGATGCAAGAAAGTTTATTACAAAAATGAAAACTGTAAAATTGACACTTCAAAGCCATCCTTCCAATAATCATACAGTTTAACCGAAAAACTAATTATAAATTTTGATTGTAATGTTTTAATTAGTGCTTGCTACTTGCCGCTCACTCCAATATTTTGGGCCACTGTTTAGTAGGTATCTATAGATTGTCTTTAAATAGAACCTTGCATTTCAATTTTTATTCTTACCTTGCGAGTGGTTTAGTTTAGTGTGGGTGTTGAATTGAATATTCTTGAGTTACCTTGTTTGATCTTTGATTGTAGAAACTCCGTTAGGGTCTATTTAGTTCGGGGGTTTTGGAGCTATGGTTCACTAAGCTAAATAGATTTGGAAAAAGTGTCTTTTAAGTAATAATCCGACACCTTTTTCAAATTTCAACCCTATTGAGGATCCCACCCTCTTGCAGCCTAATTGTCTGATTTGATATTTGCCATTCTTTAATTTTGTCATTGGTTAACCACATGTTCTTGTGGCATGCCGTTTCATTATTTATTTTCAATGACTAAGCTTGGTCTATCTTTCAACTCGTGCATGCTTTCTCGCAAAACTCACATCTGACATGTTCTTGGTTTTTGTTAGTTGCTACCGGTGAACGAAACATTTATCTTTCCATACGGATAACAACATTCGAGATTCATACTTGGAGAGAGGAAAAAGGCAATAACGGTATTGAGAAACATGGGGCCATTGAGAACTGCTATTAAAGAAGCATGTGAGAAAACATTCTCACTTGTAAAGTTCTTATGTGTTTTACATGTTACGAAAAACTACCTGATTGACCCTGTTATGGTAAGCATGATTTCTCTTTTAACTTGTCACAAATTCGTTTTCATGATTAATAACTAGTCGGTTACAATTCTGCAGACGTATGGTCCTAGCATGCTTCCTACAATCGATTTGACACCAAACATCTTTCTTGCTGAAAAGATCTCAACTCGATATGGTAAAGTTGCTCATGGAGATATTGTAGTTCATCGCTCACCTCATAACCCTACAAAGATCTTCACGAAACGCTTGGTTGGATTAGAGGGTGACAGCATTACATATGTTTCTGATCCCGATAACGATGATAAGCATGAAACAGTTGTGGTACGGTCAATTTCTTATTAATAATGGTTTTTTCCATTGCTGAATCATATCGAGATTTGTTTTCTAAGTGCCTTCCTTTTTATAGGTTCCTAAGGGTCACGTTTGGGTACAGGGCGATAACAAATATAATAGCAACGATTCTAGAAATTTTGGTCCAATTCCTTATGGCCTTATTGAGAGCAAGATATTCTGGAGGGTAAGTTTGTGCATATACTCTGAAGCCACACACACAAGCCTCCACTTCCTTTTTTCCTTCTTTTTCTTCTGTCACTTCTCCCTAATCTTTTGATGTTTTATCTGAAGGTATGGCCACTTAAAGATTTTGGATCGTTCTCGAAAAAATGATCTGAAGCTTTCAATCATGTAAGTTACAAATTACAATCTTGAGAAATATCACTGTCCCTTTCATTTCGAAAGGGAAAACAATACCTTTGTGGACCATGTCCAACCATTTTTGTTGCGATTTGGAGCTCACTCGCTAAAACTAGGCATTTTAATCGCCTTATGTTTACTTATATGAACAGCTTACCTTACTAATTAAGTATTTATTTGTAGCTCTCACAAATAATGAACATTAGAGACATGATAGTGGATGATCTCTATCAATGTTAAAGATATAGAACTGATTTGTTACACAAATATCTATATAGACTTTTGATTCAGTGGTAAGATTGCTTTTTGATAAAACTCATTACTCGGGAGCTCGGAGTGGCAGTGCCATTTTTCAATTCTGTGCTATTTTTGCAAGCTTTTTGGGCCTCTCTTTTTTGGGATATGTTTGGATGAAGGGTTTTGTAGGGGAGAGCTTACATTTCTCTTTTAAACTATGAATAACCATTTATACTACTTCAATTTTTAAGGATTTATTTGCAATCAATTTAATTACACAAATGTTTGAGTATTTTTAGGTTATCCAAACATATACTTAACAATGACACAACCTTTCACATGTTAAGAAACATGTCTTCACTCGACTGATGCAACAAAAATGCAACAATTACATTACTCGAATAACCTTCCTCAGCTGAACAAGACAAATATTGTCCTTTTTTCAAAGAAGAACAATCCGACAATTATGACGAGGCCTATATCGCTTTGCGATGTAATCAATGATGAGACCTATATCACTCGGTAATGTAATCAATAAAATCATTTCATAAGTTTTGGCTAATAGTGTGAAACCATTGTTATCAAAGTGTTTCAATTGGGCATTATGTATTCCATCTCCGTTATCCCTCTAAGACAAGACAACTACTGGTATTTTATGTTCCATTAATTTGCCATTAACAGGATGCTATTAGTTATGCTACTTTTTGCAAGTAGATTGCCTCATCATGATAATTGTGAATGGCTATGACTTCCCTTGATTTGTTTGTGATGAAATATTACTTCATCACAGTAGAAGTGAGTTGTGAATTGTGATTCTAAATAAATTTTCCTGCAATGACAGGGATTTTAATTCTAGGGTGACCCTTACTTTGATATGTTTGAATCCAGGTTTTGGAAGAGAGGGTTTAGAAAACAAGTTCTACTTTGGTTTAAAACCATTAAATGAACGAGTTTACTACTACGGACAGCTTAATTGTTTAAGGGTGCAAAAACCCATTATAAATTACGTAATATTGAAAGACATTTTCTTAAATTATACAAATAGCCCAAAATTGACCAACGAGTCATGTTAAAAAAAATTATAAGTACAATTTTTTTATTGAAAAGATAATAATTTAAATGTTTAAAAAATTGAATCATTGTGTCGAAAAAAGAATTGAATGCAAAAAATTTAAGATAGAATTTATGCATTAAACTCTTTTACATGTTTCCTAGTATTTCCATTAACTAATTATTAATTGATAATAAATTAGAGAAGTGGCATCAGTCGTTAGTTGGTTTAGTGATGATTGACTTTGAACTTTGTAAGGAGAATTACGATTCGATGCCTCGCAACTGTGATCAAGAGGAGGTTGAGATCACTTGATGCTAGAATTGACCCCAAACCAAGTTAAAATTCAAAAAAAAAATAAAATTAGACAAGTGGCTTAGCAGTAATACAATTAAAGTGATAAAGTTCATAGATTCAACTTGCATGTTCCAATTTTGCACTAAAAAAGAAAGAGTTTAAAGGGTACGTGCTATTACTATAAATTAATTTTATTATACCGATAATTAATAAAAATAATTTAATTTTTCATGTCATATTAAGAAAGTAGAGTTAAGTGAGATCACATTGCAAAAAATACGATTGTAATTAGTAGTACAAACTCATTTTTCTCAAAAAATAATAGAATATTAGAAGATTAATTTATATATATCGACAATGTAAAATTATTTTATACATGCATTCAAATAATTTGAAATTATATTTTAAGAATACAAGGAGACAATGTAAAATAATTTTACTCTGTCAACCAATCACAATCATGGTTGAAACATTCTTATATGTTCACTAATGGTGCATTTCTTTTAAACTCGTATGATGCAATGATGGAGTATGATTTTATTGGATTACTTACTTGCAAAGCAATTAACCTCATATTTTTTTTTTAAACTAATTAACCTCATAATAGAATACGAATGACCTTTTTATTTTCTTGCTCGCATCGACCATAGATTAAGGTGACCAACCCTTTTCTTCTTTCTTAATGCGTTATCTCCTTCCAATTTTTCATCTTTATAGTTTAATTTACGCCACATGGGTTTTGCTCTTCCTTTTGAATTTTTTTTTCTTCTCACCTTCAGAGTTAAATACCAAAAATTACTACTTTGTTTCCTTGTCAATAATAACTGTATCAACATTGTTTTGTGCAATAAAAATTGCTAATATGTTTAATCTCAAATTTCTCATGTGTAAGTTCATTCATTGTGTTTTAACAGAAATTTAGAATGTACTTTAATAATAAGTTGAGTCTGTTCAATGATTTGAGTCATGTTTAGATTCGTATTATTTGTTTGTTTACTTATGAGTAAAGGAAGCTTGTGCTTGTCAATAGTAGTTTACCTTTTCATTAAAAGTTTTTTTTAGTGATTTTGATCCTCTCTAGAAGACCTGATATCTCGACGATAGGAGGATGTGATAACTGCACACACTCTGATGATCAAGTTGGTAGGCGTTGAAGGTGAGAGGTGTTTAGGGTTAGATAAGACTTATTTGGCCTAGCCCATATATGAGGAAAATTAGGGTTTAGGAGAACCCGAAACCTTCTTTTGGACACCGTGGACAGGTGTTTGCTGATGGTTGGGCGGTAGAATATGGCGGCTCACTGTCCCAGCTAGTGGTAATCATGTGTATTTTATGACGTGTTTATCGTATGTCCATCCAACTAAGTGTGATTCGAATAACGTGATCCACTCGCGGATGAGCCTTGGGCCAATTCCGGAACATATTTTAACATGTATTAGACTATGTTTATAATTTATTTATTTTTTTAAAAAAATAAACTATATTAGACTTTATTCACATTTTCATAAGATCTTATTCATCTTTAAGGTCATATGAAAAAGCCAGGACTTCTTAAATGATTTTCATATGACCTTGCATTTCAATTTTGGGTGCAAAAATCCCATTGTTGAATGAATGAGTTTCTGAGAAGATCGCAGAAATTGGAGCTAAAATTCACTAACAGGTGAGAAATTAGAAGTGTCTTTTAGGTGAAAAATCAACACCTCTATTAATCCTAACAGTGTTTGAAGATCACATTGTCTTTTAGGTGAAAAACACATTCTCTTATGGTCTGATTTGCAATTTGGCCGTTCTTTAATTTTGTCATGGATTAACATCTTCTTGTGACATGTTCTCGGTTTGTTAGTTACTACAGGTGAACGAGGAAAAAGGCAATTACAGTATTGAGAAACATGGGGCCATTGAGGACTGCTATTAAAGAAGCATGTGAGAAAACATTCTCAATTGTAAAGTTCTTATGCGTTTTACATGTTACGAAAAACTACCTGATTGAACCTGTTATGGTAAGCTTGATTCCTCTTTCAACTTATTGCAAATTCTTTTTCATGATTAATAACTAGTCAGTTACAATTCTGCAGACTCATGGTCCTAGCATGCTTCCTACAATCGATGCGACACCAACCATCTTTCTTACTGAAAGGATCTCAACTCGATTTGGTAAAGTTGCTCACGGAGATATTGTAGTATTACGCTCACCTCACAACCCTAGAGAGACTGTCGGAAAGCGCTTGGTTGGATTAGAGGGTGATATCATTACATATGTTTCTAGTCCCGAAAACAGCGATAAGCATGAGACAGTTGTGGTATGCCAATTCCTCCAAAAAAAATTAAAATTAAAATCCCATTTTTAGTAGCTTTTTTATGTATTTGATAATGTGTTTTGCTTTGTTAGTAGTTTGAAGTTACATCTTGTTAAAATAACTCGTTTCACAACTGGTACTGTTTTGGCTTCATCATTTAAGAACAGGCTTAATATTTTCTTCGTTTATTAAGTTTAACATTCGATCTTCTTTCTATTTGCTGAATGGATTATTGAGATTTTGTTTTCTAAGTGCCTTCTTTCTTTCTATAGGTTCCAAAGGGTCATGTTTGGGTAGAGGGTGATAACAAATATAATAGCAACGATTCTAGAAGTTACGGTCCAGTTCCTTATGGCCTTATTGAGAATAAGCTATTATGGAGGGTAAGTTTGTGTATGCGCTGAAGCCACACACATATACAAGACTCCATTTTTTCACTTCCTTTACTTCCGTAACTTTTCCCTAATTTTATGATGTTTTATCTGAAGGTATCGCCAGATTTTGGATCGTTCTGTAAAAAATGATTTGAAGCCTTCAATCGTAAGTGATGGTGCAAGTATTTTATTCCATTCTACTTTTTCAAGCTTTTAGTGGTATTAGGATATGGCCAATGTTAAAATTTTCGAAGAACCTTCACACGTATATAACTCAATTTATTATAGAATTGGATGGCCGTGTATCGCTTTCTGTTGTTTGAACTTATCCTGCATTTGTCTATGTTTGGCCAACCCTGCATTTATTTATGGTTGGTAAATTGGTTTTGCTAGAAGTACTTGTGTAATCCATCCTATTCTAAACTTCTGTCCTTTTGAGGAATGGTTTTGGACCTTCGAGTGCGAAGAATCAAATATCAAGTGCTATGATACTCGTTGCCAAATGACCATCGATTCTCACTATATTGATTATCAAAGCACTCGAGAGAAAGAAAAAGAAGATACATTGTACCAAAACTTTTTATTCTCACTTGGTGAGTTAATCAACATTTGAAATCATCCATTCTTTGCTTAAAGTAAGGATTTATCCTCACTTTGTTTTTCAAACAAAGACCTTGAGTGAATATACTGGAGCTTAAAGTTTTATATCCTGACTTTGTAAGTTAGCATATCAAGTGAAGCATTTTTCTGTGTATAATTGCATTTCTTTATTGTTCATGTGTTGTGAGTTTTCATTGTGACTTTTCCTTTTGCCACCCTAGGACTTACTCGCGCGCCCTACGAAATGACCAAAATACCCTTCCGTGGCTTAAGTCACAGATGTAGGAAAAATGAGTAATTTTGAATTTCTACATCCGTGACTTAAGCCACGGATATTATAATTGTAAAGTGTTTTGGGAGGTGTCCGTGACTTAAGCCATGGACAGGGGCATTTTAGTAATTTCGTAGGGCGCGCCCCATAATTAATAGGGTGGCAAAAGTAGTTTTCTTTCATTGTATGGTAAACACATTTCATTTTATCTCTTGTGATTTAAAGTGGTCGAAGCAAAAATGATGGTGATTTGTTGCAACTGCAATTCCCTGTCAGCACAAGAACATTGGAAAACTTTGAATTGGATTCAAAGCAAACAAAATAATGTGATTTGTTGAAATTGATTAATGAGTGTTTTGAATAAAATAAGAAAGTTGAGCACTATTTTGTTATGCATTGTAATATTTTTTTTATATAGAAATGAGGGCCTAAGCAAAAAAAGAAGAAGGTTACAACGGAATAAATCTAGGAGATAATAACCCCTTACTCCGCAACCAGTAGTTATCCTCCTTTTACAAGCTCCATCAGTATTGAGTTTAACCCAACCATCTACCAGCGGCTTCCATCCAATCAGCACACTGCTTCGAGACCTCTCTGTAACTATACACTTAGCCTTGTCTGCATCCCTTTACTATCCCTGCAGCGATGCATCACAAATTTGACAGGTTGCACCACTCGAATAAAGTTCTCGTCATGAATGTCTTTACTGCACCAAATCCACAAGTAATAACAAGTAATAACAAACTTTAGCCAAATCAAACGCTAGCCCAGAATTTTGCCCATTGAATGTCCGTAATTCAAGCCAAATCACCTTGCAAATTAATCTTGAACGAATGAGAGAGCTCACCACCAAAAATTCCTCACAGTTCTGAAGTTGGAACAACCTTCATGCACAAATCTTTTGCAACAGCACGGCCTTTTAGGACATGTAAACAAATCCCATCAAATTCTCTACAATGATCACACATCCCATGAGCCAACTTAACTAGTTTCAGACTAAGCTTAACAATAAATTTCCACAAACTTGAGGCTGAGGCTCTACTATCATACTTACCACACATAACTTCACAGCACCAGTCGTTATCACCCGAAGAAAACTTCCATCCAAGTTTAAGAATACACACTTGATTCATAACCTCAAGCCACGTAAGCCAAGTCCCCCACGAAACTTAGGCTCAGTAACTTAATCTCAATAATAGCATGGTACTTCTTATTTGCAACTTCTGAATTTCCTCTAAACACCCTTTAGGAATCCTATTTGTCATCATAGGATAAATTGAAACAACTTCAATTACACTTTTAACTAAAGTAACCCTACCTGCAAATGATAACCGTTGAGCCTTCCAATTTGCTAGTTTGGCACTGACTTGATTCTATCACCATCTATCAACCATTTAGCACGAGAGCGTTGGAATTACATCAATTCCTCTTTTTTCAATATCTCGCTCAATTCTTTCTGCAACTGCATTTCAAGCTGACACAATCCATAATGCCAGTTACCATTATGAATGTTGATTTGAATGCTTCCCAATATAGCCATAATATTTCTCTTTTTCATAACAACTTGATCAATAGAATAAAGCTTCCATTTGCAAAATTCTTGCTGCACGTTGCAAAGATTACTCGCAACTGTCAAATCTTTTTTCCGGTGCTTCCTTAACATATCATGATAATAATCCTCAAGCAACCAAGCACTTTCAAAATGAAATTGTCTTGGTACCACAGTATGCTCATTTCTTGCAAAGGGCTTAGGTATCTTATCTCTCTTTGCCTCTTACTTCACGTTTCTTCTAATTTGGACATCGAAATGTCTTGCATGTACCCCTCATCTCTAGGGTTGTGGATTACGCAAGGCCGCGCCTTTAAACCCCCGAAAAAATAATTTTTTATTACATACATATTAGTACTCCATATTATTGCATAGAAATAAAAATTAAAGGTTGACTAATTAGTAATTAATCAGTGCACAATCTACATACTAATTAAAAAGGATTTGGCTAATATAAAAAGTGAACTCCTTGATAAAAAAAAAACTGAAGTCATGTATTTAGCAATTTATGAGCTTCAAATTTTTGAATTAACTTTCTAACATAGTACAGTGAATACTCTCTATCATTGGACCACATCACTTCTTTAAAACCACTTAACTAGATTCCGTTTTAGCATTAACTTTGGAAACAGTTTTGATACTCCCTCCATCCCGAAACTTTGGTCCTTTATTGAGCATTATGTTGGGAGCGAAAATCGAATCATCGACCTCCTTATCACTCCCTTCTTTTACACGCTAACTCAGTCAACAAGTAAATTTGCAGTGTATATTTATCAGAGTAAAATCTCTAGACACCATAAACACAAAATGTTTGATCAAAAACATTACATAGCTGTCTGCACTAACGCCACAACTCGAAACCTAGAGGTTGAGAATGAGATTTATCCTTTTTATCTTCAAATATTGCTATACTAACAAAATAATCCATAAATATAATGACTAGTTAAATAATACTCAGCTTAGCTTAGACCAGATAAAATTTCAGGCCCCAGCAGAATAAATGAGACGATTTAGTGAAACCTCCACAAAATCTAGAATAATACTACATCTCAACCTTGACTAATTTCTTTCTCCTTTGCCTTGCATACATCTTCTGCAGACTTAATAAATTTCTTCGTCAAATCATCAACCTGAAGACAGAAAAAAAAATATATCAGGAATCAAATTTGTGGAGTTATGGAATCAAACTACTGTATTAAGGATATATAACTTACTTCTTTCTCTAATCTTTTTATGTTATCCTTGGGAAGAGTGGAGTTCAATTTCTTAATAGCATCCATTGCCTGTAAACTCAATAGATTTAATCACTATATGTAAAATTAAAGTAAACCTTGGAAACGATACGAGGACCACCCTTTTACTCTGGAAATAGGAAGATAACCCAAAACCTAAGGTCAAAGCCCTGTCCTATTATTGCATTTTTCATTTTTTAAATATTTTATCTTCTGCTCTAATTAAAAATCAATGTACAAAAGTTGGGATAAACAATTTGGGCTTAAGGATAAACGGACTGAAAATTAAGCACCAAAGGCATATTCGAAAGTTCACCAGAATGCTGAAAACTTTAAGCATTTGACAGCAGTTTAAGTCAATGACTAACAAATAAACAATGATGAACGAAAAAAGAAAACCATTTAAAATGGCTGGAGAGATTCAGAGAAAGGGACTCTAAAATCTTTCAATGACTACCATTTCCTTAATCCTTTGTTTAAATTACTAAATGGCAAATCCACCCAAATAACAGTCAAGAAATTGAAATAGCAAAGCACACCGCACCTTTTGTCGAGCTCTTCTAATGCTTTGCCGAGTATCCTCACAAGATTTAGTCACCAACTTATTCATAGCCTGAAATAAATGTCAAACAAAAGGATGCAGAGGCATGCTATCAAACAAAAAGTGTTAAGTATAAATCATATGCAAATATAAATAAACGAAGTGTAATTAACATACCTGCATATGCTCTTTAGTCAACCTGGTCATTTAAGGTTGGAGAAGTAAATTAGTCAATTCACTCTGTCAGGCATGAGTAACGAAATGTAAATAGAATTAAAGCTTACGGTGGAATGACAGCAATCAATCTTTCACCATCTGTTTTAGGATTTAATCCCAATGGAGATGAGACAATGGCATTCTCTAATTGTTTAAGTGTCTGCAAAAGTTTGTCATGTGATATGCAAAAATTAGTCATGCCATGACATAATGCTAGTTTACTTAGAAGTTAGAACTTCACAAATAGCAAAATCATAGTCCAAAGTGTAAGATAAAGTACCTCTGGATCATAAGGATTAACAGATAAGGTTTTAGGATCTAGGACTGAAACAAGAGCAATCCGATTCAAAGGCATCTTGACACCACCAGTTTCTACAATAATGTGATCAAGCATTCCTGTATAGATAAGACATGCTCAGCACTAATGTATTGGGTATTAAGCATTTGCAGAAAAATAGAATTAGGATAACATCAATATACCTGGAGATGCTCTTCCTGTTCGTAGTTTGCTTAGTTCAACAGATAATGCAGCCATTGCAGCCTCCATCTGTGAGACAGCATTTGGCTTAATATTAGAGCCATCATTTGGTGGAACTTCAATTGTACTAACACCTCCTTCATCCTCTAAAATGTATAAACCAATGATCATTAAAAATCAACCAACGTTACAAAATGAGTACATTAAAGTATGTTAAGCATACTATGCCAGATTTGGATTCCGAGCAAAAACTGTATGACACAACTATGAACTATTAGATTATTTAAAGATAATTTGGTGGATGTGTAATATCAACCCAACTGATCTCAGATCAATGGCTGAGATCAATTCATGCGTGAAATTGCTTGTTTTTTATAAATGCTGGTAATCCTAAATTACTTACTTGGCTTTCGGCCTTTGGCAAAGGCTCTGCGACTTTCGATGATAAAATTAGGCATAGTTGGAAGAGTATAGACTCTACTGTCATCATCAGATGTATAAAGTTTAAGAGGGGAATTTTCACAAACACTAAGAGCAGAGGTTGGGAGGCGAAACAAATTGCGGCATGAGAATGCTCGTCTAATAATGTAGCCAGCCATCATATACTTGTTTAATTCTAGTCTTAATCTTGCCCTGTTGATCAATAATAATAACAAACAATGAGTACATGAAACCATGCAAACATTCTGATCCTAAACAATGCAAATTTCAATCATAACAAATCAAAAACATAAAGTCATGAACATCTCAAAATAAACACATATTTGATTATCAACAAAATTAAAAGCTAACGTAATGCAGTAACGTAACCCCAACACACTAGATCAAGACTTTACAAGGCTTGACTCGCCGAACTAAAACAGACATCAAAACACCATGAAAAACAGCAGCAACAAGATATATCAGTGAAGTGTTGATTGATTTATTTAAAATTGGAGTTGTTATAAAATCCTATAGCAGCAAAATCCTTTCCGCTAATTAAGTGAAAAAAATATGAAATTTAACAACAAACAATAATAGAAACAGCATTGCGGTAACAGAAAGGAAGAGCAACAAAATCAATTCAATCAAAACAAGAAAAAGGGAACGTGTAATTCTTCACAACCGAATCAGTCTCTCACTCCGCAACCTCTCCGTCTCACTCTGCTCCGCCGTCTCACTCGCCGCCGCCTATCTTCACTCAGTGAGGTAATCTTTCGATTTCATTCTTTTCAACTTAGGGAAATTTCAATCAATTTCTCAAACTAGGGTTAGTACTTTGTTTCAATCAATTCCTCAAACTTAGGATTTCATTCTCAAATTAAGTGATGAAACTCATTACTCGGGAGCTCGGAGTGGCAGTGCCATTTTTCAATTCTGTGCTATTTTTGCAAGCTTTTTGGGCCTCTCTTTTTTGGGATATGTTTGGATGAAGGGTTTTGTAGGGGAGAGCTTACATTTCTCTTTTAAACTATGAATAACCATTTATACTACTTCAATTTTTAAGGATTTATTTGCAATCAATTTAATTACACAAATGTTTGAGTATTTTTAGGTTATCCAAACATATACTCCCTCCGGTTCTATATATAAACAAATTTTGACTTTTTAGATTCATTGTAAAAGTAATGTATCTAGACAATAATATAGACTAGATAAATTACTATTTTAATGAATCTAAACACTCAAATTTTGCTTATATATAGAACCGGAGGGAGTACTTAACAATGACACAACCTTTCACATGTTAAGAAACATGTCTTCACTCGACTGATGCAACAAAAATGCAACAATTACATTACTCGAATAACCTTCCTCAGCTGAACAAGACAAATATTGTCCTTTTTTCAAAGAAGAACAATCCGACAATTATGACGAGGCCTATATCGCTTTGCGATGTAATCAATGATGAGACCTATATCACTCGGTAATGTAATCAATAAAATCATTTCATAAGTTTTGGCTAATAGTGTGAAACCATTGTTATCAAAGTGTTTCAATTGGGCATTATGTATTCCATCTCCGTTATCCCTCTAAGACAAGACAACTACTGGTATATATGTTCCATTAATTTGCCATTAACAGGATGCTATTAGTTATGCTACTTTTTGCAAGTAGATTGCCTCATCATGATAATTGTGAATGGCTATGACTTCCCTTGATTTGTTTGTGATGAAATATTACTTCATCACAGTAGAAGTGAGTTGTGAATTGTGATTCTAAATAAAATTTCCTGCAATGACAGGGATTTTAATTCTAGGGTGACCCTTACTTTGATATGTTTGAATCCAGGTTTTGGAAGAGAGGGTTTAGAAAACAAGTTCTACTTTGGTTTAAAACCATTAAATGAACGAGTTTACTACTACGGACAGCTTAATTGTTTAAGGGTGCAAAAACCCGTTATAAATTACGTAATATTGAAAGACATTTTGTTAAATTATACAAATAGCCCAAAATTGGCTAACGAGTCATGTTAAAAAAATTATAAGTACAATTTTTTTATTGAAAAGATAATAATTTAAATGTTTAAAAAATTGAATCATTGTGTCGAAAAAAGAATTGAATGCAAAAAATTTAAGATAGAATTTATGCATTAAACTCTTTTACATGTTTCCTAGTATTTCCATTAACTAATTATTAATTGATAATAAATTAGAGAAGTGGCATCAGTCGTTAGTTGGTTTAGTGATGATTGACGTTGAACTTTATAAGGAGAATTACGATTCGATGCCTCGCAACTGTGATCAAGAGGAGGTTGAGATCACTTGATGCTAGAATTGACCCCAAACCAAGTTAAAATTCAAAAAAAAAAAATTAGACAAGTGGCTTAGCAGTAATACAATTAAAGTGATAAAGTTCATAGATTCAACTTGCATGTTCCAATTTTGCACTAAAAAAGAAAGAGTTTAAAGGGCACGTGCTATTACTATAAATTAATTTTATAATTTAATTTTTCATGTCATATTAAGAAAGTAGAGTTAAGTGAGATCACATTGCAAAAAATACGATTGTAATTAGTAGTACAAACTCATTTTTCTCAAAAAATAATAGAATATTAGAAGATTAATTTATATATATCGACAATGTAAAATTATTTTACACATGCATTCAAATAATTTGAAATTATATTTTAAGAATACAAGGAGACAATGTAAAATAATTTTACTCTGTCAACCAATCACAATCATGGTTGAAACATTCTTTTATGTTCACTAATGGTGCATGTCCTTTAAACTCGTATGACGCAATGATGGAGTATGATTTTGTTGGATTACTTGCAAAGCAATTAACCTCATATTTTTTTTTTAAACTAATTAACCTCATATTAGAATACGAATGACCTTTTTATTTTCTTGCTCGCATCGACCATAGATTAAGGTGACCAACCCTTTTCTTCTTTCTTAATGCGTTTTCTCCTTCCAATTTTTCATCTTTATCGTTTTTTTTTTAATGGCATTCATCTTTATCGTTTAATTTACACCACATGGGTTTTGCTCTTCCTTTTGAATTTTTTTCTTTTCTTCTCACCTTCAGAGTTAAATCCCCAAAATTACTACTTTCTTTCCTTGTCAATAATAACTGTATCAACATTGTTTTGTGCAATAAAAATTGCTAATATGTTTAATCTCAAATTTCTCTTGTGTAAGTTCATTCATTATGTTTTAACATAAATTTAGAATGTACTTTAATAATAAGTTGAGTCTGTTCAATGATTTGAGTCATGTTTAGATTCGTATTATTTGTTTGTTTACTTATGAGTAAAGGAAGCTTGTGCTTGTCAATAGTAGTTTACCTTTTCATTAAAAGTTTTTTTTAGTGATTTTGATCCTCTCTAGAAGACCTGATATCTCGACGATAGGAGGATGTGATAACTGCACACATTCTGATGATCAAATTGGTAGGCGTTGAAGGTGAGAGGTGTTTAGGGTTAGATAAGACTTATTTGGCCTAGTCCATATATGAGGAAAATTAGGGTTTAGGAGAACCCGAAACCTTCTTTTGGACACCGTGGACAGGTGTTTGCTGATGGTTGGGCGGTAAAATATGGCGGCTCACTGTCCCAGCGAGTGGTAATCATGTGTATTTTATGACGTGTTTATCGTATGTCCATCCAACTAAGTGTGATTCGAATAACGTGATTCACTCGCGGATGAGCCTTGGGCCAATGCGGAACATATTTTAACATGTATTAGACTATGTTTATAATTTATTTATTTTTTTAAAAAAATAAACTGTATTAGACTTTATTCACATTTTCATAAGATCTTATTCATCTTTAAGGTCATATGAAAAAGCCAGGACTTCTTAAATGATTTTCATATGACTTTGCATTTCAATTTTGGGTGCAAAAATCCCATTGTTGAATGAACGAGTTTCTGAGAAGATCGTAGAAATTGGAGCTAAAATTCACTAACAGGTGACAAATTAGAAGTGTTTGAAGATCACATTGTCTTTTAGGTGAAAAACACATTCTCTTATGGTCTGATTTGCAATTTGGCCGTTCTTTAATTTTGTCATGGATTAACATCTTCTTGTGACATGTTCTCGGTTTGTTAGTTACTACAGGTGAACGAGGAAAAAGGCAATTACAGTATTGAGAATCATGGGGCCATTGAGGACTGCTATTAAAGAAGCATGTGAGAAAACATTCTCAATTGTAAAGTTCTTATGCATTTTACATGTTACGAAAAACTACCTGATTGAACCTGTTATGGTAAGCTTGATTCCTCTTTCAACTTATTGCAAATTCTTTTTCATGATTAATAACTAGTCAGTTACAATTCTGCAGACTCATGGTCCTAGCATGCTTCCTACAATCGATGCGACACCAACCATCTTTCTTACTGAAAGGATCTCAACTCGATTTGGTAAAGTTGCTCACGGAGATATTGTAGTATTACGCTCACCTCACAACCCTAGAGAGACTGTCGGAAAGCGCTTGGTTGGATTAGAGGGTGATATCATTACATGTGTTTCTAGTCCCGAAAACAGCGATAAGCATGAGACAGTTGTGGTATGCCAATTCCTCAAAAAAAAAAAAAAAAATTAAAATCCCATTTTTAGTAGCTTTTTTATGTATTTGATAATGTGTTTTGCTTTGTTAGTAGTTTGAAGTTACATCTTGTTAAAATAACTGGTTTCAGAACTGGTACTGTTTTGGCTTCATCATTTAAGAACAGGCTTAATATTTTCTTCGTTTATTAAGTTTAACATTCGATCGACTTTCTATTTGCTGAATGGATTATTGAGATTTTGTTTTCTAAGTGCCTTCTTTCTTTCTATAGGTTCCAAAGGGTCATGTTTGGGTAGAGGGTGATAACAAATATAATAGCAACGATTCTAGAAGTTACGGTCCAGTTCCTTATGGCCTTATTGAGAATAAGCTATTCTGGAGGGTAAGTTTGTGTATGCGCTGAAGCCACACACATATACAAGACTCCACTTTTTCACTTCCTTTTCTTCCGTAACTTTTCCCTAATCTTTTGATGTTTTATCTGAAGGTATCGCCAGATTTTGGATCGTTCTGTAAAAAATGATTTGAAGCCTTCAATCGTAAGTGACGGTGCAAGTATTTTATTCCATTCTACTTTTTCAAGCTTTTAGTGGTATTAGGATATGGCCAATGTTAAAATTTTCGAAGAACCTTCACACCAATATACCTCAATTTATTATAGAATTGGATGGCTGCGTATCGCTTTCTGTTGTTTGAGCTTATCCTGCATTTGTCTATGTTTGGCCAACCCTGCATTTATTTATGGTTGGTAAATTGGTTTAGCTAGAAGTACTTGTGTAATCCATCCTATTCTAAACTTATGTCCTTTTGAAGAATGGTTTTGGACCTTCGAGTGCGAAGAATCAAATATCAAGTGCTATGATACTTGTTGCCAAATGACCATCGATTCTCACTATGTTGGTTATCAAAGCACTCGAGAAGAAAAAAAATACATTGAACCAAAACTTTTTATTCTCACTTGGTGAGTTAATCAAAAATTTAAATCATCCATTCTTTGCTGAAAGTAAGGATTTATCCTCACTTTGTTTTTCAAACAAGTCCTTAAAATTTTATATCCTCACTTTGTAAGTTAGCATATCAAGTGAAGCATTTTTTTGTCTATAATTGCATTTCTTTAGTGTTCATGTGTTGTGAGTTTTCATTTTATGGTAAACACATTTCATTTTATCTCTTGTGATTTAAAGTGGTCGAAGCAAAAATGATGGTGATTTGTTGCAGCTGCAATTCCCTGTCAACACAAGATCATTGGAAAACTTTGAATTGGATTCTAAGTAGACAAAATAATGTGATTTGTTGAAATTGATTAATGAGTGTTGAGATAATAACCCCCTACTATATTAGCATAAAGTAAATAATATTCGCCAAGGCATCAACACATGTGTTCGTTTCTCTATAAGAGTGAGTGATTTTAACTTCTCATTCTTGCTCCAACAATCTGCCTGTACTCCGATTTGGATCGTCTGCAGCAAAAGTCTCTACTGCTGCCCCTGCTGCATTATTTCTGGCCATTGGATTATTGTAGTGGCTCAGATTATAAGACAAAACCAAGCATAAAAACTTTTCAAGAAACACAGAACTATTTTTCTTTTCACGCGCACGAAACTATCATAAAGAAACACGGAAGTATCATTCCTGGTCATTCATTCATGTGCATCTTTTACCACTTTCTTCATCTAATCAAATATGGTAGATAGTTTTAATTTTGTGAAACACTAACAATCAATTACATATTTTCTCATATTTCTAATTGTTCAAGAACCTTCAATTTTATTTGTAAAAAGGGTTTTTAAATTTACTGAAAATGATCCATTATTGTAAAATTGTGACATTGGTGGTAAAAAAAATTCTATTTGAATATCACACTGAGTCATTTTCTTTCATCTTCTAGATTTTCATTTGTTTCAGTTTAGATTTCTTTCTTTCTTATGAGAGAACCCAATTATGTATAAAAAACTGGATTTATCTCAATGATATATAAAAAACACAGGATTTGTTTTTACTCTTCAACAATGACACACCCATACTACTAGTAATTACACCATTCTTGATAACCTTAACAACCGCCACAGGGTATACGTCAAGTTCCACTAATCTGAAGCTCATACTCCGCGAGTATCTCAACCTCTCAAAAACGCCCCATAACACTGCTGTAAATGCACTAAAAATACCAACATGCTTTGCCAAACCTCCATGCCAATCTCCTCTATTATTTCGAATAATTCCATGCAACCAGCAGTTATCATCCCTTTACAAGCTCTATCAGTATTGAGTTTAACCCAGCCATCTACCAGCGGCTTCCATCCAATCAACACACTGCTTTGAGGCCTCTCTTTATTGCACCAAATCCACAAGTAATAACAAACGTTAGCCAAATCAAACGTTAGCCCAGAATTTTGCCCATTGAATGTCCGCAATTCAAGCCAAATCACCTTGCAAATTAAACTTGAACGAATGAGAGAGCTCACCAAAAATTTCTCACGGTTCTGAAGTTGGAACAACCTTCATGCACAAATCTTTTGCAACAGCACAGTCTTTTAGGACATGTAAACAAATCTCATCAAATTCTCTACAATGATCACACATCCCATGAGCCAATCTCATTCAGCCTTGATAAAATTTGTTAGCAGTCTATTATGTAAAGGAATCCATAGAAAATGCTAATTTATCTTTGTTCCTTCTCCTAATGCCAAATAGCACAAATCACTTAGGCTCAGTAACTTAATCCCAATAATAGCATGGTACTTCTTAACACCATCACTATCACCCGAAATAAAGTTCCTTTGCAACTTCTGAATTTCCTCTAAACACCCCTTATGAATCCTATTTGTCATCATAGGATAAATTGGAACAACTTCAATTACACTTTTAACTAAAGTAACCCTACCTGCAAATGATAGTTGTTGAGCCTTACAATTTGCTAGTTTGGCACTGACTTGATTCTATCAACATCTATCAACCGATTAGCACGAGAGCGTTGGAATTACATCAATTCCTCTTTTTTCAATATCTCGCTCAATTCTTTCTGCAACCGCATTTCAAGCTGACACAATCCATAATGCCGGTTACCATTATGAATGTTGATTTGAATGCTTCCCAATATAGCCATAATATTTCTCTTTTTTTTCATAACAACTTGATCAATAGAATAAAGCTTCCATTTGCAAAATTCTTGCTGCACGTTGCAAAGATTACTCGCAACTGTCAAATCTTTTTTCCGGTGCTTCCTTAACATATCATGATAATAATCCTCAAGCAACCAAGCACTTTCAAAATGAAATTGTCTTGGTACCACAGTATGCTCATTTCTTGCAAAGGGCTTAGGTATCTTATCTCTCTTTGCCTCTTACTTCACGTTTCTTCTAATTTGGACATCGAAATGTCTTGCATGTACCCCTCATCTCTAGGGTTGTGGATTACGCAAGGCCGCGCCTTTAAACCCCCGAAAAAATAATTTTTTATTACATACATATTAGTACTCCATATTATTGCATAGAAATAAAAATTAAAGGTTGACTAATTAGTAATTAATCGGTGCACAATCTACATACTAATTGAAAAGGATTTGGCTAATATAAAAAGTGAACTCCTTGATAAAAAAAAACTGAAGTCATGTATTTAGCAATTTATGAGCTTCAAATTTTTGAATTAACTTTCTAACATAGTACAGTGAATACTCTCTATCATTGGACCACGTCACTTCTTTAAAACCACTTAACTAGATTCCGTTTTAGCATTAACTTTGGAAACAGTTTTGATACTCCCTCCATCCCAAAACTTTGGTCCTTTATTGAGCATTATGTTGGGAGTGAAAATCGAACCATCGACCTCCTTATCACTCCCTTCTATTACGCGCTGACTCAGATAACAAGTAAATTTGCAGTGTATATATATTTATCAGAGTAAAATCTCTAGACACCATAAACACAAAATGTTTTATCAAAAACATTACATAGCTGTCTGCACTAACACCACAACTAGAAACCTACAGGTTGAGAATGAGATTTATCCTTTTTATCTTCAAATATTGCTATACTAACAAAATAATCCATAAATATAATCACTAGTTAAATAATACTCAGCTTAGCTTAGACCAGATAAAATTACAGGCCTGAGCAGAATAAATGAGACGATTTAGTGAAACCTCCACAAAATCTAGAATAATACTACATCTCAACCTTGATTAATTTCTTTCTCCTTTGCCTTGCATACATCTTCTGCAGACTTAATAAATTTCTTCGTCAGATCATCAACCTGAAGGTAGAAAAAAAAAATATCAGGAATCAAATTTGTGGAGTTATGGAATCAAACTACTGTATTAAGGATATACAACTTACTTCTTTCTCTAATCTTTTTATGTTATCCTTGGGAAGAGTGGAGTTCAATTTCTTAATAGCATCCATTGCCTGTAAAATCAATAGATTTAATCACTATATGTAAAATTAAAGTAAACCTTGGAAACGATATGAGGACCACCCTTTTACTCTGGAAATAGGAAGATAACCCAAAACCTAAGGTCAAAGCTCTGTCCTATTATTGCATTTTTCATTTTTGAAATATTTTATCTTATGCTCTAATTAAAAATCAATGTACAAAAGTTGGGATAAACAGTTTGGGCTTAAAGGATAAACGAACTGAAAATTAAGCACCAAGGGCATAGTCGAAAATTCACCAGAATGCTGAAAACTTTAAGCATTTAACAGCAGTTTAAGTCATTGACTAACAAATAAACAATGACGAACGAAAAAAGAAAACCATTTAAAATGGCTGGAGAGATTCAGAGAAAGGGACTCTAAAATCTTTCAATAACTACCATTTCCTTAATCCTTTGTTTAAATTACTAAATGGCAAATCCACCCAAATAACAGTCAAGAAATTGAAATAGCAAAGCACACCGCACCTTTTGTCGAGCTCTTCTAATGCTTTGCCGAGTATCCTCACAAGATTTAGTCACCAACTTATTCATAGCCTGAAATAAATGTCAAACAAAAGGATGCAGAGGCATGCTATCAAACAAAAAGTGTTAAGTATAAATCATATGCAAATATAAATAAATGAAGTGTAATTAACATACCTGCATATGCTCTTTAGTCAACCTGGTCATTTAAGGTTGGAGAAGTAAATTAGTCAATTCACTCTGTCAGGCATGAGTAATGAAATGTAAATAGAATAAAAGCTTACGGTGGAATGACAGCAATCAATCTTTCACCATCTGTTTTAGGATTTAATCCCAATGGAGACGAGACAATGGCATTCTCTAATTGTTTAAGTGTCTGCAAAAGTTTGTCATGTGATATGCAAAAATTAGTCATGCCAAGCCATAATGCTAGTTTACTTAGAAGTTAGAACTTCACAAATAGCAAAATCATAGTCCAAAGTGTAAGATAAAGTACCTCTGGATCATAAGGATTAACAGATAAGGTTTTAGGATCCAGGACTGAAACAAGAGCAATCCGATTCAAAGGCATCTTGACACCACCAGTTTCTACAATAATGTGATCAAGCATTCCTGTATAGATAAGACATGCTCAGCACTAATGTGTTGGGTATTAAGCATTTGCAGACAAATAGAATTAGGATAAACATCAATATACCTGGAGATGCTCTTCCTGTTCGTAGTTTGCTTAGTTCAACAGATAATGCAGCCATTGCAGCCTCCATCTGTGAGACAGCATTTGGCTTAATATTACAGCCATCATTTGGTGGAACTTCAATTGTACTAACACCTCCTTCATCCTCTAAAATGTATAAACCAATGATTATTAAAAATCAACCAACGTTACAAAATGAGTACATTAAAGTATGTTAGGCATACTATGCCAGATTTGGATTCCGAGCAGAAACCGTATGACACAACTATGAACTATTAGATTATTTAAAGATAATTTGGTGAATGTGTAATATCAACCCGACTAATCTCATACCAATGGCTGAGATCAATTCATGCGTGAAATTGCTTGTTTTTTTTAAATGGTGGTAATCCTGAATTACTTACTTGGCTTTCGGCCTTTGGCAAAGGCCCTGCAACTTTCGATGATAAAATTAGGCATAGTTGGAAGAGAATAGACTCTACTGTTATCATCAGATGTACAAAGTTTAAGAGGGGAATTTTCACAAACACTAAGAGCAGAGGTTGGGAGGCGAAACAAATTGCGGCATGAGAATGCTCGTCTCATAATGTAGCCAGCCATCATATACTTGTTTGATTCTAATCTCACTCTTGCCCTGTTGATCAATAATAATAACAAACAATGAGTACATGAACCCATGCAAACATTCTGATCCTAAATTATGCACATTTAAATGGTAACAATAACATAAGTCAGAGACGTCTCAAACAATTTGGAGGCCTTGTTCTAATATTAAAATTTGGGCTCCTAATAAAAAGAAGCAAAAAACCGTAGCTTATAGCTCAAAGACTTTATAGATTAGACACTCATGTTCAACATAAACTTTCATACACTAAACTAAGTACTTCCAATCTCTACACATTATACTATTATAGTGGATCACCTCCCCTCATTGCTACCATCATACATAGTTATCCTCACCTTGCTCCTAATCATATATTCTTAGTTCACAAAATATACTTATTATTTTTATCTCCCTTCCCCTATATAAACCCCTATTGTTACATTGCTTTGTACTTACATTATATCAACTTCAGATGACAATAACTTACCTTATATCATTGTTCATCTAACTCTTTCTCTATATTGCCTATGATACATATCCAATATCCTTCTGAGTTCTGATATTATACGGTGTTAATACAAATTTAATCTCTAACATTGTTCAAGTCAATGTTGAGTGAGCTATGAGACACAAACACGGAATACGACACAGAAATTGACACGTCCACAATCCACGCCGATAATAATTTGAGAAAATGACATAATTCAAATTAATCAAATGTATTGGTGTGGTGTTGTATCGGTGTCAGACACAGACGCGTGTTTGACACTAGCAGTGGCAGAGCTAGACTAAAAATTAAGGCAGGCCACCAAAAAAATTAGTCATGACAAACACATATTTGATTATCAACAAAATTAAAAGCTAACATAATGAAGAACCGCTAATTAAGTGAAAAAAAATGAAATTTAACAAGAAACAACAATAGAAACAGCATTGCAGTATCAGAAAGGAAGAGCAACAAAATCAATTCATTTCCTTAACCAATAATCCAATATGGGTTCAAAATTCCAAACAACATGTTTTAAAAATATAACAATTTCATACCCAATTTGTCACATGAAACATAACATCACAAATGTTTTAAAAAAGATAATTGGAGAATTAAATCACAAATTAGCAAATTAACCTTGAATTAAAGAAGGTAACTTAGGCAACGGTGGTGGTGGGCAACTGGGCGGAGGTGGTGGTAGTGCAGTGACGAAGAAGCCAAAGAAAAGAGAAGTATGCGTGCGTCGATGCTTGGACCAGGGTGGTTGGTTAGTGGGCCTTTTTTTGTTGGAGGAGAGTAAGTGGCTTACTACCATATAACTGAAATGTGAATTTTGCTTTTTAAGCCTCCCATATTGGTCTCTCTCGAGTTAGGATCTTCTCTATATCATCTTTTCATTTGCTCTCTTCATTACATAGTTTTTAAGAGTTTTGGAACGGATATTAAATATTTGGACTTATTTAATATCATAGTGTTCATGTGTGGAATGTAAGGGAGGTGTATTAGTCAATGGTCTTGGGATAAATATTGTCTATTTTCTAATTTTTGTGTTTAAATGTTTTTTTGGGGGTTGTATTTAGAAGCTTGCATAGTTTAATAACTTCCTCTTGATTCCTTAATCCTATAATGGAGGACGTGGGGAGTTATATTTCGCGCTAATTTCTTTAAATCGTGGGTGAGATTATATGTTTCACATCTTTGATTTAGTGAGTGGGCGTATTGGGCTTGGATTGCCTCATGACGGGTCGGACGAACCGGTTTGGTAAATGACGGGCTTACACGAATGTGGGCTTGGACGAACTGGTCCGGTACGCATAGTATCAATATGGGAGGCTTAAAAAGCAAAATTCACATTTCAGTTATATGGTAGTAAGCCACTTACTCTCCTCCAACAAAAAAAGGCCCACTAACCAACCACCCTGGTCCAAGCATCGACGCACGCATACTTCTCTTTTCTTTGGCTTCTTCGTCACTGCACTACCACCACCTCCGCCCAGTTGCCCACCACCACCGTTGCCTAAGTTACCTTCTTTAATTCAAGGTTAATTTGCTAATTTGTGATTTAATTCTCCAATTATCTTTTTTAAAACATTTGTGATGTTATGTTTCATGTGACAAATTGGGTATAGAATTGTTACATACGGAATTTAAATTTGTATTGACACCATATAACATCAGAAGGTAAGATATTGGATATGTATCATAGATTCATAGGCAATATAGAGAAAGAGTTAGATGAACAATGGTATAAGTTAAGTACAAAACAATGCAAACAATAGGGGTTTATTTATACAGGGAAAGTGAGATAAAAATAATAAGTATAGGTGAGAATAAGGTGAGGATAACTATGTATGATGGTAGCAATGAGGGGAGGTGATCCACTATAATAGTATAATGTGCAGAGATTGGAAGTACTTAGTTTAGTGTATGAAAGTTTATGTTGAACATGAGTTTCTAATCTATAAAGTCTTTGAGCTATAAGCTACGGTTTTTTGCTTCTTTTTATTAGGAGCCCAAATTTTAATATTAAAACAAGGCCTCCAAATTGTTTGTCTCTGACTTATGTTATTGTTACCATTTAAATGTGCATAATTTAGGATCAGAATATTTGCATGGGTTCATGTACTCATGTTTGTTATTGTTATTGATCAACAGGGCAAGAGTGAGATTAGAATCAAATATTATGAGAGTATATCTATGAATCCAAAACCAATTAAAATTTGTAATCTGTATGAGCAACACGCCGTCACCTCCATTTTCACTGTTTATGCAACATATCATGGTGGTTGTTCGTCGCCGTCCACAAAATGGGAATGTCGTGATTTGAGCAAATTATAATTGGTTAGATAAGGGAACAATGATGGCTTTAAAAAATTTACTTACCCGAGAGTCATTTGTTTTCCCCGGGATTTGAATAGCTTACGAGAATTGGCCATGGAGATTTCATTGACTTCATTTGGATCGAGCCAAACTTTGCCTCTACCGCACTTGAGGACGCTGGAAGCGAGACGCTTTTGGAGTTTGAGAAAGACCATGATGATGATTTCTCTGAAGCGCTAGGGCTATCGCGAAATGGTGGAACTGAAGCACCGTCGAATATAAACCTAGGGTTTTGATTTTTCTAATGGGTTTTTCGTTTTACGGGTTTTCAATTTGTCTTAAGCCCATTTTCTGTGTCTCGTTGGCCCAAAAATAAAAATGCGCAAATTTTGTTTTGTGAGGCTGAAAGGGGAAATTAACATGCATCAGAATTTAAATTTTGCACCTCCTTCTCAAACTCGGTTTAACCACTTAAATCTTAATTACTAGTAGTATTTTGTGTTAGTAATCAGAATTTAAATTTTAAACCTCTGTCTCAAACTCGATCTAACCACCTTTGCCTAAGTTATCTATTTAATTAAAATTAATTTTTCTAGTAAACAAATCATGCAAGAAAATTTATTTATAATATTATTTATTTATTTGGTCCTAGTACTATTTTTATTTGGTCCTAGTACTATTTAGCCCTAGAGATTATAATTTTAATTAAGAACGAACAATGACGGCGATGATGAAGATGATTGACGATGGTGATGCATGAATAATGATGGTGAAGGGTTTTTTGTGTTTCTCATTGAGTCTGTAAAGCGTGTTTGTTTTGAGAGGGGAAGTGAAGGGTTTCTAAGTATAACAATTATTTTAATATATTTATTTTTTATCATTTAAATTTCAATCAAATTGTCATGTCACTTTTATTAGCCACATCATCACTCTTAATGGAACAAATTAATAGAGGGGATATTTGATTGACTTTTTACAATTGTAGGGGGGTATTTGCCTATTTCGAAATTGCAGGGGGTATTTGACGAACTTTGAAATTGCAGGGGGGTTTTTGACCTTTTACTCAATATTTTTTTTAAAAAATCACCTTAGGCACCGAAAGTTCTATACACGGACCTGAGTCATCTCAAACAACTGAACAGACGCGGCATTTTCCCACCGATCATAACTTTATGATAAGGTAAGATCGTTAGTGTTAGTATTATTAGTAATTATGTAGAGCAAATCTAAGGATAAACTCTCTAACATAGTACAGTGAGTGAATACTCTATCATCGGACCACATCGCTTCTTTAAAACCACTTAACTAGATTCCGTTTTAGCAGGTTAAAGCATTAACTTTGGAAACAGTTTTGATACTCCCTCCATCCCAAAACTTTGGTCCTTTATTGAGCATTATGTTGGGAGTGAAAATCGAACCATCGGCCTCCTTATCACTCCCTTCTTTTACTCGCCGACAAGTAAATTTGCAGAGTAAAATCTCTAGACATCATAAACACAAAATGTTTGATCAAAAACATTACATAGCTGTCTGCACTAACGCCACAACTAGAAACCTACAGGTTGAGAATGAGATTTATCCTTTTTATCTTCAAATATTGCTATACTAACAAAATAATCCATAAATATAATCACTAGTTAAATAATACTCAGCTTAGCTTAGACCAGATAAAATTTGGTGAATGTGTAATATCAACCCGACTAATCTCATACCAATGGCTGAGATCAATTCATGCGTGAAATTGCTTGTTTTTTTTAAATGGTGGTAATCCTGAATTACTTACTTGGCTTTCGGCCTTTGGCAAAGGCTCTGCGACTTTCGATGATAAAATTAGGCATAGTTGGAAGAGAATAGACTCTACTGTTATCATCAGATGTACAAAGTTTAAGAGGGGAATTTTCACAAACACTAAGAGCAGAGGTTGGGAGGCGAAACAAATTGCGGCATGAGAATGCTCGTCTCATAATGTAGCCAGCCATCATATACTTGTTTGATTATAATCTCACTCTTGCCCTGTTGATCAATAACAATAACAAACATGAGTACATGAACCCATGCAAATATTCTGATCCTAAATTATGCACATTTAAATGGTAACAATAACATAAGTCATGAACATCTCAAACAATTTGGAGGCCTTGTTCTAATATTAAAAATTGGGCTCCTAATAAAAAAAGCACAAAATCGTAGCTTATAGCTCAAAGACTTTATAGATAGATTTGACAATCATGTTCTACTTAAACTCTCATACACTAAACTAAGTACTTCAAATTCGTACAACTTATTATACTATTATAGTGGATCACCTCCCCTGATTGCTACTAGCATACATGGTTATTCTCACCTTATTCCTAATCATATATTCTTAGTTCACAAAATATACTTATTATTTTTATCTGACTTTCCCTGTATAAATAAACCCCTATTGTTTGCATTGTTTTGTACTTACCTTATACCATTGTTCATCTAACTCTTTCTCTATATTGTCTATGAATCTATGATACATATCCAATATCTTACCTTCTGATGTTATATGGTGTCAATACAAATTTAAATTCCGTATGTCTAACATTTTTCAAGTCAATGTTGAGTGCGCTATGAAGCACAGACACCGAATACGAGAGAGAAATTGACACGTCCACAATCCACACCAATAATAATTTAAGAAAATGACATAATTCAAATTAATCAAATGTATTGGTGTTGTGTTGGGTGTTGTATCAGTGTCAGACACCGACGCATGTCTGACACTAGCAGTGGCAGAGCCAGACTAAATATTAAGGCAGGCCGCCAAAAAATTAAGTCATAATAAACAGATATTTGATTATCAACAAAATTAAAAGCTAACATAATGCAGTACCGCTTATTTAAGTGAAAAAAAAAAATGAAATTTAACAACAAACAACAATAGAAACATCATTGCAGTAACAGAAAGGAAGAGCAACAAAATCTGCAATTTATTTAACAACAAAATCAATTCATTTCGTTAATCAATAATCCAATATGGGTTAAAAAATGTAACAATTCTATACCCAATTTGTCACATGAAAAATAACATCAAAAATGTTTTAAAAAAGATAATTAGAGAATTAAATGACAAATTAGCAAAGTAACCTTGAATTAAAGAAGGTAACTTAGGCAACGGTGATGGTGGGCAACTGGGCGGAGGTGGTAGTGCAGTGACGAAGAAGCCAAAGAGAAGAGAAGTATGCGTGCATGCGTCGATGCTTGGACCAGGGTTGTTGGTTAGTGGGCCTTTTTTGTTGGAATTTAAATTTTGCTTTTTAAGCCTCCCATATTGTCTCGAGTTAGGATCTTTTCTATTTCATCTTTCCATTTTCTCTCTCCATATATTAAATATTTGGACTTAGTTAATGACATAGTATTCTGTGTGGAACGTATGGAGGTGTATTAGCCAATGGTCTTGGATAAATATTGTCTTTTGTCTAATTTTTGTGTGTGTTTAAATGTTTTTTTGGAGGTTGTATGTATAGGGCTATAGAGAAGCTTGCATAGCTTAATAACTTCTCCATGGCCCATGATTTCTTAATCTGATAATGGAGGACGTGGGGGGTTATATTTTGCGCTAATTTCTTTAAATTGTGGGTGAGATCATATGTTTCACGTGTTTGATTTAGTGAGTGGGCGTATTGGGTTTGGATTGCCTCGTGACGGGTCGGACAAACCGGTTTGGTAAATGATGGGCTTACACGAATGTGAGCTTGGGCGAACTGGTCCGGTACACATAGTATTGTATTTATATTCCTAAAACTTTAGTAAATGCAAAGATGGAGACCGGAGAGGAACCTTAATCGTTGCTCTCAAGTCCACCAAATTCGAGTTAGAATTCTTTTCATTTATTTTCTTCGTTTTTCTTCTCCATTACTATAGTTTTGATAGGTTTTTGAATATATATTAAATATTTTGACTCGTTAAATATCATATTATTGCATTTATATTTCCAAAATTTTAATGGTGAAAATCTATGAAGCACATACACTTATCAAATTAGTTGTGTCCGTGTCGGATACCGACACTTATGATTATACCTAATAATGTCATGTTTTCAAATGAGCATTGCTATTTGTTATGGGAGAATTTGAGCAAGAAAAGCAAGAATGCTTACATGTAATGCTATTAGTGGTGGATCAAAATATAACTCCCATTTTTGAGGAGATCATGGGTGAGTTGGTATTGAAATTGCTCCCTTAATTTTGTCTTCTTATGTTTTTCTCTTTCACTTCCCGTAACAACAATCATTTCCCTTTTCAAATTATTATCGGTGTCGGCGTGTCTTGTCCAATAATGTTTGTACTTCATAGGCGAAAATAGAAAAATAAACAAATTGAGAGGATCTTGATTCACCAAATTAGGTTTTTGTCCTTTGAGTTTGATTCGTATTCTATCTTTCAAACCAAAATTAAGTTTGGAACCAAACCTTTATACACAAAAGCTTTTGTTCATTGTATTGTCACTTTTTCTTCTTCATCTATACTCAATCTCCTTTTCTCTCAAAAGAGTTACGAATTTTCTAATATTTTGGGTCTAAATTTAATATTGGCTCATTCACAAAGACTTTCTACAATTAATTGGTGTCAAAGATAAAGCAATGTGTACGTGTTTATTAATAACTTACTCTTTTGTACATTTGTTGTTTGAAATTCCTATTATATACTGGGCATTTCTGAAAATATATTCCAAACAAGTTTGGAAAATAAATTACAAACGGGATAGTAATAATCAAAACTTACATTTTTTGCAGGTTTTGAATTCTAGCATGTTTTATTTACAAAAATATTTATTTTTGTTATGTTTGGTGATTTATTTGTAGTTATGTCTGATGATTCAAAAACTTTCGATGAATTGAAATATGATATTTTTATTCATCTCGTAGATTCGAAGCCTAACAATGCTCAACCTTAAATCCATGTTGTTGATACAAGTAGTCAATTTGCCACAAAAAAAAGGGATCGAGATAAATAGATTAATTTCGTTTGTTGTGACGCTGCAAAGTTAGAACTTAGGCTAGCTTAATTAGTTCTTTGGTCCCTTAAAGATATTTTTTATTTCACATTGGTCCCTTAAAGAAAAAAAGTTTCAGCTTAGTTCCTTAAAGACATTTCCGTTTGCCATTTTGGTCCCTTCCGTTAGTTTTAAACAAAAAACGTTAACTTGTGAATAGCTGGCATGTGACTTTCAAAGGTGGAACAAGATAAATAGTGGTCCACCATAGACTTTAATAAAATTTAAATTTTAATCATTTGATCATTTTGTTAAAATCTAAACCATTGAATCTTGTAAAATCTATGGTATGTAATAGTGAACCACAAACACCTAACTTTTTGTTTGCTTTTCTTCATCTTCTTCCTTATTCATCTTCATCACCATTTACATAACATTCATCATCTTCATTAAAAAAAATTCAGAAAATCATAAACCAAAACTCGAAATTTTCATTCCTCAGACAAAACCCATAAAACTCAAAAAACAAAACCCAAAACCCAAAAAATTTGCATCAAAGTTTGCATTGTTTCTTTCCTTCTCCTTTCTTGTAGCAGTCAGCTACTTTGAGGTTAGAGAAATTTGTTGATTTTTCAATTTTTGAGGTTAGATATGTTGTTGATTTTTCATGACCCGGATGAAAAGTTAGAGAATTTTTCAATTCCAAGATGGTGATTTTATGCAATAATAATAATAATAATAAAAAAAAAACACGGTGGTTCACTTGTTCTTGTTTCTATCCAATGCTTGATAACAATAGTTAACTACTATTCTCCTCAAATTAATTAGTGGTTTAGTGCTATATGATTAAACCCATGAAGAATACGACCACTTTCTTCATATCTCGAGGTCCAAAATCTGCTTCATAATTCATTTTCTAACACATTTTTTAGGTTAGATCTGTTGTTGATTTGTGAAAATTGATTAACCCTTTTGAGTTGGTTTTGAAAATTTGGGATATAGTGAAATGGGTTGCTGAATTTCTTTTCCAAGTTTAGTATTTTGTGTTTAACTGTACAAATTGTTAAAATCATCTTTTTAGGTTTTTGAAATTTCATGAAATTTTTTATCGTTTGGGGCTAGATTGAAGAAGGAGAAAGGGAAGAAGATGAAGAAAAGTAGAATAAAATTGAGTAGAGTGGTTCATTATTAGATATCATAAACTAACAAGATTAAACAGCTTAGATTTGACAAAAAGATCAAATGGTTATACTTAAAAATTTTAATGAGGTCTATGGTGGACCATTTACAGTGTTGGTTCACCTTAAACATTTAGGGTTAAAATTTAACATAAAGGACATTTTTGACTAACAGATATGTCTTTAAGGGACCAAAGTGAAGCTCTTTTTCTTTAAGGGACCAATGTGAAACCAAAAATGTCTTTAAGGGACCAACGAACTAATTAAGCCTAGAACTTACTATCATTGTAATATAGTCATATAGAAATGTGTACAAAGGGGCGGGGTGTACAAACCATACAAGAAGAAGTTTGAAATTTGGAGACACAATGAACCATAAAATGTGGATTTTCATTTAGATTTCGTGATCAGTTTTTAGCATCCCAAGAATGGAATCTTATGGGTGTGTCTAGCTTACACAACCATAAGATAAAATATAAGTCAGAAGGTCATATTCTTATTTGGCGTTTAAAATCAAAAGAGAGTGAGTTTGTTGTTGAGATGAGAAGGAATTTGATCTCATCTAGAAATATTTTATTCAATTTAAAAGATCAAAGTAAAGAAGGTGCGACTGAAATTAAGCAAGTCTACAATGCTCGTCAAAGATGCAAAAAGTTCATATATTAGGGGTAAATTATTTGACATGTCTTAAATACATTACAAACATGTTTATAAATTTAAAACGGTTGATGAGTCTACAACTATTCAAGATATTTTATGGGTACTTTGATTGTGTGAACTTGTCCAATATTTTTCATATTGTTTTGTTGATGGATTCCACATATAAAATCAACCAGTACAAAATTATCGTTGATTGAAATAGTCAATGTTACCTCGACAGAGACGTATTCTATTGAATCTAGAGATGTATCTAAATCTTTTGAAATGTACAATACATTTCCTTAAGGTGAATAAATGGGATAATCGGAATTCGAACTCCGATCCCATACATATATAATGCATTGTCATACCAACTGAGCTAAATTTATGGGACAGACATAAACTAGTTTAAATAAAGGTAAAATTGAAGAGAAAAGAAAAGAAAAAACACATCAAAAATTTTATTCCCGATACATATATAGAATAGAAGGTGGCATATCTCTCTTTGTCAATGTTCTTGTGTATTTCTGGAAATAAATAGCAGCACATTTTTTCCTTATACCCAAACCAACTGGATTATCAGCACATTGAATGGATACCAAAAGAAAAAATCCAAGGCCAACTTAAGAATAAGGGTGTGGGGTCAGAAGATGCGATCTTATTTTTGTCACTTTGATGTTTAGTATTGAATAAATAGTCAAATATCCTTTTGCAATTTCAATACATCCCTGCAATTGTAAAATGTCAATCAAATACTCCCCTCTGTAACAATAAATTCTCGTTGATCGAACTCGAGCCGAGAGATTTCAATTTTTTGAGCTGCAGATTACGTAAAGAAGTCACCATCTCGTTGATCACAGTTAAATATTTTCTATTAACCAGCATAAAAAGGTATAAATTTCAATTTTCCGAGCTGCAGATTACGTAAAGAAGCCGCTATCTCGTTGGTCGAACTCGAGCCGAGAGATTTACTCAATCTATCTTACCATCGAAGACATCGGTAGGGGCAGTGACTACAGTGAAGTGGTCGAAACAGTAGAATACATGAACGGTAAGGATAACGCCATTTGGAGGGGGTATTTGATTGACGTTTTACAATTGCAGGGGGCTATTTGCCTATTTTGAAATTGTAGGGGGGTATTTGATGAATTTTGACATTGCAGAGGGATATTTGACTATTTATTCGTTTAGTATTATACACTAATGACTAATTTTTATCGAAAAATTTATTAAATATAAAGTTAATTTTCTACTTTTAACTAATTTTTTTACACACAATAATTAAGATCAAATTTTCTTTTTTAGTTTTCTATCAGGCCTATTAGACTATCTAATTTAGTTCAGTAGTCAATTTTAATAGTACTCTCTCTATCCTGATTTATAAATAAATAACATTTGATAGTTTCACATTTAAGGAAGCCTAGTTATTTGTAAAATTTATGGTGGTATAGACTAAAATACCCTTGAATTTGGATCCTCTCCAATTTTCTCTCCAATGTTTTCTCTCAAATGTGATCCTAACCATTCATTTGTTTATTTTTTCTCTCTTGTTAAGTATTATTTTATTCTTTATAAATTAGCAACCATTGGATTAAGAAAAGGAGAGAAAACATTGGAGAGGATCCAAATCCAATACCCTTAACCAACACTTTCTCACATGGTACTCCACTTACAATACTCACTTATAATCATTGTGTCAGCCTATCAGACTATATAAGAAAGAGAAAGAAATGGCGCTGCTTAAGAAAGAAATGGTGATGCTTAAGTTAGTCCAAGTTCATGCATTGATTTGCGTAATTTTCTTTCATTTCAGTTTCTTTCCATCATACCAAACAGATCAAAAGAGAGAGTATGCATGTAGCATGTGTAATGGTCATTAAGAAAGAAAAATTACTAAGTTTCTCTCCTAGCCGTCTCTTTTTTCCACAAACTCTAGTTTCTCTTCTTCATCCACCAAAAAAGGGTGGTTTTTTGGTCAATTTTTGACCCAAAACCACCCCTCTAATTTTTTTTGCTTTTCTTCTATTCAAATAAGTGATTTTCACACATATTTAACTTTTTCTTGCTGATTTTGTGTGTTTGTCGTCATCTTGTGCGGCATTTTGTTGGTTTTTGGTTTTACTATTGTGTTTCGTTGATTCAAATTGACATATCAACTTCAACTCATTACAAATTTGGTTAAGACTTTGATATCAACGTTGCAGATCCGAAAGCATGAATATTCCGGTTACACTTATTTTGTCATATTTGTAGACACTTTCATGATGTCGTTGTATGCTATTAACCTAAGTGTTGTAAGATTATTTGCAGATTCACCTTTTTCAGTAATGATCCTAATTATGTATGTTTCAATTTGAATGAATGAATTTTTATTTTTAGTAAAAAAAATTACTGTAGAAATTACTTGTGGGAAATTACTCCTTGGAATCCATGTGATCTATCCAATGAAATATCTATTTGATGTGAAGATTAAATGTTACTTGAATTAAAAAAAAAAAGTTATTTTTGGAATAAAGGTATTAAATAGAGTTAAATTTATTGACTTTTGTTTATATTTAAGGTTAGACTTTTTTGAAAATTTTTGCTTATAATTAAAGGACAGAGGGAGCAAGTGATTTCAATCTCCTCCAAATCACAGTTACTAGAGATCGAACTGTATTTTTCTCTATTAAATCCAACATCAATCACTACTAAATCATATGACCATTTGAAATATGAAACTTTTAACCACTATTTTTTTACCAAATTATACCATTTAAAAGGCTCAAATTAATACCTAAACCAAGTCGATAATTGTTACATTGAAAATGGATACCAAAAGCAAAAATCCAAGACAGATTAAGAATAAGGTGGGTCACAAGATTAAGATGCATATGACATTCAACATTTAACGTGAGAGTCTTCACCTAATTTCCATTTTATTATTGTTTCAACGATCGCTATCCATTTTCTTCGTCAAACAACTTATCATTATCTTCCTCTCAAGTCCTATATGACATTCTAAGTCAATTATTTGACTAACATTTATCTTGTATGATGCATAGAATAATCTTTATAACATTAGAACTCTAAGAATTTGGATGCAAATATAGCCAGTGATGCAAACATATAGAGCTCTAGAACTTTGAATTTTTTTTAGTATCCTTTTAGTCAAAAAATAAAACGTAGGTTTTTTTTTTTTTACATAAAAGAATTGACAAAGTAAATATAAGAAATTCTCACATAAGTGAGAGAACCGGGGTTCGAACCCCGGTCATAACGTCCATGCCTTACAATTTTGGTAATTTTTTATTGGTTGCGCAATGCCAAATTGTTAATTCATTTCTATACATATTGTTTTACAACGAGTGTCAAAATTAAATATTTTCAATTTTTCACGTGAATTAAGAAAATATTATAGATAATAAAATGGATAATTGTGTCAAACTAATTTTTATCAAGTATTAATCCATCCGTCAAAAAAAGTGCAAATTAGAAAATATTAATTTGAGATAAGATACATAAAATTAATTTGGGGTACAACTTGAAGGTAATGTTTCATTTTAGAATACTTTTGTAAATATTAAAAGTATAGATATTATATTAAGGGTCCGTTTGATGTGCAAGATAGTGAGACAGGATAGGATAAAATTATCCTATCATACTTCAATAAATCGATTGTTTGTTGCATTAATAGAAAATGATAAATTAAAACTACTCTTATCATATCCTATTGCTTCTTTATTATTTTAATCTTTAATTTTTTGTGGGTTGGCAACATGATAGTGAGACACCTTCTTTGATTCCCGCTATCAACAACTTTATACATTTATATGTGGAATTTGTCTTTTATGCTATACACATTATTTTCGTAACATTTTAAAACCTTTTTTTTAATATTCCTATAAGTTATTTTACACTCATTTTAAAACCTTTTATACTATACACAATACCAATGTAAGTTATTTTACACTATTTCCTGTAAGTTATTCTTATAATTTTTTTTTGTTGATTTTTTTTTTTCAAACTTCAACATTTGTATGTTATTTTACACTCTTTTTTTTTTTTGAAAAAATAGTCTTTTTTCTAGTTTGATTTTTGTTGGAAATTGTCTCATAATTTCATTACATATTTTATTTAATACTAATTAAAAAAAATTATTATAAAAAAATGTATTTATTTTACAAGAATAATTTTTGTATTTAAATATAACATGTGTCTTATTATCATGTCAATATAAAATACATTTATTTCTTCTTGATAAATTAATGCTATAATGTGTCTTATCATATGTGCACCAAACACATGACATGATATGTTTTTATCATGTCACTATCTTATCTTATCATTATCCAATTTTTTATCCTATCATATTCCTATCATATCCTAGGCATCAAACGGACCCTAAAGGTCTTGCTAACGAGTATCCCGGGAGATTTTTTAACCATTCTATTTAAAGAAATTTTTCAATGCGTTGACTTTACACATTTCCATAGAATTATATAAAAAATTTACTATTTAAGGTCTTAAATAGTGTCCCGATGACATTCCTCAGCATTTTCCTTATATTAATTAAACTATTAAAAGCAGTGCTCATTTCACTACAAGAAAACATCATTTTAGTGGTCAATCCAATATAAATTTACTGGCCGCTTTGGCAGCCAGTAAGTTTTTGGCCGCCAAAGCCGCCACAAAATAAAGCAAAACGGCCAAAAAAAAAAAACGATTTCTGCCACTTAGCGGCGGCCATGGCCGTCGCAAAATATTACAGATTTAAAAAAAAAAGCGGGAAACTTAGTGGCGGCTTAAGCCGCCGCAAAATATTAAATAATTAAAAAAAAAAAAAAAACGGGAAACTTAGTGGCGGCTTAAGCCGCCGCAAAATATTAAATAATTTTAAAAAAAATGCGGGAAACTTAGTGGCGGCTTAAGCCGCCGCAAAGTAACACGATTTAAAAAAAAAAAAAAATCAAGATTTTTTTCTTAACACTCATTTCTTTTCTCTCATTCTTATCTACTTCCGCTTATTTATTTTTCTTTTCTCTCCTTCACCTTCATTTCTTTTTCTTCTCTCATTCTTATCTTTTTCCCATCATTTCTTTTTCTCTTCTCCCACTCTTATCTCCTTCACCCTCATTTCTTTTCTCTCATTCTTATCTCTTTCCCCTCATTTATTTTTCTTTTCTCTCATTCACCTTCATTTCTTTTTCTTTTATCTCATTCTTATCTTCTTCCCCTCATTTTTTTTTCTCTTCTCCCATTCTTATTTCCTTCCCCTCATTTCTTTTTCTCTTCTCACACTCTTATCTCTTTCATCCTCATTTCTTTTACTCTTCTCTCATTCTTAACAACAACAACAACAATATCTCCAAATTCTTAACAACACAAATATTATCACCACCAACACCATCACTCTCTTTCATTCTTCAATTAAAAATTCATTCTTAACAACAACAACAACACCAATATCATCAAATTCAACAACATCAATATCATTAAAATTGTGACAACTACTCTCCCATCAAACAAAAAAACTAATAATAATAATATTAATTAAAATATATTTTTCATTCTCCTAGTTAAAAGAAAAAAAAAAGAGAAAAAAAAAACACGTTTTTTATTTTTTTTTAAATAATATAAAAGTTTGCGACGGCCATAGCCGCCGCTAAAATTTCTGGAATTTTCTGGCCGCTTTGGCCGCCACAAAATTTGCGGCCACCTGTCAGTTGCGTCAAAACTTTGCGGCCGCTTTGGCCGCCGCTAAGTGTTTGCGGCCACTGTTTTTTCGGCCGCTTCTGGCCACCACAAAATTTGCGATTTTTTTAATTTTGTGGCCGTTTTTGCCACTTTGTGGCTGCCATTTGGCGGCCAATAAATGCTTGTTTTCTTGTAGTGTTTTAAAATACTTTTGCAATTTGAAGGATTTGATCTAGCGATAAAAAGACAGATAGTGAGTGTACTTTTTCAAGTATAACATTTAGATGAAAAATTACGTTTTGCTATATTAGATATAGGAAATGACAAGTCATTAAAAATTAACACATAAATAAAGTATGGGATTGAGATTTGAACCTCGGTCATAATATTCAACACTAATAATTTTGATATTTCTTCTTAACTATCTCTTTTTTAAAAATTAATAAAATAATCAAAAGAAAGTGTAATTACAAGAGACAACACTCACCATTTTTATCAATATCATATAATTTAACAATTTATTACTCTTTTTTCTTCTATTCTTTAATTTATTTTTCTCATACCCTTCATGAAAGATGATTTTGCAAAATTACTCAAAACTTATTACATTTTCTAGTTCATATAAAATTGTCAAAATTACTTTAAAATACACGCACATATAGATCAAAATCTTATTTAACTCAAAAATAAATAAATTAAATACTCACTTGGAAACGATCAAACAAAATAACAAATCGTACTCAAAAAACTGACATTGTCTCCCAAGATTACTGAAATTACAAACAAACAGGCTATATTGAGTCAACAAAAGACATGAATATATATCCTTTGTCAAAAAATTAAAAATGAATACACATATTGCAATATGCAATGCATGCATCACCAACAAAAAATATCACATAGTCTTTCCAAAATTTATGAGATTGATTAAATTATAACCGCCAAACAATTCATGATCATGATAATCCCAGTCGTACATGGCTGCGCACGTGCCAGAATTTATTAATTAAAGACAAAAATCATATTTATTTTAAGCGGTGTCACAAATTATTATGCATATTTTGCTAGCTTACTTACGGGTCACATACTCAATTTCCCATTTTCTATAGTTTAATATTTCTCCTATTATTTTCCATATTTTTCCTTAGTCAATTACCTCCTTTATTAACCTTTCATTTTTTTCAAACCATAGTCCCTTTCCATGAAGCACACACATTTGACCAAATCACCCATTCAACCCTTATATATAAAGGCTATGCAACTTGATCATTTTATATCTTATCCACTATTAATGCATGATGATGAAGAACAAAAGGATAAGCAAAAGGGACAAAAAAGATATCAAAGTTACATATATTTCAAGTCCAGTTAAGGTGAAGACTAATGCTTCAAATTTTAGAGCACTTGTGCAAGAGTTAACTGGTCAAGACTCTAATGTTGCTGAAATTACTACTATGCCCTTGGAAGAAAAAGATTGTGTTGATTATGAAAGAGTGATGAACAAGGGTGCAGCTTCAACTCATCAACAATGGAAGATTAATGATCATGTTTCTCATCAAGATACCTTTTTGAAGGCTGATTATAGTGAGTTTCTTTCAAGACAATCCTTTGTGGAGCCCTTAAGTGAACATCTTCAATATGATTTGTTGAGCTTTGATATGTCTTAGGCTTTTATATAACTTAATTAGCCTTTTTTTTTTCTTTTTTTGGGGGGGTAAAATTATAGTACTTCTATTATTCTATATATTTGCTTATATGATTTTTAGTAGTTCTTACCTAATTCACTATTAATTATTGAAATATAGCTCTGTGTTTATATTTTATATATTGAATATTTGAGTTATTTAAAAATTGTTGATCCCATAACTAAATTTGAGCTGTTTATATTTTATATATTGAATATTTGAATTATGGACCTTCCTTGAGTGATCTTTAAAATGAATTCCAAAGTTGTCCTTGAAATGGTGAAACAAAGTTCCACATACCTTCTTCCAATCTTGTAAAGCTCCCTCATTGAAGAGAGTTTGTTAAGCAAAAATGAATTATAGGATTACATTGAAAACATGCCAAAAGATTGCTACATCAATCTGAAAAAGCTAAATTAACACTACTTCACAATCGATCTACAAATCAAAACAATGATATATAAATAATTTTGTATATTATAAAAGATACATTTGACTCAATCGACTCTAAATAAAATGTTATTTCGTATATGCCAAATACTCCATGTTGTTGACAATTACTGTAAATGATATGCCGAAATTGCTTGCAATGAAAAGCATGTTGAAAATTAAAATGTGTGATGATTAGTTACTTGTTACTGTAATTTGTTGCGTAAAAAAGAAAGAAAAAGAAACTAGTAGTGACCAATAATATGAAGGTGGTGTAGAATAGAAAGTGTGACCAATAACTTGCGCACTGAAAATAAGCTAGTTAGGAGAAAGTCTTACATAGGCACAAAATATTTAGGCATACACACATAAATTAAAAAAATTAAAAGAAAAATAAAATTATCACATCAATCACTATTACTTTATTCAATTTTTCTTTAATTTTTATCTTTTAATGTAAATGTGCCTAACAATGAGATGTTAGGTTTGTGTGTAGATTAGATTTTCTCGCTGGCCAGCTGTAAAAAGAAATTGGTGTGTGTCAGTGTATCTTCTCATCTCTGATTCTCTCTGACATACTACAGCTGCAACCTTCCAAACAAACATTTTCAAAATAAAAACAAACAAACTCCTAAAAACACAAATACTAGTACTACTAGAATTATTATTATTAGAGTGTCTTTAAATATAGATAAAAAAAGTAAAATTTTATATAAAAAAAATAATTATCGAGATAGATATATAATCACAAATTGTGGCAAAGTTCTTCCTCAATACTATAATTTAACAATGTTATGTTTTTAGAGCGGGATTGAAACACAGAACTTTTGATTAAATTAGAAGAGATCTCTTATCATCTCATTTAAGTGCTCTTAGATAATATTATATCTGTTTTATATAAAACGTCAAATTTATACTTTTTTTTTTATTTCACATGATAATATTTTTGGCAACCTGTTTTGTATTATTTGCCACGTCTAGGTATTTAATATAATATTTATTATTATTAAGTTTTTGAAAAGATTACTTTAAAAAAAAAAACTATAGGGGAGTTACAACTCATAGAATAGACAAAAGGTTATTCACCAAGATTTTTATGTTGGGCTCACGAGTTGAATACGCAACTTTAGAGTGTATTTGATTGGGGGATTTTTTTATTACTAACGTTGGGTTTTTATTCAATGGGGATGGTGGAATTCATGTTTTCATTCTATTTGCGCCCTTCCTTCAAATTGAATTCAAATAGTTTGGCTCAAAATGACCATTTTTCTTGTTATTGTTTTTGCAATTAGATGTTGGTTAGGGAATTTGTTACTGACTTGATCGTTGGAGTATGTGTAAATATCACCTCTCTCAATGGGGTTCAACCACCAACAATCCATATTCAACGACTTGAAACAGGCTTACCATCAAGATCTCAGGTCCAAATAGGATCATTGGTGACTTCATCGGGAATCTCATGTCCACGTCTTTAGACATGATGACTAACATACGAAGAGAATGAACAATTAATGTTGCAGCAACAACTAGCGCAGAACATGTCAACCACCAAGAAAATTCTGCATTAGGAGGTGTAACAACACATCACAAATCGGTAAGCACGGTCATCGATGGAAACCATTAAGTAGATGGCGTAACAACATCGTCATCAATTCCCGACCACATAAACTCACAAAATGAAGAAGTTCTTCAGATCCAAACGTTTAAGGAAGCTTAACAAGTACACCACTCAAATCAAGCAAAAAATGAGAGAAAGGAGGTCGACCCAAATCCAAGACTTCTAGTACTAGGCCAAACCAAAAAAACCCGGAAATATGCATTACCCATCGTTGTTGAGAAGAGCAGGGCACCCGAAGCATAAAATATGACACCCATAGTTGTCATTGTGCTGGGAGGATTCCCAGTAGCATAACAAGCTTCATGCAACTTTGTCAAAAGAAAACTGAAAGCCATGATTTCACCACCAAACGCTAATTTGAAAACCCGAAAAAGAAAGAACTATCCAACTCTAGTTTTAAGACAAGGATATGGTCAATGGAATTCCTAACCAACACGTTCCACTACTGATAAAGGTCGTTATAGCTAATCACAATGTCTGTCAAGTCCTAATAGATCAAGGAAATTCTTGCGATAATTATGTACACAGAACATTTCAACGCCTTGCAGTTAACGAACAAGAACCTCATTCCTTACAACGAATACAACCTACAAGACTTTAACATAACAACTAAACCTTGGGGACGACATCGAGCTTTTGGTCATCTTGCGGAAATGAACAGAAAAAAGACCATGCAACCACATATCACAGTCGTTGACTACAAATCCATGTACAACTGCATTATAGGAAAACCTACACTGGTAGAGCTGTGAGTTGTCTCTTTAAAGGTACATCTCAAAACGAGATACCACACATACAAAGATGAAGTAGAACTGTTGAGACTGACTTAGAAGCTTGTCATTCGTGCTTCTTAGCATCATTAAAAAAACCAAAACAACAAGAATCGCCACTAAGATTAAGGGAGGGAATTCGAAAACAATGAAAGTTAATGAAAAATCACAAATAGTTTTGAAAGTTAATTTGACCGCCTTTCAACACCTATAATTAACAAAAAAAAAAAAGAGCTTAAGCCCTAATATAGAAAGCTAAAAGAAAGAAGAAACATTTAGGCCTGACCGACCTCACCAAGGAAGGGAAACAACTCATCAAATGCCCGCAGATGAATATGACATCTTCCACAAGAAACACCATTGGGGATCGTAGTGAGACACGTTGATCTCCTACCATCCTTTGATGCCCAATAAGGTCACCTATGCACAGTGGAGTCAGGTGGATAGTGAAAGCAACCAAGAAAGCTAGTTAATGACTTAGTTTTAATTTGATTATGTAATTTTGGTTATCAAATGTAGTACTTACGAAATTCTAATAACAAGTGGTGCAAACATACATATTTAGGCTTTATTTGGATTAGCTTATTTTTGAGGTTTAGCAAACAGCTTATGCAATATAAATTAGGTTTTATGCTATTTTATAAATTCAAACTAGTGAAAAATATATTTTTATAAGCTATTTTATCATAAACTACCTTAACAAACTTATAATAATACATAAAAATTGCATAAGTTGTTTGCATAAGCTAAAAAATAAGCTAATTCAAACAGGGCCTTATTGCACCAAGTTCATCTTTCAACTAATATTGATAATTTATAAGTACAATTTGTCCGACTTCTGATTCTTCCTCTCATCAGACAAGTATCCTGGAAAAAACGACCAAATATCCATGCATCCATCTACGGTATGGATATAGTCAATTATCTTCACAATTATTTTTATAGAATACCTTTCCAATTTATATCTATATGGTGTGACTTTTTGTTTTGGTTTTAATAAAAAATAGAATTAATTTTTTTTGGTTAGGTAGCCTAGCGGCTAGAAACTTACCCTTTAAAGATGAATAAATGGGTATACTGAATCCGAACTCCGATCTCAGCATAAATGTGTAATGTCATTTACTAATTGTATTAGACTCATGGGGACATAAAAAGTAGAATTTTATTAGGAAGAAAAAACTTTATCCAAAATAGATTGATTTATGATTACATTTGAGTATCTTCTATTCATTATTGAAAAATTTATTTAATTGAGTGTACATATAATTTTTTTTCTTCATATTAATGAAAATAATTGATGAAATACATTTTGACATTTATTTATATTTAAGATTGGATGGAGTAATTTACAACAAATTAATGTAGTATAAATAACTCATAAGGGTGTGTGTTACAACTGATGTTGTAATAGTTTGACGCTCGAGACTCTAACTCATTTATTACTAATATTTTTATTTTATATATATAGAGAGAGTAGGAGAAGAAAATAGAGATAAAATAAAAAATTAAAATTAAAAACGTAATAAAAAAATAATTAGTCCTTGGAGAGTGAAAGTATTGAACACAAGAAGACATCTAGAGATTGGAATCATCCAATTCCAAAGCCTCTCTCTCTTTCTCTCTCCTCTTTCCATCTTTTTCCTTCTTCTCTTTTACTAAATTTATTAATACAAAATTACAAAAAGTTGAACAAATACCATCATCACTCATCGTCATCAAAATTCCAAGGTGGGTTTGGTTCATTTTTATCTTTAATAATTACTATTATTTATTTTATTTATTTATAATTCATTATAGTGCATGAAGAGTAAATAAAAAACCATCATGTTCATGTTGAATTTTTAGTTCAACTTAAGACAACAAGGTGATTTTGAATTTTTGATCTTGTTGATGTTGGATTTAGTTTTTTTTTTTCTTAATTTTTAATTTTGCATCTGGGTCTAATTGAGTTGGTGTCAAATTAGTCTTTTTCTTGTCAAAGTGTGCTACTTTGACTTTTAAGCACTTTCTTGGTAGAGTGTGTTCTCGTTTTGCGTGTGTTGGGTTTGTGGGTGCACATGAAATTTTGCCAAAGTTTGTGCCTTTTTGATTGATTTTTGTGTTTACAACTAAAGGGGTTTTGCTTTTGCTTCTGTTTTTCTGATTTTGTTTTTTCTGTCTTGTGATTGGAATTCATTTCATACTTTACCAGGTTGAAATTTATGTTTTGGTTATGATTTGTTTTATACTATGTTTTGGTTATGATTTTGTTTTATACTATGTTTTTGTTATGATTTGTTTTATACTATGTTTTGCTTAGTTGAGATTTATGAGGTTGTTGGTTGTTCTAGCTTAATTGAAGCTGCAATTTTGTTGTTTGTTTTGGATTAGGGATTTTGGCGTTTTTACATTTTGTAGAGAAGTTGGGGAATTTGATGGTGTGAATGTTGCATGGGAAGTAGAATCCGAGTTGGTGTTGAAGATGAGAAGGGAGCCGAAACAGGCATGCCGAGCTTCAATTCCGATGATGCACGGTATATTTCATCTTAGTTTAGGATTTGAATATAGATTGTGATATTTTGCTTAATTTTTGTTGTGAATGAATCTTAGCTTGACTTGGTTTTGGCAGTATATAGCTATTTATCGAATGGTTTTTCCTTGTCTTTTTTGATTAAGACGGTCCTTGAATCTTTTGATGATACATTTGGAATGATACTGTGAAATGAATGTGTAATATTTTGATTTATATTGTTGCTCGGTTTTTTTTTTATCCGTTGGTTTAGATGAAGAATGGTTACTGAAGGATTCTGAACTTAAGTTGTAGTTTACAATTTTATTTTAGGTTCTGGATCGCTACGATAGGTTTAACTAACATAAGCACTTTACACCTCGATGAACTAAAGTACTGTTTACAGTATGGTGAGTCTATGTTTGAATTGGCCACCATGATTTCATCAAACTCATCGCCAATCCAACCATCCACTTTGCGCGGCTTGACACTTCGATTTTGCATTCTAGGTTAAACCTTAACATGTTGAGAATTTGTATGCAACCTTGAGAAAAATTGTCACAGTATAGTCTGTAACATGCAATTAATATGGTTCAAATACGTATCTTCAGAAAAGCTATTTCACATACAAGGAAAATCTGCCGCGTCACATGTCCATACTGGTCATGTGACAAGTATCGCTCCCTAGTTGTTGTGGGTTCGGTACTCGGCACAAATCGAACATACAAGGAAAACGTTTTATTTTGAGGAGTATATGGATCAAAATTTACGACATAATTGAGCTCAAGTCTTGGAGAGCAACCAAAACGAGTAATGCTTACACAGCCAGTTGTATGAATGGAAAATGTTTTCTTACTAATGTGAATTAGATTTGTTTGTTCAAAATTTGGCATGGTTCATGGTAGCGTGTTTACTTGGTACTTAGCCGTTAGATTTGTTGTTCAAAATTTGGCATGGTTCATGGTAGCGTGTCTACTTGGTACTTAGACGTGTTTTCTTGTGGTTAAGGAGAAACATTTGTTTCTTGATTTGTGATAAAGAGAAACATTTTGAGGTTCCTTGTCACGTCAAAAGGTATTCATTAGAAAAATATCAGGTCTTTTCGTTTTGCATTATACTTTATATGGTGTTGTTAAAGGAAAAAACTTTAGGGATTGCAAAGCAAATAATGATTTTTTTTCTTTATTTATTTTTAAATTGATATGATATGATCTAGATTTTAGAAAATATTTTCACAAGCTTTGAAGATGTTTTTACAAAGTACATGGAGTACGAAGGATCTACTAGCTCACTTTTATTTCCCTTCCAATATGAGTTGAACTGCTCTCGAGTTACTTCTTTTAATGGAATCTTTTTTATTTTGTTTTAGCAATAGGAACATGTGATTTGTGTTAGCCTAATTCTGACAAAATATGGATTTCAGATATACAGAGGGGAACGCAGTTGATACTTTTCATGTTTCTGACTTTGGAGCATTTGGTCAATCATATCGTTTAGAGGATGCTGTTGCTCTGAGTGGAAGTAAGTCTTATTGTAATCCGACATCGCATAGTATACATGTAACAAAGCAAATACCTTCAGTAATCAGTATGTTGTCTTATATCCCGTGTCTTGGTGCACTATTAATCTCATGAAACTTTTATTTTTCCTTTTTTACTTGTCTAAACTACGTTTAATTATCATTTCTTATAAAAAAATGGAACTATACAATAGTTGCTGTTTGCAATCTGTTAATTTTAAGAAAACGCACAGACACACATTCACAAATGTACCATTGCTGTTAATCGAAAATCGCAAAAAATAGTGGTTTGTTTTGTTCAAATTTTGCAACACTATAGCCGCTATTCAACAACACTGAAATGCACACTTGCATATAGATATCATTGTCTATCTTTTTATCAATTCTTGTTTACAAACATGTACTTTTGTTTCCATCTTTGCTGATGAATTTTTCTGATTATAGATTCAAACTCGGTTTTTAACTCAATTAAAGTAAGTAGCCGAACTATTTCTCCTGTCCCTGCTCACACCAGTACTTTGCCAACATCACTTGATAAAGGCCCATCGACGAACCAAACAGAACCGCATAGGTTGCAATTAACAAATCTCCAATCATCAAATCCCAGCAGTGGTAACATATTAAGTGTCCGTACAGAACACCAGGAAGAGTTTGCCATGGCCGATGCCAGTCCTAGGACTGATATTTCAACAGATGGTGACACCGATGACAAGAATCAGCGGGTGACGTATCTTAAACCTTTATGCTTTTTCTTCCTTTTTATTCAAATGATAACATTTCAAGTCCCTATCTTACATTTGCATATTGGTAAACATGTTCAAGATTAATTTTTCAATAAGAATCAAACTTCATGATTTGTTTGATTTAAATGGTTTTCAAATATAATCTATGAGCAGAAGGTTTTTTGGGGGTCTCCTTTTAAAAACTGAGTATCTAAAAAATTATCCAACGGCTTATAATTGGAAGCTGTTTTACCATATTGGTCTAGATACATCAATTCTACAATGAATCTAAAACGTAAAACTTTTCTTATATATAGGACCGAAGGGAGTAATAACTTAAACTTTTCTTAAAAATCTCTAAATTATTGAATGCTGACATCACTTTCCCATA